>CAWUFW010000633.1:0-1296115 GCA_963921515.1 Calotriton arnoldi | reverse complement strand
CTCCTAGGAAAGGCCAAGCTACCCTGGTGCACTATGACAGTACTGGAATATTTCATGAATGCCTTATAAGGGTCTGTACTGTTTTAGCAAATTTGATCCCAAAATGTTCAAAAAATTCTCAGGGGAGAAGTCTACTCTACCTAAATCATCTACAAGAAATCTGTTAACTTGTTTTGCTTGCTGGAATATGGCGGAAGTATCACACCCCACCACTTACATAGATCTTTTCCCTCATATAATGGCTATGAGGTTAGCTGACCCATTTCTGGAAATGCTTGTCCTTCCCCATTGCTCGGCGGAGAGCTGGCTTTAGGGCGGTGCGACCAGTGCAGCCGCACCTGGTGTTGACCTTGGTGAGGGGCGCTATGTTTAAAAATAATTTTTGGTTTAAAAGCACATGTACTTCTGTCTGTATCAGGCAGTTTTCAGGCAACAATAAAAATGTCAAGATAACTCTGGTGATTAATGTTCCTACTGGTGAGAGTTAGGAATTTTGTTTAGGGGCAGTTTTGGCTCATCGTAAAGTAGCGCAGAGGGTTAATGTGCCTGCTGCAAAGAACGTGTAGCATGTCAGATCACAGAACTGAATGTGAGTAGCACTATAAAAAAAATTAAATGTACGTCAGAAATTGGCTATGGAGAGATGAGGTGCACTGTTGGAGAGTGGTAGTGAGTGAATTCATGGTGGAGAAGGAGGTTATGGGGGAAGGGGAGTGCCAAAGAAGACTATGTAACGGCCGCCACCAGCGTTCAAGCCGGCCCTGTCTGGAAAGCTTATCGCCCCCCCCCCACACCCCTAGGTCCAGGTTAGTTGCGCCCCTGCACAGTGTCGGATTGGTAACGCGGGCACTCGGGCAATGCCCGAGGGGCCGGTATGCGAATTCCAGCTGTGGGCTGCTTTTTCGAGCAGCCTGGGGGCCGATTTGGGTGGTTTCTGCGTTGTTCGATGCCGCCAGCGGCCCAGTGGGTGCCTGAGTGGCCTTTCTGGAGGTAGATGGGCGTCCATTACCTCCCTTTGATCAACGAGGCGGAGGTGTCACTCCCTTTCTCTCGCTGGGCCGGCCCATTAATATATGCATATTGAGCAGGGGCAAGGGGCCTGAGCAAACCTGGCCTCACTTGTTTTCAGGTGTTTCACCAGTGTAAACTAACCCGTGCATTTTTGTAACCCCCCGCCCCCTTTTTTATAACATTTCGCCGAAGCAGTGTTTTGCGGATAGGCAATATGCAAATGTGGGCCACTTTTTTTTAGCGTGCCCGGGCCGGTTTTAATCCCAATCCAACCCTGCCCCCTGCGTCAGATGTTCCTGCCATCCATTACTGTGCCACACAGAGGGGTCGATTCCGATTCGGGCCGGAAAAAGCACCGACCGACTCGGATCCGGAAATTATACCGACCGACACGTACCTGTGGCGCCCGACACGCCAAGTACGATGCAAGGCGTGCAAAATCCGACCGACACGTACCGAACCCAAGTCGAACGACTGAGCCGCACGGAAAACAGCAATCCGGTCGGAAAAACACGCGAATCCAACCGACCGACACGCACCCGGAACAAATCCGACCGAAACGTACACGCGAACTCCAAACCGCAAAGTACGATGCAAGGCGCGAAAACCACGAGCGAGTCGGACGGAGGCCAAGCCGTACGACCGACACGCATACAAAACCGAGCCGAAGCAACACAAAACACCGCGACCGACGCGTACGCAGCATAGAAAACTGCACAAACACAGCGTGAACGAAACGGAGAATACCGTACGAGACAAATGCAGGGTCCGACTCGGTCACAAGAACGTTTCCAACATACACAGACAGTACAAATGAAAAATCACACAAAAAAGGCCAAACAAGCAATTACTAAGCCAATAAATACTGGGGGGGTGGGGACAGAGAACAAAGACACACCCACAACTCCACCCATATAAAGGACACAAATCACAACCATGATCCTTTGCAAATGCCATTCCACTGCCAGCACCCAAGAGAAAGCAACCACACACCCACAGCTCATCCCTCACACAAGCCACACACCATCAGCACACCAACAAATACCTACCTCACATACACCCAGCAAAACACACACTCACACACCCTCACCTGCACACCAACACACACATCACTCACCATCACCACCCATCACCATGCCCCCCAAGAAGAATCCCAAGTTCCTAGATTGTGAATTGGAAGTCATGGTAGACGAGATCCTCAGGGTAGAGCCACAGCTGTTTGGCACACTGGTCATACAGACCCCCATCTCCCAGAAAACCAAGATGTGGGAGAGGATCATCAACAGGGTGAACGCACAATCACCATGTCGGCGCACAAAGAGCGACATCCAGAACAGGTGGTATGACGTGCGCAGGAGGGTACGGGACCTGCTCAAGAAAGACTACATCAACAGCCAATACACCGGCAGTGGCCCTCCTGCCAAGCCAATATACCTCAGGCCCTGGGAGGAGAAGGTGCGGGCCATCCTTCCGCCAGTGAGCGTATATGGACTAGAGGACATCCCAGAGCCTGGTGAGTACACAACAAATGTACACAATATACTGCCACAAAACACACACACATCACTGTCAAGGGAGAGTCAAACCATGCACTCATAGCAATTACACAGCAACCAGAACAGAATCATCCCAAAATGTGTATGTCAGTCAGATAAACACAACACATGCCATCAAAAAAGTCACATCCAACTGTGCCATCACATGTACAAACACAACTACAACTACAGCTAGGCAGTGGCACAAATAGAACTAACAAACACATCCAGACATGTAGCCACCACAACAACACCAACACACAGTGAAGACCACTCAAAGGAAGGAATTCTGTGTATGCTGGCCAAGTCAGTGTAGCCAATAGCATCATGGGAGTCGCAGTCACACATATTGCCCCCCACAACTGTCCCATCAACACCACCATGAACCATGCGCACATCACAGGGAGTGGAGAAGGACTCACAAGATGGCTGACACTGGCAACTGCTGTGGGGAGCACAAGGCCCTGCTGGCAACTGTGCACCAACAAACAGCAGGACACCACTGACTGACATCCTGAGAGACAACTTCCACTCCCTGCAATGCAAGCACGTTCCATGGTGGGATATCTGGCTGGCTGGGTGGGTGGGAAGGAGGACTTGCAGCACTGACCATAGTCACAAGCACCTCCCCTCACACACCCCCAACACAAACTCCACAGAACCCACCTGGTAGAATGCAATGCCCCCATCCTAACACAAGATCCCACAAAGAACCACCACCCTGGGTTATGTTGTGTGAAGCACAGGGACACTCTTGGGACTTTTAGCCAAACAACTGCCAGGACAACACTCCCAGCCATCCTGTCAGCACAGCCAGCCCACCCCACAGGGAAGCAGAGTCAAAAGGAAGGAAGCATGGGCATGCTGGGAAGGGGGTGGAGGCAATAGCATGATGGGAGTCGTAGTCACTGATATTGGTCACCCCCACAACTGTCCCATCAACACCACCCTGAACCATGCTCACATCACAGGGAGTGGAGAAGGACTCACAAGATGGCTGACACTGGCTACTGCTGTGGGGAGCACAAGGCCCTGCTGGCAACTGTGCACCAACAAACAGCAGGACACCACTGACTGACATCCTGAGAGACAACTTCCACTCCCTGCAATGCAAGCACGTTCCATGGTGGGATAACTGGCTGGCTGGGTGGGTGGGAAGGAGGACTTGCAGCACTAACCATAGTCACAAGCACCTCCCCTCACACACCCCCCAACACAAACTCCACAGAACCCACCTGGTAGAATGCAATGCCCCCCATCCTAACACAAGATCCCACAAAGAACCACCACCCTGGGTTATGTTGTGTGAAGCACAGGGACACTCTTGGGACTCTTAGCCAAACAACTGCCAGGACAACACTCCCAGCCATCCTGTCAGCACAGCCAGCCCACCCCACAGGGAAGCAGAATCAAAGGAAGGAAGCATGGGCATGCTGGGAAGGGGGGTGGAGGCAATAGCATGATGGGAGTCGTAGTCACAGCTCTACATCCCCCACCACATGGCCCAGCAAGCTCACACTCACGCATGCACATCCCACAGAGAGTGGAAAGGCCCATCAAAGATGTCTGACACTGTTGTTGTGTCGTGGGGAGCACAAGGGCATGCTGGGAACTGCACACCAACCAACAGCAGGACACCACTGTCAGCCATCTTGCCATTGCTCTCACACCCACACACACTGAACTCCCCACAAAAGCAAGTAAGTATGGGAATGCTGGGAAGTGGGGTGGAGGCAATAGCATGATGGGAGTCGTAGTCACAGACATAGCTCACCCCCACAACTGTCCCATCAACACCACCCTGAACCATGCTCACATCACAGGGAGTGGAGAAGGACTCACAAGATGGCTGACACTGGCTACTGCTGTGGGGAGCACAAGGCCCTGCTGGCAACTGTGCACCAACAAACAGCAGGACACCACTGACTGACATCCTGAGAGACAACTTCCACTCCCTGCAATGCAAGCACGTTCCATGGTGGGATAACTGGCTGGCTGGGTGGGTGGGAAGGAGGACTTGCAGCACTGACCATAGTCACAAGCACCTCCCCTCACACACACCCCAACACAAACTCCACAGAACCCACCTGGTAGAATGCAATGCCCCCCATCCTAACACAAGATCCCACAAAGAACCACCACCCTGGGTTATGTTGTGTGAAGCACAGGGACACTCTTGGGACTTTTAGCCAAACAACTGCCAGGACAACACTCCCAGCCATCCTGTCAGCACAGCCAGCCCACCCCACAGGGAAGCAGAGTCAAAAGGAAGGAAGCATGGGCATGCTGGGAAGGGGGTGGAGGCAATAGCATGATGGGAGTCGTAGTCACTGATATTGGTCACCCCCACAACTGTCCCATCAACACCACCCTGAACCATGCTCACATCACAGGAAGTGGAGGACTCACAAGATGGCTGACACTGGCTACTGCTGTAGGGAGCACAAGGCCCTGCTGGCAACTGTGCACCAACAAACAGCAGGACACCACTGACTGACATCCTGAGAGACAACTTCCACTCCCTGCAAAGCAAGCTCAGTCCATGGTGGGATAACTGACTGGCTGGGTGGGTGGGAAGGAGGGCCGGCTGTCAACCAAACACAACCAATGCAGACCATGTTCACACCCCAAAAAATACATAGAAATGCCCAAATAATGCAGGACAATGTGCCACACCAATATCAACCCCTGACTGTGACGACTTAGGACAATGCAATGTACAGGCCCGCACCCAGAGGCACAGTCACAACTGTCATGTGTGTCAACCATTGATGCCTGCAGAAACATAACATACATTGTGTGTGTCTCCCAAAAACAGGTGATGATGGGGACACAGCAGCAGACGCTGAGGAGTCCCAGTCCCAGGCTCAAGAGGATGCGGAGCTCACTGGCGTCGTACAGCCTCTGCCCTCCTCGGACGAAGAAGACCAACCTGGCACATCCGGTGCAAGTCTACATGCAGCACCAGCAGGACCACCAGCTGCAGCACCAGCAGGACCACCAGCTGCACCCCTGCACCCACCCCTCCAACGACTGTCACCACAAATACCATCCCTGCCGACATGGACAGAACAAGGAGCAACACCAGCACAGGGACCCTGGACCAACCTGGGTCCATGGACACCACCACCACCACCAACCCCCAAGGTGGACCAGGGTCATCTGTGCGTGCCACTGCACGCACTGCACATGTCAGCAGGGGTGGTGGGAGGGGTGGGAGACAGAGGTCGCTGCTTGCAGAGGTTGCTGGTGTGCATGATGACCCACAACTGGTACGCATAGCTGATGCGTACCAGTCCAGCACCGGAGACCTCAGCCAGGTAGTGGGGCTCCTCAGAGACATGAAACAGCAGCAGGCTGCCCATCATGCCCGCTTGGACTCCCACATGTCCCACGTGGAGTCACACATGTCCCGCGTGGACTCACACATGTCCCGCGTGGAGTCCAAGTGGGATGCACTGCATGAGATGTCGGCGGTGCACAGGGACATTTTACAATGCCTCCGCCAGATGAACAGCAACCAGTCCACACCTCCCTGTGTGCCAACAACATCTGGTGCCGAACAAACTGCAACTGCCACAGGGAGGGAGGATGACTCTGGCGGAGAGTCCCCTGAACCGCAGCAGCCTGTACTTGAGGGGCCCCCCCAAGAAGAGGGGTCGTCCGAGGAGGGGCAAGTGAGAGGCCGATGGCCAAGCGCAACTCCCAGGAAGCCTGAACCTGTTCTGGATGTTCACCTTTGTGTACAGACTGTTCACCCTGTTGACGGCAACACTACTCCCACACATTGCATGGGGAGTGCAAGTTGGACCAATGTGTCAGACAACTGTGGCCCCGATACTGGGGATTCTGTCTACCAGGACTTTCAATTCACCTAGGAACTTCTGATTGCAAGATTTATGTACAGCACTACCCATCCTATGCACTATTCACACAAATGTATCACAATAAACACACTAATACACCATACTTGCCTCTGTTGTGATTCCAACGTGGGTGCTGTTATGGGGATGATGAACTGCAAAATTACACTGTGTATGCGAACTGCAACAGCAAGGACAACACAGGCATGTGAGTAAAGGCAACGTGACACATATGAGGGAGACACACCACCAGGGTTACACAACACATACACACCTAGGCCATCTGACTCATTGCCTACACTGATGTTGCCAGGGAAGACGGTGCAATGCACAGACACCACACCCATTCCCAGTTGTAGTCAAGTAGCCCACAGGTGCAGTAAGCAAATGGCAGTCAAATGTGTGACCACAGACAACGCACATCACAAAGTGAAGCACAGGTTTATTACACAGTTGCAACATGTCGTAACCACTACAGATGCAAGGTAATCCCACCTGGCAGCGGGCACACAGTCAACAACTGTAGACGGAAGGAAGTCCATGGGTGTGGCGCACATCACCTGTAGGGACACAACAGCTACCAGCCTGGAAGTGCAATCACGTCGTCGGTGGACACAGTTGACCAAACGAATCTGAAAGTACCCTGTGAAGGACAGAAATGACACACAGTCAAAAGCAATGGAGTACAGGACAGAACAGCAAAACTCATGCACAATACATGTTACAAGATACCCACCCAGAACCAAGTTAGCATGTCAACACTGTTGGGGAGTACAGCCCACCTGTAAGCACACATCGCAACACACATCCAGTCAAGTAGCCCATGGACACACTCCAACAGCACCAGAGCACCACCTACACATCATGCCAACTCACATCATTGACATGACACCTCAGGATACTCACATTCAGCTAAAGAAGTTGGTGATGAGCTGTGTGCGGACATCACCCTCATCATCATCATCATCATCGTCACTGGCATCGTGGTCCAGGCCAGGATCCTCCACAGGTGGCGGATGTTGGTCATTGTCATCCTGGATGAGAGGCAACTCCTTCCGCACTGCCAGGTTGTGGAGCATGCAGCAGACGATGATAATCTTGCACACTTTCGCAGGGGCATATGGGAGGGACCCTCCGGTCTTGTCCAGGCAGCGGAAGCGGCTCTTCAGGAGACCAAATGTCCGCTCAATCACTCTCCTGGTCCGACCATGTGCCTCATTGTAGCGCATCTGGGCTGGTGTCACAGGGTTCCTGAGGGGTGTCAGCAACCACGGCATGTTGGGGTATCCCGAGTCACCTACGGACAGACAAGTGCACATTAGCTGACTTGGAAAAGTGGGCGGAATACTACAGATCAGATCACACACAATGGCACAAAGTCAGTACACACCGACAAGCCAGGCACGCTGGTTCTGCATCTGTGCCATCATCCTGGGGATGCGACTACTCCTCATCACAAAGGCATCGTGTGCTGAACCAGGGAAACGGGCACACACGTGTGTGATGGTCATGTCTGCAAGACACACCACCAGTGCATTGACCGAGTGGTAGTGCTTGCGGTTCCTGTAGGCCTGCTCCTGGGCCTGTGGTGGTACCAAAGCCACATGTGTCCCATCAATGGAGCCAATGACATGCGGCATCCTCCCCAGGGCATAAAAGTCACTCTTCACGTCAGTGAGTCGTTGCAGTCTAGGGAAATAGATGTACCGGTTCAGGAATAGCAACATTGCCGCCAAAACATCGCGGAGCACACGGCTCAACATGGTCTGTGACATCCCACCAGCAGTCGCCACAGTATGTTGGAAGGTACCGGTGGCAAAGAAGTGTAGGGCTGCCATCACCTTCACCTTGGGGGTCAGCGCTGTAGGATACGGCCGGCCAGGCTGCAAATGTGGGGACAACTGCACTGCCAAATCCTCAATCAGCTGCCTGGTGAAGCGGTACCGTCGGATGCTGTCCCGTTCCACCATCGTTGCCAGGTCTGGGAATGGTCGATGGACAGCAGGAGCCCTGCAGTGCAGAGGAGAAGTAAGCAAGATTGTCAGTCACCCCACATATGCGGCATTGAACACACTCAATATCCCAACATACATCATTATGAGGCACAACTACATGAAGTGTGCAGTTCCGTAAGGACATGTATGGTACATACATGGCCAACATCTGTCAACACGGTCCAACAGGTGGCATCAATTAGTCCCAGGTTGGCCCATTAGATATCATGAGGCCGTGTCACAGTTCCCATCTCCTGCTGCCGTGTCACAATCACCCCCACAGTGACATGTGAGGACAGATGTGCCCCAGGCACCACAGCTCAACGACAGGTACATTCCCAGGGACCCTGTATTGCCACATGGACACTGGCATTACATGGAGTATCATGTATACACCACAGCAAAACAACCATGACCCCCACAGGTAGTGGTCCCACTTGCCACGGCAGGACAGACATGGACGTCTGTGACACACACACGCACAACATCAAAGTCCATGCACACACAACGTGGATGTGGAGACTGTCTCCCATTGTGCACATGAAATCAGAGACATTGTAAACACTACATGCACAAAGACTGTGGAGGACCATCACTATTGTGCCACTGGGACACCCTGGCTCAAACATACCATCCCACATGGGACTCACGGGGTATGTGACATGACATACACATACACCACCGTGAAATGTGACCATGGCACATGCACAGATATGAACAGTTGCACATCACAGTGGTCATGTACACGTAACACCCAGGATCCTGTCCCCATTAACATGTGCACAGCCTGGGGGTGGCTGCCCACAGGTGACACCCACAGGACAACATGTACACCAACATACACACAATAGGAAATGCAGCCTTACATGCCTTATGATAAAGTTTGGGCAGGCTGTCGTGATGTAGGTGTGCCCCTCACTCCCTGGGAGCTATCTGTGGCTGGCATATGTCCATCTGAGACAGGCATGCTGACATATGCCAGTCACATGTACAGTGATGCGTTGAACAGCAATGGACCGATCGGTGCCCCCGGCCGGCCCATTGCATTCAATGTGTGCGGGTACGCGTTGTACCCCTGTACGCGTTGTACCGCAATGGACCGATCGGTGCCCCCGCCGGCCCATTGCATTCAATGTGTGCGGGTACGCGTTGTACCCCTGTACGCGTTGTACTGCAATGGACCGATCGGTGCCCCCGGCCGGCCCATTGCATTCAATGTGTGCGGGTACGCGTTGTACCCCTGTACGCGTTGTACCGCAATGGACCGATCGGTGCCCCCGGCCGGCCCATTGCATTCAATGTGTGCGGGTACGCGTTGTACCTCTGTACGCGTTGAACTGCAATGGACCGATCGGTGCCCCCGGCCGGCCCATTGCATTCAATGTGTGCGGGTACGCGTTGTACCCCTGTACGCGTTGTACCGCAATGGACCGATCGGTGCCCCCGGCCGGCCCATTGCATTCAATGTGTGCGGGTACGCGTTGTACCCCTGTACGCGTTGAACTGCAATGGACCGATCGGTGCCCCCGGCCGGCCCATTGCATTCAATGTGTGTGGGTACGCGTTGTACCCCTGTACGCGTTGTACCGCAATGGACCGATCGGTGCGCACCCATTGACAATGGCCTTGCCTGGCAACGGACGCGTTTTCGAATTTCGAACGAGTCGGTTGCTGGAAAATCAGTTGGTCACCCACAACAATGTTGCAAAATCATGTATGTCATGAAGTTGAAGATTTGAAGGATGCTGTGGGCATGTTTTGGTGCTGCTATTCCATGGATTGGTCAGATTCAGAAGATGCAAACGACTTGGACCTATCACTTTGGACACAAGGGACAGTATCTGCCTCTCCAGCACATATATATTGCTGGCTGTTCCCCTGAGAGCTCACTTGCCTGCACTACATGCTCCAGGACGACATCTGCCACTGCACTGCTGCTGTCTCTGCCCCTCTGGACCCTGCAATGGCACGTACTGTGGAGAAAGCCCCAGCCTTCAGCCTTGAGGAGAACCAGGCCCTGCTGGACAGCCTACTTCCACAGTACAGCAAGCTGTATGGGACACCAGGGGAGCAGGTGAGTGTTCTGTGCACTGCCTTTCTGAATGTGCATATTGTCTGACTAGCAAGGCTGAAAGTCTGCACGCCACTGGCTAGCAGGCTCACTGAGTAGTTGTCACCCCCATAGTGTGTAGTGACATGCACTGGACAGGTATGGTGCAGTGACAGTGCATTTGAACAAGGTTTTACTTCCCATGCAATGATACCATGTAGTGACGTCTGGCAAACTGTCCATGAGCAGCTTTGCACTGCCTGTGTACATCATGTGCCCCTGTGATTGAGACATGTATATACAACTGTGTCATGCACGGATATGTTGCATGTGTAGTAATCAAAAACAAAAACAGGGGAACCCTACTCACTACGGAACCAGGGTAGATAATATTCTTACAGAAACAATGGCTCCTGTGGATTGATATGATCTATAATAATAATATTTCGCGTAATAGCAATGTAAAAGGGTTTTTCTAGGGTTGTCAGAGGGAGAAGGGAGAGAGACTGTAATATAAATTCTTCTTCTCGCAATTGGGGTAAGAGCCTCTATTTTCTATAAATCCTTAAATAAGAATAACTCTAAGGTTTACAATTCTAACCTCTTTTCCTTCTCCCACAATCAGTACCCGGCTGGGTCCCATTGTGAGTATCTCTTTCTATTCTTTTCACTCACGGTTGGCACACACCTCTCACGTGGCTGCGCAAAACTACCAGGTATTTATATTACAGTCTCTCTCCCTTCAGTCGCATTTGTGCCATTAATTGGGCCCTATGCTGATTTTATCCTCCTTTTTCTCCATAGATGTCCCTATAATCCTAGGTCCTGATGAGACCCTGTAATGCACAGAGGGTCGAAACGTCGTCGACAATAGACAAAAGTGAACCATTAACAAGCGCATATTATTATATATAGCCGCTGCATATTTTGTATACATATAATGGTCGACTTTTAAAGAATTGTGGAAACCTTGTTTAAACTATTTTCACTATTTTTGCACTGTTATTTGAGGTTCCTGTTTCTAGTGGGACACTATGCACAATTGTGTATTTATGTTTATTTAAGTTTTTGTAATTATACATATTGCTCCTTCTGTTCTATACCATAAAATTATTTATGATATATTCAATCATTAGTACTGGTGGTTCTTTGTCCTCTGACAACCCTAGAAAAACCCTTTTACATTGCTATTACACGAAATATTATTATTATAGATCATATCAATCCACAGGAGCCATTGTTTCTGTAAGAGCATGTGTAGTAATAGCCTTTTCACTTTGTCATCCTGACAGGTTAATGCCCATCGGAAGCAGGAGATCTGGAAGGACATCGTCCGGGCTGTCCGGTCTGTGGGGGTCTACAAGCGCCGGATCCGCAACTGCCAGAAGAGGTGGCAGGACCTTCGGGGCTGGACCCGGAGGATTGCACGGGTCCAGCTGAAGCTGTCGCCTCCTCGCAGGAGGGGCGGAACACGGACCCTGACCCCCCACATGCTCCAGATCCTGGCGGTGGTGTTTCCAGACCTGGATGGGCAGCTGAAGGCCAGACAGCAGCAAGGAGGGGTGAGTCAAAGACTGCACTGTGAACTCTGTATTACATGCTGTGTGCCCTCCTCTGGCCTGGTTCAACTGCCACAGTGCAGCAGTCATGTTGTCCAGGAGCCATGTCCCTCTATTGTGCACTGCCCACTGCTCATCTGATACCCAGGTGTGGCCCTTACATTCAGGGAATTGTGTCACTTGGGACTGTGTCCTTGCAGTTTGCTTCACTAAAGGTGGGGGACAGCATCTGTTTCCCTAACTCTGTTGTGGGCATCATGGGTGGGTCCATTGTTCACACTACGCCTGTGTTCGGACATGTAATCTGCGTGTTGCTTTGATATGCGGTCCACTTGCTGTGCTGAGCCACCACGTGTGCCTGGGGTATGTGGCACATGCCCATGCAGCGGGTGGGAACAATGTTTGGGCCCCAGGAGTGTGCAGATTACGTGTGTCACACATACATAGCCAGCTATCCACTGTCCAGGGCTCATCCCTCATTCATGTGGAGCAGGACAGTCATGCCTACTCCAGGCCATGCAATGCACTCTGTACTCCCACTCCCGTGTATCAGCTGACACATTGTGCGCAGTGATTTGACCCCTCAGGTGTCTGCCTCTGTGTCAGTGTGCTGTGGATTACTTGCCAGGACTGCTGGGGTGTTTCTTGGTAGGGGCTCAGCATGCCCCTGGAGATGTGACCATAGGAGACGATACTTGTGTGTCACATAGGTGTTTGATCAGCTGCCCGTGCAGACTGGGGTATGCGAATGTGAAGTTCAGGCAGCTGTTCCCCATTCACAGCAGATTGTGAGGGGCTCAGGTTCAGAGGGTAGTGTCACAGGTCTCCCATATGTCCAATAGGTATGACCTGGACAGATGAGGGTTAAGATGATGTGTTGTGTGGGGGATGTACATGTGCACTTGTGCAGCTCCAGGACTTGCATTCCCCATGACCTACTATTGTGACACAGTGCATAGTGTTGTTGTCTGGCTGCCAAGTCATACATCACTGAGACAGTGATGTATGACTTAGCAGTCATGCCTCTGCCATGGCATGTGTCAACTTATTGGTGGTCCTGCAGGGGAGTGACATGTGCTACATGCACACCATTGTGGCGATGGCTATCAGGACATGGGTGCATCATGGTGTCTGTCGCTGGTATGCATCACATGCATTTCCTATTTGACTCTGGGCATCCCTTTCATCCGGAAACCTGTACTGACTCAGAGGCAAGAGCTGTGATGTGTGCATGTCCACATGCCACACCGTGTCCTCTGCACTGTCCTACTACTGTGTACTTGGTGCATGTGTCCACACTGGGGTGTTGCAATCCAACAGACTCCAGACAGATGGGTGCAAGGCCATGTGGGATGTGAGTGCCATGCTTGGCATCAGACTGACAATTGGCTTCTCCTGTTCAGTTAGGGCACTTTTAGCAATGTACAACTAATGATGCCAGGGCTTGCTCTGTAATGTGCTGTGCTCACAGTGGTGTGTGCGTTTGGTGCAGGTGACTGATGTCTGTCTGTTTCCCCATTGTTTGCAGATACATCCACGGCCACGGAAGGGGACAGCTCCACGGACCAGGAGGAGCCAGAGAGCCAGACTGGGTCAGCAGCCGAGGAGTGGTCGGAGGGACCCAGTGGCACGGAGGGCGAGGGGAGCCACACCGAGGAGTCCTCAGCACCATCCACCTCAGCTGAGGACCAGAGCAACTCGGAGGATGACTCCCTTATGGAGGCGGGTGTCAGCAGCCACCACACCCCAGCTAGTGTTGCTGTCCCCGCCACCACCAGCACCACCACCGCCCTCCCATCGGCTCCCATTCCCCAGGTCCGTGGAGGCTCCCATGTTCGGGAGCGTGTCTCCTTTGGGCCAGGCACCGCACCCCTGCCCCTGTGTCCCCTGCTGCCCTGAGTGAGGAGTCTGTGTACCTCCTTCGCCAGCTCCATGTAGGGCAGACAGCCATGCTGAGTGTCCTCCATGCGCACACCGCTCTGTTGACTCAGCTGGTGTCGTTCATGGAGGGCATCTCATCGGGCATGTCTGACCTACAGAGGGGCAATAGGTCCATGGACTCCTCCCTGACGGCAGCAGTGTCCCTCCTCAGACAGTCCCTCACCCCTCCTGCCTCTGCTCCATCCACACTCCCCAGCACCTTACCCGTCCCAAGCACACACACACCGGCACAGGCACACACCAGCACACACACGTCCGGCACACAGACACACACACCACAAACAAAACGCACACGCACGCACAGTCAGGGGACTGAAACCAGACTCACAGGGGATGGGGCCCTGATACACACACACGCATCCACGGGCACTGCGCAGTCCTCAGTTGCCTCTCCCTCCAAAACACCCTCCCTTGCCTCACCTGCAACCCCAAAGACCCAGCGCCTCTTCCTCAGTGACCTCGGCCTCTTCCCCTCCGATCCAGCTGCTCCAGCATCCAGGGGGAAGAGGAAGCCCCCCACACGGAGCAGAGTGCCCCTCGCCCCCGGACACCCTCCCCCAGGCGCAGACAGACTGAGGCCCCCACCCGCAAGTCCCCCGGAGTGGTAAGAGCAAGACCCCGCCGCCGCCCTGCAGCTCAAGCACCAGGTCTCCTTCCTCCATCCCTCAGGCCCCCACTCCACAGGTGCCCCCACCACACCCTGCCCCAGGTTCCCCCACCCACAGATATACCATCCCCAAGAGGATCCGGCCTTCTCCCCCTGCCACTTGCTCTCCCGGCACCACCCCCCCGCTGCGCTTGTCTGTGCCACTGATGTGGTGAGGGTGTCCTCCCCCTCTGTCCAGCCCACCTTGCCTGTTCCCCATTCTCCTCCCCTGGTGGTAGGCACTGCAGTGGAGTCCACTACCACCCTGTCTGACTTGGGCACTGCAGTGGCGGACCTGTCCACTCCATCTGCAGGGTCCACTGCAGTCGTGCCGGCACCCACAACATCTGAGTCATGCCCCCAGTTGTGCCGGCACACACCATGTCAGACACCTCCACTGCAGTTGTCAGTGGCTCTCCAGCACCCACCACCCCTTCCCTGCTTCCTCCTGGTGAGCCCTGATCCTGTCCCCGCGGTGCCTGGCCTACCCCCCCGGTTGCCCCTCCTAGTGGATTGTCCCTGGTTTTGTGCAGGCATGTGCAGGGTGGCATCTGCCACTGTCACCCACTTGTGACTTTGTTGATGGACTGGCCATTGGCCTTTGTTTATTTTCTACCGGACTTCTACTTTTAATGCCACATATGCTGAATAAAGCAACTTTCTGTTCTCTAGTGCTTTTGCTTCTGATGTACATGATGTTGATGATGCTAACCATGCCCTTGCTGCAGTGATGGTGATATTTGGTCTCATGATAATGAAGTGTTACTTTGCAGGAACCCATGTGGTCCAGGGGGAATGTGTCCTATCCTGTGGTGTATCCATGTCATCCATAGCAGCATCTGAGGGTGTCATGTGTTCAGTATTTGGCAATGGGATTTCCTACTTAGATTGCCTATTTCACATCTGTGGCTTCCACCCCTGCACATCTGTTGTGCCTGCCATTGTTCAATTCGTCTACTTCCCTGACCGTGTGGCCATCTCCAGTGGACATGCAGGTTTGGGCATCAATGGGGAAGGACTCATCTGTGTTGTCAGTGCAACATTGCTATACAAGTGTGTTGGATCTGTGCTGATGATTCCGTTGGCACTTCCATGACCAGGCTGATGTTACGGGAGCCCTCATTTGGTGCTAATTGTTGATTGTGTGACCAAGTGCTCAGCTGACATGATGGGGCCCTACTGAGGCAACATATGGCACAGCTTTCCTCACACAGGAGTGGAGTCCCCTCATGGCAGTGTGTACTCCTGTGACATTGCCTGCGCCCAAGGTGTGTGTTGTATGTGCATGTCTGTGTGTTCACTTCCGTTTAGCTGTGCATGCTGTGATCCCTAGTGTTGTACCTGTTTGTGATGCTAGCTGAGTTGACCTATGTTCCCCCAAAGTCTTCGCCCTGGGTTCTCTGTGATGTGGGTGCATGGCACATTACTGGTCATCAGGGTGTCACCCATAGGTGTGTTTGCTGTCAGGGCTGAGTTTGTGTGCAGACGCAGATGGGTCACAGTCAGGTTTCCCCTTGGCACTTGTTGTTTGCCCCTGTCATGTGATTTCCAGTTTGTGTTATCTTTCAGTGATTGTGACACGTTGTGTGTGTGACTGCTGGCACTCCTCAGGGTCCGGGCTGCAATGTTGGTTGTTGTCTATGTGTGTTCTTTGTGGGTGACCTTGGCTTCTTCATTGGTGTGTGACTGTGGATGGGATCCCATTGGTTGGTGTGGTATTGCCGTCATGTCCATGTACAGCGTAGTGTGCAGTGTGTCAGACATTCAGGAGTCTTGTTGAGTGGCCATGTGTGATGTGTTTCTGCACCTTGGTTCCCACCCACCACCCTGGAATAGTCATGGGTGCATGTGCAATGTCACCAGTGCATGTGTGCTTCACTGCTGCACATTGTTGGAGGTCGAGGGGTGTGGTGTTGAGTGTGTGCAGATGAGAGTTGTTGCCCGGCTAGGCCCCTGCCTCCATGTTGGCCTTGGCTTACTGGCCATGCTGTTTGATTTGTGCTTGTGTAGGTGTGATGGTAGTTAGTTCCTCAGGACACATGACTGTGGTTCACAGTGTGAACCACATTTAGCTTTGTCATCACAGTGGGATTGTAATGCAGCCCAGGGTCACCACATTGTGGGGGCCCTGGGGGTGGTGCTGTGGTGTGTCTGTGTCTTGCTGTGTCAGTTGCTGTCCCTACGTGCCTGTGTGACATGTGTGATTTGTGCTCCCTCTCATCTGACAATGCCTGCTTGCCCACATAGGGGATTTGGATCCATGAGTTACCTTTGTGTGGCACTGTATGCACATCTGTATGATTGGTATTCAGGTCTCCTCATGTGTTGTGTGGTTGCCTGGGGACACTGGCACCCCCCCTCACCTGTTGTGTATGATGTGCAGTGTGGGTCTGCCTGTTTGTGTTTGTGCATCTGCACCACTGCATTGGCATTTCTTGGGTTTGCCATTGGCTGTATGTAGTTTGGTGGGTTTCCCCTGCTGTCCCTGGGACTCCTAGGTCATCGGTCAGCACAATGATCATGGTTTGTGTGTCCCATTGCTGCCATGGTATGGTATCTGTTCACCTCACATCTGCAGTCTCCACAGGGTATCTGCATTTGTGTGCCCATTGGTGCAAATATGTGGGTCTGCATTCTGATGGTCACTTCTGTCATTGTGTCATTGATGATTGTTGACTGTGTCAGCCCCCATGGGTGTTGTTTGTCTGCACATGGCCAAAGGTATGTCTTATTTGCAATGCAGTATTTGGCTCCCCCAATTTATGTTGCAATGGGACACATACACTACTTTGCCACTGATGTGTTTGTTGTTCTGTGACCAGGAATCATCCATGCAGTTTGGCAGTTGCACCTCTTTCTTTGTCAACACTTACCTTTTGGTCACTGTGATGATGGGGGTTTGGACCCCATTGCCACAATGTTCAAAATGTGCTTCAGCTATGGACCCCACACTTACCTTTTGGTCACTGTGGTGATGGGGGTTTAGACCCCATTGCCACAATGTTCAAAATGTGCTTCAGCTATGGACCCCACACTTACATTTTGGTCACTGTGATGATGGGGGTTTGGACCCCATTGCCACAATGTTCAAAATGTGCTTCAGCTATGGACCCCACACTTACCTTTTGGTCACTGTGGTGATGGGGGTTTAGACCCCATTGCCACAATGTTCAAAATGTGCTTCAGCTATGGACCCCACACTTACATTTTGGTCACTGTGATGAAGGGGGTTTGGACCCCATTGCCACAATGTTCAAAATGTGATTCAGCTATGGACCCCACACTTACCTTTTGGTCACTGTGGTGATGGGGGTTTAGACCCCATTGCCACAATGTTCAAAATGTGCTTCAGCTATGGACCCCACACTTACATTTTGGTCACTGTGATGATGGGGGTTTGGACCCCATTGCCACAATGGTCATGGCCTGCTTGCATTGTGGGTGCCACACACATATATGTGTGGCACATGTGCTAGGGGGTCACATTGTATGTTCAAAGTCATGTTTGGTGTTGTAGGCATTTGACACAGTCTACACACGCTTGTCATGGTGTTGGGGGGATGTCTTCTTCTTGCATTCCCTAGGTTGTGGTGTGCTGGTTGTGTCATGCATTGTCCATCCTATGAGTGGGGGTGGTAGTAGTGGTTGGCATCCAGCCCCCCCTGGCTGAGGGTGGTAGTAGTGGTAGGCATCCAGCCCCCCCTGGGTGTGGGTGGTAGTAGTGGTAGGCATCCAGCCCCTCCTGGCTAAGGGTGGTGGTAGGCATCCAGCCCCCCCTGGCTGAGGGTGGTAGTAGTGGTAGGCATCCAGCCCCCCTGGGTGAGGGTGGTAGTAGTGGTAGGCATCCAGCCCCCCTGGCTGAGGGTGGTAGTAGTGGTAGGCATCCAGCCCCCCTGGCTAAGGGTGGTGGTAGGCATCCAGCCCCCCTGGCTGAGGGTGGTAGTAGTGGTAGGCATCCAGCCCCCCTGGGTCAGGGTGGTAGTAGTGGTAGGCATCCAGCCCCCCTGGCTGAGGGTGGTGGTAGGCATCCAGCCCCCCTGGGTGAGGGTGGTAGTGGTGGTAGGCATCCAGCCCCCCTGGGTGAGGGTGGTAGTAGTGGTAGGCATCCAGCCCCCCTGGGTGAGGGTGGTAGTAGTGGTAGGCATCCAGCCCCCCTGGGTGAGGGTGGTAGTAGTGGTGGGCATCCAGCCCCCCTGGCTCAGGGTGGTGGTAGGCATCCTGCCCCCCTGGGTAGGGGTGGTGGTGCGCATTCAGGCCCCTGTGTGCATATGTGGCATTGGTGATGGGCATCCCGCCCCTATGGTGCTGCTGTTGCTGGTGTAAGTATATTCTGCATCCCTCTGTGTGTGTGTGATGTGTCGTGTACGTGTTGTATGTGTTTTGTGGTTGGTGTCTGACTTACCTTCTGCGCCGTACACGTCCGTGCCTGTTCCGGTAGTAAATGTAGAATATTGGTATGATCGGGACGAAGGGATTCATGGTTGGTTCGTGTCGTTCGTCCTTCTCGTTGCTTCGCGTCGTCCTCGTCGCTTCGCGTCGTCCTCGTCGCTTCGCCTCGTCCTCGTCGCTGGCGTGTTCGTCTCGTAGCCGTGGATCGTGTTGTGGCGCGAATCGGAGCTTATGTGCGCCATCTCCCGGATGCTTTGACGTGCCGTGCGTAGCGACGGGTTCGGCGCGTACGGAAAGCGCATCGTACTCGCTCGGCCGGACGGAGCTGCATTTTCCTTCCGTACGACTCGATTCGGCGTTTCCGGATTCGCCTCGGTCGGGGAACAGGACCTGGTTTGGGTGAGTACGGCTCGGCCGGATTCTGTGCTGTTGTGCGCATCGTACTTACTCGTTCGGTGTGCTGTACGGATCGGTCGGGAAACAGGCTTTCGCATGGCTTTTTTCCCGACCGAATGGTATTGGGTGCGCCTCCGACCGAGATCGGAATCGGCCCCAGAGTGTCTAACCTAGGTAAACACCCATCACAACCCCCTGGCAGCTTCATTTTCAGAAGTGCTGAAGGCGGAGGGCAAGGCTAATCCCAAAAGCGGAAAGGCTGAAGAACATACGGCTCCTCCAAACTTCATGGGGCCCCTGGGTTGGTACAAGCAGCTGAAAGCCTGGCTGGCGTTGGCGTAAAAGGATACTTTGGTAGCGCGCGTCCTGCTTCTGCCCCCGCCGCCTGTAATCCCGCCCTTTGCACGCGGCCCGGTCTCCCTCGGCCCGCGGCAGGTGTCCCTGACTTCCTTTATCTGCGCATTAATAAATGTGCTTGTGTACCGCACCTGAGCGGGTGGCGCGGCTCTCAGACTTCAATCCTACGCGTTAATGTGTTACGAGAGCGGCTATAAAGTGCACACGGCTCACAGTGGCTCTATCCAACGTCCGACCGCAGGCGACAAGATGCAGTGGGCCGCTCTCTGGCTGTGTCTCCTCCCGGGCTTCGTCCATGGCGCGCCGCTGCAGGAACCCGGTAAGCAATATAAAACACAGTCAGTAACACAACCTACAAGCCTTCTAGTGAGATGGGTCAGGCGGGTGGAGGTTGCTGTCGATGCTCATCTATCGAGCTGCCCAGCAGTCTCCGTAGAGAGGCCGAGCACGGAATGGGCATGACATCTTGACTATCTTCTGTCCTCTAGAGAATACATTTTTTATTTCTAAAGAAATCAAATGGGTTCTTCTAACTGAGAAAAAACTGGTTTGCAGCCCCGGGCGTTCTTTTTTGCAAACCGTTGCGTCCAGGGGCTGTTTGGGTCCGTCTGTTATACGAAACATGATTGGAGCCGGGGTGGTGAGCACAAGAAAGAGGTGCGACCCCCACCCCTTGCATCATGATCCCAGGTGCCCTGTGTTTCTGTGATTGAACCAAAAGTACATCTCCCTGAAAGCATGGACGGTGACATACAAGGACAACAAACATTGTGTCCTGGATGGCATAACACAGTTAACTGTCCAGGCGCTTGTTCACCAAGTCAACTAAAAAGCCAAGAATAAATAAATACAAAATAATAAAGACAGCCACTTGCGGTCGTGGATTAGACACACTGGGGCAAAGACGACTTTGAGAGAAAGTGGGGCTTGCTACCTCCTTGCAGAACATACGGTCCGTCTGCAGTAGCTGCACACCTTTTCTTCAATTACGCAACACTTAATTCGATTTGAAGGCAAATCATGCAGCACTTCTGTGGCATCATTTTATGGGTATTATAACATTTTAGAGGTACTGAAACAAAATGGATTATAGTGCTTTAGAAAATAGAGTTTAATAAGATACAAACCACACATTCCAAGAGGTTTTACACAATGCTATGTGCCCATGATTAATTATTTGGTCTTACATAGGACGGAAACATAAATTTACAGTTGTTGTCCTCTTTGACCCAGTGGTAAATAGTTTGTGTGCAATGTGGCACTCAGCAGACCACAAATCTAAAGGTACATTTTTTTGGAATTCTGAGCAACTTAGATATGTGGGACTACATGTATGTGGCCGGGCCTCGTCAAGACTGTAACGTACTCATGTGGAGTCATTTCTAGAAGCGATCTTTTCTCTGACAGCCCCTTTCCACACAACCGTATTATACATTAAGCATTCATTGTCTGAGTACTTGGGTGCATAGGAGGCGCTTCAAGACATCAAAGTTTACAAACAGATGCAAACCGTTTAAAACTGTTTGAAAGAGCGCTTGCCCTCTTTCAATGCTTTAAAAACATTCGAGACAGTCTTTTTCATGGTAACATATCAAGCACTGAATTCAACAGGCAGCTTTTGAAGACAACTTTTGATCAGTTACCTAGAAATAAAAATTTTGGTGTTGAAATTTCATGGTTTGGAGCATATCGGAGATGATGTGGCAAACCACGGTACATTCATAGAAGGGAAAACCCTATTGTGGCTGCAGAAATGGGACAATCAGCCCATTGCCCTGGTTCGTTATTCAATTGGGTCACAGGGCCGAGTCAGAGCCACGTCTTTGCCTTGAGCCAGACTCGAGGGTCCACCCACACATATAAATTCACTACAGCACTAGCAACCTGGCAAGCATGGTCAGGGCCGGCTTTAACACTGGTGGCGCCCTGTGCGACAATGTTTGATGGCGCCCCCACCAATGACCACCTCTGCCATGGATTCCTTCACTAGCACCCTTTAACAGTGCCCCTCTAGTCTCCATAACCACTGTCTCTCAGATTCATTTAATTTTAAAGCACCACTAATACCAGTGTAAGGTGTCAGAGCACTTTACACCACACACACATTGCACAGAGACAATCATATGTGTGTAAATCAGTGTATAGGAATTGTTACATCAGACAAGACTACAAGGTGTAGTGTATGAGTGACATGTCATCAATACTGGTAGGCAATGTAGTTTAAGAGTCCTTATTCTGTAAAAGCACAAATTCACAATTTAAAACATATCATTCTTAGGGGTTCTCTTTAATAATAAGAATTGTTTTCTACCCAAATGAACCCTTTTGGCAAGATTAGGACAATGAAAGACAGCTAAAAAATATATAGCACTAACATATACCTTGCAGTTTGCAGGCAGCTCTTTGATGACATTTAATAAATGTTCTTTATTTGGATTTTGACTTATAAACGACAAGTAACAAAAGGAGCTCTCTTACAGAAGCAGTAAACCACTGACCTATTTCCATTATATGCACTTTGTTATCTGCATGGTACACGTTCTTAGCAGCAGGCATTTTAACCCTCTGCACTACCTTAGGATGAGTCAAAACTTCCAGTAGGCAAACCTCCAGTCTCTTTCCAGGAAGATGATTAATCACGGGAGTTATCTTGACATTTTAATTGATGCATGATAATTGCTGAAGGCCAGGAATGCGGCAGCAGGTGCTTTTAAAATGAGAATTTACTTGCAAAAATGACGCCCCCACCCCAAGTCAGCGCCCGGTGCGGTGGCACTGATCGCACCGCCCTAGAGCCGGCCCTGAGCATGGTCACAATATAAACGGAGTACCATGCAGTACAAAGACAGCAGCACATATATTACAGAGTAAGCTGCATGCCAGCTCGGTGTCACAGTTAAATAAAGTCCTGAACACAGCAGCTTCGCGCAAAAATCGAGCTGCACATTGGGAGACATAATGAATTAGGCAAACTAAGGGGGTCATTACGATGTCGGTCGGACGACATCGTTGCAGAAACAGGACCGCTGACAAGGAGTCAGCGGTCCCGCTGCCATTATTACAATGCAACCGCTTTCACAGCAGATGCAAAGTGTATATTTTCTATTGCGGCTTTTGCTGCGGGCTGCAGCACAAGCTGCAATAGAAAATATACACTTTTAAAACATCCCTGCAGGCACCATGTGGTGCCTGTCACACGGTGCAGGGTTGTTTAGGGGGGCACCATAGGTGCCCTCCAGGCCCCATAGCAGAGGGCCAGAGGGGAAGGGGGCCCTGCTAGGGGCCCCCAAAATAACTTTCCACCTGCCTTTTCATGGCTGGCGAACCGCCATGAAAGGGCATGCAGAAAAGGACATTGTAATCCCTACTACGGTGCCTGAGCAGGCACTCGCCATTGTAGGGATTACTGTCCCTCTGACGGTCTTATGGGCTCCTTGAGCCCATTGGAAAGCGTCAGACGGTCCCTATGCCTGCTGCATCCAAACGCACACATTGTAATGCGGTGGTCGGACCGCAGCAGCAGATGTCAGTTGGACCACAACCAACAAGCTCTCAGTTGTCGTCCGACCGACAACAGAATGAGGGCCTAAGTGTTGGTGCGTCATTTCTGCCTGCTGTACCTTGGAGGAATCCCAGTGTCGTGGCCATTCATTTTGTGTTGCCTGTGACTGTTTGGACAGGAGGATGCATGGTGTTACATCCTTTGATATTTTATTATTGTTATAGATTTCCTTTGTCCTTCCACCCTTTCCACTCTCCTTTCTTTCTTTCAGCCTACCCTTCCACTGTCATATTGGTTCTGCTCTAGAATAATGAATGGTGCATTTTCATTCATTTTCCTTTTTATTTGCATTTTCCTGATGTCAATCTTTCCTGTACTGACCACTGAATAAAGGCTAAGATTTTTCACGACCGACCCAGTGGATATCTTCAACCTATCACTGGTGACAAGAGATGGGACGACACTGAACGCCATTGGTGAATAAGATTGGGTTGCGGCAGCGTGGTAGACCAAGAGGGAATGAAACCCGGGGGAGTGCACTGGTGTTGTGAGGTGTAGTGCACCCTCCTCGTCAGGCATTCCTTCAGGACTTTGACTACGCCTTTGCCTTGAGGTATGCTTGCACAGGATATCCACTAAAACAAATAAACATATAAGCAAAGACTATAAAATTACAATTATAAACAAATATTAATAATAAATAAATTTAACCAATATTAGAAAATATTTTGGAGTCTGGGAATAATAGATATACTATTCCCACTCCAGTTTATGCAACGGTAGAGAAAGCGTGGGACTTCGGAGCGGTTACATTTAGAATTCCCACTTCAGTATGTGCAACAGTAGGGAAAGCATTAGACTTCGGAGGGGTAAGATTTACTATTCCCACACCAGTCTGGGCAACAGTATGAAAAGCGCTGGACTTCAGAGGGGTTAAATTTAGTATTCCCACTCCAGTCTAAGCAATAGCAGGTAAACTACTTCACTTCAAACACATTACATATTTGAATAACCCTATTAATTTAGAAAAAATATAAAATTCTTAATATAAGCGTTATTACTTAACAAAATATACATATATTAAAAAAGAACAAATTTACAAAATTCATAATCAATGTAATAATTAATTTTCAATAAAAATAATGGTTATTTAATTACTACTTAATTAACTTGCCACCCTATTCCCCTACAAACCTAGCAACCCACACCTAAAATATAACTAAAATAAACAGATATTAAACAATTTACATATTTTATAATCAATTACATAACTAATTACCAATGAATAATTAATTGTTAATTATTCCTTCACTAACTTTCCACCCAACAACCCTACAAACCCAGTAGCCCACACTTAAAATATAACTAAAATATATAATTATTACACAATTTACATAATTATTAATCAATTAAATATTAAATGATACATTAATAATTATCGTTTTTTAATTATTACTTAATTAACTTCCCACCCTATAACCCTACAAACCTAGCAACCCACAACTGAAATATAAGTAAATTAATTCAGTTATACAGGATGTACATAATTAATCAATTCAGTAATGAATAAATAATAAAAAAAATTAACTGTTAATTATCACTTAATTAACTTCCCACCCTATATCCCTACAAACCCAGCAGCGCCATCTAAAATGTAACTAAAATATATGATTATTTCACAATTTACATAATTAGTAATCAATTAAATAATTTATAAATTAAAACTTCATTGTTAATTACCTAATTAACTTTTCACCCTATACCCCTACAAACGTAGCAACCCACACCTAAAATATAAGCAAATTAAATCAGTATTACATAATTAATATCAATCACATATTTAAAATAATTAATAATTACTTAACTTCCCACCCTATCTCCTACAAACCTAACAACCCGCGACAACACTATAAATTACTAATAGCAATTAAATTAAAAAATCTAAATCACCTAGGATTACAAAATATATTTAAAAAAATTAATAACAATCATACAATCAATAGTAACATAAAATTAATATATGAACAAAAAACACATTAAAATAATTTAAAAACGATATTCTCTACAACTATATTTAAAAAAAAGATCTTAACAACAACGTATTCTTAACAACAATATTACTTACCTAAAAAAAAAGATATTCTTGACAACGAATTTCTGCATCACAATATTCTTGTATCACAATATTTTTTTTCTGATACTTTTGTCTCCTGATATTTACAACTCGATATTTTGTCCAAATACAATTTTTAACACCAGACAATTCTTCATTCGGAACAAATGCACGTCTTTTGGGTGCACCTTCTGAGGATACCACAGACAGCCTCTTTCGAGGTGTAAGAACCCTATGTTACAGAATCATAATTGCTACCGTTCAGACATTATTCCTGTCCAACCTCGACAGAGGGCATTCAATACTCATTCTTTAGCTGGAGTCCTCTATGACCCTCCTAAACCCATCACTCATGTCACAGATCAGGACAACACATGCTTGAGTGCATTGCTGCAAAACTGATCACACTTCATTGCCTGTCACTGCATGACAGAATCCCCTTCAAGTCCTGCTGTATCACATATATCGAAGTCTTGGGGAAATTCCCAGCATACCAGGAAGACAAACTTGCATGTCTTCGGCAACAGCTGCAACATTACAAGGGAATCACTTGCTACATTGGAACTCCAAGTCTGCGAGAGGGAAATATGGAAATGCAAGGCTTCTCGGTTTATGCTTTCAAACTGTTGAAAAATGCCAAGTTCAGACCACATTCACTCCTTCCTGCCCATAGTTTAGGAAAGAGCTCAAGACATATCATGGTGTCCAACTGGACAATAGGCAAGCCAACAACTGAAAAGATGCTTGGGTAATTTGCACAGCCCTCCAGCCTTCACCCTTAAATACCAAAATCATACACTCAAATCAACGGAATAAGAGACAGCCGCCTGGCAATCAAAATAAGACCAGAAAAAAATCCTGAAACATATAATCACAAGCTAAATGAGACACTAGTTTACGGAGGTAACACCAGAACCATGAGGAAAGTCCCTCGTCTGCCACCATCACCATAAAGCTATAACAGTGACCAAATGTGTGCTATTCAAATGGTAATATTTTATTAAGGGATATCTATTTAAAAGCGTGAAAAACCTAAAGTTCACTCCTCCCATGCTCAACTCTTTTTTGATCCCTTAACATCTCAAAATTGCTCACCTACATCGAATTTGCATGAACAATGTAATATATGTTAAGGCATGTAAGGTGCTCAGCTTCTTTCTGAAGCTAGGTCCATGCTATAGATACATGCCACCCTGACCGATAGATAAAATATAATACAATTTAGATTCAAATTGTGAGATTTCCTTTTAAGTGCAGGCTGTTGTATCAAGCCCCTACCCTCCCCACATGTACCACCCTGAGGGCCTCATTACGATGAGCCCCGGAAAGCCACCGACCGCAGGTAGGAGGCTTTCCGGGTCCCATCGCGGGTTTCAGTTTCGACAGCTGCATTACGATGCAGGCGGTCGAAAATGAAACCGGCCAGTCATTCCGGCTGGATTCCGACGGGCTCAAGGAGCCCGTCGGCCAGTCGGAGGCCTGCCCTTATCCCTATAGATGGCATTTCCGCTGTAGGGATTACGATGTCAGTTTCCGACAGGCTTTCCATGTCGGGCTTTCTGACATGGAAAGCCTCACGGAAAGTGACATAGGGGGCCCCTAGCAGGGCCCCCTTCACCCTGCGCCCTCCAGTTGGTGGTCGAGAGGGCACCTATGGTGCCCCCGGTTCATCCCTGCACCAGGTGGCAGGCACCTTGAGGTGCCTGCCAGGCGGTGCAGGCATGAACAGATCCTCCCATTTGTCTATGGGAGCTTGAGCTTTGGCTGGTTTACGGCCGCAGCACAAGCTGCCATAGACAAATGGGAGTATGCGACCGCACCATGTGCAGTTGCATTTTAATGCTGCGGTCGGGACCGCCGACCGGAGGTCGGTCCTGATTTTGCAATGTTGTCACGTCCGCCCAACATCGTAATAAGAGCCTGATTTTCTAAAAAAAGAAGGAAATCCAGTAAAAGGAGTTACTTCAGAATTACCCTAATTGAGGAATCAACAGGACCACTCCACCCATTTACTGGTTTGGGTTTGCTGGATGGACATGGCAGGTCAACTCTGAGTCGACATCGACCAGAGACCTGAAAATTAATCTTATATTGTTACACTAAAGTAAGTAGGGTTTTCTAGGTAAAAGTAACATATCCCTCAGTCTTCTGGTACTAGTAACGATCCATTGGGAAGGGAAGACGGGCATATTTACAAGCCCCATACGCCACCAGAGCATAACCTTTTCTGATGCTCCGGTGGCGTTGCTCTCAACCCAATATTTACAAGGTGGCGTCAAACCACTTAACGTGGCTTAATGCCACCTTGTAAATATGCCTCTTACTGCAGCAGTCTGCTGTGGCAAAGGGGTGGGAAATGGGTGTTGCAGTGGGTGTTCCACTGCAACAGCCATTGCTTTTTGACACTGCCGCATATTTACAAGGTATGGGGCAGCGCCAAAAATAAGATCAGGAAATACCTGGTCTTAAACAGGCGATACCGAGAAATGTTTGATTGCCCCTCATATTTTTCTCTTTCCATGTGTGCTGCATGAAACAGCAAATCGCCTGTAAAGATTGTTTATGTGCAGCAAGGTGTCCCTTCCTGCACATAAACAATCACCCCTGCAGTGCAGGCACCCTTGCAACATGGCGCAAGGCTGCCTGTGCTGGCACTAGGCAGTTTTTTTAGCGCTAGGTGAAACGCAGGGATGACCCGTATGTTTGTAAATACGGTGCATCCCTGCATTTAAAAAATGATGGAGCCCGGCGTTATCAATTTTGGAGAAACACTGCGCTCCGACATTTTTTTGTAAATATCCCCGACGTTGCTGACTTCCCACACTGCACCGATATTAATAATTCTTACTGCAGTGCCATGAAGGTGTATCAAAAGCGTAATGCTTGTTGGTTACCCCTCTTTCTTTTGCAGGTTCGGATGAACTGGTTCTGTCGCTGTTTGCCGTGACCGACTCCGAGATCAGGAGCCTCTCAGAGGAGCTCTACTCGGCTGATGTCAACAGGGCTGATGCTGGGGACATAGTGCTGAACCTCCAGCATAAGGTGTCCAGCTCTGACACTGGCAAAGGCCTGGATTTTGCCAATCAAAGGTGAGCTACCATCAAGTCATTTTTCTATGATTTTAGTCAAATAGTGAACATGCACTGCCAAAAAATCTAAACAATTAAAAAGCTATATAATAAGTAAGGGGACTAATAAAAACAAGCAAAAATAGAAGTTACATGCAAGATTTCAGTCTATCTGATATGTGTTCTGAGCACAAAGTGCATCATTTTGGTAAGTTTTGGGACATACTTGGCTATCTAACAGCCCTTCTCCACTGGGCCTTCAGCTTTGTTGGTAGTCGCTTGGCAATGTAAAATGGTGACTCATTTCATTTTATGTTATTCTATTCATTTATTCACGGCCTACACCAGTCTATATAGCAACATATAGGTGGGACATAAGAAGCAGATTTTCAAGGCGATAAGCACAGGCTATCAATTCCATTGTTACATAGACAAACTGAATAGGACTAGAAGATACAAAAAATGGTGTGTGGCAGTCACAGGTTTGGAAAACTGAGTGGGGTGGAGGGAGGTGATCGGGTAGGCATGAATGACTTGATCATGTCAGATTAATTGGGAAGCACCCAGCCATAATACATTTTAACAAGAGTCAGGTAAATCGGAATTGCATATGAAAACAAAGGCAAGGTGATTCAATTCAATTCAGGAATATATTAAAGGTAGTAAGGAGGACGCCTGAAAGGAGAGGAATAGAAGAATTAAGTAGTGACTGGAGAGGTCGCGAGAAAATATGTGGCGAGACCAGAAACAATGAGAGAACATTGGCCCAGGGTTAGGATGCGATTTTTAATGGAGTAAAAGTTGATGAAAGGATACATTTTACAAAACTAAGAATCTGAAAGCTCAAAATTCTGGCGATCACAGAAATGTGGGAAAAATAGAACTAATATTAGATGCACATTCGGAGGTGCTGAGGACACAGGGAGATGAGAAGGACCCAAGAAATTGTTGATGAGGATGAAATAGCGTGTGGTGCATGAAAGAAGTGCATTTCTGTTTTAAAGGAGTGAAGGTGTAAATATCAAGAACCAATTTGAGAATCAATAGCAACTCAGAAGTTATAGATGGTGTTGTTAGGGGAATAGGGAATCAGAAAAAGAGACAAAAAATCTAAGATTCGTTGGCATAGAAGTGCCACAACCATTTGAATCACAACCCTTTGAATCACAATACTGATAGGAAATAAATGCGAGGAAAGATTAGCGCTGGTGGCTGAGTAAGAAGGTCAGGTACCAATGCATGTATCAGGATCTATGCAGAACAATGTTAGGTGTAAGGCAATGGAGCATTGTCCAAAGAGTTATACCTGAGATGATGTTGCCAGAGGAGGAGGGTTTTCCCCTCTCTTCCTGCGGACTGAGGAAGCTTGTTTCATCTGCATTTTAAAGGCAATAAGTAAACCACGAGAGAACAGGATCAGATTGCCCAAATCAAGCAAGAATACCGAGGAGTGAGTAGTCCACTGTGTCAGAGTCCACAGATGGATCAAGAAGAATTGGCAGGGAGGCTAGCTTAGGATGGCGGGAAGATGTTAGGTGATTATTGATGGCATGGAGGGAGCAGGCTAGAAACCAGTCTAAACAGGAGGAAAAAGAGAAGGAATATCAAATAAATATAGAAAAGTAAGTGGGTTAGGCATTCCAGTAGACAGATGGGAAAGCAGAGAAAATGGTCAGAAATGAACTAAAATCGATTAAAGAGGGTGATGAGATATAGTAAGTGGCAAGGGTAGATTTGAGAGCTAAAGGTTGACAAGCAGTGGGTCTAAAGATGTGACTTTAGAGTTGGCGTACGGAGTTCAGAATGAAATATAAGAGAAAAGGAAGATAATGAGATAGGGAAGTGGTGTGGCAGTTGCAGATTGTAAGGAAGAAAGGTGAGTTCAGGAGGTCAGATTTTGAACTTGTGCTGCACTTCAGTGTTCAATCCCAGACTGTACATATCCGCTTGGAAATCAGATCCACTCTAGATTCCATTCCAGGGTCTACTTATCAACTCTTAATGCACTGTGGTACTTGTATGCCTTACCTGAGTATGAGAGCTGGAGAGGAACCTTTTGTTGAATCTTATTACGGTTTGAACTCTGTCTTACCATTCCCAGCATCATGCTGATGTGCTCCCTCGGAAGAATTCCTATCATGTTCTGAAACAAGATCTGTTCCTTGTTCCTCTCCTGCACTGTGCTGCAGGTAGCTCACACCTGTTCTGGGTTCCAAGCACCTTGTGAGGCTGTGAGCTGGAGGAGGGATTTAGGAATGGCTTCTGCTGTCAGAATTTGTGCTTCAACTGCAGTTACTGCAAGCTCCTGCTTTCTCCTTCAGTTGCCTGCACTGAGAAACCTCTGAATCACTGAATTACTCCTTTCCCTTGGCTGCCCTGTGCCGCATAAAGGTTTGTGTGTTTTCCTTGCTTCACAGTCTATCCTTCTTTCTGCCTTTCAATCGTGTTTTTCCTGAAGTTCTGTGTTTTTCCAGTTGGGCATCTAGCCACATATTCGCTGAGTTGGCAGCACTTCCATTTGTTTCATTGTTCTGATTTACTTTTCTGCCCTTGCTCGAAATCCCTATTTTAATTCATGTGCCAGCAGGGCATTACTTGCTCCAGTGCCTGTTGGGTGCAGCCTGCTTTTTAACTCAGTATTCCAGTCCTTGATTTCTGTAGCCCTGTTCATATGCCTTGTCTTGGTTTTCGCCCTGTCTGCTTGCTATCTCTATTGTTCTCTGAGCTAGTGCTAGGGCAGTGTCTGTCTTCAGTTTCTGTCTCCTGTTCCTTGGTATTGTCCAGTTTCCTGCTCTTGATCTTTGTGTATCCTATATTCTGGCTAGTGTTTCCACTCTGGATTTCCGATTCATTACAAACAGGGTCCAATGTCTGTTGCAGTCCACATCCATTTAGAGGATAAACTCTGACTTGGTCTCCATTCCGATTAGGTAAGGGAAAGAAACTTCTGTTGTTGCGCCCAGATCCACTGGGGTCTTACCTGTCTCAGTGCTTTTGTCAGTCTCAGTCCTTTTTGCACTCAGTACATCAGTTTCTCTACAGCAGGCCCAAACTGTGACTTCGCTGTGTGACTGTTGTTAATGAGAAATCTGCTGATGTTTATCCTAAAGGCTTTCCCAAGCTTCTATGGGACCTCTTGGCATATACCAGTACATCTAAACTAAAGTTTCATCAACTTTGATCTTGTCTGTCTATGCTTACAGCCATCTTTTATCCAATGCTGATCTGTGACCTCAGTTATACTTTTAGTATTTACCTTGCCACAAGGGAGTAGCCAGAAAATGAAAATACCCCCCACTTTGAACTAAAACTCTGATGGTACCAAAGAAGTGAAGCAAGTGAGCCAACCTTACTTAAAAGAACTCCATTGCCTCTTCCATTCAAGCATCTATTCATTCATCCTTTCACCCTTCCATCCACCCACTGATATTTCTTATTTCACTTTTACATTCTGCTATTCATTAATTCTTTCATCCATCATTCAATCTTTTACCATTTCACCCGTCCATCTGTCCACTCTGCCATCCATTGATCTATCTGTCCTCCCTGCCATTCATCCATAATCCATGCACTCTGCCATCCATTCACTCATACATTCACTTTGCCATCTATTCATTCATCCTTTCACCCATCCATCCCTTTACTCTACCATCCAGTCACCTGTTCATTCACCGATCCATCCCTTGAATCTACCATCCTTTCACCTATCCATCCACCTATCCATCCATCCCTTTACTCTGCCATCCTTTCACATTTCGATCCACTTAAACATCTATCCATTTATCCATCCATCCATCTGCCATCCTTTCACCTGACCTTCCACCTATCCATCCATCCCTTTACTCTGCCATTCTTTCACTTGTCCATACAGCTATCCATTCATTCACTCATCCATCTATCCCTTTAACTCGTCCATCCGTTCACCTGTTCATCCACCTGTCCGTTCACTCATCAATCCATCCAGCCATCCATTCCTTTACTCTGCCATCCTTTTCACCTGTCCATCCACCCATCAATTCACTAATCTTTTCACCCACTCATCCATCTACTCACTCATTCATCCACCCACTCACACATGCATCCATACAATATTCCTTCCATTAAATATTCCTTCCTTCTTTCCCTTTTCTATTTACCCATCTTTCATACCTCCTTGTTCCTGCTTTGTCTTCTATTGATGCTGTACTCCTTTATAGTGGTAATTATGAGCATTTTACTGCTGAGTTGCAGACAGAAGAGGCCCATAAAGAACCCCACCCCTGCTGTAGCTCCAAAAGTGGGGGGTGGGCGGGGTGGGGGATATGGGGTATTCACAACGCCCCTGCCTTGCCCTGTCATCTTGGTATTACCTCTAGAATAACCCGTTCCTACCTTTGCTCCCTGACAAACATAGGGCCTGCTCACTAACTTTATAGTAACAGCATGTAATCCACTCACCTACAAAGTAACTGCACTCAAAGTAATGAATGCAAGCCTTCATGACCACATGTGAACAGACATTGCTTTTTAATGTCTGTGACGCCCCATTCAAAATCTTTCCCAATATGCACTCAAAGGATTGTACTGCTAAATATCGACCCCCAGAATATCGTGGTACAAGAATATTGAGGATAGAATATCGAGGGACAAAATATCAAAATGTAAGTGCATATAGGGAAGTATAGATTTACTATTCCTAACTCCACATCTACGTACCTTGAAGATATATGTAAAGCGTAGGTACATATATGTGGGGTTAGGTATAAAAAATCTAGACTTACTTGTCGATATTTTTGGTCGATATTTGTCCTTGATAATGTGTCCCATCCATATTCCAGTTTCAATATTCATGGTGCACGCTCACTCAAAGGCCCGCCTCATGCACATGTCTGCATCACAAGGCCTGTGGCATTTTTTTATGGTCCTGGTTCCTATCAATAATTTGATTATGGTAAGACGTCATGACAACTAGATAATATTGCTATAGAAAGTGCTACATAAATTAATTTACTTGTATACCATTCTACATAATTTGCTTTCTCATGACACAATATTCAGTCAATCTTTCTACAAAATGTGGGACAGAAGTACTGATAATTCCTGGGCCCTTCATACATGTAAACAGGGACATTCTTGACTGGCCTTCAGTTCACATAAGGAAAAGTTAAATAAAAGTTGTAATTAAAACATAAAGAAGAAAAGGAAAAGTTCCAAACTGATGGTGAAGAATGTTTTGCTTTTATGAAATCCCCTGGCAGGACAGCTCAGTGGTGAATTCCTAGATTTCTCTCAGATGTCTCCCAAAGCCAGTGATGCCATAATCTGTCCAAACGTTGGTGAAAACTCAAGGATCTGTAGGCATTCCTATAAAGTATCATTTGAGATACCACAGAAGGCTTGGGCCTTATGGCAATACATGAAGAACCACTGACAAAAGGGAGATACACACTATGTAGAGGTACTTATAGGGGTAAACCGAGCGGTGGAACAAAGAAACACTGAGAAGAAGAGCACAAGTCCAGTACACAATTTACAAAATCATGATTTCTGTTGTCAAAGTTAAAGGCTGATATCTGTGATGAATGTGTACTCAAAACCATGAACAAAATGCTAGTCAAAAAATTAGAGGCGTGGTCCTATCTTTGTCCAAAAAGATGACCCTGGATTTTCAAATGGCAGATACACATCAGACACCACACATAGATTACAACTCATCTTCTTAAGCTTGTGCAAGTTTTGTGACTTCAATGAAGAGAAATCCTTTGATTATGTGTGTATTTATATATATTGATTATGTGTGTATGTGTATATATATATATATACACACATACATACATAAATATGTATATTTTTTTTTTCACCGAAAAAAACAAACGTTAAAGTGACGTTATAGTTAGATGTATATGTCAGTGACAACATTAATGTTTTGAACTAAAAAAACACTGAAATTCACCACTTATAGTTATCAGAGCTAACTATGACATGCACCCCAAAAATGCAATGCTTATGACCTCACATATTACATCACTCTTGACATGTTAATTGACATCATTGATGACATCATCCAATGAGTGTGTTAGTTTGTTTTATAGTTTACATAGTGGCGGATAACTAGCATATTACTTCTTTACCTATTTTTGTACAGCTTGTGTCCAGCTAACGGGTGTGTTTACAAAACGCATGTGCTCCTAATGCATCATAGGTAGGGCCACTAGAATTATGTCAGGAGAGGGCCGAATTATACAGCAGGGTTGACTAAATTATGAGCCAAGAAAAGGAAAAATTATGTGGCGTAAGTGGTACATTTTTTTATAGTATTGCTTCAATATTTTGTCATTGTTACACTCGTTAACACTGTCTGGGCATGGGTTGCACCTTATTAGTACCACTTTAACCTAAAAACAGCAATTACCAGGGCCACTGGAATTATGCAGCTGGGGAGGGTCAAATTATGCGTAAGGATTGAGTAAATTAAGCGGCAAGAAAAAGCCAATTATGCTGCATTATGCACCACATTTTGTGATAGTATTACTTCATTATTTAGTAATTTTTAAACTTGTCTGGGCATCAGATTTACATCATTAGAACCAGTTTAACACCCAAATATAGCAATAAGCTACAAAAAGGTGACTAGTCAACCATTGCAAAGGGCCCTCCACTGTGCAGCAACATGTGTTGCTGCGTTTTTACTAACTTTTGAACCGTTAGAGCTAGAAATTTTAAAAAAATTGTTAGAATAAGCAGATTGTGAGGTAGGTGATGGATTATGTGGCAAATCTACAATTATGTGAAAATCACAGTGGCCACACAATTGCATAATCCCATTGACTCTGGCAATAACCAATACAATGGTGACCAGTCAACCTTTGCAAAGCGCCTTTCACTGTGCGGCAACACGTATAGCTGTGTTTTTAGTAACCTTTGAACCGTTCAAGCTAGAAACAAATTTTGTTTTCTTTTTAAAATCTTCAGATTATGCAGTAGATGATGAATTATGTGGCAAATGCAGTAGATCCATAATTATGAAGAAAATAAAAACGGTTAGGCTGCACAATTGCATAATTTTAGTGGCCCTGATTATAGGTTTGTAGAGGTATTGAACTAGTTATAAATCTTTGTATGAAGAGTAACTTCATGTGCAGATGACGGGAAACATCGGTTCCATCGCGGTGTTTACAATGCGGGTATTACAACGCAAGTCATTACAATGACTTGCGCTGGATGGCGCTCTAAGCTAAGGAATAGTATGATTTACTATTCTAACACCTTCCCTACTGTAACGTAGGCTGGAGTTGGAATAGTAAATCATACTATTCCTAAGTCCATGCGCTCAACGCAAGTCGTTGTAACGACTTGCGTTGTAATGCCTGCGTTGTAAAGGTATCGCGGTGTAAACACCGCGATGTAACGTCGTATATTCGCAGATGACAGTTGATGACTTGTGTCCAGTATGTTTCACACAAGTTTTTTGGATGTGCAGAAAAAGTTCCCAACAGGGCAAAGATTCTACGTACTAGAAACTAAGGGCCTGATTATGATGGCAGTCGGACGAGTGTCCGACCGCCATCGCCATGGGCAGGTGACCATCTGACAATGTGTCGGCAGTCCTGCCCGCCCTATTACGATACGACCACAGCGCAGGCAGTCATAAAATGCCTTTTTCTACTGCAGCTTCTGCTGTGGCCCGGAAAAGGGCCGCAGCACAAGCCGCAGTAAAGAAAGGCACTTTACAAACATCCTTTCACCGTGTGCCAGGCACCATGTGGTGCCTGGCACCATGTGGTGCCTGGCACACGGTGCATGGATATGTGGGGGGCACCATATGTGCCCACCTGGCCACTTAGCAGTGGCCTATGGGAGACGGGGCCCTGCTTGGGGCTCCCAAAGTCCATTTCCGTCTATCTTTTCATAGCGGTCCCAGCAGTCAAAAAGGGACATCCTAATTCCTACGGCCGTGCCTGTGCAGGCACCGCCTCCATTGTAGGGACTGGAGTCCGACTGCCACCCGCCAGGCTCCTTGCGCCTATCGATGCTGCAGTCTTTCCCCCCAACATCATCACTCCAATCACCGGTATTGTAATCCGGAGGTCGGACCGATGGCCTGGATGTCGGGTAGACCACCACTGACAACCTGTCGGTGGCAGTCCGCCCGACATCAAAATGAGGGCCAAAGTACTGTAAGCAGCCTAGAGTTTTTAAACAGAATCGTAATAGCATGTCAATTTAAACATAATATAGAAGACTTACCTTATGTACATGTGCTTGTTTAGCTTCAAAATATGGGCTATCTGTAAAGTTTTAACCACAGTATGAAGGTTGCAGGTAGTATGACCTTTAGCAACTTCTATCCTTGGGTATTTTTTAATGACTACTGTCTTTCTGGACACGTTTGGCATAGAGTGAACACTGTTCTTAGTTTCACTGTCTGCAAACAGTGTGGCACAGAGCAAACTCTCTCCATAGAGTAAACACTGTTTACAGTACCTATTTTACTACTCATATCCACTTCATTTCTCACTGTAGGTTCGGTGACTGTGAAGGGTTTGATACAGATAAAGGCTGTCCGTAGACGGGCATTAGTTATATAACAATAGTTGAGTATCTAGAGGAACTTGGTTTTCTATGAGCACTTGTATACATATTGAACACTGTGTGCAGTAGGGGTCAATCTGTGATTGATTGTTAATATCAACTCAGCTACCCCATGAAGTGTATGGTACAGGGTCAATGTGGCACATAACTCAAACTTGCTACTCCAAAGGGATCTGTGTGTGTGAGGGCATTACGGATGCTTCATATTATTCTGAGCTATTTTGTACCTACTTTCAGACCTCCAATGCCATACTCTTTTATAGAGTAATGTGTACAAAAGATGCTTGGATGATGTCATCAGTGATATTATCAGTGATGTCAGCAATGATTTCATTTGAGATGCCATCAGTGATGTCATAAATGATGTCACAGAACATGTCAGGAGTGATGTACTATGTGAGGTCAGAAGCAGTGCATGGCAGCAGCGCATGTTAGTTAGCTCTGCTAACTATAACTGGTGAATTTCAGCGATTATTTGAGTTCAAAACATTCAAATTGTCGCTGACACATTCCCCTAATTATAACGTTACTTTAACCTTTGTTAAGAAACAAAACCAGATCTTTTAATCACACCTAACTATAACATTACTTTGTGCCCCAGGGAATGGGGTCACAGGGGCCACTTAGGTTCGGGAGCGGGGGCTGTGAGGCCCCTCTCTCCTTTCTTTTTGATTTTGGCCCTGGGAAATGGGATCCCCGGGGCCTAACAAAGCTCAGGGAGGGGGGACAGACTCCGCCCCCCCTTAAATAATGCATTAGACCCGGAAGATTGGGTTCTCAGGGCCAATACTGGATCGGAGAGGGTGGGCCCGCACCTCCCTACCCTTCATTATAATACCTGGCCCTGGGGGATGGGGTCCCTGGGAAGGGGGTGCCCTACCCAAGCCCCCCTCCCTATGTATTTAAATAAAAAATGGCGGCCGCTATCTTCTTTTTTTTCCCCCACAACCCGCAGGAGTTCCGCAGGATCGCAGAAAAACCCACCGATTTTGTTTTTTATTTTAGCCCTCAGGTGGGGTTCCCTCTCGCCCCCCAGGGGGTCTAATGGGGTAGAGTAACCCTATCCTTCCCCTTTATATATATATATATATTTTTTTTACTAAGTCCCTGTGTCCTGTAATCGCTGCCAGCAAAATCTTTCTCAGGTTGCTGGCAGCCAATCAGAGCACTCACTCCCGCGAGAGTCTGACTCCCGAAGGAGCGAACAGGCCTAAGAGAAAAAAGCTCCATGGGCCAACCAGAATGCTCCTTATTTGAATTTACGCTCCTGCGAGACTCTCACGGGATTCCCCTGGACGTAATCGTCCAGATATACAAATATGTTTTAGACTTAATATCTCAGAAACTACTGAACAGATTTACACCAAAACACAAAAAGCACGCTTTCTGGACCAAGGTCTAGCTTCCTGAAAAATTTGGTATAATTCTGTTCAGCAGTTTTTGTGGTAGTGCTATCTAAAAAAGTCTATGGAAAATGCACAGGGATTTTGTGTTTAGGAACCCCCCCTTTTTTCTAGGCCCCCACTTTACAGATCACCACAAAACTTTCCAGAAAGGACCAGAGGTGGATTAACTTTTTGTTTTAAAGTTTTGTGAAGATTCGTCAAACGGCTCCTAAGTTATTAGCAAATGAAAAACACTCTGTCTATGGAAAAGCTGACCTAACTATAACTACCCAGTGGCCACTGAGTAATATATAGATATAAAGCTATGATTCATTCGTTGGGTCTAAATGCCACATAAAGTATCAATGTCATCAACATGAGCCTACAGATTGTATTCAGTGTCATTTGTCCTATGTAACGAAGCACTATGGTTGTGTGCTTGATTTTAATACTATTTATTCTGGCTGTAGAACTACTGGTGGTAAAGACTAACCTACAGTAAAATGCATTGAGTTTGGACTTAGAGAATGTAAATAGTAGTAAGGAGAGATGAACTTGTGCTGCTGCCACAGGACTCAGCCTTTATGAGACAACATTTTGGTTCCTCATGAAGCACCTCTCAGTGTTGTGCTATTAACTGGAACAGATGCAATTGATTTCATTGTCCTGAATTAAAAGAACATGCTGTCCAACAGTTAATAAAATACCTGGAAATGTCAGCCTTACATGAGCTTGCCATTATCCTGCGGAAGTTGCAAAAGAACCTCAATTAATGGACTCAACAAAATCCGCAAAATTAACACAATATAGAGTGGTCTGTCCTGTATGAATTACTTGCTCTTTACTATAATCTCTAACAAGTAAGAAATTGAAAACAAGTGACAAAATTTGAGGAAACAAAAAACACCAGCTCATGACACTGATGTTGAAGACACTTTACTGGCTGCAATTTAGGAAACATCAGTTCAAATTCTGACTAATGTTCCTTCATAATGGTGACCCTCAATTTTGGTAAGACAATATTTAATTCTAATGGCTTCCACCACGCTTTATGGTGAACAAAAAATGTACCTATGATCCAGGACCTTGGACCTACATCCATCAACTATTCTTAATCTGAGGGAATAGACTGTCATCCCCATTTAGAAAAAAACTCTACTGACAAAACTCTACTGGCACGCATTTTAAGACATATTTCTCAACAATAGTCTGTACCAGGCTCTTTCTTCTCTGCAGTTATGAAATTTTGCATGGGCTCTTCACAGTTTTGGTGAGTTGTTTCCATGAAACTATTTAATATCGATATTGATTATAAATGGTATGGACCGTCATCTGGAATAGCAAGGAGGAACAAATAAGCAGTAAAAAAACAGAGTTATCAGTAGAGAAGGGAGGCATGACCCTACTAACCCAAACTGCTCTCAGTGTGAGAGGAGTAGCAGAGATGGCAAATCAGGAAAATGTAGGGTGGTGTGGGCCTATAAAGGGCTGGGAGACGGTGCCTATCCTTGGCCCCTTAGAGGCTGTGGGAAAAGGGTGACATCTTATGGAAACCACACTGTATGTTCTAATTATCACATTGGTTACTGAGAAGATGTCCTCTGAAAATTAGTGTCAGACAGCATCAAGATGAAAAAAAACTCCAATTACAGAGTCTCAACTGCAACACTATTTTTGCAAGGCCAAATCCAACCATGTGAGCCCACAATTGGTGCTTGCAGGACTTGAACCAAGTTGGGGCTTGTTCTGGAGCAGAACTGGTTGAAGTTTGCAGATTTATATAGCGCGGCTTATCACTCGTGAGGGCATTCAGGCGCAGTCCATGGGCACGGAGAGATTAAGTGACTTGCCCAGAATCGCAGGATGTTGCGCCACACCGAGACTCGAACTCGGATCCTCAGCTCCCGAGTCGGCAGCTCTGGCCACTGCGCTACGTCCTCTACACTCTCCCTCTCAACTACAGCCTACAGAGCTGGATCTTCAACGGAGTTAAATGATTGAAGCAAAACCGGAGCTTGCAAGAATGAGAAGGACTGGGACTTGCAGAACTGTTTTATTTACACACTGGGGCTGAATTGAAGCTTGGTGGTGGAACAGGCATAGGGCTTGTGAACCAGAGCTCGTGTAACTAGATTGGGATAGGAGTGGATCTGGGGTTTGCAGAACTGGATAGGGTATGAAGCAAGAGTAAAGACTCCAGCAGCAGGAGCAAATTAGAGGTGCTGTGGCTCTCTGGTGCACTCAGCAGAAACCCTTTACTTATTGGTAGGGCAGGAACCGCCTGAAAGGAAAGGGATGCTTTTAGAGTAGTAGGCACCTGACAGAAAAGGGACTGTTTTAGAAATTAACATAATGGAATCAGGTTTGTATTTGGTGGTCATTTTGGAATAGTGTACGACTTTAGAAGAGCAGCTCAGAGCTTTCCATGTAACTGGTGCTGAAACAGAACTGGCCGTTTGCATGTCATTCTTTCGATTTAAGGATTCAGGAAAACGCCCTGTGATTGAAGCTACTGCCACAGCTATGCTGCCATTATACAACAATAAACAATAATGGCTCTTTTATGAAGAATTTACTCTCCACAGATATGGAACTGCCCGACCAGCACACTCTACTTATGTTGCAGTGTTGGCAAACACCCTAACATCTTTCTATGTTTCAGGTAGGGTAAGAAGGACTGGCCTATGACTAGGCACGGAATTCTATAGTACTGTAAATTCATGCATATCCCTCCTGACCCTTAGTAATACTATGGAACAAATCGGTTTATTAAATCCTACTCAGGACAATACACAGCAGTACTCCTACAACCAAAGGCCGGCAATGGTCAATAAAACATATAGTGCTGTTATCACAGCTTTTCCGCCTACAACGCTTGAGCTGTAAGCATAAGTCAGGCAATTTAAAGTAAACAAAAATTACCAGTCATACTGCCCCCACCCCCAATTCTCCGTAAATAAAGCAATTATATGGTCAGTAATGTTCGCCTTACAATTTGGTGTGGTGTAGGAAGGGGAGATAGCAGGATTCCCAATAACGCTTAGCTATCTGTGGGGTCTCATAGGGGATCAAGCAGAGAAGCCATAGATAGGCCGGGCACGTCAGTTCTTGAAACTCAGAGGAGAGAATTTGAATGAAGGGTTCCCATCTCTTAGGATAAGAGGTGCAGCTTGTATCCACCAGCTAGGACAGTTTCTCCATCCCCAGGATAAACCAGAATTTATGTAGTCAGGAGGTGTGGTCGGGAGGCTTATCAGTGCCCCAGAGTGATAGAATCGACTGATGAGCCGCCCCCAAGGCTAGGGCCATTTGTCTTCCCCGGTTAGAGTGTAGCGGATAATCAAGGGGGTTGGGAGTCAAAGGATAGTGTATGCTGGGAACCTTGGGATGGGAGTGTTAAAGACAGAGTCAATATCGGTCAGTACTTGATCCCAGTAATGGGTGAGTTTCAGACAAAGCCATAGAAGGTGGAGTAGTTTCCCAGTGTCCCCACATCCTCGCAAGCATTCTTTTGAGCACCCTGCATTGCATTTGTGGAGTCTCGATGGGGTCAGGTACCAGTAAGAAACAATTTTATAGGCAGGCTCAGTACTGGCCTTGTTATGTGCTGTGTGATGTACTCTGTAAAAAACATCCTCCCCCTCCTTGGAAGTAAGGGCGCTCCCCAGCTCCGCCTCCCATCTCGTTGCCCTTTGGATTTCCCAGGAAAGTCTCCTTGCCAGCATGGCATATAGTTCAGTTATGAGGCTCTTGTCACCAGTTTTAAGGATTATCCATTTCTCAAATGGGGTCAAGAGTCGCCCTGCCCCCTGCTTGTTTTCTGGTTTTGTCACTCAATGTCACAATTGTAAATATTGTATGCGTTCAGAATCTGCCAAAGAATAATCAGCTTTAAGCTGGTCAAAGGGAATAAGCCCTTGTGCATCAAAGAGGCATCCCATTCGTTTGCAAACCCCTTCATGGAATGCTGGAACATTTCTGATTCCATCCCTGGGGTAAATCTGGGTCAGCTAAAATCAGGGTCATGGGTGAGGGGAAAGTCGTGAGACCTGCCCTGAGTGCTACAGAGCCCCATACCTTGAGTGTGGAGCTTGTCACCGACGAGGAGTCGAGATCCCAGGCTCTATGTTTACGTGACAACCAGACTTCTTTCCATATTTTGGAACCAGTGACTGCTTGAGCCATAAAGGAGCAATGTTTTTCAGAGAGCGGTTGGTTCCATTCCACCAGGAATCTGAGTTGTGTGGCTTGGTTGTAGCGAAGTAGCATAGGAACCGCCAGCCCACCATCTCACTTCGAGCGGAAAAGCACATGTTGATAAAGGTGGGGTTTTTTGCAGTCCTATAGGAATTCGTTGATGTCCAGTTGGAGGGAGCGAAAGGCAGTGTGCGTAGAGGTCAGTGGTAGGACCTGGAACAGATAAAGTATACGTGGTAGGATGGTCATTTTAACTGCTGCTATCCAGCCCATCCAAGAGAAGTGGAGACGGCTCCATGTGGACAGATCCCTGCGTATTTGAGAGGTAAGGGTGGCATAGTTAGAAGCCAAGGTCTTAGGAGGCCTCAGTAATACTATAACACTCAGCGGTTGTACAGCTGATTGCAGTTCAAACAAGCATAATAATTCCCTATACTGCTCAACCCTTTTGCTCTCACATAGGACAGAACAGCTACTGGTCATGCCCATCACCCAGTCCTGTACCAGTCCACCAAAATAAACTACCCATCATCATCGGAACAAGAACGGAATAATGAAAGAGATCTGCGAGATACCACTGACCCAAATTTAGTCCACCACTTCAGGTCCAAACTATCTACATACTATGATTGGTTCTTGACATCTCACAGACATTCGTATAAGGAATGATTGTAACGAAGCCCATCCTAGCAGATCTTGCCCCCCTCTCATGACCATAAACAGAAACAAAAATCTTGGAATGGACAACTCTGTGTGGTAACCAGCTTAGTGGATTGTCCAGTGGTGTAACATTAGCCCACACAGCCCCCGCGGTGGGGAGGGGCCCCCTCAGCACAGTACACTGACTGTCAGACCCTCCAGCTTTTAGCTACTTTGCTTAAGGCCCGGGATGTCTGCAATTCCCATTTTATCTGCTGTGATAAAAGAAACAGATTCTTTTGGTGTTTGTTTCCTTTTCTTGAAAATGCTGCTTGTCTTTTGGCTCTGTGCATTTCAAGAAAAAGAAATCAGACAACCAGTAAAGAAATGTTTACTTTCTTGCTCTAAGCAGTGTGTCTTTGATATTAAAATAACAACACAGTGATCGTGGAGGTTGCTCCTGAAGAGTCCCATGTGTGTCCTGGCCCCACCCCACCCCCTCAGTTCGACTCCTCAAATAGTGGGCAAAGTGCTAGGCCAGGCCTCGGCTCCTCTGGGCAGCATCTAGCATGAAGCCAGGTTCTTGGGATACAACAGCAGACTCCACGAAGCCAAAGTCTGAGGCTGTGTGTCAGATTCTCTCATGCTGGTCGAGAAGGAATTCTGTCGCTGTCGATGTGGAGAGGTCTGCAGAGACTGGCTGAGCAGAGGTCAGAGTTGTTTCTTTCTGACTGTCAAACACTTATTACCATAATATATTATCAGCAATGAATTGTGCTGCATCCTCATCGTCTCATGTACCAACCACTACATCTTATGCAGTGTTCACCCCTCTGTAGGCAACAAATTAAGGGTCTGGCTTGGATCATAGAACTTGTAGGAAAGTAGGATCTGCTTTCATGGTTATCCCCACTTTTTGCTTGGTGTCAGTGTGTTTTTGACCTAGTCTGCTGGGATCCTGCTAACCACGACCCCAGCAACTGTGCTTTCTCCCCTACACTGACATAGTAAGTACTCTGGTACCTCCACAATTGGCTACTTGTGTACCCTTGTAAGTCCCTAGTATATGGCACTAAGGTAACCAGGGCAAAGGTACTCCAGAGGTCTCCCATGGATGTATTATGCCACCCATGGGAGTCCACTTAAACTGTGAGTATAGGCCTGCCATTGCAGTCTATGTGAGTTGGTGCTTACACCTTTCACGACAGATATAAGTTTCCTTATATCTGAGGTCACTGCACTTAAAACCTATAAGTCACCCCTATAGCAGGCTCTTCAGTCCTGAAGGCAGGGTGCTTGGTTATAAGCGTGAGGGTGCCCCTGCATGAGCGGGACACCCCTACAAACCCCAGATTCGATTCTCCAAGCTTTGTAAGTGCGGTCACACATTTTTAGACATATAGTGGGCATCAGTCATTACGAGATGTCTAACTGTATAGTGACTTCACAGAACCCGGTCATGTTTGGTATCAAACATGTTGGAATTATACCATAACACCGATTCCAGTGTTGGAAGTATGATCCCATGTACTGGGGGGCTGTTTAGGGGACCCCCCATACTCCTGGTAACAGCCTTTCAGTGTCTGCAAGCAAGCTAGTGCTTCTGCTGATCACAGACACGATTCTGCCTTCCTGCTGCTGAGCCAGGCTCGAGCAGGGGAAGGTAGAACAATAGGTTTCCTGTCACAGGGTGGTGTGACCATTTGCCAGACAGGACTTAATGTATTGGGCTGGGGTGGGGGTGCTTGCCAGCGCCACCAGACTGCTTTGAAGGGCACATTTGGTGCCCTCCTTGCATACTCCAGTTTGAACCAGTTCAGGGAACCCTTGGCTCTCGCGCTGGCACACAACTGGACAAAAGACATGGGAGTATCCTCCCCTGTGTACAGCCCCTCCTCTGGGAGGGACCCCGAGTTGGTCCAACCCTTTCCTTAGGGTGCTTAAGGGCTTACCTGTGGGTGGGTTCTTAGATCTGTTGTGGGACAAGACTCAACCCTGAAACTACATCGCTCTTCACTTGTCTGGACACTTGGACTTCGGGTGGAACCAAGACAGCACCAAAATTCCTGCTGCTCCTGGTCTCGCTGTTCTTCAAGTCTTCTTCATCATCTGTATCTGTGCTTCTTCAACAGACCTGTGGGCATCAAGGACACCCGAAGAAATCTCCTTTGGAGTGAAGCAGTCACTCCCCTGCATCTGCAGGCACCACAATGAAGCTGACCGGTCTGCTGCTCCTGTCATCCTATGGACTTCCCGAGGCTCAGCAACACAGGTGGTGATTCTGCAACTCCCTCGAGGCCTGACTTGTCCTCTCTGCAATTTTGAGGCCAGAATCCCTTGTCGGAACCACTGGAACCAAACACCTGTGCACTGCGTCGACTTGCCGTTGCCAAGGCTTGTTGGCTCTGCACTCTAGAGATCTTCAGGCTACTAGAAGCTCCAGCCTCCAGCACATCTTCCTTCCAAGAACAGCATCCTCACCACATCCTCTGCACCGTGGGCCTTCATCTTTGGTGAGCTGCTCGAGGTCCTCTTGCGACTACTGTGCCTTCGGCCTTTGGGTACTCCTGAGGGTCTTCTCTTGCTTCAGTGGGCTCCCACGCTTGCTCCGGTCCTGCTCTGACTCTCCTGCTGTTGGTGAGTCCCTTGGACCCTGCTGGTCCCAACGCTGCTCCTTTTTTGTCTTCCACGCCAGGTGCGGCTACCAAGGCTTGTTGGTGCTCCCGCCGGACACCGGCCACCTAGTCACCGTCATCCGACATGAGACAGCTCTTGCACGGCTCCTGGTCTTCTTCAGCATTGCCTGATCCTCAGAGCTACAGCGATAAAGTCACCGTCGACTCTTCAGAACCTCCCGACATCGGTGGCCATCTGATCATCTCTGAGTGGCATAGACTCTATCTCCTCTGCTTGCAGGTTCTTCACTTCCAGAATACACCCTTAGATTCCACTGGACTCCTTCATAATCTTCTTCAGGGGCATCTTCTTCGAAGTTGTCCGCTGTTGTCTACGGCAGGTTCCGACGTCACTTCACTCCTATGTACCTGGCTTCCCTGGTGTAGGTAACCTGGTTCCCAGGGCATCCACGGGTGGGATGGCTCTCCAACCTTCTGTCTTCCAAAGGGTTTCTTCAGGGTCCTCTGGGAAGGGTGCTTCTTCTTCAAAACTGCAACCGCGACTTCTCCATTGACTTCCATTTGGCACTCGGCTGTGTTTCCACTCTACAGACAGTCTCCGTGGGGGTTCCTGGGTACTTACCTTGGGTGGTTCCTTGTGTCTCCGGTGCCTCTGGGTCTTCTGATCCAAGTCCCATTCTCCTTTGCAGTTCGCATTCCACTTTCTTAGTATATGGTTTGGTCTCCTCCTGGAGACACTGTATTTTGTGCTACTTACCTGATTGCTTTTGAAGTATTCTTGTGTTTTGTGTCGATATCTCCGGGTAGGAGATATACCAATTTGGTAGTGATATTGTGTGGTGATAAACAGACTTATTTTTGCTAAAGAGTGTGTGTTTTCCTTTAATCTAATCTGCACCACAGATTAAACTCATTAAACAAGCTGCTTAACACTCCTTCAAGATAAGCCTGAGGGCTGCTCTCCACAGCTACCACTTTGAGAGCTTCCTCTGGTTATCAAAGACCACTAAAATCACAATAAGGGGTGCCTGGATTAGTGCAAGGTGCACCACTTGAATAACTGTCCACCATATACTAAGCCAGCCTCCTACAGAGCCATGCAAGAGTCAGCCCTGACAATGTTTGCTTTGTAAATTATACAACAAACATCACTTGAAATATTATAAAGTCTGATCAAAATTCAAAAAAGTGTATTTCTTTAACATGCAGAAGCTTTGACATTAATACTTCACATTATAGCACTTCACTGTGAGGTACTTACTAAAAGTGATAGTTTTTAAACCTGAACAGTGTGTGAACAAAGAGGCAAGACAGTTGTCATTTAAACCCTGTACATGGCCCAAATTATTAATAAACAATAATAGTCTATTAAATAAACACAATGGGTCTTTGTGCAATTGGTATCCTCACATATTTGAAATTAATTTCATACACGATAATAAAGAAAAAACTGTTTTGGTGAAATAAAATATATGCCTAAGATCACACAATTTAAGCGAGGAAGACACAATATATCCAGGTTTTCTGATTCCACTTCATACAAATCTGCCACTAAATGGTACCAATTTGTCTTTAGTTACATTAAGGGCTTGTTTTTACCTCTTTCAGAATTTTTTGCGCAGTTTTTATATAGCACAAACTCAGCTCAAATGTACTGGAGCTCTTAACATTGGAAAACACAAGGAGATGATGGATGGAGCGCTGAAACTTTTCAGACACTCACCCCCAGTCATATATCTGGGTTGAATCAATCATCGTTCTTTAGCTCAGTTCGCCACCCCAGTTCAGACCCAGCCATATGCAAATCCGTCTTGACCCTATTCCTCATGGGAATAGTCCAGCCTGAACTGCCAAGATAGGTCTTCCCCGGACCGAAAACAAGCATCCTGGGACCGGTTTCGGGGTAACACCCCTCATCCGCCAGGCTAGCTTGAATCCAGTGGCAAAGTGAGCAAGGGACCCACGTCTGGGCATACCCTGCCAACTTAGGGCGAACAAAGCAAACACAAGGGGATGATGGACGGAGCGCTGAAACTTTTCAGACACTCACCCCCAGTCACAGATTTGGGTTGAATCCATCATTGTTCTTTAGCTCACTTCGCCACCCCAGTTCAGACCCAGCCATATGCAAATCAGTCTTGACCCTATTCCTCATGGGAATAGTCCAGCCCGAACTGCCAAGCCAGATCTTCCCTGGACGGGAAACAAGCATCCTGGGACCGGTTTTGGGGTAACACCCCTCATCAGCCAGGCTAGCTTGAATCCAGTGGCAAAGTGAGCAAGGGACCCATGTCTGGGCATACCCTGCCAACTTTGGGTGAACAAAGCAAACACAAGGAGATGATGGACGAAGCACTGAAACTTTTCAGACACTCACCCCCAGTCATAGATCTGGGTTGAATCCATCATTGTTCTTTAGCTCACTTCGCCACCCTGGGCACCAGTTACATTACACAAGGCCACTTTATAGGCATTGGGAATATTAAGTGATTTACCCAGAATCACAGGTTGTTGAGCCGACACTAAGACTCAAACCTGGTTCCCCAGTTCCAAAGTCAGCAGTTGTGGCCATAAGGCCACATCCTGGGTAGAGGGAGGGTGCCAGGCAGAAGCCACATGAAAGCTCAGCTTGTTATGGGCTCGAGGTATAAAAGGACCTCGAGCTGAGCCAGAGTTAGGCTTCAGGCTTAAGCAGGGCCAGCCTGGTTGTTTCAGTCATCTGGCGTTTTCCCAGAAGGCTGGAAGGGTAGGGGCGGGTTTTGCAGTGGTGGGGGCAGTTTTGTTACAGGGAGTCGGTTCTTCAGTGGTACTGCAATATCTGCCCCCAGTAACAAAAGCAGCAAGCAAGATAAGCCAGCCTCCTGGGGCTAGGCAGTGCTTCCCCATGTGCTGGTCCGATAAAATTACCAGGGATGCTTTGGGTTCGTAATTCGGCCCTGGACTCAAGCCTGGCTTGAGCTTTTCTGTGGCTCATTCACCTTTCCCCCTCATCTCAAAGCCAGTACCAAGAGCACAACACCACAGTAAAGTGACCTCTGAACGCCACTCCTTTTCTGTCATTACACTGATACCAACATTCTCAGAGCACGCCTTTAATTTCTTCCCACATTCACCTCACCCTCCCATTGCTATATTAAATATTTATGGCTCACTTGATTTCAATAAAAGTTCTCTAACATAAAGCACTAAATTGTCAATGGGCACAGCAGTACAAAAAAATGCAAAAATGTGCCTCAAAATTTCCATTTTGGTACCACTAAATTTTCTAATCAAAGCGGCAATATCCTGGGGAGTCTGTCTGACTGGGTCTGGGACTAGTTAGTTTGATACGCTTGTGCATGTAGTCATGCACTGGCAAGCACTGTGCACGGGCAGTGTGCCCCTGGCCTGCGAGCTCCTGACCGGGGCAGGGGGCCCTGCATGTAATTTGAAGGGGGGCCCCCTCAAGTTCCGTTATGCCACTGGGACTGTCATCATTAGAAATGTCTTAGTACTTACCGGTAATCTTCATTACCCCGATTAGGGTCCTCCTCGTCCCAGTCCTAACAGAGTGAGGCAGTCCTGCCTCCAACCAGCCAATCAAAACGCTTTAAAATGAAATGCCAAAGGCCACATAAACCCCTCCCATCCACAGCCATGCCTGTTATCAACAAGTCCTAGACACAAACACAGCGGGAGGGAGGGAGGGAAGAGGACTGGGACGAGGAGGACCCTAATCGGGGTAATGAAGATTACCGTTAAGTAACAAGACATTACCCCCTCATGGGTCCTCCTCGTCCCAGTCCTAACAGAGTGAGGAACTCACAAGCAGAGAACCAGGAATAAAAAACGCAGGACACCAGGGATCCAAGCAAAAAGTACAACATTTTAATCAAACAAGTGATTAAAGAACAGCAGCGTTCAAAACGCCAACAGCAAAACTGTCAACAGAGGCATGTAAAACATCAAGGCGATAATGCCGAACAAACGTGTGATAGGACTGCCAAGTGGCCGCTCTACAAATCTCCTGGATAGAGACCCCTTCCACCTCAGCCCAGGAAGCGGACACAGAACGTGTCAAACGACCCTGCACCTGAGACGGAGAAGGCAGACGCACAGACTTATAGGACTGGCAGACCGCCAAACGCACCCATCGACTGATCGTAGAAGTAGAAACCTTCTTCCCTTTAGCCACACCCCCACAGGAGACAAACAGGGCAGGAGAAAGCCGAAACCCCAGCGAACGCTGGAGGTAAATCTGAAGAGCTCTGCGAACATCCAAAGAAGAAGGAACAATGGAATCCCCCTCCGTAGGCAAATCAGGAAGGATCACCTCCTGCTGCAAATGGAACTTGGAGGAAACCGTAGGCAGAAAAGCCGGGTCAAGCCGCAAAACAACCTTATCCTGCAGGAACTACAAATAAGGGAAGGAAATAAGCAAGGCATCCAACTCACCCAACCGCCGAGCGGAGGTGATGGCCAACAAAAAGGCCACCTTAACGGACAACCACAACAAGTCCGCCTCCAACAAGTGCTCAAAAGGGGGCAACTGCAGACCCCGCAAAACAGTAGGCAAATCCCAAGAAGGCACAATCACAGGAGAGACTGGACAACGAAGCAGAAAGCTCCGGAGAAGCCGACTCACCAAAGGGGCAACAACCTCCAAGGAAGCCCCCGGACCCCGACAAGCACGAACGGCAGCCCATTGAGCTGACAACGTGGAAGGGGAAAGGTCCTTCAAAAAACCATCCCGGAGAAAGTCAAGAACAGAAGCAGGATCCCCAAGCACAGGATCCACACCATGCGAAGAGCACCAAGAGACAAAAGAGCCCCAATGTCAACCATAGCACTTAAGGGTCGAAGGCTGACGCAACAGCTGGATGTCACGGGCCACCACAGAAGAACAGCCGAAAGACTCCAACGTCAACCGCTCAAGAGCCAGGCCGTCAGATGCAAGCGACGAAGACAGGGCAGAGAAAGGATCGGCAACTGAAGCGGAGCGGAACTAAGGGAAGTCGAACAAACCGGTCCCACGGCAGCCGCATCAGGAGAGGAAACCAAAGGCGGCAAGGCCAAAAAGGAGCAATCAACAGCACAGACACCTTCTCCCCCCGAATCTTCGGTAGCACCCTCTGGAGGAGGGGAATAGGAGGGAAGGCATACAGAAGGCCCGAAGGCCAGGGAATCAAAAGAGCATCCACCGCCCAAGCCTGAGGACACACCACCTCCGAACAAAACCTGGGGAGAAGAGCGTTGTGAGGGGAGGCCAAGAGATCGATCCAGGGAGTACCGAACCGAAGACAAAGGTCCTGGAACAGAGGAACAGAGAGATGGTACAGAACAGAGGACGGAAGGTTGCGGCTCAAGGCGTCCGCATGAAAATTCAGGTGTCCCAGAATGTACACAGCCCTCAAGGCCATCCGAGAAAACTTTGCCCTGAACGTACTTCCCTTTAGGGGAATTGTCCATGTCCTCATCATCATCTTTAGATTTTTTTGCCGCAGGCTCCAGCAGCGCAGACTGGACAGCAGAATTAATTAACTCCTGCAAATCAGCCCTAGAAATCTGCAAAACGTCATACTCCTGCAGCTCTTGGACATTATGCTGCTTGGACAAGGATTTTGCAGGCACCGGAGAGGAAGCCCCATCACTCATGGCCAGAGCAGAAAGAGCAAACCACACAGGAAGCCCAAAACACACACCAGGAAGTGCCCAGCAACTCCCATGAAATACTGCCCCCAATCAACCAAGTCCAGTGAAACACGAGAGTTGGAAACCACAAAGGTCAGCCCTGCAGTCTCTTCCCACAGCCACAGAACAAAGCACCATGGCCGCGGGGGCCGGACGCTGCTGGAAACCCCCAGCGCCGGAACGACCCGAGGCCAGAACATCAAGAAAACTCCCCAGCCCAGTACATGCGCGGGGAGCGTCCTGGCCAAGGAGCAGGAGCGCAGCCGCCCAGAGCTCCGGTGCGGCCGCGCGCAGAGATGCATCAATAAATATAAACAACAGTACAGTAGACCAAAAGGCAAAGAAAAACTCACTGCACCGTAAACACATCCCGCCTAAACCGGAACCGGCAACAGGAGACACGGAGCACCAGCGTTCCGACCGCCGTCGGACAGCAAGAAAAAAACAGGCATGGCGGTGGGTGAGAGGGGTTTATGTGACCTTTGGCATTTCATTTTAAAGCGTTTTGATTGGCTGGTTGGAGGCAGGACTGCCTCACTCTGTTAGTACTGGGATGAGGAGGACCCATGAGGGGGTAATGCCATAAAGGGAGCTGAGGAGCTGATTCACCTTACCAAAAGCGAGAAACTGCACAACTATGACTCCTAATATTTCATCCATCACACTGCTAAAGTACTGTGTCCCATAACACCATAACCGCACCACTTTGGTCATCACGCACCACATGGAAACTCTTTCCACATAAGCGCAAGACAAAAAAAATCACCCTTCCGACTACACACCTTACATGGTTTACAAGCTATCCATGGAGATAAGCACTTCAGCGCCCCACAAAGCGGCAGCAAGTGCTGTATAATTGTTACAATACAATGCTATAACTGAGCAACATAACACATTTAGAGGGCCACTTGGAGGCAAGGGGCCAAGAGGGCCAATTGACCCAGGCCACGCGCTCAATGGAGGCCTAAAATGAAGGTGCATCTTCATTTTTTGGCATGTAATAATACTAGGAAAGGATTTTTTTTTTTGTATTAAGCTCGACAGCTGGGATACCCGTGGGGTTCTGCGCATATACATTCACGCCTTATGTAACAGGCTACATTCTTTCCCAGAAAACTATTTAAAAAATCCCTGTGTAACAGGGTCTGATCACCCAAGGACCCACACAATTTAACACCTCTGCTCTGTTTCTGCTGGCAGAGCAGCTTAAAAGAAAGCGCTCCACGGGGATTTAGCATTATTGAACAAGGACAAGGGAAGCACTGGCTTTTGAAATAAGGTATTTACAGACAGGAAGGTAAAAACTCGCACATCATCGAACGGCGTACATCATGGGAAGAAAAAAATGTATTCTAGCTTTGTTACCATCTGCGTGAGGAGTAGTGTAGAGTGTGCACTCAGTATGTCCCCGACCTCTCTGTTTGATCCCACAGGCATGCGCATCACAGGGCGTGCACGCGCACACACAGGTGCCCCTGCTGCTGGATCGATTTATCAGTCTCCCAGTGTCTCTCCTACACACACACGCACGCTAAACCCCTTGCACCCTCAAATTTGCACTACTAGTACCCCTCTTAAACCCACCCCACTTACACTTAAGGCCCTGATTACAAGTGTAGGTGCTATTTAGAGCACTTGATAAATAAGGTTACCACGGGGTACGTTATTTATCGGGTGCAAAAAAATAGCACCTATTATGAGTTATTGGGGAATAACATGCGGGTTTCGTGTTTAATGCACCAAAATTCGCAAGGTACGAAAAATAATGTACACATTTCCCCTGTTAAATTTCAGTAGGTTTGACCTTCAAAAATGTAACGAAGCTTGAGTCATTTAACGCATTCCGATAATTATTGGATGCATTAAATACCTTTTAACTCGTAATTCCGATTTGTGTGTAAACACATTTTGTGAGGAAGAGAAGCTTCAAAAGTACTTCAAGCTTTAGGATAAATTCTGTTGTATTCATTTTACCACACAATAGAAACACAGAACAAAACATGTAACCATGCATACAACCTGGAGGCCAGCGTAGTGGTATGAATACCAAATAAACAACCCTCGTAGACCCTCCCATCACAAGGAGATGAAAGAGTTACTCGCTATTGAATTTGCATAGGGCAAGGACAACGTGGGTCCAAGTGCCTCACTGTTTCAGGACGAGGGCCCCCACCCGCCTAATAGGGTGATTGTGCGGGGGGGTAAGCGCTTTCTGATCTGTCTACTGTGTAGACTCACAAAGTTTTATTCTGTCCCCCAGTGACAGAGTTAAACAAGCATTTGCAATGCAATAGGTCTCGCATTTATGAGAGTTTGAGCTGGGAGGCCATCACTGTACACGCGGGAAGCGTGGACCCTGCACCTCACAAACAACATCTATGTTGTCAAAGGAGCTTTTCCACCAGTATCGGGAGTATTTAAGACATTTCCAAAGCAGGCGAAAAACTGCCCGGTGTTTGTGCGGCCCTTCCAGCACTTCTGCACTCCTGTGACCTCTCGTGTGCCCGACTATGCAACCGAGCCGTGCTCACATACCAATTAAAGGCGATTTTCACTACTGTAAAAGGGACACCCATGCCGGGTCTCTCTTTGTATCGGGAACACCAGAAAGGCTGTGCTGTTCACCTGGACACGGGCCGCTGGAATGCTGTAACTACGCAGAATCCTCTCTTTCCTTTACTTACCTTATTGTTTCAGCAGATATAGCGATCCGTTCTCACCTTACAGCCCCTTTAAGGCTTCCCACACATCCCTCTGTTGTTATCGGCTAAATAATGGTGGATGCACAGCCGTGTGACGTTTAGGTGTCTGTAATATAGTGTCCAGGAGCCTCCAAAGGCCGTGGAGTGCGCGAGCACCTTCGGAGTGTAAGGAGATACTTACTGGGGCAGGACCACACAGGAAGACGATCTCCATTTTCACCACTTTGACCTTGTGTTGTACTCAATTGACAAGAAGACTCCGTTTGGTGAAGGTAGGTTTATTACTCAAAACCGTGAACGAAGGTTCCACGGCATGTAGTCACCGCATGCATAAACTATAATCACAACGCCTTGCTCCTGACGGGATGTGTGCCTAGGAAATACTCTAAGCGTGCATAGGATGTATGACTAATGAATAATCTTTTTGTGTAAGTTGCATTGCCCTCCTTAGGTCCTCAAGGTTGTTCTCGCGCAACCAAGAAAGGCAGTTTTCGAATAAGGTCCTAGTCTGCCCATACCTCTGTCCATACCTGCCCAACTCATTAAAAAATAAATAGGTGAAAGTCATCACCTATCAAAATGCTATCTACTGGGGATTGTGGGATCTTTGAGAATGCCTTTTTCAGAAAGAGCTCTTGACAGGAGTTAGAAGTGTAGCGTCCTCCCCAGCCTGGGTACCTCGCTATAGACTACGCCACACATGGAGCTTGGTATAACACGTCTTTATTCATCTGCGTGTAATCGTGAACTCAACATTCTAAACCTGCATTCACTTCACTACGCTCTAACACTTATGTCGCAATTCTACAGAGTACATCAGAAGCCAAAAGAGTTCCGCCATTGCTAACTCACACAACACTACATCTTTGTTTTAAAATTAGGAATATATACAATCATAGCTCTTCAATGAGTCTTTGTGGTGCTCTGATCAAATGTCCCGGCTGTGTCTTTGGAAACTGGGGACAGGCAGTGGTTGTGTCCATGATCTGCGTTGGCGATGTAGGAACAACAGCAGTCAGGGGTCTTCAATTGTTCTTTCAGACCCAGTCTCTACATTGACATCAGTGCCTGATGAGCAAAGAGCCACTTGTTGGAAATGGGAGGAATCTCACGTAATGGACTTTTCAAGACGTTTGACAGTCACCATGTGTCCTTTGCTGGTCACAACATGAAATGGCTCAGCATCGAAGGGAGCATCAGATTTCCATTTCCTAGGCTGACGAACAAGCACTCGATCTCCTCCCGTGAACGTACCGTCTTTTGCATGTTGGCACTTGTCTTCTTGGCCTTCCTTTTCCTTTTAGGATCCAAGACTTCCATACAGGTTTCTTCCTCAGTACTTGATCTTATATTGGTTCATTGAGGTAACTTGGCCGTCATGGCTCTCCCGAACATCAAAGTTGCTGGGCTTTCACCAGTGGTCGAGTGAGGGGTCGAACGGTAAGCTCGCAGAATAGAATTCAAATCAGTCTTAAGGTCGAGCTTTTCTAAAACAGCATGCAGAAGAGCTTTCTTAAGAGTACTCATGAAACGTGGCCTAAGAGGTGTGCTCTTCTGATGCTTCACACACATTAAGATGACTGAGAAAGTCAGTGAATTCTCAGCTGTTGAAAGATGGGCCTTTGTCAGATTTTAAGATCATAGGAACACCCCATGTCATGAAGATGCCATCTAATCTCGCAATGACTCTATCTTGAGTGATAGATGAGAGATTTTCTATCAATGGAAAATGGGAGTATTCATCAACAATCACCATCAGGTGATATCCATTGTCAAGAGGAACGAAGAAGTCAGCGGCAATTCTTTCCCATACATGCTTTGGCAACTCTGACATGTTTAAGGTGTGTTGAGTGGTTTTCGTTGAAAGGCAGTTGCATAGATGAAAAGCCTTCAACTCTTTTTCAACTCTCTCATCGAGATGAGGAAACCAGACTCGGTTTCAGAGAGCTCATTTTGTGGCAACGATTCCATGATGACCTTCATGGGCCACATGAATTATCTGTTGTTGCAGACTCTCCGGAATAACAATTCTCGAACTTCTTAGGATGGCGCCTTCTTGAGTAATGGACAGTTCATCTTTGACATTTTTGAACTTCTGAAAATTACTGCCACTGGTAAGAGGTTGAGTGTGTTGGTTCCCAGACTGATGTGTAATAATGTCTTTTAGCTTTAACATGTCACAATTTTACTCGTGGTAGTGACAATTTGTTCTGACGAAATGGCAGCTGGGGTGCTTGATTTCACAATGAAATTTATGTAGGCTTCGGCTGTCTTGGAAAGGGTACCATGGCACTGTAGAGGCACTCTTGAGAAGTATTCGGCAGGGTTTTGGTCTTTCCCTGTACGGTGCACAACTGTGTAGTTGTATTCTTGTAATCGTAAACCCCAACATTCGATGCAAGGAGGCATCTTGGTCTTTGGATATCCAAAGGTGGTCAACAATGCTTGATGATCTGTCACAAGCGTGAAAGGCTTTTCATATAAAAATACGTGGAAATGTTCACAAGCCCACACCACTGCTAAACGTTCTTTCTCAGGTTGTGAATAAGCATGTTCAGTTTGGGACAAACTTCTGCTTGCATATGCCACTTTACGTCTTCAAGCATTTGGGTGTCCGCTGTGCTGTGCAAGGATTGCACCTAACCCGACGGGGCTAGCATCAACAACAACTTTTGTATGAAGCTTTGGATCAAAGTATGCCATTTCAGTATCAATTTCAATAGCTTGTTTGATTCTCTTGAAACTTTGCTTGCATTCACATGACCAATGAAATTAAACTTTTTTTCATCAAGTCTTTCAACGGAGCACTCACGGTGGCGAAGTCTCGTATGTATCTAGAACAGTAGTTGGCCATGCCAAGGAATGAACGCAACATGGGAACATCTTTTTTTTAAATATATTTCTTTATTGATATTTGCCATGTACATACAGAATATGCTGTAGCACACATCATATTACTGCATACATTAATAGGATATGGAAGGCTGCCAGCCCTTCACTCCAATCAATAGTGATATTGCTTAGTACAATATCCCATCGTAGAACAGGAAAAGCAGAAACAACATATCATGATCCCAACAAGCATAACTATCACCAGACAACCGTTCTGGTGTTAACAACAACCCTCCCACTCAAACCCACCCCCCCTGTAACTTCCATGGGTTCTATTGGGTACATCTTATGTGAAGCCCTGACTGCTGTTCGTAGTCGAGGTATAAGAAAACCGTCAAACTTAGTTACTCATATTGTGCTTGATAGCAGACAACCCCATCCCACCTTGGAGTCAACTCGACAGCACACTGAGCTGGTCAGAGGCAGGGTGATCCTGACTAGGGGGCTCCAGAAGTGCCTGTGTCAGTGTACTCCAAGCCAACAGGACATTCTGTGCTTTCTCGTCCCTCCTGTTCCTCCTCAAATGTGTCTCCTCTGCCCCCACATTCCAGTAAATCTTTCTCCCAAGTCCCTTGTCGGGGGTTGCATGCTAAGCCAATAAAGCACCTGCTTAGCCGTCGTTTCAGACTTTCTGGGAGAAGCCCTAACACACACGCCTTGACTGTGTGTGAGACAGCCCAGTCTGTTGCTCTCTGAAGTTGGGCCAACAGTTCAAGCCAGCAGAAGACTATAACTGGGCAGAGACAAACTATATGGAGAAAATCTGCTTCCTCGGCTCCACATCAAGGACAATCGCGGTCCCTTGATGGATAAATGAAATGTAATCTTTTAGGGGATAAGTAAGTCATATATACCATATTATACTGAGACGCTGCCACGAGTCCTCAATACGCAGTGGCTTTGTTTGCCTATCAGTACGCAGTGTGCGATATAAGTGAGTTATGAGTCTGTGTCTCCCTGCCATTGACAGCATGGTCACTAGTGTATGTGAAGGTTCAGGCGCATCGGGTAACATCGGCCAAAGCAGTCGTACCATGGCTGCTAGTTTGGCGTATTGAAGGAATTGTCCGGAGTTAAAGGCAAATGACTCCATCGCTCCCTGTATGGTAATGAATCATCCATCTGGGTATAGGTTGGATAGCATAAAACATCCCCCTTTCTTCCATTTCTTGACCGACATTAGTTGAGTAATCTGGTCAAAGGGATGTATTATCCATAGCTGTAAGTCAGGGGCAAAGGGCGCCCATCTTATTATCTGCTGCACCGCACATTCCCGCAGTATACCCATCAGACGGATCAAATGCTGGTATTCGTGAGGTATCCCCCCTACCCTCATTAGCAATGTTCCAAGTTGAGGCCCGTCATGAGTGCCCTCCAGCAGTGATCTCTCCCAGTTGTGTTCTCCATCCAGCTAATGCACAGCATGTTGCAATTGGGCTGCCAGATAATATAGTTCCATGTCTGGAACCTTCTTTCTTCCCCTATACCACTCCCTCCTCAGAGTGGCAAGTCCCATTCTACAGCATGTGCCGTTCCAGAGGAGCTCCACCCAGAGCAAATCTAGGTCTCGAAACACTCTCTGGGGTATTTTGTAAAAAGTCCCCTGCATAACATATAAACACAGCGGCAGCACCACCATTTTCAGGAACGCTGTCTTACCCATCAGAGATAAGTGCAGTGAGTTCCAGAACTGGATTGAGGGGCATAGTCCATCTAGTAGTGGCCCCATGCTGTACTTGTAAAACTGTTGCTCATCATGCATGATGTGAATACCCAAGTATTTGTCCTTATCCACTGTCCAAAGCAGGCCCAACTCCGGGAGCAGCTCCACCGGTAACCCTGCAAGCTGACCCTGTGGAAATAAAATAGACTTAGTTGTATTTATTCGGAGTCCAGAGAACTCCCAGAACTCCTTCAGCACATTGAGCAAGATTGGGACAGAAATATCTTGTTGTCTCAAGTAAATCATTGTCATCATCAGTGTACAGTGACAATATATATTCTACAGCGCTCATCCGTACACCACATCCCCTGAGGGTCTGCCGGAGCCTGCAAGCCAATGGCTCTATTGAGATAGCGAAAATCAATGGGGATAACTGGCATCCCTGTCGGGTGCCACGGTGCAGCGGAATCTCAGCGGATACACATCGCCCCGTACGCACTCTCGCTCACTGATTTGTGTAAAGGAACTGGATCCACTTTATAAGCTGGGGTCCCAGTCCCATCCTGCGAAGCACCTGCCAGATATACTCCCACCTCACTGAGTCAAAAGCTTGCTCAATGTCCAAAAAAGCAAGAGTGTATGGATCATCTTGTTACTGTGAGCAAGCCCACGTATGTTGTGGATAAAGCCCAATTGATCTACTTGGATCAACTGGGGAAGATATGAGAGTAGCCATGCTGCCAGCACATGACTAAGAAGCTTGAGATCTACGTTCAGCGAACACTGCCAATAACTTATCCAACAGGGTTTCTGGGAATTGTTTATAGAACACCGCAGGGAGTCCGTCACCTTCCAGTGATTTTTCTGTTTTTAAATTATTCATTGCACCTAACAATTCCTGTCGGGTCAATGGCTCCTCTAGCAACTCACGGTCATCGGGGCTAGGCGTTGCAGTGGTAATCTTTCCAAACAGTCAGACATCAGCTGGGCCTTCCCGACATATTGCAGTGAAGCGTACACCTGACGCAAATGTTCCACGAAGACCTCATTCATTGCCTGCTGTGTATAAACATTGCGTCCCTCCCACTCTCTAATCGGTAAACTGGGGTGCTTCGCCTTCACAGACCTTATCAATCATGCCAATAAGTGCCCAGTCTTATCACCCTCTAAATGCCATCGCCTCCTCCCCATAGTCTTCTTGTATTTGCCTAGTTGGTCCCATAACTCGCACACCTTATGTCATTGTCTATCCCAGGCTTTTGAAACAGTCCGATTCGTGGAAAGCAACTTCTCCAAACTTTCTAATTCAGTTTCCTGTCTCGTCATGTCCCCTTCTAGAGTGCGTTTGATATCTACTGTGGTTGTGAGGCACACCCCCCGGATAACAACTTTCATGGAGTCCCATTCTACCACCCTGCTTCCTGCCGTTTCCAGTTCTTTTAAAATTTTGTGTCAGTGCCTCCTACACCGTGTCTCTGAATGCTGAGTCCGTCAGTGCATCAGCATTAAGTCTACCCAAAGGTACCTGTGGTATATGTCGTTGAAGTAAATATGTGAGGAAAAGTAGAGAATGGTCTGATATATAATGGGCTAAGTATTGTAAATCAAGCACTCTTTTGACAGCAGCTGCATGGATAAAGAAGAAATCTAAGCAGTCAACGCTGCTGGGGTGTAATAGGAATAGGCTTGTGTGTTGGTGCCGCTGGTGCCAAATATCAACTAGGTTGAGACTACTCTGCGCCTGCTTAAGGGAAGTGGTCATGCGGCGTTTAGCATCTAGGTGGGGGCGGGAGACCTCTCTAGTCTACCGTCCAATCCGCAATTGAGATCACGTGCTAGGATAACCGATGCCTCCGGAGAGATCTGTGCAGCCTTCAGCACCTAACCCATGAAATTCCCATCATCAACGTTAGCTGCATATACGTTGACTAGGCATATATCATGGGCATCTAGGGCACCCACTAGGATAACATAGCGGCCTTCAGTGTCTAAGCACGACCGAGTGGGCTGCAATGGAACCCCCGGGTCTATCCATATTAGAGTTTCCCAGGCATAGCCTGAGTAGCACGTAGCAAAACTCTGCCTGTGCCAACTCTTTCTCAAGTACTTTATGCATTCTCCCCAGATGTGGGTCTCTTGTAGGAAGGCCACCGCTATACCATATCTGTGGAGGCATGCATACACCCTACTTCGTTTAGTGGGGTTGTTTGAACCACACACGTTCTATGTTATCAGTTTATATGTAGTTCCCAGACCCACCATTTGTAAGCATTAAATATTAGTCATGTCCTAAGTGTCGGGATGTGGGCACCATGGTGCCACAATTTGCATCTCCCATCTATGGAAGCTCCCCTACCCCCCTCCCATCTAAGCAAAGCATTGCAAGTCAAACGAAACAGTCATCAGTAAAAAATACAAACTGTCCCACCCCTATCCCTCCCACGGGCAGAAGCCACTAATAACCCCTGGCTCAACTAGTGGTCAAGAGGGCCGTGAACCCGCCCCAAATTCCCTCCCAAACCCGTCTACTCCAACTAAATTATCACTAAGTGTAGAGTCTAACCAAGAGACCAGCTCCCTCGCTCATCACGAGCCCTCAACAAAGGCTCAGCAAACTGCAATGGGCTAGCACCCGTACTATCGCGGCCCAGGAATTGGAGTGTCACAACTGGTCTTATGCCCCAGTAGCCCTGGATATGCCCCAGAATTGGAGGAGGATTAGCACTAGGCAATGTCATCTATATACATAGTCTGATCCCAGCTTGCAGAGGGCCACAGACCACTCAGTGGGTATCTGGGGCCCCTTCACCCCGTTGCAGTGCCATTGGGTCTCCTGTAAAAGGCACAATGGTGAGTATGGGTTTTGTGTTTCTAGGGGTCCCAGTCCCGCCTGTAGTGTACCATCTGAGAAGACTAGGATACACTCCCCTTTCAACTTTGCAGGGTTCTCCAACTGAGGTGAGGACTACAAACAGCTGCGTGATGATCGCCGCGGTGCCCCTGCTCTCGCCGTTCTGGGCCACCTGACTCAGTCCTAAGGACTCCATCCAATCAGCTGCCTCCTGTGGAGTGTTATGGAAAAACACCTTGCCATCATGCGGGACACATAGTCCAGCTGGAAAAAAACAAACTATAATTCATGTTATGTTGTCTCAGTCTTCTCTTGACTAGCAGAAATCTTTTGTGGAGATCTTGGACTTTCCATGTGTAATCAGGGAAAATCTGTATAGTGCCATTCTCATAACATGGGTGGCCGTGGGCACACACATGTTGAAGGCTTATGTCTCTGTCTCTATAATTGAACATGTGGGCTATGAGTGCCCTAGGTGGCCCGGCTGGTCAAGATACCGGTCCCATCACCCGGTGGGCGCATTCTATGGAAAAGAATTTGGAGAAACATTTGGGTTGTAAATTGGTGGTAATCCAATCCTCCAGAAATAGTTCAACAGAAGGGCCCTCTGCCAGTTCGGGAAATCCAAGGAAGCGGAGGTTATTATGTCTGGACCTCCCTTCAGCATCTTCAGGTCGTACTTCTATCTGCGTCGCACTACACTTCAGGACCGCCACAGTTGCCTGCAGGTCTTGGACATTTTGGCGAAGCGTGACAACCTCCTCCTCCATACTCGTGACTCTCACAGCCACTTTAAAGAGATCCAGTCCCGAGTGATTTATGTCCAGGGCCACGGAATCTATTTTCGTTTCTAGTGCCTCCCGGCAACCCTATATGGCCTCCAGGATTTTATCCGTGCCTTGCTGTGGTTTCTTCTGCTCCAGGTTCGCCCGGGTCTCCTGACCCAACTCACTGGGACCAGGACCTAGCATGGTGTACTGTACAATTTTGTTGGACTGCACCCCCTTCTGCTGCTTGTCTTTTACCATGGTGTAGTATGCTCAGGGGTGCAGTGCCCAGCAAAGAGAAGTAGACCAAATGCCTGGGTGCTTTGGGGGCACAAGGTAACACCCCACTCTTTGTGGGCACACCTCGGGCAGCAAGGGCCCCAGCCAATCCCAGTAGACACTGCTTCAGGTCCCTCAAAGTGCCGCCAAGACAAGAGACACACTTGGGCAGCAGGTCAAGTGCTCAGATCAGTAACAGCAGGAATTGAATATGCATGTCCCTTTAGAGCACAGAGGGCTAGATCTCACCTCCACCGGTTGTCTGCAGGCTCAGATGTGCGGAGTCTCACCATCCGCAGGCACTCCAGGGCCTCTCAGGTCACCTGCAATGTCTCCACACTTTATGCGTCTCAATATGTACCTCAAGTGCAGCATCGGGCCCCACGCCAGAGCGGCCAAATATTCCCCATCCGGGTGGCAACCCAGGTACCGAAGGCAATCACAGTATATGGCACACGGCATAAAGGCAGCCGCCCCTGGGGTGATGCTCAGTCTCCCAGGGGTGCCATTTTAGGTATGAGTCTCTTCCTCTGCGCTCAAGTCTGGCAGCCAGGTCGGCGGAGGTAGGCGCTTTGTTAAGATGGGGGGGCCCGGAGGTCAAATAGATAGTGTGGGCTGCTACCCCCAGCCACCGTCACATGCACACAAGTCTGTCCCCACTCTAAGCGCAGCATGGCTCACTTCAGCTGCAAGATTCACAGGGTACAGTTTCAGCGCAGGTAGCGGCTCCAGTGGGCCAAATCGGGCCCCCAGTCCAGCCCGGCACAAACTAACACACTTTCAGCCAGGAGCAGACCCCTCCAAGAACGGCAGCCGATCCCACTAATGACTGCCACGCACCAGCTGTCCAAACAGTAGCGCTGCTATCCGCATGGAGCCGCCATCTTGTGTGACAGTGCCGGCCTACTCCGTGCCTCGGTGTCCCCACTGGCAACGTGCTCCGGTAGCTGTACGGGTCTCACGGGGAGTGGTGACTAAGTTCTTTCTTGCACGGCCCCGCCTGCAGTGGGTTCCACGGCCCCCAGGCCGCTCCATCTCTCAGAAACCCACTACTCGCCAGGCCACATCCGACTGGGGACAGATATGGAAGCCCAGTTCCATTTGCCCTTGCAGTTCAGGGACCACACCAGAGGCACAGGGGCAACCCTCGGGTTGCTAGGCATCTGTGCGTGCATGAAGTCTTCAGTTGCGTCAGGATGCAGAAGGATTTCGTTCTCCGGGCCGGGAGCTCAGCTAAGGCGCATCAAGGCGGCCATCTTGCTTGGCCACACCCCTCAAGCAGAGACATCTTAAGGATATTGGGGGCCCTTGGCCAAACGTATTTTGGGGACCCCTGTTTGGAACAGTTTTGATTTTAGGATCCAGTTTCAGCTCTTTCATGCCCTCTTTGGCCAGGTCACTGACAGTGCACTGGGACACTTCTAAATTTGTTTACATCTAAATATTCAAGGATGGTGATGTGTGTTTTCAATATTGTAACACAGCAGCAACTCACTAATATTACTGCAAATAATCTCTGTGACATCCTCCCATTTCTCATATGTGAGGTCCTGCTTTGATCTAAAAGAAACTTTTTTTGTGGTTGTGGCATGAGACATAAACACAACATTTCTCTGCAAAATGTCTTTAATAGACTCTCAAACATAACCCATTTTAAAAATAAAGGGAATATCAGTATTTAAAACAATCTGTTTAAGAATTATTCAAGATCATCAGGGTAAGACTCACTTGGCTCTATCAGGTGCCCCCCTGAAAGGTTTGGGCCCAAGGCCAAAGCCCACTTTGCCCACGCCTTAAAACTTCTCTGCCCTCAACATGGAAACATCTTGTGGGGGACTGGCAGTTGACAATGCTTGCACTTTAGCTGGATCGGGTGTCATACCCTGATCAGAAAAGATATGGCCAAGGAATTTTAGCTTTGTCTTATGGAACTCACATTTATTGACATTCAAAGTTAAACCTGCATCTGCAAGTAAATGACACACTTGCGTGAGAGCTTTATCATGCTCTTTCTGTGTAGCTCCAAAAACCAATATGTTATCTCTATAATTAAACACATTCATGGCAGGCTGTATGCACATCAAAACTTAGGGCCTGATTACGAGTTTGGCGGTGTGGGAGTGGGTCGCCACGCCAGCGCCCCACCTCCACTCCGCCAAACTCAACCGCTGACCGCCCGCCAGATTAGGAGTTTTCTCTTGGTCTGGAGGACGGTGCTTTGGCAGTCCCAAGGCTGTGCCTTTCGAAGGTTCATATCTGAGACTTACATAGGCACCACAATGGGAGCACCAAAGCACTTTCCTGCACAGCATGGACTATGAAGTCCATGCTGTGCAGGAATTGGGGGTACATGCAGACAGGGAGGCACATGTGCCACCCTGCATGCATCCCCTGGCCCTGAGGCAACAGGGGGCCCTGTAGGACCCCCTTAGTTTCCTCACCACGACTCTTTTCATGGCGGGCTCACCACCATGAAAAGGGTGGATGTGAGGAAACTTGCAATATGCATGGCGGTGCCGCATCGGCATATGTGGCGCAACACCGCAGAGGAATCATGGATCCCCGGCGGTTGCAGCGGTGCTTTGGCGGTCTGACCACCAAACTCATAATAGGGCGGTCGGACTGTCAGTGCGGCAGTGCCCGCACTGCCATCATGGGTTTAGCGGTCCATCGGACCACCAAACCCATACTTAGGTCCTTAGTCTTTTGTATCAGAACAGACCAATATGTGTAGAAAAGATTGTAATGTACCTTCAACTCTCCTCGTGTTCCAACTTATGATATTCTTTATTCAAATCAAGGTGAAAGAAGACCTTCGCACCATTCAATTGTGTTATCATGTCGGTGATGTGCGGACCTGGATGTCATTCTCGTTCAATTGCCTTGTTCACTTGGCGCATATCAACACAGACGTGTACAGCTCCTTCACTGTCCTTTTTAGGCACTACCACTATGGGACAAACTCTGGCCATTGGACTAGTGGAACCTTCAATGATATCATGTTTGAGCAATGATTCAAGTTCTTTCAACAGCTTCCTGTAAATGAAAGGCAATTCGCCTGTGTCTTTGAGCAATAGGACGGACGTCCTCATTAATGAGTAATTGTACTTTCATAGTCTTTAGTTTTCCCAACCCATGAAACAACGAAGGGAACTGACTTACTTTTTCATGATGAGCATTCATGTTATAGTTCACGGATTTACAAGAACAAAAAGAACAAACAACGGCCGACCACGGTTAAGCACTTCAATTCCAATTGTTTCATGTAGTGTGGTTTGGTGCAGCTACTCCCAGCATCCGCCGTTGATAGATGCCACTGTTACAAAAGAGTTCATTGAAAAGGAAGGTGCACCCAAAAAAGTCATTCAGAACAACAAATTTAATCCGTCAATCTTCTTTATTCAAAGTGTCGTTTCTGTGTGCCAGTTTTAAACGACACTTTGAATAAAGAAGATTGACGGATCAAATTTGTTGTTCTGAATGACTTTTGGGTGCACCTTCCTTTTCAATGAACTCTTATAGTTCACGGATATTAGTCCGATTTCAGCAGCTGTGCTGAAACTGCGTAAACAAGCGCTTGACGTTGTACCTTGAAGTACATGAATGGGTGCTTGTACTTTCGTTTTCTTGTGCTTCACTGTTGCTTCAAATGAACCATGACTTTTTAATGGCGTTGATGCAGCCCATGTATACACTTTAGTTTTCAATGGTGTAAGTCGTGGCAATGGAGATAGTTCATTGTATTTCTCCTCAGGCTTTAAGTTTATTGACACACCAATATCGATAATAAAAGGTATTGAGCAACTGTTTACTTTAAATGTAATTTTCAAACAAAGTTTGAATTACTTTGGTACTTTTTTATGTCGACTTTTTTGTGACTTGTATTTTTCTTCACAAGTGGCCAGTCCAACATGCGCACATTTTTCTGAGGTAAACATCAACATTGCACAACCATCGTCTCCACTTTCACTTGAAGTTGATGCAGAAGTACTTTGTGATAATGATTTAGATGATGATCTACTTAGTTTGGTGTTGACTTGCCTCAATTGATGTGGTGGCTTGGCCTTGTGGGCATGTGTTGAACATAGCTTCTGAAGAGTTTGGGTGGCCATTTCATCTTCGCGCTGTGATGCACTTTTTCCTTTACCTTGCAAACCATTACAAAATGGTTCTCCTTCCCAGAGCCTTTGCAGATCTGTCTAATAGCGGGACATTTACCTTCATTTGAAAATCAAAATTTACACCTGAAACATAACTTCTTTTTCCGTGGAGACATCACCATGTGTCCCTCTGCCTTGTGCTTTGGCTTACTTTTCATGTTCATGACTGACTCCCTCTGGACACTTCCGACCTCCATGGCAGCCGCTTGTCGTTCGGCACTCTCTTCAGCTCTGGCAGCCATGAGAACTTGATCTAAACTAAGAGTTTCTCTCTACATCTCTCAGCATCTGAATGAATCTTACCGGCATCGGTTAATAACTCTGAGACATATAGCTTCCTAATCATTACATTAATTGAACTTACAGTGTTTGATGAGCATATCCAGTCTCCCAACAAACTCTGCGATGGTTTCACCGACTTTCTGGCGTTCTTGAGTGAAAATGTACCTTTTGTAATCTACATTCGACATTGGATTGAATTTAAGATTAAAAGTTTCTCTGATTTGATGATATGTAATTTAGTCATCTTACACCATTTTCTTTATAACTTCTTTTACACCTTCACCAGTTAGATTCTTCAGGCATTTGATAATCTTCTTGTTGTCTGTTTCTTGTAGTGCATCAATGAACTTATCAAATGTCTCTATCCAAGCAGTCTATCAGTCACCAATATTCCGCTTTTTAGTGGTATTGAATGGTGGTGGTGGTTTCAAGAAGGCGGCAGCATTGTAACCATTTATGAGATTGACTGATACTGAGGGTGGAATTTTCGCTGACACTGTCTGATGTCCGTTAGGACCTGCTTCATCCATACCATCTCTAAGGTGCTGTGCTGTGCTGGCCTCTGGGTCATCTTGGACAGTCTGTGTAACCTTGACCTCTCTCTTGGTCTCCATGGTAGCCCTTTCGTTTCTGGAGAATTTTGGAGTTGTTCTGAGCTGTCACTCGGCAGCTTTGGTGCTGTGCGCTTCGTGTATGGATGGCTACGTAAGCACAACTCAGAGTGCTTCCTCCCGGGGTTACTCCACCCAACTCTGTGGTATTTTGACTCTTATTGCTCAGTTCTGGTAAGCATATGACTTGCTTTGCCTTTAGGCATCTCTTTGTACTGTCTGACACCTGGTTGATCTCTGCCTCGCAGCATTTCTGATCGCATCGTTATCTTGCAATTTGCTAACGCCATTTGCTACTCTTTCAAAACCTGGTTGTATCCGCCTTTAACATTATCTCTCTGTATAATGTAAAGCTTTAAGATGTGTGGTAGTGCGGTACCTCTTTTTACGGACTTACCAGCAGGTTCTTGGCCAACAATGTGTAGACTTCTTAGTGACGCTTTCGTTATCTTCAACTGCTTTACACGGGCTGGAGTTGTGCTTTGACTCCACATATTCCAAATGTTGATTCGGCTCTTCGACTGAAGAACACATGGAATGCACAAGCGGTTTGTTGGACCACGACAAACTCTCTGGGAGAGCACTGTCGATCTTTGGGTTACTGATCCCCTATCTCATCGCCAGTTGAAGTGTCCTCCCCAGCCTCAGTACCCACAAATGACTATGCCACATACGGAGATTAGTATAACACGTCTTTATTCTTCTGTGTGTAACCACCAGCTCAACATTCTAGACCTGCATTCACTTCACTAAGTTCTAACACTTATGTCACAGTTCTGCGGAGTCCGTCAGGAGCCAAAAGGATTCCGTCATTGCTAACTCACATGACACTACAAGAAGCATAAATCATTGCATGAGTAAAGGACTCTGTACCGACCCTCACGCTATATGAAAGCACTGTACCCCGTATCTCAGAAACCTTGTCACCCAAGTCTCCTTTGAATCTCTGTAATAATAGTATGCAAACTCTTTTATAGAGGGGCCTGAGGAATGAAATTGCTTTGGGAAATAGCATCATTTGGGTCTCTGCTCGTCTTTGGAGTTGAGATGTGTCTCCTGAATCGAGTAAATGTCACAGTGAGGCTCGTAAGCATGGGCAGGACAGCTAATAGTCTAGAGAAGTTATTTAATCCTCTCACATTTAAACTATTTAATGCTGTGTGTCACAGAGTCATAGATACTTTCCTACAAGTGTATTTATAAGCCAAACAGTATATGGATCGTCTAAGACTAATGGCTGTGCCCTACCTCTTTGGAATCGGTTTTAGTAATTGGGAATCAGTAAGGGCCCCTCTGCAATAGTATTCCATGCAGGGTGGTTCATAACTCCATTTTTGTGAGCCCCAAAAACCAAACCAGACATAATATTAAAAGCAAAATCAAACCAATGTCCATCAAACATGGGGTCGGTTAGGTAGCATCCATTTGGATCGTCCTGGACTAAGTGGGAGCAGGTCGTTGTCTCGTCCCATAATTTCGCATTTCCACTCTGCCAGAGACAGCCATTACTCACAACAAAGCAGACCTCCATCTGGTTAGTGGGTGATTCTCATGTCTCTAACCTTCATGCTCTGTCGGAGAAGGGATTTTGTTGGGCTCATAGTCTCTCATAAGATGTTCAACAACGCTTGAGTTCCTGTGTTCTGATGTTGTGGTGAAGTTTCAAATCTTTCCATTGTCTTCCAACTCACTGCCATCCATATTATCTGTGCAGGCACTTGAATTTCAGTGTCTGGGTGGTCAAGAAGGTGTTTCACTTCGGTGAGGGCGCATAATTGCATAAATCAATACTGCCCCCTGAATATGAGTCTGAAGGGGGGCTTCAGCCATATCTAATCTCCTTTTCTTATAGTAAGTTGGTCACTGGTTTGAACTCCCTTTGTCTTTGTAGGGCGATTGCAGAGAGATCTTTGAACAGGGATACTTTGGGCTAGGGTCTTTGGCTGTCTATAAGATCCTTTCTTTCAGTTTGTAGTCATGTAGAGAGGCCAGGATATTGTATGGTCGCATGTCTGCATCACCTGTGTGTCCCGTTCTATGGGCTCTGTCTATTTTAAACTTCTTGGGTTTGATATCGGAAAGGATATAGTCAGAGGGTCTTTGTACATAGGCCTCTGTGTCGTCTCCTTCGTCATTAAAGGGGATTCCTCTAACTCTTATGTTTTGTTTCCAGGAACGCTTTTCCAAGTCCTTAGTGTGAGCTTGGAGATCTATGTGTTGTTCTTTGAGGGTGAGTATTTCCTGCTGTAACATTTCCAATTCCTCGTTCTGTGCTAGCCCAGTATCTTCCGGTGTGGATACACTGTTTCTGAAATTTGTGAGATCATGTCTTATGTCTTTAAGTGCATTGGATAGATTGTTCTTAAGTGTGAGCGAGTCAGCTTGAAGCGATTCAAACAGAGACTACATAAATGCTCTGGTGAGTGGAGCATTCTCTTCCGAATGTGTGAGTTGTAGTTTCTTGGGAGGGCCCGCCTTCAAAAATTTTTTTGGGTGAGGCTTTGCTAAAGTGGCTCTGGTGAGTATGTTTTGGACGTTAAAATCTTTTTTATGCTTACTTGCTGTCATAGAGTGTGGTGTGTTGAATTTTATCCTCCACAGGGTGCCAGATTGGGAGAGCTAGCAAATCCTGGCATATCTGTAAGTCTCACCCCTTTAGAGGAGCCTCAGGTATTCCTGAAGGTGATTGTGAGCTATTCCTGCATGTATAGGGCTGGCACAGTGCTGTATAAGAATGGTGCACAATACACAGATGGTCAATGTGGGCCCAACAACCAATTCTGTTCACTGCAAATTATTTGGCCTGTCCCCCAATGACACCGAACACCGGTAGTGGAGTGCAATGTAGGGATTGGCCCCTCTTCCCAACATGGCCTTGGTCAAGTAGCTAATTTGCCCCCTGCCTTGTTCGTCTCTAGTAAGCCACTTTAGCTGAGCTACTCTACAGATATCTGATGGCTCATTTTTGTGGTTGCCACCAGGAGCTGCAGTCCGCCGCCTGTCCTTTCTTCAAGTAGGACAAGGGCGCTCCTGCCTGTGGTCGGGATCAAACCTTTTCTCTCGGACAATACCATTGTCAGGCCTCTGGACCCTCCCACATCTCTTAGGTGTGGACCTTCAACTTGCAATAGTTGTAGGCCTGCTCTAAGATCCGTGGCAGAGAGCAGGCCCTTTCTCTAGCCATCACAGTGGCATCAGGCTTCACCTCAGCCCCCTGTCTTTTAAGTGCAGCGCCTGTACTTTGGTGCAGAGTCCTGTCTGTACGCGATTACCTACACGACCCATGCTGGTCGCAACCACCGCGGCCCCCAGCTCACTCTCTCCGAGGCCTGTGGGCAATGGCGCCACTGTTCACATTATTGGGCGTTTCTCTTCCCCCTGCGCAGCTATTTCAATGCAATTATGTTTCTCCGAGGATTTCCGTGGGTAGGCTGGAGGCTCTTCATGTGGTTGCCTACCCGTGGAAGGCTGCTTTTGGCTGCTGCAGGTCCTAAGTCGGAAGGAGGAGCCACGAAGCACATCCTCCTCGTCGCCACCTGGCCATGCTCCCTACCTTAGGTTTTTAATCTGTGCAGACTACCTTTGTCTGGGCTGCTGGACAAACAAAATTAATATGTGTTTATATATGATGTAAACTGACTATGCAACACATGGATGTATGGATTGTGTTCGGTTATATATTTCAAATGCCTCAAATTTTTGATAAGTAACTAATCCCAATAAACAGAACAATCTAAAAAATGGAAGAAGGAGTGATATGTGATGAAAAAAAATATGATTGAGACTGCATTGCGGTCATGTGTTGACATTTATGCTGAAAGAAATCCTTAGAGTCTAAAGACTTAATAAGAGTTTCCTTAGAAGAATTTTGTGGAAAATTGCCTGACTCACCAAGATGCTGGTAGAAATTCTACCATCTTTAGAGAGATATATCAGAGCACAGGATGTTTCTCTGTTAAAGTGAGTGCCTCTGCCATGAAGGAAAAACTTTGGGGTTGGGGAACTCTATGTCGGAAATTACTCCGTTGACAGCACTGCTGGTGGAATGCTACCCATCATATCTGTGCACTGCTAGTGTGCCTTCAAAGTATCTGATCTCCGTAACATGTGTAGGGGTTTTCAAGGCATGTTATTTTACCTGTCAAATCAGTCACCCCTGCTTTAGGCAACTAATCTGCCAACATATCTCATAGAATTAACTTCAAACATTTGTGAAGCTGAAGGCAGGACTGGGGGAGGCTCTCCCAGCAACATGCCCGCCTCTTGGTGCACACTAAATTGGCCAATTAAAAAACGACATGGATGTTTTCAGGAGAAGTGTCAGTTATCACACTTTCCCAAACCAGGCACTGTAGATATAACCATATATTACCTGTAAATCAGTCAAAAAACGTTATTCGATTATACTCAGTAATCATAAAAGTGTATACAAAATTTAAAAAATACGTAAAAACATTAAAATACCCTACTTTTGCGACAACGGACAATATCCAACAGCGAAAGTAGATTCATAATCTCAAAGGTTTGCAAATAAGAAAATGCCAGACTATAATTTCTACAGTTAATGGCTTTCAGTATGGGATATAAAAACGTGTTTGTATAAAAAGAATAACATTTACAGAAAACAGTAAAAGGCATTAGCATTTGAGGGGAGATGCCATCACAAGGATTGACAATGAGATTATCTCCATCGTACTGCCATAAAGGGAAACAAATTAATGTACAAAGGAAACCCGGACAGAATCTAAGCAAAAGAGTCCGCTCCCACAGACTGGGAACAAGCAAACAATAGGGCTCAGTTCCCTGAGTAGTTTTTAATCTAAGAAAGTGGCAATTAGTCAGTTTAGCAAGCTCCTTAGAATCCCTATCCTTTTGCTTAGATTCTATAGAGGTATGCATAAACCAAGATTTGTCATGTTTCGTTATCAGGTTTGGGTCAGTAAAAAGAAAAGTCTTTTCCAGTTTAGCTAAACAGCGGCCGACATAGTATAATCAGGGGATATTCATCCCTGAATCACATCTAACCCTAATAATATGGTGGTTAAAAATGGCATGGGGTTAGACCAGATAGCTAGCCACAGCATTGGCAGAGAAATTAGGATTAGATCTTCTATGTATGATAGGCCAAGCTCTTGGTGACAGATGCAATAGGGACAGCAAGGTGGTTGTAAAAGAAGTCGCTGACAAAAGTGATTCGCTGTAATTTGAATATACACAAAGTTTGAGCAGATCCCACCCCCTACGTAGCAAAAAGAACACATTGGGTTCTGTAAATCTCTAAAAATGCTGAAGTGGATTTGCCTCCCACTAAAGAGGTCAGCTTGAAAAGAGCACCAATAGACTGTATACATTTCTGGCATCTGGCTCTAAGGGCACCACGAACAAGAAGCATCGAACCAAATGTCTAAAGAGAGAAAGCTAGAAACTTTAGACAACTTCCAGAAACTGATACTCAAGGATCTCAGATTTAAGTGCTTTTGGCCGCAAGCCATGACATGAGATTTAGCGTAGTTAATGTCCATATCAAGACTAGACATAAAGGTGGTTCAACCCAGGACCAGATTTTTCAGGCTGCGAGGGGTGCATGCCAACAACACAGCATCACCTGCATATAGTAGGCAAGGGTTTGGGGTATGATGACTCATAAGAACGTCCTGCCCGCATTCAATTAAGTAGGTGCTCAGGCTATCAATGTAAAGAATAAAAAGTATTGGGGCTAAAATACACTCCTGTCACAATCCCCTTTCTAGGTCAAAGCATGTGTGGGTTCACCATTAGGGCTATACCTCACTCTGGCAGATAGATTTAGATGAAAATCGGATAAAAAGTTCACCAGCGCCTCATCAAGCTCCCGGTTCAATAACATAGGCTACAGCCTGGATCTGTTAACACGATCAAAGGCACTTGACAGGTCCATGAAGGCAACGTACAAAGGGCTGTGCCTGGCAACAACATATTTCCCAATAATAAGGTGAGGTTCAGACACTGCTTCATAGTGCCAAGACCTTCTCTAAATCCACACTGACAGGCACTAAAGGATATTGCCTTCATTAACCCAAGCCCTTATTTTATGAAAAAACACTCTAACCAAGATTTTGTCGATGAACCAATGAGGGAGATTGGCCTGTAACACCGAGGGTCGGTTCGGTTACCCTTTTTAAAAATGGGAATGATCAAAGAAGTCGACCATGAAGGCGGGTAGTTAGAAGAATTCAAGTTATTAAATAGATTAGTGAGCAGAGGAGCCCACAAATTATTATTAAACTTTAGAAAGTCAACAGGGACACCATCTGGTCCAGGAGCCTTGTCACAGGGGCATTGCTTCAAAGCTTCTACAACTTCCTCTAACTCAGTTCTGAGAGGGAAGCTCCGTACAGTGAGATCATAAATTAAAGTGTAGTGTACGGAGCAATCTCTCATACAAACGATATCGGAAAATGGGTAATCCACTGTTCAGCAGCAAAGTGTGAACTATCATTAGAAAGGGCCCTAATCCACACTGACCATATACCAGGATACCTCTGGGCCTTTGTTCTTAGCCTCAACTAGGGTATGAAGACTATTTTGTCAAATCTCCTTTTTCTGGCTCTAATGGCATGTTTGTAGATAGGTTGGTGAGTGAGGGTTCTTTTATAAGAAGGTTTTCTTTCTTACGTTCGTCCGTATAATTGGCTTGATTTTCTGTTTCGGAATAACTCCTTTATTGTTATTTAGTACTTGCTCTAAGGGGACTAGGAGTAGTTCCACTTGTTCCTTTCTCTCTCGTTGTTTATTTATATATTGGCAGCGCACAGCTGCGAGAGATTCATATTCTGAGACGCGTTCACACTCAGACAAACATGGGGGAGAACCAAGGCTTACCTTTTACTGATGAGGAGGTAAATGCCATCTTGGCAGGACCCTCCTGTTTTTGCAGATCCTAACATAGCCCAGACAATTGCACAGACAACGGACTGGGAAAAACTAACCGAACAAAAAAGAAATAGGATTAGAACGATTTTACATGGCACAATCTTGACTGAGTATTTAAGGAATAACACGGCACCAAAGGGCCTAATAGTGACAAACGCGCCCCGAATCTTCCTAGAAAAGATTGGGCCCAGATCGCGTGGCACTGCACACGCGACTAGATAGTCCTTATCATAAAAACGGCTTAAGACTCTCAGAAACAATGCTTATAGAAATACAGGTCACGGAGAACCATTTTAAAACTACCATCACAGCATACAAGAAGAAGTTAGATGAACTCAATAAAGAAATCAATGAGTATAAGGAGAATCTTACACAGTCAAAAATACAGAAATTTCAGAAGGACTGGAAACGGTTTTCCTACATCAAAACATATCCATACGCTGATCCCGACTTTGTCCCTCTCACAAGAAATGAGAGAAACTCTGATCTCTCCAACGATGACTCCTCCACGAATAGTGGGTCAAGCGGAGGTATCAACAGATCTAGACAGAGAGGGAGGAATAGATTTCAAAACTCTCAACAGTCGTGGCAGAACTACCCCGCACCAATGATGGGTGGTTTCCCTGGTCCCTTCAATCCACACCAACAATACCCGGTGTTTGGATGGAACCCGGCCTTCCCACAACCTCCATTCCCACAAAATTCATACAGATCACCTTTTTTAGGGAGAGGCAGAAGGGGAAGGAGAAAGGGGGCAAATCAGGTACACTGGGAGGAGGACGACCCAGTAGGGAACAACACAAGGAGTAAGACACGAGAACCCCAAGCAGGGACGAGCAGTCACAGAGTTTAGTTACTAACCTTGCCTCAATAACCCTGACACCAACAGAAGAAGGGGTCCTTAACAAAGGGTTAGGTTTTGTGCCATAAGTTCAATTTACACTGTGAACTTGCCGAGTTCTTTAGAAAGCTTAGACTGAAGGCTTTCTTTGAAAAACAAGGACCAAGAGATGACACACAGAATTCTTGTGAGACAGGATTGCGTTTAAAATCTACATTTAATCCACTTCCCCATACAACACCGGTGGAGATTATGACTTTTGAACAGGCTGTGATCAACGATGTTGAAAAAATGGAGGACAAGCATAACTTCAGGAACATGAGCAAAGAGGAAACTCTGGCACTCCACAAACTAAAGAGCAATAATACCATTGTGATAAAGCAGGCAGACAAAGGGGGAGGAGTGGTGGTACAGGACAGACTAGACTACCAAAAGGAATGCCGCCGCTTGCTGGGTGACAAAAATAATTATTCCCCTTTGAAAACCGATCCTACACTGGAACTCAAGAAGAAGATCAGAGCCCTTGTCGATGCTGCTGAAACCAATGGACACATCTCAAAAATAGAGGCAGATTTTTTGGCAACAGGTGAAGAAAAATTCCCTATTTTTACACTTTACCAAAATTGCATAAAAACAAACTATCTCCCCCTGGACGACCCATCGTCTCGGGTATAGGCTCTTTGTTGGAACCCCTATCACGTTTTTGTGATTTCTTTCTGAAACCATTTGTGCAGAGCACTAGGACATACCTCAAGGACACTAAGAGCCTACTGAACCTCCTGAAAGAAATCAATGTGGAAGATGACTCCACGATTCTTGTGAGCCTAGACATAGAGAGCTTATACACAAGCCTCCCACAAGATGATACTGTGGAAGTGCTCGGTAGAGTCCTGGCGGAAGCAGACTGGAAATACAGAACACCTAAGTACTTCATAATTGAGTGTGCCAAATTGGCACTCAAAGAAAACTTTTTCGAGTTTGAAGGCGACTTGTTTCTCCAAACTAATGGGACTTTGATGGGGAGCACCTTTGCCCCTAGTGTGGCGGGGTTGTATGTTTATGATTTTGAACAGAAATATATTTTGAGCGACATCAACCCTTTCAGCTCCCATATCTCCTTTTGGAGGAGATATATTGATGATGTCCTTGTGATTTGGCAAGGACCGAAAGAAGTGCAGTGTGATTTTTTCCTATGGATTAACAACTGTGATAGGAATTTAAAATTCACACACTCCATGGATGAAAATAAAATGGTCTTTCTGGACATAATTATCACCAAGGAACAAGGCAGATTGGAAACTAAGACCCATCACAAACCAACTGCCAAGAACAACCTCCTAAAATTCGAAAGTTTCCATCCAAGAGCCCTTAGGGAAAATCTGCCTTATGGACAATACCTGCGCCTGAGGAGAAATTGCAGTAAACTGAATGACTACAGAACACAAGCAGCTGAACTCACCGGGGTTACCTGGATAAAATTCTCAACAAATGCCAGAAACGTGCTAGAAAACAGCCACAGGAAGCCCTCCTGGAGAAAAATACCAGAACCAGTGTTGACATACCACTCACATGTGTGACCACGTATAGCACGGTTTCTAATCAGGTGACGAAATCAATAAACAAACATTGGAAAATCCTGCACACGGGCACACTCAAATGGGAAAAACCACTCTTCTCCTTTAAGAGAGCGAGGAGCCTGAGGGACTCCCTCGTCTCCACCCGCCTGAGAAATATGGACAATGATCAGAATCCCACAGTACTGAATGCCTGGGGCCTCCCCAATGTTGTTGGCCATTTCCCCTGCGGTAATTGCAGTGTATGCCACTTAACAACACCAACAAAAACTTCGGATTTAGAACCTGACAAAGTGTGGACACTGAGGACACACACTAACTGTAATTCAATGAGTGTGGTCTACCTCATTACATGCCCTTGTGGCTTAAGATACGTGGGGATGACCGGCAGGAAGGTGAAACAACGTATCTGTGAGCACCGTAGTACCGTTAGGTGCAAGAAAAACACTACAAAATTGACTGAACATTTCCTACAGCTCAATCACACTACTAATGACCTGAGGTGGACTATCATTGAACATGTTAAAGTAAATGCAAACTCCCAACGCAGGATTTACAGACTTTCCACACACAAACGAGGGCTGAATGACAACATCCCGTGGAATTCACTGAAACAATAAGAGGGATGCTTGTGTGCACACCATCTTTTAGCTCCCCTGGTCTTACAGGTATTTCACCGGAATAAAAATGAATACCCTTCTCTCCGGGGCAAATGAGTACCTATTTCGTTATTTTACGCCCTTTCAGTTCACTGCTGGAAGAGAGCTTTCTATTTATAGCTGTAGTCTCAATGGGGCATATATGCATTTAATACCTGACTCCGGATTTAGCAGAACTCCTCATTGTGTATTTGTAACGTGGGATTACATCTCCCACTGAAATCCGCCACACTATGTACACTCTAAACATAGCTACGTGCGGCTATATAAACACTGCCTATTGCTGTAAATTGAAGTACGGGCCATATTATGAGGTTCCTAATTTAACTATATGTTATGGAAACAACATTTGTGCTGAAAATAAAGTTATATATTGACAACTCATAACATGCTGACAAAGGGTTAACTCACAGGAGCCCCCGTGTTGGATCACGTGACGTCACCACCCCCGTGACCGACGCGGAAGCGCAGCTTCACGAGATTGAAATATGCCCTGATCCCGGACGCATACATTCTCGGGATCCCGATCTGGCAGACCATAGGTGCGTGAGGCGGGCGTACGGGCTTGATGAAGTAAGTAAACTTGAAGGAAAAAGGAAAACTAGAGCCTCCCATACCTCGAGTGATGAGACCATTACTTCACAGCTTGTCCCGTTTTTTCCTTCCTTAGAGTGTGACATTAGCCTATGCCCCCCAACGGGATCCATGAGGCTGAACGCTTTTGCGTCATATGTAAGCCTGGGACTGCCGTTCCTTTTACTGTTACTTCTCCTTCATGTTTGTTTTATTTAAGTTACACACGAGTGCCGCGCCACTCGCTGTTATTACTTCGTATGTTACGCGATCTCTTTATTTGTAAGCTCACGTAATGGAGAGCATTCTGACACTCACGCGTTACAGTTTTCGTGTGGGTATGGCAATATGCGGGGTCTAGAGGTTATGATACCCCAATACAGTTACAACAACCACGATTGTGTGGTATATCACGATGGGTGCACAGTATGAATGCACAATACTATCACCCACCACCGAAGTCGGGATAGCTGATTGCACGTCTTTGCCGGCACGGATGAAAACACGGGTTGGTTTGCACTGGATCAGAATGTGTACACTAACTCTACAGACTAATTTTTACGTTTGTTTTACAGATTAATCCGTTGCCTTTCACTGAAAGCTGAAAGGAAAACCGTAAGTTTGCGGTTGATTTAGTGACACAGAGACGGGTGCACCTTAGCGTGTGCATACCCCTCGTGCCACCCCTGGTCCTGAAGAAAGCCTCGCTAAAGCGGCACATTGAGGCTGAAACATGTAGACCGCGATTCACTTCACTATATACACTGTTTGGATGTCACGGGCCAATTTAACCTCATATGACATCCCCTGCTGTTTTTAATCTTGCCTTATTGTTCCATTATAAAATTTAGGGAACAGTAAAGACAATTTTATTCACTTCCCATGTTTCACCCACACTCACTTTTTCACCAAGAAAAACACCTGCTCCGCTGTAATCAGGCGTCGAAGCACACCCGAGCGGCATTCGGCTGCTCGGGTGGGAACCCTATGATGAAGCATGTCACCAACTAGGTTGGTGAGTGAGGGTTCTTTTATAAGAAGGTTTTCTTTCTTACGTTCGTCCGTATAATTGGCTTGATTTTCTGTTTCGGAATAACTCCTTTATTGTTATTTAATGTTTGTAGATATGCCTACAGTGAGCCACCTCCACTTTCTCCCTAGGATTCTTAGGACAGGCTTTACTCAGATGCCTCCTTGCCAAAGAATATGTGGCATTGAACTGTCTTGGAGTTTGTCAAGTACGGTGCAAAATAGGTTTCATAAGCGAGCATTTAGCTGAGGCATGCAATGCAGAGAACACCTCCACAATTGAGCAGCTGGAAGGCTGAGCAAAGAGGCCTTTAAAAACAACATCAATATTACACTTAATCAGAGATGCAAGAAACAGATTAGGATTAGGTAGCTTCCACACCAAACGCACACCTCCATTCTTGGTGTGAGCTTAATGATATGGCGGGCCCAGCGGATAGACCTAGAGGAAAGGAGCATGATAGTCATGGTGAGAGGGTTGTGGTCCCCATAAATTATGAGTTTCGCTCTTTGACACAAGGCTGAACATTGGTGGGTCTTAAACACATATTCAATGGCGGACGAACACCCTCTCCCAAAAAAAGTAGGCACCTGGGGTATAGCTAGACCTTCCTGTTCATGAATGTTAATAAGATCACGTTCCAAAATTAGATTGCAACGCTCATCATTGAGAGATAGAGTGCTGACGTTGGTGCCACCCAGATCACATGGAAGTATGGGTGTGATTGCATTAAAATTTCCACAGGTAATTAGAATTTGGCCATTAGCCAAAGGCCTATACAAATTGGGCAGGTTATCAATAACTTCAAACAGTCTCAAGAAGTTTGCGCTTTCAATCCAATCTGTTGCAATTTAGGAAATTGCTAAAAACTTGGCTTTTCTTGAAGAGCCATAACTAATTCTATCTAATCCGTCCTAGTCTCTGGTGGTTCATCTGGGTTGCATGCTAGCGCTAAGACACCTTTGGGTAATCGTGGGCTATATAAAACCTAATTACATTAATATTCTTAGCGTAGGAAAAATCATTGTTATAGAAATTAAGCATACAGAATTTCAAATTATTACTACAAATAATAACCAGTTGAAAGGCATCTCAATTAACATGGGTGCGAATGACCTTGTATTTTAGTGATCGTTTAAGCCAGATAGATAAGCCGCCCTGTGATCTCCTGGAGCTAGAAGGCTGTACTGGGATAGAGTAATAGCAATAACCAGGGGTGGCTCGTCTAAGGAGCCCTAGGGGCACTGAACCGTTATGTGTGAACGAACTGTCACATACGGGTCAAGTATCCTGTCTGTTCTGCCTGTAACTTTACCTGGGGTGGAGAAGTGGGCTGCTTCCCAGGCATGATGATTGGCAACCAACCTGCCTGCCCCTGTGAGATGAAGTGCGCATGTCAGTTTGGCCGTTACTTTAACCACGGGCAACCAGACATGCGAACTTCAGCTCTTGCGACCAGCACTGCGTCAGTGAGCCCTGTCTCCCTGTGAGCCTTGTCTCTACCCGCTCTAACCAATCGGGTGCTGCTGTTGTACTGTTCACTTATACAAACAGTATGAAAGCAGCATCGGGATTGGTTTAGATGACGGGCTACATCAGTGAGCCCGGTCTCCCTGTGAGCGTTGTCTCTGCCCGCTCTAACCAATCGGGTGCTACTGTTGTACTGTTCACTTATACAAACAGTATGAAAGCAGCATCGGGATTGGTTTAGATGACGGACTACCTTTGAGTGCGGCATTGCAGTTGAATTGTGAAGCCATCCGAGCAAGGAGTGCGGGCTATAGAGCAGAACAGCTTGGGCACAGTGTATTGAAGTTGAACGCAGGTGGTAAGATAAGTTATATAAAACATTGTGCTTAATGCAGTCTGTGCTGGTAGTTGCGATCGTGCATGGAGAGTGAAATGCCCCACCACTTTCAAAAGTCACCAGCGGCCGCTGGCAATGACCATTCTGTACGAAATCTGACACTTCCCGAGTCTCCTGTAGTAGGATAATAACAAACTTTTCAATAATTTTACCCATTCATCATATCATGTTTCAGAAGTAACGCGAGCAATATTCCATTTATTCATTCTATCTATTTATACTCACTGTAGCCCTAGAGCATCGAATGGAGGCGACAGAGGAATCTATTCCATTGTTCAAGGTCAAATCAGAGGCAGATGGGGGGGGGGGTGTGGCCTGCAGCCGATGGAGTAGGCGGCTCTGCTCCCAACTCCGGCCAGCCAATCCCCACCCAGTGCCATCCTGCAGATCTGAGACCGCTTTGGGGGCCCTGACTAACCCCCCGGATCCCCAATTACACCGGGGAGGTTGCTGATGCCCCCATGTCTTCTAGCGATGGTCGATAAACACCATTTTGACTCGGAGCTAGCTGGAGCTGCAAGGCCGCGATTCAAGATGGCGGCTGCACCCGGATTACAAGCCACGAAGGAGCGATAAAACTGCAGCTGGCCTCTGAAACTGACTGCATCGTGGGGAGTGCCCGATGGAGATGGGGACTGCTTCCTGGGACCCCTGACTGGGGGGCTTCCCCTGCGGACCTGGCAGGGGGCGGACCGGACCTGTGTAGAGTGGCCTTGCAGAAGTAAGGGAAGATACAGTGGCGGGGAAGGGCTGCGCCACTGGGGCTGAGGGACGTATCGGAGGGGCGGCCCCTGTTGTGCTGAGACATAGAAGAGAAGACTACCCGGACCCAGTTTCCGGCAAACGGAGGGTGGAGCGCTGGCCCCACGGAGTGGAGCAACATCGACTCTACGTGGGATGGAGGAGCAGTGGCCGAAACAGGGAGCGGCCTAGACCCCCGACCAGAGGTGGCTGTGCTGTGTAGACCAACCGACGCTGAGACGGAGGTGAGGTGAGGTGGGGAGTGAGGGGCTAAGCTGGGGCACACTCGGCCTGCATACCAGCAGGCGTCTGATATGCAGCTGAAGGCTCGAGTTGACCGGAGCCGGAGGACGGTGGGGGCTGTCACCAGCATGGGGGTTTCCACCTGCACTGGGGACCCCCTTTGCGGGGTTTGCCTAGAAGCGACACTCCAGCGGAGACAGAAGAGTGCCACCCGGTTGCTGCCGGGACAGCGGTGAGAAGACGAGTGCGGGGCTTGGCTGGGGCATGATTGACCTGCATATCAGCAGGTGCCCACGAAGAAGTTCATAGCAGTCCGCCCCTATTGAGATGGAGACGGCAGGTGGAGAGACTGCCGCCCACAGGGGAGCCACGGATGGAATTGGAGCCTCTGGATTGTATTTGCCTGTGGCCCGGCGGTGACCTTGAGACTCCCATGAAGGCCGCATCCTCAAGCCTATCCTACAGAGGTGCGTGGAGACGCCCAAACTTGGCATGTCGGGGGCGACAACTGCGAGTGAGGGACCCCCTGGAGGGATTGCCCCACGGGAAGGAAATCTGGAGGTGCTGGGGTGCTCTATTGCCTCTGAAACGTTTCTAGCAAAGAAAGTCACCTTGCGGAGAGATGAGCAGACCCGCTTTCCTACAGTACCTTTTATTAATTATCTCAGTGGGCTACCCACTATCCCAGCTCCAAAAAGCGAAAGGAACAAAGTTTGCGCACTCACTGACGCTCTGATCCTGTCGCTGAGGACCGGGGCCTGGCGGTGAGGGGCGCGGACGCCTGCCCCCTGAGGATGAGACTTTGACCCTAGAGAACCTGGTGGACATGCTTGGGAAGGCAAGGGGCCTGTTCGCTGTCAGGGACAGATAGACCCCCCAAACTACAGGCTATACCCCCGGGTCTTGCGGAATATTACATGACACTGGAACTCCCCTTGGTTCCAATCTGTCCTAGCTCTCACGTCGATCTATGCGAGCCTTATGCGTTTAGAAGTGTTCGGACCCTTGTGGAGAGGCCTGTGCTGCTGGGACTGGGGCTCCACCTGCTACTGCAGGCACAATGGGGAAAACTATCAGGAAGCGGAATCCTGAACCAGCAGCCCCGACTCAGGAGGACTTGGAGGAGTCTAATCCAACAGAGCCCAGCAACCAGTCACAGTGGGATCCTGATACACGATGTTCCTATAGATCATGGAGATCGCTTTTTTGGTCAATGGTTCCCCCACTGTTAGTACATGGCTAGCAGGGAGGAAGGGTGGTAGGCGATGGGGTTATAGAAACAACCAAGCAGTAAAACCAGAATACTACTGGACCATACATTGGATATCCTGGAAAAAGAAAGCAAGTGACTAACACACGCCGGTTTTTTAAAGTTTATCACAATTGTGTCCCTGGCATAAGTCTTCACTGCAGGCCCAATCCAGGATGCCCTCTCACCATGAGGATTTGTTTAGTGTTTGCAATATTAAACCATGGTGTTTGGAAAGTCAGTGTATGATGTTATTCTTTAATTGCAAAGCGTCTTCAGTCACCCCTTCTCCTAGAGAAGGGGCATTTCCCAAAGTTAGATCATAAGGTTAGGCCTGGGGAAGTAAATGAATAGTTGGCAGAGGTGATGGTGACTTGCTTGTAGAGCAATAGTTCCTATCCTCCAGTGCATCCACATTACCCTTCGCAAGATCGCAAGATGAAGGTTGTGCGCTGAAAGCTTACATAGGCGGAATCATATCTGCAATGGTACCCTGATGCCTGGGGGTGAATCGCCATGACAGAGGGGCTAATCTTAGGAGCTAAAATGTTAACAAGGGGTTCTGTGCCTAAGATCATACAACTCATTCAGTTTCAACGCGATCCGTTCCAACTAGTCAGAACTGGGTTCAAATGCTCCTTTTTTTTTTTTAAACAAACTTTATTGAGTTTTTCAAGTGAACATACTTGTACAATTAGCACCTGTTCCAATGCATGAGTATACATGTACAGTTATCACAATGCAAGTGTTACAGTTACCATATTGCTATACAGTCGCCATCTCCTGGCTCCATTATATACATTTACATAACTTGTCCTGTTCGTGTTACTTCTTCACACGCCATTTATTAATTGTATATAATAATTTTAACAGGCGGTACATATACCAATCAAGTCCAATCAAACAACCCAGGATACCCCCCTACCCACCCCGCAGTTAACTAACTGGGCATCACAATTGGTATCTACTCTGGATTGTATAGTAAGCATCTATTGCATTTTTGACAGGAAACATTAACAAACAACACAGTTCTATTTTCAGCGTCTAGTTCCTAGGTTACCGTGTACATGTTGTCTGTGCATCTGACTTTTGTGGCTCTGAACCGTGCACTAGCTGTGCTGTGGTGTGTTAGCAGCATAGGTGGCCTGCGCCGTTGTCTCTGGTGTGTCATTTGCAGGGTCGGCTGCCCATTGTGCTGTCCCATCCCATGTTTTGAAGGCCTCCCGCATCATATCCCAGGCCATTGCTATGGGAATTTTTCGCTGCCCTCGCGGCTCCTCTTTGCGTATTGCAGCGCTTTCAGCTAGGCTCCACTTCTCTACCTCCTCTTTCCATGCCTCTATTTTTGGTGGCCTAGTTGCTTTCCACCTCTTCGTGATGTGTCTTTTAGCTAGTATTAGCGCTAAGTCCACAAAGCGCGCCTGAACCTTATATCCCTTTGGGTGTGGATATAGCCCAAGTATGCAGCTTTTTGCTGTAATCCATGACTGTCCACCTACAACATCTGCCAGGATTTGCACTATCTGCGCCCAATAGTTTGTCAGCGCTGGACAGGCCCATAGCATAAGGACGAACCCTGCATCTGTCTCTATACATCTCGGACAATTCGACGCAGCTGTGGGGAACATCTTGTGGAGCCTGCGGGGTGTTAAATATGCCCTCTGCGTAATCATGTATTGGATACATTTGAAGCGTGCATTGCGTGAGACTGCCTTTGGGTAAGCTAGAAGTGACGCCCACTCTCTGTCTGTTAGTCCCTCTCCCATGTCTGCATCCCATTTGGCTCGCAGAGCCCCTAGCGGGGAGGACTGCGTCTCTCTAATACCTGTGTATAGCCATTTTGTCAAATGCCTACCACTACCCATTAGGTGTAGCATATGTACTAGCTCATTTGTTGGCGGTTCCGGTCCATCCGGGGCCCACACCTGTTTAACGTAATGTGCCATCCCGGCATGTAGTAGAAATAGGGTGTCCGGTATACCATGGGTATGTGCAAAGTCTGCGTGTGACAGCAGGATTCCCTCATTGAACAGTGCCCCCACTGTGGTTATCCCTCCATCGGGACACCCAGCCAGTTGTCCCCGCGTGACTGTGCCTGTTGGTATGGGTAGTCCCAGAAGTGGGGTGTTTGGCGTATACGACAAACGTGGCCGCATATATTTTAACGCATGTTTCCAATACCGCAGTGCTACTTGCAGTAGTGGTGACTCAGCACTGTCAATTGGGTGCGTACTATGTAGCATTGCATGCAACTTTCCATACACTAGCATTCTGGGCGTGTAGGCAATTTCCTGCAAGTTGCGGCCGGCTAGCCAGTATGAGAGCCATTGCAGCTGACTCGCCATGCAGTAGGCCCTGAAATCTGGGGCTAACCATTCCTCCAGCTGTTGTCGGGAGTTGTGGCTTCTTCAGGCTTATTCTGCGCCTACCTACGCCCCATATTAACTCCGTCACAGGGAGTCCAGCACTCGGAACACCTCATAGGGATCAGTATTGGGAGCGTTGTAAAGTAGTACAATACCCTTGGTAACATGAACATCTTTGCTATGGCCCATGGTAGACAACGGTAGCGTTATCCAGAACGCTATCTGTGACCGCAATGCGGCTATTGTGCTCTGGACGTTGCTGTCCAGCGTATCCTGTTGTGTTCTATATATACCGCCGGAGTTCCGTAACAGCAACAACAGGTTGATAGGAGGGTCCTGGACTGACACACAAGCCAGCACCCCTGCCGGATACTCATGGGGCATTCGCAGCAAATCGCTAGCTAATGCTTTGAGAGGGAAGCCCCCCCTCACACATTGTGCACCTTAGCGCGTGCAACAAATTTTTATCTAGGACACAAACTAGTAGCCTAGTCACCACCTTCGCACATCACTAAGGTCCTGAGGAAAGCCAGTTTACATATTAAGGCCTGGCTGAAACATGTAGACCACTCACCGGATGCAGGAGCGTCATAAATAACACTCCGCCTACATCCTACGCCTTGTTTTTATTACTGCCAGGGCCCAAACATTAAAGTAAAAACCTCCGGGGATTGGGACCACTGGACAGTTTTTTAACCTATCACCTTTCACGTCACCTAAACTGCACACTCAGTAACACACCTGCTCCGCTGTAATACAGGCGTTGTAGCACACCCGGGACACACTCGGTGTCATCGGGTGAGCCCGATGATGAAGCATGCCACCAACTAGGTTGGTGGGTGAGGGCTTTATAAAAAGAAACAAGATTTTTTCTTTAAAATAAACATCATCAAACATACACCCTTGTGACCCTTACCACGTCTAGACAGACTAGTTCTTCTTGATTAGATACATTACCCCAGGGGATCAGAACTAGTACTCTTATCCTCTCTCTCATTTTTGATATATTATAATGTGTTCTATATATCCTCACTCCCAGGTACTTGAACATGGTTGCAGCCATCTGTACGTTATTGTCCCCAAAGTTGATCATATGCGGCGCATTAGTGTTTTTGAAGGAGAATGCTACTGATTTGTCAACGTTTACACATAGTCCCGACACTCTGCCAAACTCAGCAAAGAGCGACGCAGCCTCTGGGAGCCCACTATGTAGGTCGCGAGTATATAATATTATATCGTCTGCGTATAGTGATGCAGTATGGGTCGTCGAACCAACAGGAATGCCCCAGTCCTGGGCCAAGAGGCGTAGTTTGTGGGCTAGTGGCTGCAGCGCTAATATAAAAAGCATGGGGGAAAGTGGGCATCCCTACCTGGTGCCCCTATAAATCGCGTATTCACTAGAGATATACTTGCCCGATCTTACACGAGCAGTCGGTGCAGCGTATAATAGCCTGACTCAGTTTATATATTCTACTGGTATTCCGTACCGGCCCAGCACCATTAGCATGTACTCCCAACTCAGCATATCAAACGCTTGTCGGAGGTCCAGTGAGAGACAACCCGCGTCTGGAAACTGGCTTAAAGGGGCCCACATCACTTGGTATAGCCTCCTCACATAGTGCTGTGCTCCTGCGTGGTACAAACCCACATTGGTCCGCATGCACCAACTTGTTGAGATACGGTAACAGTTGTGACGCTAAGATCTTACTCAGTATTTTGTACTCAGTATTGAAGAGCGATAGGGGTCTATATGCTGTGATGTCAGTGCCATCCCTCCCGGGTTTCGGCAACGATACCACCAATGTCTGACTTGTAGTTGGAGGTAGCGCACCCTCGTCTAGTGCCGCTGCATATCTTACCCAATTGCGGCGCCAGCTCCTTAGCGGGCTCAAATGCTCCTTCAGTAGACCGCCAAACTGTTGCACAAACGTTATGCCTGCATCAATAGTCTGCCCGCCTAAATCACACCCATTGCTTGTGAGCTTTCTCTCTGCAAGTTCAATTTCCTTTTTAATTACTCTGTCTCTGACCACACTTGCAAGGACATTATCAATAGTAGTACTGGGAGCAGTAGCACCAATATTACCTACCGCCTTGCATTTGCCATTCTCAGCTGAATATAGTCGCTTGCTTTTCTGGCGGGCAAAAGATGGAGGAGTAGCCCAGCCGGGCCCGGTTCGGGCACAGATCATCAGGCCTGCTCTTAGCCATTCTTTGCCCAGGCACAAGTCCAGCGCCTGGACCAGCGGGAGTATGGTCCTTGTATTCCTGGCTCCAGCAGGCAAGCAACTGAAGAAAGGAGCGTCCCAACTCAGCACTACTGGTGCACCAATAGTTGATAAATGCCGGATGGTGTAAGTTAAAGTATTCTCCCGCCTCAAATTCAGGGATAGTGCCAGGAGCAGTTAGTGTGCGAGATAGTGTTCAAGTTTTCGCCGTCCAAGTACAGCCTGTGCTCAATATAATGTGAATTGCCACTTTTCACATTTATACTTATTTCACTTACGAGGCAAAGATTTTAGTCAGGGCTGAGTTGCTTAATCAAGTATTTTGAACCCTGAGCCCAAAGCACAAACTGTATCACAAACCACTGACCCACTGGGGCCGCCCTGGCCTGCAGGCAGGCCCGGCTCTAGGATTCTTGCTCTGGAAGGGCCATAAACAGAGATGTGTGGGGCACAAAGATGAATGGACAGTGGCTAAAAACCAACAAAGTATTGCAGAGATGTAATATTTTAGGTACTGACAGCTGTCGGATTGACATTTTACATTTTAACACCATAACCACCACTCAGCGAGGCACATACTTTGCTTTCCCTGCTGCGCTTCCGGCTTTGTGGAAGGTGGAGGGGCTCTGCATGCATGCAGATAGACTACAGCATGTTCCTGGTCATGTGTAGCAGCAGAAACGTACTTCTGCCACACATGGTTCCTTTGCATCTTTTCATGGTTTTAAAAAAAACTTTGCCAGCTTTGCACTTTGCAAAGCACTGAAGTTTAAAAATGTGGTGCAGTACGCCCTATAACTACTTTGCACACCCCTAATTCCATAATGCACACTTTACCATTATTTATCCTTCCTTTCTATGCCCGTGGTCACTAAAAAAACAGTTATAAACTGAGTTATGGTTCTAGCTAACGCAGAAAATCACAGAAACCTACCAGTTATGGTAACCAATTTACAAAACAAGGCCATAATTTGCGTTGCTTGCTCTGCTTAAAACACCAGTTTCCCAACGAAACAGAAACAAAGAAAAGGGCATCAACATGGTGAATGGCACACGTTATGCCATGTGTTGTGTGCTTTGGTAACCATACGTGGCAAATATCACTGATTTTCTGAATTTGAGCCAGAACCATAACTCAGTTTGCAAAGTGATTTTTCAGTGATCCACTGACCATCACCATTGCTGATGGTTATATTAACAATTGATTCAAGAAATGCAAACAAAACTTAAACCTTCCACTTCGCCTATTTGTCCATTTTTAGCTGGACTTTTAAGAAAACCACTTTTTCCAGCTAATTACCCCCAAAATAAACATGTAATTTAAAAAATACTTAACAGTTCCACATATAATATGGTCCTGTATTACCATCTTGGGGTTCTAGTGGCATTTACAAACTATTCGGCCTTCAGCCGCACGATGATTGATGTCACTAGAACATCTTGATGGCAATATTGGGCCATATCTGAAAAAGCTCCCTCGTGACCTATATACTTTCACGGATTGAACATCAATTCAACATGGGCTAACAAGCTATTGCATAACAATAACGCAATTAGAAAAAAAGGACATAATTTGATTTCATCATTATTTATTTCATTTCTTTTTATATATCAAAAATCCTTATACTTTTTTCCTTATTTTCTTAAATATAAAAATGTAGATATAAACATATAAATGATCACAATTATTACATACACTATAAAATACAAAGCAATTTCACTTGATGACCCCTGAGTGACCAAGAACAAGAGAAAAATATATCTTCATTCAACCAGACATCCAGACTCATACACTCTCATACTGTATTCACAAATATATAGGTCTAGGGAATGGGAGATGAAGGATTGCACAATCTCCACGACCATTTAAAGTGACTGCAACCAGCAGGATCACAACAACCTTGGTCGACACAAACTCGTAGGCATATGTTTGACATACATTGCCTCTCTCTTCATCCACCTATTATGTGGTTTTTTCACACTCTGTTGGCTGTTCATTTCTCTATTAGGTGACTGGTGTATTTAATAAGTACTTTCTTCGTGTATTAACAAACACTTTAACTTTCATCTCCCCCACAGTGAGTATGGGTAGAGATATGTCACTCCTATTTTTATTACACTTTTCGGTGAGTGGTGATTCGTGGTTACTCTATTTAACAAGCATTTGCAATGCAATAGGTCTCGCATTTACGCAAGTTTGAGCTATTGATATTGTAAATGACAATGGCTTTTATTTATGTTCTGGTTTTTAAAACAAATAAAAGGCATTGTCATTTGCAATGCTAATAGCTTAAACTCTCGCAAATGCGAGACCTATTGCATTGCAAATGCTTGTTTACAAGGGGGGTGGGTGGGAGGCGCATGCATCTTCAAGTAACCCTGCTGGGCCCAAATAAATAATGAAACTGCCTTTTGTGCTCGCTTGGATCGTCTGTGCGTCTGTGTACTGTGCTATTTGTGAAAGAGAGAGAAGGTGGCATGGCGGGGAAGGGGGCCTCGGGAAAGCGAAAAGGAAAGACAAGGGGCGGAGAGTCGGGCATTGTGAGTCCGCAACAATGAAATGCTAATGAGACAGACAAGAGAAGGAAGGAGAGAGAGAGGATATGAAAGCGGGCGCCGTGCTTAAATTGAAAGTGCTGAGCCCGTGCAGATAAAAGTTATGGGCATGGCAGCACGTGAAGCGTCGCCATGCTAATTTAAAAAAATATCTTTGTAATTAGAAAACTGAATCAGAAATATAATACACTTTAAAAAAAATACACACATCATCGCGGGAAGACGAAGGCATGGCAGCAGGCGACAGTGGAAAGTTTTGCGAGGTCAGACAGGGAAGGGCTCCGAAAAGGGCATGAAATGTCTCCATGAAGGGCACCGGTGCAGCGAGGATGGCAGCGGAAACCCAGACTCCTGTGCAGCCTTCCTATTCGGGCAGCGCGCTGAGGTCCGTGAGCGCCTCGTGTGCTCATACAAAGAGAAGGAGCTGTAGCCGGAGCAGAGGGAGGAGACACTGTGTCTGACAGCTTGAAATGGAAACTGAGGGCGAGACACGGGCACTGCCTGCTCAGCCCTCTGAGATCTTGGTGCCTGCTCGGCCTGTAATGTTTGGGCGCTCGTGCTCGTCAGAGAAGGCAGACGCTTTGAGGAGTTGTGTGCACGGGGTTAGCGACACTTGGCAACTTTTCAGCTTTCCTCGCTCTGAAATAGTTGCCACTCTTAAAGAAATTATAAATGAACCACAGGCACCCTTTGCAGGGACTCACACCAGCAACGCAGCACTCTTCTGTACAGGCACAGAATGAAGCACAGACAGACATACACAAAGCTATCCGTGCACAGTGTGCCCGCATATACGCTGCTTTCACAATTGATAGCGCTCCCTACTTCTGTTTAGGTGCCGAAGCGCTTTGTACAGAGTTGTGCGAATGTATACGCACGCGTACAAACTGCATCTCAGTGTACCGACATGTCCGTATGTATATGCAGGCACCACGTATGAACAATGCACAGGGTACTAGTACACAGAGACGTATACACATGAAGTAATCCGGTATTCGTATATATACACGCACATGTACATTAGGGTCCAAATACCACGAACGTGTACGTATGGAAAAGCGTTAGACCTGTACATTTAGAAATTAACCCGTCAGCATAGCGTTATACTACAGAAGCACACACGCCCGGCACGCCCCACAAATGTGGGAAATACACATGTATATCACGTAGACAGAGTGATGCCAACGTACACATTGTATTAGGAAGTCAAATACGCCTAGAGCAGGCTCGTGCAACAACTAATAAACATTTTGAACAAGGAGAGATGTAATGTATACCGAGTCAATGCACAGCATACCTCAAGCGCGCACACACATACACACATGAATGCAAGTGTGCAAATACATATGAAAAAGCAAGAACATGCTTGCTGATGCGCTTACACAGAGCGTCATGATAAATATACACATGCAGAAACCCAGAATACACATGGTTTGTGCAGATATGCAGAGTTATACAAGTGCACAATTGCACACGTACCTGCGTGTACATATCTAGTACATGCTGTAAATGGTACTAATGTATACGTAGATGAAGCAAAGAATGCACTGTGAGTGTACCTATAAAAATCCAGATTTGAAATGTAGTAACTGAAGGTGATTGAAGTAGTAATAAAGCTCCGAGAGTGTCACGAGGCTCCCACAGTGGGCGCTTTCTTCAGGTGATCCATTGCCTGTTTATGTGCTGTCTCTCCCATCACACAGGTAGCGCGTCCACCATCAGATTATTATTGTTCACTTTTAAAATCCAAATGGAGGCTCATCCGTCCTGGACGTGCCCTGTTGTGTGCGTTAATGCACCGTGGTCTGATTTTACTCCCTCTCTCAGCAGATCGATTCTCTTCATTATTGCTTAAATGCCCCTATTTGTTATGGTTACTGGTGTGTGTGCTCGGGGTGAGGTGTGAAGCAAGCCCATGGCCAGAGATGTATGTATGCACGACCTGTCAAGGCGTCTTAATCACATACACAATAAACAGCTCCCACCACTGAGCGATCTGTAGGGTAAGGAGACACCAAAGGTAGCTACATAACTTGCAGTCCCTGGGCCGCCCGTCACACTGGCACCCCACTCCTTGTGAACGTGGCTCGAAAGGGCACATAAACCGCTTCCAAGATCGGAGTGGCTGGGGCAGGTACACGCTCCGGAGTTCGAGGGGGGGGGTGGGGGGGGGGCGGTTTTTAGATGGGGTAATTGTGAATGTACGGAGGGCATTTCACAGTCACTTTCTTGTGGCCACAGGGATTGCACACGCTGCATATAATAATACCTGACGACTCAGGCAATTCAGCCAACAAGCTGACGGCTTGATCTGGCATTTTACTAGCCCCACGGCTGACTACGTTAGGGTAATGCCTAATCAAGTGCATAACTACGCCGGCATCTTGGGCTGGTTCAGCATAAGCATGACTTCAGGAAACTAGTGGTGCACACGCACCACAGAGGAGCGGGGGGAGGGAGCGCGGCAGCGGCAGCAGACGAACGCGTGCTGCTGCGCGTTCTGGCCACCGTCGGGAATGGGCGCGGCAAAGGCGGGACATGCGCCCGCCTTTGACCAATCGCGTGCCGCCCCCATAAAAAAAACGGATGCTTCAGCCAATGTGGGCTTCTGAAAACAAAACCACACGCACGAGCGTGTAGGTCGTTTTCAGAAGCCCTTTCTAGAGGTCTCGCGCTGCGCGAGCAGTGCTGCGCACTGCAACGCTAGGCGCGAGACCTAAAAATGAGTAATATTTGAATTGTATGTTTTTCAACAAGGTTTAATTTACTTATTTTGTTCTTGTTATGGGCTTTCAACATAATGTGTTTATACTTTGCAGGTATCCCCTGGGTGCTTATGTGTTTTGTCTTCATTTGGTTAAGGTCCTGAGGAAGGTGGTACTACCAATCTTTAAACCACCGAAACGCGCGTCGACCAAGGTTGTTGTGATCCTGCTGGTTGCAGTCACTTTAAATGGTCGTGGAGATTGTGCAATCCTTCATCTCCCATTCCCTAGACCTATATATTTGTGAATACAGTATGAGAGTGTATGAGTCTGGATGTCTGGTTGAATGAAGATATATTTTTCTCTTGTTCTTGGTCACTCAGGGGTCATCAAGTGAAATTGCTTTGTATTTTATAGTGTATGTAATAATTGTGATCATTTATATGTTTATATCTACATTTTTATATTTAAGAAAATAAGGAAAAAAGTATAAGGATTTTTGATATATAAAAAGAAATGAAATAAATAATGATGAAATCAAATTATGTCCTTTTTTTCTAATTGCGTTATTGTTATGCAATAGCTTGTTAGCCCATGTTGAATTGATGTTCAATCCGTGAAAGTATATAGGTCACGAGGGAGCTTTTTCAGATAGCATAATTTTCTCTCCCCTCTTCTCCCTGAACTTAAATCATTCCCAGAGAGGGGGTCCCTTACTTTGGCTTAAATATTGGGCCATATTACACAGTTACCATTATGTATGCCATATAAATATCCAAATCCATTTTTGGCGAAACATTTAAACATTTTTAATGAAGTTTGCCAAATTTTGGCTACTATCATGGGATAAACATTTGGTAACTTTTCGTGACAACATTACATAAGAAAAATGTGGAGCCTCTGCAAAATGTACATATTTCAGTAATAACCAAATACAGAAATAATGTAGACAAAATGGCAAGACAATCAGCATTTACATGTGTAAGCAGTTTCAGCTAAGAAATATTAATTACAGGGTAGTTTTTGACTTCTTGTAAATACCAAGCATTTATTTTATCATACTATCCCTTTATAAAGGAAATTCAACGGGTAGGTTTGACTCAGTGCTCAATTTGTAAAAAAAAAGAAGTGCCAGGGTCCTCGTCAGAAGGCCACCGCAGCTTGCACCACAAATTGCCACTGCCAGCGCTGCCAATGACAGTTCCTTCATAACTATTACCCATCACACTGTTACTGTTACAACTGTGACAGGTCACACGGTTCGAGGCCCCCAAAGATATAAGAGTGACAGGGGTGGCAGGTATTCGTTGTTTTTAATGTATATTGAATTACTAAACAACTGTTGTTCTGCTCATCTTTAAATTACATGAACAGCGTCACCACATGGCAGCTGTCATTAGTGCCGGTGTTGACAATTAAGTGCCAGTACCGAGCCCCGGAAACCATCAGCTCAAACTAAGCACAAGGTATACTCCAGATTAGGCACTCCATCTATGTATCGCCAACCTCTAATTTAATCTGTGGGCTGCTGGAAGGTCAGAACTATGAAGTGTATGTGAGGCCTTGAGCCATCCTTTTCTTATTATTGACCTGTGGCTGTATTACAATAAGTGCCCGGGGCACTTTGGTTTTACAGAAGGGGGCGCGGACGCTTGTGCGTCCCTGTTGTGAGGGGTTGTACACAAACCACACGAACACCTAGATGATTTGAAGTGAAGTTTACTCCAGAGCACAACCTGGCATCCGACCACCTCGACGAGCCAGCAGCAACTGACAACCGTCGAGTGCCGTCAGCCTCACATTCTAAAAAGAACACAAAGAAGAGAACGTGCTGCACAGAGGTAAGATACATCATAACACATCCTCCCCCTTAGCAAACAAAAACAAAAACACAGAAACAAAAGAAAAATAAAGCAACAAACGGAAATGATTTACACTGTACCGTAATTCTGAAGATACAAGGGAGGTCTGCGAACTCTAACACCAGACCCGACCTCATCCCCAGGACTCACCCTCGGACTCACCCTCACCCCGTGTGGAATAGGATCAAGTGAGGTGCTGAGATCACAAGGACCATCATTTGAAGAACTTTCATTATCCGGCATAAACATGGCACCAGAACATTCCTCATCATCACCACCTTGCCTAACACACGACCCACCTCTCTGATACAAGGCCACCCTATGCAGATTCCATCTTTCGCCACCTTCAACAACAACAAGGTACCTTCCAACACTAACCACACGACAAGGTCCCTTAAATTTGTTCAAACCACCTTTCACTCTGCCAGATCTCAACTTGACACAGTCACCAACAAAGAATTTGGACGAAATAAATTCATGAACCTGCTCACCTCCTGAGTGTACCCAATCCTTCAACCAAGCAGGAACTAGTCTAGAACCAGGAAGACGTCCTCTCATAACCTGAAAGGGACATTTGTGGGTAACGCTATGCACCGTAGTGCGATGGGCCCAAAGCATCTCCTCAATAAGCCGTCTGGGAGCTTGTCCATTGGACAAAGCAAGTTGAATAGTGCCTTTTACCAACCTGTTAGCCCTCTCCACCATTCCATTACCCATAGGATTGTAAAGAGAGGTGCACGAATGTTTGACTCCACACTTCTCCAAAAACAACGCATCTCACCCGAAGATAATTGCGTACCGTTGTCAGTCAAAAGCATATGAGGCACACCCTCTTCCAAAAATAACTTCTCCAACACTTCAATAGTAGACTTGGTTGTGACATCCCTCATGAACTTAACAAACAACCACCTTGAATGGACATCAATAATAACAGCAGCAAACCGCATATCCAAAGGCAGTTCAGAAAGAGGGCCTATAAAATCCAAACAAATAGTGCCCCAAGCCTTCCCCGGATCAGTAATCTGACCCATGACACTCTGACTGCTCACCTTGAGTCTTTTCTCACTCTCCTTGCAAAGATTACAACCTTCAACCCACCTTTTAATCTGGTCATCCATGCCAGGCTACTAAAACTCCTGATTGATTCCCCTAATGGTCATGCCTTGACCCAAATGCCCTTCATGGGCTAATCTAAATATGTGTGACCTCAAACCACAAGGAGGTACAAACCGATCGCCTCTCATAACCACATCAGAACCACTTACTGATAATTCGTCCATGAGTTTCCAAAAAGGTCTAACAGCTACAGGCACCATACTTTCTCAGGGAGCACCCTTCTTGATCATAACAATGACGTCCCTCAAAGTAGAGTTAGAACGCATTTCATCCATCCACTGTGCCTTCGAGAATGCACCCAAGTTACATTCACAAACATCACTCACCAGAGCCACAGCCTCCTCAGATTCAAGCTTCTTCACCACATCTTTGTCAACATCCTCCCAATCCAAAGACATGCGAGACAAGCAATCAGCTTGCAAATTTTTCCAACCATGAATGAACTCAATATCATACAAATATTCTTGTAATCTGGCTGCAAATCTGGCCAGACGCGCAGACCCTTTTCCAGCACCCCCAGTGGACAAAATCTTCATCAGAGGTTTGTGGTCCGTCCTCAAAACAAACCTTGAGCCCCACAAATATACTCTAAAATACTCGACACCCCAAGCTGCAGCAAGAGCTTCCCGCTCAATTACGGAATAGTTCCTTTCAGCCTGAGTGAGAGTCCTAGAGGCAAAGGCTATCGTCCTTTCCACCCCATGCTGGTTTTGAGATAACACAACACCAATGCCAGTGAGACTGGCATCCACTGTGAGGTAAGACTTGCATGCGGAATTGAATGGAGATAAGATGCCCGCATTGCAAATTTCATTTTTGATATTTAGGAAAGATTCTTGTTGTTCATCCTCCCACATATATTTATTACCTTTGCGCAACAACCTCCTTAAAGGCTCAGAAATATCAGCAAAGCCGCTTACAAATTTAGAATAATATTCAACGAGGCCCAGAAAAGACCTGAGTTGATCTTTGTCCTTGGGGAACGGAGCATTTTTTATGGCTTCCAACAAATTCCGCTTGGGTGCTATTCCACCACTAGAAATGGTATACCCTAAGTACTCAACATGTTCGGTTAAAAACTCACATTTCTCTTTGTTAACAGTTAATCCCGCATCCTCGAGTTTCCACAACACTTGTCGCAGAATGGCATTATGTTGCTCAACCGTCTTCCCTGACACCAAAATGTCGTCCTGAAAATATACTACGCCACCCAGCCCCTCAAACATGTTAGACATCATTCTTTGAAAGACACTCGCAGCCGACGCTAACCCGAACGGCATACGAGTAAATTGGAACGTGCCCTACGCAGTGATGAAAGCAGTGAGGGCCTTGGAGTCGGGGTGTAACCTGATTTGGTGATAAGCACTCCTCAAATCTATTTTAAAGAAGTACTTACCACCTCCCACAGATTGTAGCAGTTCGTTGATGTTAGGCAAGGGAAAAGTGTCAGTGACAATGTCGCGATTGAGTGACCTCAGGTCAATGCAAAATCTTAAACGACCGTCCGGTTTGAGTGTCAAAACCACTGGAGAAATCCATGACGAAGCCTCAACAGGCTCAATAACCCCAGATTTTAATCAATCTTGCAACAGATCTTTAAGACCCTGTCTTACTGACAACGGCACCTTTCTAAGCTTATGTTGAACTGGGCATGCGTCAGCCTTCACGAATATCTTGTGGAGATAGCCCTTGACACACCCCAACCTATCCTAAAATACCTTATGAGCATCTTGTAAAATATGTTCAATTTGAATTTCATCATCAACAACCATAATTTGGTTGGGGGACCTTGGATTGATGACAATATGTAAGTCGTATTGGTGCATCCATCCAAGGATGGGGGGGGCCTTCCTTAGCAATGTAGATTTTCCCTTCAGTGCTCCTCATACCAAAACTAATGGGACCACACATGTAACCCAAGATGTCAATCGATTGACCCTGATATCCAACAGGATTGATGTCCTTGTCAGATAGAGGAACATCATTCCATAGCATTTGGAAAAGGGCCTCAGGTATGATAGTGTACATGGACCCTGAGTCCACCATGAGGGTAACGCTTTGCCCACAAACATTAAACTCAGCAGTAGGTCTTGTCAATCTTCGTATGTCTTGACTGACTCCTCCAACCACACAGTCAGTGGCCTCTTCTATTACAAGTACTCTGTCCACACTTTGAGTTCAGTGCATTGTTGTACCACATTAACCTTAGGCTTGTACTTCTCAGAATTGTCAAATTGTCTGCACATACGTGCATAATGTCCCTTACGACCACACTTCCTACTCACTTGGTCTAAGGCAAAACATTTTTTAAAGTCAGCCATGTGATACTGACTGCCACACCGCAAACATTCTCTCCATTTGACCTTAGGAGTAGCGCCGAATGCATGCACTCCCTCTGCAGATTTTTTTGAAACTACATTAATTTCAACATCCTCCTCCTTGCAAATACTTTCCACATTTGCAATCTCACCTAAACTTCTGTCCCTCCTCCCCAACTCCTTAATGCATTTTTGAGACTCTTCGATTACTTTAGCCATGTCCACAGCTTCTTTTAACGAGGGTCTTTGGCAGCCCAAAGTCTTTCCTGAATCTTTCTATCACGACATTGTACAATCAGTTGATCACAAATTAATTCATCGGTCATTGTTCCAAAGCGACACTTCACTGAAAGTTCACGTAATCTGGCAACAAAATCATCTATGCACTCACCCTCCGTTTGAGGTTGAGTATAAAATTTATATCTCGCCATTACTAAGTTGACTTCCTTTGCAAACCTGGTTTCTAGTCTCTTGATAGCCTCTTGTTGATATCATCCATATTGTCATTGTTTACGCCGGGCGCACCTTTTAAAAGGTGCGCCAGGCACAAACAATGATAATGCGCAATACGGCCCTTTTGCATCCATCCCTCACTTTGTCATTCACTGTTCTTTTTCTCCCTTTGCCGTCGCCCTTCTCCCCACTTTTGCTTCCTATCCTACCTCTCTATACCAGTCTTTATCCTAACTTCATCTTTTCCTTGGCCTTTTCCCTCTCTCTCACTCCCTCCATGTGCTTATCCAGAATTATTTCCCTCCTCTCTATCCTTTTTCTCTCTCTTCTCTCCCTCAATTTTTTCTCCCTCTTTCCTCTCCTCTTTGTTTCTACTCCCCACTCCGTCTCTCATTTGCTTTTGACTCTCTCTCCTTTGCTTATCTCTCCTCTGCTTTATATTCCTCCTTTTGCTCCAAGATAGAAGATAAATTAGTTGTTTCAGTGCAACAATGTCAAGAAATGCATTTTTGTTTTACCAGTTTCTAGTCATATTTTTCTTTAAATGTAAAGTTATTTCAGTTATTAGTGTTTTTGTCTGCAGTTCCATCGCTCTTGAGCTGTGCACAACACCCTTCCAATTCCAAAAAACAGATGGAATTTCATTAGCATTAATCTTTCTGTCTCAATCTGGCATGTCACTGAACAGTCTTTATCTCAAGAAGGTTGACAATAGGCACCTGTAGCTTTTATACCCAATCGTTGTGACCTGCTGCAAGGGATTAAGCCCACGTCCCACATGCAAGACTTGCTAATTGTACTGCTAAAAAACAGCAGCTTCCCCTGAGGCCAGGGATTGGGGGAGGTGCCCCACATGCTGTGACTACTTGCTTGCCCATTGATATCCTGCATTGACTCTGTGGCTATCTCGGTCACACTCACCTACACTGTTGCTGCCTTTCCTGTTGTGAGCCAGCAAGAAAGCCAGCCCAGGTATGTCGTGGAGCTGCTTTCCCCTTCTGAATGACAGTGGCATAACACAGGCCCCTGCAGCCCCCGCAGTGCGGGGACAAGCTCCAGGGGGTCCCCTCAGCACAATACTGTGGACGGAGAGCTCCCGATTGAGTATGGAGGGGGCCCATCCACGTGCCGTGGGGGGGGGGGGGGGTGTCAAGTTTCGTTACGCCAGTGCCTTGAGTAGGCCAGAATCTTCCTTGGTGCACCCTGAAGAACCTGGCTCGCCTGCAGGCTTATAGCTTCCACCACTAACCGTGGTCCTCGCCTAGCCCTGGCATCCCCCCTCCCTTACCTTCCGACTCCTCAGGGGCCTGCCTCGTTGTAGCGCTCATCTCAGGGGCAGGAAAGGCAGCGAGCAGCAGGCACGAGCGCAGCAGCTGCCTCCGTAGCGCTAGAGACTCCCCACCCCCCCCCACTCATGGGTGCTCTCCCGCGTGCCGGGCTCGAGGTCCAGTGCCTCCATAGGGTTACCGAGCTCACGGCGGTTGTTTAATCCCGTCATGTGAAATGGGATGTCGGTCGTGATACCAATTTCAAACCGGTGGAGGAAAGAGAAATACCTCGCCATCGAGTGAATGAAATATTGGGATAACAGTTTGGTGTGAATGAGAACATGTAATTGTTCATAATAAGAACATCAAACATACATGCCAATAGACCCGATTCAGGCGGGAGACTACCGATTTTTCAAGCCAAAAATGCCTTTATTTTATCTGTCTCCCGCCTGAAATTGCATTTTCTACAATAGAAGTCAATGGGGAATTTTCGTTCTCCCGATTTTTTATTTTAAATCTCCCACGTCCCTGTCCTAAAATGTTGGCATTTATGCAAGTAAAGCAGAGAGAATAATTCAAAACACGAGCTGCTATCATTGAATCACAACTATTGATGTGATAAAAAGTAGATGCAACACAGACAAGTGACCTAAGCACGCTTCACTTCCCAAAAGGTCTTCTTCGGGATCCAAGTACTTAAATATTTTTAGTGAATACACTGTTTGTTACATCTTTGGCCGTTTTCACTATCTATATCTGCAGTCAGTCACACTGAAGTCAGCGGGCACTTTGAGCTCAGTGTGCACATGCTCTCCACCTCCAGCACAAGAACATCTCTGTGTACATACAGGACAAGTTCCCAATGACTCTCTTGCTTTCATATTCGCGTGTGTTACATTGGTGGTCAGAACCTTGAGGTGTGCAGATCAGAACAGGTATTCTGGCCTTTGCAGGCGGAGGGCTTGTTTTGTAGTTGGTGAGAAAGACACCGAAGACAGGCATGTTTCTAAGAGGAAGGTGTGATGGAGTGTCTATGTACTTTTTGGAAATATTGTGCAGGTGAATGTAGTATTTTTTGCTATCGGAGGGACTGTTTTGGAGGCGCTACTTCTGGCATGACATTTTTCTTCTGTAAAAGGGGACAATCTTCTAAATGCCTGCACTAGACTACACTGGAAGATAGTCCTAGAAAAAAAACAGTGCCAGATCCATACTGCACCAAGCGAGTGTGCTAAGTGAGCATGATCCTCTCCAGTACAGATACCAGAAGATTTCACAAAACATTTATCAAAAGATTTACTTTATAACATGTTTATCCAAATATATTGTCTAAAAGCCCACAGGCTCTGACAGAAACTTATGAAATGTTCCTTTACATCAGGGACTGGCACAATATCTGAGAGCGTTGTTCCCTTGAAGCTGTAAATAATGTATGACATAGTGGAAAGGATCGGGACCAAATAGAATTATAAAATTCAAAAGCCAGCGCTTTGTCCAGAGAGCCATAAAGAATCAAGAACATGCCTTATTCTCTTTAGGTGAACTAGTGCCCACATGAACGAGCTTAAGGATCCGCTACAAGCTCCAGGAAACAAGCATTGGCATAGCCAATAGGTCTTGCTTTTGGGGCCTTATAAGTATTTAGTTATGCAGCACAATATCCTTGGTGCAACAACATCAACTGTTGCATGGCTAAACACTTATAAGGTCCCAAAGGCGAGACCTATTGGTTATGCCAATGCTTGTTTTCAGCATGGCATGGTCCAAGAACTGATTGCTTCAGTTTGATTGCTGTCCTTCTGCTGATTGCGCTGTGATTGTGGTACTACTCTTATTTTTTCTTCTTCCCTGTCATCCTTGTTGAACCTTTTGCCTTCTGTAGCATAGATATGTTTTACTATGCCACACACACTTAAAAGAAGCCCTTTTCTTCTTTGAAATGGAGGTTTATTCTGACAACAGATGTTATCTGCTTTTATTATCACAACAGATGTTATCTGCTTCCAAATGTATTTACACTAAGACATGGGTGTAATTGCTTTATTTATGTGAAAGGATTTTTTGGCAAATGCCATTTTTTATTTTTTCCATATTCACGGCTAGGGAGATTAACTGATTTACTCAGAATCACACGGATCTTGTGCCAAAACCTAAAAAGCATTGGCAAAGCCGATAGGTTTCGCCTTTGAGACTATTGCCTATGCCATTGACTTTTCTATTCTGTACAGCATGGGCATTGCTGACTTTGTCAATGATTTGTAGCCATACTGTAGTGCAGTTAGTAGTAGTGCGGCTGCTATGTAGAATGGCATAAAATGATAGTAAAAAAGGTCTATAATCATCCACTGTTAATGCACTTTTAAATAAAAAAACACATTAGCCCTGGTTGCATCATAGCACTTCATAAAATTAGTTTATGCCGCACTACAAAGCATCCGCGCTGCTATACAGCATAGCTACAAAACATTGCTAAATCTAACAGGTCTCAAAGGCGAGACCTATTGGCTTTGTCAATGCTTGTTTATCAGTGTAATTGTTGACCTGCCGGCGCGAGGTTCCCGGATTATCACTGTGTGTATGTATGCCATTGATATGTTTCGTAGTTTGCCTTATCATTTGTGTAGACCCGTTTTGTCTTTTATAGATTGGCAGGGGTGAGTAGTCAAGGCCGCCCGTTGCCCCAAACATGGTTATCTTTTGTGTGACAAAGTAATATATATTGACATTATTCTGACTTTTCCCTGATTCATTAAAAGCAACAGGGAGGGTCACCGCCATGCCTAACTTCCTTTTGTGTTGCAAACCATCGATAAAGGGCTGCAGGGGTTGTGAATACCTAGTACAAGGGCAGTGAGCTGCCAGTGGGAATTAAGTGAAAGCTAATAGCTAACTTTTAGGGAGGAGAGTACGGGAAGGTTGCAGAGGCTGCCACTAGAAAACTACAACACCTGGAAGGGTAGTGCGGTGACTGCCATCTCTCTCGTTTCTTGGCGCCCTCCGCCCTCATGCCACCATTCGTGCTCTCGAGGCTGCAGCCGCCTATGGAGCGGACAATGCCACCGCCTCCGCCCATGGTCAGGAACGCACAGTGCAGCAAAGTGACTGTGGGGTTGCTGCTGGCCTGGGGCAAGGGCATTGGAAACCCACAGTGTAGACAAAATACGGCCGTGTTAAAGTCCCCAACCAGTTCATGCTTGCTATAACTGATCCTAGGCACGCTCCTGCAGTTCCAGACGCACTCGTGCAAGAATACCAAAACTAATTGAACATGCCCACCTCGCCCTTTAACCCCACCGAGGAATGCAGCGTTCTCCCAGTCTAGAATATAACCCTTGTTTGCTTCTGAGAGCGCCTCCGGCTCAGCAGCAGGCACCGTTTCTTGGCCAAGCGCTGCTGGGAGGGACGGGCGTTTCTTGTGAGAAAATACATACACTATGCTTTACACCGTGACACTAGGAGGGCTCACAAACACGCGAACAAGGCACAGAGCGGGTTAAAGTAAAGAGTTGAGTAATAAGCGACAAAGCTCTGCCCATGAGATAAACCACTCTACCACCTATGGATGGATGGCACACAGTCAAACTCTCGGCTCCGCTGGGCGAGGGGCAAGGCTCAAGAGTTCCCTAGAGCTACTGTATTAACCAAGCGATGACTAAGTCCTTGGGAGGCACCCTGGTCTGAGTTGTTCTATTTGCATTTGGTGACTCTCGTCCTGCATGCTAGATGGCTAAAACCTTGCAGCAACCAACCAAGAACCGCATTACCAGTCATGTACATTTGGAGTGCTCAGTCCATGTACAGCGTTTACCTTGCGGGAGCGAGCAGCGGCGCCATCTGTTTCCAAAGCGCGAGCGCGATAATTGCAAACAGATGGCGCAGCTGCTCGCTCCCGCAAGGTAAGCGCCGTACATGCACGAGTGCTCATTGGAAACAGTGCAGAACATGCACGAGTTTCCCAAAAAGTCCGGAGTGATTCCAAGAGGTCACTCCAAAGCAGCGCTTCCGCGCTGCGTAGGCAAGACCTAAAAACTGCTTGCAGGAAGCTGTCTTCTGTGGTTGAGTCCCTTGTGTAAGATGAGCCGGGTTACCACATACTGGCCAAGTCTGATTGAAGATCAGGGATAAGGACTCAAGTATATCCTGTGGGCTGCCATCTTAAAGAAGGAGTCACAGGGTCCCTCCAAAGATTCTGGTCTCTTGTGGCTGCCCTCCACCATTCCTAGTCTAGTCTTCATCCCACCTGTTCCTGTGTGATATTTGCATACCCTACTGCTGCAGGAGGCTGCAGATTCGAGATGGTAGTCTTACTGCCCCTGCAAAGATAGAACCATAGCTGTCTGTCTCCTAGACTTTCAACTCCATCCAGATGTCTGAACCATGGGACCTATGGCTTGGGAGTCCCAGTGCCAGGAGGACCATCAGGTGTGAAGAACCAGGTAAGTGGAGAAATGGGGGTACCTGTTGGAGATAGATGCTGCCAGTCTATAGACTCCATGTATTGCCAGATGTGCTTGGGTTACCGCCGTACAGGGAAGTGTGAACTCTCTTGAGCTGAGTCCTAACAACCTGTCTCTCCCTGCAGGCTTTTCGAATATGTCAATGAAAACAAGTTGTTCACCAGACCTACTTTTGCACGACTGAAGGCCCTGCTCGACAACTATGATCGCATGACCGGCACTGCTGAGACAGTTCCAAGCTCAGAGGTCCAAGAACAGGACGCCTTCCTGGAGGAGATATTCAAGACTCAAGTCATAAGCAAGCTCTACAGTTTCTTATCCTCCAAAGGTAAACCCGTAGGCTTGGGTGATCGGTTATGTGTAATCCAGTTATCAGGAGAAGACAGCCTACAAAAGTGTTGGGAGGTTTGTCTGACAAGCCATTGCCTCTAATAGGCAGAAGGGTTTGGGCAGTTCCAATCACATTTCAGTTGAGCCTGACATGTGCCTGGCTCTGCCACAGCACCATAAACTTGTCAGACCTTGGGGCCTGATGAATGCGGTTGGGGATGGAATGGAATCTGTTTTCTGGGTAATTAGTAATGTATGACTGGGGGAGCCCTTCTAAGCCACAGACTGGTGAAGATCCACTGACAGTTCTATACTGTGCTGTTAAAATGTGGGATCGGTGGAAATAGTCAGCAGTTCACACCTGCCATTCATATAAGGTTCCTTTCCAATTATTTCTATCCCTTCTCCTCTCAAGTGATGGGGGTCAAAGGAGGATTTATTTAGAAAGGGATGCCAGATGTTGTCTCCCATAATATAAACTACAAGGAGAACATAAATATATTGCTCACCCTGCTTAAGCAGTTGGAAGGGGAAACAAAAGCCCAGTCTCTTCTACAGTGTCACTTCTCCAAGTGCCCCTCAATTTAAGCCACCAGGCACATGTGGCAACCAAGACCCGTCTTGCCTTCTCCAATGGTGAAGAAGCAAATCACAGCAAAATGAATCATGAAAAGTGCGAGGTAGCTTCAAAGATAGGCATGATCTGGTCATTAAGTGGTGCAGACGAGTGGTGGTTACTATCAATAGTGCAGAAGGTGCAGTGTCACCAAAGCCTGGAGGGCCCTTTGCACTTCAGGTAGGAAGACCCATCTTCCTTGTTGCTGTAAGGCCCTTGGAACACTGCTATGCCAATGTGCAGAAGTAGTATAGCTTTCCTGTCCATAAGATACAGTCATTTCCATAACGAGCCCTCGATAGGGTGGCTACCTCACTCCACATCATTAGAGACTCTGACTCCAGTCCTGAGATTTCCATTGACAGCCCAATTCATTCTGGGTGTTGTAGTTTTGCTTTGCTTCTATTAAAACGATTGGACTAACACATCTGAGATCAATGTTTTTTTAGTTTAAAAGCCCAGGAATGAAACAGTGATTGTGATGACTTGGAGTGTATTATCCACCCTACCTGGTCACCATCTAGCTTACACAAGCACCTTTTACTGGGACAACCTGATCCAACCTCATAGAGGAGGAGGAGGGTGACCAAAAGAGTAACACAGACAAGCACCTCCAACATTTAAACAAGCATTGGATTAGCAAATACAAATGTTTGTCCTTTACCGGCAGGCATGTTTTTTTTATTTTGTAAACGTATGCAATAGGCATCACAATTTTGACAGTAATACAAATTAAAGGTGCCACCATTTAAAGTGGCATTCTTATGTTTGTTAAGAAAAAAATAAGTAAAAAAAAAAATCACAAAATAAAATTTAAACAACTTGAAATAAAAGCAGAGATAAAAGCAATGATTGACTCACCACCTGTGACATTGTAGTGGACTACTTTTTAGGCAGATGTGCGCAATCAAAATGCTATCTGTCTTAGTGAAGAGAGCTAATGGTGTGCTGACCCAATGGCCATGTTGTATGGGCAGAAGCAAATGTGAATTACATTTGAACAGACCAGTGGATGAAGAGGGCAGAACCAAAGCCCCTCTGTATATGTATGTATTTTTTAATTTATGATTTTCATTACATGAGGCTGCCGAGACAGCTAAAGCTGTCCGAGACTAAACTTAAAAAATATTCATCACAGAAGCAGACTTGTCTGCAGGGCGGGTGTATTTTTCCTGATGGGCAGATATGAATCAATCAATCAATCACAGAATTTGTAGAGCGCACTACTTACCCGCGAGGGTCTCAAGGCGCTGGGGAGAAAAAAAAGGGGGGGGGGGTGCTACTGGTCGAACAACCAGGTCTTGAGTAGCCTCCTGAAGGTCAGCAGGTCTTGGGTCTGTCGTAGGCTTAGTGGAAGGGTGTTCCAGGTCTTGGCGGCGAGGTGGGAGAAGGATCTGCCGCCGGTGGTTGTTCTTCGAATGCGAGGGACGGTGGCGAGGGAGAGGTCGGCGGAGCAGAGCTGGCGGTTGGGGACGTAGAAGAGGAGTCGTCTGTTGAGGTAGGCTGGGCCAGTCTTGTGGAGTGCCTTGTGTGCGTGGATGAGGAGTTTGAAGGAGATTCTCCTGTCGACGGGGAGCCAGTGCAGGTTCCTCAGGTGGGGGGTGATGTGGCTGTGGCGTGGTACATCGAGGATCAGGCGTGCGGAGGCGTTTTGTATGCGTTGCAGTCGCTTGATGAGCTTGGCCGGGCTCCCGCCTAGAGGGCGTTCCCATAGTCAAGTCTGCTACTGACGAGGGCCTGGGTGACTGTTCTTCTTGTATCTGTCGGGATCCACCTGTAGATCTTGCGAAGCATGCGGAGGGTGTTGAAGCAGGAGGAGGAGACTGCGTTGACTTGCTTGGCCATGGAGAGCGTTGAGTCGAGGATGACTCCCAGGTTGCGTGCGTGGTCGGTGGGTGTCGGGGCTGCTCCCAGTGTCGTTGGCCACCAGGAGTCGTCCCAGGCTGAGGGGTTGGAGCCAAGGATGAGGACCTCTGTCTTGTCCGTGTTCAGTTTTAGTCGGCTGATCTTCATCCAATCGGCGACGGCCTTCATTCCTTCATGGAGGTTGGATTTGGCGGCGAGGGGGTCCTTGGTGAGGGAGAGGATCAGTTGAGTGTCGTCGGCGTAGGAGATTATGTTGAGGTCGTGCTGTCTGGCGATGCGTGCGAGCGGGGCCATGTAGATGTTGAACAGTGTTGGGCTGAGGGATGATCCCTGAGGTACGCCGCAGATGATCTCGGAGGCTTCGGATCGGAATGGTGGGAGGCGGACTCTCTGGGTTCTGCCGGCGAGGAAGGAGGTGGCCCATTCCAGGGCCTTGTCTCGGATCCCTGCGTCGTGGAGGCGTGTGCGTAGAGTGCGGTGGCAGACAGTGTCGAAGGCGGCGGAGAGGTCCAGCAGGATGAGGGCTGCGGTCTCACCGTTGTCCAGCAGGATCCTGATGTCGTCGGTGGCAGCGATGAGGGCAGTCTCAGTGCTGTGGTTGCTGCGGAACCCTGATTGGGATGGGTCCAGGATGCTGTTTTCTTCGAGGTATCGGGTTAGCTGTTTGTTGACGATCTTCTCGATGACCTTGGCTGGGAACGGAAGCAGGGAGATGGGCCGGAAGTTCTTGAGGTCTCTCGGGTCCGCCTTGGGTTTTTGAGTAGGGCGTTGATCTCTGCGTGTTTCCAGCTCTCTGGGAAGGTCGCGGTCTCGAAGGAGAGATTGATGACGTTGCACAGGTGGGGTGCGATGGAGCTGCTGGCTTTGTTGAAGATGTGGTGCGGGAAAGGGTCTGACGGGGAGCCGGAGTGTATTGTGCTCATGGTCTTGATGGTGTCATCGATGTTCACGCTGGCCCAGGCTGGCAGGGGGTCGTGGTCGATGGTGTGCGGTGGGTCTGGTGCATCGATCTTGGTTGGGGCTGTCTGGGTGTTGAAGCTGTCGTGGATGTCGGCGATCTTGCGGTGGAAGAAGGTCGCGAGGGAATCGCACAGGGCTTGCGACGGCGGGATGTCGTTGGTGTTGGAGCTGGGGTTGGAGAGTTCCTTCACGATGTTGAAGAGCTCCTTGCTGTTGTGTGCGTTGTTGTCGAGGCGGTCTTTGAAGGAGATTCTCTTGGCGGACTTGATGAGGTGGTGGTGGTTGCGGATGGCGTCTTTGTGGGCTGCGTGGCTGTCCGGTGTCTTATCACTGTGCCATTTCTTCTCTAGTTTCCGGCAGGTACGCTTGGAAGCTAGGAGTTCCGAGGTGAACCAGCTGGCTCTTTTGGTGGTGTCACTGTAGGTGAGTTTTTTCAGCGGGGCGAGGGTGTTGGCACAGTCGTCTATCCATCGTCTGAGGTTGCAGGCAGCGTCGTCGGTGTTGGATGGGTCGGAGGGAGGGCTGAGAGCGAGGTTTGCCCGTAGTTGGTCTTCGGGTGACTTTGCTCCAGCAGCGGCGTGGGATCTGTTGGGTGCGGTGGTGTGTGGTGGGTTTCTGGAAGGTGAAATGGATGCAGCGGTGGTCGATCCAGAGGAGTTCCGTGGTGTGGCTGAAGGAGACGTGGGAGCTTGAGGAGAAGATGGGGTCAAGCGTGTGGCCGGCGGAATGGGTCGGTGTTGTGACGAGCTGGCTCAGACCGAGGTTGGCGAGGTTGTCGAATAGGGTGGTGGAGTTGCTGTCGTTGTTGTTCTCCAGGTGAAAGTTCAGGTCTCCGAGGAGGATGTAGTCGGTAGAGGTCAGGGCGTGCGTGCTGATGAAGTCGGCGATGGAGTCGCTGAACTGGGGTCGGGGCCCAGGGGGTCTGTAGACAAGGGTGCCTCTAAGGGTGGTGTTGGGGTCCGTGTGGATCTGGAAGTGCATGTGTTCGGCGGTGCTGAGAGTGTCGTCGGTGCTGGTCGAGACCCTGATGGTGTTCTTGTGGACGATGGCGATTCCTCCTCCTACTGCGTTGATGCGGTCTCTACGGGTGATCTTATAGCCGTCTGGGATGGCTATGGCGATGTTGGGGGCGGAGGAGTCGTTCATCCAGGTCTCTGTCAGGAAGGCGACGTCTGGTGATGATGTGTCGAGCAGGTCCCAGAGCTCGACGGCGTGTTTGCGTGCGGAGCGGGTGTTCAGTAGGATGCATCGGAGGTGGTTGAGGTCCTTCTTGGTGGGCGCCTCGGTGGCTCTGAGGCTGGTGTAGCTGCAGTTCCGGCAGGTGAAGGGACCATGGGTGCGTTTCGGGGCGGCCTTGAAGCAGTTGTGCGTCCGTCCGGGGTTGAGAGCGGGGAGTGTGGTGGCATCGTATCGGCGTCGGTCCTCGAGGCTGGAGCGGGGGGCGCACGGCCCAGGGGTTCTGGCGCTGGGCGCGGTCCGGTCGCAGACGGGCTTGCCTTAGGCGCGCCAGCGGCGCGGCCGCACAGCGGCCGCAATATATGGGGAGGTGGGAGGGAGGAGCAGCTGGGAGGCGGGAGGCAGGGGCAGCGAATGGGCAGTCAGGGGGGCGGGGCCGCAGGGGACGCAGCGGCGGGAGTCGAGAGGCAATGAGGGGTACAGAAAGCAAAACTGGACACAAAAAAGGGGGCAGCGAGGGGTACAGAAAGCAAAACTGGACACAGAACATGGGGGCAGCGAGGGGGAACAGAAGGCAAAACTGGACACAGAAAGGGGGCAGCGAGGGGTACAGAAAGCAAAAACTGGACACAGAAAATGGGGGCAGCGAGGGGGAACAGAAGGCAAAACTGGACACAGAGAAAGGGGGCAGCGAGGGGTACAGAAAGCAAAAACTGGACACAGAAAATGGGGGCAGCGAGGGGGAACAGAAGGCAAAACTGGACACAGAGAAAGGGGGCAGCGAGGGGTACAGAAAGCAAAACTGGACACAGAAAATGGGGGCAGCGAGGGGGAACAGAAGGCAAAACTGGACACAGAGAAAGGGGGCAGAGAGGGGTACAGAAAGCAAAACTGGACACAGAAAATGGGGGCAGCGAGGGGGAACAGAAGGCAAAACTGGACACAGAGAAAGGGGCAGCGAGGGGTACAGAAAGCAAAACTGGACACAGAAAATGGGGGCAGCGAGGGGGAACAGAAGGCAAAACTGGACACAGAGAAAGGGGGCAGCGAGGGGTACAGAAAGCAAAACTGGACACAGAAAATGGGGGCAGCGAGGGGGAACAGAAGGCAAAACTGGACACAGAGAAAGGGGGCAGCGAGGGGGAACAGAAGGTAAACGGGCACCGAGGCAACAAGCAGAGGGGCGAGCTTACCAGCAGCAGCAGCGGGCAGGACAACACAGGCGGAGCTGTGTGGCGGGGGAGCGACCTACCTGGCAAGGTCAAGGGTCGCTCGCCTCACCGCGCAGCGGCCGCCATATATGGGGAGGTGGGAGGGAGGAGCAGCTGGGAGGCGGGAGGCAGGGGCAGCAAATGGGCAGTCAGGGGGGCGGGGGCGGGGCCGCAGGGGACGCAGCGGCGGGAGTCGAGAGGCAACGAGGGGTACAGAAAGCAAAACTGGACACAAAAAAGGGGGCAGCGAGGGGTACAGAAAGCAAAACTGGACACAGAAAATGGGGGCAGCGAGGGGGAACAGAAGGCAAAACTGGACACAGAGAAAGGGGGCAGCGAGGGGTACAGAAAGCAAAAACTGGACACAGAAAATGGGGGCAGCGAGGGGGAACAGAAGGCAAAACTGGACACAGAGAAAGGGGGCAGCGAGGGGTACAGAAAGCAAAAACTGGACACAGAAAATGGGGGCAGCAAGGGGGAACAGAAGGCAAAACTGGACACAGAGAAAGGGGGCAGCGAGGGGTACAGAAAGCAAAACTGGACACAGAAAATGGGGGCAGCGAGGGGGAACAGAAGGCAAAACTGGACACAGAGAAAGGGGGCAGCGAGGGGTACAGAAAGCAAAACTGGACACAGAAAATGGGGGCAGCGAGGGGGAACAGAAGGCAAAACTGGACACAGAGAAAGGGGGCAGCGAGGGGTACAGAAAGCAAAACTGGACACAGAAAATGGGGGCAGCGAGGGGGAACAGAAGGCAAAACTGGACACAGAGAAAGGGGGCAGCGAAGGGTACAGAAAGCAAAACTGGACACAGAAAATGGGGGCAGCGAGGGGGAACAGAAGGCAAAACTGGACACAGAGAAAGGAAGCAGCGAGGGGGAACAGAAGGTAAACGGGCACCGAGGCAACAAGCAGAGGGGCGAGCTTACCAGCAGCAGCAGCGGGCAGGACAACACAGGCGGAGCTGTGTGGCGGGGGAGCGACCTACCTGGCTGACCGACACACGAATGGAAGTAGGGAGCTACGAAAGGTGCCTTGACCCTAATGCAAGGGGAAATGGGCTTCCTACATGGGTAGTAAAAGACAGGGCTGTGATTAGGTAGTAAAAGACAGCCATATTTGGGTTGTAGTGGATATCTCAGCTCCTGGGCTTTGGTGCCACCTTCCCTGCTGTACTGCTAGCTGGATTACTTACCATAATCTTCATTATAAGGACTCTTCCTTCTCCCTCCCATTGTTTACACATTGTCACATCCGACCTTCCATCCTGGAGGTGCCTCGAGTATTTGTGCAGCATGTGTGGTGGATGCAGCAGGTGCCGTTTATAGTCTAGGAGGAGGTGGGCATACTGGGAGAAAACAAAAAAAATAGGTGTGGGTGTAAGGGGCAAGACCTCCTCATAGGGTAAGAAAAGGGAAGGTTTTGAGTAGGTAATGATAGCTACGGCCCTGAAGGGAAGAGTTAGTCAGTTATCAGGCTGACTGTTTCCACAAGTCCATCAGACAAAACCCTACAGGCTCAAGTAAATTAACACACACTGGGCTTCCCTCCTATAGGTTTCTACACATCGCAGCAGGAATTCAAGCGTGACCTAAAGGAAATGTGGTTCGGTTTGTACACGCGCTCAAAAGGACCTCTTGATTCATCAGGGTTTGAACATGTTTTCCACGGTAAGACTAATTCATGTGAGCCGGAAATATATCATTTAGAGGTAGCAGCAGAAAAAGGTGCATGTTGTTTCTCTATGTTCTGGCTGCTGTTCTGTACCCACGTGCTAATGATATCTCTGGGTTGTGGCTCAGTTTTTCAAGGACCAGTCTTGCTTATAACATCCTCTCTGCTACCACCCAGAGGGAGGATCTCCTCTATGTACTGAGATCTCGCAACCGTGAGGGTGAGTGCCTGTACCCCAGGAACTGATGTCACTACCCCTTGGGAGGGCTTCCCCATAACCCTACTCCTCATGCGGATCACCCTTTCTCACGCTCCTGCAGCGTCGCAGGTCCAGCTAGATACGAGCGAATCATACCACAGAAGCAATGACCTTGAGATCAACAAAAAGAAAACCAATATCATCGACTTTTCTGGAAACCCAAAACTCAAGGCTAGGAACACCGTAAGGGTGGACAATCAAGGACAAGAAGCGGTAAAAGTCTTCTCATATCTGGGAATCAAGATATAGAGACATTTAAGATGGAGACCCCATATTCCCTTTGCAATTGACAAAGACCAATCAGCAGCAAGGACAAATAAGCACTTCACCAGAAGACACTGAAACTAGCTAAATAAGAAAGAGTCTTTGCTGCTGCACTGAACTATGGTGCCTGGATCCAGCAGTGCAATGGAACAGTATCTTATAAAGAAGCTTCAATACGCTAATGCTTCTGAGACATTTTCCAAACGCAGCCCTGGAAGCGGGCCTACCATTCCCCCTCCACCTCCCCTTTTACTCATCCCAAACCTCCTCCTACTACTATGAGCTCCAAAAAAACACTTTCTAGACACTTCCCTCTTCTATCCCTCCACTATCCTTTTCAATCTAACTAACAGACTAACATATCCACCGCTCAAATTAATTTCATATCTTCCTATACTAATTCACCACTGATCCTTTTTGGGTTATGGAGTAGCGGGCTACTCGCCGAAAAAGTGCTTTGACACCTCGTCAGGGGTAGTAAGCGCTATATAAATGCAGTTACAATTACAATTTACTTCTGGTCAGAGCAGGAGTCAAACCTGCCTTGCTATATTAACAGTCACAAGAGCATGCTCTACTGGGGCTTGTTGAGTGAAACGATCGTGGTTCAAACATCTGAAATATTATTGTATTCTAATGTAATCTCATTAATATAGACCTTGATGCCTGGGCTAATGTGCCAAAGCAGCTCTATGGGTCCAGGAGGAGCAAGCGAGAGCACAGTGGTCACATGCGTTCATGAAAACAGAGCGGCATGAAAGTACCCTGTAGGGTTCATCCAGGAGCAAACAGAACAGAACTGGTTGCGGGCAGCCTGTATAAAAAGCCTGTAGCATCCACCCACTAGGACAGTGGCAGCTCACACCATGCACTGAATACAGGCAGACATGGCAAATGAACTAAAGAGTCTCTTCAGAAATGCCATACATGGTCCACCTAGAGGCGACAGAGGGGCAGCCGAGGCCGTGCATGTGATACAGGCCTACACTGTAAAATGATGTAGTCTGTTCAGGGACATCAAAGAGTAACGTACAGGCATGCACAGGAGGAACGCAGCCACGGTGAAAAAAACCTTCGGAGCTTACTCATAGTCGATAGAGGGGCGATCTGTAGCAATGCACGGGTTGTCACAGATAGTCAACGCTCCAAGGCCACAATCAGGCATACAGGCCCTCAAACCAGAGAGAGTACACAAGATGAGACGAATGTGGCAAGCCAGTGATAAAGAACGCTATGGCCTACTGCCCATCTTGTGCGAATAACGCTCACTGCTTTGTCATCAATAAAATAGTAGTGTCAGACATACTTTTAGACTTTGTCTGCGACCAAGTGGGAGCCCAAGGCATTCATCAGTTAGAGGTAGCCAAGATGAGTTCTCTTTAGGGCTATCCTGAAGTGACAGCATGCACTGGTAACAGGAGGCTGGGATACATTTTCTATTGGGTCATTCTAGGAGTGACAGGTTCTATATGTTTGTTTATTTTTCATTGTTACAGAGCACACATAACCCATGCAGCCATTGTCCATGTCACAATAGAGAAGCAGAATGCGTGGCATCATTCCGTTGTGAGCCAACCCTGTTAATAAAACTAGAGGCCTCCAGGATAATTGGAATGAGAGGGAAAGAGTTCATTGCATGTACTGGATACCGTCAGCCAGGGAGCATGTGCTATTTGGCTTGTACTTTGTATGTTCTTGGCTTTGCTATGATCAAGCTCCATAACTTTTCAGCTATTATGGGGCACAGTGGCCTGCAGGCTTCTGAATCATTTGCTAGGTAAAGCTAGGTCTTTACTTCCTTTCTGAATTTCAGGTGGTCTTGTATGTCTCTTGTCTTTGCTCGGAGAGAATTCTAGGACTCAGGGAGGACTCCCTCTGCTGGAACTGCAACAAAGTGAAGGGGGATCTAGCACACCTTATCTTCCAATGCCCAACACTCAAGGTATTCTGGAGAAAGGTTTTTGACTTCATCAACAATGTGTTTAGCTGTAACTTAACGATGGAATTCTCGTCCCTCACAACGGCGGTTGTACGCATGAATCTAAGCTCCGAGAAGGATAAAGACCTAATAGACCTTTTACTGACAGCAGCGGTTAAAATGGTACTAACCAACTGGAAAGATACAAGCAAAACAAACTACAAAGAATGGATCAACTGGATCACACACCTCAGAGGAGCGGACAGCATCGCGCTACAGCACTCACCAGGGAAAGCGTCCTCGAAAGGGCTGTGGGAAGCGCTGGACACATACCTAGACCCTTATAAACCCCCATAAACATCTGGCCTCCACACTTAGATGGCCGATCCTCGAGCCAAAGCCGCAGACTGAAACAGAGTTCGCGCGGGCTCGCAGATGGACTCACAGTCACCGTATATCTGAAAAGTCGTAATGCAGTATGTATAGCTGTCACCAATGTAATACCAAACTTCTGTACCTCTCTACATGCCTGTCCTATCCCTCTATGACTTCACCACTTAATTTTCCTATCCTTTCCTCCTTACACTTCTTTCACTCTCAAAAGATAAAAGTAAGGGGTAGATACTTTAAACAGCTATGTAAGAATGATCGCCACCACTCGTGGCTAACCCTGTAACATTACTTATGATTGTATATGGTACATAAAAATTAATAAAATAAATAAAAATAGAAAAGAATTGTATGGTTTTGCCACTTGCGAGAACGAGGTTCCAGCAGTGCTGTTCTTCTTGTAGGTAGGGGTGGCCAGCTGAGGCAATGGTCTACAATCAAGAGTTCTGTTCCTTGAGCATCTTAGGAATTTAGCTGGTATAAAGAATGGGCCTTGGATAGCTCTTCGAAAGATGTGGGGTGCCTTGGAAGCAAACTGCCTGGCTGTAAGGAGAAAGTGAAGTGCTTGAGCACTGGTGTGACATTTTTGTAGTCAACGGCGCTGTAGCTGTCTTTCTGCAACATTTTGGATCCTTGCAAATTTAAGAAGCAAGGACAATAGTGCTCTGAAATACAGAATGATGCACAGTCTGCCCCTGGCGTGGTGGGGGTGATGCTGGTCTGTCATATCTGCAGACACCCCAGGTGTGGAAAGATGGGTCTGAGGTTTCGCACTGTGTAGAAGGAGCAGGTGCTTGTTGTGTTTTGATTCACGGAAGGGCTAGAGAACGGTAAGCTTAATATCTTGTTTGATGTCGTGAGTAGGGTCTCCAGCTTTTTGGGTCAGGTTGCTGTAGGCTGGGTTTTCTCCAAAGTTCAGAGCTTAGGAACAGTTGAGTTTAAAGTTGGTTATTGTGCATCTCTTCATTCATAGCACAGCACAGTGGTCAAGTCTTTATGGTTCTAGCTTCTTAGGGTTTCCCAGTTCTGGGATGATCAGTGCGTCATCCACATAATTGTAGCAGGCTAGGTTGAAGGAATTAATCATGTCTGTTAGAATTGTGAGGTGGATGTCGATTAGAAGTGGAAAGATAGTCCATCCCTGCAGTACTCCCCATTAAGTAGCAAAAGATGGTGATGTTAACGAGGGTCGTGTGATGATACAGGACAAATCCAGTTGAGCTGTGGGAAAGCTCTAAAGCCAGAAGTTATTGTAAACTGAGAATAAGAATGAAGAAAGTAGAGAATGTCTCGCCTACTACCTCAACTTTCCAGTTTTCGACCAATCCGCCTGACTGTGCCTTACAACTGATTGCATAACCCGGGGATTTGGTGCTGTGTATACACTTCTCATATACTGTACTTTACCGATGGCACCATGGCAGCTGGCGATCAGATACCAATCTTCCCTATTCCTTCCATGCTGCAGGTGAAATAAAGGGTGGTAAAATATCCGGCCTGCACAACTGGGTCCAACTGTATCTGCTGGAAAAATCCGGGCAAGCCAACTACCTGAGCTACAGCTATGACGGGCCGGTGAGTACCGTAATGCAAAATAATGCCCCCGTGCAAAATGTGAGTAAGGGGGCCCTGAGTCTTCTGTATCTCACAGATATCCATTGGCCTTGGGCTGAATGGCTGGCCCCCTGAAGGACTGGGGCCCCTAAAGGGCTGGGGGGCGCCCTTTGCCTCAGGGCCCTGCGTTACGCCCCTGGGTAAGAACCCAGTAACAACAGACTCTTACTCCGGGTAAGCAGGGTTTGCTGGTGTCAGACAGGCCTTGTTTGTTCCTGGGTGCCTATAGCAATAAATGTTTTTGTGAAATGAACTGGATCTTTTCAATCGAACAGGCCAAGGTAAATGGAGCAGCATTGCTCGCACCACGATAAACCCAGATAATGACGAGAGTACAGTAGACCTCTCTTTTGCTCCATCCATACCTTTTGTACTTGTAAATTGTGTAACAAATTCTTTTGTGCCTTTCAATACAGATGCAGAAACCCCTCAATTAGTGAGTAGACAGATGAGTGCTGTGACTAGGTCACAGAGTGGAATGTCTCCCGTATACACGTTCCTGTTGGTCCCCTAAGGTGGCAGTACTGACATACCTGCCTCGAGAGATAATTACTGGTATCCTCTAGCAACATGATGGAAAGTGAGTGCACTAAGTTGGGAGGGTGGGGCTGAGCCAATGTGCACAGAGTAGGTCTGTGATTGGTCAGGTGATTGGATGGGTGTGCCGGAAGTCTGTCTGGATCTGAATGTTTTTGAAAGTGGTTAGTTAGCTGTGAAGGGGTTGTAGACTCGTTGGTGGTGTGTAGCCTTGGAAACCTGGCGGAGGCCCACGAGTGGGTGGTGGGGTTTGGGGATGTAACATCGTAGCAGGTCCTGTACCTGGAAGGGTGGATGGGGGCTGGTGTGTGGGCCAGAACCTTGCATACGCCTTGGGGTGCGGAGGGGTGAGGACAACCAGCAGCAGCAACACTTTCCTATGCATGGCTATAGTGCTTAATTTGAACCGGTGGTTGCCAGTACTTATTTTGGGGACCTGCACTTATTTTTTTCCTCATCAGATATTTACCGAACTCATGAGATGAAAAACACACAGATCGGAAAGACGGAGGAAGAGAAAGACAGCAAAACCATCACAAAGGGATAAAGTAGGAACCTCCAAAAGTTAGATAAAGGGGAAAGGAGTTTCAGGTAGTGTATTAAAAAAAGCCTGAAAGTGGAGTTGAGACTACACAGCCTTGGTATTCGGCGCACTGGAATTCCTCAAGAAGCTGAATACCTTGTTCTTCAACTAACACCTAGCAGACAATCTTCACACCTGCTCCAGCGCCAGAATACCCCTCGGGTGATAAGTCGCTCCTTGCACATCCTGATAACATAACATAGCATAACATAACTTAACACCAACATTTAATTGCCCCTGCAGTGGGCTTCTGAGCAGAGCTTTGAGCACCAGCACTCTTTCTTTCACAAATTAAGCACTGCATGGCCACTTGCCTCAAACTATGTCAGTGGGCAGCTGAAGTTGCTTCTTTTTTTTAAAAAAATTCCGTTAAACTCTGCCAACTTAAAAATCCCATAGTTTCAAGTTTACAGGTTTTGCAGCTTTGCACTTCCCTAGCCTCGCTTCCTTGGACAAGAGCAATGCGCCCAGGTCCAGTGAAGTTGTAGAGACCTGGGGAGCCTGATGTGAGAGATGACATATGGTGGCCTTGCACTGATCTTACTATTATGTTCTCATTTTTGGGATTCCTGTATGCGGGTGTATATGGAGTGTTCACAAACTGAATCTTGAAAAGCTGGTCGGTTTCCATCTCCCAAAAGGCATACCCCATGTAGTTACCTCTTGTGGGAGTGCACTCCTTACCTACATGTTAAAATGTCCCTATAAAACAGTATTGTAGTGGGCATGATCTAGCATGTGAAGATGGCGGTCACCTGGTTTGTGAGCAAGGCTCAGCTGTCCCTTCCTTGTTGTCTGCCGATCTCTAGAGCACTCTCAATGTTCACACTCCCTGAACCCCAGCAAGATTGTCACATTATTCACTTCACTTTTCTTTCTGTGATTACAAAGTGAGAACGGTTTGTAAACAACAATCCCCATGTTAAGAAAATAAGCAGCAATTTATCAGAAGGCATAGCCTGACATTTGACCTCTGTCTTTGAAGCACAGCAAATGTGCCACGATAAAAACAGAATTTAAAGGTATATTTATTTATTGCGTGGACTTTCAAGACCCACCGAAAATCGGTTTGGACATCAGACCAACAGACATGCCTGGTGTGCAAATAAGAGAGACTCGAACATCTGAGACTTCAGCATGGAGACATGCGGCGCCTGCAAACCTGAGAGCGAGGCATTCAGTCACCAGATCTTTCCTAATAAAATCCTTCAAGGAAATGAAGAACACAATTATAGCAGTCAAGAATGAGTTTCTTAGCAACCTAAAGGAAATTCGGAGAGAAGATTCATCCCTGGGAGACTGGGTGCACTCCCTTGAAGAAAACATGGACGAGCAAGTTAACAACTGTGAGTGCCTTCAAGAATGCATGATGCTTCTTGAAGAGCAACACATTCTCCTACAAGCAAGGGCATAGAGAATCAGCCAATGTGTTATAATAACCCATGCATCCAGAGCATAACACAGGGAGCGGAAGGAGAGGACATCCACCAGAATGTCTTGCATCTTTTGGACTCCCTACTGGAGAACGCAGGAAAAAACAGATAGATATTGATAAGGCTCACAGGATGGCCCAAATATTGTCAAAAAGAAACCTCTTAGCATATGTTTTAGTCAGGCAACACTTTTTCTCTGGTAAAAAACTGATCATGTCTAAAACATGAGAAGGGGGCCCAACTTCATAACATGGAGCACAGATCCAGCTTTTCCAAGAATTCTTCTTGGTGACCCTGGCAAAGTGTAGGACATTTAAACCAATCATGGATGAGCTGCGTCCAATGACAATCATCAACTGAAAATGGGGGTCACCCCTTCAAACTCTGGCTCAAAGGGGACTTTATAGACTGAGAGACCTTTTCTACTGGGGCACCATCTGGACCTTTGAAGATCTCAGAGGGGTGTACGGAGTTTCTGAGATAAAAAGCTTCCGTTATCCAAGCCTCAGGGGTTGAACACGACAACCATCGGAGAGAAAGATGGCATAACAAGTGATCTCGTGAATTTTGAGGGGTTCCCTATAAGCTCACATCCACTCAGCACCTAGTGTCTAAGATATATGGTACCTTGAACATTCGTCATATTACAAATACACATGCCAGAAGCATTGGGAAAGAGATCTAGTGATCATAAGGAATAGAGGGAAAACGTACTCCGTGTAAATAATTTCGCTAGACATGCCCACGGGAAAGAGGCAATCTTCAAACGTCTGTACAGATGGCACTGCACGCCGGAATGGCTACACTCAACAGACAATCGGAAACCTGGGAATTGCAAAAAGGGTTGACTGGGTCCAGGTACACTCTTATACATCACATGGAAATGCCCGAAACTGGAGAAATTATGGTCATGTATTCTAGAGGCAGTTAAAAAGGTTAGAGGAAGTGAGATGAAAAATTCACGCAAATATAATACTGGTCCACCCAGCTCCACAGTTGTAACCCTACACTAGTTCAGGGGAACAATATCGCCCAGCTACTGCTGGCAACTAAACAAGTAATCTTGTCGCTTTGGGGTAAGAATAAGTCACCAACAAATTAAATGTGTCTACACCGACTTTGGGCATTACTGGGTTGTGAGAAATTGACATATGGCACCATAGACCTGAGCGAGTATTGCATACGTTGCGGAACTCGGTGCTTCACTACTTAAACCATGACTACAGAGGTCCTGCCTGCCCTTCGAAGTTGAGAGTACTGGGCATCCTGGATTCAGCAATATACCTATAGAGCAGGTTCAGATGCTGGGATCATATGGGCCTTGGGGTTTTGGTAGGTAAGACATCATGAGGCGGATACTGTGCATTAACAAAGAAGAGACTGGGTTGGATCCTTAGGATTAGTGAGAGGCGGGGAGTGAAGTGGTTGGGTTTGGAAGGTAGGGGTTTGTCTATTGGTGAATGTGAGGTGCTATTTGTCGGAAAATGCTTGATGAACCTACTCTGAGGAGACCAAGCCCTATTCTGTTTTATGTGACAGGTTTAACAACTATTGCTTTTTCCTAAGGAGGACAAGGAAGTTTGTCCTGCCCCAGGAACCTACAGTCAGCAGGCCACTTCCGCTTGCACTGCCCATTGCCGCTGTCAATTACAGTAACAGCATAGCTAATAAGTCATACTCCTTCAAGTGTGACAATTCTGACAGTTTCAGGACCCCAAAGTTAAAAGAATGGATTGCTCAGCTGGTATTAGTCATTCTTAATATATATTGACTTAATAAACAACAGTTGTGCTCATCTCTGAATTAAAAAAACAGCGCCACCATGTGGCAGACTGTAAAAGGTACCGGCGCTGACAATTAAGTTTCGGTGCCGAGCACCGGAAACCACAGGCTCAAATTAAGCACTGCCCCTCTCTGACTGAGTCATCAACTTGTTCTCTATACACTTCTGATGTGTTCTGCTATGATGTGAATATTAGCTGAAAGGCCCATTTCCACATAGCTTGTACTTCTATTAAGAGAATGAATAAGCCTATTCCTCTAGTTGATGAATATAAAGCACAGTGGTCATAATGTCGGTCTAGCCTTGATGGATTTCCCTAGGATCCTGGATAGAGGCAAAGGCGTCATTGGGGGACCAAGGGGGAGCTGATGAGTTTTGTCTTGTCCATCGAAAATATATGGCCACACCATCTAAGTGTGCGCCCTTTTCTGTAAGCGACATGTCTGTGGTCTCTACAGCTTTCAGATTTCTAATCAGAAAATGCAGTCCTGATTTAGATTCTTTTTGTCTTGTCCCCTGGAGCTAACTTGAATGCTGGCCTCAACTCAACATCGTCCTCTCAATGTTGAGTTATTTGTCACTGTTTGCCCTTGAGTTGGTCTTGAAGAGCCCTTGTGTAAAGCCTATAGTGTACCCAGCCGCAGCTCGTGCAAGTAAGAGCGGTGGTGCCGGGTTGGGGGTGGGGGAATCCGAAAGACGACCATGAAGGAAAATTAAATAAATAATTTATTTTCCCTCGTCGTCTGTCGAAATTCCCCCCCCCAACCAGGCCCCACCGCTCTTATCTGTGCGGGCCGTGGCTGAGTTTACCATTAAGGGAATATATGGGGAAATTGCTCCCAAGAAGTGATTTGTGTTATTGTATTTTTTTCGCACTTTTACTGATACCAAAGTGTTCTGGTCGAGTTTCTTAGAAAGCGATTCCCGTCTTCCGAAAGTGCAACATTTGCCAGTTTTATTTTAAAATTTGAACCCTGGAGCCAATGATGTTGTTTTGTTATCAAGGAACTGGGGACAACTTTCTGCTGTTCACAATCTAGACAAGGCAATATGCAAAATGCAGCACGGCGCGCCTCTTACCCAGTGCTTAATTTGTGCTGATGGTTTCCAGTGCTGGGCACCGGCACTTAATTGTTAGCACCAGCTCTAGTGGCAGTCCACCACATAGTGGTGCTGTCTTTTCAATTTTGAGAGAAGCACAACAACCGTGCTTATTAAGTTAGTATATATTGAAAATGAATAATATCAGCTTCTCATGCCGTTATCGTAGTTTTGTGTGACCTCAAATAGTCTGAATTGTCACACTTGTAGGACATCGATGGTTAGGTGTTATGTTGGTACTGTCACTGGCAGGGCTGGCAGGGTATGGGTGGTGCAGGCTGCAGTGGCCTTCCGAGAAGGGCCCTGTTACTTAATTTTTTACAAATTAAGCACTGCTCTTACCTCTGATGTGGCACCTTTATTAACAAGTAATCACGATAAGGTGAGCTTTCACATGGCAAGCATTTTCTGAATATTTGAAGGTCGACTTTATGTCGAATGGCAAAACCTGGTGGTAGCTGTATTAAATAATCATACGATGAACCAAAGTTGGATTCAATGGTATAGGTGGATAGGAATGTGAAAGTATGCATCTTCCAAATCTCTACCCACCAAGAAATCCCCGTCTCATAACAGCGAAGTGATGTTTTGAAGTAATATCTTTCAGAAGGATTGCTTTCTGAGACGCTTTTTAGGAGCTACAAGACCATAAAGAACTCCATTGCCTGGTTATCTTTTTCACTATTAAGTGCCTAGAGAATACTCCTGTACTGCCTTGTCTGTATGTTGTTGCATGTTTGTGTATTTGCGTGCATTTGCGTGTATTTGTAGAGCGCAAACCTAACTTGAGAGCAATCGAGAACTGAACAGGGGGCATGGCCCATGGAAAGACCCAATCACTGGGGGAAGATCAGGGTGGACTGTCGGTTCAGGGGTAGTGCTTCTTGAAGAGGTGTGCCTTCAGCTCTGGGATCTTCTCTATAGCATAATCCAGCAACATAGGCAGTAATTCTTGTTTTAGTCTTTTGCTATGGGATGAAAAGTTAGCCTCTCAAGCCTCATTGGCGGCCAACGCCTAGCACAAGGTGGGTAAAGGCTGAGACTAGATATTGTGAAGCACAGTTACAATAAAGATGGAATCTTGAGCCAGTGGTGATATTTTACTAATGCCTTTGAAAAGATATAAATATGTAAATGCACAGTAAAACACTTAGACCTAAACAACCGAAACCAAATAACTCAGTAACACAATGAAATATGAGAAAAGAAACCAGTGGCAACACTAGGCACCCATGTTATACTCAATATATGTATGGTTTGCCTTAACAACTCGATCGCAAACACTGTTCTGTTCAAAACCATAATAAAGTATGATAAGAATATTGAACCTGCCCCCAAAATAGTAGCTTATAATTAAGACTTCCTGTTTCCCATTTTTACTGATTTTTACAGATAAATACAGAGAGAAAAACATCTACTTTCCTGACCTTTACTTTTAAATGTAGATGAAAACAGAAATTAGTTTGTTTTTGAGTGATTCTAAATGCTCTCAGTCATGACTGCGAGGACAATAGCAGTGTGGATTGACAGGTAAGGGGGTAAAAATAGAAATACATTTTAGCAATGAGGATTAAACAGCAGTAGATATGCAGAAGGTTGATACTAAAATTAGCATGTTTTCATATAAGGAAATAAGGGAGAAGGCTTGGAATGATTTGGAGAAAGCTGCGAATTCGGGCAGCAGCAGGGAGTTCTGGAGAGTCATAAATGCCCCTTATTTTAAGGACTCAAAGGATCCCTCATTGGACCCCCATGTAGACGAGGAGGAATGGGTGACTCATTTTGAAACCATCTTTTGCTCCAATAACATTCCACTCTTACCTCTTGTTGACCCAGATAGCATGCCATCAGGATGTTTGAAATTTTCACTAGCGGAAGTTAGGAGAGGGCTGGAGTCTTGCCCAACAGGGAAAGCGCCAGGCCCTGACGTGGTCCCGATAGATCTCTTTCAGCAGAATTATGATCTGTGGGTTCCCCTACTCACAAATGTGTTTAATAAAATAGCAGCTGAGGGCCCTTTACCATCTTGGAACCAGAGTATAATTGTTCCCATCTACAAGAAAGGGGATAGGGGTTCCCCAAAGAACTACTGTCCCATCTCTCTTCTGGATACTACGGCAAAGCTCATGGGCCGGCTCCTATTATCCAGATTGGAGACTTGGGCCGAGGAAAATAACATACTAATGCAAGCGCAATATTGATTCCAGAGGGGAAAAGGGACGGTGGATCAATGTCTCAACTAGTCACTCTGTATAGATAAGTATACTAAAGTGAAAGGGGGGAGGATCTATATGGCATTTATGGACCTCTCGGCGGCCTTCGACTGTGTTTCCACCAGAAGCTGTGACCCATGCTGGAAGAGATGGGGGTTGACCCAATGATAATCCGTTTCATCCGCCAGTTATATGCCAATGCCTCTTCCTCTGTCCGGTATGGCGGTAATGGGGAATGTACACGCCCATTTAAAATTGATAGGGGAGTGAGGCAGGGTTGTGTCCTCGCCCCGTTTCTCTTTTCCATCTATACTAACCTGGTGGAGGCCGCCCTGACCGGAGCTCCCCTGGATGTGCCAATTTTTGATAATAGGCCCCTTCCAATATTGGCGTACGCAGATGATGCGGTTCTGCTCGCTAGGACAGGGGTCGCTCTACAATCCCTTATAAAAACATATGCCTCATTTATGGCCTCATTAGACCTTAGAGTAAATGAGGCCAAAACATTCATTGTCATAGCAGGCGCAAGAAGAGGTGAAAAACACCCCCAGTTCCAGCTGGCCCCTAAGAAACTTGAAGTGGTAGACTCCTTTTCCTACCTGGGGGTCTTATTTGACAAGAACCACTCCTGGAAAAACCTGGTTGGGGGAAGAGCCTACTCTAGGGAAAGGAGTCTGCTGGCAATTAAGGGTTTTGCAAGAAGGTTCGGTGCCAGTCCCCTGGGAGTGATTAAAAACATCTACCAAGTTAAAACAAAGGCAGTGGTAACGTATGGGGTGGGAGTCTGGGGGACGGCAAACGTCGACCAGCTTCAGAGATTGGAAGACACCTTCTTCAAAAATCGGGTATCCTCACCTCAATCACACCCTAATTATACTTTACATCTCGAATTGGGGTAACCTTACTTGCTTGATTTCATCAGACTGGCCCCAATCCTGCTGTGGCTTTCGATCTGGCGTAGGTCCACGGTTAACTTAACTCAACGTATAACCTTAGCTGTTTGAAGCTGGACCACCACAGCAAGATTGGTTGGCTTAGCTATATGGAGGCTGAACTGACCGCAATTGGGCAGGGAGATCTATTTAGGGATCCCTCACTGTGTGGGAAGGTATCGAAGAGGCAAATCATTGAGCTGTGTCTCCAAAGGGCTAGCTTTCTTCAGAGGGTAAAACCCACAAAAAATGGACAACGTTTGTATACGATCTTATCTCTCCAAGTCTAAGCGATGGATTTTCTTATCTTTCGTGTATTAGTTTCGCTCACCACAGATTTATCTTACTGCGTTTCTGCCTGAATTATATCCCTCTGATGCTTGCCCACCCAGTGAGGAAGTTTAGACATTCAGATCTGCTTCCCTGCCCTTGCGACAACCACTCTCCCCAATCAGACTTACACATAATGTTATTCTGCAAGTTTTATCTTCCCGAAAGGAAAGCTTTTATCGTCCCGATTTTAAGGCGACATAACTTCACCCAATATAGGGTGGCACTGTATTTCCTAAAGGCTCTTTGTGACCCCTTTGTTTGCTTCTCTGTGGCACGTTTTTTGTGGGCATGTATGAGAAGGAGGAAGAACTGGGTTCCCCTGATTTAAAATGTTGCAAAATCCGGGATGCATTGACTGCTTTTTAACGTTGAGGACCTTAGCTATTGGAACTGTTTACAGTGTTTTGGCTGTTCCCATATATGATTTTAAATATTAATTTTATTGGCAGAGCCCATTCGTGAAACTAATGTTTTGTAACGATTTTAAATGTTTTTAAAATTGTGGTTCTCTTTTCCTTCTCTCTTATATGGATCTTTTACAAAATTGTGTCAGCGCCTATTTGATGAATTGATGCTTTTATGATCTGTTTTTATAAGAGATCGAATAAAGAGATTGATTGATTGATTGATTGATTGATTTGTCCTCTGTGGGTGTTTCATACCACTGGAACCTGATGGGCATTCAAGTAAGAATGTGCATTTATATGGTAAGTAAATGTGGAAATATACCAGTTTCAACTTCGGATTTCACAACTCCCAAAAATAATGTGAATAAGTACAGATAAAAGCAGCGAAAAATAAATATGGGTAAATACAGATGGAAATGTAAAAAAAATACCATAAAACTGATTGTCCTACTCATAACATTTTTATCTATGACCGGTTGCGGATTGCTATCTGTAGGAGAATTGCAATAAACACAGCTTCTAATGAACGCAAGTCAACTGTCTCAGTGTTTGCAGTAAAACTGAACTATGAGAAGGAAGGTAGCAGCTTTAGTTTGTTCTCTCCTGCCAAGTCAGTACATGACCTGGGAACCCAGGTGCACTGCGCACCACCAGACCTCCTGAGGCCTCACACAATATACTATGAACCAAAAAAGAGCCCAGCCTCAACATGAAAGATTTATTTTTACAGTCCAGAAGTCCTCGAGTCCTAGAACACGAGACTTCAAGTATTTTTTTAATAAATTAGTTTATGCTACCTACTGGGGAATAAAATCCAAATAAAGAGGGGCTTTTACCTCTGGCACAATCCCAAGTCTTACCATAGCTCCTTTCCTACATTAAAAACTCAGGAAACAACCCGTGTCCAGCAAAGGCAGGCGTGAACACAGGAGAAGTGAGGTATTGGAGACCTTCTTATAGAGAGAGACTAGAAGGAAGGGCTCAATAAAGGAAAGAAAAATGTACATTTTAGGTAGGAAGCAGGATGCTGCTTCAGGGTTCTGATACAAATATTTAAGTAAGGACTGGGACGAATAAGAAGGATGCAATGAGGTCAGGCGCAGCTGCTTTGGTCAATGTGTCGTGCAAGAATCTATATAAATCAGTGTCTCACACCTCCACCCAAATATTTTGAAGAATTCATGACAAATCCAGATGTTCTAGGGCAACGGTATTCAATTCAGGGCACTAGCTGATCAGACGAGTACCAGATTTTAATGATATTCAGACAAGATGCATTTACATCCAGTTTAACTAAATGAAACACATTTTTATAGTCAGTGGTTATGCTGAGAATCTGGAATGAGTTCATCCTTCTTGGACCTTAGTCGGACATCCCTACTCAAGGAAAAGTACATGTATGTTTATATTCATTAGAAGTGGGTTCATTTTTGGCTGTATTGCCAGCCAGCAACTCAAAATGTTGACTGGTCTGACTTCTGTTAGAGGATTTACCTCTCAGAACCTCTTTCACTGGCAGTCCCCAATAATCCAGCAAAACCATGGCATCCTCTGGATCCAAGAAAAGTTATGTTTTCTCCCCCTTAGAATCTTCCAACTTTGCTGTAAACACTGTTTGTTTGGGTCTCTTCATTCTGGTGGACATTAAACCACAACTAAACAATCTTCTTTAATCCATCTATTCCCTTAGGGTGGGGGCTGCCCATAAATTCATACAAATCTGGGGGGGAGATTAAACGGTCCAAGAATAGCTGCGATGATGGGGAACGACGGGCACACATAAGCTGCACTAGCGAGGGAGAGCCAACCGTAGAAATTTTTCTTTAGGGTCGCAATAGGTTTTTGGGAGAGCTAGAATAAATGAGCTAAGACATGGAAAATGCAATTTCCTACTCTGCAATATTTAATGTTGCTATGACAAGGCTTTTCAACGTATCAATCAATTATTGTTGTTCAACTATTATTTATTGCTCCTGATCTTTCGATACCTCGTTTTTTGTACCATTGGTCTGTGATTATTTCCATAACAAAAGTTTGGGGAATCATCTTTAATCCATTTGCTGGCTGACATTTGGGAATACGTGAAAGAGAGATTTCTTGAAATGTAGGAGAACGTTCATCTTGGCCACCTTCATGATCATTTTCCTTATTCTCATGTCCCACAGATGTACCATTCCAGTCTGTCCACCAGGGACCAGGCACCTTGTGGACTTCCCTGTTTCTGGCAGGAAGGCCGCAGTCATAGGAAACTCAAGGGGGCGCCGACATCTTTCCTCACCAAAGTTTCTTGAAATCGAAACACACTTGTTTGGTTGGTACTGCCACGCCCTTGCACACTTTTTAATTCTACCTATAAAAGCCTCTTGCGAATGCTGTTTTACTCTCATCAACTCTTGTTTGTAGTATTACTTTTTTCTGTGCCCCGTTGCTTAGGAGCCAGCAGGTGCAGAATTCACTTTTTCTATGGAGTTTTATTTAGCGCGAACTTGACCCGAAGGTATCGGGTATCAGAGCGCTTTACACGAGCACCAGTTGCGTTACATGAGGACACATTCATTTTTGGACACATTCATATTTTTTTTGTTAGGCACGGGGAGATTAAGTGATTTGCCCAGAATCACAGGATGTTGCGCGTCCTTGCCGAGACTCCAGGGCCGTTTCTACCATTAGGCAACACTAGGCGGCTGCCTAGGGCGGCAAAAGGGGGAGGGCGGCAAAAAACATGAGTTCTCCCCACGCCCCAACAGTAAGCACGCCCTGCTGTCCTCGCTCTTCTGGGCTCCAGCAGTTCAAGAAGCCCCCAGAACTCAACCGTTCAAAAGTTTTGAATGATAGTTTCTCCAGTACAGCCTGTTTCCAGGGCCTGTGGGTCCTCACACCCTCTTCCTTTCCTATCTCCTTTTCCTGTCCCTCTCACATCTCTCCTCCCCTTACTATTCATTCTTTTAAAATTTTGTGACTCAGGCACCCGGTGAGCACGTTTATTGTGTCGGAGTTTTGAGTTCTTGTAGGTCACTTCGGCACCAGGGAGTGTGTGCTGCGGCCGGGGAGAAACGCAGCCTCCTGCGGTGCAGGGGGGTGGGGCAACCCTCCAGGGGCCCCCATTTACACCAAGGCCAGTGAATACCTGTTACAGATGGACTCTGGCCCCTCGTTACATTCTGCAGAAGCCCCCCCCCATAAAAATAATTTTGCGTTGCGCCCCTGGTGTGCCCTGTGTAGAGATGCTGCTGATCAGCAAACTCTGTATTAGAGGTGTTTTTATTCTGTGGAAAATGCTTTGATCCGAATGTATGTTTTAGAAAAAGAAGTAAGACAAATCAATTTCTAAAGCCCAAATCGTGCCCCTTAAAACAAGATGCCAGGTATTATATTTGATTGGGGGCAGGCACCTTTACGGAATCCCAAAGGAAGACAATGAATGAGTTTAAAGTAACTCATTATAGAATGCGCTGCTGTGATTTAAAAATATTAGGATAAAGGAACCTGCCAGCTAAAATGAAGTGAAACTGTTGAAGTTCCACAATAAAATCTTTCTCCTCACCTAGACAAACATTGTATTTCGTGTGGATTCCCGTTTTGTACACCCACCGGTGCAGCTGCACGAAGGTTGAGGCGCGTCTAGATTTATCCGGAAATGTGTATCTTTATTGGGTTTGCTGCAGAACTGCTTATTTAAAGTTTCCCTCTGCATCTCGCCTTGTTTTTTTTACTATGGTGATAGTCGGTAGTGTGAGCCTTTGAATAAGTGATGTGGCCGGCATTTAATGGGCCCCGGTTCACACAATGTGCTCAAGTGGCGAAACTGGGATTACAAGACACGTCTCGTAGTTTGGGTTTGTCAGCAATCCAGGTGAGAATTGAAATCTTCAAGAACACTAAAACTGGCACTTTGAATGATAAAAGGTGCCAGCAAGGAGCACATGAAGTGGGTAAATCCTGATCTGAGGCCTGGGGGAGGCAGCTCTGCCTGAAATGGCATTTATTTCACACTTATAGCACAACTCTACCCAGCTAAGGTGTCAGTGCTCTTACACAACAGCAGAATTTGGGCAGGTTTGGGCAGTCGGCAGTGGGGAGAGTAAGGTGCAACTAATGAGAGCAAGGGAGGGGGCGGCATTTTTCAATTCTCGCCTAAGGTGGCAAAACACCTAGAAACGGCCCTGCGAGACTCGAAACAGGTTCTCCAGATTTGATGTCGACTGCCCTAGCCGTTAGGCCAACTCCTCTCCCGTTTCTCTATCCATGAAATTCTTACAAAATACAAAAGAGTATGTTATAGAAAGTGAAATCCCACTCCATGTGCGCTCTGGGAGAAATTCATTATGAAGATTCCAATATAGTTTAAAATCCATGGAGAATACAGTATGACAATTCCATACTAATTATGTCCATCCCTAACATGTGTTGAATATTAGTTTCTCAAAGTTTGCATAAAGGTTTAATTCTCACGAGATTTACCAAAAAGTGAATATTACGACAAATCAGGGAATACTGCCTCCACCAGCTTAGGAAACTCTGGGAAGTGACCAAAACGACATTAAGTGAAAACGTTTGATGTCTAAAAAGCTTTACACAAAAACGAAATTAAGCATTTTTGATGTATCACTTAAACTGAAATGTGAAGTTGTCTACAGTAAATTTTTACCAAAATTAATATGCGAAAATCTGGAGCAAACTCAATATTTTATTGTTTCTGATTATTATTTATATTCAGGTGAAAGCTGATGTTTTTTAGTTCCAAGATGTGGCCCTTGTGCGTCAAATTATTGGCAGTTAACATAATTATCAATATTCATGTTTTTTAGTATTATATTATTTTAAGTTATAATGTTTATTAATCGTTTTCTAGTGCTTACTTTTTCGTTATAATTATTAGTTGGTAGTGGCCAATACAGTTTGCAGGAGAAAATCTTTTGAAAAGAGGAACATTTGGAGAAATCAGTTATGCAAAATTCTGTCAGAGAAAAACAACACATTTCCAGGTCTTTACTGATAATGCTGTGTTCTTGTTTTTCATCCTCTTCTCTGGTGCTTACCGTGCGGCCTCAGTGGAAAAGCTTCCCTGATGTCATGGCGTTTCAGTACAAGTGGTCGACGTACCTGAAGTCTGTTGGTTCCTTCTACATAGGTTCAAGCCCTGAGTTCGACATTGCTGTCTACACCCTCTGCTATGTAACAAGGCCAGACAAGCTGTAAGTACCTGGGCACGCTCTGCTACCATTCGGGTTTTGCTTCTTTTGGCCTTAGTGTATTGATTTGTTTTTTTTAGATAGATTCTACGTTCAAGGAGTAGCTATAGTTCCACTAATATACTGAGAATCATTGACAGTTCATTCTAGTCTGTCTTTAGTCATTAATAGAGCATCAGAATCCGGCTTCCAATAGGTTTTGAGTTGTATTTGAGCAACTGAGACACAAAGACTAAAGGCATCAATTTGGAGTTACAAACATTAGATGATATTGATTTAGGTCGCCTACCTTCAAAAGTGGTGGCAAGGTAACAACATCCCACACCATCCCACATCATCGCCTACATAAACTACATCCTTCCTTATGCAACAGATCTCCTCCTATTTAGAATACTTTACCCCACTAGACCACACCTACCCCACTCTCAGCTGTACTACCCCCACCCCAAGTAGAACACAATAAATCCTCTATCTGGCCAGCCATGCTTTACTCTGAAACATGCCCTTAATCTCTTGATCACACCTCCTCCCCTCTTGCCCACACATCACCCCTTCAACACCACACCCTTCCTCTCTAGACAACAAACACTCTCATTGCATCCTCCTCTCTACTCTAGATCACACTCTCTAGAGGTAGAGGCATTCCAAAAATGGATTGGGGGAAATAAACAACAGGATTCATGGTATCCAGCAAGAGGAAAAGAGATATCAAACATCTGGATTAGGGAGGTCAAATAATATGATAACGGATGTTATTGAATTGGAATATAGGTTTTAAATTAAACGATTAGAAGTTGTAAATAAGTTGATTGGCGATATTTAGCAACAAGATTGGTGATATTAAACATCTACTAAAATGTATCCAGGAGCAACATTGGCTCTATTAAATAACTGGATTAGTGGTATTCCGTTACAAGATCAGATGTGTGAGACAGCTAGATTAGAGGTTTCCAATAACAAGGTTATAGGTATGAAACACCTGGAATAAATATATTAAATAACATGATTAGAGGTATTACATAACTGAATTAGATGTCTTCAATAAAAGGCTAAGAGGTATTAAATACCTGGATTCAAACTATTCAATAACACGATTAGAGATATTAGACAGCTGGATGTGACCTATTGAAAACTAAGTGCATAATATGTAGAGTGATAGCATCATAGTGTTTACACCTAGAGGTGCACGATTTCTAAACTACAGGCAGGAAGGCTGGGGATTTGGTGGGATGGTGGAAAAAGCCTAGGATACATTTTATCTCAAATCGACAAACTAGGTTAAAACACAACAGTTCAGGTTTCTGTGGCTCAATTAACACCAGTCCCACATGATGATATGCAAGCCATTCCACCAAGGGGAAATCTGGTGAGAATGTAGCTATTGCTTAAAGAGAAGAGGGTGTAAAATGGAAAGGAAGAGTCCTGCAAGGACTGGGATTACATCAAGTACACCTGAAGCTAGATAAAGTTAAGATATTATCCTTTTGTCCTAGTAATGCTGCCTTCTTTTTTTTCAAAAGGTGTGATCTTCGCATCGGTGGGCAAACTAGCAAAATTCAGACCTACTCCTGGGCCAACTCCACCTATGGCAATGGGAAGAGATATGTCGCCTCTTCTTATCCCAATGTCTAGTGCACATGCCACAGAAAATAAAGATCTTGTTCTCTTAAAAAGATTCCCTTCAGTTATCTTTTGCTTAGAGTTATTTTAGGATGTAAGTTGCATGTCTGTGTTCTTCAATTTCAACTTTTTAGTTGCTATGAATAGGTAAGACCTCAGTCTTATTTGATTTGCAGGAAATAGTTCCCTCCTGATCACATTGAAATTAATATGACAATTAAGTATCTCAAAAAATTTAAAGATAAGTGTGCAATATAGTTGAATGAAATGTGACATAATGCAAAGGAGCAGCTGGGATGGTGAAATGTCCCCTACATGCAGTGGCGGCTTGCATAGGGCGTGCTGCGGGGCAGTGGGGCGGGGCAGGGTGGGGGGGTAGTAAACTCGGACATACGACGGGACGGAGGAAAGTAATTATTACGTTCCTCCGTTCCGTCGTATGTCCGAGTTTACTACCCCCCCACCCTGCCCCTCCCCCGCCCAGCCGCACCGCAGCACACCCTATGCGAGCCGCCACTGCCTACATTGCTCTGAAAAGCCTTCTCCCATGCTTCCAAATCACCATAGTAAGATGTATCTTTTTGACCCTTGCATCTGCACACGTGACCATCATGTGTGTACGATGGAGGCACTGTTGCAACAAAGATTAAGACCCAGAGCTGGGCTCTGTGGTCGGAGGCGCACACGGGATGAGGAATTAAAAGGACTACTGTTAGTACATCAGCTGCAGATGACTGACAGTGGTGGCAGCAATATGATTCAACAAGCTGGAAAGGCCTTTTTATGCATCACTTGCTGTTGACTGGCCTCTCCTCTTGCTATCCTACTGGCCTTTCCTGTGTTTTCTAATTGGTCTGCCAGTCTCCTGCATCATTGGCCTTCCCCCATCCATGTGGACATAGATTTTGCATGTGTATACATTACTTGTGTGTGTAGAGGATGACAGTGGAGCAGCTGTGACACATGCAGTTATAGTCATACTGCATTCCATTTTGTATTTATTGCATTCTAGTGGTACCTAAGATTCAGGGCCGCTCCTCCGTTAAGACGGAGAAACGTCGCCCCACTAGTTAAAATGCCCCCAGATGACAAATAAAATGGTAATAGACATTATTACCATTTTATTTTTCATTCACTCAGCAAACCCCTGTCCCGAGCCGAGTCTCAGGAAGGGGGCGGGGCATTGCTCTTTGGCCAGCCATCTTGCGCCGGCCAGCCAGACATGCGCACTTTCAATCTCTCAACCCAGCTGTCTGGACAGCTGGGTTGAGACCGAGCAAATGCCTCCAGTGCTCTTTGGAGTGCAGAGAGAGCCTGCTCCATCCAATCCTGGTGCTGCTCTCATGCTTGTTAACAGCATAAGAGCAGTGCTAGGGTTGGTTAGGGGAGTTGGCTGGGACTGAGGAGAGAAGAACACCAGGACGTAGCGAGGACGTGCAGCAAGGTGTGTTTTATTTAATTTTTTTTTAAAGTATTTTATGTTTATTATGCCCTAAATCACCGACATGCATTACATTACCGTTTTAAAGTTAAACATTTTAACTTTAAATCGGTAATGTAATGCAAATTGGTATGAATTTAGTTTATATATTTTTGCCCCCATTTTCCTGCCCCCCCCCTCTCCATAGCTGGCAGCCGCCACTGCTAAGATGGATGGTTAGATGGAGAGTCCAGACAGCAGATGTGAATTCCTGGCTTTCCCGGAGAACATTCCGGGGATCCTAGGTAAGTCAGACAGAGCAGAGTTAAGGAAATGAGATAGAGGGCCCCTTTGACACTTAGATGTTTCACCCCGCCCTTTCATCTCCCATTGTTCTCTGGAAGGGCTACATCCACAATTTAACAGGTAGCAGTTTCCATTGCGTTAGTGCCTTTGCTGTCGGTTTCTCCTGAAAGAAGACTCCCAGGTCCATCCCACCATCCTTCTCCGCCTTGTGACAGAAACTTTGACTGTCTGGAACAGTTGGTGTGAAATAACCAAAGGGCCGAACTGTCCAGATCCTATCTCAGAGCAGGTTGGTGGAATACATAACTTACTGCACCTTTAGTATTAAGCTTGGGCAGAAACATACAGCCAGTGTGCCCAGATGTATTTTCCTGTATCCTGGGTTACCACACCAGCAGTGACAGAGAAACTCTTTGAGCACCAGATTTGGGACAACTACCACCAGCTGCTTTTGCTAGGTTCAGGCCCAGTAACCTGAGGGAAATTTGACCAGCCTACGAGGAAGTGCTGCGTGAATCCTGCTTTAAGGGCATGAGCTGACTCGCTCCCCGGAAGGGGGCGATTGGGAGAGCCCTTGCATGAGGAAGATGCTACTCTGAAAGAGAAGCACTGCGGAGGAGCTGAGGAGGGGCGAGACCGACATTGTTACGACAAGGGTGAGATCCGAGTTTCCCCACTGTGTGGGTGGTAGCATAAACACTGGATCCTGGGGTGTTGTGGAACTAAACATGGTATGAGCTTCCACCCAACCATCTACAGCCCAGAAGCATATGAGTGTTAAAAAATTTAGATCGCACACCAAAATTATGCTGCTAAGAAACCTACACCTACCAAGAGAAATTTGACATCAACAGAGGAGACTGCGCTCGCAAGTGGCATTTATCGCTATGACCCAGGGTGAGCACCTTGCTTGTTTAGGGGGTGGGTTTTTGTGACTGGACCCAAAGAAGAACCCAAGCAGCAAGATCTCCAGTGATGCAGACACCAAAACTCCGATGCAACCTCCTCTCAACTGGTGTTGGCACAGCATCTGTTTATCTGATTTTGAGCACTGGTCAATGGCGGCTCCTCCGCTATGGCGGAGGAGCCACTCACCCCCAAAAACGTCAAAATGGAGAGAAAAAAACTACACTTGTTTTATTTTCTCCTTTCCTGCCGAGTCATGGGGGCGGGGCCTAGGGGGTGACGGCACTGAGGGGAGTGGTAGTGCACTACCTTCACTGCACATGATGGTTTGGCTGGCCGTCTCAGGCCGGCCAAACCATCCTGCGCAGTGAACCTCTCTCCAACCCCAGCTGCATTGCTGGGGTTGGAGAGAGCAGGCACAGACTCCTAGTCTGTCCTAGAGCGCTAATCGAGGGCGCTCTGGCCAACCCTGAAGCTGCTCTCATGTGAGAGCACCTTCAGAATTGGCCGCAGGGCTTTCTGGGAGCCTGTGCCTGAAGCAGAGGAGCAGTGGAGTGCGACACAGGACACAGGCCCGGCTGTAGGTAAGTTTTTTTTTAAATTATTTTTTATTTTGCCCCCTCCCTTCATTACCCCTATGCCCCCCCCACACCCCCTCCCCCGCCCACCCTGCCACTCATCCTAAATACAGGCCGCTACTGGCGCTGGTGCCCATTTCTAGCGGTGGTGCCCTTGTTGGAAGTGTGACTATGTCAGATGGCTTGCAATTAGAACACTGACATATTCACATGGTGGAAAGTGCAGAACGCACACCTCCTGGAGACACTTACTTGCAGGCGCGGTCGGTGGAGGAGTGCCGGTCGAGGCGGTGACGTGGGCGGGGGAGGGGCAGGGTGGGGTGTAAACTACGGATTAAGGCCTAAAACAGGTAAGTAAACATTGAAATAAATAAAACGAATTTCGTTGTGAGCGCTGCATCGCCAAATGCGATGCAGTACGCGCAACGAAATTCGTTTTATTTATTTCAATGTTTACTTACCTGTATTAGGCCTTAATCCGTAGTTTACTACCCCCCACCCTGCCCCTCCCCCGCCCCACGTCACCGCCCGACCGGCACTCCTACCACCGACCGCGCCTGATACCTATATAGGCTTACCTCCACAATATTTTGATATTTGTTATTTTAGCTATCATATTTATGTAGCATGATTTTTCTGTATTGATATTTTGACAGACATTCTGATTATATATTTCCCATTTGAGTTGGTCAGTGTCTTTGCGCATTAGACCATTAATGATCACACCTAACTGGTATTATTATAATACATTACAAAGTAACTGGAGAAAATGCATGCAATTTTTCTTAAGAGCACATGACTAATCGCAATAACCAACAATAAACATTAGATTAGTCTCTAACCATGGGTTCCGGAGTAGCGTGCTACTAGCCGTAAAGCTCTTCAACGCCTCGTCAGGGGTACTAAGCGCTATATAAATACAATTACATTTAGACCAACTCCTATGATCTAGATTTAGACCGCGATGGGCCAAATATTTATAAGGTACCAAGAAGCCTATGGGCTTGCAGTGTGCTCTAAAGACCATCATATCATACAATATCTGACTGCACCATACCACTGATTATAATGTTTTTAGAGTAATTCTGCAGTTTTGTAATTTTTTGTTACCTTGCCTTTTTTGATGCTCCCAAGTCTAGTTCTTTTTCAGAATCTTTTTGCGCATTCCTGTTTTTCAGGTGTGTGAGGGATTGAATATTCTGCACAATACATTTATAATGTTTGTGTAAGGATATTTGTACAGAGGGGACTAGGAGGAGTGGAAGATTGGTCTCCTCTCTTTTAAGAAAACACTCCTCGGAGCTTCATTAGTTCTGACTAGCGAATGAATTGATGATCAGAAGTAACTTTTGAGAGACAATGTACAATACAAACACTACATCCTGGGCACTTTCTTGGAGATGATGTATATCCAGAATTATCTTGGAAGAGGTGGACTGGCCTACAGGATATTTGATTAAACTCCTGACTGACTGGCGACTGAAAGGCTGACAGGGTTATGAATTAGTGAAAAGACAGAGCCACATCTAAGGCAATCGATTAGTTTGACATTGAAATCCATGGATCAATGTTGCGGTGGATAATACAATTAAAAGATTGGCATGCTACCATGCTGTCGCCTTGGTAGAACATGTTTCAACTATTGCGCAGCTCTCCACAGAGAGCAGCAACTAGCTCTCCCCTACGAGTGTGCTGTCAGTGGAGCCCAGTAGCAATGTGGAAAGTAAACGGCCGCAAATGTCAGCCTGTGTTTTTCATTAATAAATGAACACACGCTGTTATTTATATAACCTGTAGTACTGCTGTAGGATCGATTCTAAACAGGCTATTAACATACGCCACATAGGGGAATTTGCTGAGGTTTAAATGGCTGGATCAAGTGAGAAAATGTGCTTAAAGCAATGTTCGACTGTATCTACTCAGTCAGGGATGCGGGCACTTACACCCTCTCTCCTCTAAAGGAAACTGTTTGCCAAGCTACTGGGGGGACATTTATCACTTTCTATTAGACTAGTGACCATAAAACCACAAATGTGAGTGTTTACCTAAACGTCACGAGTTACTTCAACCTCAAATATCTGTCAAAGTTCACCTGACTTGGCAGATCTCACTACAGTAACAAAACAAGTCTACATGATTGTACAATTTATCATTCCAGTATCTCACCAAGGCCTGACTCCTGGGACAATAAAATGTCTTAGCCATATATCTTTATATTTATCTATAGCTTGACCTATACCTGAGTTTAAGGCATGTGTGACACAGGAGGCATACCTTCGGACTTCTCTGAGAACTGCTGACGTTCAGTGAATTATACAGTAATAAGCAATAGCAGTTTACAAAGACTGCCTCTACTGAGTGGAGCGTAGACTCCCTGCCCATTCAAACCATGGCTCGTCTGCTGCAGCTGCCAATAAATGGTCGTGCAGATTTTTTTACTGAAATGGATACATTTAGACATTTTTTTTCTGCATGCATCCGAACAGCTCTTAGGTGTCACAGAATACCTGGCAACTAGTCTGCCCACCGGGGCTCATGAGTGCATCCAAACTTGTGTTTTCCAGGAACCGCTCACCACTTTCGACCACATGCGTCTCGCCATTGTGCTGTTAGAATTAGGGAGGGGTTTTGCAAAATGTAAAAATGCTGCACGTATTGATCTGCTACCATTTCGAATTCAATATTTTGCCAGCACTGGCCGATTAACTAGTCATAAGATTTAGCATATTGCTGAATGCTGCTGTTAGGTGTCAGAGCACTTTCACTGATCAGGGCTGCTCCAAGGGGCTGCCAAACTAAATCTCCTAAACTAATGGACTGCACCAGGCCAAACGTTCAGTATATGCAAAGAAGAAGAAAATTATCGCAAATTCAGTTTATGTGTATGCAAATGCATCTCATTAATATTCATCTTGAAAATCTAGAGTGTTTGATTGAATTGGGCCCTTGAAGGCCATTAGCTAGACTCCATGTAGTACATAAGCCTTATGAATAGACCCATAATGACTTCTACACTCTTGGTGACCCAGAGATCATCTCATGTGCAGCTATTGTTCTCATCTGGTCGCAGAGTAGTCCCTGCCTATGTCCTTTGGTGACCTTGGCTACAATACAGTCCACATTCCGAGCTATTATTTTAGGAAACCCAGGAGCTGAACTTAATTGAAGAGAATGGACTTGCTCAAAATGCATTTTTAAGTTTGCATTTCATGGTGGCCAGGATAGTTTTTATAGCATTGCTAGCGGTCCCAAGGTTCCTCATGTCAAGAGTTAGTAGCTCATGCAACCCGCTTTTTTCATTTGTTTTCTGGTTCTTGTATTTTGCCTTTTCCTTTAAAAATCCAAGAACAAATATTCATAAAGTCAAGAGAGATAAAAGGGTCGGGATGAGCTACTCACACCTATTACATGTGGGCGTGCAATCTCAGGACTTAATACTGCCTCTACGTTTGTATCCAAGTGCTCCCTAAGAGTCAGAGAAGCTGGTTGACATTAAACGTTTTTGGGCGAAATTAGACACCAGGCATCCCACGGCTACTGTCTTTTCGTTTCCGCCGCTTTGCTCTTGCCTTTTAGGTCCTCTGACGGCCAACCCATAAAGCTGACTACTGAGTAGATGCTCTCACATCAGGTGAGTTAGGAGTCTATGAAGTTGGGTTTGTCTACCCTCTGTCCTCGTAGGCAGGATCTTCAGGAGATTCACATAGGACACATTTACTAAATGTAATAAACAAATCTGAATGAAAAACATTTAAAAGTCAGTAGATAGCCTGAAAATATGGCAGGGGTTCCTTGACCGTTGTGTTACTTAGAAAGTCTCATGGCATACGCTAGCTCCTTTCTCGTGGTTCATTTCTTAGTATTCCATAGATCAGAGTAAGCTTGCGTAATAAAACATTTCTGATAGAGATGGACTTAATCCAAGAAACATTGTTGACTTCCACAATAGAGAATACAGTAGAATAGCCAGTGTAAGGAGGTATGATTTGACAAGAACTAGAGCGAAGCAAATGGCTTCTGCCCATTTAGTCTACCAGGAATTATTGCTTTTGACTCCTCATTTTTTAAAGCTTTTATTGAGAGTGAGTCTCACTACCTGAGTCTCGCTGTAAATTCAAGGATAATTAGACTAAGCGTGTTAACTGCCTGTGCCTGCCTTTTAAGATACAGCCGCTGCTGCGTGGCTAGGGTGAGAAACACTGGGCTGGTTACATATTAACAAATGAGCACATGCATTTGTGCACATGTGTGGCCGTCGTGCGCAGCCCTGTATCTGCACACAGGTAGCCTGCCGTAGAAGGGACTCTGCATGGATAGGTGCTGACCTGTAGTAAATCTTGCGTTATGAGTGGGTATTCATTGGATAGGACTGTAGTGCTTACTGAAAAATGTGTGGTGCATTCATAGTTACATACATATAGGCGAAATTGCCCTGAGGTGCAGTTTCGCTCTACTTATGCCTACAGGGTCCTGCAAGGTACTAAACTGGGGTAAAACATGCACAAAAAGTTTGAATTTGCAGTTCATAATAATCCTAATAGCCCACATCCACATCTTTAGGGACTTCAGGTTTTGTCATATTTCTCTGGCTCAGCTCGTAATCAGAATCCAGACCTTTGTCCCCCGTACTGGGACACATTATTTACTCTGCTCCCCAGCAAAGGGGTTAAAAGCCTCCCCACACAAAAGGTCAATTAGCAGTGCTTGACTCAGTTCATGGGAATGGAAAAGGGTGGGTAAGGAATCTGCATCCTATAATTAGCTTGTCACACTCCACCTGGGCTGTCCCAGCCCAGCCCAGGCCCACTAATCCAAAGAAGTGTGCCAACAGAGGAGGGGCTTACCACCGTTTAGTGGGAAGGCATAAAGCAATGGTGTCAGCTAGGGGCTGAGTTGAGGCCCTCAGAGGTGCTCTATCCAGAGACAACTTGAAGTTGCCATTTTGGATTTTCCCAATATGCTGTGCAGGAGGGTTGGGACGAGGTAGAGGGATGATCTGGCATCCTAGGATTGGCCAGGGGTGCCTGCCCCACAAACCTTCCACACCCACTTAGAAACCCCTTCACAATGGAGAGACTATTGAGAAGACCCTGGATCTGGGGGTGACAACAGTGAAAGGATGCCCAGCTGTGAAGAGAATCCACCAAATGCCCTGCAGGGATAGATTAAGGAGTTTGACCCAAGATGACTCACAGGGCTAGGATGGGACTCCACAGGGACAGAGGCGCTAGCCCACTTATGTCCCCTGAGGACCAACTGGGGTAAAGGACCTAGACTCCACTACCACACTGTGCCCTTCAAGAAGCCAGGAAGCTCTGGGACCTGTGGAGGGCATCAAGGATCTGCTGGATGGTTGTGGAGGGCCTGCAGAAGATGCCCTTACCAGCAGGAGTGGAGCACTGGGAGCCAGTCAGAGGACTTGTCTGGTGCAGGGAACCCAAACATCTATCTCCTCACCAAATGCACCATTTGGAAGCCAGGAGGCCTAACAATAATGCTCCTGGTGGCTAGTCTAGGCCACTGTGAGCAAAATGAGCCAAAGATAAAGACAACTGACCGAACAGGGTCTGAGATATGCATTTTTAAATACTTGCCTGTTTTAAAAAAGATAGAAACCCAAAAACGAGCATGTGAAGTTATGCAGTACTTTAAGGAATTACCCCTGGGGTGGGCCAAGGACTGGAACATTTTATTTATTATTTATTCTGTGGCCCTGGCGGGGGCAGAGAGTCAGAAGCAAGCAGTGCCTGTGATCCATGTGTGTGAAAGAAAGAGAGAGAGTGTTCTTCCCTCCCGCTTAGGACCAGGGCCGGCCTGGCTACCGGGCGTTTTTTGCTGGGGTGGCAGGGTGGGGACCAGGTTCACTGGGGAGGGGCCGATTTTGTTGCTGGGGAGCTGCAGGCACTTCCAAATGAACAATGCAAAACAAATAGCTTTAAAGCCTACTTTTAAAAACATTTGTTTTGCATAGTTTATTAAGGAAAGCCCGGTAGCCAGTCCGGCCCTGCTTAGGACGGAGTGCAAAGCAAACACAAGGAGATGATGGACGGAGCGCTGAAACTTTTCAGACACTCACCCCCAGTCACAGATCTGGGTTGAATCCATCATCGTTCTTTAGCTCACTTCGCCACCCCAGTTCAGACACAGCTATATGCAAATCAGTCTTGACCCTGTGCCTCAAGGGAACAGTCCAGCCCGAACTGCCAAGCCATGTCTTCCCTGGATCGGAAACAAGCATCCTGGGACCGGTTTCGGGCTAACAGCCCTCATCAGCCAGGCTAGCTTGAATCCAGTGGCAAAGTGAGCAAGGGACCCACGTCTGGGCATACCCTGCCAACTTAGGGCAAACAAAGCAAACACAAGGAGATGATGGACGGAGTGCTGAAACTTTTCAGACACTCACCCCCAGTCACAGATCTGGGTTGAATTCATCATCGTTTTTTAGCTCACTTCGCCACCCCAGTTCAGACACAGCTATATGCAAATCAGTCTTGACCCTGTGCCTCATGGGAACAGTCCAGCCCGAACTGCCAAGCCATGTCTTCCCTGGACCGGAAATAAGCATCCTGGGACCGGTTTCGGGCTAACAGCCCTCATCAGCCAGGCTAGCTTGAATCCAGTGGCAAAGTGAGCAAGGGACCCACGTCTGGGCATACCCTGCCAACTTAGGGCAAACAAAGCAAACACAAGGAGATGATGGACGGAGCGCTGAAACTTTTCAGACAAGAGTGCAGGCGGGAGAGACTGGCCAGACAGGGTTAGAGTGGCTCCCCCGCACTGCCCTTCTAAAGAAAAAAAGAAGCAAGGACTATGGGTGTCCTGAGTGCAACCCAAAAACAAAATGTTGTGTGTCACGAGGCAGCATTAAACGAAAACAGCAGGTGGACCAGCTCATTCAATATGTCGCAAGCTGGTCAGAAAATACTGGAAAATTACAATCTGCCTAATTTCTCTGTGATGCCTCAAGGAGGGGGAGGGGTACCACCAACGTTCTGTCATAAATATGTGTGGGCTGCAAGGAGTGCAGCAGTACCTAGAGATGGTTCTTTTAAAAACCTGCTCTATGTTTCTCAGTGAATTGAACCCCTGACCGCAGTAGCAGTGTTCACTGATTTTAAAGCTCTCTGAGCTGGAGCTTTTGCTCTTGGGTTCTGGAGCGCTGGGACCCCTTGTGGTTGGTCGTATGGCTGCATTACGTGGCCTGTTAAAAGTGAATAAAGACTCTAATACAAATGTTTACAGTTACTTTCAACTGAAATGGTTTATTGATAATGCTGCTAGTGAACATTGCACTGTTGACATTTATAATGAATGCACTTGAATATGGTATTGTCCTTATGTGTCTTAAAAGGGATACAATGGTGAATCATAACATGTGGCTGTTTTATTAATATGGGGACACCCTGCCAAAGCCTTATACCTACCGACACTCTTTACATGTGTTACATTGACAAAGGATAACATGGATATTTTTTATGTGGTTCCCCTGACAAAGCCAGTAAGCCTGCCTTATTTAAAATGACACCCCCTTATATTGTGGTGTTGCATTTGGTATAAATAGGGGTGGGAGTATTGTGATTATGAGGTTCAGGATCACTAGGCTTGTAATGTGATATGAGGGTGGCACTAATAGTAATTCCATCTAGCTGAATGCATATATTTGTAATTTATTAGTTGTATTTAGTAGTTTGCCTGTATTAAAAGTACTTTTCCTTTATAAAAGAAAAAGCACTGACTGGACAATATTTTACTGAGTTTTGTTGTTGTGTGCCAGTGAATTAGGATTGGTAGATCACAACCCCTACCATGAGTAGGCCTTGGACTGCTCTGCTTCGCTACAGCGAGAGAGCCAATTACTACATTAGGGCACTTGGTTCCCAGTAATAAGACAATTGTGGACCTACTACTCGTGAAGGACTCACATTGTCCTGTAGCTCCTATATTACCCCTGCAGGACCTGCGCGTTTGGATAACATATACTGCGGGCTTGGTGGCAGACTGACTCCGTGCACCCCCACCGTATATGTTAGCCTGGTTTGCATTAGCTAGCTCGCAGTGCCACTAGTGTCTCCTCTTATCGGGGAGAGATTAGTTTCTGGCGACCTTAGATCATGACAACCCTGATTCCCTCAGAATCGTGGAAACAATATACTACCTTTCGCTCAGTCATTCGTGCTCACTTATTCGGTTTGTCTCAGAGAGTTACACAGAATAAACAGTCGGGCGTTTCAATAAGTATTTATTGAACAGTTATTGAACAGTTGTTATTCTATTATTCTAGTGTAAAATATATGTGCTGCGGTAACCAGCAGACAATAGCAGAGATATATTATCAGCAGTACGATAAAAGCAAAGGGATAGAACAGTTCTACCATATTGCAATAATCATGAGTGCATGAATATAAAAGCATTATGCAAGTGTGCGTACTCCTATGATGCCTACCTAGATGTACCTGAGTGTACCTAGCATATGTGTGTAGGTCTTAGAAGCTAAGAGCCAAGAATCCTCCTAGGATTTAGCCGAACCCCCATACCTGAATAGAGAGTGTGTGGGACCCCGTCCTGGTCTCGAGTTGGACACCCCGTCCGGGTTGTGTCAGACCACTGTCAGCTTGAGCGACTGCATGCAGGAGCCTCAGCGTCTCTGGTCAGTGTGTCAGCATGGAAGTCTTGGTTCCCTCTACCTTACCGGGGCAAGATGTGGTGTATTTATACCCTAAAGAGTCTCGGTCCTCAGTATGGGTTGTATTGGACATGAGGAAGACGTCAGGGGTGAACTTTGTACATACATATTATGCCAGTGGTGTATTCTTCGAAAGCCATGCATAATTAATGAGTACAGTGTGGGCCTGTGTTTGGAAGAACCCTGCTGCATTCAAAACCACAGGATAGATAACGTTCAGCCCTCAGAGCTCGTTGTGTACTAGCTGGGACCAATGTAGGTGAAAGATCATGCCTATATAAGGAATCATACTATAATAGGACATGTACAGTTGTGACCATAATTGGGCATATGCGGCCATGACCATAATTGGGCAAGTACGAATATGACCATATTAGGGTAAATATGAATACGTCCATTTTAGGGCATGTACGAACGGGTCTACATTAGGGCATCTATGCGGGATATAACACCCACTCCTTTTCCGAACTGGATAGTAAATGACCATACTTAAAATCTGGACAATTTAAAAATATTTTTAAAAGCAAGTAAAAACATGGTTCTAAAAATCGTTAAAAAAATTTGGGTGCTTCAAAAAAAAAAAATGATTAAATTCAGCTTTTTTCTAGTTGCCACTTAAAAGTAAATATCGTCTCTCTATAGAAGTTGTATTACCATAAGCAGGAGAAGGCCATGCTTTTCTCAAGCGAAAGTGTCAAATGTTCCAAATTTAGATCGTTTATTTTGAAACGAGTGAAGAAGCCGAATTCTTTCCCAGGACACGATGAGCCAATTCAAGATTACGCGTCCTGGCTGGAAAGCTCAATATTATCGGTGTCAGCTGCTGTAGATGACAAATCCAACGCCTCACAGAGAACGTCAATCGCACATAGATGGAATGTAGTACTGCCAACAGTCGGTGCTGCGGCAGCTTGTGCGGCAGTTGTAACCTGGGTGCCTGTGGAGGAGTCACCTAACCCAGCAGGAGCGAACGGCACCTGTGGATTCTCCAGGAATGCATTCATCAGAATCGGAAGTCGCTGAGGACAACGCAGAGCGTGGGCCTTTATGGGGTCCAGCATTGCATCCGTGTCCGGAGGCGCATCTGATGGAAAAGTTAGACAAAGATCCAACGTGCATTCTTCTCCGCAGAACAGGCATCGAAGCACACGTAAGATGCAGTCTATCCAGACTGGTCTAAATGATAGAAACCAGGAGGCATTGAGTTCTCGCCGGCAAGAAATGCCCAGAAGTTGTACCATGCGTTCACGGTATTTCCGCTCCAGGAGCGTGTTCACCATTCCCTCAGGAAGTGGGCCATCCATTGCGTAGCAGCAATATTACAATCAGGATTCCTGCGATCAGGAACAGGATGAGCGGGAATCCTCCAAATACGCTTCCCAACACGGAGTGTATAAAATTTGGGATTACTCCGAGGACTGTCTGAAAGGTGCTTAACAGTCCGGACCCTATGGTCTTAAATAGGTGTACAATTCCGCTCGTATCAGACATATTGAAGATACGTCCCACCATTTCTGCGAAATGAATGGGGCAGTTTGTACGTATGAGTGCCTGTATCTCAGTCGAGGTCCTTGCAACTTGAAGTTCATAGGTTTCTCGAGCGGAGGTTAAGGGCACGGGTGGCTGTAAAAGCATGGCTTTCAATCTGCTCAGAGTATCAAACTGTATAAAAGAAACATTCAGCAAAGGCCATAACGGCGCCTCCCTGACTGTGTTCAGTGGCGGAAACAATACTTGCATACAGCAAGTAACCCTGGAGTTAACAGTTACTAGATATGCGACGCCCGGAAGCATCCCACAACAACCTTGATCATTTAGCATTAGGTAACTCCCATTCGAGAGCAGCTGGAAAACCGGCGTGATCATGGCCGCTGGGGTCCCTGACATGTGACAAGATAAGTTTGCCACTGAACCACTGCAGGCTCCGTGTAGAGAAATATCTTGACACATGAGAGAACCGCTCAAAGCGTTCTTGCAGTTTGTACCACTCAGATACACTTCTCGATCCCCATTCCGGCATCGGTATCTATATGGTAACTCCCAAGTTTCCTTGATGTATCCCTTACCCATTTTTACATATTTGCCTGCCTGCCTTTGCTCAAGGCAATATTGAAACTGAAACGTAGTGACTGGCAGAGTGATTTGGCCATGAATGAGCCATTCTGTTGATGGTGATTTGGCTACAGTGAATGGTAACCTTTCCAGTTTCTCAATACGCAGCATTGTATATTTGGCTCCCCTTTGTGCCATTTCTGTCCGTTTATCAGTTAGATTGTATACTGAAAACAGAGACGTGGTGTTTATAAAACGCCAAGGCACATAGCCTGCACGCAAAGATTGCAGCGTCCAGCTGAACATCATAATAGAACGTAGCTGAGATTGCCCGTGTTGTAACAAGAACAGATCTTGTTCTAATATGTCGATTGCCGAGGACACAATGTTGCCTAAGGAGCAAATCCTGGAGGTCAAAGTAGTTAACCCATTATCCACTACAGCTAATGCTTTTTCTAAGTTAATACGGTCTATTTCCCGTATCCTTTCTGCAGCCTCTTGTTGGGATATTTTCCAGTTTTCATTATAGTAGGCATAAAGGCCTGCATATATGAAACGTTTCTGACGTTGTTTCCTGGGACCTAGTAGAAAATCTCTAAGCTCCATGTCAGGTGTGAGTAAGGTCAAGTGGTGCTTTACTTCTGTGAGTGTCGAGGTCTCTAGCCAATCAAGGCACAACTTCCCAACACTATAGGATGTCACTACCCCTGGGTGTTGTCTTTGTACGTAGCATGTGTCTGGCCTATGGATACTAAACCCTCTGGTTGTATTCATAAATCTCTGTTGACATTTGTTTGTGTCAATGGGCCAAACCAGCCATTCTGTCCAATCAGGATCTGATCTGTTGTACTGGAAAATGTCATCTAATCCTACCCCTTGTGTAGTTGAATTCTGCCCCTCACCCATCTGCGATGGTGTTGGAAACCCCGGTGTGTTCATTTCCTTGCCTTTGGCTAATCCAAGACAGGATGTCTGTTGCACAGTTTCATTCAGAAATAAAAGCTGCTGCGGAATGATGCATGCTCTAAAAAGTGCTTCTATTCCCTGGACTTGCCAGTCCCTAGAACCCCAGATTGATTTGGAATCTATTGTGTCTTTCCATAGATCGAAACCCTGTTTAGACAACTGGTTCAGAAAGGATGCAGAGTAAATATGTTTGGTGTTTGTTAACATAATTTTCTGAGCTGAATTTTTCTCCACTTTATAATAAAATGACTTTGGGTTGGATGTGTTAAACCCTGAGAAGTATGTGAATTTTTGTGCAAATGCTTGTGAACTACCTTTTGGAGGTGTTGGGCAGTGTTCCCACTGGTGGTATTCAAATACATTTCTTGGTGTTATCGACTTGTGTAAGAAATGATCACCAAAATGCTGGTAACAGTACAATGTATCATAGTCTGAAGTACCTTCTAACATTTCATTGTTCGGAAATGCAGCTGTTTTTTCTAAATCAGACATCATAGCATTTACAGTTTCAGTGTCCCAATCATCAGAATATGCACTGGAGGTAATGATATCACTTAAAGAAATTTTAAATACATGTTTTAGCTTTAAAAGTTCAGTCGGACCTAATATATCATAATCAATCTTGTCTCATACTATACCGTCCGGTATAGGAACTGCTGTAATGTTCACTGAAGACAAGTCTCTTGGTTCACGATGTGAAGACTGGTGTGGTTTTAAAATCAAATTAACTCTTTGGGTTGTGGAGCTTGGCTGGAGGTATCGTCCATTAATAAGCATACTAAAAGTTATTATTAAACCTAGCCAGAAAATGAAAAATAAAATCCCAGTGATATACCATAGTTCTATCCAAGGTGACACCAGGTAAGTCTTTCTAAAAAAGTTCAAAAAGTCATTGATTTTCTGTTGGAGTGATATTTTGGCTGGCGTCGTTTCCGGCTCGCTTGGATCCAGTGAAAACGTATCAAAGTTCATGAAATAGCCAGAAGCAGTTCGATCAATTGTTGGAATTGCATCGGGATTTGTTGAAATCGGATTTTGCTCTTGACGAGGCATGTTGACGTAGATGTCTGTATTAGGTCTTATTGCAACTTGGTTGTTAAGTTGATTTTCGTTTTGTTGAAGTGGAACGAGTTCCATAGCATTGTTGCTTAGTCCTTCATTCAGTACAGGTGGCTCTTCAAACGTGATGAGTCTTTCTGTTTGAACTTCTTGTATTGTAGCAAGAGGAGGGCGTCTGCTACTGTGGAGTCCACGAGGCCTACTGTTTAGTATCGGCCACATAGTGTGGTTTGATTAAGTCAATTGAGACAAATCTTTTCTCCTTTTTTCCGGCAAGAGGCGGCAGAAGTACAGTTCTTGTGCCGTGGATTGCAAGGACCGGTACAGGCTTTCTGTAGGATGGCCCAAATTCTTTCTTGTCAGCAATCTTCTCTCTGACTAGATCCCGATTTTTGGGATCCAGATAGGTCTTGCCGTTACTGCCTTGACTTCCTCAGTGGCGGCCTGTTTCTGGAGCACATTACTTTGTTGTGTCCTGGATTCATTTAGATCCTGTAAAACAGCTAAACGATCATGGATATCAAATGGTTTTTCATCCGCCACTGTGCCTTCACAATCAAGATCAGGTACCCACATTCTTGTCCCAAATAGGACCTCGTAAGGAGTGACACCTCCTAGAGAGCTTCTTGGCTGATTATTGAGCGCGCGCTGTACCCCATAAAGGTGATCGACCCATCTACCGCCCTTGCCTAATACCCTAGCTGTTAAAGATTGCTTTAAGTCTCGGTTTTTCCTCTCCACAACAGAATTTCCCTCGGGATGGTACGGAGAGGAGTACCGCAATGCTACGCCCATTCCTTCCATGGCCTCTTTGTAAGCCCGAGAGCTAAACGCCGGACCACGGTCAGAATGTAACGTGCCAACTGCGTATGTGCCGATAAAGACTCGCAAATCTTTTATAACAGTTCGAGCGTCAGCCGAGCGCTGAGGCCAAACCCATAGGAATCTAGAGCAGGAATCCACTGCAACCATGATATATTTCTTGGACCCATCAGATTGTAAGGGTCCGCAGTGGTCCAAATACACACATGCGAGAGGTTTGTCTGATTTCAGTAATGGTGTCTGCGCTGGGCGTGTTACGGTGGAGCCTTTTATCTGCTGACAGATGTCGCATTTCAAGACATAGTCTTTAGTCAGCTTCGTTAGCCCTGGCCACCAGTAGCGCTGTTTCAGTAAAGAAATAGTCGCTGTAATGCCTGTATGCGCAGAACCCAAACCCTCGTGTGCTGCTAAAATTAAGCCTTGCCTACGATCCATATTTGGTATTACTCTATCCCCCACTCCAGGAATCTGAGCATATGGAATGTTTTGTGCATCTAACTTGTAGGAGTACTTGAGTGGAAATTTTTTAGGTACTGCTGTGCTGCCTTTGCGTGAAGCAATGACAGCTACCATTATCTCGCCGTCTACCCTCGTTTTTGAACGAGTAACTGCAGCAACGTCGGCTGTGCGAACAGCCCCCTTTGCGGCTTCATCAGCCAATGAATTCCCTTCAACGTGAACGCCATCCGCTGATGACTCAGAGTATGTATCACGTGAGCCCTTGGTAGTTCGTTTCTCAACTCCACTACCTGTTCCCATAGCATTTTATGCTTAATTGTGCCACCTTTTGCATCTTTGAACCCGTTTTGTTTCCAATGATGTAGATATTCATTGTACGACTGTACACAGTAAAAGGAATTACACACAATAAGTGTGGGGAATTCGTGATCCGTATTTATAAGTGCCAGTATAAGTGCTTTGAGTTCTGCCAACTGTGCCGTGCAGTCTCCTAGAGATTGCGTTTTAGTGCAACTCGGATGGAACTTTCCATCGTGCATGCGACCTTTAACAATCGCACACGCTGCGCTGTAAGCTTGCTTACTCCCTGTGGCTGGTTGAGCAGAACCGTCAGTGTAAATAATGTATTCATACTGATCGAGAGGCAATATTTCATTTGGTAGAGGATATTCTTGTTCGTATTGCAGGAATGCCTGTGTTTTTAAACTAGGATCAAATCTGTATTCAACATCCGTTGCAGTAAGAGAATCAGCCCATTGTATCCATCTTGGATGTAAGGCTTTAGCATTTGGAATGCTAGCTTTTGTAACAGCTTCTAAAGCTGGTACTGGGGTCACGACAATTATGCGTTTTCCCTGAGCCAGAGCTCTTTCTTTTGCTACAGGGGTCTGCACTGCTGTCAGGATTTTTTCTGTTGAAGTGAAACGCATTTCTGCGTTTGTATACAGGTGTGATTTGTATGCGATTGGTACTGTTTCACCTTCATTAAAAGTTAAATAAGTGTACCCGCATTGACCCGCTATTACTCGGATCACTAAGTTCCGTGCGTTTACGCGTGTCTGTAAATGTTTAGAAGCTATCATGTCTTCCTGTAGGGAACGCAGGATATTTGTGTGTTCCTGTGTCCATTGTCTGACTGAAAAATCAGGTTTTATTAAATCGTGGAAAGGTTTTACTCTTTCTGCGTAATCCAAAATGTATGTTCTACCAAAATTTAGGAATCCCAGAATTGATTGTAAATTCTTTAATGATTTTGGAGGTTGGAGCAGCGCACACTTTTCTAAAAAGTTAGCTGCCAGGCTTTTCCCCTCACTTGACAGCTCGTATCCTAAAAACAGTACATTGAGGTGGGCAATTTTTGATTTTTTGAAATTTAATTTATAGCCCTCAGAGGCGAATTCCATAATAATGGTGCTCACCCTGGTCAAGTGCCTCTTTAAGTCATCGTCCGTCAGATAAATATCATCCACATAGGACAATGCTTCTTCATCCAAATTTTGGAGTAACTCTGTTACCCTTGCTGAAAACAACCCCGGGCTATTCTTATACCCTTGGGGGAGTCGGCAGAATTGCCGTTATGACCCTAACGCACTGAATGCGGTCAGATACCTGCTTTCAGGTGCTATATTTTGGCAGAAAAATCCATTTGAGATATCAAGTGTTGTTTTGTATTTTCTCCGCACAATGTTATTCATTAATGCGGCACTGTGTGCATTTTGAACTGCAAATGTCTTTGTGCAAGTGTTTAAATGTCTGTAATCTAAAACTAGACGATATGTATTGTCAGGTTTGGCTACGGGGAACAAAGGATTGTTCATAGGTGAAGTGCAATTTTCTATCACCCCCTGATATTCAAGTTGATCTAGAATCTCCCTGACTTGTTTTTTAGCTTCCTGCTTTATAGGGTATTGCCTTTGGGCATTTGGGGAAACTTTTAACGGGATCACGTGGTGGGTTGAATCCTCATCCCAATCAGCATGATTTTTGTACAATGCTGGAGCTAGGGCAACCGCCCACTCCTGCGCATATGCATGTTTTAGGTGAATGGGAACAAGGTCGGAAAAGGCTGGAAAAATTATCGTTTCTCCCCTAGGGCACTCCATGACGAATGCAGGCGGCCAGTCTTGTTCTGCTAATAGAATGTCATAACCAGATGACAGATTTTTCCAAAAGAGACCCTTAACTTTTCTGGGCTTGTCCCCCTCCAATCGGAGTGTTATCTCATGTAACTTATGTGGGACACTTACCCGAGTATCAGGTGTTTCCACCGTGATATACTCACTCTACTCCGCTGTCACCAGAAATTCCTTCAGGTTCTGGCGAGCTATCGTTACTTCTGCCGCGCTGTCTAGCATCGTCAGAGCCCATTCCCCGTTCAGAAGCTGTGTCCTCAGAATTCTCGACATGTCTGATCTTGAGACCTGCTACCTTCTTCTTTTTGAACTGAGGTTTTTTGTTTTTTTTTAACAACAAATTTTATTGAGTTTACAACACCCAGTGGGCCAACCCCTGCAATCAGTATATAAACATATGACAAAATGCATATACAACAAATACCGACGAGGGTTTCACCGAAGGATCTGCGAAACATGCAATCCAACATCCCACCCCTCCCCTGCACCACTCTTCCCACCTGAAACGAGAAAGACATACATGATCATAACACTGTGTCCAATGCCCCAGCCAATGAGCACATTAGATTGGGGAATCCTTGATGATTAGCCTTGCAATAGGGTCAGGATTCGCTGACTGTGAATGGATGGATAAGTCAATGCCCCGGTATTTAGCCCACTTGGACCAGATCTTCCCATGTTTCTGCGGGCAACCCCGTGCCTGAAACACCGCCACTTCCGCCGTCATACATGTATCTAGGGCTGCTTTCCAGGCCGCCACCCCGGGGGGAGAGGGAGACTTCCAATGCTGCGCTATGTCACGCTTGGCTAAGGTGAGACCGAGGAATAGAAGGTGCCTCATATCTGTTTCCCCCGATGTCTTCCGTGCCATGAAGAAGTATCAATCGAGGATCCTCCGGGAGGTCCCAGCATAACACCCGCCCCAGACAGGACAGCACCCCCGACCAAAAGTGTTGTAGTGCAGTGCAACTCCAGACCGTGTGGAGGAAGGACCCGTCGTCAGAATTACAACGGAGGCAGGTTGGGGACTGAATAGCCCCCATCTTCCAAAGGCGAAGGCGGGTATAATATACCCTGTGAAGATACTTAAACTGAATCAACCTGTACCTAGAGGAGACGGCGGCATACTTGGGGCTGGCAAGGGCCTCAGTCCAGTCATCGTCCGTGAGGGCCGGTAAATCCGCCTCCCATGCTGCCCTAGTCCGGTGTATGCGTGTCTTGGAGTGCGTTGTCAGGGTCTGATATAGTTGACGGATTTTGTGCCCTCCCAGATCCCCCATCAACAGTCTGCCCTCTAGTGGGTGGAATTCGGGTAAGGACGTTAGGTGCTTTATCAGGGGGGACAGGGCATGGCGAAGCTGAAGATACCTGTGGAACTGGGACTTGTGTAGGTCAAACTCCTCCTGTAGCCTCTGAAAGGATTTAAGCGTGGTCCCTCGCATCACATCACCCAATGTAGAGATTCCTATAGTATCCCATCCCCGGAACCCGGTTAGAGTGGAGACGGGCCGAAGGCGCGTGCCCCGCCAGAGGGGAGTCGCGCCTGTCAGCGTATCCCACCAACCCATGGACCGGGATACTCGTCTCCAGATCTGGATTACCGTACTGCAGGCCGGGGGAAGAGCCTCTAAGGACGAATTGCTGTATAAGAGATCTAATAGTGGATGTTCCGCCAGGAAGAGCCGGTCCACCGCATAGGCCGGATCAGTCTGAGGATTGTACCACCATTCATTGATGACTAAGAGCTGGGACGCCCAATAATACGCCCGTACGTCTGCCGCTGCAATGCCACCGCAATAGGTGGATTGGATACAGGTCGCAAGAGCCACCCGGACCGCCCCTCCCCCCCAGGGGAATCTATTTAGGAGCGCATTGATTTGAAGAAACCACGACGGAGGGATCGGGTACGGGAAATTCTGTACCCTATAAAGCAAGCGTGGCAATGATACCATTTTGAATATTGCGGACCGGCCGTATAAGGATAAGGGAAGGTGGGACCATACCGTCATCTCCTCACGTACCGCCGGAAGCAGGGGGGCTATGTTGCGCGACCACGCCATGGCGGGGCATCTAGTGATATGGATGCCGAGGTATCTAAACCCCTCGTCCGCAATGACCAGCTGCGAGGCCCAGGTTTGACTTCCCTGTGCGCCGCATATGGGGAAGAGGATCGACTTGGACGGGTTGGCATGTAGTCCTGTCGTCTCACCGAACACCCGCAAGATCTGAAGCACCCTCGGTCCGGTGACCCAAGGGTCAGAAAAGAAAAATAGCGCGTCATCAGCATAGAGTGCTATCCTGTCCGAACACTCAGGCGACCAGACCAGTCCCCGATAAACCGCATCCCTGCGTCACCACTCCGCCAGTGGCTCTATCGCTAAAGCGAAAAGAAGCGGAGAGAGGGGGCAACCCTGTCTGGTCCCTCTGCGGAGGGGGAAGGAGGGAGAACGGTGGCCGGCCACACGGATCGAGGCCGTAAGATCTGTGTACAGCAATTTAACATATGCGCGGAACCGGGGCCCCAGGTTGACAGCTTCCAAAAGTTTAAAAAGGTAGGTCCAGCTCAAGGAGTCGAACGCCTTGTCGATGTCAGCTAGCAGGACAGCCACAGGGCGTCCCAGATGGTGGGCCTCGGCAACAGCGTTGTGCGCTCGCCGTATGTTATGCCTAGTGGAGCGTTGCGGCATAAAGCCTGACTGGTCCGGGTGGACGAGGTCCAGAATGCAGGTGCGGAGGCGATCAGCCAACACCTTCCCCAGTAGTTTCGGCTCGAAGTTTAATAGGGATATGGGGCGGTATGAGCCCGGGGCCTCCGGAGGGCGGCCCGGTTTGAGAAAAACCACAATTTCGGCATGGCGCCAGTCCAGGGGCAAGATCTTCTGCTCCAACGCCTGGTGCAGCGCGCCAAGAAGGTGGGGACCAACGGTCCCCATATGGGGGCGCAAAAAATCACAGGGGAACCCGTTGGGGCCCGGTGCACGGCCTGGGTGGGTATTGGTGAGGGCCGCCTGCAGCTCCTCCACAGAGATAGGCTTGTTGAGAACAGCTCGCTGCTCATCAGAGAGGCGTTTTGGAGGGATATCTACAAGAAAGGCATCAATAAGCGGTGCAGCGAGTTCCTCACGATCACAGTACAGGGCAGCATAAAAATCGGCAAAGGCCTGCACCACTGCCTCCGGGGAGCCGCACATGTCGCCGGCGGGGGACCTCAATAGAGGGACTTGCGTCGGGGAGGCCCTTGCCTGACATAGTCGGTGGAGCATCTGGTTGGATTTATCGCCCCATTGATATATCCGGTGCTGGGTCGCCAGCCAGGCATTCCTGGCATTGTCCGTGAGCAGCTGGTGCAGCTGCTGTTGGACATGGAGCAGGTTACGGCGGGCACCGGCGTCGGAGCTTTCCACTAACGAGGCCTGGAGAGCAAGCTGTCTATCTTCTAGATCTTGAATCTGTGCCAGGCGGCGCCGCTTTTCCCCAGTGCGATAGCTGATATCAGCCCCCCGAATCGTAGGCTTTAAGGCTTTCCACAATATTATCTGGGATTGAGTGGACCCGGTGTTGAAAGCAAAATAGTCTGCCGTGGCTCGATGGAGCATCTCCTGATTTCCGGGATCTCTAAGCAACCAAGGAGACATGCGCCAGTGATAGGAGGGACGACTGGTCTGCAGACGGAGTTTGAGCTGAATGGGTGAGTGATCAGACAGGCCACGTGGAAGGATAGAGGTATGTGACACCCGATGCAGGTAGCTGCCTGGGAGGAACATGTAATCCAGACGTGAGAGGGTGGGGTGTACGGATGATCCATACGTAAATCCAGCTTCAAAAGGATGATAAGCCCGCCATGTGTCCGCCCAACCCAATGAATGTGCCAAGATGTTGAGTTTAGACCTAGGAGGAGGGGTGGTCGGCGGTCGTGCCCGCCACCTATCCGGGGGAGCCATTACGTCATTCCAGTCCCCACCCAGGATAGTCAAGCCGTCAGGGAATTCCCCCCAGAGTTGCGTCAGTCTGTCAATGAACGTCCGACCGAGAGGAGGTGGGGCGTATATGCTCCCAATTGAAATCTGTTCCCCAGCCAGGGTGCCGGAAACGGCCGTAAAGCGGCCACCCGGGTCGGACCAATGCTGAGTAACTTGAAATGGGACCCTGCGGTGAATAAGTATGGCTGTACCCCGTGCCCCCCTTGAGAAGCCAGAATGGTACACCGTGGCATATCCATAGCGAGAAAGACACGGGGCCTTGTTGCCTAGCATGTGAGTTTCTTGCAGCAGCAAGACATCTGCTGAGTAACGTTTTGCCAGGTGTAGTACAGCCCCTCTTTTAATCTTATTCAGCAGGCCCCGTACATTCCAGGACACGATATTGAGATCTCCTAGGGAGTGCCATTAGCTGTGTGTGTCATGAGCTATCGGTAAAGTGTAGAGCAGCGGACATTGTGGACATATGGGACATCGTGGTGCGTGTATCGTAAAAAACAACTGTGTAACAAACAACAAATCGCCCTCCCAAACCCTCCCACCTCCCCCCCAACCCCTATACATCCTAGAACACGGAGTACCTGTCGCGGCGGAATCTCGTCCTGGCCCCCAAACGTGGAGGCCCTGGCGGACCCTCCAAAGGATCCCCCCCCACCCAACAATACCCATGAGAACTCAAAACAGGGAAGGCGTGTAAGACCCACTCCCTCCAGGGAAAGAGCAGAAGTCCCTGGCTCATGGTGGCAGGATATCCCGGCCTGTAGCCGCAGCCAACGGGCTCCGCAGTCGCAGGAGACCGGGAAGAGTCAATACACCAACGCATGTCCCAGCCTCGGGGTGCCTCAGTCTGCAGAGTCCTTCTTGTTCTGGGAGCGCCAGTTAGAACGGGATCGATGTCGTCGATGAGTAGCGTCGCTTCCCTGCCGTCCACCCAGATGCGAGCCTTGAGAAGAGTCAGAGTCTAAAGGGGGTGGGGAATGCGGCTTCAGGTGGCGTCGCTCATCTGTCCACGCAAATACTTCCTCTGGAGTATCAAAGAAGTACGTTTTTGAATTATAGATGACCTTCAGACGGGCCGGGAACATGAGCGCATAGGATAGGTTCAGATCACGCAGCCGCCGCTGGCCGCAACAAAGGATTGGCGTTGCTGCTGAACAGTCCGGGTGTAGTCCGGGAAGGCCATGATGGGATGGGACTCAAAGATCATTTTATCCTTATGTGTCCTGGCAAAGCGAAGAATGGCATCGCGGTCAGCATAATTTAGAAGGCGAGCAATAACCGGTCGTGGGCGCTCCCCGGCGGCGGCTTCTTGGTCAGGGCGCGATGGGCCCTCTCAATCATGAAGCAGGAAGAGATGTCGTCTGCGGGTAGCCGCGCCTTGAGCCATTCTGAGAGGAAGCCACCCATCGAGGATCCCTCGCAACCCTCTGGAAAACCCACCAGGCGGATGTTGTTGCGGCGGGCCCGTCCCTCCGCGTCTTCGGCCCTAGCCTCCAGCTCTCTAGATACCATGGCCAGCTTGTCGACCTTCTTCTGGAGGGTGGAGACAGTATCCTCCACCGCGGAGACCCTCGTCTCAGCCTCGGTGATTCGATCGACTGCCTTTCGGAGGTCCTGGCGGAGGAACGACACTTCGGACCCCACCGCACCGATCTGGGCCTCAAGGGCGGTTCGTGATTGATTGATGGCCTCCAGGAGTGTCGCCGTATCTGATGAGACGCCCTCTGCGGCACCTTTACTCGCTGGGGTGGCTGTGGTGTATTGGTCAATGGTAGGTTGTTTGGGTGCCGCCGCACCGGGGTTGCCCTTGCCCATGATGGCGTGGAGGGTCCGCTCCAGAGCAGTCAGTGCCACAGCCAGAGATAGTGATAGAGGGGGGAGCGGTAGAGTACACCACCCACCTCAGGGCGGGGCGGATCGCCACGACCGTGTCCCCAGCGCAGGCGCCCGATCCCAGGCAGCGCCGACAGGTATCCCCACCAAGAGCCCCCGGGGCCTCCAATATACGGGGCAGTCAGGACTGTCTGTGTGGCCGCCCCGGGCAGGCCGGGGGGAGGGAGCCGGCTGGCGCGGGCCGACTACCCCGTCCAAGCCCGTCCCCGACCGGCGGAGCCCTCCGTCAGGGGGTCAGGCGCGTGGGCAGCAGCAGAGTCCAGCCCGACAGGTCCCCCGCCCAGCTCACCGCAATTCAGTAGTGCACAGGAGTCTTCAGGCAGAGCGGCAGTCTACGGCCGTCCGGGGGCCCGCTGGGCCCCACCGGCAATATCCAGGCCCAGGGTAGGCCTCACCAGATCCAAGGCCCCTCCAGCAGGGGATCGGAGGCAGGCGCAGCCGGCAGAGGGGCACCGCGATTGTAGTGCACCCCCCGCTGCCCCTCAGGACCGGGGCCCGATCAGCAGCTTCCAGGGGGGCCGCCGGGCAGGATAGTAACAGCCCCAGCCGCGCCACCAGTGAAACGCGCCCGCCGCAGCTCAGCCACAGCCGCCCGCCGATGCGTGCGTGGTCTCCGTCGGTCCGGCCAGCCGCGGCGGCCGAATCGGGCTCCCCGCCGCCTCCAAAGCACCTCAGCACGATTGCCGCAGGCCCGTGAGCAGTCCGCTCGCACAAGCCAAGTGTCTGGGACCAGGATTATGGCGGATGATTTCCCTGGAAGGAGCGAACTGCGGAGCTCTACGGAGACGCGTCCGCCATGTTCGGCTCCTAGGCCACGCCCCTGAACTGAGGTTTTGATTTTTGTTTATCCTCTTTTTTAGGTGCGTAGTCCGCAGCGTGTTGCGTGTCTCTGGACTTTGTACGCTCCTTTGACCGTCCTTCCCTCTCGGAGTTTCGTGATGAACCCTGAAAGGAACGAGAGGAACGAGTATCAGTATCCTGATACCTGTCAGGTTTTTTAATATTATCCCTATTCCTGAGGTTATACCTCTTTTCAGAGGGCTCCTGTTGAGGAGACCTACCTCTGGACTGAGATCTGGTGTCTTTAGACTTTTGTTGTTTTTTATCTTCCACTTCTTTTTAGAAGAAGTAGGTGTCTGCTTTGTAGTGTCCTTTTCAGGACTGCCCACCAGTTGTGGTTTTAATGCTTTCCCACCTAGACTGTCTCTGCCTAGTTCTGCATATGCAGTTTCAATTATTTTGGGTAGTTCGTGTTGTTGGTCATCTGGACCGAACACCCTCAGGCGTTGGCGGATCGCCACAGAAGCTGCTTCCCCCTTAATGTTAGCTAGTATTATGGCTGAGACCTGGTCAAAGTTATTTAGTAACTTCATCCCTAAATTAAGGGCAGGCTCTGCTCCGTACTCATTTTGTATCTGTTTTAATACTTCAGGGACTACTGCTATTGACGGGATACCATGTGTTCTGGTATATTTGGCAGCAAAGACTGAACCCCAAGAGGTGCAGTCCTCTACTTGTGGTGTGAGACCCTGGGCAAGCAGATTGTTAGAATTCTGTGTTTATCACTGGTTGTAGAATTCGGGAATACTGCTTCAAGCTGAGTTATTTTCTGAGCTATCCAGAATGGGATTTGTTCGCGTTTTGCTGGCATTTTGCCCATTACCGCGTGTTATGTTTGTGGAGTTATTTTATTAACTGTACCTTGGACTGGAGTGTCTTGTGCTGCAGCTGGTGCAGGCTGAACTGTTAAAGTCCTCATCACAAATTGTGTGAGGTTTCTGTAGATTTTAATTGAATCTCTGTGTTGTACGAGTAAGTCTGGCTGTGTCATTGTGTTAATGTCAGGATGCGGTGTGTATGCCGCTAGTATGGGCCATGTGGCTCCTGCTCCTCTGAGCGGGCCTAATCTTGCTCTTCCATGTACGTGGGGTAGGGCGCCTTTAAACCAGTAATTATGCTCCTGGTAAGTGAGTGGAACCTCTACTTCCTCAAAAGGAGTATAGTCCGCTGGTGTTTCACCTTCTAGGCAGGGGCGGTGCGTCCATTGGGGCGTTGGGGCGTAGCCCCCCCGCCCGCAGCTCCCTCGGCGTCTTTGAACCTAAGTAAACTGAATCAGTTTACTTAAGTTCAAAGAGCCGAGGGAGAACTGACAATCATGTCAGTCAGCATGACGTCGGACCGCCCACCCCCTTCAGAGTCTGAAGGGGGTGGGCGGTCCTGCGTCATGTTGACTGACATGATTGTCAGAGGGACCAGGGGCAGCAGGCAGCACTGCAGCACAAGTGCGCATGAGTGGGGAAGGGCACCGAATTTTCGCGCCGTGCCCAGTCATGCGCACTTGTGTGTGCACTGGCTTGCGCATGCCCATTAGGAGAGCGAGGGTTGAGCAAAGGCTCAAACCTCGGTCTCCTAATGGGCAGGCGGGCGAGAGGTAACCGTGCCCTAAGCCAATCCTGGCGCTGCCAGCAGTGCCAGGATTGGCTGAGAGGGGCTGTAGGGCCAAACGGAGTCGGGCCCGAGGCGGCGCGGACGGCGGACCTCCTCAGGTAGGATTTTCTTTTTTTATTTAAAAAATCCCCCGGGCCCCCGGCACAACCCCTCCCCCCCCGCGAGCCGCGTCTGGCTGCTAACACTGTACATCATTGCCCCCTTCATATATAAAACAGGTCATTGGAAACATAAATCACTTATCATCTGTAGCTGATCCCAGAGAATGCACCAGCCGAACCTCAACGCTCACATATAGCACATCTCTGTGTAAATAGACATCAACTTTCGGTGCACACGTAATGCAGACCTCAGTTCACATATATAGCTAATTGTGAGGAATATATACATCATTTTCTGAGTGCACAGGCATTAGTTAGTGTCTCGTATAGCCATTCTTTAGCTCTGATCCTAAAAAGACACTGTTCCTCCGACAAATGCGGCTGAAGAGAGACGGCTCTTTCCAGAGAGACGGACCGCACCTAACGAGTGCCCGAGTCTACCAGATATGAACATTTGTACCCAGCTTACTTAGCGATTGGAAAAGGCCTATGAGGCGCTATATGAAAACAAGATATTAAATCGGCGCGTTGTAATAGTGCCCTACTGGGGGACATTTTCGGGTTCAATGGCATCCGGGCCGCCTGCGATGGTGTACGGACCCTGGTTAGAAGCACAGTGGCGGTCGGTAAAGGTCTCCAGGCAGGCCCACTCAAGTGGACACTTGTTAGCCGATTGCAACGCGGCTGACTGGATGTAGTCTCCGGCTCTGCCTTTTCTGTGGCCCTCTGTGTGCACCCGTCTTTACCCTAGAGTAACCGAACTTTTCAAGTAGGGAGCAAAGTTCACATACGTTACCGCTGCAACTGGTAGTCAGTCAGCTGAGTTGTCCCACTGGACCCCGGACGTGCCTCGTGCTCGCAGATCACAGAGGAGCTGAACACTTTCTGCCACCTCACTGGATCTTGCAGCGTGGTGGTGTACTTAGCGCTCACCTGCAGGCGCTGAACCCCCGGAGCTATCTAACGAGGATTGACGCCGCTGGTGCCAGGGTCTGCATGGATCTCTGCAGCGGGGAGTCCATCACCGGACAGTTTCCAGCACGTTTTTATAAGGGGGTGGGAATTGGGATGGGAGGAATGTACAAATGCGCCTGGAAGTTGGTTCAGTTAGCTCTATGTGCTATGCAGAAATGAACTCCTACTAAAGATTAATCGTATGCAGATTGTGACAACAACAAAAAAACTCTGAATTTGCCGCGTGCACAGACAATTGTGTCAATTTTCCAAGACCCGGTGGCCGATTATAGAACACGAGCTCCACTTAGGAGGCAACTTCGGGGTCCGGGGTCCTGTTTCGTATATGTCATCTGAAATAGTGTGTCCAGTTGTGTTGTAGTGTGCCTGACTGGGCACAAGGGCAGATGGGCACATGTGAGGTAATATGGATGTGTACATGTTGGGCATTTTGTTTACTTGGGAGTGGAGGGGGCATCTGAATTATTGCCACCAGTTTAGAAGGCCTCCTGATGAGCGCTCTTTCCGGATTACGAGGCAACATCATTTGCCATTTCAGCTAAAACACCTTTTGAAATGTAGTTCCGATCGACCCCCTGACGACACCCGGCCGTGAAGCTCTTACCGCTCCTCAGTGAAGCCATGGCAGCTCCGTCCTTGCTTCTATTTACCGACAGGTCTGTACACACTCTCATAAAAGCCAGCTTCCAATGCAGTCTTTCACGCATTTCGTTTGTGCGTTTGCCTTATGTTTTTTAGTAGTTCCCGTAATTGCACACATTTTCGAAAGTGCTTGGCAATCATATATATCATATATCTCCCCTTTCAGTCTTGGGACGCGTATACCCCCCATCTCCCCTTAGCCCTGCGACCAACCCCTGCTGGGTCCTCGAATATTACAGTGACGACCCCCACACCTGGTCATAAGCCTCCATTAAAGGGGCCTCCGGGGAATGATGTCACAATGCGCCACAGAACCCTGCTGACGTCATCAAAAAGCCACATTCAGGAATGCCTATCGTTGGTGATTTAGAGATTCAGGATTAGATTTCTTTTCTCTGCACAGCATCTTTTAAGACCTGGGACACGCATGCCTTCCATCTCCCCGTAACCCTGGAACCAACACCAGGTTGAGTACCCCTGCTGAGTCCGCCCTTGGATCCTGAGGCCCGAACACACGTCCAGTATTCTCCCACGTACTGGGAAACATGCCCACACCCCACCCTTCAACCTTGTGCCACCTCAGATGCCCTGCCTTTCACTTAGCCCGGCTGCTGAGGTGCTCCTCCCCCTCCCATAATTGACTCTACACAACCTGAAATGTGACACCAATTTAAAAAGCTTTGGAGTGGGGGTGCAAAAAAGTACATGAAGCATTGTGTTTCTGCCTTTGCAGGAGGGGCTTCTAAAAGGGGCGACGATCGCGAATCCCCACTGTTTCACTTTTCCAACAGTACTTACTGAACAAAACTTAAGTTCTGAGATTCTTCTATCTATTCTGTCTTCCCATCGGTAATAAAAATCAGTGAGTTTCTCTGTCTTGTTTTGGCAGCACGTGGCAGTGCGCGTGCCTCCCGGGCTTGCAGCGTTGACAGGCGCCCCGGCGAGCACGCTTATTGTGTCGGAGTTTTGAGTTCTTGTGAGTGACTTCGGCACCAGTGAGTGTGTGCTGCGGGGTGTAACGCAGCCTCCTGCGGCGCAGGGGGTGGGTCAGCCCTCCAGAGGCCCCAATTTACACCAAGGCCAGTGAATACCTGTGACAGACAGAATCAGCTAATTTTGTGTGGGTGTACTTGCACAGTGGTTTGGTTGTGAATTGTTATTTTCTGTGCTTTGCTTTGCGTACACAGTGATGCGACATTGCCAGGTGGTTGCTTCCCTTTGCAGTATGAGGGAAGGGACAGATGCTCTACCAAGAGATGTTCGCAGGCCTTCTACTATGTACATTCCGAGGGCAGCAAACAGATAGATGATGCTCACCATGTGTCGCTATTTTTTTTATGTTGGTGATAGACTCGGCTGTATGTAATGATTTGCACAGCACATCTGTTCTTTATCGTCTCTGAAAGGCGCCTGGACCCATACTGTGTGTTAAACAAAGATGGCCCTACTGAGGGTGTGAACAGATGTCTCTATCGTAACGTTGAAGAAGCCCACAACTTTTGTGTTTGCGACCATATTGTGTCAGTTGTGCCTCGTAAAGGGTTCTAGGTGCCAAGTTAATCCACCGCCCTCTGGCATTTAAACATCAGGTGCGATCTGGCAATATTTCTCACCTGGTATATGTGTTTCCTTTGCGGAGAAGTCCAGTAGTGCTGCAGAAGGGGCATTCTTTTGGAAAACCAAGTGTAGAAATGTTCCAAGATTGTGAATATTCATTCACTCGTTGGTGCATTCCATAGATGCCATCTGTATTGCTACAGCTCTCCTTTTTACTTGTCGAATCCGAGTGCTTCAAAGCACTTGCTGTATACATTTTGTTTGCAATGGATGATTGTGAAGGGGTATGCACATTAGATTGATGCAGGTGTATCAAGAGATCAACACGCTGTGCAGTATCCAGCTTGATCGCACCTATGAAACTTGCCATATTGGCGCAGGGTCTTGACTTTGTTTTCTGTGACAAATCTTTTCCCAGCAATTATGGGATGTGTTTCAGAGTGGAGGTTCTACCTTCTTGTAACAAACCATTCTACCAATAATATAAAACACTGTGGTATAGATTGATGTGACTCGTGCTGCACTAGTTGTTGGAAGAGACGGGCACTAAGGAAATGACAGGGATAAGAAAACAGCCGGAGCAGATGCGGGAGAGAGACAAGCAGCAAAGATAGCGAGAGATAATAGAGGAGGAGGGAGTTGGAAGAGACCTAAGAGACACAGAAAAGACCGGGAGTGAGGCAGTGACAGGGGAAACAGAGGGAGTGACCGAGAAGCTGCAAGACCGAGCGAGAGAGAAATGAGAGAGGAAATTGGACAGAGAAAGAGACAGCGGAATAGAGATAAGAGCTGAAAGAGCAGGGAAGAGACAGTCAGTCAAGGAATTAACTTGAGTGCAGAGAGAGTAAGACAGAGAAAGAGACAGGCACAGACAGACTGGTGGCCGTGACAGGGGAGAGCAGAGGAATGAGCATGAGGCTTTGAATAGAGGGAGGAGACAGTTGGAATCATACTACAGTCACAGATCCGAGGCAAGGAGGGAGACATGGGCAGGAGAGAGACTGCCAGGGAGAGAGAGACAGTGCACAGACAAGCTGAAGGGAAGGGTAGTGAAACATGGAAGGAGAAGGGGGCATTTCTATTTACTTTTCGAGTTTATGAGCGTTTTCAGGGCGCGCACACTGAATATGGTCCCCAGAGTGTCAATAGGGCACATTATCAAGGATAAAACATCAAAAAAATATAGACAGGTGTGAGTCTAGATTTTCTACACCTAACACCACATATTGTATTAATTGTATTTATATAGTGACTCTACAATAGTCTACAGTGATGAGTACATATCACAAGAATTACCACTTGCTATTGTTTAATATGCTAAACTGAGGGAGACATTAAATGTACTGTGTTCTGCTATAGGTGATGAACTTGCCACATAGAGAATTTTATGGCGTTCCGGAGCATGAGTTGTGTTTGAGTGTTGCTTCCTTCTTTATTCCTTTTTGTTTCCTTTGGCTCTCATTCATAGTATATGTACAATTGCTAAGTGCTTGTATTCATAAACCTTCTACTCTATTTAAAGGTATTTTCTGTATTCCTGGTATGAATGGCTCCAAACTAAATGGCCAAGAATGAGTTCTGGTGTTGGAATATGCAGAAGGGTTCAGGTTTGTGCAGTAGAATGTGATGAGTTTTCAACTTCCAGAGAAAATATAGAGAGGACATGAGATGAGAGAACTCTCTTAAGGGCATACTTTTTGAGGAGGCCCTCTGCTTTTGATTGCAGTGGCTCAGTTTATTTGGTGATTCACAATTCCAATCATGGGTAAAACATGGCTTGTTGAACATAGATGAGATGTACTTGCAAATTATTTGATTGCATATTGCATTTCAGGTTTTCAATTTGACCAATCCTTTGACTTCTTACCAACTAAATATGAGTGTCTTCCTGGTCGAGGACCACACTGCTTTTTCTCTTATCTGTCTTGTATCAAGACCCTGCTGGACTATGGGGTGAAAGAAAGCTTGAATAAGCAGCTACCTATGTTATATGACATCTCTTTATTAATGTAATAACTGCACTTTCACAATTGCTTTATTAACCATCCTGCTTTCTCAAATTTGCTTGAAAATGCACCATTTGTCCACTCTTTTTCAAAATTTTCTCGGGTGAGAACCCCCCGAACCCCCTTAGGTTGTTCGGGCGCGCTCGCTACGCTCACGCGCTGCGGTGCAGTATGCCAATAATTTTACGCCTCACCACTTTCAAATGTCACCAGCCACCACTGCTTCTAGGTAGTAGTGAAATACATTTGTAATTGCATTCACTGCTGGGAATGTAACCCAAGAATAGAACACCTCTGTTTTATTGGATTCATGTGCCTTAATCACGAAAATTACTGTACCACCCATGGCTCTTAAGCCATGTTCTAGAAGTTTTATGGTGACTGCCCTTCTGAAATTTGGTGCAATTTGTATTGCATCCTCAGGGTTTTCTTCTAAACCTAAGAGGTTTGTTGTAACTCTCCCTGTTGTGTTTGTTTCTTCCACCATTTTTAATTGGAAGAAGGGAGTTTAAAGAGTTCTTAAAATAAGGTGTAAGTGCACAATTGTAGGAACTAAATGTCCTTCAAGCTTGAGTAACCAACAGCCAATAAATAGTATTCTCGTACTACTCAGCTGCGGCGGATTTGGTGCCCACCCACTCCAGACGTCTCTGGGGTTTTGTGAGTAGGTTCTCTGAGAATAGCACGACTGAACTACTCAGATTCTACTGTTAAATAAGTACCCAACCAACGTTGGCGGCGCCATGTCGTGTAGCTCCTATAGTACCCCTGCAGGACCTGCGCGTTTGGATAACATATACTGCGGGCTTGGTGGCAGACTGACTCCGTGCACCCCCACCGTATATGTTAGCCTGGTTTGCATTAGCTAGCTCGCAGTGCCACTAGTGTCTCCTCTTATCGGGGAGAGATTAGTTTCTGGCGACCTTAGATCATGACAACCCTGATTCCCTCAGAATCGTGGAAACAATATACTACCTTTCGCTCAGTCATTCGTGCTCACTTATTCGGTTTGTCTCAGAGAGTTACACAGAATAAACAGTCGGGCGTTTCAATAAGTATTTATTGAACAGTTGTTATTCTAGTGTAAAATATATGTGCTGCGGTAACCAGCAGACAATAGCAGAGATATATTATCAGCAGTACGATAAAAGCAAAGGGAGAGAACAGTTCTACCATATTGCGATAATCATGAGTACATACATGAATATAAAAGCATTATGCAAGTGTGTGTACTCCTACGATGCCTACCTAGATGTACCTGAGTGTACCTAGCATATGTGTGTAGGTCTTAGAAGCTAAGAGCCAAGAATCCTCCTAGGATTTAGTCGAACCCCCATACCTGAATAGAGAGTGTGTGGGACCCCGTCCTGGTCTCGAGTTGGACACCCCGTCCGGGTTGTGTCAGACCACTGTCAGCTTGAGCGACTGCATGCAGGAGCCTCAGCGACTCTGGTCAGTGTGTCAGCATGGAAGTCTCGGTTCCCTCTGCCTTACCAGGGCAAGATGTGGTGTATTTATACCCTAAATAGTCTCGGTCCTCAGTATGGGTTGTATTGGACATGAGGAAGACGTCAGGGGTGAACTTTGTACATACATATTATGCCGGTGGTGTATTCTTAGAAAGCCATGCATAATTAATGAGTACAGTGTGGGCCTGTGTTTGGAAGAACCCTGCTGCATTCAAAACCACAGGATAGATAACGTTCAGCCCTCAGAGCTCGTTGTGTACTAGCTGGGATCAATGTAGGTGAAAGATCATGCCTATATAAGGAATCATACTATAATAGGACATGTACAGTTGTGACCATAATTGGGCATATGCGGCCATGACCATAATTGGGCAAGTACGAATATGACCATATTAGGGTAAATATGAATACGTCCATTTTAGGGCATGTATGAACGGGTCTACATTAGGGCATCTATGCGGGATATAACAACATCCTTCATAACTAATAACCCAGTGTCTTAAATAGAGAGAGTGACGATTCCTGGAAAGCACACAAATTCACCTCTTTAGCTCTTTAGCAGAAGTACCTGCTGGGTGTGTGCAAATAAATAGGATTTGTCTTACTTAAAGCCAGGCCCTGAACCTGTGCGTCAAACAGGTGTTGATGGAGAGGGTGGTGATCAACTGTGATGAAAATAGCTCATGGAGCTAAAAGGCTGAAACTTTGATACTCCTGTCAGTCACTGAACCCTGCTGCTAAGTTGTCCAAAAACTACAGCACTACATTTTCAATATTTTTGCTAGGGTAGAAGAAACTGTGGTATGCGTGAAGAGAGTTGTTTGCCTCGGCTTCAGTGCTTAATTTGAGCCGGTGCTTTCCGGTGCTCAGCACCTGCACTTAATTGGTATCCGGTGCTCGGCACCGGCACCTAATTGTCAACACAGTACTTAGAACAGTCCACCACATGGTGGCGCTGCTCATCTAATTTAGAGATGAGCAGAACAACGGTAATTTAGGACTACAATATACATTAAAATTGATAATACCTGCCTCCCCAGCCATTCCTTTAGCTTTGGGGACCTGGAATAATCTGAACTGTCGCATTTACATGCGAGAGAGATGGCTAGTAGTTGTTTTGGCAGCAATGACAAGGGCGATGGGTGGTGCAAGCTGCAGTGGCCTCCTGGTCAGAGCCCTGGCACTTAATATTTTACAAATTAAGCACTGGGCTTGGCACTGGGATAGTGTTCGCTCAGTGTGCAGTGCCATGTGACAGCGTTATGGTGTCTATGTGGTCGGTAATATTTGAATGGAAGGGTATGTTTGTTAAACCCTGATGTCACCAGTCCTAGAGTTGCAGTAAAAATGCCAAAACCTGCAATCTATGTGTCACGCATTCTGATTCCATCAACTCAAGGACAGAGAGCTGTTGCGCTGTAACCCAATCAACTCTTCAGCTTGGTGGTGATGCCTTTGGTAGGCCATGAGAGGCAGACTTCTACATCAGCATGTTTGGAGGCAGAGTCTGGAGCAATATGAGCAGAGCACTGCTTAATGTGTGCCGACGGTTGCATGACAAGGGCCCAACTGTCAATTTTGGGGACTGGGACTTATTTCCCATCAGACTTTGATCAATAGCACCTTATGACTCTTTATTACCTTTACTGAATGTCAATATTGATAATATTTGGAATGGATCTCTTCCAAGAGCTGCGCCTATATATAGAACTCTATTATCTCATGCTATAACCAGGGACACTGGAATTATGCGGCAGGGGATGGTCAAATTATGCAGCAGGGTTGAGTAAACTATGCAGCAAGAAAAGGCAAATTATGCACAATTATTCAGGACATTTTGTGATAGCATTACTTTATTATTTTGTCATGTTTAGGGTCAAGCCTGTGAAGCATGTGCTAGCGCATGCGTCTCGCTTGCGAGACACTTATGTTTACAAAAAAGGCTTGGAGCCTGCCCATTGCTTACAATTCATAGGCTTCAGTGTCACTTCATTTTTTGCTGCCTCCAAATTGGACAGCGCAGGCCAGGCGATACTTCTGGTTTCTTCTTAGACGCATGGACCAATCATGAATTGATTCGTCATTAAGTAGTGTCTCTCTCTGCTCGCACAGTGATTCAGGTACTTTGTTTTAACTTTTTAGCCCGTGTTGCATCTTTTCCTCCTTCCACCCACTACTTATCCATGTTGCTGCCCCAGTGGTCGTCTTTCTGCTGCTCGCGTTGTGATTTAGGATTTTTTTGTAATGATTTTGACTGTTTTGCTGCCTCTTATCCTTGTTCCCACTTACCTCGTGTGCACTGGAAAGCGGGAGCGGAGAAAGTATTTAATGTTCTTTGCTGACCTCTTGTGACTGATGTTAATATGACATTATATATACCTTTTAACTGCATCAGGTCCATGTGGCTTCTTCCCATCTCCCATCCATGTTGCTTCAAGCAACTGGATGCCTAATTAACAGTATTATTAACATCATGTGTAACAAAAATAGATCTCTGCTGCTTATCCTTATACGAACGATGGCAAACTAGAGGAGATTCATAGGTTTCCTATTAAAAGCAGTGGCCTCAAATAGCAACTGGAGACATACACAAAAGACTACTGCCTGTAAGTTCACATGTTGTTCCTGTTTTCCTTTCTTCTTGCGCTCTGCTTGCACTCATTTTGTATGCATGCTAGAAATCATGTGTAACTCCCCATTCTCATACAGGGACGTTGTTGATAGGCCTTATCAAGCATTGGCAAAGCCAATAGGTTTTGCTTATGAGCAAGCTATTGCTTTGGCAACTGAGTAGAGGTGCACAACTAGAGTCACTGGGGTGGTAAATATTTAAACCAAAAGAAAACTCTATGAAGCAGCCTGTGCGTTTGGCTTCTTCCCCTCCCACCTCCCGTCTGTGTCCCTTCAAGGAAAAAAAGTGCTGTGACGTGCCCAGCACTGGCTGCTTCATATTACTTCTCTTATTTCACATACTTACTGTCCTGGTGACTCAAGTTGTGCACCTGATTGCCAAAGCCAACAGCTCACCCATGGGTGAGGGCTATTGGCTTTGCCAGTGCTTGTTTAACTTGTTAACACTATCGGTGTATTAGTTGCACCTCATTAGTACCAGTTTAACACCAAACTATAGAAATTAGCAACAGAAAGGTGACCTGTCAACCTTTGCAAAGAGCCTTCCACTGCGCAGCAACACGTGTTGCAGCATTTTTACTAACATTGAACCACTTGAGCTAAAACACACATATGAAAACAAATCTACAGATTATGTGGCAGATGATGGATTATGTGGCAAATATGGCAAATCTACAATTATGCGAAAATTGCAGCGGCTGCACAATCGCATAATTTCAGTGGCCCTGACTATAACTAAAATTAAAAGTGATATGGAGCTTCTCTGGGAAGAAGATTGAATTGTTTCTTTTTCTGTTCAGTTATGGGACAATATATGGTTGAAATTATTTCAAACCTATAGGGCAGCGAAAATTACTCCACCACTTTTCTTTATTTATAATAGAGGTATTGTTACTTCAGTGCACATTATTAATTTTGATTATTCTGCTTCATCTTTTTGATGGTCTTGTTCTAATGACACTGGCTCTATAATTCATGTTATACAATTGACATAATATTAAAAGTTTTCGGATCTTAGTGTTTAAAAAGGTAAAACATGTATACATCACTTTCTCTCTCTAATGTTTTTATAGGATCTTTATCACCTGATTTCGATGGTTCTACTAATATGCCTATTTTGTTGTATCTTTTATTTGCAATTGCTTTTAAGTAATCTTATCCTGTTGGAAAAACATTTCCAAACTATCGGTTCTTGCTTAGTGGAATTTTGTGTGATGAACACAGAATACATACTGTCTCTTCCCTTAGCCTTCAATAAAAGATTAAATGGTATCTATTTTGTTACCTGTCACTATAATTCTTTCTTTGTACTCAAACTAACATTTTCCCTGTTACTATATCTTAGTCATTTCAATAAACTTTATTTCGGTCAGTATGACCTTAAAAGTACAGACACAGTACATACAGAAATGAAAATGAAATGAATGAAATGAAATGAAATTTGTACTTGTAAAGCGCACCCATACCCCCAAAGGGGTGTCCAGGCGCTGTACGCATACCGCTGTGGAACCCTTCCTGGCTTTTCCCTGTGAAATGTCCACTCCTGGGCACCCCCAGGGTGAAGCCAGGCATCCCAGCGCTGTTGGGGCCGTTGTGGAGATTAAGCAAGCTATTGCCCAGAGTTGCAGAGTGGGACCCATGATTAGAATAGGCACCGAGGCGAGAATTATCAGGTCCGAGGAAATTGAGCCCAAGACCCGCCGAGGCGGGAATTGAACCCTGGTCCCGGGCCAGATCTCTGCATCAGGGTCTGCCGCTCTAACCATTGAGCCACACTTCTCTACAGATACATTTGAAACTACAAAGAAAATCAATTGCATGTAGTGAAAAACAAATAATAAAAACAGTAATGGACATTGCTGGCACACATATGAAGTAAATAATTTCCACACTCAATTTAAAAATGCCCTCTATTCTAGTTACTTCACCAAAGGAAAGTGAGGGCAGTGGATATAACAGAGGGTTGGTCAAGGCAGAGGACAAGGATTCACTTTTGGAAAGTGCATAGTGCAAATAAATAAATAATTTAAATAAAAACAGTTTTCATAAAAAGATGACCGCTATTATTACCACTAGTTTTATGCAGCAATTGGCACAACCTAGCACTGGGGACCCCACAATGCAGGCTGCTTCTGCGTGGGGTTTTCGCAACAATTATAGTAGTAGACTAGTAAGCTACTCAAGGACAGGAAACAATGCTAACATTTTAAAAAGCATTAAGAACATATAAAAAAATATACATACTTTAAAAAAACATATGAAATAGAAAAACAATTTTCCTGTGACATAATTGGAAAACCTACATACATAGCTCAGGTAAAACTAATCATGTAAAAAAACAAGACCTAATTTTAAAACTGGCAAGAGTGACCATAGATAAATATTTTTTCCCGGAATTTGATAAAAAGATTATTTCATTTCCTCCAGAATCATTGTCTTAACTATTTAAGGATGCTTTTAAAAATATCCTGCGGGTACACCACATAGAAAATAGAAAACCTGCAACTGAGTAAACAATCGGGATACTACAGTCATGTTTCAGTATCCTGAAAGCATCAGAACAGCGCCTAGTTCCAAGGTTTCTACAAATCTGCACCAGCCATCGTTTTCTTGCCTTATAGTAGCCAGGACAGCTAAAAAACACATGGAGTACTGACTCTGCAGGGCAGTCACATGCCGGGCACTTCAGGACTTGCGGACCCCCCACTTGTGTGTAAAACAGCGGAGAGGCAAAACCCTGTGCCTAAACTGAAGAAAAAGCTTTCTAGCAGCTGCCGGCTTGATGTCGTCCAAGGCCGGCTCAAAGCTATACCTATCTTTGATTTCTAAAAAGGCTAAGGTTAACTTGCCTACTCGGGGGTTACTAAAAAGCTGAGCCATTTTATACTCCCCATAATGGGCCTTTAACGATTTCCTGGGGAGTGAAATACAAGCAGGCTCAGGGTCAGCCCAGAGTTCCCCCAACCCCATACTAGCTAGCATATGCTTGATATACGCAAGCCACGGCAGTTTGGCTGCCCCCGCAGGTTCATCACTTCTTTTAATTCCTCCCTGTATGATAGAAGTTCTGGAGAAACCCACAGGCGGCGCCAATATAATAAAGGTCTAAGGTTAGATTCATCGGTGATTGCCCTAACACCCAGGTCTAATCGGAGCGGAGTTAGCGGAGTGCTCCGTGGGAGATTTAACAACTGTCTGAGAAAGTTGTTCTCTGTCTGCGTTAGGTTCTCAGAACTAGAGTGACCCCATAGTTCTGCGCCATATAGCGCCCCTCCCCTGGCTTGGACCTTATAAATTTCAATGGCAGGACTCACTGGTTTCTGGCTGGACTTACAGAAAACCTTCATGATACCACCTGACGATTGTGACAATTTTAGTGATGATTTTTTGATTTGCGCCCCCAATCCATAGTCTCTGTGATTGTAATGCCGAGATAATCGAAAGAGGAGACTCTCTCAAGGGGTTTACCATTTAGTGAAGGGTTTGCTCGTGTGCTTTTAGGGCTATTAAACGCCATAAATTTGGTTTTCTGTAGGTTAATTTCTAATCCTCTTTCACTACAGAATGCTTCAAATCTATTGAGTACCCTCTGAATCCCCATGGGTGATTTAGATACTAATAGAGTATCATCGGCAAACATCATTGCTGGGATTATACGCGAGGCTAGCTTGGGTGCATCGAGGTCTTTCTCTACAAGTAAATAATCTATTAAACCGTTTATGTATAGACTAAAGAGAGTAGGGGCAAGCACACAGCCCTGTCGAACACCGCGTTTGATCGGGATGGGTGCAGTTAGCTTTCCATCCTTACCAAACCTGATTTGGGCAAAGTTTTCCTCATGCAGCTGCTTTATGAGTTGGGATAGATATACAGGTACCCCCATCTCATGGAGGACTGCCCACAATTTTTCCCTTGGGACCAAGTCAAAAGCTGACCTCAGGTCTACAAATATTAAGTAGAGGCTGCCACCCTCTAAACACACGATCTTCCAGTGCAATAGTTGTAGCCTGAGTATTTGGTCCAAGGTAGACAGTTTTTCTCTAAACCCTGCCTGTAGGGGGGTAAGTATCTTCAGTTCCTCCATCCAAGTTTGTAACCGAAGCAGCAATACACGTGCAAAATTTTTTTGCGTAATGTCTATGAGGCTGATCGGCCTATAATTGGTTGGTAATAGCGGTGAGCCTTTTTTGTAAATGGGGATTATTTCAGCTCCGGCCCAACTGGGGGGAATCTTCATGCCTTGAAATATGGCATTAAATAGCACCCAGAGGTATGGTGCCCATACAGATGGTTCACTGCGGAAAAGATCCCCAGGAATTTTATCTAATCCAGGTGCTTTACCTGGAGCTATTTTGGCAAGGGCTCCCTTAATCTCATTTAAACTTATACTTGTACTAGAGCTATCGTCAAAGTGTTCATTGATTTCCCCTATCTTGGCGGAGTAGTCAGTCCCCCCAGGGCATCCCTCTATTATCTCAGCGTTCAGTATATCTCCATTAGAGTAGAGAGATTCAAAATGGTCCCGCCAGACCTCTGCTTCCAAATTCGGCTCTATCGGTGATTTAGCACCAGAGCTACCTGTGTTGACAACTTTCCAGAAGGTCCTCATATCCCTAGCTCCCAAGGAGCTTCTCAAAACATCCCACTTATCCATTTCCCACCCTTTTTTGGCTTCAATAATGGCCACCTTGTAGGCCGACCTAGCAGTTTTAATTAACGGGCGATCGTTAGCCTTGATGGACAGAACCAGCGATCTTTTGGAATTACGACAATGATCATTATACCAAGGGTGGGGAGGTTTCCTACTTGGCCGATTTGTTTTTTTGGGATAGAAGAAGTCTAATGTGACTTCTCCTAACCTGCCATGGTTCATTATAACCATCTCGGAGTCTATACTATCCCCATGGTGAGTTATTGAGTTAGATGCTGTCAGAAGCACCGGGATCAGGGCTTCATATAAAGTGCTAAGTTTATCTTGTGATTGACTGATGTCAGACCATCGCACTCTTCTCCTACAATTTGAAAGTGTCAACCTAGCATCAATAGGGTTATCCATATTAAGGACGCTCCCTGGATTGAGCTCTTTTAGTTCAAGTACTAACGCATAATGGTCACTGTCTAGCCGTGGAATAACCTTAAAATCAATTAGCCTGTCCCAGGATTTGGAGTCAATTAAAATATAATCTAATAGAGAGCCACGCTCATTTCTATGGAAGGTATAACTACTCGATGTGTCAGACAAAGTTCTACCATTGCAAGCTCTTAGGGAATGTTTCAAAGCAAGGCAGTTCATCTGGATCACCAGGGGGCACCATTTTTTGACTGGTGGACACCTGGTCTCCGGGATTGCCCAAAATGTATCCTCATCATATAGGCTATCCTGGAGCATTCCCTCTAGTGGCTCAAACTGACAATTAAAATCCTCCTAAGATCACCATATGTTTATCTGCAATGGTCGCTAAGAACGTAGTTAGTTCTTCCAACGTTTTAGACTCCTTACCCTGGGCGGTTGGTCTAGAGTACACGTTTAAAAGAGCTACCGAAATCTTTGATGGGAACTGCAGCATAACACATAAAATATCGTTCGATACTGTGTCAATCTGCTTGGCCGTGCAACCTAAGTGAACTCCCACCCATGTGCTAAGGCCTCCCGATGGTCTCCCTTTGCCCCCTGATGTTGCAGGAATACTGAAAGTGGCAAAACCCAATTTGGAAACATCCCCTCTGGCCAATGTCTCCTGGAACATGCAGATCTCGTATTGGCTAATAAAGAGACCCCAATTTGGGTCATCTAACTTATTATTCAGACCCGCAATGTTCCACGATAAAACCCTTGTCTTTGGGCAATTGGGGCAGTTCAGTTTGTTAGCCACTAAAGGGGATGATTGCGGTATGGCCTTTCTCTTCACACTTTCGCCCATCAAATCGGACCCTCTGGTTAGTGAGAGTTTTAGATTATCCCTCGATACCATGTCACAGCCAGGGGAGCCGCTCATGCTCCCACAGGCTTTACCTTCCCCACACGGCGTGCAAGGTCCTATATCACTAACCTGAGCCTCGATTGCTGTTGGGGGCAGGCGTATTTGGTCTTTAATGTTGGGAGGCTGATCCTTGAGTCAATCTACTCCGTCTAAGCTGCTATACCTATTTGCTGTGGGAATATTAAAGATAAATTGCCTTTGCCAGTGCTGGTCCGGGGGAGGTAACTCGCAATTCTTGGTGTCATTTCTCCAACCCCGCTCATAATGCCTAATATCATGGTGGGGCCTGTTGGGGGGGTAGAAGTAACCCAATGGGAGCACTTGAGTGCCGCCCGATTTTCTCCCATCCTCTCTAGCTAAAATTTTTTGGGCCATCAACGGGTTTCTAAAATTAATTACTATACAATCTCCATGTAAATCCTTATGTCGCCTGCCTATCCAGCCCACCCTGCGTGTAGTTCAAATCTCTTCCACATGCTCATAACTATAATGCCTGTGGTTTACAAGCCAATGGATACATTTATTCTTTAATTCTTGGTGGGATTCATATTGGTCCCTTCTAAGTTCAGGGATACCTGCAAGGATAAGAACATAAGGGGTTGATGCAGGAGGTAAGTTTATGACTGGAGGGGGGAAGAAGTCATTGGTAGCTTCTGTACTTGTGGGGGCACCTCCCCCTACCTGCTGTATTTTTGTTTGCCATTGCCCTCTAGATTTATGAAGTAAAGGTGGACAATTGGCTAAATTAGAAGTAACCAATGGGGGCCTTAAGATACTATCTCTGGTAGCCTCCAATGTATGTGTCTCCCTGTTTGATGTTAGTAGCAGAGCTTGCTCACTGGGTTTAGGGCCTGGATTGGCCAGTGTAATACTTGCAGTGGTCTGATCTCGTATTCTGCTTTCAGGACCAACATTACGATGGGCTGCCCCCCTAGTGCTTGTCCAGTCATTGAAAAGTACTGTCAACCTGTCAACCCTCTCCTGTAAAGGTCTAAGTTCATCCTTAACTATATCCCTCATTTCGATCTGTAGATCCACCACTAGCTTAGTGACCCACCCTGGCTGATCGCTTGTGGTTTCTGTACTGACTTCTAAGTCACCAATCCCAGATTTCCCATTATCAGGAATCGCTCCTGCAGGCTTCTTCCTTCTTACTGCTGCTTTCACTTTGGGTTTGGGTTTACCTTTTTTACCCGATTGGTTAGATATGACAGCCCTAGGTTGCTCGGGGCTAACTGCTTCAATTATTGATGTTTGGTCACTGGGAGAATCAGTTATCAAAACCCCTATAGTTTGTGAGGTGCTAGGGTCAGTCATTGCAATTTCTAGATTTGGGGTCAGGGACAGTCGTCTCTCAGTGCGCTCTATTTCGGTGGCCACAGCTCCTAAGGCCTTTTCCAACATCCTATCAATAGAAGTTGGTTTGGTATTAGGTTTGGGCATAGCCAGGGCCTGTTTCTTTTCAACGCAGGTTCGTCTCCCCCATTCTACAGTATCTCTGTGTTTAGACTCTAGCGTTGGTTAAAAGGGTTTAGATTTAGAGTGGGCACAGGAACTTAATGTTAGAGATCTCCACTACAAGGCTCTATGGGTATCCACAACTATTGGGATACCTATTGGGGAAACCTCTAATAGGGAGCACTATCTGAGACCAGCGCGATTAGAATACCAAATTCTACAGACACAAAATTGCAGAGCCGATGCGGGAACAACTTATATAGTTTGCTTTCCAAAAGTCAAAGATAAAATAGAAAAGGGTCTGTGCAACTCAAACAAACACATAAAAAAATGAGTGCGGAATAAATGTTCCAAGATTATTCTCAGCATAGAGTCATTTGGAATGCGAGCTGTATTCACTGTGTGCCAGTAGAAGAAAAACAGTTCCAATAACTGTAAGATAAAGATCTAGGGGACACAGCACAGTACCTTATTTGCAGATCCCGGGCTAGAAAGTTAGAGGGAGGCTTAGTAATTCCCTTTCTCATTACCTTCTCATTTCTATTTGCCTTTTCCTTTCTCTATCTTCTTCTGACTCTCTTTTTTCTGTTGTTTTCTTTTCTTATATAACATTTTTAAATTTTTACCTTTTTATGAATGTTTTGCAATCCATCATTATATAAGATTGTAATTCTGTTTAAAAACTGCTATTTTCTAATATAATATTAAACTCAAAACGTGCTTTCTATTGCACAAGCTGCTCTAAACTTGGTTTTAGAAGCTAAGTTGGCCTCCAGAGCCTTCTTGAGTCTCGGAGGTGAACTGAATGACCAGTCAACTTGAAGCTTAACCGGATGTAGCATGAAGATTAAGCTTATAAAGAGTATAGCTCAGATGTAAAAGACTCAGCAAAGACGTAATGTCCAGCTGAAGTGTTCTTTAGGTATAATGGCAACTCTTTAACCCCTTCGCTGTAAGGGCTCCCCCCAAAGTGCTAAGCCTTTTTTTGGCTATTTGGGGTAGTTGGCGCTTAGGCCTTCATAACGTTTTGTCCACCTAAGGTATCCACACCAAATGTGCATCCTTTTTTACCAACATCCTAGGGATTCTAAAGGTACCTAGGGCTTGTGAATTCCCCTGGAGGAGACCGAGAATGTAGCCAAAATACAGCAAAACGTTGGGTTTTTAGGAAAAAAGTGCGGCAGAAGAAAGCGTCTGTTTTTTTCCTGAAAACAGCATCAACAAAGGGGTTGCAGTGCTAAAATCACCATCTTGCAGGAACAGGCAGACTTTAATAAGAAAACCAAAATTTTCAACACATTTTTGACATTTTACTGGGAGACAGACCATTTTTGCTATTTTTTGTTCTTTCAACCTCCTTTCAGTTAGTGGTAAAAATGAATGTGAAACCCATGGTGGATCCCAGAAAGCTATACATTTCTGAAAAGTAGACAACATTTTGAATTAAGCAAGGGGTCATTTTGTGTAGCTCCTTCAAGGTTTTCCTATAAAAAGTAAATATTGAAATGGAGTTGAAAAAACAGCCATTTGTGTCTACGTTTTAATTTGTAACTTCTTCTAACTATGGGAGATTTTTGAAAAGCAATGTACCGTTACGTCCACTGGACCCTTTTAGTTGCGGGATATATAGGGCTTGTAGGTTTACCAAGAACCCGAGGTACCCAGAGCCAATAACTGAGCTGAACCTTGCAATGGTTTTCGATTGTGTACCGGGTATACAGCAATTAATTTTGTCAAATATAAAGAGTGAAAAATAGGTATCAAGGAAACCTATGTATTTCCGAAATGGGCACAAAAATGGAGTTTAGAAGCAGTAGTTATTTCCGCATCTCTACATCTGAGGGTACCCATACTAGCATGTGAATTAGGGGCATTTCTCAAAATGACTTCTTTCTTACACACTGTCTTACATTTGGAAGGCACAAATGCAGAGAAAGACAACTCGTAATAACACTTGTTCTACTATTCTGTGTTCCCCTAAGTCTCCTAATATAAATGGTACCTCACTTGTGTGTTAAGGCCTAGTGCCCGAGACAGAAAACGGCCCAAAACGCAACGTGGACACATCAAATGTTTCCACTGGAAACTGACCCTTTTTAGCAATGTGCCTAGTTGAGGATTTTGGGCTTTAGCTCAACCAGCACCTAGGGAGACCTAGCAAACCTATACATTTTTGAAAACTATACACCTAGGGAAATCCAGGATGGGGTGACTTGTGTGGCTCTCACTGGGTTCTATTACCAGAATCCTTTGCAAACCTCAAAATGTATCTAAAAAACACATTTTTCTCAGCTTTCTGTGATGGAAAGTTCTGGAATCTGAGGGGAGCCACAAACTTTCTTCCATCCAGCATTTCCCCAAGTCTTCTGATAAAAATGGTTCCTCACTTGTGTAGGTAGGTCCAGTGCCAGCGACAGGAAACGGCCCAAAATGCAACGTGGACACACCACATTTTTCCACTGAAAACTAACCCTTTTTTTGTAATCTGCCTCGCTGTGGATTTTGGGCCCTAGCTCAACCAGCACCTAAGGAAATCTAGCAAACCTATACATTTTAGAAAACTAGACACCTAGGGAAATGCAGGATGGGGTGACTTGTGTGGCTCTCACTGGGTTCTATTACCCAGAATCCCTTGCAAACCTTGCAATTTGTCTAAAAAACAAATTTTCCTCATCTTTCTGTGATGGAAAGTTCTAGAATCTGAGGGAAACCACAAACTTCCTTCCACCCAGCATTTCCCCAAGTCTTCTGATAAAAATGGTATCTCACATGTGTAGGTAGGCCTAGTGCCTGTGACAGGGAAGGACCCAGAACATATTCTGGAAACATCAAAATGATCTATCACAAAACAACCTGTTTTTGCAAGAGGGTCACCTGTGTTTTTGGCCCCGCGCTTGGCGTCCATCTAGGGAAACCTACCAAACTCAGAGATTTCTGAAAACTAGACACCCTGGGGAGTCCAGGGAGGTGTGGCTTGCGTGGATCCCTCAATGCTTTCTTACCCAGAATCCCCTGCAAACCTCAAATGTAGCTAAAACGAAATCATATTTTCCTCACATTTCTGTGTAGGAAAGTTGTGGGATCACCAGGCCGGCACAAACGTCCTACCATCCAGCGTTCCCCCAGGCCTCCTGATAAAAATGCTTCTTCACTTGTTTGAGTGGACCAAGTGCCCACGACAGAGAAGGGCCCAAAACGTATTGTGAGACATCAAAATTATCTATCACAACACAACCTGGTTTTGCAAGGTGGGTCATGTGTGTTTTTGGTCCCGGGCTCAGCCGCCATCTAGGGAGACTTACCAGACGCAGACATTTCTGAAAACTAGACACCCGGCGGAGTCCAGAGAGGTATGGCTTGCATGGATCCCCCAACATTTTCTTTCCCAGAATACTCTACAAACCTCAAATTTAGCTAAGAAAAATTACAATTTCCTCGCATTTCTGTGTGGGAATATTGTGGGATCAAAAGGCCAGACAAAATTTACTACCACCCAGCATTCCCCCAGGTCCCGCCATAATAATGCCCAAAGCATATTGTGGCAACATCAAAATTATCTATCACAAAAAAACCTGAATTTGCAAGGGCGTCACCTGTGTTTTTGGTCCCGGGCTAGGTGGCCATCTAGGGAAACATTACAAAACCCAGACATTTCTGAAAACTAGATACTCGGGGGAGCCCAGGGAGTTATGGCTTGAGTGGACTCCACGTTTACTTACCCAGAATCCCCTGCAGACCTCAAATTAAGGTACAAAAATCATCGCATTTTTCTCATATTTCTTTGTGGGCAAGTTGTGGAATCACTGGGCCGGCACAAATTTCCTACCCTCCAGTGTTTGCCCAGGTCTCCGGATAAAAATTCTAGCTCACTTGTGTGGGTGGACCAAGTGCCCACAACAAAGAAGGGCCCAAAATGTATTGTAGAGACATCACAATTATCACAAAATAACCCGGTGACCCGGTCAGCAATTGCAGCTGGGCTGCTAAAAAGTACAGTTCGAAGTTAGGGTTTCCGAGGTCACCCAATTCCGGTGAAAGCTGTAACTCTGCAATGGTCACTCTGCATCTATTGCAATGCCAGATGAGGTCCCCCAGAAGTTGGTGTAGGTCTCTGAACAGTGGGGAATCACTGGAAGCGTGGTGAAGTGATATAACAAGCGAAGGAGCATTATCATCTTTGCAAGAGCTATGCACCATTTCACATAGTGCGGCAGGGTCTTCCAAAAGGTGACTTAGGCCCAAAGGGAGGACACTGTCTGGGTCAGATTACCCTTCAAACGATCTAAGTTAGTATAGAAAATGTGGTTGCCAAGGGTCCAAAAGATCTATGTTAACATGGAAAACGTGGATGCCGAGGTTTCAGAAGGACACATCCTCCCATCGCAGAGGTGTTCTGCCCACAACTGGGAGGTAGGGCACCGAAGGTGTCAATGGACAATCACAGGATTTTGCCCAGCTCACCCAATGCCCCGATAGATCTCCGAATATGGATAGGAGATCAACAATGTCGGAAAGGTCAGCAGAGAGATCCCTGATGTAGAGTAGGATGTCATCTGCGTAAAGGGAAATTATGTGGGTGTAATCTGACAGAGGGATGCCCCAGTGGTTCCCTGACTGTTGAGTGTGGGCAGCTAGCGGCTGCACCATAAGGGCAAATAATAATGGGGGTAACGGGCATCCTTGGCTTATGCCTCTCCTCACAGGGTTGGTGTGGGATATAAGACCTCCCGTACAAACTCCCACCGTTGGTGCCTCGTAAAGTAGGGAGATTAGCTTAATAGTACAATCTCTAAATCCGAAGTGGTATAGCAGTGCAAATAGTTAGCCCCATCCAACTGAATAGAAGGGCTTTTCCAAGTCTAAGACCAGGGTGACTGCTCAGGGCCAGCGAGGTTGCGTCACCTCCAAGATGTGAAAAAGACATCTGATATTAAATGCAATATTGTGGCCCAGAAAGAAACCGCATTGGTATGCCTGGAGCAGGCGGGGGAGAATCTGTTGGATTTTAGAATCTAGGATTTTAGTAAGGATATTATTGTCTGTATTTAGGATGGCAATGGGGTAATAGGAGGTCATGTCATGGCTTTACCAGTTTCAGCTGAGAAACCAGCAATGCTTAACAGAGAGTCTCAGGGAGATGTCCTAACTCTAGTGCTGAGTTGAACACTTTTACCAGTTGAGGGGCCAAAGCTGTTGCATATTGCTTGTAAAATTCTGCTGGGACCCGGTCCCCGGCATTTTCCCAGTCGCCATGTCTGTTACTGCCTCCCTGACATCTGTCATTGTAATAGGGGCATCAATCTCAAGTCATGAAAAGTCATCGCTCAGGATTATCTACTACCCATCGTTCCATTACCACATAGTCCTGCTCTGCCCGGGCCAGTGCCTCCGAGAGGCCCCCGGCACTCGCCACAGATGGCAAGAATGCAGGAGCCCCTGAGGACCACTTTAAAGCCTTCCCACTCAACGGTCTGGGAGGTAGTAGAGCCCTCGTTATGCTCAAAATAATCTGCCATCTAATCCAACATCTATTCCTAAAGGTTGAGTCCTTCAGGGTGGTAGTTTGCAGTTTCCACGTAGGGATCAGGGAGGGGGTTCGTCCCCACCATAGACCCACCAACAGGGGGTTATGGTCGGAAATGTCTCTGCCTAGGTAGTCCGGAGAGGAAACCAAGAAGCAGATCGAAGTGGAGCATACTATCCGATCCAGGCAGACGTAGAAGTCATGGACAGGGGAGTAATACAAGTATAGTCTGGCATGCGGATTTAGATGTCGTCAAGCATCGCAGGGTGACCACTGATGGAGCCAAGAAGTCAGACTATGAGAAGTAGTCATTGTGGAGGTCGCCGGGAGCAGAGGATGAGAACGATCTAAAGAAGGGTCTAGGATGCTATTAAAATCTCCCCACAGAACACGCAGTAGGTGAACCCACCATGCCAGATCAGTCGACAGGCAGTGCAGCAAAACTGGCTGATCAAATTAGGGGGGTAGATACCGTCTATCAACAGAGGTATGCCATCTAGTCTGGCCTCCAAAGGAATAAAGCAGCTTACCGGATCTATCTCCTGGGTTAGAACCTGAAAAGCGATACCTGCCCATACCCAGATGTGAGTACCTCTGCTGTAGGGTGAATAGCTAGTAGAGTAAACCTGACTCCTCCATCGTCTCTAGAGGCATCTGCTTCTATTCATGTGAAGTGCGATTCCTTTATCAGTGCTATGTCAACCGATCTGCGCATGAGAAAGGAGTAACTTTTGTAGCAGTGTACAGGTGTTTGCATACCTCTAATATTCCAGGAGATAATTTGAAAGGTACAGAGTTGAGGCATCATGTTAGGGCGGCTCCCAACAGCTTCCCGGGGGGGGGGGGGGGCTAGGGTGTGATGGACACATCAAGTCAGGGCAGTCCCAGGGAAGGGAAGATACAGGGCTAAGGGTGGTTGCTGTGATAACCTCATTAACAACCAAACTAGATACCAACTGGGTATTGGTGAAAATTAATACAACGGGTGACCGGTCCAAGGCCCGTCATCCGACTCCAAACCTTATGGTAACAACCTTATTCCGGTAACTGGTTATGCTGGGTGGCAGTGTAGATCGAAAGCAAGACCAGACTCATATAATGAAGGATATTGTCGGTGCCGGTTAGGGGGCCTCCCGGAATAGGGTAGGAAGCGTGAGGAAGACCCAAAAGGAAGGACCATCATGGTGCCAATTTTCGGGCAGAGCATGGGGACGGGAAGGCCAAGCATTGGAATACTTGGGGCATCCAGGGGATAGGTGGCCCTCCAAAGTTGGGGTAGACATAGTAGGGATGGAGAGAAAGTTGCATGGGAGAGTCAGATAATGTCATCTGCAGTTTATGGGGTCACTTGCGGCAGGGGGCATAAGCCAGGTGGAGTCGACGATCCAGAATCTTCTCCAGAAAGACCAGAGGAAGTTGAGTGAGAGTCCCGGAATGCAGCAGCAATATCTATGGCTGAGTGCTGGCTACTTTGGATCTGGGCCTGGGATGGTACTGTTGACAGCTGTGGTATCAGCACAAAGCCCTCCCCAGGATCGGTAGCGGCACCTCCAAAGCACCCGTGAGAGTGGGGGGCCCGGGATGTACCAGTCGTGGGGGAAGTGTCCCAAGTTTCTAACCTTCTCCAACAGTCTTCCAGATCTGTAAAAAAATTGGACTTTTAGTCTGCTACAACTGAGTTTGGCTAGGAAAAGCAAAGCATATTTTAGGCCCAGGTCTTGGAGTCGCTGCTTGATCGCCATAAATGATGCCCTCTTCATCTGGACCACCAGGGTGTAGTCTAGAAAGACAAGGATTCAGTGGGTATCTCAGAGATTGGGATCCAGCCTCCTAGCCCATCGCAGGATAGCGTACCAGTCCTTATAATGTAGGATTTGGCCACTATAAGTCGGGGTGCCATCACCTGCAAGGGGAGCCACAAGGGCACCCTAAGGGCTCGTTGTACTGAAAAGTAGAGGGTCAGTTCATCATTTAGGACCAGCTCCCGGATCCAGGTCTCTAGAAAGCGAACCATTCGTCGACCCTCTGTGCCCTCCACAAGACCCACCACTCCAATGTTGCTGCAGCAGGATCGACCTTCTACATCTTCGGATCGGGTTTCCAGAAATCGGACCGCTCTCAGAGGTCTGTCACCTGGGCTCGAAGGTTAGCTGACTGGGCGTTAAGTCGGCCAGAGTTTTCTCTTATTGGGCGATGCAGTGCGCCAGTTTGTGATAATCGTCACGCATTTGGGTCAAATCCACCGCCACTGAATCAATTCTGGCATCGAAGGGGAGGCAAGAGGTTTAAATTGACTGGAGAATGGTATCCAACTAAGCAGGTTCCACTGTTCGGCTTGCTGTATCAATGGGGGTAAGAGATGGGCAGTTGGGTTAAGGTGGTTTAGTGCATCCCATCATATAGATGTCCGTAGAGGTCCGAGCATGCTTAGTCCGGTGAAGGAGGTCGGGGATGGTGCAGGCTACCTTTCAGCCTCAGAGCTCCCCTCTGAGTCCCGGGTGCCCCCCCAGTCTTGACACCTCAGGGTTGTCAGAAAAAAATCTCTGGTGGGGAGTATCTCCGTGTCACCCGCTCTGCTCCCACCTGGTTCATTGTTGTGGACGGTGGGAGCCAGCCCACAGATTAGCCTGTGCAGCTGCAGGGACCCATTCCCCCGCCTCTCTGCCCCAGGCAAGGCCTGACTCTATGGTGAGGCAATGAGGGTGTCTTGCAGATGTGGGATTGCCCACTAGGTTCTCTGCTACACTCCCATCGCATCCTGCTGAAGCCATCCCAGGGCAAAGGCCACACCGCACAGCCTCAGGTCTCACTGGTGGCTGCTTTGTTCCATGGTACATGTGGTAGAGCCCCTGAAGCCCATAATGAGAAATGTGGTTCCTCTGCGCATCCCGCAGCGCCCCCACCTCAGAGTGGTGCCTAACGGCTTTCTCCCTGCCCAGCGATGGGGATTTATGTGAATTAATGTGTCCGGAGCTCCACAATTAAGCATCTGTTATGTTGGCCAGCCTAGCCATTCCCCCTGATCTGTATATATCATTGTTGTGTACTTTTTGTGTTATTTTGCTCCTTTAATTTGTTTTTGTTATAAGATACATCTTCTTTAAGGAGGATGGGTGTGTTGAGGTTGAGTGGTTTGTAAAGTCACTAGGTATGTAGTGGTGCTATTTTGAATGTATGTTATAAGAATGTTACCTAGGTCATTTTGCTGTTAGGTGTTGGAGGAGATCATCAGATGAAGCAGTGGTGCCGAAGGTTTCTTCGTGTACTTTGATGGTGACATTTGGAACCAATAAATCTGTACGTATGTATTTCAATACTGCTTTGTCTAGACACAGATTTGTACAGATGTTCCAGATAACCTTGATTATTCGCATTTCAGGTCTGCGTTTTCATGTTTAGAATTAGCTGCACATGCTATAATATTTGCAGTGTTAACGTGTTCCCCAACTGCAGTCCTCTAAAATCAAGCAATGAAGGTCGGCGAACAATGCCACGCTTTACTAGCTGCTATAGAAGTTGACAACCTTGATTTTGTCGATGGTCAGTGTATTGCCTGTTTGTATCTGTTGTAGCTAGGGTTGGATGAGAAGCAGAATGTCTCCCAATGGCGGTAGGGCGCGACAGTAGTTGAAGCCTAGTCAGCAGTTAGGAAGTGAATATTTTGCTCAGCCCACACCTATACCTCCTATGCAGGCTTCACATGTGGGCACAGTGGCTCTTGATGGAGGCCATGTTATCCGCTGCTGAGCCCATCACCTTCCCATGAAGAGAAATTAAGGCAATCCTATCCTGTTCCTTCCTCTGACAGGGCACTGATGGGTTTACCTGCTTCTACATTCACCGCGTGCTATGTATAACTACAGATCTGGGAGATGTCATAAGACAAGCATGTGTTACAATTTCTTCGCTTCTGGAAGCACCTACTTTTTAGTCATGAGTGACACACAAAATTGCTTCACACCTTGAAACAGAGCTGCCAATTGTAGTGGCTAGCACACCGGCCTGTAAGATCAAATTCAATCCCAATGGTGTAGGTGTGTATGCTCTCTGCAGCATTCCTATATTTTGGCTAATTTGCCTCACCTCTTTGGGATAGAGGGTGCTATGCTTGTCAGGATTGGAAAGCACTTCCTGCAAAGCAGGAGGAGAAAGATCTCATGAAGGACAGAATAAGAGACGGAAAATAGATGTAACTTTAATGTAGATATTCGACATCGCTCGCAGATACTACAGAAGAGGTCACCCCGAACCAGTGGGAGAAATTATAGCACGACAGTCTGAGAATATTCAAAAGCATACCCCAGTGGGAAACCGCATACAAACTTATGACAAGATGGTACTATACATCCCAGCGCTTACATAGGATGTTTCCCACCTCTTCACCTAATTGCTGGTGCTGCCAAACTGCACCTGGAGACCTCTTACATATATGGTGCACTTATCCAATGCTGACCCTTTATTGGAAAAAGGTGTTAAGTCACATTAAAGACGCCATTGGCTTCCCCAAACCAGACACCCCCAATGTGGTCATCTTAGGAATTAGGCCCCTATCACTCTTAGCTATGACCCACGCAGACTGGCTCCTTATATCACACATGCTTGGAGCTGCCAAACAGTTCATAGCCCTTTACTGGAAGAAGCCAGCTACGCCTCCCATCGCTATTTGTTTTACACGTCTTTGGCACACTGTGGCGATGGAACTCCTTATGTCACGGGTGACACATACTAAATCTAACTTGACACGTACCTGGCAGCTTCTGCTAGATTACTTTTCCAAACTGAAACATATACGTTTTGCTCCACCTAAGCTTCGTGTCCTCCAATTATTTGAGGACGTTACGCTAGCTCCGGACACCAACACTCTACATGAGAATCTTCAGCATGACAACACAGGGAGCTGATATCCTCCCCTTAGCTCCTGATGGGGAAATTGGAGACCCCTCGCCTAGAATGACCACATTCTCCATTCAAGATGCAAAATTATGGAATTCCCTACCTGTAAAGCTTAGAGCCACTGAAATTCACTTGGAAGTTCAGGAGAATGGTTAAGAGTTGGTTATTCCCAACCTGATCCATCAAAAAAATCTGTACTATCCTTTTCATACAAAACAAGCAACAACACAAACTCTAGAATCACTCTCATCAAACAGATGCCCCTACACTATCAGGGCCAGACTGGGAACACAAACCAGCCCTGGCAATTACGTCGGACAGACAGGGGTGGTTTGGGGGTGGGGGATGCTGGTGGGAAACATTGCTGCTGTGCTTTTTATTACATGGGGCCCATATTTGCACCAAAACCGGCCCCAACCCTTCCGACCCACCGGGAAAACGCCCAGTGCCTGCTACGGGCAGTCCGGCCCTGTACAATACCCTCTAGTGATCAAGCAGGAATCAGATCAGCCAAATCCCCTCACATTCAACCCTTTACTAAAATGAAGGGAGAGCAGGCTCAACAAATGCTTTGTGCAATTTTCAATTGAAATTTTCGTTAAGGTATATTGGCCTACATACTGTTACATCTACAGATTGCATGATAATTTTCTTTTCAAATCTGTTTATTAAAAAAATTGCCATCTTATATCACAGTGTGAAGGCATTTGACAAATTGCAACATAATATACAGCAGGCTTCATAAGTGTACACAAGTTTAGTCTTGGCATTGTCACTGTGTATCGTATTTCTATGATCATAGCAGCTATTGTGCCTTGCTTCAAACCATTAGCTGTAGTACTAAACAGTCAACAAAGAACAGAGATAGAAGATAGTGAGAACGAAGAAAGTATCAAGAAGAAAAATAAAAGAAAAAGACAAAAAGAGGGGGTAGGGGTAGGGGTCATTCTAGGCGAGGGGTCTCCAATTTCCCCATCAGGAGCTAAGGGGAGGATATCAGGCTTCCTGTGTTGTCATACTGAAGATTCTCATGTAGAGTGTTGGTGTCCGGAGCTAGCGTAACGTCCTCAAATAATTGGAGGACACGAAGCTTAGGTGGAGCAAAACGTATATGTTTCAGTTTGGAAAAGTAATCTAGCAGAAGCTGCCAGGTACGTGTCAAGTTAGATTTAGTATGTGTCACCCGGGACATAAGGAGTTCCATCGCCACAGTGTGCCAAAGACGTGTAAAACAAATAGCGATGGGAGGCGTACCTGGCTTCTTCCAGTAAAGGGCTATGAACTGTTTGGAAGCTCCATGAATGTGTGATATAAGGAGCCAGTCTGCGTGGGTCATAGCTAAGAGTGATAGGGGCCTAATTCCTAAGATGACCACATTGGGGGTGTCTGGTTTGGGGAAGCCAGTGGCGTCTTTAATGTGACTTAACACCTTTTTCCAATAAAGGGTCAGCATTGGACAAGTGCACCATATATGTAAGAGGTCTCCAGGTGCAGTTTGGCAGCACCAGCAATTAGGTGAAGAGGTGGGAAACATCCTATGTAAGCGCTGGGATGTATAGTACCATCTTGTCATAAGTTTGTATGCGGTTTCCCGCTGGGGTATGCTTTTGAATATTCTCAGACTGTTGTGCTATAATTGCTCCCACTGGTTCGGGGTGACCTCTTCTGTAGTATCTGCTTGCCATTGTATTTGATATGTGTGGGGTCTGACCAGGGTGGAATGCGGCAATACTTGATAGGTGCGTGAGATCAAGCCCCGCGAGCCGTCATATGAGAGCACTAGCGTTTCAAAGGGGGTAAAGGGCCGAGTTGCCCCTTGAGTGTTTAACGGTGTATGCAACCAATGCTGAATCTGGTAATATTATAATCTAGACTCCTCAGTCAGGTGATAGTCTCTCTTGCATTGATCAAAAGTTTTAAATTTATCACCCTCGAAGAGGTCCCGGAATGTGAGGCATTCTCCCTCTCTCCATGCTGGAAAGGATTGCGGTTGCAGGGCTGGGGGAAAGTTCGGGTTACGCGCCAACGGTGTGTTGGGAGAGGGGAAGGAGGTGAGACCCCTGAGTACTGCAACTTTATCCCAGATGTCTAGTACTGTCTTTGTGGGTGTAGCTATGTAAGCACTACGAGGCCGGGTGCCCCATGGAAACCATGCTAGGTCCCGAAGCGGCCTGCAGGCCACCGCCCGATCCATATGGAACCAGTGCTTCTCGCTCTTGCGTACCACCCATTCCGAAATGTATCGGAGGTGTGATGCCCACCATTTTCTAGGAGATTGGGATATGCTAGCCCCACTCTATCTCTAGATAACATAAGGAGTTTGTTCGGAAATCTTGGCCGCCTCCCTCCCCACATAAATTTGGTGAGGTCTTGTTGCAAGCATTGTATATCAGTTTGTGGTATCGGAGTGGGGAGTGTTTGGAATAAACATAATATCTTCAGCCAGATGGACATTTTAATTATGTTAAGTTGTCCAAGCCATGAAAGTGGGAGCAATTTCCAGGTTCACAGGTATTCTAACACTGCCTTCCTACATTCCGGCCAGTTTGCCTGCGTCCATGCGTCCCTGTAGACAAGGACGAGGTCAAGTTTAACCCGAGATAGAGGATCAAGTGTGACGGCCACTGGAAAGGGGTGAGGGAGTGCAGTTCCGGGAGGTCCTCGCTAAGGATCGACAGGTTCAGTGCCCATGACTTAGCCAGGTTGATTTTAAGTCCCGAGGTTACTTCGAATGATCTTAGGATTGATATCAATGCCGGCAGCGAGGTCCTGGGTGCTGTCAGGGTGAGTAAGAGACCATCTGCAAACAGTGCTATCTTGTGCTCAATACCCTCAAAGGGAATACCCCTAATATCTCCTGTTTGACGAATGGCTATTGCTAGAGGTTCTATTGCAAGGGAAAAAAGCAAGGGCGAGAGAGGACAGCCCTGCCTGGTGCCTCTGCGTATGTGTATTGGTGTGTAAGCTGGCCATTGACCCTAACCTGTGCCTGGGGAGTAGCATATGACGCCATGATTCGAGAGACCATTATGGGTCCCAGTCCTATTTTCTGGAGGACCGCCCGTAGAAAGACCCAGTCTACATTGTCAAATGCTTTTTCAGTATCAAGAGATAGTAAGCAAGCTGGGATCTCCCGACAGTGGGCTTTGTCTACTAAATGGGCTATCTGGAGCTTGTTGTCCGCCCCTTGGCGCTGGCGAATAAACCCAATCTGGTCCGGATCAATTGAGCCGGGCAAGTATGGCTCTTGTCAGTTAGCCAAAATGTTTGTGTAGATTTTTGCATCTGTGTTAAGGAGTGCAATAGGGCGGTATGACGAGCATAGCGTGTGATCTTTACCAGGCTTGGGGATGTGGGCTATCTCGGCCATTGCCATTGCAGGAGTGAGACCAGTACTGTCAGTGAATGAGTTAAAAAGTCATAGTAGCTGTTCCTGTATTTGCGGTAAAAACATGCGATAAAATTGGACCGAAAGTCCATCCGGACCCAGTGTTTTGCCTACTGGCAAGTCCTTTAATTCCCGTTGAAGCTCGGTTAATGTGATTGGCGCTTCAAGAAGCTGTGAGTGTTGCTCATCTAGGGGGGTCCATGGGCAGGTTGAGAGAAGAGAGAAAGTCCCATCTGGAGGAGAGGGGCCTCTGCTGTATAGAGCTGTGTAATAAGTGTGAAAGGCATGTAGTTTGTCTTGTTCCGTTATGGCCCAAGTATCCTCTGTGTTTTTTACTTTTGCAATATGAGCCCTTGCCTCTCGCCGCCGCAGCCTACATGCAAAAACTGACCCCACCTTGTTCCCCCCCCCCTTAGTACCTCTGTTTTACTGCCAGCAGTGCTCGCTCAGCCCACGTCAGGTCAAGAGAAGAGTCCCCTAACTTCGTCCCGTTCCATGTTCACTGCGAGGCTCCAGATATCGACGGGTTGCCAGCAGTGAAAAATGTTGAAACGTTAATGTTCACTCCATTTGGATAAGTTCACAGTGTTGCTCCTCCAGGCGTAGAGCAGATATACTAGATTAGGGTTACGTTCGGAGCAGATATACGTTCCGTCTCCCAGACAAATCAGGTCACTCAGAAGCTGCCTGAGAATGGGCGGGAGACCGCCCGCCGTCCATGGACCGGAGGTGCTGTATGATATCTTGCTTGGCTTGGTGGAGGATTGCCCCCCCGGCTCGGGCCACTCGCTGCAGCCTGGACACCGTGGACCACTTCAGGCATGTGGGATCCCTAGATGAGGAAAGTGGAGGAGAGGGGCTAGCTTCCCGGGATGGTATTGGAAGGTGTAAGAGCTGCTTGGCCTCTCATAGGAAGCTCACTACTCAGTGTCTGCCTTCCCAAGTGAAAATCAAGGCAAAAGGATGACCTCACTGATATTTAATGTCCAGTTCTCACAACTTATCTGAGATTGGTTTGAAGTGTCTATGATGTTGCAACGTTACCGGAGCAATATCTTGGTAGAGTTGAATTCTGTACCCCTTATGGATTAATTCTGTCTTAATTTGTGAGGCCTTCAAGATGGCTTCTTTCTCAGTGAAAAAGTGTACCCGTGTAAGGATATCTGGCACGAAGTCTGGGCGCCCAGGAGCCATGGCAACTCGGTGAGCTCTGTCTAGGGCGGAAGGGGAGGCATCATTGTCTCCACTGATTTCATGGAGCAGTTCTGCTGTGAAAGTCGTAATGTCTGGGCCCTCAGCTCCTCTAGGCACACCTCTGATTCGGAGGTTATTCCTTCTGTTTTCCAAATCCTCCTGTTTTATCTGAAGATCAATGTGCTTGTCCTCAGGAGTGGCCATTCTCTGCCAGAGGTTCTCTTGTTCTTCTGTCTGGGCACCTACTGTGCGCTAGAGGCCGTCTACCTGTCCCCCAATCTCTGTGATATCTCTCTTCCATTCTTTGAGGCATGACTTATATATAGTTTTGAGAGAACCAATCTCCGATTTAATTTCTTGAAGGAAGGTGTTCATATAGGCCTGCGTCAGTGGCTCAGCCGCCACCATCTGTAGGGAATCCATAGAGGCAGGAGTTGAAGGGCCAGACTTAAGCCACAAAGAGGCAACCGGGTTATCCCTGGACAGACTTGCCGTAGTTTCTTTTCCCGCTTTGGTGCGTGGCATATTCCTGGAAAGGTGCCGCCCGCAGAGTGCTACTGGTTTGTAGCCGAGATTCACTGTCTCCAGGAGTCCCCGTCTCAGCTCCCCAGGCCCCAGGTAGCCAATGACAAGCACAATCCTCAAGCAGAGTCAGACACTTGAGTAGGTTGCGGCCAAATGCTGCGATGGCCCCAGTCACCTCTGAGAAGGCAATAGTACAACTCAAAATGAAATGCTATGGATCAGTTTGACTTCAGTAGCGTATAAACAGTTCCACCCCCGGTGGAGGCCAGAGGACTCTCAGGGACTGTAGTGAGCAGTAATAATGAATCCAACGCCCATTGTAAAGCTCACCACAGTGCTGAATAAAGAGGGGTTGATGTTCTCAAGGACACCCACTACCAGTGGCTAGGCAGGGCCACAGAGCGATGGGAGATATACGTTTGAGGTCAACAGTGCAAAAAGCAAGAGGCTAGAGGAGTGTAGAATGGGCCAGGTCTAGGTGTGGTCCCCTACAATGTCCTGGAAGCGAAAAGGGGGATCAAGTCCCAGTCTTATTTGATGGTGGGGCCAGGCTGCATCCCAGGTGCAAAAGTGAGGGGGGCGGTGCCCACTGCGCGATCCCACAGTCGATCACCCCCGTGTCCCAAGACGCGATCAGCACCCAGTCAATAACCAACGAGGACTACAGGCAAGCAAACCCAGAGATGGATCAAGGATGGTATGAGACAGTTCAGAGGCAGGGGCGGGGAGCCGAGCCCTCTGCACGAACCAACAGCCGGCCGCCCCTTACCACTCAAATGTAATCAGCTCTCTGACGTCCAATTTCAAACAGTCCTGGGCCCAGGCCACCCGGTCAAGCTCCTCTCAGGGCGCCGTCCGGGGCCCCGTGTTGCACTTCAGCCCCCAGGGGGCAGCTCAATGTGGTCCCCGGGCCGGGGGAATCTCGCCGATCAAGCTGTGAAGGGAGCAGGACCACATCTTACACAAACTCCACAGGGGATGTGGGAGGCAGCGCAGAGGGGCCAGAACTCAGCGGGCGCCCAGCACAGGGGCCGCCACCGCCAGCCACGCTCGGCTCAGGCCAGGTCCACAGGCACGCAATTGTGTGGTGTGCCCCTGCGTTACTCTCCGGGCCGTGCAGGCCGCTTCAGGCCACAGTTTCTGTTCCTCTCCTTCAGACAGCTCTGCGTCCAGACTGCCGGCAGGGAGCCTCTCCGCCCCGTCCCGGCGGCTCCGCTCCGCTCCCGGCACTCAGCCACCCGAGACACGGCCAAGCTCCAGTCGTCCCCTCTAGCCGATCGTGTCGGAGCAGCCTAGAATCCGCCAGGGCCAGTGCAAGGAGCTACCGGGGCCGCACTAAGCACAGCAGCCCCGCTGCAGTCCCCAAGATGGCAGACACTGTCCGATGGTGGGCTTCTACTCCCGGGGTCGCAGTGGTTCTCAGAGGGCAGTTGAGGAGATCCCAGGCTATTCTCTGCCCCTTCCGATATGTAGTGAACCCACAAGGGGGGGGGGGGCAGTGTCCAGATGCTATATGTAAGGCTTTAAAAGGCCGCAGGGGCACGGAGACTCCACGAGGCACATCTCACTCCATGCGCTGCTAGGCCACGCCCCCTGCATGATATTTTTAAAGGTATCCCCTATATTTCTAAAATCATTCATGAAAATGTGTCCTTTAAATGTTCCTTTTCATTGAATGACTCTTTCCTTAGCCTCCATCCTCAGCGTGACTTCCTCTCTCTGAGGGTAGCCTGCTCTAAGCCACATGCCTTTCTGACTATGCTCTGCTATTGTATTTCTGCAAATTGTCCTGACCCTGCAGATCACAACCTCCATCTTTGTAATTTTATCCCTGCGACCTAACTTCTGCAAATTGTCCTCACCCTGCAGATCACAACCTCCATCTTTGTAATTTTATCCCTGCGACCTAACAATGCCCCAATGTCCTCACGCCTATCCGTTCATCCCACCGACCGTGTGCATGAAAGCACACGCACCCACGTACGTCAATCTAACTCCATGCATGAATTTTTTTTTCTTTTTTGGGAAAAATATCAGATATCAAAAAACATTGCATCATGGTATTTGCAAATCTGGCAAATAAGTACAAAATAGTATCTCATAAGGATGAGCCAAATTTGGCACAAAAAATATAGAATAAATGCATCATGCATAGGTTAAAAAAAACTACATGTGAGATGGAAAATCGAGATGAGAACAGAAAAAACACATTGCTACTGCAAAAAAGAAAAAGTGAAACATCATAGCTACAGCACATAACCAGGTGTGAGATCAGGCAAACCCCGTCTAAATGGTTCCCTCATCTTCTGCAATAGTCTACGTCTAGGGTCATTTTGTATTACTGTCATTTCCAACCTGCACAGAAAGACAAATTCTTATCTCCAAGCAATGGGATCCGGGGCATCTTTTTGAAGCCATGTGTGGGGATTAAAGAGCCTGGCAGAAGTTATAGCAAGAAGAAAGACCTCTACGACACTAACTGGGGCACTGGATACATAGTGTAAAGAAAGAGGCCCCCTGCTAATAAAATGAAAGTTCCTTAAAGCAGGGCTACAGTAATCAATGTAAATAATTAAGGCAACAATATTAATAATAAGCAAGAAGATAATGACAATCAATCAACAAGGACCAAAAAATTAATCAAAAGAAAAAAGAAAAAAACAACTGAATTATTTGTAAAAATACAAAATATGTTTTATTAATAGTCAATTCAATAATAAAGAGATTCAATCATACTAGTTCCAGTCATATCTACAGTCACACTCTCATATGATCCACATTTACATTTAAAAACAACATATAATTGACAAACAGTTGTACAGAAACTTATTTCGATATTTAGTATATGTTTTCATAAACAATGTGGCACAATAATGTTCCACGTTGTGTTCTTACGCGCGCTGGCACTGGAGTGCTTCGTCAGAAAGGCCACAATCAAACAACGATGATATCCTATTTCACGGAGTGATCGTCCTAATCTTCTCTTAATGGTGTAGCATAGTCTCTGCTGTGAGCTGCAGCATTTGCAACTTGATAAAAAATTCGTCTAATGCAGAAATCTAAGTTGTAAATATGTCACACGTAATGCAAAGGTAGTGATGATTTGTAAAGAAGTCAGGTCAATAATGAAGGATAATGGTATGCTCTTATGTATACCTTAATGAGTAAATCGACGTACAGGTGTGTGGTGATAAAAAAGGGACCGGAAAGAGCGATAATCACGGTTCAACCGATGGGTGTTAGATTGGATAAATTGTAAAGGTGCAATGTGTGCGCCGGATGAAATGATCCTCCTCACGCTTCGCTAGTCCGTACGTACTAGCGAAGCGTGAGGAGGATCATTTCATCCGGCGCACACATTGCACCTTTACAATTTATCCAATCTAACACCCATCGGTTGAACCGTGATTATCGCCTCTTTTCCGGTCCCTTTTTTATCACCACACACCTGTACGTCGATTTTACTCATTAAGGTATACATAAGAGCATACCATTATCCTTCATTATTGACCTGACTTCTTTACAAATCATCACTACATCTACCTTTGCATTACGTGTGACATATTTACAACTTAGATTTCTGCATTCGACTGAATTTTTTTATCAAGTTGCAGCTGCAGCTCACAGCAGAGACTATGCTTTACCATTAAGAGAGAGATTAGGACGATCACTCCCGTGAAAATAGGATATCATCGTTGTTTGATTGTGGCCTTTCCTGACGAAGGCACTCCCTCAGTGCCGAAACGCGCGTAAAAAAGAACACAACAGTGAAACATTATTGTGCCACATTGTTTATGAAAACATATACTAAATATCGAAATAAGTTTCTGTACAACTGTTTGTCAATTATATGTTGTTTTTAAATGTAAATGTGGATCATATGAGAGTGTGACTGTAGATATGACTGGAACTGTATGATTGAATCTCTTTATTATTAAATTGACTATTAATAAAACATATTTTGTATTTTTTGCAAATAATTCAGTTGGTTTTTTTTCTTTTGATTAATTTTTTGGCCCTTGTTGATTGATTGTCATTTATCTTCTTGCTTATTAATTATGTGCACTGGATACATAGCCCAGCATGATGATTGTAGGCTCCGGACGAGTACAGGTCTTCAGAAATTGATTGATTAAATCAAAGACTTCTATCCCAATATGGTACAATGGTGTTACAGGTAGCACGGATATGCGTAGGGTCTGCCTGAGATTTGCTGCACCGAAAACACTCAGATGTCGCCTTGAGACCTCATTTGTGTAGTTTATACGGCGGAATGGTTTTCCTTGAAAGCACAAGACCAATCCCAATAACACATAGTAATTAAGGCTCCCTGTTTTCCTTTTTACGGATTTTTACAGATAAATACAGACAGAAAACAATCTGCATTTATTTTAAAAGTGGATAAATACAGAAAATTGTGCTTCTTTTAAGTGACTTTTTCACGAATTATAGGCCAACAGCTGAGCGGATGGACAGCATGGGAAATTAAAAAACAGAATGAAATTTCTTTAAATAATGGCATATGTCAACCTACATTTATTGTATAATGCTAGTATTTACCTGTGGATGTATTGTTATGTAATATTTGACAGCTGAAATAGCTAAAACACGACAGATATTAAAGTAGTAATGCCTATCAGTTAAATAAATATGGAAATGTACTGTTTTACAACTTCATTTATACGCAAACACAAAATAAATATGGATAAATACAGACGGAAATGTAAAAAAAAAAAAAACATAAAACCGGGAGCCCTAATAATAATCATTAACCAACCAACGACCAATAATAACCATTCAATCAATCAAGGACTACTTACCCGTGAGGTTATCAAGGCGCTGGGGGGGGGAGCCACAAAGCAAATTGTAATTTGCTTCGCATTTGTACAGGTGTGCCAACAGATTGGTTTTTTTTTCCCGATGTAGCCCCGGCTAGCAAAGGTGTAGTTATGAAACGCTTCTTATGCAAGGGATCTGAAACAAAACCTATTACCAAGGGCAGCAAAGAACAGCATGCGGGCTTCCGTAGTGGCCCTCGCACGTCAGTGAATAGACTCATTGTCAATGTTGGCGCGCTTAGGTTTCCAGTGCAGTAAAAGAGGCCAGCCCAATTTCCCTTCTCCGACACAAAACCAATTAAGAAAAACCAACTCACTCTAAAAACCCGCTCTGCAGGAATTTCACACGTGTCATATCTTGGGTCTATCGCTTGTTCACTCCGGTTTCTGGGTTACTCCGTACAGTCCAGTGACGTAGGTGTGTTAGGATGGCAGAAAAGTTGCCCAGGACTGGCTAACCATAGAAATGTGCAGAAATTCTGCAGAGTGGAAAGCTGGACATTGTGATGATGACGTGCAGATTTTGTTGGGTTTCTGCTTACTATTTTTTTTTTTTTTACACCAAAGCGGTTTGCTGCTAAATCTTCGGCAAGAGAATACATGTGCATGATTTTTTCATGCCACAAGGAATATTCTACTTTGCCATACAAATTTATATGTGGCATTTAAGAAACAATCCCACATCTCTGTTTCCAGGCGCCGTATTTTGCAAGAATCAATTTTTCCTTGCAATAAAAGCACTAAAAAGAAGCATTCAGACTATAAAATATAATTTAAAAGTCAATATAAAAATATTCACTGCATGTTAGAAAAGATAAAACCCCTTAGAATCACTCAGCAGCAATAGTGGCCCTCCTTTTTCCTCACAACAGGCCCAAGTTTTTGCAACTGCGCATACATGCATTGGAAGTGGGTCCGTGTGTAATATTCTTAATGCTACCAGGAGCCAGGGGTGCCCAGCTGCCTGCACGCCAGTGCAATGTAAAAAGAGCAAAGCTTAGTATACAGAGGACATGCAAATAGCATGTGCAGGATGGTCTCTTATTCGGCCTTCGCAAAATGTACAATCCTCACTGGATGCACACTTCCATTTAACAGTGAAAGCCTTTACAGGAAGTGTACCCTCTCTAAACTGATGGTAAAGCTTCCTATCAGATGGAACAGTGACCTATTATGCTAAAGTTGCATCTTGCCTGCATTACAATTATCCCTATACCAGATGTGAGATACTTATGCAGATATATTTGCACTCTAGGACCTGCAGTGGTGTTGTTGTCCAGCTGGAGAGTACTCACTAAATCATAGTGGGTGGTGCTGGCAGCTTGCTTGGATTTGAACCTGCAGTGTTTACACTGCAAGCAGATTTCTGCAGCAGATATATTGATATATTATATTAAATGTCCCAGGCGTGGGAAAAAGCCGCACTTCAATCTGGAGCTGTAAGTAGGTTTATTCTACACGAGTTACAATTCATCAGGTCACGCATTCGCTGCCACAACAGCTGGTACTGTTTGCATTACACATTCCAGCTCACTTATGATGTGTGCAGCACCTATATGTTTCCAACCTACATCATACCACTCCTCTGTCCAAAAAGTTCAAACTATAGAAATAGGTGAGGTCTGCTGATCGAAACGACCAATCCAGGAAATGGCTACATGGTGTGTAGCCTGAATGCAGTCTGCTTCCCAGTCTGCAAAAAAGAACAGATGATGGACGGAATGCTGAACAAATCAAACATTCACCCTCAGTCACAGATCAGGGTTGAATCCATCGTTTTTTTGCATGCCATGCCATTCCAGTTTGGACCAAGCCATAGGCAAATCAGTCTTGACCCTGTTCCCTTGGGAACATTCCAGCCCAAACAACCAGGCCAGGTCCTCCAAGGACCAGAAACGGGCATCCTGGGACCGGTTTTGGGGTATCACCCCATATCAGCCAGGCTAGCTTGAATCCAGTGGCATTGCGAGCACGGGACCAACGTCTGGGCATACCCTTCCCACTCGGGCGACAAATGCAAAAAGAACAGATGATGCACAGAATGCTGAACAAATCAAACTTTCACCCCCAGTCACAGAACTTGGTTAAATCCATCATTTTTTTGCTAGCCATGCCATTTACGTTTGGATCCAGCCATATCCAAATCAATCTTGACCATGCTCCCCATGGAAACAGTCCAGCCTGAACTGCCAGGCCAGGTCCTCCATGGACCAGAAACAAGCATCCTGGGACTTGTCTCAGGGTATCACCCCTCATCAGCCAAGCTAGCTAGAATCAGGTTGCATAGCAAGCACAGGACCCACGTCTGGGCATTCCCTTCCCACTGAAGGCGACAAATGCAAAAGGAACAGATGATGGACAGAATGCTAAAGAAATCAAACATTCACCCACAGGCCAGGTCTGGGTTAAATCCATTGTTTTTTTGCTCGCCATGCCATTCCAGTTTGGATCTCGCAAAATGCAAATCAGTCTTGACCCTGCTCCCCATGGGAACAGTCCAGCCCAACTGCCAGGCCAGGTCCTCCATGGACCAGAAACAAGCATCCTGGGAATGGGTTCAGGGTATCACCTCCCCATCAGCCAGGCTAGCTTGAATCCAATGGCATTGCGAGCACTGGACCAACGTCTGGGCATACTCTTTGCACTTAGGGCGAAAAATGCAAAAAGCACTGATGATGGTCCCAGGACACTTGTTTCCGGTCCAGGGAGAACCTGGCCTGGCAGTTCATGCTGGACTGCTCACATGGGGAACAGGGTCAAGACTGATTTGCATATGACTGGGTCCAAACTTGGGTGGCGTGGTAAGCAAAAAAATTATGGATTTAACCCAGATCTGTGACTGGGGGTGAATGTTTGATTTGTTCAGCATTTCGTGCATCATTTTTAGGTCGAGCCTAGCGTTGCAGCGTGCATGCGCTGCTTGCTCTGCGAGGCATGCTGCAGTAGGGTATGATGTGGAAGTGCTGTGGAAGCCTCACCCACTCTCTGCGCATATTTCTCATTGGCTGGTGGCATTGTCTTTGGTAAACGCTGGCTTCCGATTCAATATGAGGCTTCTTAGTCCCTCCTTGTTACCGCCCTGCATCCTTTTGTGACCGCCCATAACGACTGGACCTTTTACTTGCGGTGTTACACAGTCGGCGTTATGTAGTCAGTGAGCACTATTTTCTTTCAGGCGCACACTGCTCAGCATTGGCACTGCTTCCCCATCGTTGGCCGGCTGCGTGCGTGTCACTCGCTGGCCGGAGGTGCGCTCGCTGTTCCAGCTGCACACGCTGTGAAGAGGAGAGGTGTGCTTACTCCCAAAGGGAGCCCAGGGCAGAGCTCTCGCCCCTCCTGCTCCTGCCCACGTTGCTCGCGCTCTCCTCGCCGGGGCCCCACCAGGGCTGCGGGCAGTGCCAGCCGGCCCTGTGCCCACCTCTGATGGAGGAGGGCTGCGCCCAGGGCACGATGCTAGACACCTGCGGCTGCTGCCAGCTCTGCGCCCCCGGGGAGGAAGAGCCGTGCGGGCCGGCGGGGGCCGGCACTGAGTGCCACTAGATCCGCAAGCGCAGCAAGGGCCCGCGGCGCCGGGGGTGTGCGTGTGCAAGAGCCGGTACCCAGTGTGCGGCAGCGACGGCGTCACCTACCCCAGCAGCTGCCAGCTGCAGGCTGCCAGCGCGGCCGCAAGAAGAGGGGCGATGAGGCCATCAGCCAGGAAGGTAAGGGAGCCGCCCGACCCCTCCCCGTGCACCCGTCAGCTCCTGGCCACGGCTGGCTCCGCTTATAGCCACTGGCACCTTTCCACGGTCCCCTCTCTCCTCTTCACAGTATCCTGTGTACTCGCTTCTCCTCGCACCTCTTCACAGCCCCAAGAGCCTCTGCCATACTTCACAGCCCTATCTCTCCTCGTCTTCGAAGAGCTTCGTTCCTCTTCAGTAAATACTGCTCCTTGTTCACGGCTCTCGGCGCCTCTTCCCAACCCTCTGCTCCTACTCAGAGACCCCGATCCTCTTCACAACCCGCGATCCCTCTTACCAGCCCCGTGTTTTGTTTTCCTTTTTAATAGCCCTCTGTTACTCTTCTTAACCCGCTGCTCCTCTTCCCAGCCCCCCCGCTCCTCTTCACTGCCCTCTGTTCGTCTTCCCAGCTCTCTGCTCCTCTTCACTGCACTTTTCCCAGCTCACTGCTCCTCTTCATTGTCCTTTTCCAAGCTCTCTGCTCCTCTTCACTGCCGTTTTCCAAGCTCTCTGCTCCTTGTCACTGCCCTCTGTTCGTCTTCCCAGCTCTCTGCTCCTCTTCACTGCCCTTTGTTCATCTTCCCAGCTCTCTGCTCCTCTTCACTGCCCTTTTCCAAGCTCTCTGCTCCTCTTCACTGCCCTCTGTTCGTTTTCCAAGCTCTCTGCGCTTTTTCACTGCCCTCTGTTCATCTTCCTAGCTCTCTGCTCCTCTTCACTGCCCTTTTCCCAGATCTCTGCTACTCTTCACTGACCTTTTCCCAGCTCTCTGCTCCTCTTCACTGCCCTTTTCCCAGCTCTTTGCTACTCTTCACTACCCTTTTCCCAGCTCTCTGCTCCTATTCACTGCCCTTTTCCCAGCTCTCTGCTACCCTTCACTGCCCTCTGTCCCTCTTCCCAGCCCTTTGCTCCTCTTTACTGCCCTTTTCCTAGCTCTCTGCTCCTCTTCTCTGCCCTTTTCAAGCTCTCTGCTCCTCTTCACTGCCCTCTGTTCGTCTTCCCAGCTCTCTGCTCCTTTTCAGTGCCCTTTTCCCAGCTCTCTGCTCCTCTTCACTGCCCTTTTCCAAGTTCTCTGCTCCTCTTCACTGCCCTCTGTTCGTTTTCCAAGCTCTCTGCTCCTCTTCACTGCCCTTTTCCCAGCTCTCTGCTCCTCTTCATTGCCCTTTTCCCAGCTCTCTGCTACTCTTCACTGCCCTTTTCCAACCTCTCTGCTCCTCTTCAATGCCCTCTGTCCCTCTTCCCAGTCCTTTGCTCCTCTTTACTGCCCTTTTCCAAGCTCTCTGCTCCTCTCACTGCCCTTTTCCCAGCTCTCTGCTCCTCTTCACTGCCCTTTTCCAAGCTCTCTGCTCCTCTTCACTGCTCTCTGTTCGTCTTCCCAGCTCTCTGCTCCTCTTCACTGCCCTCTGTTCGTCTTCCCAGCTCTCTGCTCCTCTTCACTGCCCTCTGTTCGTCTTCCCACCTCTCTGCTCCTCTTCACTGCCCTTTTCTAAGCACTCTGCTCCTCTTCACTGCCCTTTGTTCATTTTCCAAGCTCTCTGCTCCTCTTCACTGCCCTCTGTTCGTCTTCCCAGCTCTCTGCTCCTCTTCACTGCCCTTTTCGCAGCTCTCTGCTCCTCTTCACTGCCCTTTTCCCAGCTCGCTGCTCCTCTTCACTGCCCTTTTCCAAGCTGTCTGCTCCTCTTCACTGCCCTCTGTCCCTCTTCCCAGCCCTTTGCTCCTCTTTACTGCCCTTTTCCCAGCTCTCTGCTCCTCTTCATTGCCCTTTTCCAAGCTCTCTGCTCCTCTTCACTGCCCTTTTCCCAGCTCTCTGCTCCTCTTACCTCCCTTTTCCCAGCTCTCTGCTCCTCTTCACTGCCCTTTTCCAAGCTCTCTGCTCCTCTTCACTGCCCTTTTCCAAGCTCTCTGCTCCGCTTCAACGCCCTCTGTTTGTCTTCCCAGCTCTTTGCTCCTCCTCACTGCCCTTTCCCCAGCTCTCTGCTCCTCTTCATTGCCCTTTTCCCAGCTCTCTGCTCCTCTTCACTGCCCTTTTCCAACCTCTCTGGTCCTCTCTGCCCTCTGTCCCCCTTCCCAGCCCTTTGCTCCTCTTAACTGCCCTTTTCCCAGCTCTCTGCTCCTCTTCACTGCCCTTTTCCCAGCTCTCTGCTCCTCTTCACTGCCCATTTCCCAGCTCTCTGCTCCTCTTCACTGCCCTTTTCCAAGCTCTTTGCTACTCTTCACTACCCTTTTCCCAGCTCTCTGCTCCTCTTCACTGCCCTTTTCCCAGCTCTCTGCTACTCTTCACTGCCCTCTGTCCCTCTTCCCAGCCCTTTGCTCCTCTTTACTGCCCTTTTCCTAGCTCTCTGCTCCTCTTCTCTGCCCTTTTCCCAGCTCTCTGCTCCTCTTCACTGCCCTTTTCCAAGTTCTCTGCTCCTCTTCACTGCCCTCTGTTCGTTTTCCAAGCTCTCTGCTCCTCTTCACTGCCCTTTTCCCAGCTCTCTGCTCCTCTTCATTGCCCTTTTCCCAGCTCTCTGCTACTCTTCACTGCCCTTTTCCAACCTCTCTGCTCCTCTTCAATGCCCTCTGTCCCTCTTCCCAGTCCTTTGCTCCTCTTTACTGCCCTTTTCCAAGCTCGCTGCTCCTCTTCACTGCCCTTTTCCCAGCTCTCTGCTCCTCTTCACTGCCCTTTTCCAAGCTCTCTGCTCCTCTTCACTGCCCTCTGTTCGTCTTCCCAGCTCTCTGCTCCTCTTCACTGCCCTCTGTTCGTCTTCCCGCCTCTCTGCTCCTCTTCACTGCCCTTTTCTAAGCACTCTGCTCCTCTTCACTGCCCTTTGTTCATTTTCCAAGCTCTCTGCTCCTCTTCACTGCCCTCTGTTCGTCTTCCCAGCTCTCTGCTCCTCTTCACTGCCCTTTTCCCAGCTCTCTGCTCCTCTTCACTGCCCTTTTCCCAGCTCGCTGCTCCTCTTCACTGCCCTTTTCCAAGCTGTCTACTCCTCTTCACTGCCCTCTGTCCCTCTTCCCAGCTCTCTGCTCCTCTTCATTGCCCTTTTCCAAGCTCTCTGCTCCTCTTCACTGCCCTTTTCCCAGCTCTCTGCTCCTCTTACCTCCCTTTTCCCAGCTCTCTGCTCCTCTTCACTGCCCTTTTCCAAGCTCTCTGCTCCTCTTCACTGCCCTTTTCCAAGCTCTCTGCTCCGCTTCACCGCCCTCTGTTTGTCTTCCCAGCTCTCTGCTCCTCCTCACTGCCCTTTTCCCAGCTCTCTGCTCCTCTTCATTGCCCTTTTCCCAGCTCTCTGCTCCTCTTCACTGCCCTTTTGAAACTTCTCTGATCCTCTTCACTGCCCTCTGTCCCTCTTCCCAGCCCTTTGCTCCTCTTAACTGCCCTTTTCCCAGCTCTCTGCTCCTCTTCACTGCCCTTTTCCAAGCTCTCTGCTCCTCTTCACTGCCCTCTGTTCGTCTTCCAAGCTCTCTGCTCCTCTTCACTGCCCTCTATTCGTCTTCCCAGCTCTCAGCTCATCTTCACTGCCCTTTTCCCAGCTCTCTGCTCCTCTTCACTGCCATTTTCCCAGCTCTCTGCTCCTCTTCACTACCCTTTTCCCAGCGCTCTGCTCCTCTTCATTGCCCTTTTCCCAGCTCTCTGCTCCTCTTCACTACCCTTTTCCCAGCTCTCTGCTCCTCTTCACTGCCCTTTTACAAGCTCTCTGCTCCTCTTCACTGCCCTCTGTTCGTCTTCCCAGCTCTCTGCTCCTCTTCACTGCCTTCTGTTCGTCTTCCCAGCTCTCTGCTCATCTTCACTGCCCTTTTCCCAGCTCTCTGCTCCTCTTCACTGCCCTTTTCCCAGCCCTCTGCTCCTCTTCCCAGCCTCCCGTACCCGAGTCCGGTGTTCCTCTCCCACAACCAAAGGCAGAAAGGGGAAAATGGAGGATGAGGAATAGTGGAAACGATGGTCGAAGGGAGAAAGTAGGGATGAACCTGCAATAGAGAGATATAAAGACAGGAACTGTAGGGGGTGGGAGAAAGAGGCATGAATGAGGTCGAATCAAGAATCGATAGCCTCGGGATTTGTCAGCAGGACGGTATTCGGCAGCGACAGCAGTGGATTCCTAATAAAAACTTTGGACTACCGTGCTTATTTATTTAGTTATTCATTTTTAATGTACTAAGCACAGTACACAAACTCATCACTGCCTGGGAGCAACATCACACACTGCGGCATCCAAAACAGGGGTTTTCCTCGGAGCGCTTCTCATACAGATGGTATACTGATAAGAAGAAACTATAGAAAAAAATCTGCTTGTTTGTGTAATTACAGTGGATTATGAGGAACCTGATCCATTTTCAGGTCCCCAGAAAACATTCTTGAAATATTTTTTTTTAAATTCCACAGTATTATTTCACCTTAGAGGGATCTTGGCTTGATGGTGCAGGGTATTACTTCTCGCCCTACACCCTAAGGTATCGTGAACATTTTTAGTCCCATCAAGCAAGGTAGTGCACTCTGTGGGTCAGAGTAACTCATGAGATTCACGTGAAGATGGCGAATCTGCAGAAATATATCAGCAACTGCGCCACTGTGACACACGATGGCCAGAAATACCGTCATTAGTACAACAGATGCCACTTGAAACACAGCATTGGCATTGGTGCAGCAGCCAGACAACAACTGGTCCTACTAAGCTACAGCAACTCAGCTACCACCATGGTAACCTACATGGGGGAAATCACAATGTCCTGCCACTTGCACACCAACTTTGAACCTCTAAGGACCAGTTCTGGATAGTAGTGTTGGCAGCACACTACAGTGGGTCATAGTGAGGCCCTTCCTCCCCCGGACCAGGACGGGTACACTGTAGGCATGCACAGATGCCAACAACTGCGCTGCCAAAGCAATATGTCCAGTAGCGGCTGGCACAGGTAAGAGCGGTGGGGGGGGCGGGGTAGGGGGTGGTGGAAGTCGACCGACAACGGGTTAAGTAATATTAAATAAACAAATGAATGAATAAAACCACTTACCTTGCGCTCGCAGCATCTCCAATGCATATATACATTTACCTCCTCGTCACACTGGCCGATATTTTGGCTTTAAAATTCTGGTAACTCAAGATTCCACACTCAATATTCCAGACTACATTGTAAATGGCAATGCCTTTTATTTATGTTTTGGGTTTTAAAACATAAAAGGCATTGTCATTCACAATGCCATTAGCTTAAACTCGCGTAAATGCGAGACCTATTGCATTGCAAATGCTTGTTTCTTTTTGCTTCCAGTCTGTTGCAAATAAAGGAGTTAAAATCAGATAAACACGATTTCCCAAGGATCACACAATTTAGTCAAAGCGGGAAGCCAAGATTAGAATATAGGTCTTATAATTCCATGGTCAACACATCTCTTTATATCAGAAACAAGGCCCTAAATTCTACTGTCGACTGTAGCGAGAAAGAGAAGCGAGAAAAAAGTTTGGGGGACACAAATTCCAGAGCCCACTCTTATGGACAAAATGCAGTGAAAGAGGGCCTAATTACCCCCTCACTCCTCGTAAACCTTCTAGAGAGAAAGAGCCTGCATCCATTCACAAAATGAGAGTAGATTGATCAGGTTTGGTTGGCCAAGACACTATTCAAATATGTAATCTTCTTGTTACAGACAGGTTGGTGCCGCGGGCGCTGAACCCACAGAGATTCCTTTCATAATTTTAAGAGGCCAGAGAAAGGTCGCATTCTTCGCAGCACACCATGAAGCCACCTGATTTCCCCCAACAAGCCTTCCTATTTCAGAGCCCTGTATTTTGGGACCCATTTCACCGGGCGCACAAAGATGGCAAAAATGACAATAGGTTTCACATGCTGGTCCCTTCTCCGGGTGCCTGAAGTTCCAGAGCCATCTGTGTTTTTGCAAAACTGGTGTGTTCTCTGGAGGCTCAGCGCCCCTGGCAAGGGAAGGGGTTAGTGCAACTGGCAAGACTGGTCCTTTTAAAGAGCAGACACACATTCCCTCTTGCTGTGTGCACACACTCCTGACCAGCCGGGCCCCGCGCGCTGGTGTCACTGTCAGGTAAAGGGAGACGGCGGCGGCGGCGGCACAGCGGCAGGTTCCTTGAAACTTGACACTCAGTCAGGAAGTGCGGTGAAGAGACGAGAGACGGCAGCACAGAGAGAGATAAGTAGACAATATCATCTCTCGGGGCTCTGACAGCATTTGAAACTTTCGGGGCCTCGTTCGCGGTGCTTCCGGTTCCTGCCGTCCGGATGGAGAGGTGCGCTCTGGCGGGCCCCGGGGCACCGGCGGGCAGGGCCTGACACCGGGGACAGCGATGCCCTCGCCGGCGGGATGAACGCCCAGAAGCAGCAGAGCTCGGCCGCCATCCGGGCCGAGGTGCGGCGCCACGAGGGCCTCAAGGCGCACCTCAGCAGGCTCTTCCGGCTGGTGGAGCGGGTGGGGGACCCGCAGCTCAAGGTGGCCATGAAGAGCTCGCTGCTCGGCGTGCGAGGTGAGTCCACCTGCTGCTGCGCGGGGAGTGGCAGCTCTCACAGGGACATGGATGTGCGGCCGGTCCTGCCTTTGTTGCTTGCATTACTTGTACTGTGTTTGTAATCCTGTCCTCACCCCTCCCCGGTGGCTCTATGTCACAGACTGGCTTGTTAACTCATATCACCCTGCAATGGTACGTGCAAGAGGTTCAGTGACCCAGACTTGGCTTTTTAACCCACACCACGTTGTATTCTGGATTTTGTACTGCTCTATTTACATCTGCCTGGTACTCAGGGCTGCAATTGGGATGAAAAGGGCACGTGGGCTCTCTGTTGGGCGAGGGACCCCATCAAGCCCTTTTTTAAGAGGAGGGACTTTCGGAACTAACAACGCCCCATAATGTGGATTGGAATCCTGAACCTCAAAAATTCAGAAATGAAGCTTTGTTTACAAGGATCTCTGGATTAGTCAGCATTATAATATTTACCATTTTATGGCACCCTTGTCCTAGGCCTTTAGCAGTAGTACAACAGGCATAGCACGTATACATGTATGAAGCGCCACGCAATCACATTATTAACAGTCACTGTTCGGTTGTCATCTTTGAAATCAGGGCTTACGCGCCCAAGTGCATTAGCACACTGAATAATGCAGCTCGGTGGGTTAAGACACCTGCTGAAGAGATGTGGATTCGGCTATCTTCTAATACTTGTAAAATACCTCAGAGCTTAGTGTCTCTGCCAAAGTGCATTGCGCATAATCTGCAGGTTACAGGCTTGAATCATGGAAGGTTGCTGAGTGGGTTGCTGCAGATATTCAGGTGCGGGTCACGGGCCACAAGTTGCATTGCTGGCGTGTGAGATGGAAAGATACTCAACCACTCAAAATAACATTTAAAGGGTGTTAAGCGCTTGTCAGCAGGCGAGCAGTTACTGAAAGGTCCGTTTTAAACAGGATAATGAAATAGCCTTATTTTCGCTCTCCGTCGCCGCTGTCTTTTTTTGTTGTGGTCTCATAGAAATGGAGGGCCCAGTGGGTAGTCCCGCACTCATAGCTGCCAAGATGCCACGTGTAGCATGTGACATCTTCTTTACCTCTCATCACATTGCATTCTGGTACTTGTAGTCCTGCACTGATAGGTGACATATAGCACCAAGCCTTGTGCCAGTCTTGGCTGTTTGACACAGGTCACACATTTTTTCATCTTTTTTATATCCGTCCATTCAGGTCTAGGGGCGCTATACTTCTGCCGGCTATGTTTTTTAAGCTTGCACCACTTTGTATTGTGGTACCTAGAGAGCCCTACTCCCCCTGCAGACATGGAAGGACCCTTGTCCTGTGCGTCATTTCGGTAAACCTTCATAATGACTGGTTAAAAATGCCAAGCTGGCCCATGTGTGCTGTAATCAGCCTACATAGCTCTGCATGCATTTATGTGGCATGCAGTCGTGGTGTTACTAACACCATAATAAAAAACACACAAGCTAAAAGCAGAAAGCATAGTTTGTCCTGTGTGAGCTCTGAGCAGCTCCTCCGGTCCAGGGTATTCATTCCTCTTTATGGTCTTCAGTGTGCCTTTGCCTTACAAATGCAGGCCTCCGCGATGCCCAACGCAGTCAACAGCCTGGATCGTCTCGCGCAGCGGCGGTGGCCCAGTTTAAAATAGGAGTTAAGCCCGCCCCCTGCTTGTCAGACGTTCACAAGACCTCCCTGTGTAGAGACTCTTAGTATGACTCAAGAACCGTTACTTACATGAAATGCTAATGTTATTTTTGCATGCAAATGACTTCCCCTGCAGCCGAGGTGCATCCTGTCTCTCTTGTTGCGCGTTACCACAGAGGCTTGAGGGAGGAACTGGCAGTCTTTCTAGAGATATGTTGTCTCTGCGTCTCTTGTGATTTATTCGCACCCCACACGTTTTTATTCGCTTTGCATTCTGGGACTTGTGGTTTTGTATTGTCCTATTATAAATGGAAAGTAATGAGTGCCAGAATGCAGCGGACCTTAAAAGCAACTCACACCTGACCTGAAGGAGGCCGCTTGTCTCCATTTTCTACAGAGGGCCTGATATATACCAACATGTACACACATGTTCTGCGCAGCTCAGTCAGGCTCCCGTCATGCGATGTTAATGACGGGAAGTGTATGTGACAAATCACCATGAACACGAGGGCCCGAATCTGCGGGTACAGAAATAGTACAGGCGCGCATAACATAACCGAAGGGTTGGGTGGAGATACTGTAGCCTCCGGGCAGAGGGCTTGCCCAGTCCCAGTGCGAGTTCCGTGCGACCCCTCTCGCAGAGACGACACGAGCCTTAACATGGCTTCTGACCGGCGCTCTCACCGGCGAGGAGGGAAAGGTGGATTTTAGACGGCTGATCTTTTAGACACCACAGACAGAGAGGTGTGAACGTGCTTGTAAAAGGACCATACCTTTTATTTCCTAATTCCTTTAATTACCTCCGCTGAGGTGTTGAGCATCTCCCGAGGTAATTTTTTATAAGACCGGGGAAGCCACAATATTAAAATAAACGTGGTACTTTTTAGGTGGAGCCCACTATAATGCGCGTGCGCTATCTGTTGTGAGAAATATTGGGAGCGGGGGGGGGGGGGCGAGGGGATCGGGGGAGGGGGTGGGGGCAGACCAAACTGAGACCAATTTGTGTGTGAAAAAGGCCGCTTTATTGAAACAGGTGCACATTACAGTACCATACCTGGCAACTGCCTCACAAAACTAAAACATCGCTATACATCCGATAACTGACCCTTGACCCCCGCCCCTAGGATCCCCTCAACATACCCCCACCCTGCCATTACCATATTAACAACATTACAATGCATTGCAGTTAAACATATATGCACTTCTATTAAACCAACATCCTATACCTGCCTTTCTGTAACTGTAAATAACAAAACGTCTATACTGAACCATAAACTACCTTAAACTACTTGCCTATCCTTCCCCTGCCCCTGTTCCCAACTTCCAACGCTAACCAAAAACTTCTGCCAACCCTGGCCAACTTTCCAAAACTCCGCCAAGCACCTGTTCCAAGCGACAATACACATAAACAAACCCTGCACACCTATCCCAAACAAAGCTAGCCAACAAAATCTTGCATAAATTAACCCAAAAACCCCATCAAAGCCAATGAAAAATTGAGGGACGGGAGGGGGGGGGGGGGGGAAAGATTTGCTACCCACTAACTACGCTCCCAGCCACTAGGTCACCAAACCTAAAATGGTGGCTGGGAGCCCCACTTGCTGGCATTTATATTTGGGCTACATTGGACTACAAACTACGTAGCCCAAAGGTATACAAAATGGCGGGCCCTGGGCCTGCCCCACGCCTCCCAAACTGCCCGGGGGGCAGACCTCCCTTCGCTTAGCTGCCCCACAAACCCCTATTGGGAGAGAGGGGGGCAGACCAAACTGAGACCAATTTGTGTGTGAAAAAGGCTGTTTTATTGAAACAGGTGCACATTACAATACCATACCTGGCAACTGCCTTACAAAACTAAAACCTCGCTATACTTCCGATAACTGACCCTTGACCCCCACCCCTAGGATCCCCTCAACATGCCCCCACCCTGCCATTACCATATTAACAACATTACAATGCATTGCAGTTAAAAATATATGCAATTCTATTAAAACCAACATCCTATACCTGCCTTTCTGTAACTGTAAATAACAAAACGTCTATACTGAACCTTAAACTACCTGCCTACCCTTTCCCTGCCACTGTTCCCAACTTCCAACGCTAACCAAAAACTTCTGGCAACCCTGGCCAACTTTCCAAAACCCCACCACCCAGAAAGAGGGGGGAGTGTCCACTAACCCCTTTTTCTGCCCCCCCTTTCCTGGTTTACTCCAAGGACTTCCGGCCCATATGCCTCTGCACATTCAAAATCCTTGATAGAGCTTCCCTGACCTCCAGAGGGTACAGATCCATGCCAATCCTAGAAAGGTGTACACCATCTCCCCATAAAAATTCAACTGCATCAAAGCGTATTTCCGTGTGGGAAATCCTGCCAAAACCCAAACCCCTACAAAAACGAGCCATCTCTGTATTCACCTTCCTCCTGGCCCTGTCCACAGCACCTGGGTTGATCGCTCCCCGCCACACTCTACGAGGAACAAACTCAGTTCAAAGAACAAAACAACCTGCCCACTGTTCTTTAATCAAAGCCAAATCTCTTTTCATGCTCCGCATCAATACAACACCCTTTTCTTTGCACAAATCGTTCTCACCCAGGTGTAACACTAAAATATCAGGGCACCTGCTGCCCACCAACAAACTATTTAGACAAGGAACCAACTCTTTCCAGCACATTCCCCCCTTTCCATAAAACTTTAAAACATCGTTCATTGAATCACAAATTTTGCCCAAAATAGCTTTGGCGTGCCTGAACTTGGGCCCATTTTATGAAAGAGTGCCACACGACCCAAATAATCATCTCCTCTGCCAGAGGGCCGGACACAGAACCAGAAAGGAGAAAAATCACCATAAGTTTCAAACCTTGTTAACCACCGCGCGCTCAGCCTCATCCTCCCTCCTCACAAAGCGCCTGTAGCATTCTGACGACCAGCGCCCCAAACGCATAATGTCTTCCTGTCCCCAGCCCCTGTTCCTTGCTTCTGACGCTGCCCCAATGCGGAAAGAGTGGGTCCCAAAACCCGCTCCGTCTACCCCCATATGTTTCAAAGCTTTCCTCAATACTGCTAACAGCTGGTACGCCGATACTCTGTCACCGTTGGCATGTCTAAATACTGCTCCCCCTGCCTGTCCTGATGCACTGAACTACCGTGACGCCCATCTAAGCAGGCAAGTTAAAGCGGGGTCGGCCGCCTGTAGCATCACCCATTTTCCTATCTTCTCTGATCCATTTTGGACCTGCTCAACCATATCTGTACACCTGACCTGTGTGGTACCACGTCCTGGCATGTTATTCCCCCACCCTTTTTATTACCCAGCATCTCCGAAACCCTGAAAGCCCCAATGAACATCCACACCATCAGCGTAGAAAACAAACATGTCTCGAACTCATCTTTGCAAATTTCTGGCCGTGCCGTTAGCACCTGACTCAGCATCCGCCAAGACAAAGGCTTCCTCTTCTGTCTCTCTTGTCCCTGTTCCCTCGCCCACCCCTCTAAAATTCTCGTTCCTATTTCCCCTGCTGACGGCAAATAGCCCCATAACAACTTGCCCATGAAGGCAATCCCTGCTAATTTCCCGCCAATTGTGACCCTTGACAAACCTTTGTCAATGAGGTCCAGAATAAAGTGAATGACATCATCTGCCCGTTGCCTTTCCTCAGTGCGCTTCTGTGCGCCTGACAGAAAAAATTCTTAACTTATTCATTGACTAAACTATAGGCCACCCTGGTGGATTCCGCTAGCGACCCTACCACCAGTTGTAGCATCCTACGTTGCCTACGTACCACAAATGAGGAGGCATTGGCGTCGGGGTCCTGTCGGCGTCCTTGGCTAGCCCACAGAATCTCCCCCACTGTGAACGAGACAAGGCATCCGCTATGTCATTGTCCACACCAGGGACGTGCAACGCCCTGAAAGCTATGTCGTGTCGCAAACAGCCCAGCACAAAAACTCTCAACAACTTCAAAACCTGCTCATCTCTTGCCGACTGCCGATTCACTATTTCAACTACCACCATATTATCCACCCTGAAGAGAACCTTCTTGTGCGCCAGTTGTTCCCCCCACAAAGATAGCGCGACCACTGATGGAAAAAACTCCAGAAGCGCTATGCTCCTGCCACCGTCCCTCCATTGAGCTGGCCATTGTTCTGCGCACCACCTCCCTTGCCAGAACAAGCCAAAACCCATGCTGCCTGCTGCATCTGAAAATATTTGCACATCCCACGTGAGGTCTTCCTCTCTTGCATGTGGAATGCCGTTGAAGGACTGCAAAAAGACTTTCCACATCCTCAAATCTTCCTTCACTCCGGCGGAGAGCCGAACGTGATGGTGAGGAAGATGTTGAGCTGACAGTGCCAGTCCCAATCTCCTACAAAAAGTCCTCCCCGCCCTCACTACTCTGCATGCGAAGTTGAGGTGACCAAACAGTGTCTAGATTTCCTTAACCTTCACTTTCTCCCATGACAGCATGTCCCTTAGCAGTTCCAACATTTTCTCTTTCTTGTCAACTGGCAAACGTGCCTGCATTGCCTTAGAATCAATCTCAATGCCCAAAAAAGACAGTGCCGTGCTTGGGCCCATTGTCTTTTCCGGTGCCAACGGCACCCCAAGCTCCCCCATCTGCTCTTGGAAACTTTCCAGTGCGTCCTGGCATTCCGCGGAGCCAGGGAAGCCCACGAAGAAAAAGTCGTCAAGATAATGTGTCACCAAATGGTGCCCCATGCGCCGTGAAAACAGCCACTGTAAAAATGTACTGAAACACTCAAATAATGCACATGAAATAGAGCAGCCAATCAGCAATTCTTTGTCCACTTACCATTTCCCTTCAAAATAGATACCCAGAAGTCCCCAATCATCTGGATGGACTGGAAGCAAGCGGAAAGCTGATTTTATGTCACATTTTGCCATTGGTGCAGCTGCGCCCGCCGTCACAACCAGTGACATGGCCACGTCAACCGATGAATATGACACTGTGGCCGCTTCTTCCTCAATATAATCATTGACCGAAAGCCCTTCCTGCCATGACAAATGCTGGATAAGTCTGTATTGCCCTGACTCCTTCTTTGGAACTACCCCAATGGGAGAAACGATTAACTGCTCTGTGGGCCAGTCTTCGAACGGCCCCGCCATCCTTCCCTCCATTATCTCCTTGTCCATTTTTTCTTGCACTATCTGTTTGTGTTCCGCCGCTGATTGCAAGTTTTCCGCCCATCTCCTGTGTCTAGGACCTGTGTAACCCAAACGAAACCCCCATCTGAAACCCTCCCTTAATACCTGTGCTGCCCCCTTGTCCTCATAGTCTTGCAGCCCTGCCTTCATTTTCTCCAGTCTAACTGGAGTACGAGTCTTTTGGCCCAGGCCCTTGTGACCCCTTACCTCCCCGAGCACCTGCAAACTGTTGTTGGTGACCTCCGGCGTTTGTTCCCCACTGTTGACCTCCCTGATGGGAGCCACCCCCCGCCCGAAGCAGTTGACTAGCGCATGCCGCCCTCCGCACTTCGAGAATTCATGGCGGATTTTGCAGAATTCCCGTGTGCACATGCCCTTGTTAAAATCCCAACAAGCCCCTCCTGCCCCTGGCTGACCCCTTCCTGTGCCTCCCACCCCTCCCCGGGTGGGTCTCCTCTGAAAGGGCCGATAAACTATAGGAAGACCGCTGGCTGTAAATATAGTCTTTGCTCCTTTTGCTGCTCCCATGGTATGCTGCCACAGATCTGTGACTATCTCCCCCCATTTAGCTTCGGGTTCCCATGCCATGCGCGCTCTGAATTCCTCATCATACTGGGCCCATGCATATCCCCCGCTTGTAATTTGGGCCTTCCTGATCACATCCATGTACTTAAAAAGCGCTACATAGCGCTCCGGATACTTTTCACAGTAAACGCTTGCATATATTAGAAACGCAGATGTCCAATTTTCTATGGTCAAGGGGACCCTCGGCCATTTGGCTAATTCGTATTCTTCTTCTTTCGACCCCTCTTTTGCCCTCACCTCCCTATGCAGTAACTTGAGCATTTCCACGTAATCCCCTTTCCATATGCATTTCTTCATTGATAGCATCAAATGCGCCCCCAGAGGTTACGTCTCTCCCATGTAAGGCAACTTTATAATCTTCAGCTCCTTACTCTCTGGGTTTTCTTTCTTGTCCTCTACTGACTCACCGTCTCTGGATGCCTTCCCGGTATTTGAAACCTTTTCGATTTTCTTACCCCCTAAACCCTCTACCTCGTCTGTGCCTACCCCTACATCGGTCACATATTTCCCTTTCCTTAACCTACCCCCTCCGCCCTATTGCCCCTCCCCACCCCTCCTATACCCACTGAAACCATTACGGGCTTCACTTTTGCCCCTATGGCCTTACCTGGCTCCAAGGAGGGTGCCCGTAATGTTACAGTCCGCCTCGCCAGTGTCCCCACGCTTGTAGATGTCCGCGGCGGCCTCATTGCAGGCCCGACGCCTTCCGTGCCCTTTCTGTTGATGCCTGAAACACACTAGTTAACATGTTACTTTGAACCCCCCCCTCTAGATCATCCTCCTCCCGTAACTCGCCTTCTTCAAGGCTTTCTTCGTCGAAATCTAGTTCCTTTTGACCCAGCTCTAAGGGCCATTCCTTATGCAACTCTACTTTTGGGTCCTTACCTGACCCCCGTCTCCCTTCAACCGGTGGGGCTGACTGCACCCTCCGGTGCTTCACTAGCCTCCCCACCCTTTTGTTACTGTTCTTCTTTGCCCCGCCGGTCACCCGAAAACCGTCGGATGTTGGGGCCAGCGAGGTCGTTCTGGGCCTACATATGCTGGCCGCGGCGGGTTCCCCCATCGGTATCGGGCGCGCCGTTCTGGGCTTCACCCTACCTTCACCTCCGCGCCAGCAAGCTGCTCCCAGCTCTGCCAAGTCTGCCACGCCACGCTGTTCCTTGCTCTGAAAAACAAACGTCTGGTCTGGTGTGCTGGCTCCCTGCAAGCCCCCTACCTGGTCTATCCTGCGTTTCTTGCCCTGCCGCGCCTTTCCTTATGCCCCCCCACTACCACCCTGGATTCTATGCCACTATCTCCCCCTTCGTCATCCCCACTCCACTCCAGCATAGCTGCAATGCATGCTGACGTCGGGCCTCGCCCAGGTCCCCCCCCGTGACCTCACTTGGAACTTTCCCCCTGCCCCTAGTCCCACCTGACCCCCCCTTACCTGGCCGGTGGCCCCCCACCTTTCTGCAACGAACCTCCCTGAGCCATGTAGGCATCCAACTGACCTACCCTATCTAATCCCCTCACCTTTTCATTCCATGAAGTAAATATGTCCAGGCCCTCCCAGGCCTGCTCTATTTCTCCAGGAATATCATCCTCCTCCCCCGAAACCAGGAACTCAAAGTCCCCCCCTGCTGTCCTGGGTGCTCCCCCCAAGCACCTAAACCCTCCTCTGGTCCTGCATGGGCCCCTGCATTATCCCCCGGTGCCTCCTGCCCATGCTGTGTTCAGATTAAATCCTCATCCCCTTCCCCCGCTGCACAAATTGGCTCTGCCCTCCCCTCCACGCCCAATTCATTGCCCTGTGCTTCAGCGCGTGCCATATTCTCGGCTCCGCACTACTTAAAGCTCCCCGAGCCCCGCCTTCTTATAAGGAGCTGGTGCCTTCGTGCGCTTTTTCATCACACTGAAGGCCCCAGCACTGCTCACTTCAGGCCCGGTGCTGCCCTTTCATGCAGCCGGGGCCTACCACTACTCCCTGCTACCTCATCCCCGTGCCCCGAGAAGACCCCGCCCCCGCCACCCTCCCAGGAGCCTCAGATGCTGCTCCCTTCTTGGCCTGCGTGGACGCTCTTGGGGCCACTCTCCTGGCATACGAGCGGCCCCTTTCCCTTCCCGCGTTGGCCTTTGATCGTTTCGGCGATATGTGCATGCCACGATCGCCGTGGCCAAGCCCGTGACGCCTGACGTGTCGGGTGCGATGAGCTTGAGGCCTCGGGAACCACTAGGTCCAGCCGTCCCGCCTCGCTCAAGAGCCGCAGCGCTTCCAGCACCCTGTCATCCTCCATATTCTGGTAGGATACTTTATTTATTTACTACCCCTAAACTCCCTATACTGCTAATGCCTAGAACAAGATTGAAAAAGATTTGCTACCCACTAACTACGCTCCCAGCCACCAGGTCACCAAACCTAAAATGGTGGCTGGGAGCCCCACTTGCTGGCATTTATATTTGGGCTACATTGGGCTACAAACTACGTAGCCCAAAGGTATACAAAATGGCGGCCCCCTGGGCCTGCCCCACCCCTCCCAAACTTCCCGGGGGCAGACCTCCCTTCGCTCGGCTGCCCCCCAAACCCCCATTGTGGGCTTACCAAGTACCTTAGGTGCTTGGAGCCCGCTCATTGTTTACCATTGGTTGGCTTTCCTGTCACTCGACTCTCATGTGGTTCCTTCTTATTCAATGGCTTATCTTGTCCATATTGTATCTGCCCTGCCCCTGGAGCATTTCCTTTCTACTTGAGTCATTTCCCTGCTCACATTTAGGGACCTACTTTTTCCTTGTGTTAAAGCACTCCACCAGAGCGCATGTGTGTTTCAGCTGTGTTTTTCACGTGCCTCTCTTATGTCTGTGATTGCTAGTCCCACATCTACGCAATAAAAAAATAAAAATGGATGCCTCATAGTACTTGTTTTTAAAGTTTATTTTCTTTAGCCATGCTGCACAGTCTCGGGGATGCTGTCTAGCAAGTCTAAGCGGCAATATCCATCCAGTGACTGAAATGCACAACTTGCATTCAGGAAACCTGAGTTTAGCTCTGGCTTAATTGCTCGATCAAATTGTGTGATACTAGTCATTTACTTTACTTGATTATGCCTCCTTTTCCCTCATAATCACATTTGAAAGTGTTTTCAAATTATTCCGTTCAGGAAGCGCGCTGTATAAAATCCTCTCTTCTATCGGCTTTGATAGATGGTAACTTTGCTCTGTCTTTGATAACAATATAGACAATATCTAATGGGCACAGTACAACTGATTTGCGTCTAGGTTCACTCATGGATTCTTTGATGAGTGAGACGTTAATGAAGGTTTCTAAGTTAATGTTTAAAAACTATCTCTCCTGATAAATGCTGTTGAATGCATTGAAAAATTCTAGTGTACTAAAGTGAAACTGTCCCACATGTTAAAGGAATAGGCCTTTTTTAGGTCGAGCCTCGAGTAGCGCGCAAGCGCTGCTAGAGGCAAAGACTTTTAGTAAGTGACTTTCAGAAGCAGTCCAAACGCTCGTGCGTCTTGGCTGGCCTTTTTGGGATGGGTACGCGCGGCAGACATGTGTTTCCAATTATCGTGCCCAGACGCATGCGCGATAATTGTAAACACATGCCGGCAAAAGGCCATGACGCACGAGCGTCTGGTCAGCTGAGCAGGCTGCCGCGCTCGCTCGCCCTCGCTCGCCCTCGCTCCTCTCGTCCCCGCTCCTCTCTTGTTGTTGTTTTTGTTGAGTCATACTCTGAAAAAGTGCTACAGATGCATCATTGTGCACTGTCATTCCTCGATTTGCTGGCTACCAGGCTTTAGAAGATAATGCTAGGGGTCTTCCTTCATGGAAACACTGACAAACCTTAGGCACGAATAATAAGGCGCTGTTCGCTGACCCGGAATCTTTCCGAGGAGCCGAGAAGAAGTCTGTGAGCCTGGTGCTATTTTTCAGACATGAGAATGCTTTCAAGTGGACGTGCTCACACCGCTCCCTGTGTCCTGCGGGTCGGGGGAGGAGGAGGACACCTCTTGGTCACAGTGATTACCCAGTAAACCTCTTAGGTAGGATCATTTGAAGTTGTCCGAGGGGGCTCTCTGCGACTGCCGAGTCGCCCCCATCCCTTGTTTTTGTCTGAAGTCAGACCGTGACATATAGAATAATACCATCCTGTTTTGCTCTGTCTCTCTTCTTTCTTTTCTCATCCCCATTCTCACACCTTTCCTTCTTTCATCTCCATTTCGGCCATAATGCTGATTGAAGCCTTGGCCTCAAGCCTCCTGCAATCAGGGCACTGCAGGGGTCATTTAGATTGCTGTCACCTTACAGTTATTGGCCTCTCGCTGGGTGTAGCTGCACATTCGACCATAGGCTTGCAGTTCGTGAGGAGTGATTATGACACCATGCCTTCTCAGTCCTAGGACAACTTCCGATGTCACCTTGTATGGGATAAGGTGCAATAAAGAGGCTATGCCCATTCATTGCTTGGCGTCATTTTGAAGGATCCCCTCCAAATCTGGGCTAAATGCCCAGGCCGTGTCTGTTAGGAAGTTCATTTACCCTGCCCCTAAACTGACCAGTATATTTAGTGAGCTGGGAGTTTGTTCTCCATACACATGCAGTGACGGACACATGTAGTGAACAAAAAGATCAGTCTCCGTAGACACACAGTAACTGGCATACCTAGTGGGCTGACAGGTAATTCACCATAAGCACGCAGTGACCAGAGAGTTCTTTCCACACAGACAGTCAGTGACCCGCATGTCTAGTGAGCTGGGAGTTCAGTCTCCATAGACACGCAGTGAACGGAGAGATCAGTCTGCACAGACATGCAGTGACCGGCATATCTACGTGAGCAGAGAAATCAGTCTGCATAGATAGGAGATTACCGGAATATCTATCTAGCGAGCTGAGAGTTAAGTCACTATACACACAGGGTGACCAGCATATCTACAAGAGCTGAGTGATCGTCTCCATATACACGCGGTGACGCATATCCAGTGACCTGGGACATCAACCTCCACAGACACCCTGTGACCGGCATATTCAGCGAGCTGGGAGATCAGTCTTTGTGTCTACACAAGTATATGGGCATTTGGGGTGAGATGGGAGTACAGTCTCTTTGCACATTAAGTAGGGTGACCAGAATTTTAAAGCTAAAAACCGGGACATTTCCCAAAAAAAGAAGAAGGACTACAATTTTACTACAACCCAGAGCACAGAATGACAGTGCTCCTTAGGAGAGAATTACAGAAGAGGCAGTAAGAAGATACATAAAATGCCATTTTTAAAGGCAGTAGCATACCTGTTAATTAAACTGCTTTCTTGTAGCAGCTGCTAACTATCCCTACTTTGCAAAACATAAAAGATACCTCCCACCGTTTTCGGCCGACCCTCTCTAAAAACCGGGACATGAGCTCAATTTCCTGAAACTGTCCGGGCAAATCCGGGACGCCTGGTCACCCTAACATTAAGTGATTGACATATCGTCGAGAGAGCCCGGGGTTAACTCTCGGGGTCTTTAAGGCTGCAAGCATACTGAGGGACCTCGGAGTTCAGTACCCATGTCCTCACGGGCACCACTCTGCTCACCGGAAACTCAAATATCCATCCCCATACAGTGCCTGGCCTCTCTGGTGACAAGGCTGTTTTGTCTCTGTGTATCTGTACATAAAGCCGCTCTTTCGAAATGATTGGTCAAAGCTGCATTGCTAAGAGACAACTCGGGTCTTATGGTTAAGCTATTTAAATGTTTGCAAGTTTAGATTTACATTCTAGTGGGCTATCGGTCGAATTACAGTTACAGTTATATCTTCTATCCTTTTTTCTGCGCCCCACTCAATACTCCCTAATTACTACCGCTAACACTGAACTTCAGACCAATGTGCTTATTTTTCACACAGCTTAAAGGAACTTACATTAGTGCTTCCCTGGACGAATGACATTTCAAAGTTAAATAATGCAGGTATCACAACTTTACTTTGCTGTCACCAACAGTTTGACAAAATATTTTCATAATGCTTGTAAATTGTACATTTATATAAATGTTATTTTGAAATAAGCAATCAACTCTATTTTGTGCCCCGTAAAAGCAATGGTTCTGTAACATACTGCTTGTAGAGTTAGTACATGGATGGCCAACAGCAGCAGGATAGTTTAGAACCATGTTGGAGTTAGGGATAGATGGCAAAATAAAAGTCTCTAATAATTTATTGAAAACAGGAATAATCGGGATTGCCTTATCTAGCCAAACCTACACATCTCACTCAGATTTTGTTATAAATTGGACCCATGAGTCCTTTTAAGTAAGCACCAAACATGGTCCAGAAACGATCGCTCCCCCACAACTGAAAAAATACATCTCCTTTGACACTACCATAATTATTTGTACTCTGCAACCTAATTACTAAAGCCATGTAGACCTGACCTCAGCCGCCAGTGGAGGCAAAAATATGTGGACAACTCTTTACTCTAGCTTTAGGCCTAGCAATGAGAAACCTATACCTGCTAGCTATCAGAATTCACCAACTACGATATATAGCAGTGTATAATCACAGGTTATTGTGACAAGCAGCCTTAATAACAAGCATTGGCATTGCCAATAGGTCTCGCTTTTGGGACCTTATAAGTATTTAGTTATGCAGCACAATATCCTTGGTGCAACAACATCAACCGTTGCCTGGCTAAACACTTATAAGGTACAAGGTTTAGCCATGCAACAGCTGATGTTGTTGCACCAAGGATATTGTGCTGCATAACTAAATACTTATAAGGTCCCAAAAGCGAGACCTATTGGCTATGCCAATGCTTGTTTTAAATTATGGAGAGTCTTTTCCAGATTTTGTATAGGACCTTTGTTGCATGATTTACAAGCCAAATATTTTGATGGCTCAGCTCATGCTCAGGGTCTTAGAGGCAAGGTTGACGACTCACCCATCTCCTTATTAAGTTGCTAGAACAAGACTTTCTGTTGAGGCTGTCAGCCTTTTCCATAGCAGGAAGAACATAAGCCGCATGGTAGATGAACTAGCGGCAGTGGTCTACATGACCTACATAGAGATGCAAGGCGGCTTGCGGCCTCAGTACATGCGAGGCACCTTTAGGCAGCGATGGATTTTCACCAACAGTGTATAGGGTTCTGCATCTTAATCCTTCCAGTTGCGATTTGGGGGCATATGTATGAAGCGTTTTTCCCGTTCGCAAATGGGCCGATTCTCAGAATCGGGCCGTTTGCGAACGGGAAAAAGCCTTTTGGGATGTATCATCCCAAAAAGCCCTCGCAAAATAGGGAATCGCAAAATTTGCAATTCCCTATTTTGCGAATGCATTTAAGGAATCGCAAATTGCAATTCCTTAAATGCAATTCTGGAAGCACCCAAGTTGTGCAAATTTGCCTTAAGAAATCGCAAATTACCACCAACTTCAAGTTGGTGGTAATTTGCGATTTCGTAGAAAAATGCACTGTTTGGCATTTTTCAAAGTGCCATGTGGCGAACATACATGCCCTTAGGGCATGTATGTGCGCCACATGTGCACCCATGCATATTTCAGGGGTGCAACAGGGTGCCCTTTTGACACCCTTGCACCCTTGAAATTGCATTCGCAATTTGTGAGTACCTAATGGGTACTCGCAAATTGCGAATGTCTTCCCATTCATTCCTTTGGGCCTCTAGGCCCATAGGAATGAATGGGAAGGTATTCCTTAATTGCGAATCGCAATTTGCGATTCGCAATTAAGGAATACGTAGGAATCGCAATTAATATTGCGATACCTACATACATTTCTTTGCGAGTCCTTAATAGCGATTCGCTAAAAATTGCTATTAAGGACTCTCAAAACGAGTTCTTGATACATATGCCCCTTGGTGCCTAAATGTCCCAGCACGCAAAGCTCTGTTGCCTAATACCTGTTGTAACGTTAGTCATAGAAAGTATTAGCCAGCTCAGTAATTCAGAGGGATATTCTTAAAATTGAATGTGCTCTATACAAAATGCCACTGTCGATTTTTTTTACAGGGTTTGGGCTGTTTTTAAGAGCTTAATTAGAGTGACTATAGGTATTCCTATCCAAAGTACACCTGTTCCCAATCTGGGGCTTCTTTTATAAATGATTGTAATCTGGTGTTGTAGACCAGTTATACAAATTATGCTAAACAAGGCAGTATAAAAGCAGCACATTTCTCGCCTGTCTGTGTCTTTTTGGGTCTCAGACTTCTGTGCACAGTGAGTGGTTTGTCCCCTCTTGAACTGACGTGCAGCTGGCCCAAATCTGCATGTACGTTCTGCTGTAGAGCTGGTTGCTTTGTTTATTATTATTATTTTTATTATTATAGCCAAATACTGAGAACGGCTTCAAGGTGCAAGAACATCTTCCTGCCTCTGCCTCACTATTCAGCCATGAGAACCTTGGATACCAGGTATCAAGAGATAGAGGCACCTTAAAGTCAGCCCTGAGGCGCTACAACCAACTGATCCAGACCATCAAAAATACCGCCTTGGTGGACCGCATCAACGCCAGTACCAACAGAAGCAAGGAAATCTTCAATCATCATAAAAGATTTCACTTCTCCAGCAGCTACCTCCATCTCAATCGCCCCCTCACAAGACATCTGCAACAATCTCTCCCTATTCTTCACCAACAAAATCAACACCATCTACAGCAACTTCCATCTGCAACTGGACCCAACTAACCTTAGCAATCAACCTCTGACCTCATCCAAAAACCTACATTCACTTTGTGGCCCACCATCACATCGGATGAAACTGCCACTACCATGAAGTCCATCCACTCCAGGGCCCTGTTGGACCACTGCGCCACCACGCCTACTCCAGAGGACCCCTACCCATCAGCACCATGCTCACACCCATCCTGAACACCTCCATCTCCTCAGCAATATTTCCAGACACTTAGAAACACGCCACAGTCCTCCACTTGCTGGAAGAACCCTCTGAGGACTCCGCTACACTCACTAACTACAGACTTACCTCTCAGCTCCTGTACCTGGCCATGGTATTAGAGAAAATCATCAACAAATGTCTCATAGAATTACTCAATGACCACCAACTCTTGGGCACCTCTCAGTCCAGATTCAGACCCAACCACAGCACCTAAACTGCTCTCATCACCACCGCAGACAGTATCCACAGTATCCTAGACAGAGGAGACATAGCAGCCCTCATTCTGCAGGACCTCTCTGCAGCATTAGACACTTTCTTCCGATGAATCCACATCCAGTGCCTGCAAGACATCGGAGTCCAAGGGCCGCCTCTGCTGGATTTGCTCCTTCCTGACTGGTGGGACACTCGGTCAGTCAGCCTGGCTCCATTCACCTTGGATGCCTGTGATCTCAGCTGCAGAGTCCTGCAAGGATCCTCCCTGAGCCCGACCCTCTGTAACGCTTACATGGTCCCGCTGGCCAGCATCATATGCTCTGACAACCTCAATGTGTTCTGATACGCTGATGACACGTAACTTATCTTCTCCCTAATGGACAAGACACCCAGACCCTGAAACAACTTCATGGCATGCATGACCGAAATCGGCTACTGTATGAAGTCCAACAGTCTGAAGCTCACTAACGACAAGACCAAAGGTGTGATCTTCAGGAAAAGCTCCGCACCCTGGGACTCTACTCGGTGGATGACAGAGCTAGGGCCTACACTCACCCACATCTCCCATGCAAGCAAACTCAGCATGACCATCCAAGTCAGCGCTGTGACTACCTCATGCTTCCATACCCTGAAGACGCTGGGGAAAATGTTCAAGTGGCTCCCTATCAACACCTGGACAACTGTCACCCACATCATCGTCACTAGACTACGGGAACACCTTCTTTGTCAGGATCAACAAGGAACTCCTCAGGAGGCTGCAGACCACTCAGAAGTCAGCAGCCAGAATCACTTACAACCTCCGTCAACGAACACACACTGCACCTTCTTTCAAGGAGCTACACTGGCTACCCATACACAAATGAGCACAATTCAAACTCCTGACCCACACCCTCAAGGCACTACATAACTCGGGACCTGCGTACCTCAACAATCGGATATACTTCCACAAACGTTCCAGACACCTCCGCTTGGCCAGACTCCAACTGGCACACATCCCACGCATATGGAAAACCAGATCCGGGGCTCAAGCCTTCTCCTGTATTGCTCCTAAAGCTCCACATCAGAGCCTCCTCCTCACTTCTTGAGTTCTGCAAGAAGCTGAAGACCTGGCTCTTTAAATACCTCCTCCATCTGCCTTAGGCGAGGCTCGACTCTCAACTGCACAGTGCCAGATTGCCCTTCCGGGTGATAGCGCAGTTTAAAAATCAACATAACATAACATCATATGACATAACATCGCATGGCATAACATAACATAACATAACTTCCATAAATATACTTGAAAAAAATAGGACCTGATTTAGAGTTTGGTGGACGGGTTACTTTGTCACAACATGGTGGATATCCTGTCCACTTTATTACAAGCTTGTTATATCCTATGCTACGTGCAATGAGGCAGACAGTATATCTGTCACTTTTGTGGTAGAGTAGCCACCCATCAAACTCTAAATAAGGCCCTTTGCCTCTTTCCACTGCAGAACTGGGCTGATTCCGCAACCGTAAGAACACATTTCAAAAGGGACTCATTGTAGACTACCAACTGTTAGGATTATGTAAATGCTTTGTAGCCCCAGACTAAATATGCAGTTGTGCTTTAAAATGTGAGATTCCTTCTATAGAGTTTGTTATTTTCCTAAGTTCGAATAGCCACTACCATGTTGAGTGGTAATTCCTTGGTGAATGCGAGGCCCATTTCTGGAAAGCAAATCCTTGACTCTTGGAAAGCTATACTTCAGTAGGGTGAATTCTGCCTTGTCAGAAAGCGTTCCTGCCTGAAGAGGAATACTTCATCTTTAAAGGTGGTCTTTGGTACAGATATCAATGACTATTAAAGATGGCTGTAGTCACTGAGATTCTATGCAGATTTCAGTAGTTGTCATTTAAAAAAAAAAAACAGATTTTATTGAACATTTACTCTTTGCGTCTTACAATCAACAACGCAAATACAGTTATACCCAAGCATTGTTGAGGTCCGCTCGCATCCCATATTCCCTTCTTCCGACAGTTCTCTTGTACTGGTAGCAAGCCTGTATACCACCCTGCTTCTGTCATTGCTCCCCACTGCCCAACAATCCACCTATTAGTGGTAATGATCCTCGTCGGGATACGAGCTCTAGCTTGCTGCATCAACTTGCTTGCCTCCTGCAAGAGGCCAGTAACTTCCCCCCCTCCCAACCCTCCCCCAGCCAGGCGTGTCATATGTAGCAATTATCGGTCCTCCCTCGAGGAGTGTTACATGCACTTGAACCCACGGGACATAGTACTGCACTCTAGCCCTCATGTTTTTGTGTGCGGGGGTGGGGGGGCCTCCATCTTCTTCACCCTTTTCTCCTCATCTCTTTCCTTAATGGTTTATAGACAATTATTACCTGCCTCCCGTTCCTGTGCTTCTCCCTGCAGCATTCCCTCTGCCTCAGCCTCTGGATTCTCTAGCAGTTCCACCAGAGCTGCCCACGCTCTAGCTGCGTCTAGTGATTTCTCACTGCCAGTTTTCTTGGCTATCCGTATACTTACTGCTCCCTCACAGTCAGCCCACTTTATAAACTCCCTCTTCCACCTATTTACACTGGGGCCCCCGTGCTTTCCAGTAGAATTCAGTAGTTTTCATGTGCACCAATGTCTCTATCATCTAAATGATAATTAAGGCTCCCTGTTTTCCATTTTTTACTGATTTTTACAGATAAATACAGACAGAAAACCATTTATTTTCTTGTCTGTATTTATTTTTAAATGTGGATAAAAACGGAAATGTGGGGCTTTTTGAGTGATTCTAAATACACTTTGCAATGACTTCCAGGCCAATAACTGTGTGGATTGATAGGTAAGGGGTTAAAAAAGAAAGTAATTTTAGTAAAGAGGCTTAAAAAACATTAGATATGCACAAGGCTGTTACTGAAATGTGGATATTTTCATATAAGTGCATTGATTTATCTTCTGCAGGTGTTCATATCACTGAAACCTGGCAGGCATTGAAGCATGACCGCATATTTATTGGTTAAATAAATGTGGAAATATACCAGTTTCAGCTTTATTTTTTTCACAAAACCCATGATAAATATGGATAAATACAGATAAAGTTGACAAAACATAAACATGGATAAATACAGACGGAAATGTCAAAAAAATAAATACCATAAAACCGGGAGCCTTAATGATAATGCGTCTGTGAGTTTCGGAAATCTGGTATGGTTGATAGATGCCGCCTGGATTTTCAGAGATTGCTGTTGCATTGCAGTCCCTTCTGCCTTTCTAGTGTTCTACTGGAAGATGAGTGGTTCTTAACTCTTAGATACACTCTCCTGGAGGATGAGTGAATAGTCACTGAGTTTTGGAGAAACTCCACTCCAGGATGAGTACTGACTGACGGAGAAGCTTTCCTGCAGGAAGACTCTTTTTTCCTATAGGAGATGCTCTTCTCGAGGATGAGTGATTCTTGACTCATGGATAAGCTCTCCTGGAGGATGAGTAGTTATTGAGTATTAGAAAGGCTCTACTGCAGGATGAGTATTGACTGATGGGGAAGATTTCTTGCAAGAACACCCAGTGACTGTAGGAGATGGTCTTCTTGAGGACGAGTAGTCCTGGGCTGTTGTATATGCTCTCCGTGATGATAAGTAGCTGTTGTGTCTTGGAGAGGAAATATGGCAGGCTAAGTTTTGACTGCCGGAGAAGCTTTCCTGCAAGAACACTCTTTGACGGAAGGAGATTCGCTTCTGGAGAATGAGTGATCCTTGGCTCTTTGATGTGCTCTCCTGGACGATGTGTAGTTCTTGTGTCTTGGAGAGGCTCCATAGCAAGAGTATTGACTTCCGGAGAAACTTTCTTGCTCTTCTACAGGATGCATACTCATTGGCTGATGGAGAAGCATTTTAACAAGAACACTCAGTGATTGTAGGAGATGGTCTTCTGGAAGATGAGGGATTATTGGCTCTTGGATATGGTCTCCTGGACAGTGAGTAGTTACTGAGTTATGGAGAGGCTGTGCTGCAGGATGAATATTGACTGCCGGGGAAGCGTTCTTGCAAGAAGACTCAGCGACTGTAGGATATGGTCTTCTGGAGAATGAGTGGTGCTGCTCTCTTGGATGTGTTCTCCTGGATGATAAGTAGCTGTTAAGTCTTGGTAAGGATTCATGGTCACCTGAGTATTGACTGCTGGAGAAGCTTTCTAGCAAGAATATTCTTTGACTGTAGGAGGTGCTGTTCTGGAGGATGAGTGCTGATTGCTGAAGAAGCTCTCTTGCAGAAGCTCCCCTTTGGACGTTGGATATGCTCTTCTGAAGGAAAAGTAGTCGCTGAGTCTTGGAGTTGCTCTCGTGCCGGATCAGGGGTCTTTTAATTTTGGATTTGAAGATCTGAAGGACGGGTAGTCACTGAGTCTTGGAGAAGCTCCTCTGGAGGATAAGTAATTACTGGATGCAGGATAAACGTTCTGGAGTGCTCAGTGACTGATGCTCTTCTGGGGAATTAGCAATATTAAACCCTTTGAAATATTTTCTTGGAGCTGCATAAATGTTCCTTCATTCCCAGTTGCTTTTCACAGAATGATAAATGATGTGTGATACCCTCAAAACAATTGCCAATACGTGTGAGGATAATTCGTTTTCTTTGACACTTTGAGATTTTATTTTGCTGACGTAGTGAAGGTCGACTCTTGGAGAATTACTCCAGGTGGACAAGTGGTCATGGAAATTAATAGTTGGAAAGTCACTGGTCTTTAATTATCAAAGATACTCCCATAGAACATGAGTAGTTCTTCAGGCTGGGAGATGCTGACCTGGGGGCAGGAGCTCCCCACGGGGGCATTGCATGTTAATCGGGAGCGGACCCGATATCAATATCCCCACTTTGTCGTATCCGTAGAACAAAAGCACGCACCCTCGGGGAATGGGTTTCAAGAGTGTTTAATCCATCAAAACACCAGCATAGATGCAATGCATTTCGGCCTTCCTGGCCTTGATCACGCATCAAGAGCGTAAAATCATACACTCATTTAAGTGCAAATATATGGTCATGGAAACAGGACAATGCATACAATGTACTGCACAAAAGGTATATATGTCCCTCTGTGGCCGCCATCTTGGAATGTATACCTGCAAAGTCAGTTCCTATTACAGTGAAAGCATCACTATCATGTACAATGCAGTAGATTCATAGATATCTCGTAAGTAAAACATACAATAAACAATCTATTAAATACACATAAGGACTCTCTCTGTTCAGCACACTCATAAATACACCAAAGTAGGATATCACAAAGTACACACACACAATGTAAAATCACTATAATAGCAGATTACTTTGCAGGTATACATTCCAAGATGGTGGCCACAGAAGGACATATATACCTTTTGTGTAGTACATTATATGCATTGTCCTGTTTCCATGACCATGTCTTTGCACTTAAATAGGTGTATGATGTTACGTTCTTGATGCTTAATCAAGGCCAGGAAGGCCGAAGCGCGTTGCATCTATGCGTGTGTTGATGGATTAAACCCATTCCTTGAGTGTGCGTGCTTTCGTTCTGCGGATACAACAAAGTGGGGATATATATTTATATATATAATTTATGGAGATTCTTGGGTTAGCTAATGATTCTTGGAGAGTTTCATTAGGATGATGTATCTTTTTAAAAGGATGTTCATTTTAACTGATGCTTCTTCAATATGCTCTTACATCTGGGCAATTTATTTTTCTCCGAGATGCTTATGTTATCTGATGATATTAGAGATACTCTTCCAATAAAATGATGTTTCCTTCATTAATTAATTATCTTGTTTCAGGCCATGATTGCTTGATTTTTGGATATTTTTTGTATAGTCGGATGATTAATGTTTTACCCATGGGGCATACATATTTAATTATTATTTCATCATTCGTATAGGCACGTTTGAGTACAATGATGTATCTTCTATGCAGGGGCTCATTATAGCCAATGTTTCTTCAAGCTGCCTTTAAGATCTTTAAACAGTGCTGTGAATCTGAAGGTATCCAAGTGTTTGAGCAGCGGAAGTGTTTAGCCAGTGGAATACAGATCAACCTTTAGATTTGCTCTGTATAGAGCTAAATTGACGATTAATCTAATGCCCAAAGGGTGTGAGTTCCATCATTGAGAGCTGTCGGTCATTATGGGTTTTGACTCTAAAAGCAGATGATTCGAATGGTGGTTAGTAGTCAAGTTAGTCCCAGCCCATCACAGGTGTTCGGATTGGGGGAATACCAAAGCACTGAGCATGTCCAGTGTGTCAGGTCTGTTCCGTGAACAGAGACGACCATTGTCAATTTGCGAGTCGATGATTGCTCTTGCTGGGGTTGCTCCTGCTTTATCATCTAATAATGGTCTCATATTATTCATATATAATGATAATAAACCATTCCACATTTGTAAAGTGCAAACTTATCACCCCTAAGGGTATCCAGGCGCTGGGGGGACGTTGGGGAGATTAAGTGAGCTATTGCCCAGAGTCACATGATGCTGAGCTGCCGCTGGGGATCGACCCGTAAGCCCCGTGCTCCGGAGTCAGCAGCTCTGGCCGCTGAACCACACCTCTCATGATGTGCCTATAATAGCTGCAGCTCTCAGTGACAGTATCAACCTGATTTCAATGGCCCACAGCGGGCCACACGTAAACTGCAGCATTTTTACTTTTTTGTGGTCTAGCTCTTAATTCTCTGGATTTCAAAGCATTGGTAACTTTCAACTGGAAATGCTCTGATCGTATCGCCATAAGCCTGTTCCCTTTCTTCTCCAGCAACAGATGTACCGATGTTTAACAGCTGCATAATAGCATTAAACAGGATTGGGGAAAAGAGCGGCCCCTGGGGTACTTTACATGTAGTTGTAGGGACATTTTCAGGAGTCTCTGGGCAAAAAGGGTTACTAGACTGAAACTGTAGCAATATGAACCTTTTACCACTGGTATTCTGGCAAATTTGAGCAGTCACAGGCCTACTCAGGGAGTTTATACGAGGTAGAGGGTTCAAATTCAATGTGACATATAATAACTATTGTTCAGCCAGTGCTTCTACTTAAAAGAAAAAGTACTTTCTTGAACTTACAGCACAATACTGTACTTAAAAGTCAGAGGGCAACATACAGAATTATAGATGGATAACAATGGATAATGGGGACGTTTTACAACAAGTGGCCATGATTGACATCAAATAGACATCAAGATCAAAGCTCTCTGTCCAAGGTGTCACTCAGAACTCCAAGGTGAAAAATATCCCAGTTATTCACTATTCACTCTTCTTTAATTTGATGTCACGTATTACCATCTCAAATCATTTACCCCCTCTTTAAACGGGGGCAGAGGAGCAATGGGGTGCCATACTCAACATGACCTACCCTCCCAAAGATTACAAAAATAACTGGCTTCCTGCCACCGACACTCACACGCACAACCCTCTACATTTACCCTCCCCCTCTAACATTGAAAACACACGCCTGTGCCCGGTCCCCCACCCACAGCACCTGCTCTTACACTCTCCCAACTGCCTCTCCCCCCATCAGCCCAAATATATAAAAAAAAATACCCGGCCTCCTGCCATCCGCCCCACCATTCCGTGTATATACACCCCCCACTCAAATTGAAAAAAAATCCTTTGTCTCCTGTGGGGCAGCTCTGGTGAGAACCTCTAGATATTGGAATGATGGGCGATAGGACATCATTTATTTTAATACAGGCCCTGGGCGAGAGTAACATCACACCTCGCTGCACCCTCTCATACATGGCCTGAAGATGCAAGGCTGAAAACTTCCCATATTCTTTGTAAGAGTCGCTTGGCAGCGCATCATTTCCTGCCATCTTTCCGCTGGGGATGGGTCACATTGCATGTGGCATCTCTTTCTCTGTTATAGCCTGTCCTAGTGGCTCTCTCTCTCTCTGTCTTCCAGCCGGGCCATAACTATTTTGTCAAACAAGGCTGAGATATCAGCCTTCACTCTCCCTGATCAGGATGAGCGGAGCAGGAATAGTATTGCGTAAATACCTCAGGTACCCGGGGTGTCTCCGGCGTCCCAGAATCTCCTAGGATTTCCACTATGTCCGTAGACGCCTCCCAAGGGCCTTACCAGGACGTTCATCTTCACCAAAACAACGGGCAGTAGTATACCCGTTGAGAAATTTGGTTGCACATTTGACTGCCTCCCGAATTTCCAACACTTTCTCAATCTCTTTCGCAGTCCTGCCCCTCTGCGTAATATTGCAACTTCCTCTTGTTGTTCAGGGATATTACTGTCCAGCCTACCAAGTCTGTCATGTATCGAGCTGTGTATCCCTGCATGTCTGGTGTTACATATACCTTTAACATTAGCCAAAAGTCTTTCAGGCTTCATCTGGCCCAAACCCAGACCCTGCGTTCTGGTGGAAATATTCCTGGATGGCCTGCCTGCTCCCGGCTTTAAATACCACATACAGATTTATGCTGGGATCCATGCATATTGAGGGCCAATGTTTGAGTTACCAGCAAATAGTCAGATAGTGTATAGCTAATGCGAGACACCATATGGTGAACCGAGGAGTAATGCGTGATTACCATGCACATAGCCATCACTCTTGCAAAGAAGGCTGGGGCATCCACCTTACGAACATGGGTATTCATTAAAGAAAGTGACGTGTATCATATAACAATCCTTGGACTATCAGGAATCGCTCTTCACTATCTGCCCTCGTTTGAAGATGCTTAAATGGCGGCCCGCTACGGGTAAGTATGGCTACTCCACAGGAGTGTGAGCTATAGGGGGAGCAACATCTGAAGGATCTCCAAGCACAAACGAACCTCACACCTCGACTAGGGGATACATTCATCTCCTGCAGGTATGCGGTATTAATCCTGTGTTTATTCAGGTAAACCAGTACCCATCGTGCTTTGCATGCATCGCGAGTCCTCTAATAATTCGAGTCTTAGGGTATGGCATTGGTTTCTGAGAGGCTGTCACCATGTCCAGCAAGTCTCATCTGCATTTTTGTTGGTCACTTCCCTGGATTCAGACATTGAGTCTTGTACGGATATGCGTATTTCAGTTCCTCAGTATGTTCCTCCTAGTGCAATATATGCATCACACATCATTGCATATAGTACACAAAGCCCACCCCCTGCTTCCTTCCCACACTGAGATCCCCAATCCTCAGTGAAATCCCTTACCTCAACAAACCGGGATAGGGAAATATTAAACGTAGTAAACTGCAAGATTATTCGAAACTATTTAGGAGCCCAAAAATTGCAGGACGTGTACATTCCCACCCTGATCCAAGCAGTCACAGCCCGGCACTAGCTTCTGTATCACTACAATGCGCCATCCCATTTAGGATCAGGGCATATTAGTTATTTACCGGTGTCAAATTGAGCAGACCCATGAATGTGAGACTATGGCAGTGGCAAGATATCGAACACAGTCCACCTCGAACCCACCTTGGGATAAAAATTCACTGGGGTTCAGAAATCCCTCACGGTCTCCAGAATTCTCCCTTACAGTCCATATAGGATATACTCAACCGCAACCATTTGATGCCTAATAGGCCCGCCCCATCAAATGCTTCACTTCTTTTTGGGTACATTGACCTCCACCCTTGGGGTGCCAACTGGCGCATTCAACAGAATCATAGTAGGTGAATGCTACATCACTAGTCCCATTGAGATTGTACAGTTCCGAGCCCCTTTGGCAAGCCATGGGTGGTACAGCCGGCATCGCCCCACATCTCATCAGTGTGTACAATTAATTCAATTAGACCTTATGTTGCCTTATCAGCTAGCATTCTCCAACCAAGTGAGCACATTTATATACTGCAAAGAAAGGCCTCGTCAGCAGCTCGAAGTAGCTCTGTTACCTTATATAATAGTCTGCGCCGTGTTCATCATATGTATCAATGATGAGTTCAGGGGTGAAAAGCCTCACAGTTGTGACACAGTGGGCGGCAATGAAATGTGAGGTTCAATTCCTTTACCATGAGCTCTTGATTTGCACGCCATGGCCTGTGTAACCACAGTGCACCTTCAGTACGGTGCCACACATTCATTCAAAAAAGCTGAAGCCATATCAGCATGTTAGTACAGAGCCTGTCCAGCAGGGAGCGATCCATTCATCATTGTCAAGAGACCAGGATACATCAGCAGACTGGATGCTCCCGGCTCACCAAAGATGTGTGCCTTCACTTCAAATGTGACTTCCAGATGAGCTGGGTATAACATGGCGTAGCTCATTTTTGTTCTTGTTGCAGCTTCTCTTTAACACTGACAAACGACCTGCTCGCTTTTTGTACCATTAGGTTGAAATCAGAGTTTCAAGCTCTTAAAGATGACTTCTGCTTTCACTCTAGCCAGTCCATGGGAGGGGTCTCGATTCAATAGTTGACTAGGTGACCTACTGTAGGCTTCAGGGCGCTACTGAGGTAGGACTCGGTGACTGAGTGCATGGTGCTCCCTCAACTACAAACACTGTCAAGAACTTCGAACAGATCAAACAGTAGATCCTGCAAGAACTGTTCCTTTTGGAGTACTCTGGTACCCCCGTTATGCACACATTCTTGCATCAGGATCTAGATTCAATATCTTCATTCTTGGCACGATTACCTTGAGCATCTTTTCCATAGTGGGTGTTATCATCGTCTTTTGTGCCAGATAAATGGCTCTTTGCTGTGTTTATGATGATAGCTTGTTTAACCAGTCTCTTTTTAATATGATCTCTCTGCACAGTCAATCAATGCATTTTTCCAATCAGTGGTGTAGAGAATTTTCTTTTTATATATCAAGCAGCAAAAGCTTAACATCAGGGTCACCGCCACAGCCGGTTGATGTCCCTGCAGTTTGCCTTCCCTTTTTCATGGCTTTTAGTGGTCTCCTAGAATCAAAGAATATTATGTTTTGCCTTTGGCCTCGTTTGCCCATAGTGCAGACTACAGACGTCCAGGTCAAGCCAGGAATTCCAGCACCTCACAATAATTTCAGACAATATCCCATTTGTTCTACACCAGTGTTCTGTTCAGTACACTCCACCTCTGCACAACCAGTACTGATGAGCACAATGTACACAGCAAACACTGGGACATAAAGGTCTGTGTGCGGGTGCAGTCTCTCTCTTTCTGTCTGTCTGTCTTTCTCACACACACGTGTCGGAACAGGAGGTCACATCCAGATTGTCTGAATGCACTTATATTTTTTCTATGGTCAATTATCAAGGCTCATAGCCTCCTGTTTCAGGGATCTATGAACCATACAGAATGTGTGGAGTAGAACTGAACAGTATCTCAGCTCTGACAGTGGGGCCAGGATACTCACTGCATAACACAGCAGTAAAGGATGAGAGTAGAGGGCCTTACAGCGTATCCCTAGCTTGGACTACCACTTCACTCCCAACTCTTGGAGCCCAGTGCATTGCTTGAGCTTGGAGGGGCAGAGATCTACTGTACGAGAAGGTGCATTCTCTGCCATAATGGTATGGCAGATCTCATCTTTAGAAACTGGTGCCAATTCTAAGGTCAGCATGACTGTATGTTCACCTGTATTGTGCTGGAAATGTACCTTTTCACAAGGATACTTGTTTTAGCTGAGAATTCTTTGAGCTACAGGCTCCACTGCTGGCAGAATTCCGCGGAGCGCAGTGGAGTTTTCTGGCACTTCGCGGAGTTCCGCAGAGTAAAACTCCGCAGACTCCGCCCAGGCCTAATTTCAAGGTGGACACATTGCAGTCACTATTTACCCCAGTCTTGTCAGGAGACTAGCTAGCAACATTGGACTTGGAGGATCTCTACATATGTCTTATGTTTCCTCTTCATCACAAATGTCTATTGTTTGCCAATTTTGTCCTATCACTTCCAGCACAAGGTCCTGCCCTTTGGTCTGAAATTTTCTCCAATGGTTTTTTGTGAAGTTCTTGCTGCGGTGATAGCTTTTCTCCAAGTCAAGGGAATAGCACTCCACCCATATTTAGACGACTGGCTGATTCATTCACCATCCAAGAGCCAGACCTTGAGGGATGTAAAGACTGTTTGCAAAATTCTGACCTCTCCCAGATTTCCGATCAGTCAGAAATCCAGAATGGATCTTATTCAAGACCTCCGGTTCATTGGGCTAAGATTCCAGAAGATGTGAGATGGGTATTCTTACCTTATGATCGAGACATTAATGGTTTTCCAATCAGCTTCAGTTCAGTGTTGGATGCAGAACTAAAGGGAGATGGTGAGTTTCTCTCCCTTTTTTAGGGGGAGACGTAATACCTTTCTGGAGGTCACTGGATCTCTACTCCATCATGTCTTCTTGATTTCTTTTTGGTTGTTCTGAGGGGTCATCTCCAACAAGAATCAGTGTTCAGAAAAAAACTCAACCAAGCCTCTCAGTTATACTAGTGCACGATCCCAGTTTTGAAGAAAGCTATCCAGGAGTTTCAATGCTGGATGTTTTCACCTCATCTAGAGAGAGACATTCCTCTTCCATCGGTGGGTCTAGTATTCCTGAACATAGATGCCTCAGGACTGGGCTGGAGAGCAGTGGTGGGTAACTTGTCTTCTCAGGGCCTGTGGAAATGGAAAGAATTGGGACGTTCTTCTGACTGGAAAGAGTTGTCTGCAGTTTTGCTATAAAAGCCTAAGCCAATTTTGTTCAGGACCAGCCTGTGGATTTAAGGACGGACAACACAATGGCTATTATGGGAAAACTTGATGCCACAAACTGGTGAATCATGCAGTTCACACCCTTCAGTGGGCAGAGGGTCATCTACTCTCCTTGATAGCTATGTGCATAAGGGAGTGGGTAGGCAATTTAAAAGCAGGCTACCTAAGTTGGATATTTACCTCGTCTCAGAAGTTTTCTTTCTGAGCCTGTTTTTTAAATGATCTGCAAAAAATGTGGGTAACCTTTACAGGATCTCTTTCCTGACAAAGACAATGTCCTTATCCCAATGTTTTGTATGAGGTTTCAAGTGGAAGGGACTTGGGGAGTGGATGCTCTTATATGCCCTCGGCCCAAGGACCTTTGCTTTGCCTTTCCTGTATTCTCACTCATTTCAAGGCTCTTAGTCTATCTGCTGAGATCCCCACAGAGGATCAAGCTTGTGGTTCCTTAGTTGTCCCAGAAATCTTGGTTTCCAGTCCTCCGGGAGATAGCCTCTGTGCAGGAGTGGGTACTACCAATATTCCCTACTTCTGTTTGTGATCCTCCCCTCTCACAGCCTTTTCTACGGAGAATGTGTCTATATGTGTGGAGGTTGAATGGTAAGATAGCAAAAATTGAGTTTACCTCAAAATATTGCTTTGGTTTTCAGGCTTCTAGGCGTTTGTCTGCTCGCAAAACTTAAAGCCATCATGGGGCCTCTTTTCAAAAATGGTGCCATGGGAAGAGAGTAATTCATTGGGAATGTTACAATCTTCCAATTCCTCCAGGATTTTAATTCTGGGGTTTGTCTCCTGCTATCCTTAGAATTCAATGGGCGACCATCATTACCGTTAGAGATCTAGGAGGTTGTGTGAATTGGGATCCTTGGATTACTAGGCTTCCTATCTGCATATTTTTCCAGCTCGGATGCTTCTCAACTTTGGCCTTATTTGAGCTCAACATTGTGTCTAGATTTCACAGAGAAGCTGCAATCATTCTCTCGGTTTTTCACACTAAACCTGCAATTCGAGAACAGGTAACGTTGCATTCTCCCAATCACGTTGAAATATTTCTATTTATTTGGATATGTATTTTACTTTTCGCTAATGTGATAATCTACTTGTGAATTTTGGTCCAGCCAGAAATGGTTTATGTCCCTCTTCTTCTACACTGAGTCGCTGGGCGAAGTCAACTATTTCCTTTGTCTTTAGTGTCTCAGACAGTTACCTGGACACATTCAAAGATGTTCCACTGGAGATATTGCTGCCTCGTAAGCAGATGCAAAGGTTGTTTCCATTTAAGACACTTGTCTGGTGGCTACTTGTGCTGTCCCTTCTACCTTTGGGTCTTGTTACAGAATGCAGAATGGATGTTAGTACTCAACATTCTTTATCGTTTGGCACTGGGGTTTTGACTACTGTTTCGAGATGAGAATTTGTCATACATCATTAAAATTCACTTGGGTGCTGCATACGTCTTAGTGTCACCCGGGTATTTGTTTCTGTTTGACTGAAGCTGGTGCAGTGCTTGGGGAAGTCCTCACCTGTAAGGACGGGGATGAGGAAGGAGAATGAGGAGGTAATGTCTAGATTACATTCAGCAATCACAATACATTGACTTCTTCCTCAGCCGAAGCTTTACTCCATCCCTCACATTGTACCATCGGCCTCTTATGCTATTTTGTTGTACCACAATGACTGTAAGGGGTTGGATCATTTATAGGGCACTAAGGTAGGAGGAGGGTAATTTTTCTGTTTTGTTTAAATGCTTTTTAAGGATGTCTACAAGGAGGACTTGCCTCATCCCGTATAAGGCCCTGGCCAGGAACATTAAGTCACAATAATGTGATTACCGCACACATTCTAGACATTCCCCACAGGAGATCTGAGAAGATATTGGAATTAATATCTTCTGAGCTTGTGTAACAGAAGTTTAGAGAAGTGGGGCAGGAAGCATTAAGATAGCTCCTTGTATCTAGTGTCTAGGATGCTTGCTGAGTTAGTGTTTAATCAAAGTCAAATGTTGAGCTACTGATCTCTGTGCCACGGGGCCAATCTAGTTCTGCTTTTTGCCTTCATATTGTTCTCATCACTGTACTTGTTTTGCTGCCCTCTACAAATTGAACAGCACCTTTACTTAAAGATATGGAGGTGTGTAATGTAATGACATGAAATACAATGTTGAATATTTTGTTCAAATTTGATGTGAAGTTATGTATTTCTTATTGAAACATTCTGTTGATTGTGAAAAAAATGAAGGATTTGTTAGGTTCCAACCAATTTGCGTGTCCAAATATGACACATGTGAAAAGCAGCCCTGCAATATGATAATTGAATGTGGGTCATCAGTTAGAAACTTCTTGTATGTGCAGTCTCTTTCAAGTTAACAACTCAAATGAAGGCTTTTCAAGCGTAGAGGGAAATGAGTCAGATGTTCTGAGCTGTTAGCAGTAGCACTCACTCACTTCCACCTTCCATCAAGGGGAGCATAGAAATCACGTGGGGAGGAGACCATGGAGATGCAGGAAGTGCATGGTGCATTTTAAAAAAAATATTGCAAGGGTTCCCAAACACACCAACCTAGAGTACAAGCGGATCAAAGTTCACAGTTGCAATTTATCTTCTTATGATTTTATTTCCATTGGAATAATTACCCGCTTCACAAATTCTAGCCAACACGTGTTTCGTTGAAGGTCAAATTTCCCTAGACTTGATCAGGGCTAGAATAAATAGATAGTATTAAATTAAAGTATATACTGAAATAAAAAAATAAAAAAAACATTCAAATGTCTTTACTATGACTCACCACAAATACTGCAATTAAATACAGAAAAAAGGAAACCAGTTCAAATTACAGAGGAAATTATAATAAAGTCAGTGTAAATAGGAATTATATCAACATAAAACAGCACTGTGCCAGATGCGAATCAAATAAATGTGACACAACAGAGCATTTGCCACCCAGAGTCCAAAGTGAAGGTCGTGACAACAAAATCCCAAAGAGTGAATACAAGCACCCTATGGTAGGTAAGTAACATATTGACCTATTCCTATTCCCACAAACAAGTCACCTAAGCTAGGCAGCCAACTCCTAATTAGCTGCAAAGCACAAAACACAATATCTCAAAATTGTACAAATGATTTTAGTATTATATATATCCAGTACATCACTATTATATATATCCAGTACATCAGTTATGTGTATGCTGTACCATAAATTGAATCCCCTTGACCACCATTGAACCAATGTAATAGTCACTAGTATCAAAATAAGTCTCCTCGGTCACTATCACAGTTAACTAGATTATAATTTAATAAATACGGGATAGGCCCTTCAATATGTCTGAAACAGCAAAAGAAAAAAACAAGTATGAAGTGTTATGGGAGAATCGATATTCTTTATACCCACATTTGGACTAGAAGCTAACTACTAGTAGCCGTAATCAGTGGCGGCTCCTCCGCTAAGGCAGAGGAGCATGCCCCACTGCCTCGAAGCAGCAAAAGAAAGGAAAAAAGAAAATGATAATAACTAATGTTATTATCATTTTATTTTGTCCTCCTGCTGCGGCAGCTTGCGTAAGGGGGCGGGCGGGGCTGAAGAGCAGGGGAGGAGTGGTATAACCCTCCTAAGTGCGCAATGATGTTTGTTCGGCCCGCTTGGGCCACCCAAAACAGTCATGAACACTTTCCCTGTTCTCCATGCAGGCTGCATTACAACCTGCATGGAGAACATGCCCACCCCTACAGCCCCTGGCTGAGCGCCGTGTCACGACGCTCAGACCAATCACAATGCTGCACTTTGATTGGCTACGGGGAGCGTGGGAGCCCTGGTGCTTCCTGTTTCTCACAAGAAGCCAGGAAGAGGACGCAAGAGAGGCGGCGGCGGATGGCCAGGCGGCTGGCCTGGAGGTAAGTGATTTTTTTTAAAAGTGATATCTCCCCCACCCCCCATTCCCCCCCACCCGCCCCACTGCTGCTTCCAGGCAGCAGCCGCGACTGTCCGTAATCAATATTACAAGCTTATCGTTGAATATCAGTAGAATAAAAAATAAAACCCCACAGTAACTGAAATCCAGTAATCTGAGCTACTCCTCCCGCTAAACCGGGAAACTAAAAAACGCACCCAGCGAGAATCCTCTGACGTCACCGAAAGTGCCTACTTCATGCACGAGTTCATGTGACGGCATTCTGTAGCAGTGCTATGCTAAAATTGTTGCAAACATAACCAACATTCAATAAAGGACTAAAGCATATCTCGCCTCATTCCCTGCCACAAAGGAGCAACCATCTTAAGAGTATGCCTTCCAGTGTCCCTTTTCTTCATCCATAGTTCGCACTGTCACCTTCTCTTACCGTTAGCCTCTTCCTATAGCTTTACAAATCTAAGTCTCTCTATGTGTGTGTCTGTCACCTTCTATGTCTTTTTCCAGATATGGTCCGAATTTCTCTCCAGTTTTACTATATCTGTCCATGTCTCTCATTGTCCGTCTCCAGCCACTGCTTGCACCTCCTTGTCTCCTGGTGTATTTCATTGTCTGTCGTGGTCAGACTGGGACAAAAAATAGTCCAGGACCAAAATAAGAGTGCCCCCATTACCAAACCAGATAGCTAGAAAAGTGGCCCAAATTTGCAAATCAGGCCAGCTTTGAATTTGGAAAGAAACGCTGTATGAGTATTTTGCAAGTCATGTGAGACTGTTTTGTGTTTGCTGAAGGAAATGTTTGTGATAATAACAGGGAAATCAACAGTAAACATAGGCCCACCTGGCCATAAAACAGACCCTCAAGCTGCAAAAAAACTGCCCCTCACACTGATCTGTAAAACCAGCCCATTGGGCACTGCCTGATTGCCCTGTAGGTCAGTCCAACCCTATTGTCTATCACCCTCCTTGCCTCCCCCTGTCCGTGTCTCCACTGGCTTCCCAGTGTCTGGGTTTCTCCTCTTCCCTTTCCATTGATGCAGCATCTCCCGTGTGCGGTCCTGTGTCTCTTTATTCCTGTGTCTCTACATGTTTAGGTCACAAGTCCTTAAAAAAGAAGTGGTGGGACTAATCAAATTAGGCAGTATTCAAGTGATACTTCGGCGCTTGACATCATGGCATGTAACATTGCACATGACATTACAGGAAGTAGCATCACAACTCATGACCTCACAGGAAGTGCCATCACAACCCTTGACCCCACAGGAAGTGACATCACAAGAAGTCACATCTGATCTTAAGACCTCACACATATGTTTAGCAGGTCAATCATCAGTATATTTTTGTGCATTACAAGATTTAACAAATGAAAGCTGATCAGTACTTAAGCCTGTGACTTGAGTTCCCAGCTTAAAGCAATTAACAGCTCAAATGGGGATGAAGTTTGGTGTCTGACTAACTACAGTAGACAAGCTACTATGTGCTACAAGCTGGGCATACTAAACTTGGGACCAAGAACAAAGCACAGTTCATGCATTTCATAAAAAAAACTATAAACTGCAATTGTGAATATCAAAACTATAAAATTATTACCCTACTTAACATACACTTATATACCCTGATAATTTTAGCACACTTTACCCACTATCAAAAAAGGGAAGTTGCACATTGCATTTGGTATTCCGAGCATGGCAACAATATTTCCTATGAAAAATACAGTTATAACTGTTATGTTGCACATACATTAATGTAGACATTCTCGATCTTGCTATATTGCCACAGGCTGTTTAACCAAAAGTAATTAGTGAGACCTTTTACATCATTGAATCCCTAACATGTGGCTAACAAAGCCACTTTAAAATAATCCTGTGCGTCTGGTCTCTTTTTGTTGTGATGGGCAATAGGATCTACCTTCCTAAACTGAGTATCATGCACATGGAGATGAGCAGTAGGCCATCTGTGAACATAAGGCAATGGATTCCAAAGAGGAGGAGGAGGGCCCATGAGATCTATGAACATTAGTGAAGAAAGACGTGTGATACCAAGACAGGTCCGTACGGGCGACATTATCAAGTCCATGGTGCTGAAACCTCTTTCAGTCACTTGAAATCACTGGTAGTGTGTTTATTGCCCTGAAAATAGGTTGCAGTTGTTCTGTAATCTCAGTCCCACCATTGTCAATATAGTCTTTGAACCCTTCTGATATCAGCTTATAATTAAGAGGGAATCTCCAGCACAGGTCTTCTAAAGACTAACACAAACTACACATGCTCAAAATTACTATCTTGTGCTTTTTTGAGGGGCCTACTCGCAGGGTGTTTCTGCAGCCGTTAGTGTTGACAGGGACCTTAAGTACATGGACAGCCAGCACTTGTCGAGCATACGTAAGTTGCATATGCATGATCTGTGGGCCTGATTCCTTCTGCTTAACCTCACACCTCGACATGTTCCAGGCAAAAGTAGTAAAAGAATTCCGAAAGAACATTTCTGCATCCTAGAATCAAGTGGCTGACATCAGTAAAGAAAAACATAAAACATTAGGTGATTTTTAAATCTCCAAAAGGGTTAAATGCATAATTAGCTGTTTGAGTTAAAAGTCTACTACTGCAGAAACCTATGTGTACCATGCAGATTTGTTTGAATCACAGCCACGCCATCTCGAACTTTCACCACTGTGGAAAATTCATGTAATTGGAACTCTAAAGTTGAATTAGGAACAACTAAAGTTAGAAGGTAGGTACATTGGCTGGAGGGAAACCCTAGTAACTTCATAAAATGGTGCTGAAACTTGTCAGACAGATCAGTGGCCAAGGCATGGGACACAAAGTGAGCTCCATCCTTGCCGTATTTGGAAATGCTCCAGCATTCTTGCAGAGATTGTGAAATGGATTATGAAGCCAAGGGACAAGAAGTATATATGTAAACACTTCTGATTTAGGCAGAAGATGCATGCTTTTGTAAGCTACACATAAAACAATGTAGACTTTTGTCAGTGTAAAACTTCCTTCGCCCAAGGATTAAAGAAAATAACTCCGCCGGCAGCCTACTCCACCAGGCATAATATTCCATATGCAGAACATTTCCATGTAGATGTGTTCGCTTTACCTGCCTGCGCTCTCTAGAGGTGAGACCACTCTCCTATGTGAAGTATGCTTACTCAGCCCACCACTTAATGTGTCTTTGATGGGCACCTGCACTCATTTTTGTAGATTGTGGCTCTTTTTTCACCAACAGACCAGAGGCGGACGCGCTCTATAGTAAGGCAGTTGCTGTTATTTTAACCTGCCCAAACTAAGGACTATCTTCGTGTTTTTAAAACTTCTCTGGCATTTTATTTGAAATTACGTTCTGTTTCTGGCTGCATTTCACCGCATTCCGCATTCCTCCCTGGTCCACCGCCGGTTCCCCGTTTGTGTGAAGGGAGACAGCGGATATAATCTTCCCTCACTTCCGGGCAGAATTTTGAGGTTAGCAGTCTAGCTGCTCTCCTCAACTATTTAAATCCATGCCTGACAGGACGCGCAGCGGGCGCGCCAAAGGCAAGCCCGTCTGCGCCCGTCCGCGCCTAGCCGTCGCCAGGAGCCAGGACCCCTGCATGTTTCATATCCGACTTAGGAATCAGGCAGAAATATTCTTACTCAAGCCTGGAACTCCTCGATATTAGAAGGGGCAGTTTGGATAAATGCACTAACCATCCATATGACACTCCTTGGGCTTTCCCTGTTATGGAGGGTCCCTTCACGTGCAGGTCCTGCCAATTTCAAAGCCTGGAGCTGGAACAGAAGCACATAGGTCCTTTGATATCTGACCCAGGCAAGGATAAACACAACCCCAATGTAGCTACTCATTCCCTGACTTCACCAGGAAATTATACTGGCACAAGTGCTCAAGGCTGGAATGGCTTTTTGAGCAATGTCAGATCTCTGCCCAAGCATGCTGTTGAAATTTGGGATCTACTTGCCCCCAAGAATCCCGATATTGGATTCTTGACTGAAACCTGGCTTAAACCCAGCTCCACCCCCGCTATTGCAGTGGCACTCCCGGAGGTCTACCGTATTCAAAGGTTGGATAGACAACCTAAGGTGGTTGGAGGTATAGCCATCATCCATAAAGACACCATCAATTTATTTATTTTATTTTTGAAGCTTATAAAGCGCAGAGCTACCCCCAACGGGGGTGTCCCGGCGCTAAGGCAGGCGGCAGATGCGGGTACCAAATAGATGGCTAAGAGTTGGAAAACAGCCAGGTTTTCAAGTCGTGTCGGAAAATGGATTCAGATTCAGCCATACGCAAGGACAGTGGCAGACTATTCCAGGTTTTGGCAGTAATCACTGCGAAAGCTCTGCCACCCATTCTGGTGCGGCGAAAACGGGGAGTCACCAAGAGGCGGAGATGATTTGATCTGAGTGAGCGGTTGGACTGAGCGTGCTTAAGTCGAGCTCTAAGGTAGGCTGGGCCCTGACCCTGCATTGCTCTAAAAGCCAAAACCAGTGACTTAAACTGAATGCATCTAGTCACTGGAAGCCAATGGAGCTTCTTCAGGTGGGGAGAGATCGAATGGCGATATGGGATGTTATAGATCAGCCTGGCCGCCTCGTTCTGAACAATCTGCAAGCGTTTGATCAGATAAGCAGGAGCCCCAGCGTACAGACTATTTGCATAGTCCAGATATGAGGTAATCAGGGCATGAACGATGGTCCGGCGAGATTCCCGAGGGAGAAAAGGGAGAATTTTGCGAATCATGTGTAATTTACCAAAACACGCTGAGGAAACCTGGTTAATTTGAGATTTACAGGATAACTCGTTGTTAAACCAGAATCCAAGATTCCTGGCTGAGTCCACAGGTTCCGGAGGGGGATCCAGCTCCGATGGCCACCACAATAGTGGCAGAGGGTTTTTTTTTTAAATTAAAAAACAGCACCTCGGTTTTATCAGAGTTGAGCCTAAGCGTGTTTAAAGCCATCCAGGTGGAGATGTTACATAAACAGCGTCTGAAATTAGAGAAGGCTGCTTCAGAGTGATCCTTAAATGAAAACACCAATTGTGTGTCGTCAGCATAGGAAATCACTCTGACACCACAAGATTCTACCACTGAGGCCAGAGGGGAGAGATATACATTAAAGAATAGTGGGCTCAGCGCGGAGCCCTGAGGGACTCCACAACTCAGTGTAGCTCAGAGTAGCTATACTCAAGGAACGCTGCATTGACAAAATTGAAATTTTAGTCTTTAGAATTGATTTTCTACCCCATCTTAGCTGGAAAGGCGCCCTCGTATATCGGCCCCCAGGCCCCCTCCTTGATTTCTCGCTCCAACTAATGGAATCAATTGCCCCTCACATCATCTCTACTAAAAATGTCCTGCTATGAGGGGACTTCAATGTACACAGTGAGAGCACTGCCAATCAGGATGCCTCCACGCTCCTGGCAGATTTAGCCACTCTAGGACTTGGTAAGATCAACAACGGTCCCACACATTCAGTAGGACATACGTTAGATCTTATTTTGACCAATTCTCCGAGTATTTTCCGTGTAGTGCCTTGTCCACTTACATGGACTGACCACTCGTTAATCGACTTTGAAATCAGGGGTCCCATGGTATTCGACGCCCCCCCCTTTGGCCTCCTACAGCCTTCGCAGACAGTGGCATAAAATCACTCCAGATCAGTTCCAGGATACAATCCCGGCACTCTGGAACCTTGAATCAGATAATGTTGAGGAATGCTTGGCCCTTTACAATTCCACAGTTAAAACAGCCATAGATCAGCTGGCCCCATTAAAACAGTGCCCTAGTTCGGCTAGGTGTCCCCATACAACGTGGTTTTCTTCAAACCTACGGACGGAAAAACGTCTTTGTAAAAATCTGGAAAGGCGTTGGTGCCATTCTCATGATGCACAGGACAAAGAGAGATATAAGATCGCTTTGGCTCAATACCACAAAAACAGAAAAACTGCACGCAGAGCCTATATCGCGCTGCAACTCAACCAGGCATGGAGTGCCCCTAAAGTCTTGTACCAAATTCTTAAATCCTTTACAAACCCGAAGGCCTGTAATAATGAGGCAGCTCCCTCCCATGCAGTCTGTGACAAAATAGCTATTCATCTTGCACAGAAAATTGAGCTGATCTATGATAAAATCACCACAGTTGGGAACTTTCAGAATGATATTGCATACTGCTGCTCTCCAGCTCCAACTAATGTGCACACGTTGGAAAACTTCCCTTCTTTCACAGTTGGTGACGTGGAGTCACTGTTGAATACAGTCAAATCAGGCTCCCCTTTGGATATTATTCCAGCCAAAACTTCCTCGTTGCTCCCCCAACAGTTATCCCCCCCCAATTTGCTCTATCCTCAATCTCTCAATAAGAGAGGGCAAACTTCCCGCTGAATGGAAGGCAGCACAAATAATTCCCATCCGTAAGAATATCAAGGCCCCCATTGAGGACCTATCTAACTATCGTCCAATTTCCCTTTTACCTCTCCTGAGTAAGATATTGGTAAAACATATTAACAAAAATCTATCTACCATGTCGAATCCACGGGATGCCTTAGCCCATCTCAGTCTGGATTTAGGCCAAGGTACAGCACCGAGTCAGCATTGATTGCTGTTACCGACTACATCAGGCAGTCCCTGGACAACGGACAAGCAGTACTACTAGTGCTGCTCGATCCGTCGGCAGCCTTCGACACGGTCTCCCACCAGATTCTGCTCAGGAGACTTAAAGAAATTGGAATCCAAGGACAAGCCTTTCAGTGGATGTCGAGCTTTCTCTCCCTCCGATCTCAGACTATTAATCTGGGCCCCTTCCTTTCGATGACCATGGGACTGACTAAGGGAGTACCTCAGGGCTCCTGCCTCAGTCCCACTTTATTCAACATTTACGTTGCTCCATTAGCTGGATTACTCAGAAAGCTGGGCTTCACACCAATTTTGTATGCTGATGACACTCAGCTACTACTTTCATTTGACAAACACACTCCCAGTGCCCAGAACACCTTCTCGGAAGGCATGATCGCTATCGCTAGCTGGATGAGGAATAACTTCCTCCAGCTTAATGCTGGGAAAACCGAGATTATGCTGTTTGGAGATGCACCACTGCTGTGGTCCCCAGAATGGTGGCCAGATGATCTAGGCGCCACCCCGGTTCCCAAGACTGTGCTCAAGAACCTTGGTATACGCTTGGACCAGAAACTGACAATGAAGGAGCACATTGCAGCCACCATAGGCTCTTGCTTCCATGTGCTTAGTCTTCTACGGAGGGTATTCCCCTTCCTTCCTTTGACCACACGGAAAACTCTCATTCAGGCACTGTTGTTGAGCCACTTGGACTATTGTAATGCCCTTCTGATTTCAGCAAATGTGTCCTCGTTGAGTAGACTCCAAGTAGTCCAAAACACCGCAGCCCGCCTTGTCTCGAATGCCCCCCACCAGAACAGCCTCTCTCCCTCTTCTACACAGCTTCACTGGCTCCCGGTACGCAAAAGGATCAAATTTAAGATATGCTGTATTGTGCAAAAGCACTAAACGGCAAAGGTCCTGGCTATCTTGCAGGAAAATTCAACCAATACCTGCCACCCAGACCCTTACATTCAGGAGCTAAATCTTTACTCCTTGTACCGCGTTTCAAAAAATCACGCTTGAATGGTAAAGCTTTTTTTCACCTAGCCCCCTTTTATTGGAATCAACTCCCCATTCATCTTCGGCAATGCCCTGATCACCTTCAATTCAGAAGGCTCCTCAAAACTGCACTGTTCTAAATTCTTTCTCTCTCTCTGGCCTACTGCAGCTCCTCCATAGCGTGGAGATACCCCTTTGGGGTGATTCGGGCGCTTTATAAATAAATGAATATCAAATATCAAATACCTAAAGCAAGAGAGAAAGACAGAAAGATAAGAGAGGAGAAAGAGAAATTGGAAAACAATAATGAAGATAGAAAAATGGATGAAAAAAGAATCTGCATGAATAAGCAAGTGTAGGGCAGTGAATGAAAAAGGTTATGGCATCCCTGGCATTCAGCGATTGGACCCTAAGAAAAAGTCTGGGTCTCTCCATTTGTGTTTTTACAAATTAACCCCCCACAAATTCTACCTCCATATTTAGCAGCAGACATCTCATGTTCTTATTGTTGGTATAAGTAATTCTAAACCACCCTCACATACATTCACCAGCGCAACCTGACAATTCATCCTGGAATCAGCACAACCAGAATATACCCACACAAAGAATCAAAGAATGGAACATAAATTTCACAGTAAGCGGTATCAGCTTCACATCAATATAAGTGTAAGCCACCCAGTATCCAAAGATGAGCAGGAAATAGTGATGAAGTTAACTCACAAGAGTAGGGCTCATGCAATTCCAGTCCCAACTAGCACTTTCAAGAAAATATTGACCTTCACAAGAAAATATTGCTAATTTACAGAGAAAAACAACCCAGGTGGGTAGATGTAGGAACAGTGAGACACACCACAAGCTAGGGCCAGTAATCCGAATCTACACTAGACTATACTCACTAATAAGAACTTTGCACACCCGAGCAATGTCACACTGCCTACATGGTGCACTGGAGAAGGCCTACTTGTTTACAGTAACACTGGCCTGTGAGCTCGCCTATTCACTGTAACCCCCATCCGGAAGGAGCCAGCCTATGTAAGCACACATGATCTTTCATCTCATATATTCATACATACCATAACTTAAATTAGATCAGTCTGCCAGACTTAAGAGCTACGTAACAACTAAGCTATCCTGTGTTATTGTGTCATAATACAGATCATCGCAAACATAGCAGCTTTGCTGCAGTAGGTATGTGTGGGAAGGACAAAGAACAAAACCAGCCTTAACCCTGCAGGTTAACAACTTGCCAAACTTTAACACAGTCACATCCAGTGCTCTCGAATTACCCGAGCTACAAAAAAATCAGCTAGTTTTACTTTTAAGGAAAATAGCTCTTCAATATTTATTGATTGAAACTAGTAAGGAAAGCACATAATTTCAAATGTTTGGAAATCATCTTTTGTTGTGATGTGATGGATTTAGATACTTGTGCACAAAACGTAAATATTTGGGTCATGGAGGAGCAAGCAAGATTATGTGAGGCAACTCTTATGTGAAGTGAAAAATGCACAGTTGCAGCATGAACAATAGGAGAAGTGAACACTCGATCTCTAAAAGTTGGCAGATAAGTGTGCCTCAATCTGTGGTACTGACCAGACATGAAATGGTTGGTTTAAGTTGCCAAGTAAACCATACAAACAACTGTCTATGCACTTCAATAAATGTACAGCAATAAGTGGAAGTTGACTGGGGCTTAGCTATGAGTGGTAGGCATATAACTCTTTTGTGTGATTTAATCAACTATACTGTTTGATGTCAGTCGCGGCTCGCAATACTCGCGGGTGGGGGGGGGTCGCGCAGGGGTTCGGGCGGGAGGAGGGGGGGTTAAAAGACACAAAAAAAAAACTTACCTGACCGGGTCCCGCGCCGCCTCTGCTCCTGGGCCGGGTCCCGCGTTTGGCGTTCTCCTGCTCCTAAACAGGAACAGGCATGCTCCCTCCTCTCCCGTAAGCCAATCACAACACTGCAATGGCAGCGTTGTGATTGGTGCGGGCATCACCCAGCCGGGCGCCTTTAGGGAGACCATTTTCTCTATGTAGGCTGCATGCAGCCTACATAGAGAAAATGTAGAGTGCGCAGAGGGCCGACCAAACAGTCAGGGTACTCAGAGTGGTGCAAGCCACTCCTCCCCGACCCGTACACCCACCTGCCCCGAACCAGGCATACCCTCCCGCCCGCCCCCAACCAGGCATACCCGGCCTTCTGCTTTCTCGCAGCGTGAGAAGCAGAAACATAAAATGGTATTTAAAATACCATTTTATGTTTCTGCTTCTCGCACTGCGAGAAAGGAGTGGGGCGACTCTCCTCCACCCTAATGGAGGAGCTGCCCCTGTTTGATGTGTAATAAGAATCGAGGCCATTAATAGGGTGCACATGACAACTGGCTTGCATGTGGCTTCTGCCATCCACCCACGCCAAAACCTCATGTGCCAAGAATTAAAGGCAAAGCATTAGCCTTTGATGTAAAACAGGAGAAATAAAGAGATGTCCATCTAGTAGCTGAAATGAACAATGTGAAAGCAGAAAACCTAGGATCAATCCCGGCTTTCCAGCTTGACCAAATTGTGTGATCTTAGTCAAATCTCTCTCTTGTGTTTGATTTAATAGGCTCTAGTGTTGCACCATGTATAATAAGAATCTAGGCCACATGCAGGATGCACTTAACACTTGGCTTTCATGTGGATTCTGCCTGCCAGCCACACTCTAACCTCGTGACAAGAATTAAAGGCAAAACATTAACCTTTGATGTGAAATTAGTGAAAAAGAAAGAGATATCCATCTTGTAGCTGAATTGCACAAAGTGAAAGCAGAAAACCCTTGTGCTGCCCATGACCCCTATATGCCTGGTGGGGGCTGCAGTGAAGATTGAGGGCTGTTGCCCTGGTGCATCACTGTATTGAGAAGAGGGCCATTGCTTTGGGCAGTGCTATGACCTAAAGGGGCTGTTGCCCTGTGTGCGCTGTTACAACCCCAGTATGCCAGGAAAGGGCCGGGTGAAATTAGAGGGCTGTCGCCCTGGAGGAGCATGCAGCCATGAAGGAGAAGTAGGCTATGACCCACGGAGGAAGAGCAATGATTCAGTTACCCAACAATATAGGAGGACTCAAGACCTGCCGCTGGATTCAGGAAGGCTCACCACATATCCAGAGGAGTTTGTGGACTCCTGCTGCCTCTACTGTGGCATCTCCAGACTTCTGCTCACCACCGGGCCACAGACACATGCCAGGGCACTCTGAACTGCCACTCTAGCGAGAGCGGGTAAGACTGAACACTGGGCCACCAGGCTTCGGGGGCAACTTGCTCTGAATTACATGCTACGGCGCAGAGATATTTTGACTTTCTCAAAGCTAGTCTTGGAACTTCTAAGAATTGAACTCACTAGCAAGGCCTAGATGGAATGTTGCCTCATGTTATTGGGGAATAACCATGATCCTTAGACAGGGAAGTGGGACTCGAGAGCTGCCCCAGGGAACGCTAGTGTGCCTGCCGTAAAAAGACTGTGTGCATCATTTGTACTCAAAACACATGGGTGGATGCACTGGAACACCCATGCACCACTCATGACGTGAGGTAATGCAAGGCTGCCTTGTGTTTGTTTTTTGTTTGTTTTTTTACAAAGCCACACAAACAGGATTTGTGTGGCACTGTAAATCCCAAAATAGATTGTGCATCAGGGTTGTGCCAAAAAGGTGAGGTAATTCGATGCAGAATCTGGGCCTCAATTTCCACTTTTTTTTTTTTTAAACTCTGCCACAAAGAAATTGGCAGCAAGGAGAAACGCGATAGTAAATCTGTTCTGCTTAATTGGTTGCAAAGTCTACTTTTTAAAATATCTTATGGGGGTTAAGGCACCTGCTGCAGAGATCTTTGTATGCCCAGTAATCCTCAAGGAATAATAATAAGGTAAGATAACTCTGTTGGTTAATGCATTTGCTTGAGAGATCTTTGTTTTGTTTAGTCCCAGTTTTGACTCAAAGTTAGAGGGTTGATGTGTCCTCTGCAAAACACATCATGTAACATGCAGAGAACATATTTTTATTTTATATTGATAGGTAAGTGGATTACTGTTTGTAACACAGAGGTCCTTTTGTTACTTGCAGTTCATAAATTGTAATCCTTCTACTGTAGCCAGGCCCACTGGAATTATGCGATTGTGCGGCTGCGCTGATTTTCGCATAATTGTAGATTTGCCACATTTGCCACATAATCCATCATCTGCCACATAATCTGCAGATTTTAACAAAAAAAATTGTTTCTAGCTCAAACGGTCCAAAGGTTAGTAAAAACGCAGCGACACGTGTTACCGCACAGTGGAAGGCTCTTTGCAAAGGTTGACTGGTCACCTTTCTGTAGCTTATTGCTATATTTGTGTGTTAAACTAGTACTAATGAGGTGCAATGAAAGCCCAGACAGTGTGAAGTTTAAAAATTACAAAATAATGAAGTAATACTATCACAAATGGTGCCACATAAGTTGCCTTTTCTTGCTGCATTATTTACTCAACCCTGCCGCATAATTTGACCTTCTCCTGCCGCATAATTCCAGTGGCCCTGACTATAGCACAGTGAGTTATGAAGGACATGTGAGTCCTACACCTTGTAACCCTTATTGTCTTATGTAACACATTTTGTTAATTGATTTACACACTTGTATGATTTATTGTCCGTGTATGATGTGTACTTCTGATGTCAAACACTCTGACACCCTGCATTGGGATGAGTGTCGCTATAAAAGAAATAAAAGAAAAGAGTGGTATTTAAATTGTTATCTGTGTAAATACTTGGAGATTCCAACACATCTGACATTCTTACAATGCATGCATATCTCATATACTGGGACTGAACAAAATCTAAACCGTGCCTCTCAAGTACTTGTGAAGTGATAACAAGCTTGTGGCTTTCTTGCCCTTTCATTGCATTTGCATCTTGGTATGAGGCTCCAGATAGCTCCCAGCCAGGATACAATGAACTAAAGAAGGCCTGATGGTCCCAGCTGGAGTCAGAAACAGCAAAGCTCCCTCTCCGCCTGCACGTTGCTGCTCGGAACAAAAGCAGACAACGTGCAGGCGCTGCTGAATGTATCCTGGTGTCCGAAAATTGCACCGGGGCGAATTCAGCATTTTTCAGTGGTGCTCAACTTCTTGGCAGGGTGGACGGAGCGTGTACCGTCGACTTGTGCCCAGCGTCTGTTTTTCTCCAGTGTCTTGTGTGATGCGCTACCGTTACATTGGAGCCAGCACATCCGGTCGTGCTGCGTCTATATTTTCAAGACATACGCTTTCATAAGGTTATGTAAGTTCTGAGGTCTCCACCAATAGTTGGTGCCAAATTACAAGAACACACCTTAGAATGACCTTTCCCTGTCTGTTTTCCACCCATATTTGTCTCTCCTTGGTGACCATGTTCCCTTTCTATATGTCTTCCTGTGTGTTCTTACCTCTTTGTCTCCCAGTGACAGTTTCTTGCCCTGACCATGTTGCCCAGTGTTTGTGTTCCTGCTTGTCTCTTGTCTTGTGTCTGAGTATTTCCGCATGTCTCTTTGTGTCTGAGTGTTCCTGTGCCACTGTGATCAGGTCTGCGTGTTGTGGGTTAGGTTGGGATGTTGTTTAATCCAGGCTCGGGTGTTAAACGGAAGGGCTTCTAGGTACTGTTCTAAGTATATCTTCTCAGTAAGATCTTCTATGGAGGAAGAGGTAGGTTGTAACCAACGATTCCCAAGATCCCTTATTCGGTAGTATAGGGCTCGGGGATTGTCTCCTAGAGTCCATTTCTCCTTTCGAAAACGGCTGCAGTAGTATTCCTGTTCGCAGCCCAAACGTTCTAGAATCACTTTCTTTATATCGGCATAGCTGGTTACTCCTGCGGGGTTAGCTGCCTGGTATGCTGCTTACAATTCTCCTGACAATAATGGGGCTATATATTGTCCCCATCTTTCCGGTGGCCAGATGGCGGTGGAGGCGACTCTTTCAAAATTAACAAAGAAATAGTCCGGGTCATCCCCACTTTGGAACTTCTGTAACACAGACCCCGGTACGTTGGGATGTACTCGAACACTCGAAATGGCATCTGTTAGGCGCAGGACGGCCGTATCCTGTACTTGTTGGTTGACAGTCAAGAGAGTCGCCTGGTCTTTCAGAGCAGTCTGTAAGGCTTCCCTTTCCTGTTGGGCCTGTTTAGTTTATTGCTCGAATATTAATTGCAGGTGGCGCTGTCCCTCCGCTAATTGAGTAATTATAGCCTCCAATGGAATGGGTTGTGTCATTTTGGCTAGACAGTAATCCCACTTCTGACACCACTGTGATCAGGTCTGCGTGTTGTGCGTCCCAGACCCACCGTTGGACACGAGTATTAACAGGCGTCAGGGTATTTATTCTCTTTTTATTCTGTATGTTCTTATCACATACACAAGGATTCTTTTAAACAGAGGCAAAGTCCTGGTAAGGAATACAGTGTAGCTTTGCGTCAGCTAAAGTAAGCATCCTCTTCTTAGCATCTTTGTCCTGTGATGTCTTTAGCCTTCTTCTCCCGGTATTTTATGGCTCTCGGTAGGGACGGGGACAACCCAAAAGGAAAACAAATAAAGAATAGTCAGGCTGCTGTTTTCCTGCTATACAGAAGGGGAGGGAAGTGTGTTCCTTCACCAATACCCTAACGTGAGGTGCCTAAGTGAAGGGAATAATTGTGCTCAGGTTGGAGTGGCCCTTAACCCTGCCCACCATCCCTTTAAAGAAAAGTAGCGCGCAGCGGGCACTTGCCTGGATCCACGACCCTCCTGGGCCGTGGTACAGGGAGACCCAGTCTCCTCTTCCTTCCCGGGAGAACCGGCCTCTGAAAAAGTGCTCTGCAAGCGTGCGTGGGTTTCAGCGTCTTCCTCCGTCCACAAGAGCGCGCAACCCTCCGGGACTCCTCCTTGCCTTTCCTCGACACGAGCGCCGGCCTGCGCGTCTTCCTCCGGTCCTCTTCTTCCTCGAGCGTTCGTCTGTCTCCTCTCCTCCTCCGTTCTCCTTCCGGCCGCTTCTTGACTTGTTCCGTGCCCCTTATTTCCGGGTTGGTCCATCGCGGCCGCCATCTTGGGTTTCTCGCTCTCCTCGTCGGGACTGACTTCATCACACTGCCTTCCTCCCGGGAATGGACGAATGGGCCATTCAGAGACAGGAAAACGGGACAGATAGTCCACATTAGTCTGTAGCTTCCCTGGGACGTGTAGAGTGTTGAAGGAAAAAGGCTGTAACGCAAGAAACCAGCGAAGTACTTTAGGATTAGAGTCCTTATGTAGGGAAAGCCAGGTGAGGGGAGCATGATCGGTAAGCAGGAGAAACTGTTGGCCTAAGAGGTAGTACTGGAGGGCTTCCATTGCCCACTTGATGGCCAGACACTCCTTCTCGATTGTGGCATATCTAGTATCCCTAGGGAATAGTTTCCTGCTGAGGAACAGAATGGGTCGTAGGTCGCCTGTGTCATCTGGTTGGGAAAGAACGGCACCGAGACCCATTCCAGACGCATCGGTTTGGAGGACGAAGGTCTTTTTAAAATCGGGACAGGCAAGTACAGGGGCGGTGCATAAGGCTTCTTTCAATTGATGAAAACTCTGCTCTTGTAGAGAGGACCAGGGTATATGTTTTGCTGTATGATTCTTCGTGAGAAGATCTGTAAGTGGGCTAGCTATCTCAGAGAAGCGTGGGATGAACCTTCTGTAATACCCTACTAGTCCTAGGAAGGAACGGACGTCATTCTTTGTGGTGGGGTGGGGAATCTTCGAGATAGCCTGTAGTTTGTTCAGTTGGGGTCTGACATTGCCTGCCTGGATGTCATATCCCAAATATTGGATGTGATCGGTCCCAAACGTCATTTTATTTGGGTTGACAGTGAGACCTGCTTGTTGTAGGGTTTTTAGGACTTCACCTAGGTGTACTAGATGCGTTTTCCAATCAGGACTATGTACAACAATGTCGTCAAGATAAGCGACGGCATAGGCCCGGTGGGTAGATAAAAGGACATCCATTAGTCTTTGGAACGTGGCGGGGGCACCATGGAGACCGAAGGGGAGGACCTTGAAGTGGAACAAACCGGATGGTGTGGAGAAAGCGGTTTTCTCCCTGGCGTCAGGTGCAAGTGGAATCAGCCAATACCCCTTTGTGAGGTCTATGGTGGACATGACCCTGGCATCTCCTAGACGTTCAATGAGTTCGTACACTCGGGGCATGGGATAGGCATCAAACTTTGACACTGCATTTAGTTGGCGAAAGGCGATACAAAACCTTATACTACCATCCGGTTTGGGAACAAGGACGATTAGGGAGGACCAGGCACTATGGGAAGGCTCAGTAATATCTGCTTCTAACATAGCTTTAATCTCTTGATCGACTGCCTGCCGCCTTGCGGCGGGGATCGATAAGGTCTCAACTTAACTGGTCTCGAGGTGTTAGTAACAATATTGTGCTCAACCAGGGTTGTTCTTCCTGGTTTGCCTGACACAACCGATGCATATGCGTTACACAGGGAATGCATTTGTTGCTTCTGTTCCTCTGTTACTTGTTTACCCAACTGTATGTGTATTGTTTCCCTAGGGGCCTGAGGAGTCAAGGATATCTCTAGGGGTTTGCCTACGGTTACGTGGCGTATGGACATGTCGGTACATAGAGCTACCGGTATCGGGCGATCCCAGGCCTTGAGTAAATTCACATGGTATATCTGTCCTGTCTGGGTCTTATGGGGGACATCTATGGATGTTTTTAACGCGATGTTCATGCTTTTAGAATTTTACAATACCAGTGTTAAGAATGAATTAATAATGCACTTTAGTTTCTTCCATGTCTATGTTTGCGTAATGTATGCATGTTGCACTTTGCACTTGTCACTTTAAAAAGAATGAGTTGAAGCCGCGGCGCTTGTCATGTGATCAAGGCTCGCAAGAACCGAAACGCGTAATGGCTGCATCTGAATAAAAAACTTTATGCACTGATTCGGTGGTCCGTGCCCGTTTGTAGGAGGAATCCAGAGAAAACAACGGCACTAAGGATATATATATATATTTTTTCACTGAAAAAACCATAGGTTTCAGGGACGTTATAGTTAGAAATTAGCATTTAAAAAACCTTAGAAATTCACTGAAAAAAACACAGGTTTCAGGGACGTTAGTTGGAAATTTCACTCGTACAAAACCAGAGAAATTCGACCGTTATAGTTAGTTCAGCTAACTATAACTCGCGCCCCCGCAATGCACTGCTGATGACGTCACATGTTACATCATTCATGATATGGTCAGTGACATCACTGATGACATCACTGATGACATCTCAAATGACATCACTGATGACATCATCCAGTGACTGTGTGTTTCTGTAAAGTTTAAATATGTTATATATATATAGGCCAAGGTGTATTGAAGAATGAGTGGGCGTATAAGTGTCTGAATCGATGATTTAGTAGGTGCGTGACTGACTGTATAAGTGAGTGATTAAATGTGTCTTACTGAATGCATGGGTTAGTGACTGATACAGACATTCACACAGTTTAGTTTGTCAGTTGGTGTGTAAGTGGTTGCATGGGTTGGTGAGTAGCTAAATGAGGGTCTATATGGGTTATTGATTGGTTGTCTGAGTATCTGTATGGGTGCCTGAGTGTCTGGGTGGGTGGGTGGGGTGTGTGTGACTCTGTGCATAGATGTGTGAGTGGGTGATTCACTGGGTGTATGGGTTCAAGAGTGCATCTGTGAAGGGCTGTATGGGTGGGTGAGTGAGTGTGTGTGTGGGTGTGTTGGCGAGTGAATGGATGTCTCAGTGGTACATGTGTGAGTAACTGCATATGTGAAAGGCAGTATATGTGAGTGTTGGAGTATATAAATGACTATATGTGAGAGTGAGTGATTGTGAGAGTGGCTGTATGGATGAGTGTGTGCTTGTATTAGTTATTGTATAAGAGTGTAAGTATGTGTTAGTATATGCTTGAATAAGTGAGGTGGTGTGTGTATAACTGTATAGGTGAGTAAATGGGAGTGTGATTGATTCTTTGCATGACTGACTAGGTGTGTGAGTAACTCTATGGATGAGTGGCGGTGTGTGAGTGTCTGTATAGATATGTGAGTGCATATGATAGTGTCGTATTGATGGTTGACTGCATGTATGAGTGACTGTATGGGTGAATGAGTGGATGTGTGTGTAGACCTAGGAATTAGTGAGTGGGTATGTACTAACTGGTATTGGTGTGTCTATGGTTTCGAAAATGGTAGTCTGTATTTTAGAGTGGGTGTATCAAAGGTTATATTAGGGTATGAGGAGGTGCATCAGATTATCACATGGATGATGTCATCAGTGATGTCATCAGAGATGTCATCAGTGATGTCATCAGTGATGTCATTGACCATGTCATTAATGATGTGATATGTGACGTCATCAGCAGTGCATTGCTGGGGCGCGAGTCATAGTTAGCTGAACTAACTATAACGGTTGAATTTCTCTGGTTTTATACGAGTGAAATATCCAACTAACTATAACGTCCCTGAAACCTGTGTTTTTTTCAGTGAATTTCTAAGGTTTTTTAAATGCTAATTTCTAACTATAACGTCCCTGAAACCTATGGTTTTTTCAGTGAATTTCAAAGGTTTTATAAATGCTAATTTCTAACTATAACATCCCGGAAACCTGTGGTTTTTTCAGCGAATTTCAAAGGTTTTTTAAATGCTAATTTCTAACTATGCCTACAGAGGTAGGACATGTGCAGAAAGAGGAAGAAAGGCGCAGAAAGAAGCAAGAGAAATGCAGAAAGAGGCAACAGCAGTCCAGAAAGACGAAGAAAGGTCCAGAAAGAAGCAACAGATGTGCACAAAGAACCAACAGAGGAGCAGAAAGAGGCCTTGTTGCAAAGTCATCCTGTGCCCCCAACCTTTTGCTGACGGGTACTGGTGGTAACTGACTCTGACTAACCAGGCCCAGAGCCAGTGCTATGCTGAAAGACACTGTGAAAACACCTACATACACAAGGGTAGACTATGGGTTGGGGTACCCCTGTGATTGGCATGACCTCCCCTGTATGGCCCTAGTACATAATAGGGCAGGGGGATTAAAACTACCTCTAACTAAGAGGTGCAGAAGGAGGCAAGAGAAGTGCAAAAGAAGCAACAGAGGTGCCGAAAGAGGCAAGAGAGGTGCAGAAAAAAACAAGTGAAGTGCAGAAAGAGGCAAGTGAGGTACATAAAGAGACAACAGGGGTGCAGAAAGAAGCAAGACAGGTGCAGATAGAAGCATGGAAAGTGCAGAATGAAGCAACAGGGGTGCAGAAAGAGGCAAGAGAAGTGCAGAAAGAAGCAACAGAGGTGCAGAAAGAGGCAAGAGAACTGCAGAAAAAGGCAAGAAAAGTGCAGAAAGAGGCAAAAGAGGTACATAAAGAGACAACAGGGGTGCAGAAAGAAGCAAGACAGGTGCAGAAAGAAGCATGGAAAGTGCAGAATGAAGCAACAGGGGTGCAGAAAGAGGCAAGAGAAGTGTAGAAAGGAGCAAGTGAGGTGCAGAAAGAGCCAGCAGAGGTGCAAAAAGAGGCAAGAGAGGTGCAGAAACAGGCAAGAGAAGTGCACTAAGAGGCAAGAGAATTGCTGAAAGAATCAACAGAGGTGTACAAAGAAGCAAGAAAAGTGCAGAAAGAGGCAAGTGAGATGCAAAAACAGGCAGGAAGGGTACAGAAAGAGGGAAGACGAGTGCAGAAAGAGACAACAGGGGTGCTGAAAGAAGCAAATGAGGAGCAGAAAGAGGCAACAGACATGCAGAAAGAGGGAAGAGAGGTGCAGCAAAAGGCAAGAAAAGTGCAGAAAGAGGCAAAAGAGGTACATAAAGAGACAATAGGGGTGCAGAAAGAAGCAAGACAGGTGCAGAAAGAAGCATGGAAAGTGCAGAATGAAGCAACAGGGGTGCAGAAAGAGGCAAGAGAAGTGTAGAAAGGAGCAAGTGTGGTGCAGAAAGAGCCAACAGAGGTGCGAAAAGAGGCAAGAGAGGTGCAGAAACAGGCAAGAGAAGTGCACAAAGAGGCAAGAGAATTGCTGAAAGAAGCAACAGAGGTGTAGAAAGAAGCAAGAAAAGTGCAGAAAGAGGCAAGTGAGATGCAAAAACAGGCAGGAAAGGTACAGAAAGAGGGAAGACGAGTGCAGAAAGAGACAACAGAGGTGCAGAAAGAAGCAAATGAGGTGCAGAAAGAGGCAACAGATGTGCAGAAAGAGGGAAGAGAGGAGCAGAAAGTACAAGAGATTTGCAGAATGAGGTCAAGAGAAGTGCAGAAAAAGAAAGAAACGTGCAGAAAGAAGCAACAGAAATGCAGAAAGAGGCAAGAGAGGCGGAGAGGGAAGCAAGAGTGGCTTGCACACCATTAGTACCAATTTAACACCCACATTTAGCAATAAGTAACAGGTGACCATTCTAGGTTTGCAAAGGGCCTTCCACCACGCTGTAACACTTGTCGCTGCATTTTTGGTAACGTTTGACCCGTTTCAGCTAGAAACAAGGCTTTTTCTGTTCAACTCTGCAGTTTAGGGTGCAGATGATGAATTATGTGGCTAATGCAGAAAATGTATAATTGTGCGAAAGTCGGTGCAGCCAAACAGTCACATAATTCCAGTGGCCCTGCTCATACCTCTGACTAGGTCCACAAGTGCTCCTCAGTGATTCCATCTTTTTTTGTCTCACTGAGTTCATACTTGAGCTTCTATGGAAACGAGGAAGACTAAACCTGAGGTTACCACTCCACAACACAGACTACCATACCACATAATTACTCTCCATAACACATAATCCCACTCTACATAATTCCCATACACTAAATACCACATACTTTCTATCCACATAATTTCACTGCACAACATATCACATAATTCCACTACACACAACGTACATCCACTCCACTCCAAAAAACATTAGTAAAAAACTTTTGCATTTACAACGCCAATAGCTCTAATTCTCGCAAATGCGAAACCTATTACATTGCAAACACTTCTTTAACTAGTAGTCGCGTTTGCAGAGTGGTGGAGAAAGGGTGCTGGGCCTCCGACCAGTGCTCAGGAATTCCGGTGCGTAGGGCTTACAGGAGGTACCAGTAGGGCTTCTTGGCCCCCAAAGTCCCTCAGGAGTAAATTGGACTTCATCCCCCATCCCGTAGTCTGCCAGGAGGCACGTTTGCAGAATGGTGGAGAAAGGGGGGCATGGCCTCCGAAGACGTCTTAGCAATCCCACTGTACGGGACTTACTGGAGGTAACAAGAGGGGTAGTTGGCCCCCAAGGACATCCTTGGGGGCCAACTACCCCTCCTATTACCTCCAGTAAGTCCCACACAGCAGCATTGCTAAGTTCGAAGAGCAGGCCACGCCCCTTTTCCCACCACTCTACAAACGCGCTCCCTGGCGCGCTCTTGGATGGGGATTGAAGTCCCCTTCGCTGCTGGGGGTCCTTTAGGGGCCAACTAGCCTACCTCTTACCTCCAGTAAGCCCCACACAGTGGGATTGCTGAGAGGTGGACAAAGGCTACGCCCCCTTTCTCCACCGCTCTGCAAACGCGCCCCCTGGCGCGTTCTAAGTTGGGGGATTAAGTCCCCTTGAATACTGAGGGTCCCTGGGGGCCAACTAGCCCACCAGGTACCTCTAGTAAGCGCCACACAGCTGGATTGCAGAGAGGTGGTCCGAGGCCACGCCCCTTTTTACACCACTCTGCAAACGCGCCTTCTGCCGCACTGCTGCTCGGAGGATGAAGTCCACTTGTGTCCTGAGGTCCTCAGGACACAAGAGGACCTCATCGCCCCACCAGCAGTGAGCCAGAAGCCGCGTTTGCAGAGTGGTGTAAAAAGGGGCGTAGCCTCGGACCACCTCTCTGCAACGCAGCTCTGTGGCGCTTACTGGAGGTACCTGGTGGGCTAGTTGGCCCCCAGGGTCCCTCAGGATTGAAGGGGACTTAATCCCCCAATTTACAATGCGCCAGGGGGCGTGTTTGCACACTTGTTATATCAGGCCCCGCCCCCTCCCTGCACCACTGTGCAAACGCGCCCCCTGGCGCGTTGTAAGTTGGGGGATTAAGTCCCCTTGAATCCTGAGGGTCCCTGGGGGCCAACTAGCCCACCAGGTACCTCCAGTAAGCGCCACAGAGCTATGTTGCAGAGAGGTGTAAAAAGGGGCGTGGCCTCGGACCACCTCTCTGCAACGCAGCTCTGTGGCGCTTACTGGAGGTACCTGGTGGGCTAGTTGGCCCCAGGGACCCTCAGTATTCAAGGGGACTTAATCCCCCAACTTACAACGCGCCAGGGGCGCGTTTGCAGAGTGGTGCAGAAAGGGGTGGGGCCTCCGGCGAGATGCCGGCTTTTTAAAAAAAAAATTGTTAGAAGGGGGGCTGTGTGGCCCCCCTTCTTTTAATCTATTTTTGGGCCCTGGGGACCCCATCCCCCAGGGCCTGCCACATTTAAAAAAAAAAAAAACACGTGAAGGGTGCCGCGCGGCCCCCCTCCTGAGGCTGATTTTGGCCCCAGGGACCCCATCCCCCGGGGCATGGCCCTCTTTTTTTTTTTTTATTGTTATATGGGAGGGGGGCCGTGTGGCCCCCTTCCCTGGGCCACTTTTGGCCCCGGGGACCCCATCCCCCGGGGCCTGGCCTTCCATTTTTTAAATTTAATTACGGGAGGGGGGCCGCGTGGCCCCCCTTCCCTAGGCCACTTCTGGCCCCGGGGACCCCATCCCCGGGGCCTGGCCACCCTTTCATTATTAATTATAGAGGGAGGCCGCGTGGCCCCCCTCCTCAGGCCACTATTGGTGCCGGGGACCCCATGCCCCGGCATTTTTTTTTTTAAATAAAGGGGAGGGGGGCCGCCTTGCCCCCCTCCCGGGCCACTTCTGGCCCCGGGGACCCTATCCCCCAGGGCTGGCCCTTTGTGTTGGGGACCGTGGGGGGAGCCCCAATGCCCCCACGGTCCCGCTGGCTCCCCGCCTCCTGCGGGAGCCGGCATTGCTTTTGCACAAGGGGAGCTGCTCACATGCAGCTCCCCTTGTGCAAAAGCAATTCTGCTTCGGTTTTTGGAAGCGAGAGCAGGTTTCCTGCTCTCGCTTCCAAAAACCGAAGCAGAGTTTGCTATGGCAGGGCGGGAGCCGCATGGCTCCCGCCCTGCCATAGCAAACAGCAATGTCCCGGGGGTGGGCACCCCGGGACATTGCAGGAGCCGGCCCTGGGGGGTGGCGGTCCCCAGGGCCATCAAGGGCTCCTGGAGGGGGGCCGCGCGGCCCCCCTCCCTTCGTTTTCTTTGCCCCGGGGAGGTGGTGGTCCCCGGGGCGTGTGGGGGGGCAAGAGCCCCCCCACACATCTTTTTTTTAAAAATAAACAGAGCCCCGGGGAGGTGGCGGTCCCCGGGGCAGCGTGGGGGGGTTGGGACCCCCCCATGCATTCACTATCAAAGAAGCCCCGGGGAGGTGGCGGTCCCCAGGGCTGCGGGGGCCCCCGCGGACCCCCGCTATTTCATTTTGACATTGCCCCCGGGACCTGGCCCACCCGGGGGCATCATTAAAATGAAGCGCAGGAGGCCGCGCTTCATTTTTTTTTTTTTCGGCAGGATTCGCGCACCTAGCGCGAATTCTGCCGATTTGTTTTTTTAAAAAAATGCTTTTTTTGGCTCAGCAGGCCTAGGGGGTGAGGGTGTTTCTACCCTGCCCCCTTTTCTTGTTTTTCACCTTTTTTTCTGTTTTCTTGTGACTCGGTTACCGAGTCACAAGATGGCTGCCAACATATTCTGGTTTAGAGTGTTGGCAGCCAATCAGAGTGAAGCTCGTGCCCGGGAGGAGTCGCGACTCCTCGGTGCTCAGATATCGATATTTTTATTTTCCAAATTGCTCAGCAACTACTGAACGGATTTACACCATTTAAAAAAAGGGCTCTTTCTGAACCAAGACCTACCTTTTTGCCAAATTTGGTGTAATTCCGTTCAGCAGTTCGGGCTGTAGCTTTGTCTAAAGTTTCCTATGGAAATTAACATGGGGAAAACGCGTTTTGGGACCTCCCTTTATTCTCGGCCCCCGCTTGACGAATCCCCCCGAAACTTTCAAGACAGGATGGGATAGCAATTCTTCTTAACGAAGACTTCTATTGGGACCAAGAAATTATCCCAATAGATTCAAAGAACTTTCAATGTATTAAGGTCAAATTTGGGATCGATCCACTAGAAACTTTGAAAATCCTCCTCATCTTTAATGTCTATATCCCCCCTGGGTCAAAAATGGATGCATTAACAATAGAAATATTCGAGGGAATAGAAAAGGTAGTAGAAGGTCAAGGCTATCCGTCAGTCTTCATAACAGGCGACTTCAACGGAAAAATATCTAACAATTTACTCGAAAAATGGGTAAATTGCGAAAAAGAAGAAGCCTTGGCAATTCCAACTCCTCTATTTTCCATAGGAAACAAAGCAGACAAAAGAGGGAAAATCTTACTAGCCTCACTTCCAATGCTGAACGGAGTAATACTAAACGGCAATGTAGAAGGAGATATTCCAGCATCATCCACAAGACAAGGGAACTTTAGCTCCTCAACCCTGGATTATATGATCTGTAGCTTGGATCTGTTCGGTTTAGCCTCACACCTAAAAATGAATTTTGCGCCAGGAAGTGATCACGCAATTCTACAATTAACAACAGAGCTGAAACCAAAACCTACATCCTCAGGCCACATCATGTATTATCAAAGTACAGTTCTGGTGAACCAGGCCCAAGGACGGCTACTATGGAATTCAAGGACACTTAGCAAAATTATCAATGCAATTGAGATGGCCCAACCATTACCATGTATTCAAAAAACCCGATAAACTTTGAAGCAGTCATCAAAAATCTGGTACAATCTTTGCAGGAAAATCTAAAACAACGAGGGCCAAGACGGAAAACAAAAGACGGAACTTAGATACAAATGCAACGGAATTAAATACATTAATAAGGTCGCAATTCCTTCAATTCTCAGTAATAAAACAACTAGAAATTAACAACTTAAAAAACCGGCGCAGGAGAGAAAAGGAAAAAAATCCCAAAAAAATACAGGACAAAAACTGGATGGACATACAGATAGCAGCAAAACAGAATAACAAACGTGCATATTGGAATATAATCGCCAAAGAAATAGGCACAAAAAAATCATTACATGCTATCCCAGTACCCCTACAGAATGGGAAACATACTTAACCAACTTATATAAATTAAATCAGAGTTCAGAAAGTACGAAAGGAATGGCAAGTAATTCAGGAGTAAATACTTTAGATAACGGAGCTCCATCTTCTTCTCTAATTGAACTATATATAAAAAAGGCAAGAACGTCGGGAGCAAAGGGACCGGATCAAATTCCAATTAAGGTCCTCCAAAGCAATCCCAAAGAATGGAGCAAGTTCTTAGCTCCCCTCTTTCGCCATATCTTTGATACAGGGGAAATCCCAAAATCTTGGAAGGGGAGCATCGTAATCCCAATACATAAGAAGGGCTCAAGGATGCTCCCCTGTAACTACAGGCAGATAGCTCTCCTGGACGCAACAGGGAAAATTTTTGCTGCTGCAGTATTAGATCATCTTAAAGACTGGGCATTCTCATCAGGTTTAATTCCCTTATATCAAGCTGGGTTTAGACCAAAACACTCGGTCACAGATAACATTGCAGCGTTGCAAACAATAATCGACAAATATGTAACCTTAAAATCTCACGTTGTGTACGCTGCTTTCGTCGACTTTACGACTGCATTTGATAGGGTGGACAGAGGAACGCTCTGGAGACAACTTCGTAAAATGGGAATCCCGGATAACCTCCTTCATTTAATAACATCATTATATTCAGGGACTTGGTGTCAAGTCCAAATGGGGAGGGAGAAGGGTCTTACAAGCCCAATAGCTACACCAAACGGTCTCAGACAAGGATGCCTTCTAGCTCCCATACTGTTTTCCCTATATCTTAGTGATCTGCCCGAAAGTTTTAAACAAGTCTACAATTTTCCACCTAAAATTGCATCTCATAAAATCTATACCATGCTGTTTGCAGACGATGTAGTCATCTTAGATTTAACGCCATTTGGTCTGCAAAGGAATCTGCAAGCACTCTATACGGAAGAAAATTATTTAATACCGAACATCACTAAAACAAAAATAGTTCCATTCTCAGGAAGGAAACGGTTTGTTAAATACAACTGGACTCTAGGGGGAAAACCGCTGGAAGTGGTAAAGGAATACACCTACCTAGGGAGAATTTTTTCACAATCTCTGCAAAATCTGCTTCATATGCAGAACCTGAGCCGAAAAGTTGACGTCCATGTGGGGGCACTTTTACGATTATACGCCTCGACCGGCAAAAGGCACTTTTCCTCTCTCCTTCAAGTATATAGTGCTAAGATCCCGCCAGTACTATCATATGCACTCGAATATATTCCATTAAGTCAATGGAAACATCTGGATCTAAAAGAAGGGAAAGTCCTCCGGAAACTAACTAAGATGTCACAAGCTGTACCGGTACAAGCTCTTCGCCGCGAACTCTCATTAGTTAGCTCTTATGCCAGAGGAATTACTAATATTATAAGATGGGCATACAACCTCATCCATGCGGAACAAGGAACCCTTCGATCCTTATTAAAAATAGAGACATTTGAACAAGGATCGCCGAAATATGTATTCTGTAGGAATGTCTCAATTGCTTTTAAAATATCAAACGTTAATACTAATTTGCTGCAATCTTGGACTCCCGCTCAGTTGAAGCTCTTTTTAAAACATCTAACACCAAGGTTAAGCTTCGAACTTGACATCCAGCACTGTTCCAAATTGCCACTGTATAAAACATATGCTGAAACTATTGCTTATAAGAAAATACAGCAGTATATTTATTTTAACTTAAAGCACGGTGTCAGGCGATCGATTATATTACTCCGGCTCGGGATACTCCCTCTAAAATCATTCACCTACAAGTGGCTCCCAAAAGAAAAAAACAGTAGTTCCTGCAATTTATGTAACGGCGGGGAGCAAGATCTGGAACATATGTATTTGCTTGTCCAAATTTGACAGTTGTAGAAGCAAGAAAAGGTTTATACAACCAATTCGCACAAAATGTAAAATCAATTCGGTTCAGAACTTGATCTCGCTTTGTAAGGTACCGCCTAATGAATTTGTATGTTACAATATGTTTAAATTTTTAAAATCTTTTTTAACTTTGTATTAGAACGATATTTTTATCATCTTATAGGAAAATGTTAAAGAAAATTTTTAATGTATTAAATATTTGTTGTTAAAATAAACTTGAAACTTCAAGACAGGAGCTGACCGGAGCGCCCCACTAGTTTTGAAAATTTCGCGAAGATTCGTCAAACTGCGCCAAAGATATTGGCAAAAGAAAAAACGCTTTTAGAATAGAAACGAGGTCCTAACTATAACTACCTACTGGCGACCGCCAGTAGGTAATATATATATATATATATATATATATTCCTTTAGGACTATTACACTGAATATAAATGATTGTACTAATACCCTGGGGAAAAAAAGTCCCCTGTTTCATCCATGCATTGGTAGTTAATTGTGTATGAATAATATTTCTGATAAAGAGAACTACACAATGGATTGACATTGATATGAGATATATCCCTGCACTGCATATTAAGGGTATAATGCACATACATGCTGATCCAGTAATTTAACTGTTACTGAATTGATTCAAGTCTCATCATGACAAGCCATCATTCCCATATGACTGTTACTGCACCTAACACTTTTACACAACTGACACTTTACGGCACTCAACACTTTCATTGTATTTGACACTTTTCTCTATTTCTTGTTTATACTACAAAAAACCCTTGTGCACTTGACACTTTTAGTGCTAATGGATTTCTGATGTATATAATTGTATTGTGACATATAGAGGTAAATATCAGTGTCACTGTCGCATTTTATTCATGAAACATGATAATAGCTGAAAGAAAAACACCATCTAGGGTTTAGTGTGTTACATGATAATAGCTGAAAGAAAAACACTATCTAGGCGTTAGTGTGTTGAAAGGCAACAGCTGTGATCACCAGTACACAACTATTCTAGAAGTTCCATTGTAACAACGAAAAACAAGATGGAACTCGTATGTAACTGTAAAACTGTGGTGTTAACTCCCTAGATGTGTCATCAACACTGAGGATGGACTGGAGGGAGATATTGTTGTATACACAGTGTTGGCCCGGTTGAAGGTGTCAAGCCGAAATGCGTCAGCTACCCGTATATTGTATTGGAATCATGAATAAATGTAGCTTTTCCTACAAAGGACAATGTGTGTGGGTGTACGGTACTCGCCTATTGCCGCTGGATCTCTGAGACGTAGTGCTGGAGGTTACAGAGGTCACAGAGCTTTGTGTGTGTGTGTATATGTGTATTTATATATATTCACTGGAAAAAAACAAAGGTTACAGGGACGTTATAGTTAGGTTCAGATTTCACTCGCACAAAACTAGTGAAATTCAGCAGTTATAGTTAGCTGAGCTAACTATAATTTGCGCCCCCCACAATGCACTGCCAATGACCTCACATATTACATCACTCATGACATGGTCCGTGACATCACTCATGACATCACTGATGACATCACCCACAGAATCACTGACGCACCCACTCACACCCCCATAGAACCTTTCATACACCCACTCCAACTCACTGATGACATCTCAAATGACATCACTGATTACATCATCTGGTGACTGTGAGTGTTTTAAAAAGTTTATAAGTGTTAAATATATATATACACCAAGGTGTATTGGTGAATCAATGGGTGTATGAGTGCCTGTATGGATGATTCAGTGAGTCATTGACTGACTGTATAAGTTAGTAATTAGGTGTCTCAGTAAATGTATGGGTGAGTGGCTGGTTGTGTGAATGTCTGTATCAATCGGTCAGTTGGTGTCTAAGTGGCTGTATGGGTGTGTGAGTGGGTACTTGAGTGGCTGTACTGGTGAGTGATTGGTTGTCTGAGTACCTGTATGGTTGTCTGAGTGTCTGTGTGGGTGAATGGGTGATGGTGTGTGTGACTGCTTGTATGGTGAGTGAGTTGGTGGGTGAGTCAGTGGATGTATGGGTTAGTGAGTGCGTGTGTGAGGGGCTGTATGGGTGAGAGTGCATATGGCTGTGTGGGTGAGTGTGTGTATGGCTGTGTGGGTAAGTGGATATGTCCGTGGTATATGGGTGAGTAACTGGGTATGTGAACGGCAGTATAGGTGAGTGATGGGGTATATGAGTGACTGTAAGAGTGAGTGAGTGAATGTGAGAGTGGCTGTATGGGTGAGTGTGTGCTTGTGTCAGTGACTGTATAGGTGAGTGAGTACGTGTTTGTATCTGTATGAGTAAGTGAGTGGGTGTGTGTGTATCTGTATGGGTGAGTAAGTGGCTGTGTGATTGACTGTATGGGTGATTGACTAGGTGTGTGAGTAGCTCTATGGGTGACTGACTCAGTGTGTGAGTGACTGTATGGGTGTATGAGTGGATATGTCAGTGGCTGTATTAGTGACTGAGTGGGTGTATGAGTGGCTGTATGGGTGAGTGAGTGGATGTGTGTGTAGATGTATGAATGAGTGAGTGGGTGTGTAAGTACTGGTATGGGTTTGTGAATGGTTGTGTGGGAGTGGGTGTATGAAAGGATCCATGGGGTGTGAGTGGGTGCGTCAATGATTCTGTGGATGATGTCATCAGTGATGTAATTCGAGATGTCATCAGTGATGTCACTTACCATGTCATGAGTGATGTAATATGTGAGGTCATAAGCAGTGCATTGTGGGGGGGCGCAAGCTGCTGAATTTCACTCGTTTTGTACAAGTGAAATCTGAGCCTAACTATAACGTCCTTGTAACCTTTGTTTTTTTCAGTGAATTTCTAAGGTTTTTTTAAATGCTAATTCCTAACTATATCATCCCTGTAACCTTAGTTTTTTTCTGTGAATTTCACAGGTTTTTTAAATGCTAATTCCTAACTATAATTTCCTTGTAACCTTTGTTTTTTTCAATGAATTTCTATGGTTTTTAGGTCGAGCCTGAGCCAGTGCGCAAACGCTGCTCTGGTGAAGGTCTGCTGTTGTTCAGTACGTGAGAGAAGCCCCGCCCACTCCCCCACCCATATTTTTCATTGGCTTGTGTCTTTGTAAATGTTGGCGTCAGATTCCTTAATAGGCTTCTTTGACCCTCCTTTGTACGGCCATGTCGTCATTTGTAACCTCCCATGGCTACTGGCCCCTTTACTTGGTTGTTACACGGTATGTGTTCTGTTTTCTTTATTGAGTTTCTCCTACCTCAAGCACGACGACGACGTGCTTTCCTTAGATTCAGCGGGCCATGCCCGCTTTCACTTTCGCAGCAGCCGGGACAAAAAAGAAAGGCTGATCCCCGGGAAAGAATTATCACCGTTGGAAGGAATGCTGCTGGAATGCCCTTGTGAGGTTTCCTCACTCCCACCTCCTCTGGGGTGGAGCAGAGCTGGTGGAGCCGTGCCAGGGTGCAGGAATGTGTCTTACACAGGGAGGGGTTTCCACTGTGCGCTCCTTACTCTTTCTCGCCCCTGGCATACAGTGGAACAGAAGTAAATCCAACTAATCAAGGACTAGGAGGAGCCGGAAAACTCTGGGCATGGACGGACCCTGCAGGAGTCGGCCTCTTCTCTGGGCTCCAGCAGTCAGACGTCTTCCCTCAACTCTAGGACAAGCCTGACAGCTCCCAGAAGCCTGCCTCGGCGTGCACAGTATCCACCATGTCAGAAGCCGCCAACTCGGACTCCTGGAGACGCATCAACCCCGAGCCGAGGTACAGCTTTGAATCCCTTGACTTGGTGGCACTGGGTCTCAGTCCGTTAGAGCCGCCTTCTCAGGGGCCCGGTGTCACACCCAGCAATCAGCCAGAGGGGGCACAGGTCAACGCCCTGACCGTGCTGACCCTGCTGGAGAAGCTGGCCAGCATGCTGGACTCGGTGCAGCAGAAGCAGCTGTGGATGGCCCAGTGGCAGACGGGTATGGAGAACTTGGTCAAGAGGGTGCAGGGCCATGTGAGCCGGCTCTCCAAGGAGCACACCTCCACCAGCAACATGGTCAGCAACCTGATGGACCGCTCCCTGCACCTCAGCACCGACATGAAGGAGGCCAGGCACCATGCCGTCGTGTGGAGCGGCCTGGTCAACCGCCTGGAGGAGCACCATGAGCAGCTCATGAACAGAAGCCCCTTCAAAGTGCTGCTCTTCCAGGTGAGTGGCGGTAAACAGCAGAGACAAGCCACGAGGCCTTCTAAGCTCTTCTCTTTCAGGTCAAAGATATGGGCCGCTATAAGCAGGTTAAGAGGCCTTCTGAGTACTGCTCTTCATGGCAAAGGTCAGCTCCACCACAAAGAGTCAGTGGCAACCTCATAGTGCCTCTCTTCCAGGTGAGTGCAAAGGGTCAGCACAGAGAAGCCACGAGGATTTGCAAGCGCTGCTCCTTTGGGGGTGATGACAGAGAGCACCGCAGGCCGAAGGCCTTCAAAGAGCTATTGTTTCCGGTTAATGAGACAGACGGGCACAGGACAGGAGGCTTTCAAAGTGCTATTCGTGCTGAGACCATCACCAGAGAGGGGCCGTGAGAGCCTCTATGTGCTACCCTTCCAGGTGAGGGCCGGGGAGCACCACTGACAGGCCATGCCACTTGAAGGCGCTTCTCTTCCGTGTGAGGCTCTAAGACAGACCACGGGCCCCTTTTCTTCCAAATGAGTCTGGGGTGCCACAGACACGCTACGAGACCACAAAAGCGTGTCTGTTTCCAGCGAGTGCCAGAGTTCGCCAAAGAGTTCATCAGGCGCTAGGCACCTACGGGACAGAAACCTCAACATAAATCTAACTTGATTATTAGTCTCATTTTTTACAAAACAGTCAACATCATCTCGAATCGCTCTCTTTCAGAAGAAATGGTGCCTCTGCCGGAGGCAGGTGCAAAGAGTTAACACTGGAATATTTTTTATTGGAAAGAGTACAGTTGGCAGGCTCTGGCCATCTAATGGGCAGGGCTCTGCAAGAAGGGTTTGAATGTGCTCACTCAAGGAAGGGCGTGCAGCTGTTGAAACAAGCATTTGCAATGCAATAGGTCTCGCATTTACGCGAGTTTAAGCTATTGGTATTGTAAATGACAATGCGTTTTATTTATGTTTCAAAAACCAAAACATAAATAAAAGGCATTGTCATTTACAATGCCAATACATGAAACTCGCGTAAATGCGAGACCTGTTGCATTGCAAATGCTTGTTTAAGTAGTAGTCACGTTTGCAGAGTGGTGGAGAAAGGGGGCTGGGCCTCCGACCAGCTCTCAAGAATTCTGCTGTGTAGGACTTACAAGAGGTACCAGGAGGGCTTCTTGGCCTCCAAGTTCCCTCAGGAGTAAAGTGGAATACATCCCCCAACCAGTAGTGCGCCAGGAGGAGCGTTTGCAGAGTGGTGGAAAAAGGGGGCGTGGCCTCCGAAGACCTCTTAGTAATCCCACTGTGTGGGACTTACTGGAGGTAACAGAAGGGGTTGTTGGGGGTGAAGTCAACTTGGCTCCAGAGGGTCCTTGGGGGCCAAGTACCCCTCCTGTAACCGCCAGTAATACCCACACAACTGGATTGCTGAGAGGTCGTCAGAGGCCACACCCCCTTTCTTTACCACTCTGCAGATGCGTCTCCTGGTGCACTATTGGTTGAGAGAAGAAGTCCACTTAAGTCCTAAAGCCCTCAAAAGCCAAGGGGACTTCATCCCCCAACCAGCAGCGCCCCAGGAGGTGCGTTTGCAGAGTGGCAGAGAAAGGGGGCATGGCCTGGCCTCCAGCGAGTTGCCAAGCTTTTTTTTGGAAAGGGAGGCTGCATAGTCCCCCTTCTCTGGGCTGATTTTGGCCCCTGGGACCCCATCCCGGGGGCAGTACATCATGAAATAGGGAGGGGCGCCGCACGGCCCTCCTCCCTGGGCCAAATTTGGCCCCAGGGACCCCAACCCCCGGGGATCAGCCTTTCTTTTTTTAATTATTAAAGGGAGGGGGGCCGTGCAGCGCCCCCTCCCGGGCCTATTTCAGCCCCCGGGACCCCATCCCCTGGGGCCTGCCCCTTTTTAAACAAAAATTTTAAGAGGAGGGGGGCCGCGCGGCCACCCTCCCGGGCTTATTTCGCTGGGGCCTGGCCTCAGTACTGGGTGCCCTGGTCCAACCCAGGGCAACCTGTTTCTCATGTTGGGGACCACAGGGGGAGGCTGTAGGCCCCCGCCGACTCCCTATCTCCTGCGGGAGCCGACTTTGCTTTCACACATAAGGAGCTGCTAACATGCAGCACCCTGTGTGTAAAAGCAACGTGTGCTCCGCTTTGAGCAAGCGAGAGCAAAATGCTCTCATTTTCTCAAAGCGAAGCACAGTTTGCTATGGCTTGGCGGGAAAAGCCATAGTCAACGGCAATGTCCCCGGGGTGGGCACCCCGGGACCTTGCTGGAGCCGGCCCTGAGGGGTGGTTGTCCCCAGCACCATGTATGGCTCCAGGAGGGGGGCCATCCTTTCTTCTTTTAGGGCCTACCCCATGGAGGTGGCGGTCCCCGGGGCCGAGAATGGCTCGAGAGGAGGGGCAGTGCGGCCCCCTCCCATTTTAGATTTCGGCCACGGGGAGGTGGTGATCCCTGGGGCCTGGGGGGGGTCCGTGAGCCTCCCCAAGCCAAATTTAAAAAGACCCGGGGAGGTGGTGGTCTCAGGGGCAGGGAGGTCTGTTAGCCCCCCCCCCCATATTATTGTAATTAGCCACGGGGAGGTGGCGGCCCCCGGGGCTTTGATAAGCCCTAGGAGGGAGGGGCTGTGCGCTCCCCTCCTATATTTATGATATGCCCTGGGACCTGGCCCACCCGGGGGTTATTTAAAAGCAATCTTCATGAAACTATCCAAAAAAGGGCTTATCCACCTCAGCTGCTTCCTGGAAAGTTTTGGGGTGATCTGTCAAGTGGTGGCCAAGAATAAAGGGGGATCCCAAAACATAAAATCCCCATGCTTTCACCATAGACTTCTTTAGGCAGGGCTAGAGCAAAACCTGCTGAACTGAATTACACCATATTCGTCAGGAAACTAGATCTTGGCCTGCAGATTCTGCTTTTTATGATTTGGTGTAAATCCGTTCAGTACATTTTGAGAATTTAAGGGTGAAAAATAATTGTATATTTTGGCAGTTGGGATCGCGAGAGTCTGTGAGCTTCCTGCAAGAGCACAAAATCAAAAATGGAGCCCTGTGATTGGTTGAGAGGCCCGTTTTGCCCGTGAGCCTTCAGGAACGAGAGGCTTCCGCAAGTCCCGCAAGTGCTCTGATTGGCTTGTTGTTGGAATGTTAGAAATGAAATGCCCACCATTACTGTTTACTGTTAAAAATTAGAGGTGTTGTAGAAATGAGAAAAAAAGTTATGTAAGGGAGCAGCATAAAGGCATGCTGTCCATCTAGATGTAGAGAGGAGGTGTCTAAGGGATAACTATTATGAAGATAATCAATGCATATTGTTTTTAACTCATTTTTACAATCTGGCGGGACTCTCGCAGGATTGTGAATAGTAAAATGGAGTAGGTGAGTTCTCAATATACTCTATTAGTTGGAATGCATATTGTGGTCCTTGATTTTGAGAGGAAGTGTGTAAAAGTTAATTATTGTGATAAGCTAATAGTTAATTCTTATTTTCAAAAAATGTTACGATCTTGTAATACTCTCACAGGATCATAAAAAGTTGAAAGGAGTAGGTGATCTTTGAATACACTGTAGTATGCACCCTTGCTACAGAAGGAAGGAGTAAAACTGGTGATGGTGTTTATCAGAGTCTACTATTTACACCCATCGGCTTGGTAAGAGTTGTGAGTAGAATACAGTCTCTTCCCATACCCTACTATGCACACCTATCATCAGAGACAGGGGTGCTAGCAGAGAGGACAGTCTCTCTCCATTCGCTACTACACACACCTGTCATCTGAGAGAGAGGTGTGAGTGGAGAGGACAGTCTCTCAAAACACCCTACTATGCGCACATGTCATCTGAGAGAGAGGTCTGACAGGAGAAGCAAATCCCTCCCCATGCCCTACTTTGCACACCGATCATCTGAGAGGCAGGTCTGAAAGAAAAGTCCTGTCATTCTCCACACACTATTACACTCACCTATCATCTGAGACAGAGGTCTGAAAGGAAAGGCCAGTCCATCCACACACCCTACTACGCACACTTGTCATCTGAGAGAGAGGTCTGCAAAGAGAGGCCAGTCCCTCCCCACTCCCTAATATGCACATCCGTCATCTGAGAGAGAGGTCTGACAGGCGAGGCCAGTCCCTCCCCATGTACTACTATGCACACCTGCCATCAGGACAGGTCTGTTATCCTCTGCATACTGCTACACACACCCGCCATCTGAGGCGGACGTCTCAAAGAAAAGGCCAGTCCTTCCACGCACCTTACTTCACACACCCATTATTCGAGAGAGGTTTCAACAGAGAGGCTAGTCTCTCTCCACACACTCTACCACGCACACCTGTCATCTGAGAGAGAGGTCTGGAAGTAGAGGGCTGTCCCTCTCCACTCACTACTACGCACATCCATCTTCTCAGAGAGGAAAGGGCAGTCCCTCTCCTCTCACTACTATGCACACCTGTCATCTAAGAGAGATGCCTCAGCAGAGACCAGTCTCTTTTCCCACACCCTACTATGCTCACTCGTCATCTGAGCCAGAGATCTGAGTGGAAAGACCAGTCTATGCATATATCCTACTACACACACCCGTCATCTGAGAGAGAGGTCTCAAAGGAGAGGCCAGTCCATGCACACACCCAATTCTGCACACTCATCATTTGAGAGAGCGGTCTCAGTGGAGAGGCCAGTCTCTCGCCACACACCCTACCACGCACACCTGTCAACGGAGAGAGAGGTGCGAAAGGACAGGCCTGGTATTCTCCACACACTACTACAGACACCCGTCATCTCAGTCAGAGATCTGAGTGGAAAGACCAGTCTATGCATACATCCTACTACACACACCTGTCATCTGAGAGAGAGGTCTCAGTGGAGAGGCCAGTCTCTCTCCACACACCCTACCACGCTCACCCATCATCTGACGGAGACATCTGAAAGGAGAGGGCGGTCCCTCCCCACACCTCACTACACACATCCGTCATCTGAGAGAGAGGTCTGACAGGAGAGGCAAGTCCCTCCCCACACCTTACTACGCACACCCATCATCTGAGAGAGAGGTCTCAAAGGAAAAGCCAGTCCCTCCTCATGCACTATTATGCACACCCGTCATTTGAGAGAATGGTCTCAAAGGAGAGTTTACTTCATCCACACAACCTACTATGCACACCTGTCATCTGAGAGAGAGGTCTGAAAGGAGAGACCAATCACTCCCTACTGACTACTATGCACACCTGTTATCTGAGAGAGAAGTCTGAATGAGAGGCCAGTCCCACAACACACTCTACTATGTACACCCTTCATGCAAGAGAGGGGTCTCAGCAGAGAGGCCGGTCCCTGCCCAGGCCCTACCATGCATACTTGTTATTTGAGAGAGAGATTTTTAAGCAGAGGGTAGACCTCTGTCATACTCCAGTGTGCACACCCACTATCCAACAGAGGGTTCTCAGTGGAGTGGCTAGTGCTTCCAATATAATACTATTTCCCTACAATTGTGTTGCGATCTCGTGAAAGTGGGAAATGTCATAGACTTCATTACATATCCCAACAGATCAGAGTATGAATATATATTGACTAAATTTGATCACATTGAGGAAGGAAAAAAATAGTAAGGTGCACTGCCAGATTTCTCCTGGTAAAGATCGGTATGTGAAAAGACAACAGTTTCCTTTATGTGTGGCCTATGCTGTCACGATTCACACATCTCAAGGATTAAGTTTGGATGCAGCTATGATAAATATAGGTCACACCGTCTTTAAAGAAGGAATGTCTTATGTTGCTTTATCACTGGTGAGGACATTGTCAGGGTTGTAACATCTTGATTTTGATGAGAGCAGAGTTAATGCTGACTCGTCATGTGTGATAGGGTACAATCACTTGCGAGGGATCTGTGCTCCTCATCTAAGTTTATATCCCATTGTTGACAACCATCAAACTGACAGAAAGCGAAAAAGTTCTGTGATTGTAGATTTTTCAAAAGTTTCAAAACAAAGTGAAGAATCTACAAAGACTTCAAAAAAGCTAAAAACTAATGAAGTCAACATTGTAACAGGTTTTCCATTTTCTACCACCTCTAAAGTTTCATGTAACTGTAATGTAGTAGTTAATGTTCTATACCACTTACAGCCCGTGGTTGAAAACATTGTTCAACACAAAGAGAATCCTTTATGTCAAGCTTTGCCACCTCTTTTCAATTTAGTGCATACTGAAAAACACACGTGTAATTCTACTGTATTTATACTTGATATGGTTGATCACTGTAATGGTTGTACATACTTCACTTTGAAAATGCAAAAAGTGCTAAATGTGTTAGAAAATGAGGAACTTCAAATAATGATTTCTTTACAACAAACTATTCATGGAACCATGAATGTGTGAATTATCGCTATTCAGGTAAAACAGACATTCAGACATTCAGTCAGAGCAATATGCATAATTTACAGGACCAGATTGCAAGTCAGCATCATTTGAAAAACTATTTCTGGAAGCTGAACAGAACAACTCCTGTCCAGACTGCACATCAGATCTGTTGTCTACATTGGTTGTAAGACACAGTTCTAAATATCTAATTCTCGTGTTACAAGGATGCAGAGCTGATGGTAGCAAAATCAATACTGATATCATCAACTTTAAAGCTGATCTGATATCAATTCATTGGATAACGTACACTACTGTGGGTATTGTTTTCCATCATGGATGCTCAATCAACCATGGTCACTACATGGACTGCCTTAAAAGTTCATCTGGCCGGATTGAGTGTGATGATGCTTCTCCTACAGTAAAGCAGAGATTACCCTGGAAATTTCCACATTCCTAACTTATATTTCTACAATCAACGTTCTAGAAGAAACAATATTTAGAAACATGTATGTAGATATAAATAGGCACAAAAACATTACAGTTCATTTTCATTCTCGTTATGTGGCCTACCAGGTATAATCACTATATAATGATTCAACTTTATCTAAAAATAATAATAAATGAACTTGAAACAAATAAATGAGTATCAATGTGTGCAATGTTGGTCTCATGCACATAAAACGTGGTTTTTATCATAAATCTAAGTGATTTATCTTTCCCCACAATTATCTTTTCTTTCAATAACTTTATTTCGGCCACTAGGGCCATAAAAGTACGTAATTAAGAATCACACCAGCAGTAAAACACATGAGAAGTGTAAGCACTTGCAATTGTATGTTCCATCTAATAAAATTGCCTTCTTGAGACTAGATTCTCCCGACTCTACACAAGATGTGACAATTAAAAGGCAGGCGTCCTCATATACTTTTAGGATTCAATAAAAACACCCATTTGATAAAAACACAGTTAAAATATTTACAAGGTTAAAAAAAAAAATATGACCTGAGACAGAGAACCCTGATCGTGTTTGCACAGATGTGGACCTTTACAGTTCCTACACATAGATCTACCCAGGGTGGTGCTTCATCAAACCCCGACATATGTGCCACATATGATTTAAAAAACGTGACACAGCAAACACAATTGGGGGGTGCGTATCATATTTTAGAACTCTATATGCCTCTATGTAACGCACAAAGCCTAGATTTCTGCATATTTGGATTAACCAGCGTTTGCGAGGGAGTAGATATGCAGGGCAGAAAAACAGAACATGAACTTCGGACTCTAGCTTGTAGTTACAAGCAGGACACTCAGCCGTATTCTCTTTGGCCCATTTGTTTGTGTGTGCAAATAATGGAAAGTTCCCTAGTCTAAACTGCACGTACAGTTTCCTGGCCAATGGGGGATAGATCACATCCAGGAAGAGTTCCTTGCTATATACGTCTTTTACTTGTAGGAACTCTGCTGTCATCCGACCGCCAGTGGGACTTTCCTGTATGGACAGTATGTTAGAATGCCTATAAAGTTGCACTAGTTCCAGCCTAGATATCGTTGGACATGATGTCTCAGGGGTTTTCCAGAGGTCCAGCCTGCCTAACCTTAAGGAGAGATCCCTTATGTGGCGAAGCCACAGTATTTTCTTGTTGACAGAAATTAACAGAATCTCTTTAAGCTCGGCTTTATAGAAGGACAACTCCGGGGTCACCCATACCTGGCGCCAGAATGTGAGAGGTCTAAGGGCGATCTCTTCATCGATGGGCCTCATGCCCAGGTCCATTCGAAGGGGTACTAGGGGGGTGCTACGAGGAAGGCCTAATAGCTGCCTCATAAAGTTGTTCTCAACCTTCATAAGATTAGAAGTAGAGCAATGCCCCCACAATTCTGCCCCATATAATGTGGCCCCCCTTGCTTGGGCTTTATATATTTCCACAACGGGGGCAGCTGGCTTGAATGCTGAAGTTCTGTGCAATTTCATAATCCCACCCACGGTCTGGGTTAACTTGAGGCTTGCTTTAGCCATCTGGGACCCCCACTCAAAGTGCTCTGATAATATAACACCCAAATAATCAAAAATCCTCACCCTTTCCAAGAGTGTACCATTAAGGGAGGGATTTGGGCGGGTCATCCTGTGGGGGTTGAAGACCATATATTTGGTCTTTGTTAAGTTGATCTCCAGACCCCTCATATTACAAAAGTTCGCAAAACCATCAAGGATGCGCTGGATACCCGTTGGCGATTTTGACAATAGAAGGGTATCATCCGCAAACATCAGTACGGGAACCTTCCCCGAGACTAGCTTGGGGGCATCGTTGTCCTGGATGTTTTTAAGGTGGTCGATAAGCACATTGATAAAAAGACAGAATAGAGTAGGGGCGAGAACGCATCCCTGTCGTACCCCCTTTTTAACGGGGAAACGTGAGGAAAGTTCCCCGTGTTTTCCACACCTAACTTGAGCATAGTTTTCTGTGTGAAGCCTCACTATCACATTGAGGAGATAGGGTGGAATCCCAAGATCACTGAGGACTTTCCAGAGTTTCTCCCTAGGTACAAGGTCGAAGGCCGACTTCAGATCAACAAATATTAGGTAGAGGCTGCCACCCTCTATAGTCACCGTTTTCCAGAAGAGTAGCTGTAATCTGAATATCTGGTCTACGGTTGACATATTTGTTCTGAAGCCGGTCTGAAAGGGACTTAGAATCTCCTCCTCCTCCATCCAACCCTGTAAACGGTCCAGAAGGACCCGGCCCATCAGTTTTTGAGTGATGTCAATTAGACTGATAGGTTTATAATTTGAGGGTAGAAGAGGACAGCCTTTTTTAAATATGGGAACTATCTCTGCCCCACGCCAGGTGTCCGGGGGATCCATGCCCTTCAAGATTGCATTAAAGAGGGCGCACAGATATGGTGCCCAGATTTTGGGTTCCTCCCGGAAAAGGTCCCCCGGAAGTTTGTCTAAACCTGGCGCTTTATTGCGATGCAGCTTGTTGATAGCATTTCCTACTTCAGCCATAGTAATCTCCCAGCCCCCCTCCTGGTGGAACTCCCAGGATAAGCTGGGTGAGCTAGAGGTATCACTGCTGCCATCCTCAGTGTCGTACAGAGACCCATAATGTGACTCCCAAGCCTCGGGCGCTATATTGGGCTCTAGGGCCGAACTCCCTTCCCTATCGCCCGAGCTCACTATAGCCCAGAAAGTTTTCAGATCTTTATCATTCAGGGCTAGCCTGAGGGCATCCCACCTTTCTACCTCCCAGTTTTTCTTTTCCTGCTGGATGGTCCCTTTATACCTGGCCCTGGCAAGTTTGATTTGCGGCCTGTCCTTCGCCTTCACCGCATCCAGTTGGTCCCATTTGGGTTTACGGCAGTTATCATTGAACCAGGAGCATATGGGACGTTTATATTCCCTTGTCTGCGACACCGGATAGAATACATCAGTCAATTTTGTGATTAGCTCCTCGTGAATTTTACCTGCCTTGTCTCGATCCTGTGTAGAAATTTCCTGTACTACCCCCCACATTTTGGTTATCATTGGCATTGCTATCTGGTAGACTTTGGCCAACTTTGTGGGAGAGTGTTGAAAGTGACTCCATCTAACTTTCCTTCTGTTGTTAGACAGCGTTAGTGTGCTGGGCTCGTTTGCAGGAAGGGATGGAGAATTGGACAAACCGAGCTCCCCAGTTTTTAGAATCACTATCAGGGCATTGTGATCACTGTCCTGCCTTTGCTGGACGTAAAAGTCGGAGACCTTTTCCTATAGTCTGGTTTCCACCAGGATGTAATCAAGTAAGGAGGCCTGCCCTAGTCTATTGAATGTGAGCTGGCCCGGGTGGTCGGATTTGGTCCTCCCATTACATGCCCTCAGTGAAAGAGCTAGAGTAAATGAGTGGAGTTGCAATGCCAATGGTGACCATGCCTTGATCGGATTAATCTGCGGGTCAGGGATCGACCAAAATAGATCTTCTTCCGAGGGCGCAGAGTGATTTGGATCAGTGAGGGGTTCGAATTGACAGTTAAAGTCAACCCCTACGATCAGCCATGTCACTGGATCCAAAGTTGGTATAAAATGCGCCAAGTGGTCTATGACAACGGATTCTTGTCTATTATTCACGGGTCTAGAATACACATTGATTAGGGCAATTTTTATCTTTGTGGGAAACGCCAGCAGAACACATTGAATATCGTTTGAGGGTGATGTCATCTGCTCGGCTCTACAGCCAAGGTGCGTGCCTACCCAAATAGCTAGGCCACCGGAGGGTCGCCCCCTCCCCCCCATAGTTGCCAAGGTGTTAAAAGACGCAAAGCCAACCCGCTGGAAAGCTTCCCTCGCCCATGTCTCTTGGAATATACAAATGTCCTGTTCATCCACAAAATGCCCCCATTCTGGACAGGGCAGTTTGTTTTTAAGCCCTGCCAGGTTCCAGGATAAGATCCGCAGTCCACCACCCTGTGCTCCTATCCCTCTCGGTGCCTCAGAAGCAGTGGGATGGGACGAAGGAGGATCACCTGAGATGGCCCCACAATGACTGTCGGCTGCCCCACCAGATCCACCCTCTCTGTTTGCACCACCCGGTGGGGTAGGGGGTGTGGCATCAGGGACCCTTCTCCGCTGAGTCCTAGATCTAAGTAGGCCAGTCCACTGGACGGTGTCTAAGCTACTAACCCTGGTTGGTTGCCTCCCGTTACACCCTTCTTCGCCCTTTTGGTCCTACCACGACATTACTAGGTTGTCTCCTTTAGGTAAACCATCCCCCAGTCAATCTACCTCCTCCAAGCTTTCGTATCTATTGCTCACCGGGATGTTGAATTGGGGGCGCCTGGTCTGTGCGCCCCAGCTTCCCTCGCATAGGGGCCCTGGACCCATAGGTGGGGTTGGAGGTAAAACACCACCTCTTGTGGTCATTTGGTTATGAGGGTAGAAGAAGTCCAGGGGACGAAGACTAATTCCTGTTGGAACATTATGGCAGTAGGTGGTAGAGTTCAGTAGGTTTCTAGCAGTGTTGGGATTTTTAAAGTTGATAACTACACACTCCCCTGGTTCTGATTTCTGACAATTTCCCACCCACCCTACTCTTCGGACCATTATAATCTCCCCTGCTCTGGCGTACTCAAAGTGTTTGTGTCTTGCAAGCCAGAATAGACATTTATTTCTAAGCTCGAGTTGGGTTTCCTTTGTGTTGGGTGTAATAGGAGGGGTTCCAGTCAGAATAGCTACATAAGGGGCGCAGGCCGGGGGAAGGTTTATGTTGGGCAAGTGTGTATTTATGCTCACATTCCTCTCTACAATAAAATCTTTCACTGGTTGCCTGCCCTTTTTACTTGTGGCATCCGGGTCATGGGGGTTGGGATTGTCACAACACCTGTCGTTAAAAGCTGTGATCTCAGCACTAGGCTCAAGGCCTGCACTCATGTTTCTCCGCTCCTTGGTAGTACTCGGATCCCCTGCCTTGTGGCTAGTGGAGGGACCCTCGGGAGTGCACACCCCCACCCCAAATGAATGTGGTATGCTTGGGATATCCACCTGACAACCTTTATCAATCCCTTCTCTTGGCTTACTGGTAGAGTAGTTTTGACGAACTATTGTCCCTACGTCCCCTGCTGCCAGTGCTTTCTCCAAATTGTCTAGCCTACTGGTTAGGGGGGCCAATTCTTCTTTAATCGTAGCTCTCAATTTATTGTGCAGATCTGCCATCAGATTCAGTGCCCACGGAGGATAGGTCGTGTCTGCACTACCAGTTTGGGGACTACCCTGGTTTTGTTCATGCTCACCGCCCGCCCCTTGATCGGCTGAGGTGCCCTCACAAAATGTCTTTTATTTGGGACCAACCTCAGTTGTTGATTTGCGTTTACCATTCTTGGGGATATTAGTTGTAGTTCTGCCCTTACGTGGTGCTTTCTTTGTTGAAACTTCCCGAGGGGGTGACGTAATGGGATCAACTGGCTGGGATAGTGTCTTGTTTGTCAGCGAGGCCGAGTCCAACGGGGAAATGAATATATCAGGGGTGAGTGACAACCGCCTTTCCGTAAGCTCAATTTCAGTGTCCACCACCCCAATGGCTCTCTGTCACATTTTATCTATCGATGTTGGGGGGAGAGCGGAAACACTTGTAATTTTATTTCTGCCTGTATCTGCCTTCTTTCCCATTTTTTTACCTGCTAGCATCCTAGTACCCCTACGGTCTGCCCACAGGTGCTCAGCGTTCCTGTCCTACCTACACAGATGCAGTTGACTTGCAATTAGGCAATGAATCACCAGAACACCACTGTTAGAGCGTGAGTCCGAGTGGAAGAACACCTTCTTCTCTCCCTGCTTCAACATACACAGTCCATTCAGTCCTCGCCAACTCCCAGGTTGCGATTGGCTATGTACACCGGTCCAGCTGTCGACTGTGCAGTCGGTAGGGCAAGATAGTGATTGTTATCTCAGGCATGCTGTGTATAATCGCAATTAGTCAATACTGGTTCTGCCTCTTTGGCGCAGGGACTCTGCAGGGAAAGTAAAAAGGTCTTACCCCCACGATTTCAGCCAGGATAGGTGTCAATGAATACTGCCCTGCCCCGCCTCTTCCTGGCGATGACGGACGCAGGACGGGCCCGCCCTTGGCCCGGGCTTTGCCCGGGCGCGTCTACGCACGTCCCGCACTGCGGGAGTCTGACGTTGGTTTTGAGCGCCTCCGGGCGCTGATGACTGCTGGGGAAGGAGCAGAGGAGCCTGGGAGATGGAGTCCGTAGACCCGCTGTGCACGGCTCTCTCCCCCCGTCTGACCCGGTTACTGTGGCTGGAGGTTCCCGCACTGGGGGAGTCCGACATTGGTTTTGAGCGCCTCCGGGCGCTGATGACTGCTGGGGAAGGAGCAGAGGAGCCTGGGAGATGGAGTCCGTAGACCAGCTGTGCACAGCTCTCTCCCCCCGTCTGACCCGGTTACTGTGGCTGGAGGTTCCCGCGCTGCGGGAGTCCGACGTTGGTTTTGAGCGCCTCCGGGCGCTGATGACTGCTGGGGAAGGAGCAGAGGAGCCTGGGAGATGGAGTCCGTAGACCCGCTGTGCCCGGCTCTCTCCCCCCGTCTGACCCGGTTACTGTGGCTGGAGGTTCCCACAATTATATAATGGATTGCATTTCATGAAACTAAACACACTGTAAGTATTCTGATGTATATACATTTTACATACTACATCAGGATATATTCAGTGTAAATGCAAATTCCATTATAAAAAGTATGATCTTGTGAGAGACTCGCCAGAGCAAACTAGGAAGCACTACCCCTCTGACTGAATGTGATGGATTGCCTCCCTGGCTCTCACAAGCTCTTGCGAACTCTAGTGAGAGGCTCGTGAGAGCCGCCAATTCTGGTAGTCTTTTCCGGCTCTCGTAAGAGATTTTAAGAAGGGGAAAAAAAGGGAAACATAGTGCAAACAACATAGATCATAAAAGAAGAGGGTAACTCTGAAAAGAGCCGTTTTGTTAACAGTTTTGAACAGCTATACAGATGAAAATGAATGTCCCTGTCAAATACCTCTTGTGCACCAACAGCAGTCAACTCAATAAAAAAATGCAGAAAACACATTATGAAAAAGAATTAAAATGTATATAGACGTGAGACGATCTCCAAACATCAAAAAGACCTTCTAGAAATACATGCAAAAATGAGAGAAAAGGAAAAAAGCCACCGTTTCCAACGTGCAAGTAGTATGAGTGCCATGTATTAATGCTTAGGTCGAAGTTGTGAAAAACTACCTCATCAATATCTAATCACTGCTGAAATGGCAGTGATTCAAACCGTCGGCAAATTCAGTAGCTGAAAAAGTCTGACCCCACTTCTACAAACAGAAAGCGTGATACAAAGCATAATCAAAAAACTATAAGAAATGATGAAAGCTCCGACCACCTCCTAGCCCCCAAGAAAAATTAACCTTACCAGAATCCTAAACGGGTGTGCTCCACAAAATGATTAAGAGCCGGAGTTCAACTGCTGAGAAACAGAAAAAGAAACAATCCTCTCAGGACGTCGCCCAACAAAGCAGTGAGGATGGAAAATAAACATAATGCATGCAGGCTGGGAAACAGCGTTTACAACGCGGTCGTTACATCGCGTTCCTTTACAACGCGGTCGTTACAACGACCACGTTGTTAGAACGCAATGCCTTTACATTGCAAGTCATTAGATCGACTTGCTGTAGGGGGTGCTCTAACCTAAGGAATAGTATAATTTACTATTCCAACACCTTCCCTACTGTTGCGCAGGCTGGAGTTGGAATAGTAAATTATACTATTCCTAAGTCCAGCGCGCCCCCTACAGCAAGTCGATCTAATCACTTGCGTTGTAAAGGTATCGCGTTCTAACAACGTGGTCGTTGTAACGACCGCGTTGTAAAGGAATGCGATGTAATAGCATGCGTTGTAACATGCTATATTCGTGCAGGCTTATTCCCAGAAATCTTACCCGAATGCTTGCGAAAGTGTATCCTCTGAAAGAAAGCGTCTCGTGTGAGCCGCGGTGTTGTTAGTTTGGTACGAGAAGCGTGTACTGAGTAGGGTCTTAAAGAAAAAACATGCAACCGTAAAAGAGAAAAGACTTCTGCGTTTCAAAACGAAAAAACGAACAAACAAACAATAAAGTAAGGTGAAAAAAGGTTGAGTGAAAAAAGTAACAAAATCAAGAGCGTCTTATGATGGTTGCTTTTATCCAGTTTAGTGTTAAAAAATAAAACCAAGAACAGGTAACAATTACATTAAATGCTCGGTAGGAAAGTCCACTCTGTGGGGTAGCACAACTCAAAGTGATTTGAAATGCACAAACATGATGCCAAAAAGTGGCTAATTGAACAACCAAATTCTCAATATATATATATGTAGTACATTCTGCATTGATTAAATGTAAACAGAGTGTGGATGTAACAATTGATAAATACATCACAGATAACATAAAATATGTTTCTCGTCCTAATGACAAATACATAAGTGGTGGTTATCTAATGTAACAAGAGTAGAGAAGACATTGTGAGGGATATCATAAAAAATGTATAATAACGGACACTTCTCCTCATAAGAACAGCAACAAAATCAACTCGAGTGACCATGTATTTGAAAAAAAAGGCGAATCAAGGCTATCACAAAGGACTACAGAGCAAAGGTGTGAACACAGATATAATATTAAATAAATCCCAAAAAAACGAGCATTCAAAACATGTATATTTTTGAATATCTGCGGCAACAAAGTGATATGAATTCATATCACTTTGTTGCCGCAGTTGTGAGTATTCCAGCAGGAATGTTATATGAAAAGAGACTCAGAAGACTAGTGCTTGCATTAGGATTAATTGACTTGTATCTTGAGAACGAAAATGCGGCATGATGATGTAAAGAAAGTGTAAAAATATACATGTTTTGAATGCTCGTTTTTATCAGCAAAGGACTTGATAAAATATTCCAGTCCGGGTTTTGAATATACTATTTTGGTGTGGGACGGTATGCTGACCTTTGTTACGGGAAATGCTCTCGTTTGTATGAAATAGTCATTAGACTTACTCATTGAAATGACTTATTTATAAGGTCAATGTCAAATATTACTGGAAAGCCAAGTACCGTGCTGTTTTCATTATTTTCATTATTTTAAAGTCACGCACTTTTTGTATATGCCCTTTTAAGTTGCTAAGAAGGCAGATAGTATGTTGTTTTTGTCCATTGTGATTTTAAACTATAATTGGAGCATTTGAGCAGTGGAGTGCAGATTGAGAAAGGCAGTTGTACTGCCGAAACGCGTCTCTGTGTTCCTGTGCCCGGGGTACTTAACCCAATAAACAGGCTTGCTTTCCAAGAACATGACTGCTGGTTTTCATTCTCGCAAAGGAGTTTGAAATTTATTTCTTTGATATTCCAGCGCCTGCGGCTGCGCTGTTCCTGAGCACCACCGGCGATTAGGCAGCACGCCAGTATTGCTGCACCCCTTTCTTTGGATATATATATATATATATATATACAATATCACTCAAATCTTTGTTGAACTTGGTAAGAACTTTTTACAACAGCATTTAAAGTGACACTGCGTTCCATGTTTTCCACAAGTCTTGTGTCATGGTTTCATCTCTATCCCAGATGCTTCGTGACAGCACTCTTTTCACATATACCTGCCACTACACCTTGCATTGAATGTTTAAAGCCTGGGGTATTTGGCAATTCACCTACTATCAATACTGACTCACTAGAAAAGGGGGCTGATGTATCAAAGGGTTTCACCCATTCTCTGTCTGTGGGTAAATGTGATGGTACGTATTGGGAAAGATTCTTATGAAGCCAGCCATTTTATCCATCAGTGAAAGGATCGAACGTAGCCAAAATATCAAATATGATTTTTATATTTCCTAATTCTCTACAGTTTACAAAATAATTAAATAAAACATGCTTCTAAAACATGGGTACTCGCAAACTTTTCCCAGGGGCCTAAAGTGTGGTCTGTGATGTGACAGAGGGCCTCATTGATGCTAGCAGGGTGACATTTGAGGGGGGTGGGCGTTTGGCAGTAAGGGTGTAGGGGAAGCGAAGCATATGCATCTGGTGGCTGACTTGCACAATGTGAATCCAGAAAACATGGGATTAATCCCGGCTTGCCCACTTAACCAAATTGTCTGATCCTAGGTAATTGTATTGACCTTGAAATACATGACTTCAGGATGTGCGCTGTATAAAGCCTTGTCCTGTGTTTGATTTAATAAACTATAATATTGTTCACGTATATTAGGAACCTAGTCCACTCAAAGAGTGCACATAACAAGTGACATGACTCTTAGTTCACTGTAGGCATTGTTGTTAGGGTGCGGAGAAGAATGAATGTTTCTACATTCATTTTTAAAAACCATCTTTAAAAACAATACTTATTGTACTGATATAATCTGATGTTCTAAGGTGAAACAGTTCTGCATATTAATGAAATACACTTTTTACATTTTTAAGAGACTTTTCCACATTTTTACTCTTTGGCTGCAAGATGGTTCGAAAAACAAAGGTGCTTTTATAGTTAAGCAGCGCAGGTCAACTTAGTTATTTACTTTCTTTAACTTTGGTTAACCTTTGAATAAATGCTTTATTTAACTTCTTTTAATAGTAGTGCTGAGTCGAGTAAACAGCAGCCCAGTGCTGCTGTTGACTATGGGGCCGCATGGTAAGGTCAGATGGGGCTGTATGCAGCCCCCGGGCCGTACTTTGAGTATCACTGTTCTGAACCCTGCATCTTTAGACTAAAGACCAAAATCTGAAAAAAGCGAAAGGAAGAAGAAATAATATTTTAGTGACATCCCTAAACAAAAAAACTCAAACAGAATAATGTTAGCCCAGTCTTTCGTGCTGCTACCTTGTATTGGCCCCTTCAGGAAGAAATAAAAATGGCTCTTTCACTCACCTTTTCTTTTCTTTGAATGGCATTTAGTTTGTGGTTGTGCAGGTGTTTATCATTGTTTATATGTTTACACTGGTGAGGGCTATTTCCCTTTCGGTGGGGTTTTATCAGTTATTATAGATTTAAACCTAAAAGAGGATAGCCTAAGCATAATAAACACAAGTCAACTGTCACCTGCACACAGAGTTACTCTTGAATAATAAAAATGTATAACTTGTCCAACACCTCTACACAGCTATGGTGCATTAGGAGCACATGCATTTTGTAAACATATACATCCATTTGCTGAATCCAAGCTGTACAAAATTATGTAGAAAAGTAATATGACAGCTACCCGCCACCAAACTAAACTATAAAACAAACTAGCACAAATTCAGCAGCTATAGTTAGTAGCACTAACTATAATTTGTGCCCCGCCATGCACTGCTTATGACTTCACATATGACATCACTCATGACATGTCCTATAACATCATTTATGACATCAGTCATGGCATTTCAAATGACATCATTGATGACATCACTGATGGCATCATCCAAGCTTCTTTTGTACACATTGCTCTATAAACGGGTATAGCATTAAAGCTATGAAAGCAAATGCAAAAGAGCTCAGAATAATATGAAGTATCATTACTGCTATCATACATACAACCCCCATAGGTAAAGCAAGCCTGTGTTGCAACATTGATCCTATACCATTCAATTCATGGGTAGCCGAGTTCATGTTGACTATGAACTACAGATGAAAGGGTAATCTATCCTGCACACAGTGTTCAATTCATGTACAACTGATCAGGGAAAATCAAGTTCCTCCAGATACTGAAGCCCTGTAACATGACTAATGCCCTACTATGGTCTGTCTTTGCCTGAATCAAACCCCTGACAGTCACTAAACTTACATTGAGAAAAGAAGTGGAAAAATTTAGAAAAATGGCTGCTGTTAACACTGTTTACTCTATGGAAAGAGTTTACTCTGTACCACACGGTTTGCAGACAGTGAAACTCTTGTGAGAAATATGTCACAGAGTATTAAAAAGTACCAAATAAGAACATTGTACACTCTATGCAAAACTTGTCCAAAGAGCGGCTATTCACTTAAAATAACCAAGGTCTGCAGGTGTTAATGCTACCTGCAGCCTTCATACTGTGGTGAAAACTTTACAGGTAACCCATCTTCTGAAGCAAAACAAGCATATTCACATAGTTTAGTACCTGGTGCACCCAGTCTTCTATGTTATGTAGAAATTGTCATAAACAGACGATTTGGGCTAATAACTCAAGGCTGCTTACAATAGTTAGTATGTATCATGTAGAATCTTTGCCCTGCTGGAAACTTTTTCTGCAGTACCAAAAAACTTGTGTGGAACATAATGAACACAAGATGACAACTGTTACCTGAAAACAGAGTTACTCTTCAATACAAAGATCTATAACGTGTTCAATATCTCCACAAACCTATGACATATTAGAAGCACATGCGTTTTGTGAACAGTTAAACCCATTAGCTGGACACAGGCTGTATAAAATCAGGTAGAAAAGTAATATGGTAGTTACCCGCCACTATCGAAACTATAAAACAAACGAACACACTCATTGGATGATGTCGTCAGTGATGTCATCAATAACGTAATTTGAGATGTCAGTGAAGTGATATGTGAGGACATAAACAGTGCATGGCAGGGGCGCAAGTTATAGTTAGCTCTGCCAACTCTAACTTGTGAATTTCTGTGTTTTTTAGTTCAAAACGTTAATGTTGTCACTGACATATTCACCAAACTATAACATTCCTTTACCCTTTGTTTTTTCAGTATATATATACAATATATATATACTATATATATATATATATATATATATACAAATATATATATATATATATACACATACACACACATACTAGAAGATGAAGGATCACAAGAAAACAACAGCCATCCAGGGCAAAAATCTGGATCCCAAAGGATACAATTAGTTACAAAGAAATGAAATATCCAAGAAAGAAGTGACTCAAACAGATGGACTTACCAAATAACAAAAATATATTTGCACTACAACATTTAAGCTTCCACCTTCGTCGAGTATTGCGAGATGGTTAGCTCAGTGGCTGCACGGATGGCACTGCTGGATTTTCAAAAAGCATCATGAGTGAAGATTCCATTTGGAATATGGAATCAATACAATCCTGAGATCTCTTGAGATATACAGTAATCAGGCGGTATTGTCAGTGATGTTCAGTCCATTAAATGGAACTTTAAGAAGTTTTTTCTGGAGTCCAGTAGTTCTTCCTTTTAGACATGTTCCACAAGGAAAATCTTCAAATCTGATAGTAAATAGACAAGGCTAAAATGATTGGCTACAGGCTGGTCAAGTTTCTAATTAATTATTGCTGATTTGTGGTTCCTGAATCGTGTACGGAGGTCATTCACAGTTTGGCCTACAAATTGCTTTTTACAGCTTTGGGGTTGGCACTGAATCACATAAATAATACATGTCGAGCGACATGTAAGATGCTGTCTTATTCCATAGGTCCTTCTCATAACAGAACTAGTCACTGATGATATCTGTAAATGGCATTCACACGTGATGCAACTTTTAGAGTCACAGCAATGAACCCCTGCGTTTGTTACAGCTTGCTTGAGTTCAACTCTCACAATAAGAGATCGTAAATTGGGAGCTCTGCGGGAAGCAATGACTGGCGGTTTTGGAAAAACCCTTTGCAATTTTCCACAAGTGGACAGTTAGGGAAATGTTTTTTGCATTATATTGCTGTAGTTGGGAGCTGATGGATGATAGTCAATAACAAATGGAATTCTGTCACTTTTGTTTCTGCTGTTAGTATTCCAAATAAGTGCTTCCCGGGTATCTGCAAAGACTTGCCAATTTGTTGCTGTATGAAATAAAGAGGATAGGCTTGCTTTTTACATAATATAGCAAGCTCCTGTAGATGGTCTTTACAGGTATCCTCATTGCTGCAGATGCATCATATTCTGAGTGCTTGGCTGTAGATGATGCTGTGTTTAGTGTGGTGTGGGTGACACGAAGTCTAGTTTAGATACAGATGAGCATCTGTAGGCTTGTGGTACAGATCAGTTATAATTTTTTATTTTTATGAATGGTGAGTAGCACATCCAGAAAAGGGAGATGATGCTTCTGTTTAGTATTGCAAAGGTGAATTTGATGGTAGGATACTCCTGATATAAGCTGTACATTTTTCCAATGTTCTACTTCCTGCATTCCATATTATAAATATGTCATTAATGTATCGTAGTCATACCAGTGGTTTGATGCTAGGAGTAGCAAGTATTTAGTCCTCTAGTTTCCCCATGAATATATTTGCATAGCATGGAGCCATCCGAGTGCCCATGGAAGTCCCTTGTATCTGCAGATAGTGTTTACCATTGAAGGTAAAATTTTGGGATTTAAAGATAACTCTTGCAATGTTGGTAAGCACATATGTTGATGGCTTTTTCACCGTTTTTTTATTAAGAGCTTCAGATAATGTCATAAACCCATCCTCATGTGGTATATTGGTGTATAATGATGTAACATCAAATGTAGCCAGAAGAGTGTCATCATCAAATGTGTAGGTTTGGTTTAATTTTTCAATAATCTGAAGGAAGTGACTGCTATCCTTAACAATGATGGACGTTCCTGTCCAATGGGCTGGAGGTGCAGATCCACAAATAAAGACAGTCTCTCAATGGCTATATCATTGCCAGAGATGATGAGATGGCCAGGATTGTTCATTTTGTGAATGTTGGGAAGCATATAAAATCTCCCAGGTTGTGGTTTGGGATGAAGAAGTATATCTGCTGTTGTTTCATCAATGAAGTTTAAGCTCCTGCACTTTACAACAATGTTCTTAATTTCTTTGTTCAAGTCTTCTGTGGGATCAGTTTCTAAAGGTTTGTAAGTTTTGGTGTTCATTAATTGTCTCACTCCATCCTCAATATAATCACTTACTTTCATGGCAACCATGTCACCACCTTTGTCTGCTGGTTTTATAATGACATCCATTCTCTGTTGAAGGTGGTGGAGAGCTTTTCTTTTTCTCAGGTAATGTTATCAAAAATCATTTTAGGTGTTGATTCCTTGATGAGTTTGTTGATGGATAAAATGTATGTATCAAGAACACTATTTCTTCCACATTGAGAAGTCCATGATTTGGGAAGGCGTAACTTCTTAAATGGATCTGGAAGATAGCTTGGCAGATCAACATTACAGTTATTGTTAAAGTATTCTGCAAGTCCACATCTTCTCTCAAAGGTTTTTAGGTCTCTCATCATGTTGGCCGTATAATGGTCCTTAGGTACAGGACAGAAATAGAGGCCTTTGCTTAAGATGTTCAATTCACCTGGTGATAGGAGCTGTCCAGTTAAACTAATTACTGTGTCTGATGTCTGGAAGGGTTGTAGCGGGCTGATTCTATAGTCTTTTTTGGCTTATAAACCTTCCGTTTTTTATGCTGTTTACTCACAGTACTCACTCTGACAAGAAAATCTTCAAAAACAGAATGATTTATGAAGCTGTGAGTGGAAGAGGAGGTATATGAAATCTTAATGAATATGGGTCTTTACAACGAATGCTTTAACAACGCATTCCATTACAACGTGGTCGTTACAACGACCGCGTTGTTTCTACGCGATCCATTACATCACAAGTCGTTTCACCGACTTGCTGTAGGGGGCGCGCTGGACTTAGGAATAGTATAATTTACTATTCCAACTCCAGCGTGTGCAACAGTAGGGAAGGTGTTGGAATAGTAAATTATACTATTCCTTAGGTTAGCACGCCCCCTACAGCAAGTCGTTGAAACGACTTGCGATGTAATGGATCGCGTAGAAACAACGCAGTCGTTGTAACAACTGCGTTGTAATGGAAGCGCGTTGTGGAAACAGCGTTGTAAACGCTGTTTCCCATCTTAACACGTCTCTTTTTAGTTTTGCAGATTTTATTTTAATAGCATTCCTGGCTGTCACCTTTTTACTTCTGCAATCCTCTGTAGTATTTCTGCCACTTCAGAGTCACTTTTTGTTATAATATGTATATTATCCAGTGGCAGTTGCCACTGGGTAGTTGCAGTTGGGTACCATGTTTCCATTGAAAATTTATTTTTGCTTTGGCAATAACTTTGGCGCTGTTTGACGAATCTTCACGGATCTTTCAAAAAAAAGGTTTCACCCGCCTCAGCTCCTTCCTGGAAAGTTTCAGATGATCCATCAAGTGGGGGCAGAGAAAAAGGGGAGGTCCCAAAATGAGTTTTCCCCATAAATTTGTCCAAAGGAAAATTGAACAGCAATACTGCAAAAACTGCTGAATGGAATTGCACCATTTTTTTCACCAAATTTGGCAGAAAACCAGAACTTGGTCCAGAAAGAGAGCTTTTTGCGATTTGGTGTAGTTTTTGAGAGAGTAGTTTTTGAGTAAGTAAACTTCAAAAACGTTGTATATTTCACACCGCGGAGGACCCATGGAGCCAGCAGATCTTAAGATACGATCTGATTGGCTGCCACCACATAAACAAAGATGTGGTGACAGCCATTTTAAGACCCGGGAACTCAGTCCCCTGTCCTGCAAAATGTTTCTAAAAAAAGAATATAGGGGCAGGGTAGGGATAGCCTGCTCCCTAGACCTGGTGGGGTTGAGGACCTCCCCTGGGCCAAAAACATATTGTTTTGTTAAACGTTTACTGTAAATTTGCAGAGGATCTGCAACAAAATTTTAAAAAACACTAGCTCCTGTGCGTTTTTTTGTTTTATAAAACCTGGGTGGACCAGGACCTGGAGGGGGCAGAGAAATGTATTTAATAGGAGAGGGGGACATTCAGCCCCCTTCCGAGCCTCATTGAGGCCCCTGGGGATGATTTTAAAATTAGGTGAGGGTGCATGTAGCCCCCCTTCCCGAGCCTCCTTGAGACCACAGGGACCCCATCTCGTAGGCCAGTTTTAAAATTGGGGGGGGTGCGGTCCTTCCTTCCCGGGCCTCTAAGAGGCCCCAGGGATCCCATTCTCCAGGCGATAAACATAATTGGTGGCAGGGGTACGTGGCTCCCCCTCCCAAAGCCTTTGCTGGGCTCTGGGGACCCCCCATCCCCGGGGCCGATGCAAATGTAAAGAGGAGCGAAGTGCTCACCCAACCTCCTCAAGCATTTGCTGGGCTCCAGATACCCCATACCCTGGAACTCACTGAGTTCCAATGTCCCGGAAACTCCATTCCCCGGGGCACCGTTGCTTCCCTGTTTGCAAGAGTGCGGGCAGGGAAGACTCCTATTCTCCCTCCCGGAAGGAGCAGAAAGGCTCCTGCCAGTTAGGAGAACAGTAGTTTTTCCCTGCCCGTGCAGGCAGGAAAACATAGAACTGCTCCCGCCTGGTGGGAGCAAAAAGAAAACAGGCTCCAGTCAGCTGGGAGAAATGCGGGCTCCTGCTGCACCCAGGATGGATGCCGGCAGGTGAGATTTCTCATAGTTAGGTGAAATGTCACTTAAAATATACCTTTTTTAAACAAATCAAACCACTGAAATTCATCAGTTTTAGTTATCTCAATAAACTGTAGCTCGTGCTCTAAAATTACTATAACTCGCCCCCTCTCCAAGCACTGCTAATAATCTCACATGTTACATCACTCATGACATGTTCTATGACATCATTAATAACCTCACTGATACCATTTATAACAATACTCTGCACGTGGGGGATGCGACGGAGACCATTGCAAATTTTTATTCCAGCTTGGGTGTACTCACAGGTTGTATTTATTACAAAATACAGCAAAAGAAAAAACTATTACACATGCATACAACACTGGAAACCTTAGGAACAAAACAAAATGACGCCCATTGACTTACCTCTAATCTAATCTACCACCAGAATACCTAATCTAAAAGAAGAAATGTTACCTGAACAACACTATTTACAAGGAACATAAACCACAGCACTATATGTACTCTCCGCATTCCCAATCCATCCAACCTTCACATGGGCAAAACCACCCAAGTTCGTGGGAAGTGATCCCAGGACCAAAACGCCGACACAGGTACCAGTCTTGGGCTCACAACCCACAAAACTACCAGATTGGAGGAATTCACTCTAACAAAGAGAGAAGGGTCTGAAGCCCCTATAGTACACTACCACACACTGTCCCTAGAGCTGAGGCCACCCTCTGTGAAAGAGACTGATACAAAGTGCAAATGAGCATTGACGCTGCAGTGCTATCCAAAGCTAGATAACTTTCTCAACTTGCATTACAGAAATTGTTAAAAACTTAATTGTCTCCACAGCACGCTCTCCCATGTCTAGCCTAAACCTATCCAAACCAAAGTACAGGGTTGGGAGGGTGAGTGGTACTGGTGCTGGCATCAGGTTCTGGAAGAAATGTGGTAGTAAAAGACCAAACAAACTTTGGTCCAACAATGTAAAGTCTCTATTCCAATGATCACTCCAAAACCCGATGTCGCCATCTCATGCCACGCTTTACTTCTGGTCTCGCAGGCGGGTGTTGGGAGAGGTACCCAACCCAGAAGAGCCTGGGACAGCAAGGTGACCTGCCTCTGTCCTCACATCCAAGGCGGCCAAAGTGTTGGGAGACACAAGGTGGGGTATTGCAGACCCCAAGAACCACAGCCCCACATTTGTCTGAACTGAGGGATGCCCTTATTCACAGACCACATAATTGAAAACTCAACTAGCATTCCCTGGGCCACACAGTGCACATGCGACATGCATACAGTACACGTGCAAAGCAAAATCCACCGTCTGCCTCATTTATGCGGAGAACATAGTGTGATGTCGCCTCTCAGTCACTGGGCTCATAGAATTGGGTATGAGGCGCCTTTCTTGCTTGAATAATTAGTGATGGAACAGATGGCAAAGCCTCCTCTGAATCCAAGGCGGCCGTTAGAAGTGCTTGGTGCCTGCCAAATATCTGTGCTGCAACGCAAAGGCCTCGGTGCTGACGTAGGAGTTATTCGTCTCACACCCGCTGTACTCTTGACAGCGAGTCCTTTGATACCGTGAGCCATCCACTATATTCTAGAATATTAGTCTCACAGATAAACATCTTCTCATAGACCATTTTTGTGCCGCATGTCACAGACCAAACAATTCATTTGTGCATATAACACAGGCTGCTATTACTCATCTTGGATCTCTTTTTTAATTACATTGAAAGAATGAAGGGATTATTCAGTCTTACTTTGAGTTGAACCAGAAAGCTGCAAGTCACAACCTGCAAGCATTGACCTAGCTATTCCTCAGATGTCAATAAAATGATTCCTTACCAGTTTTGATCAGCCCTTTGAAACTTTAGTAAGTTATAGACTGTTTATAAAAGGTCAGTTTTTATTATAAACAGCATTGTAGTCATGGGAGCTGCAGTGAGTGGCAATGAGTTGATGTACTTGAGGCACCACCACTGTACTATGGTCTTGCATATATGGTGGGCAGGATGGGAATTGGACTAAAGTCCAGTTTCAGAGTTTGTCTTTCCCTCTTACTGTTAGCTCTCGCTCCCTCTTATGAACTTTGTACTACTCTCTAATTTCTCTCTGATTTTCCTCATTCTCCGTTTGCTGCCTCCACCACTACCTCGCTCTCTTTCTATGTCTTGCCTATCCTCAGTACAAGTTGTCTGGCTGCTAATGACTTATTGCAAATTTACATTGTGATTACAGTCTGCCCATTGCTTACCATGAGTATGCGTAATTGTCTATCTCATTTGCATGATTCATAGAAGATGGCTTGCTTTCCTCTTGTGTTTGTTTACCATCCTTTTGATTGCCTGACTTGTATCCTTCTATTTCTCACTTTTAAGGGATTACTGTTTTCATTTTAGTTCAGCACTCCTTGAAAGAGCATGTGTTTTGAAGCTCTCTCCCTCATGTGTTTCCTCTTTCTGCCATGTTGCTCTCTCTCTTGTGTATTGCTTAGTCTCACTCGTGTGCTTCTCTGCTGCCAACACCCCCACTCTTTGTTCTGTCCATCGTGTACTCCTCCCCCACCCCTCTGTTGCTCTCTCACTTATGTCGTCCTTTCCCCCTCTTCCCCCACCCACTCTTCCATTGTCCTCCCTCACTCCCATGGTCCTTTTTTAAATTTTGTTTTGCAATTTTGCACTTAAATATGCATTTCTTAATATACCAATCCAAGGATTATATGTACGAAGCATTTTTGCAGTCACAAACGTCTTGATTCACAGAGTCAGGCAGTTTAAAACCACCAAAATGCATTTTGGTATTTATTAATCCCGAATTGCAAATCGGTAAAATGTTATTGAATCGCAGTTTGGAATTGCGAATAGATACTGATTCGGTATTTTGAAGGGGCGTGTTTAGGGCGTCCCTTTCAAATACTGAAGCAACGGATGAGTGTATTTTGAACCTCTTATGTATGTACTGTATTCTATTTGTATTTTTACTTTTATGGCCTTACAGGCCGAAATAAACTATTTTGAATGAATACTGAATCAGAATGGGATATATGAATGTTTTGTGATCGAAATGCGGTCGCAAAACATTTGCACTTTACCACCAACTCATAGTTGGTCTTAACTAATTCACAATTGGGAAGGGGTCATCTTGAGACCCCTTCCCCTTTCAGAATGTTAAAAAAATTAAGAGCAGGCTGTGAGTGGTTCCACAGACCACTGCCTACACTTAAAAAATAAAAATGAAACTTTTCATTTTTTAATTTTAAGTGCATCCCGTTTACCTTTAAGGAAAACGTGCTGCATTAAAAAAAAAGGATTGCTTTATTTAAAAGCTGTCTCAGACATGGTGGTCTGCTCACCCCAGCAAGCCACCATCCCTGTGATGGCAGCGACTCCCATTAATACCTCATCAATATTCATGAGGTAGGTCTATTTGCGACCCACTACGAATCGCTAATGGGCCAGATATTACTTTTGTACATTGGTAATAGCGATTACCTAAGTAGCGATTCGCAAAATATCGCAATTTGGTAATCGCTACTTCATACATCTAGCCCCAAATGTTGTCCAACGTCTTGGACTGTTGAGCAAACAAAAGGAAAATGGTGGCAAGTCATTCTGTAGTGTGTGCATGCGTGGTGATGCATACGCATGCCTACAGAATGACACGACCAGCAACAGAAGTCATATCATTTTGCCTTTCTTTTGTTTTCTTTTTCTTGCGAATGCTGTGCAGCATCATCACAAAGCATTTTGCTTTTTCCAGTGCTGCACAGCATTCGCAGACTGCAACTGCAAAGCCAATAGTTCCAAAAGGCAGAACCTACTGGCTTTGCCATTGCTTGTTCTCTTTGTTATTTCTCTGAGTCTCATTCCCTGCCCGCTCGTTTCTCTCTTTAAGCTTGCAGATCTCTCCCTCTAGATAGATAAATATCTATATCATTTCAGTCTCTGAATGACCAATTCTTTCTTCCCCACTCTATATCTACTCTTTCGTCTCCCTCTCCTTTACTCTTTTTTTTATCTCCCTCAACACATTTATCTTCCGAGTTCCTACACCTGATCTATATGTTACTTCTTGAACTCTCCCTTACTTCCTTCATTTCTCGTTTCTAGCTCCCTTCTTCCGCCTGCTTCCTACGCCCACACCCGCTCGCTCTCTATTCTCTGCCATATGTATGTGGTCATCTTTTCTCCTCCCCCCGCACCTCCATATTTTGGTTACTGATAATGCAGTCCTCTCCCGGTCCGCCTGCAGGGGTACGTGCTGCGGCCCACCCTGACACTGTCCCACCCACCCTGCCAGGCTGGCAGCTCACACAAGAGATGTCTCATTAAGCCATTGACATCCGAGCAGGTTTCAAACCAGAGATGGGTTTCTATGGCAACCGGGCCTTGCGGATCACGCTTTTCTGTTTTTCTTTACCGGCTTGTCATTTTCTGACCGGATTCCTGCTGTTTCCACGCCCACTCCTGCCGCGGCTGTACCCGGACTTCCCGGAGAAGGCGGACGTTTCGGGACGTGCGCAGTAATTATAGGAAGGAATGGTGGCATTTCAGAGAATGCAGCAAACCTACGCCTTCGACAACGCCTCTATACCAAAATATAAACGGGACCAACATCCCCCGCTGTTATTATATAAGTTAGCACACGACTCTTTAACACAGCACTCTCATGACAGCAATAAACCCTCATTAAATCCACGGCAACGGTTTATATAAATAAACAGGAACACGAGACTTCATTTGAGGCCGCAGCATCCAACCCTCCTCGTATAGTTGGAACTGCACCAGAGGCTGCCACGCGACCCACGCGAGGTACACACGAGGCCACTGGAGGCTAACTCACCAAACTCTCGTTATATACTGCGAGAATGAATGCAACGCCCCATCCTCGGTGGAACCTTCCAGACGCGACCCTGATGCTGAACCTGAAAGGCCGTCTGACACGACCATCCTCGCTATCTACACAAACGAAGTCTAGGATTACCACCCCATGCTTCATGATTGTTATAGCTTCTCATGGGTTCTGCCTAGTTTGGTGGCCGGGTTCGCCATTCTGATGGTGACAGTTTCCGGGATAATTGCTTTTTCTGGCTAGTAAATTATCACATGTAAGTCCCCAGGTTCACCTGGGCAGCAATTGTGTAGCTTCAAGCACGCAGGTACCTTCACAGAGTAATCGCGCCAATAGACAGAGAAGTCATGATACTTGGGACATCCACCCCATGATTGTATGTCAGAATACTGTTAGCAGAAATATTGCTGGACAGAAGTATTGTTTCCTGAATATTGTTTACGAAAATATCGTCCCATAGGGTGTCGATTTTCATTCATTAACTCCAATGTGGCGATATTTTTGTAAATGATATTTAGGACATGATATGCCTGTCAGATAATACTTTTGTTATGATATTCTGGTACCACACCCCACCGGCTAGCACCGACATACATACTGCTGACAGCATACTCTCGCTGTTGACCTGCGTCTTTCTACGCACTTCACTTACTGGTGAGATCTTGCCTGTGGTGACACGACAACAGTGCGTTTGTAAATGGTTCCTAAAGATGGTGGTTGTTTCTAGAGTGTATTTCTTCATCAGTAAAGGCACCACCCTTTCAATACACAACCACGGATATTTGTTGTTTCTCCAGATAGTGCAGATACCAATTTTGAATTTATTCTCCTCCTCCATTCAGGTGTTTCCTGCATCAGGCATACATAATCGGTCATCAACATGCTTCGTTATTGTGGCATAGCGTACCGAGTCTCCTCCCCCGACCACTCCAAGATCTCTCTTTTAGCTCCATTACACATCTACTGTTGTAATCCTCACAGCTTCGAATAACAGATTTGGAAGCTTTTGTGCTACAATTACAGCTAAACATTCATAAACCTGTATATCACGCATCTACCGATATACAAGCATGACAATTCCACCAAAAGCAATGATACAGTGACAAGGACTTGCAGCAGGATTGTTTTAAAGTATTTGCTGCTGGTGCTATGTGGCAATACCCTCCAAAGGGCATCCTTCTGTAACAATTTGCTATTGCTAAAGACAGTCTGTCTCCTGGAAGGGATTATCCCTACTTTAAAAAGGTAGACATCCGTCCTCTACGTCCAGTCCCTGACAGTGATATGAATGAACCTTCATTGGAGGCTCCAGCATCCCGCTTTCATGAAGTACATGAGGCTAATTCTAAGCCCACCACAGACTTTTTTCGAGGTTACAGTTTCACATTCTCCTAATGTAGAAGAGAACCAGCTCACACTGCTACCTCCAACCTCTATGCTCTACACAAGACTCCTTTAAGGAAACAATAGGAACCCCTTCCAATGTATGCGATACTCAATCTGTCGTTGCTTCTCTTCCAACCCAGATAATGTATATGAGACTTTATTGAGGTTACAATATGAGACCCTCACAATGTACTTGAGACTCAATCTGACGTTGCAATTTACAACTCCAATGTGGAACATGAGATTTTACCTAGGGCTACAGCATTGACCTCATATGATGTACTTCCAACTCCTATCTGACTCTACAACCTCAGCCGTCATGGCGTCTATGAGTCTCCATCGTAAGTTGCAACCCTCCAAGCACCATAAAGTATATGCAAATGTGGAATTTTTTATTGATGCACAGACATGGAAACAGGTGTGTATTTTTTCTCCATGATCCAGATTATACACACCCTAACTCCATTCTCTCTCCCTCACTCCCATCTAATAGAACATCTCTATGGCTGCTTTACTGACCAAACTATGCTTCAGAGATGAAAACAAAGCTTGGCCATGTATTACCACAGGCTCTTGATTGTGATCTATGGAGTTGGCTTTGCATACTGAACAGAGACATGAATTTTAATCATGATGGAGAACACCGCTATACAATGCACAATTGTCAGGAGGATAATGCCCAGCTACCATGTTTGCTTTATGAATGTCTGGTGCTTTGAAATGTTTCCATCCTTCTTGTATAACTTGTTTGCAGGGACTGATGTCGTCTCTGTAGACTGGGGACTATATAATGTGATACTGTATTATTGTTTTTAGTTTATTGAAGTACTGATAGTTTCCTGTGGGAAGTAGTTCCTTAGTTGGCAGTGTATACAAGAAGGTAGTATCCGATAATTTGATCAGGTGCTTATTCTTTTTTCTGTTTACTCAGTCAACTTTATTTGGTAATAACTTTTGTACATTTTCATATCTTCTTATTGTATTTTAGAAACTGGTCGCCTGATAAATGCTGCTCTTTCTGGTTTTGTATTAGCCCAGGTTTTTTAAAGAATTATGTACTCTATAATTGACTTTAAGAGGACTATGTATTGTATAAGTTTAATTCATTTTATAATCAATTTCTGAATTCAGTCAATTTTATTTCTCATTTCTATTTAGTTTATACACATTATAAACTATAATAAAAACTATCATAAACAACTTTAAAACAGCAGAGCCAATAATATTTCAACAAAAACTTTAAACAATAAATAAAACCAGCACCTATTTAAAAACACTGTTTGAACCAATTCCTGAAAGAAAATGGCACATACGTTGTACTTCCTAATAAGCCTTCATTTAACACAAACCCGCATTTACAATATTTTCAAAAGGGCACAAGAGATTCTAGTTATTATTGGGCAATGGTTTTCATGAGACAAACATTTGCCTACTTACAAGCACATTCAACTTTGGAGCACGAAAAGTGTGGGAAATGTCCACAACTCTTCCAAATTCATCACTGTCTTTTGAAATTTCAATTTTGGAAACTAAATTAGCATTCTTTGCCTTTTAGTACTTAGGACATGAAGTAACAGTGGTACTATCCTTTTATGGTTAAGGACTATACTTGTTTTCCGGCATCCCGCTGGGAGTAGCGTGGGCGAAACGGCAGCCAAACCAGCATTGAAGGAATAAAACATGTTCACTTCTTATCACACTAATTTGTTTTGTTTCGTTCAATGGTTTTCCTTACAGCGGTTAATATCAGTGAACTTTACATAAAACAACATATCATATCACAAACACGTAACAGGATAAATCACCAAATAGTAAAGGTTAATAGGTACGGGTTATGTTGGAGAGCTTGGACCAGGAACATTTTTCCTGGCAGAGAGGAAAATTGGTTGCGTTCTTAAATCATCCACTATTTCTTTCTTTCTTTATTTATTTGAGGAGTTTTATAAAACGCAAACATGACCCGTGAGGTTATCAGAGTGCTGAACAAATAGCAGAGAAGTCATACATATAAAATAAGAAGCAATCAGTTATAAGTAAGAATAGAAAAACTTTAAAAAGTAACCAACGGATAGGAAGATTCATGATCTGCAGTTATCTACTTGTGAATCGTCCAGCTGCGTTACTCAGGGTTGTTTTTACAGAAATGTGTTCATCAGAAGCCTTTTCATTTCTTTTTAGGTCGAGCCTAGCGCAGCGCGCATGCGCTGCTCTATGGGAGGCTTCATGTAATCAGTCTAAACTTTTCTGTGTGGGTCTGACTCCCCCCACGCATTTGGTTGGCTGTTGACTGTGTCAATTTTAAATGGGAGGCTGCAAATGGGTAAAGGCGGGCGCATGTCCCACCTCTTTTGCTTGCAAATGTTCACTCCCACAGCGTTTTGCTTGCGGGAGCGAGCATCTGCGCGCAGAGTGGCAGCTGCATTCCTTACATTCCTTGCAGCGCGCGTGCGCACCACTCGCGGGCCTGTTCTTTTGATTGCTATATTCCGTGCACAATTAATGGACAGCCATGTTGAAGTCGTGAATTTCCTATTTATTTCCACCAATAGGTGGTATGTTTCTATGATGTCGGTGTTGTTCGGGCACGCGCCTTGTCGTGAGTCATTTTCGTGTGCTCCTGTGGTTTTCTGTAGCTGTCTGTCGTCGGTCATCGTGTGGAGTAGCTGGGTGTTGGAGGTCTCATCTTGTTTTGTTTCTTGGTGCGGTTTGTTCTTGAGAGAGAGGGGATGGGGCGATGAACGGCGAGATTGATGATAGTCTTTACTCCCGATGTAGCATGCAGGTTTTGAGATCTGTGTTGTTGAAGCTTCACACGCGCCTTTCTCATTATTCTGATACTGCGCCGCCATTAGTGGGTTGTCTCGAAGTGTCATTTCTTTCGAGACTTTCGGCTTTCCTGAACTTCCACCAGTGGTTACAGCCAGGACTGCTCTTTAGATGTCTCCACGACACGTTAAACCTGTTAAAATATCGCTGTGTTGAATAATGGCTCCTTAATGAACGTTTTTGAAAGAAAAATGGTTGGACCTTTAATTCACTATTATTGATGTGGGTGGGGAGCAGCTCTTTCTGACACAGAAAAGTATTTTTATTAAACAGGATTTTTATGTGAATTGCGCACACATATTTTATCGTGGCTTTAATTATACCGATTTATGGTGTATTACGTTATTATTCGGCGATGGTTATTTTTAAAAACGTGAGTTTTTTTCTCCTTTCGTTAGGATGAAAGTATCTTTGCGTGCAGATCCGGCGCAGGCGTCATTTAAACATTTTGACAGAGAGAATGGCTTTAACAACTTTCTGATGTGTAGGGAGGGGTAGTGGAGGCTGGAACGAGGATGTTAATCCCATTATAGTATGTGTGAGGGTTTAAATAGCCTATTGGCACACGTTCTAATACAGTGATCACTTTCATTGCCACATAGTGTTGTAAAAAGCTTTAGCTGACTTGGTTGTGATAGGGGGAAGCCTTTACTACTAACAACTGGAAATGGCTCTATCTTTAACTGCACAATTGCGAATAGGGAATTTGTTTTTTGTGTGGGTTTTTTTTTCGTGTTACTTTGTGGAAGAGAACTTTAAGGACTGTATGACTCTAGGATGTAGGGAAGAATAAATCTCAGTCTGATATGTTTTTTGAGAGGGGGCACTGTAACTAACCCTGGGCAAAGCACTACGCTACGCTCGCGTAGTTTGCGAAGTTTGCGCTACTTCGCACAACGCGAATTGCACGTAGCACAGTGCAAACACGCGTAGCGTAGCGGTCATTTTTTGCTTGCTCGCGGTCCTCAACGTCAAGTTGGCGACCGCGAGCAAGCAAAATGACACCCCGGCGAGACTTTTTCTCTCGTTCGCGATCAGCAACATCAAGTTGCCGATCGCGAGCGTGGAAAATAAACCTCCCAGCGAGATTCTCAACGCGGGAGGTCAGGTTTCTCATTGCGAGTGGTCGCGTATGCTCGCGACCGCTCGCGATGAGAAACTACCAGTCCGCGTTGAGAAAGCTGCCGCTCGAGTAAAAATCTACTCGAGCGGCAGTAAAAGACAGCTCGCACTGTGCAAGATGCCGTTTCCAATGATTGCACAGTGCGGACAAGCATCCGGCACTGTGCAATCATTGCGAACAGTGCACTACGCAGTTCGCGTAGTGCTACGCGTAGCTTGCGTAGTGCGAACTGCACTTTGCGTAGCTTCGCGTAGCGCTACTTCGCGAACTACGCCCAGGCTTAACTGTAACTCTTATTATGGAGTCCATGTAGCAGTAATTATTTGGTATCTAAGCAGTTTTGATCGGTGGTTGGGGTTTAACATAAATACGACAATTGGATGGTTTGTCTGAGCAGTACAGCATATGTTATAGCGGAAAAGTGATGGATGGTTAGGTAGTTGGATATGTTTGTAGGGGGTAACGTGGCAAAATAGAGATTTGTGCTTAGTCAGATCACTGCTGAGGTGTGAGCCAAAGAGATATTGGGAAGCTATCAAAAACCGCTGGTAGAGTTTAGGGTCTAGAAAACAAGGCGTATCAAGAGATCTAAAGAGGATGAAAACCAGTTCCCATCCTCCAGTATGTGATATTAAGACGAGATAATGAGTGGGGCAAACAATACTGTTAAATGCAGCACACCATAGAAAATAATGAATTATTGTGGAGAGGTGATGGACAGTCTTTATCAACAAATTAACATATTTTTTCAGTTTTCATTAATATAACTATCAGTCGTTTAGAAAAAACTGGGTTTAATACAGGAAAGCAAAGTCAAAATCTGTTTTAAATTGGGATTTTGCTGATCTGTGGAGAGGTGTGGTGCAGCGGCCAGGGCAGCTGACTTCGGAGCACAGGGTTCACGGTTCGATCCCCGGCTCCGGCGGCAGCTCAGCTCAGCACCATGTGACTCTGGGCAATAGCTCACTTAATTTCCACGACGGCCCCCAGCGCCTTGAGACCCGTAAGGGTGAGTAGCTGTGCTATATAAAAACGGACTTACATTTTTTTACTTGCATATCTGGATGGACTGTTTCTTTTGGCACCCAGCTAGCGATCACTTTTGAGAGAGTCTTACTGTCTAGCATTCCGCAGTGATACAAGCCTATATGATTAACCCGATGAAACATCCTTGCTTATAGAGCAAACACAGTACTTGTGGTCTCCTGTCAAAAAATATAGGTATTTTCTGTAGGTATAACCGCCTGGCACAGCAGATGTAATGGGGCCATAATCTGAGGAGATAGAATGCAGAACGTGGACAGAAACAGGTTTCAGTGCGGGTCCTTTGTAAAATCACATAATTTCCTAGTTGCTAATTTTTTGTGTTATGTGGACTAAATCCATAGAGAAAATACACTAGAATCAAATCATTCCAGTTGTTTTGGGATTACATATTACACAACATGAAGGATGCACAAAATCTCCAAGTAAAAGCCAGTCTTTTTTTCCTGCGTTTAATTTCAGGCACTTCTTTGCCGAGTAGGTGATTAGTCTTCAGGATGCAGCCTCTAAAGCGTAACAAGTCCTTCTATTGGTCCCCTTAGACACAGTACAGTTTGGTTATTGATGTACATGTGCAAAGGGGAAAATGAATGTCATGAAACTGGCTAGGGATATGTGTGTGTTTATGTTATCTTATATCTCACGGGAAAGGGCTCTGAAAGAAGCTTAAATGAAGAGGACAAGGAAAGAAGCTAATGGTATGTAGCAGGCCAGCCACTTCCGTACTATTTCACTGGTACAGAGCGACCCGTTAGTCACCTGTAAACTATCAAGGTTCCTTGTATGGAATGCCACTCTAAGGTCTAGTAAGACTGGGGTTACTTGCTGTGAGAGATTACAATTAATCTTATTAACCAACAATAAACAATAGCTAATAATAACCAAAATAAATCAGGATTAACCACTTAACTTGGGTACGGAGTAGCCCGCTACCCGCAGTAAAGCGCTTAAATGACTCTACAGATGTAGTAAGCGCTATATAAATGCAATTACAATACAATTTGAAAATTGTTCGGTTATGGTGATTTATTTAAAAAATACACTCTTGGTAGTAAGGTAGGATTAACTTTTATGAGCATTCATTTTATTTCAAAAATAGATTTCAGAGCAGCAATTTCACAAGCACAGTAGTTTTTAACTCGCCTTTCAAACAGTACAAAAGCAGAAACACAAAAGTTTTTCATTTACACACTATTGTTTTTGGCCTCCTGGTTCGATTCAATCAACTTAAGTGAACCGGAACCGTCCGCAACTCCCAGAATGCACAAGGTTATTCAAAGAAAATCCAGGACTGAAGAACTGCGGCCTTCGTGACACAGAGCTATTTGGGAACCATATAATATTGGCAAAGCTACTGCATACTGGAGGGGAAACGGCCATTACAAAGCAGCTGTTACCACACATAGCCTGTACCATGTACCAGTGGCACAAAACTATCTTATATATATTTCTAAATCAGACTACTTGAACTATTGTGTAGCAGTTGTGTAGCTCTTCAATTCCTGGCTGCACAACACCCAGGAAAATGTGCTGCATGGCTAAACACTTATAAGGTCCCAAAGGCGAGACCTATTGGCTATGCCAATGCTTGTTTAAAGGAGGTCGTTTAGGGGTTGGTCCTGATTATGGGTGGCAGTGCGTAGAGAGTTCTATATTGATGGTGCCACATCAGTAAAGGCTAGATTTTTGAGCTTCGAAATTTTAATGCTTAGTGCTTAAAGTACATTTTAGCTTTTGAGTTTTTATTTATCTGCTCAAAATTAGTTTGAAAGGGCTGGTTCTTTCCATGTATTGCTTTGAATTTGATCCTGGCTTCAGTGGCTAGCCAGTGCAACTCTCTTAACATTTTGGGACTACGAACATGCCCGGTGTTCATATCTGCAATAAAGTACTTTGGTGTTATGTAGTATGCTTGTAACATAAACGTTAGTAAAACATATTTGGAAAGCTCACCTCGAAAAGAGGACTACTGTTTTTTAACTAACCTGTCATGCTTTGATATTGTGGGTGCAAAGCAATATGCTTGCATAGGATACGCTCCAGTGTGCACTGCATTCTGTATCTAATGTTATTTACCACACTACCTTATTCACTTGCTTCATTAAACATTTGACTAAACTCCTTTACTGAAGATGGTTAGCTCATTTAAACTGCTGATTAATGGTTAAACACACTAATTATTCCTAAGCAAATGAGTGGGTAGGTTGTATGAACAGTAGTCTATGTTGAGAGCGTAGAGGCAGTAGTTGAGTGGGATCGCTTGAGGGCTGATTCAGGAGGAAAACATCATCTGCAGAATCCACATAATACGTAAATTTGTTTAAGTACAAGGATAAATTACTACTTTTTTTTAACTTCACGTACAATGCATGCATAATGTTTAAGCAATGCCCAAAGTACATTCGCTTTGTAGATTTCAGATCTGTTGTTGCCCTTTGTCTGTTTTTTGCAACCTCATAAATGTATTATTATGTAACCTATTCTTACTTTCAATATAAGTAATTATTCCATGTATCTACGCATACCTTGTAAAGACTAGATTGATGGATGCGCCTTACTGCACTTTCTGCCGAACCTACGTAAGGTCCATTTGGGTATGAGCTGTGCGCTCCAATAAGGTAACCAGTACATTCATAAACTTTTAGGAAAGTCCTATAAAATACATCTTTATGAGTGGGCACCAAATTTGCACTGCATGGCATCAGTGATGGCTCTGAGAACCCTAGCTTTTCTGCATTCGTGTTGAGATTGTCTTTGTGTAATGTATGGATGCCATGAACATATGTGTAAAAAAACATGCATGTAAATCTCTTTTTTTTTTTTTTTTAAATCACAAGCACTGTACACATATGTATATTACAAATTTTAAGAGGCTTAAGTCAGTATTATGCACAGTTGGATTTTGCCTGCAGTTGATAAAAGCAGAATTCTAGGTGCCCACTGTTTGGAGGCATTGAGATTGGTCTAGTAAATCATAAACACACATTTGAAAGACCCACTTCTGCGCATTTGTTTCTCCACCTGATGCATGTAGCTGTAATGTATCCCAAACGTAGGGCCAGGTATCATGTGGCTCTTGTAAAAGCTGCACTCATGCCGTAAAGCTTGTGCGTAAACAAGTCCCTTAGTCACAGCTGGCATTCTGGTTCATCAGGTAGGAGCGTTGTCCATTCCTGACTTATAGATACCCATGGCTGGGAATTTGGATCACATGCTGGTAGCTGACATTTTCCATCATGGGTTCTTCTTTGATATTCATACATGTAGAATGGAATAGCAAGTGCATCCATGAGTAGAGGTTAGGTATGTGATAACAAAGAGAAACATTAAGTCAGATAATTAACTAAATGCTATGCATCGAATCTTGACCCACTTCAGTATCACTTCCGGAGTTAGAGTCAAACAATTATACCTAGCTAAAGAATGTCGGACTTCCGGGTAGCTGTTCTGCAACTTACATTGGAAGAAACAATCCTCATTAGAGCGCCGGTAGCTGTCTTACCTCTTTGGTTTTTCAGGTAATGTTTAAGATCTTGTTTAATGCCTTACATATGAAGAAGTGTTTAGTCTGCAGAAGAACATCAAGAGAGAGAAAGAGTTCGGTTAATGTGGAATCCGGAAATCCTATTTGACTGGAAAGCATGTTCTCAAGAAAATGTTCAGAGTAGTCAATCAGAGTATGGAAAACAGTAGGTTTGTGATAGCATAAATTCTGTATCGCAATACACTTCCTGGCTGATGTAGGGGCTCATGAAAGTGCTCCTTTCCAGGGGAGGTGTGGAAGAGTGGATTCAGGCAATGGTTCAGTGGTTCAAACAGAGGACCTATTAATTTGGACGGGGATTCATGTAGGACTAGATCTACTAATATCTCATGCACTGCTCTTCAGCAATATAAGTTGCTGTGCTGCATTGTGAGACAGAAAGAGAGCAGGACAGCACTATATTGATTAAGCTATGGTGTTATATCCCGCATAGATGCCCTAATGTAGAACCCTTTCGTACATGCCCTAAAATGGACGTATTCATATTTACCCTAATATGGTCATATTTGTACTTGCCCTATTATGGTCATGGCCGCATATGCCCAATTATGGTCACAACTGTACATGTCCTATTATAGTATGATTCCATATATAGGCATGATCTTTCACCTACATTGGTCCCAGCTAGTACACAACGAGCTCTGAGGGCTGAACGTTATCTATCCTGTGGTTTTGAATACAGCAGGGTTCTTCCAAACACAGGCCCACACTGTACTCATTAATTATGTATGGCTTTCTAAGAATACACCACCGGCATAATATGTATGAACAAAGTTCACCCCTGACGTCTTCCTCATGTGCAATACAAACCATACTGAGGACCGAGACTCTTTAGGGTATAAATACACCACATCTTGCCCCGGTAAGATAGAGGGAACCGAGACTTCCATGCTGACACACTGACCAGAGACGCTGAGGCTCCTGCATGCAGTCGCTCCAGCTGACAGTGGTCTGGACACAGCCCTGACGGGGTGTCCAACTCGAGACCAGGACGGGGTCCCACACTCTCTCTATTCAGGTATGGGGGTTCGACTAAATCCTAGGAGGATTCTTGGCTCTTAGCTTCTAAGACCTACACACATATGCTAGGTACACACAGGTACATCTAGGTAGGCATCGTAGGAGTACGCGCACTTGCATAATGCTTTTATATCCATGTATGTACTCATGATTATCACAATATGGTAGAACTGTTCTATGCCTTTGCTTTTATCGTACTGCTGATAATATCTCTCTGCTTTTGTCTGCTGGTTTCCGCAGCACATATATTTTACACTAGAATAACAACTGTTCAATAAATACTTATTGAAATGCCCGACTGTTTATTCTGTGTAACTCTCTGAGACAAACCGAATGAGTGCGCACGAGTAACTGAGCGAAAGGTAGTACATTGTTTCCACGATTCTGAGGGAATCAGGGTTGTCATGTTCTAAGGTTGCCAGAAACTAATCTCTCCCCGATAACAGGAGACACTAGTGGCACTGCGAGCTAGCTAATGCAAAACCAGGCTAACATATATGGTAGGGGTGCACGGAGTCAGTCTGCCACCAAGCCCGCAGTATATGTTATCCAAACGCGCAGGTCCTGCAGGGGTACTATACCAGCTACACGACAATGGAACTGCTTCTCTCTTCCCAAGTGCTAGCACACTTGTGGCTGTCTTGTGCCATGCACAGACCTTTGCATCATAGTGCCAAGGTGTGTGCATCAGTCTAGCATTGGCGCTGTACTGGAAGGGTAGCCTCTGCATACAAAACACTTTGATTAGACTACTTTTAAATTTGTTCCCGAATGTGTATGTGTGCTGTACAGTGCAACACAAATGCAAAATGGAAAAAGTTTAGGAAAAATAAAACTTTCCTTCTACTTTGCACATGCCTCAACCAGTCATATTTGTATGACACAGAGCCCTGTGTACAAATGATGGCAGATAGGGCTTTGCATCAAAATCCATGGATGGTTGCCTGGGAATGCCCATGTACCACCCATGGTGCATCAGCTTGATGCAAAGGAGTGCCATGTAGCACGGAGCACTACTTTGTGTTACGTTAGGCAACTTTCCAGCTGAAAACAAGGGTCAAAATCAACACTTCGTGTTGGTTTGCATCACGTTTGGTAACTTTGCACCGGCACAAAGCGTTAATAAATCTGACCAGTAGGTCCCAAGGAGGAGACTGCATTCTCTGAGGAGAAGATTTTTTAGCCCTTCTAAATCATTGATCACAGAGTTTTTGAAGAAAGTTGATTGATATCCTGAACACTATAATAGCTGCCAAGTTTACCTTAATTGAAATTTGCAGACTGAATTTTACTCGATTCACAAAATAAAGAAGTACGGTTGCTTCTTGAGATGTCTTTGGTTCCAATCCTTTCTTCAGGCACCAGATACAGAACATCTAAAAAATTTAAATAGTAGATAGAATCTTGTGGCTGGATAATGGCTTCCTTCAAAATAGTCATGCAGTTTGAACAGAACTTCATATGGCAGAATTGCATGAACTCAAGGTCTGGGCAATAAAGTTAAACAAAGACAGGCTGTGGTGGAGGATTGTGTCATTCTGTAGACAAGACCCGGCCTTAACTGCAAATTCCATTGTTGTCTCTGACAGTGGAAGCAGATCCAGAGAGCACAGTTAGTGAGCGAAATCTGGGGTGAGTAGGATCGTCCTGCTTTTTCAGGGCTTCTGCTTGGTGATCACAATTTGGATTAAGGGAATGGAGGAAAAATGCCTAAATAACTTACACTTCTGAGATCTGTTCTGAAAATCCAGACCTGCAATCTATGCACTCACCGTTTTCGGTTGTGCAAAAGGATCTAGGAGAGGTCACCTCACCCCGCACTGGCTGAATATTACCGCAATGATGTAATTGATTAAGACTCACTACTCTCTTCTTAGGAGAGTTCTACTAAGCTTTCCTGACTTGGCATTGTTGACACCTGGTAGGTAGCCTGCTCTGCTCTTCGATTCCTTACAATCCGCGACAACCAGATTTCCGAAGCTTCCCTCAAGAGGGTTTGGGACGTTGTTTCTCCTTACTTGTTCCAGTAATACAGCATTGTGGTGTTGGTCTTTGAATGAGGATCAGTCTTGAAGACATTCCTAGGAGAAATGTTTTGAACTATAGCATCATAAGGGAGCACACTAGTCCTACATGTCTGACAATGTCTCATTTGTCACAGGCCTCGATGCATGTTAACATACTTATTTTTGTACATAGAAAGGATTTTAGTGAGTAAGTCATTAAACATAGACCTGCTAGGTCTAATGCTGGTGTCTGTGGGGCCTCCATGAATGTGAGTTTCCTAGCTTAATTTCTTTTGCAAGCTAGCAGAGTTTTAATGGTTAAAATATCACAAAATGTTTGTTGCTCATGTTATAACAGTCAGATAATGGTTTGCTGTATGGTAGCCAGAAACCCTTGTGCAAGTTCTGTGCCATTGGAAACAAAAAGAAACAGACCAGTAGCTTCTGTATTCTTCCTAATAAATTTATAAGAGCATTTTCTTCTGTCTGGTGTAACACATGAAGATCCGCATGGAAAAGGGCCCCTACTTGCTCCGTAGATCATAATGCATAAAAGTAGTATGAAAGACCCTAACATCTGGAATGGGGCAAGCCAAGAGACTGTTTGCTGGAGACAGCTGCTGACAATCCAGACTCTGACTTGAGACTCCGGGCATACAGGAAAGCGGGGTGGGGGCATTACACGACTCAGTAAATATTAAAGAGTAATTGGTGTACAGCAGAGTAAAAGGGAAACTTTGGGAAAGGCATGACAGTAGTAAACATCATCAATAATGTTAGTAATAGGTTACTCTCAGTTGCAGCACAACATTTCATACAAGCTCTAGCTGGGCCATAGTGATCACTGGCATGCAATGAGCATGTGTTGCAGACATTGTATCTGATGAGTGTATCCATAAATGAGTACTCACAGGACACCACTGGCGGCTTCGCCGCAATGGCGGAGGAGCATCGCCTCACTGACTCAGAGCCAGCAGCTGAAAAATAAAAAGATAGTTTATTAGCGTTTTATTTTTCAGCTGCTGGCTGAGCCAAGCGTGTGCACGGATGGGCGGGGACAGGCCATGGGAGGAGGAGTGGAGTGCACTTATAAGTGCGCATATCAGTTTGGCCGTCATCATAGTATGGCCAAACAGACATGCACAGTTAGGTTTCTCCATCCCAGCTGTATCCCAGAGCTGGGTGGAGAATCGGCACAGACTCCATGTGCCTGAGCGAGCGTTAATCCAACCCGCTCAGGTCAATCCATGAGCTGCTCTCAGGCAGCATGAGAGCAATGCGGGGATTGGATGGGGAATCTCTGATGGTGTCCTATGGACTGTTGGGAGCAGGAAGCAGAGGAGCACAGAGGCGCGAGGCTGCCAGCAGCATCAGGTATGTTTTTTTAAAATGATCAATTCCTCCCCCCTCCGCTGCTGCCCGCTACCCCGACACTTTTTATTGGCAGCAGCCGCAACTGCAGGACATGATACCCAAAGAAAACTGTGTCTCCATTGTTTATCAAGTGCAGCAGAGATCCATATAACGCTCCCTCTTATGAGTGCAGACACATAAAGCTGCACAACATGTTGTTGGTAGTGACAAATCCAGATATGTGGCCTCTTTAAACCCAGGAGAGGCCTTTGATACAGTTATAGTGCAGCTCTCCTATATCCAGGAAAGGCCTCTAATGCAGCATCAACTGGAAGAGACTGATTCAACTACGCACCCCCTCTTTCTCCAGGACTGATCCAACTCTGCAACACCTCTGTATCCAGTGGAGGGGCTCAGGGCAGTGGTACCTCCACCAGACAGTATTTAGTTAACCAAAGAGAAGCTATTTTTCCAGGAGGTTCCCATTGCAGGGGCATGATAGACCATGTACGATATCTTTATGGCCACCCTGCTGAGAAACGCTGGTACTGATGCATGGAAAACATAGCAGCCGTACAGAGACGTGCCAGCACTCTACTATGAAAATTAGGATTCCTCTGCCTGGATAGAGGTTGAATGATTCCATAGCATCTCTCTAGGAACTAGGTAGGTATGACAGTCCTGTTAAGACGTGGCAGGACTTCCTTCTGAAAGCTTGTCATGTCCTGCTAAGACGCACCTTAACTGTGAGCTTCAAAAGGAGTTCTACAGCGGTGTGACTGTTCCAAGCAAGCACGAATGAGCTGAAGAAAAGTGCCTGCACAATCCTAACAATATTGATGCCTGTCTAATAACTGATGCACTATTTCATAAAACGTATGGCATTCCTGCTGAGCAATAGAGGTACTGTCTGTCTGCATATACATACATACATACATATATATATGTATGTGTGTGTGTATATATATATATATGTGTGTGTATATCTATATATATGTATATATATATATATATATATATAGATCTATAGCTAAATATAGAGCTATATATATATAGCTGTATATATATAGATAAATAAATAGATAGATAATCAGACTCAATCCTCAATTCCAAATACTTCACCAAAGAAGTAGGCACGGACCCCTTCCACGTGCGAAAGTGCTTTTATTTAGTTAATCCGTATAAACAAGCTAAATGCTTTGTCCATATATATATTTATTTATATATATAGTCCCTTTAAGAATATGGTAGCCATGATAAGTGTTGGGAATTTACCATTGAAAGCGTAGCAGTTTTGCTCAGAGGTTTTGGTACTGTTCCCTTAAGTATAATGCTATACCGAGAAGTCCCTGTATTGTCCCAATGAAAGTACAGCAGTCTTTCTGAGAAGGCTGAGTCAAGCAAGCCTGAGAGTCTGTCTACTAAAATTCAGGCTACGTGCAGATCCGTGTACCAGCATAAATAACCTACCGAGCAATCACAGCAATGTTCAAACCTGGAATCTGCAAATGAAATGGGAGATTTCTGCAGCAGACGCAGTAGCCCACCAAGCTATATCTGACAACTCTTCATGGGGCTGTAGGCTTTTTTTGTTTTACATAGCGCGTACTAGGCCCGAAAGTATCAGACCGCGCTACAGACAGACACACTAATTTTTGTTAGGCACTGGGAGATTAAATGATTTGTCCAGAATCACAGGATGTTAAGCGTCCCTGCCGAGACTCGAACCCGGTTCTCCAACTCCGAGGTCGACCAATCTAGCAGTTAGGCCAGCTCCTCTCTGCAGGCTTGAGCTGTGGCAGTTAAATGTGAGGCTGACCTACCAGATAATTAAAGAACTAACCTATCTAAGAACCTGGCCATTTCTGTATTTGAAAACTGCTTCTGACAGGCCAGTGGAGACTGGACAGAATCGCCCAGGTTCTTATCAGGCACTAGAGAGACTCAGAAAGGTGCTGGATTACGAGCACTATGACAAGATCTCCCATACAGCGGTGCAATCTCTTGACACTGAGGACTGCAGTGTTCTGTATCTGAGTGAGGGAGGAGTGTTAGGCTGTACCGATTCAATGCTTTTACTCTCACCTGTGACTGCCAACAATGCAGGGACTGTTGCAGCCTTTCTGAGAACTGCCATTGCTGTCCATAAAACATACCCGAGCCCTGCTGAGAAATGCTGTGCTTTCTCATTAAAATATTAGCTGCCTATTAGTAGGTGTCATACCTTCACAGGAATTTCAAAAGGTGACTAGGTTGTGGCACCCTTACAATAAAACCCACCCCCTAGCCACCTGAGAGTACCGAGAATTAATGTAAATGTGCATGTACATGTTCAGGTATAGAAAATACCTCCCTGTTTTAAGTACATTGGGCTTTTCTGATATAAGAACTGAGGCACATAGAGGTTAAATGTGTAACGTGAAGAAACTGAAACACAAATATGCGGGCAAAACAATTTGCAAGGACAAAATCACATATTAAAAATGTTACCCACACAAAGTGAATTTAAAACAACACAAAATCTGTCAGTATAGTGGATCACAAAATAAAAACAGTAATGGGTATTCTCCACATGGAAAAAACGATACCATGGAGAGAAAAACATTACAAAGAAGAGTGTGTGCGGAATCTCACTAAGCTGTTATTCCGAGAGCGTGAAAGTAATGTATGCGAGTACTCCTGGAACTCTATGAAAGTCATAGGGTCAAGGAGAGCAAGGGATCCTGGTCAATCTGTCAAAGTCAAAATGTACTTCCCGCAGAAGTAAATTTCCATGTTGTAGTCCTTTGGAGTTGTGAATCAGGTTCAGAGTGATCCAGTTGTGGTTAAATGGAAAAGCCTGGATCACAACCCAGGTGATCAGCCTAAACAACACACGGCACTAGTGTCATTGTCATACATACAAAACCCACACTTTCACACTTGCACATGCAAGTTGTTCATTATAAAAGAGGTGGCCCATGGTCATGTGTGATCCAAAATGGCCCCCTTAAGGAGCTTAACATCTCTCTTTGCAGCTCCCAGGACATTGGTGTAACATACAATGATGGTCCCCCTGCAGAATGTAGAGGGCCCTCTGAGTCTCCCATATCCAAAAGTATTCCTTGGCCGTGGACATAATGGGGCCCTTCTGAAGGGTTTGGGTGCCTTGACGGGTTGGGGGCTCCCCTGGACCATAGGTGCTACAGGAGCCTGTTACACGCCTCTGTCCCAGGAAGAAATAAGAAATGAATGCAGAACACACAGGTAACTATTGCCGGATGAAACAATGCCATCCCTAATGGTTAGACCCCTGCGTGGAAAGCATGTACTGCTCGTTAATGTCTATTGAGTATTTTGAATCAATATGAATGCAGTTCATCAGCACTGTATTCATGCTGCAGTTTCAACAAAAACGATGCATTCGGGGAAGAGGTGGCAACCATGAATGGGCTGACAATTCTCCTCTAAACCTTTCTCTTCTAAGGCCCACGGAGGGGGAAGGGGGGTCTCCAGCAACAACTATATCATAAAAGCATCTCAGATTGCCCAAGAGCGCGGCCCCCCCTAATATCTTTCAAGAGATAGGTACAATATAGTGAGATTTTAAAAGACGCAATATATTTTGTGGTATTTTGGAAATTATTCCCACTATTCCCCTGTTACAGCTATTTGTAATAATGAGTACACAATTGTGCCTTTTAAAACACGGTAAGCTAGAAACATAGGGAATTAATTTTTCAGGAAATGTGTTGCAAATGGTTTTTTGAAAGCACCACTGACCAGTCAGATCAATGAAAGGTACATGGAAAATAAAGACAATTATAAATGGGGTTGTGCAGTCAGCCCCTAGGATCCTCTGGAGAAATATGTTACCAGAGGGGGTTTCTTCATTAGGTGCGATGCGCTAAACGTGAAAAATAAAATGGCAGTGAAATGATTTCATTGCCATTTTATTTTTCACTATGTAGTGCCGTAGCCGCCAGGCTGCCCGAGGCAGGAAAAAAGGGGGCATGTCCTCTGCTGCCAATGGCAGCAGAGGACTGGAGCAGTGACTGACTGGGCGCTCAAAGTGCGCATGTCAGTTTGGTCGGCCGTCTTAGGCCGGCCAAACAGACATGCGCACTTTTATTTCTCCAACCCGACTGTGTTGCACAGCCGGGTCGGAGAAAAGCCACAGGCTCCCTGTGCGAGTGTCAGGCTAGCCCGTTCAGGCCAATCCAGGTGCTTCGCTCATGCTAGCATTAGAGCAGCATCTGGATTGGGTGGGGAGCCTGTGCTGAGGTCCATGGACTGCTGGGAGGTCGGAGGAGAGGTGGAGAGGAGCTGCGAGGCAGCGTTAGCGCAGGTATGTCTTTTTTAATTTATTTTTTTGTATTCCCCTAACCCACCCCCAACCCTTGTCCCCCATCCCCCGGACGTCCCTCCACTTTAGATTGGTGGCAGCCTCCCCTATGTGTTACGAATGCTATATTACATTTCTAGCCACATAGTTTTTTTTTTTAAAACATATTTTATTAAGTTTTGAGAGTACCACATGGGCGAAGGCCTGACAAAATCCACATACGGACATATTATTAAAGGATTACCAAATGTGGAGTTATCCGTGAGTACATTTTGTATACATAACAAAAGAAAACACACTAAGAACTGTACGCAGACTTCCCCACCCGCATTGGCAATCAGATATCGACACCTTTATACACCCAGAAAGACAAGATAACACTTTATATATAACAAACTGCGGAATACCCATTGATTCACCATTACGGGGATTGTGATGGAAGAGGTGGAAGATCGATACCCCTGTATACGGCCCATCGAGACCAAATTTTTCTATGCTTTTGGGGGCAACCCCGTGCATCAAATACAGCCATTTCAGCACCCATGCACTTATCCAGTTCTCCTCGCCACTTTCTCATTGTCGGAGGAGAGGTGCCCTTCCATAATTGAGCAATATCCCATTTGGCGATGGTAAGGGCAAGAAAGAGTAAATGCTGCTCATACCGGTTACCACCTATGTCTTCTGTACTGTGGAGTAGGACCAAACGGGGATCTTGCGGGAGGTCGCAGGATAACACCTCTCTAAGACAGGTCAGAACCCTACGCCAGAAAGGCTGTAGAGCCGTACAGCTCCACACCGTATGGAAAAATGTCCCCTCCTCCCTGTCGCAACGCAAGCACTGAGGGGACGCCACAACACCCATCCTCCATAGGCGCAACCGGGTGTAGTACAGGCGGTGTACGTACTTAAACTGTATAAGACGGTATCTGGAAGCTACCGCAGCACCACGGGGACTAGCTATCGCCTCGGCCCAATCATCGTCCATCAGGTCTGGAATGTCATCCTGCCATGCCCTCCTCGTCTTGTGCAGGGTCGTATGGGAGTGCGTTGTCAGTGTCTGATATATTTGTCTTATTTTGTGAGCTCCCAGGTCCCCCATAAGAAGTCGACCTTCTAACGGATTAAATTCAGGGATATCGGGTATGTTCGCCAGCGAGGGAGTCAAGGCATGCCGCAGTTGGAGGTATCTATAGAACGGAGTTTTGTGTAACTGACACTCATCCTGGAGTCGCTGAAATGATTTAAGAACAGTACCCCGCATAACGTCCCCCAAGGTGGAGATACCAATCAGGTCCCATTGGCGGAACCCCTTCAGAGCGACCACCTGACGCAAATAGGTGCCGTGCCATAAGGGCGTTGCCTGTGTCAACCGCCTTTGCCATCCCATTCGCCAAACCGTATACCGCCACAACCTGATCGTTGTCCGACTGGCGTGTGGTAAAGAGTCAAGACTCAGCGCCTTGAGACCATCACGGGTGACTAGTGCGCTCTACAAATGTTTGATTGATTGATTGATTGAAGACTCTGCGCGCTGTAAAGTAAATGCAGAAGAGGAGTCTTCCCCATGGCCATATGCTCGAGAGCGACCGCCGGATCCGAGGGTGAGTTGTACCACCAGTCATTGATAGTTAACAAATGCGCCGCCACATAATAGGAGTAAACATCTGCGGCAGCAATGCCCCCACAGTATGTAGATTGGGTGCATGTCTGGAGTGCGACACGAATCGCTCCTCCCCCCCATAAGAATTTATTGAGTAGGGCATTAATCTGTGCAAACCATGCCCGCGGTATATAGTACGGGTAGTTCTGGAGACGATAAAGAACCCTGGGGAGAGAGACCATTTTAAAGATGGCCGACCGCCCATATAACGAAAGGGGTAAAGAAGACCACGCAGCTGTGTCGTCGTGAAGGCCGGTGAAGAGCGGAGTTATATTGCGCGCCCATGAAGTCTGCGGACAGGGGGATATATATACACCCAGGTATTGAAATCCGTCCGAAGCATGCTTTAACTGGGATGCCCAAGTGCCCCTGCCCTGATGGTCGCATACCGGGAACAACACAGATTTAGCGGGGTTAGTGTGGAGCCCAGAGTTCTGGCCAAAGACACGTAGGATCTGCAGAATGCATGGACCCTTGATCCAGGGGTCGGTCATAAAAAACAGGACGTCATCCGCATAGAGTGCTATGCGGTCTGACTGGGATCGTGGCCAGTCAAAGCCTCTGAGCGCAGGGTCCCTTCGGACCCACGCCGCCAGGGGCTCCACCGCCAAGGCGAAGAGGAGAGGGGACAAGGGGCAGCCCTGACGCATGCCTCGACCATTCGGAAAGAAGGTGGAACGATGGCCGGCTATTTGCACAGAGGCCATAGGAGCAGTATATAATAGGCGCACATAGGCTAGAAAACGTGGACCAAAGTTAATTCGTTCCAGGAGTCGGAAGAGGTAATCCCAGCTGAGGGAGTTGAAGGCCTTGTCAATATCGGCCAGGAGTAGGGCTGCAGGGCGTCCCAACTCAGGCGCCGAGGCCATAGCGTTGTGGACCTGACGAATGTTATGTCGGGTGGCCCGGTGCGGCATAAATCCGGATTGGTCCAGGTGGACCAAGTCCTGAATGCACGACCGCAGGCGGTCTGCCAAGACCTTCCGCAACAATTTAGATTCAAAGTTGATTAAGGAGATAGGGCGGTATGAGGACGGATCCTCTGGAGGGCGGCCGGGCTTTAAGAAAAGGACAATTTCGGCCTGACGCCAGTCCCGAGGCAGTAGTCTCTGTTCCAGGGCCTCGTGGATCGCACCCAACAGGTGCGGGCCAAGCGCGGCCATGTGAGAGCGAAGGAATTCCATAGGGAACCCATTTGGGCCTGGGGCTCGACCCGGGTGCAGCACGTTGACTGCGGCTGTCAATTCGTCCAATGTAATGGGGGCGTCTAGTTGATCTCTCATCTGGGCAGACAACTGCTGAGGGGGAATATCTCACAGAAACTCCACGATGGTATCTCCCGAGACCTGTTCCCTCCGGGTGTACAGCGCGGTGAAATGACACACAAATTGCTCCAGTACCTCCACTGGGGTTGTACGTAAGGCACCGTCCTCACTCCTAATGGCCGGGACCAGAGCCGGGCCCTGCCTGGCTTGACATAATCTATGCAACATTTTGCTAGACTTGTCCCCCCACTGGTATATCCGGTGTTGGGACGCCAACCAGATTTCCTTGGCCTCCTCAGTCAGATGTTGATGCAGTTGCTGTTGCGCCAGGGACAGGTTCATCCGAAGGGTCGGGGTGGGCGCCAGCGAGTATTCCATTTCCAGGGAGATGCACCGGGCCTCAAGTTCGTGCCTCTGAGCGGCACGCTTACGCTTATCGTTGGTCCTATAACTAATGTCCACCCCTCTAATGGTAGGTTTCAGGGCCTCCCACATGGTAACTCTGGAGGGGGTGGAGTCAATGTTCAGAGAGAGATAGTCGTGGATCCCCGTGTGGATGCACTCTTGGTACTCAGGGTTACGTAGATGCCACGGGGACATCCGCCAGCGAAACTGGGGCTGCTGAAAATTTAGAAGGAGTGTCACCCTGACAGGCGAGTGGTCCGACAGCCCTCTCGGGAGATGTGATACCTTGGAAAACCTATGGATGTAACTCCCTGGAGTGAACAAGTAGTCTAATCGAGACAAGGAGCCATGGCCCCCCGAGATGTATGTGAAGCCTATCTCAGCTGGATGGTATTCCCGCCATAGGTCCGCCCAACCCAGTGCCCCTGCAAGGGCTGACAATTTGGAGGTGCCTACGGGGGGAGCCGCCCCGAAACCCCGTCTCCTATCGATTGGTGTCATAATGTCATTCCAGTCGCCACCCAGTACAGCCAGGCCCTCGGGGAGCTCACCCCACAACCGAGTCAGACCCTCCACAAACGTTGCACCGAGAGGTGTGGGAGCATAGACACTGCCGAGCGTGAGTTGTTCACCATAGAGCGTCCCTGTCAGGAAAACGTATCTACCCCCGGGATCTGTCCAAACTTTATTATGGATGAAAGGGACTCGGGTGTGAATAAGAATGGCAGTCCCACGGGAACCCCTGGTGACACCGGCATGAAAAACTTGTCGGAATCCAAACCTACCTAGACAGGGGGCCTTATTACCCAGGAGATGAGTCTCCTGCAGGAAGAGAATGTCAGCCCCATATCATTTGGCCTACCTGTGGATAGCCCCCCATTTCACCTTGTTGAGCAGCCCCCGGACATTCCACGTCACCACCGTCAATTCACCAATGTGGGGAGCCGTGGCCGAAGAAGCCATATGTCTAATCTGGGTCTAATAACAATGAACTACCAAGTAAAGAGTGGGATGTGTGTCCGCGTGTGTAAACAACAAGAAACATAACTGTACGAATCTGAAACCCCCCCCCTCCCAACGTCCCCCTCCCCCTACCCGATACTGCCAGGAACAAGGAGCATCTGTCGCGGTGAGGGGAACCTCAGGACCCAAACCACAGACCCGAAGCCCCCTCCAATGGATCCCAACTCCCCGTAGAACATGAACCTTGGGGAGCTAGTGGCAGTGCAGGCCAGCCACCACGCATAACATCTAACTCCACATATTATATACTGATCGGATTAAGTCCAACCCTTGAAGAATCAGTTATGTGTTAGTAGAAATATCACCGGCCAAGGGTCAGTCCAGAAGCTTGCACAGGACTAGAGGAACGACGTTCCGAGCCAGAGCGATGCCGTCTCTTGGACTTCGTCCTGCGCGATCGATTCCGCTGCGAGCCCACCGAGGAGTCAGACTCCGGCGGGGGCGGAGAGTGCGGCTTCAGGTGTTGCCGTTCATCTGTCCACGTGAAAGCCGCTTCAGGTGAGTCGAAAAAGAGTTATAAATCACTCGGAGCCTAGCCGGATAAAGTAACATGTAAGAGATGTTAAGTTCACGTAGCCTCAGTTTTGCTGCGGTAAAAGACTGTCTTTGCTGATGCACCAGGCGGGTGTAGTCCGGGAAAATCATAATGGACCTGGATTCGAAGACGAGTTTATCTTTGTTCAGGCTGGCGTACTGCAACACCGCATCCCTGTCCGCATAATTTAGCAACTTGGCGATGACCGGCCGCGGACTCCCCCCCGGGGGATGGCTTTTTTGTAAGCGCCCGATGAGCCCTCTCGACCACAAAGCACGCCGAAATCTTGTCAGCAGGCAGCAGGTCCGTGAGCCATGAGGTGAGGAAATGATTCATGGAACCGCCCTCACAACCCTCCGGAAAGCCAACGAAGCGGAGGTTATTGCGCCTGGCGCGGCCTTTTGCGTCCTCGGCTCGGGTCGCCAGCTCTTGGGAGATCACAGTCAATTTATTGACTTGGCGTTGGAGGGTCTGCACGGTATCTTCCACAGACGACACCCGCGTCTCGGCCTCAGTGATTCGGTCGACAGCCTTGCGTAAATCCTGCCGCAAAAATGAGACCTCGGTGCCCACTGCACCAATCTTGGCCTCCAGCGCGTCCCTTGAATCAGTAATGGCCGCAAGTAAGGCTGCGTTATCCGTGAGGGAGCCCGAGGAAGGCCCCCCACTTGCAGATGTCGTAAACTGGTCCAGAGTGCTCTGTTTCGGTCCTGTGGCGCCCGGCTTATCCTTCCCCATTGCGTAATCTACAGTTAACAGTTCCTATCACCTCTGGGGAGAAAACTTGATCCGGCGGGGTACGCAGGATCACGAGGGCACCGATCTGTCACCTCGGGAACCTCTCCAGGGGGCGCCCCGCGGCCAGTCCTCACGGACTCTGTCCGCCACCAAGTCGCAAGCTGCACTGGATCTAATCCAGCCGCTTCCGCAACCAGCCGCGGACAGCCAAGCACGCCCCTCTAATGGGACCTAGCTCGCCGGACCACCAGCGCATGGGGCACCCCTGATATACCAGCGTCCGTAATCTGCGTCTCCTTCAGCAGCAGGGAAATGCCAAGTGCAATTTATCACCAATATACTGTTGGGTCCAAACCGAGGTAGCCCTCTTCCTGGGCCTCCGCCGTAGGGCACAAACTAGCAGTGCCAGCAAAAACGCGAGGGCCGGTAACACCAGCACCCTTTATCTGAAGGCCTTCGGGAAATTCAAAATGGCGGCAGGCGTGTGCTTTTGTCCCCTGGGACCCAAACCCGGGCCCCCAAGCAGCCGTTAATTTCCAGTGCGCAGGTGGGCCCCCATCACGTGTCCACACAGCCAGGCTCCCAATGTGACCAGCAGGGAACCAAATCGACGGCAGGCTTATTAAACAGAGCGGCCACTTGGTCCAAATCTACGGGCGGGCTCCACGCCCCACACCCGCACAGCAGGGCTTCCAATGCGGCCCCGCCGCAAGCGAGTGACCGCGCCTCAGCGCCCGGCACCTAGGCGCCCCCCCCGGGAGAGGCCTCGCACTGCAGCGCCAGGGGGCCCCCGTGGACGCAGCCTACGGCACCACTACCCCCAGCCCCGAGGCTCCAGAGCGGACGGTCCCCCGCGCCAACCAGCTCCCGGGCCGGAACAGGCCCCACAGCCACGGCAGAGAACCCAGCCGGGCTCACGGAGCCCCTCCCCAGCCCAAGCCCCAGCCGGCAACCGAAACCGCCACACGGGGAGGCCCTGAGAGGGCGAGGAACACCGCCGCCGGCCGCCCCCGCCAAGCCCCCCAGCACTCCCATCTACCTCGACCCAGGATAGGACCAGCCCAGGCCCCGGACACAAACACAGCCTCGTAAGATCGACAGCCGGTAAGGGGGAAGCCGAGCTCCGGCCGCGGCGCCCTTATCACGATCCGCGCTCTTGCCCTCAATCGAGCCGCAGAAGTTTATTTTTTGGGTCAATGACTCGCCCGATGTCTCCTCCGTCCTGCACACCGAGGATGACCTGGAAACGGGTCGAGTGGGGTAGGATTACTGGCGGATTTCGGTGGCGGGCGCACAGAGCTTCTTCAAGCTGCGTCCGCCATGATTGCTGGCCAAGCCACGCCCCTTTCTAGCCACATTTTACTAATTACCATTGCTAATACATGATGGAATTTTGAAGGCAGTTCTAAACACTTTGACCCAAAGTTATGAGTACACGGATATTTGGCATACAAACACTGTACCACTGTCAGTTAGCACTGCAGTGACTGTAACTGGCTCCTGTGGATAAGTCCTCAGTGTACATTCGTCAGGACAGATAGACAAAGAGAGCATAGGGCATTGGGGGAGCCAGGGCACAATTCAGAGAGCTAGACCACTTCCACTAGTCAAACGAGTGAGAACGAAGCAGCTGCCCAGCATTCTTTCTGGAGATTTGGACCCATTGCTTACTTGTGCATGGGGTTGCAGGTGGTGGGCACCTGCACTCATTTTGGTGACTAAAACATATTCTTCATCATCAGGGTCTGACCCAGACCATAATGGAGAGAGGCAGAATAGAGAGAAAGAGGAGGATAAGAAAGACTAAAATACAGTTACAAAGCAGGAAAGCAAGACCGACACAACTGTGGTATTCCCTGGCGTTCAGCCTCCTACGAACAACATTGGGCCCCTGCACTTTTTTCCTTTACAAATTAATCACTGCCTGGATCCTAAGCCACTGACAGTGAGTGGGGATGATATATTTTGGGCCCACAACTCATCCCACTGTTCTGTTTCTCTATCTGTGGCTGCCTTCACAATGTTTCCAACTAGACAGTGGCGGCTGGCATGTACTGAGGGTGGTGAGGTAGATGGCACAGATAAAAAATAAATAAAATAAAATACACTTGCATTCCTGCGTGACGCAACATCCTCCTAGATCGTTTTTCTCTCTTTGAGGCAGGCTCCAACACAGGACCCAGCCAATTACTCTAACCAATTCTGGTGCTTCTCTCACCAGCATGAGAGAAGGACCAGGATTGGAGGGAGCGGGCTCTTTCAGAGCTCTTAAGAGCAGCAGAGGCCTGGCTTTCTCTAACCCAGCTGTCTTAGACAGCTGAGTTAAAGAGGTTTAAAATGCACTTGTCTGGCTAGTCGTTGCAAGATGGCCGGCCAAAGAGACATGCTCAGTTTAAACTTAAGCGCACAGCTCCCTGCTGCCACACAGCAGCAATGGCCCCGCCCCATCCTGACACTCAGTTCGGGAAGGGTCGTTGCTGAAAAATAAAATGGTAATAAATAAACTTTATTATCATTTTATTTTTCAGCACTGGCCTGGGGCTTTTCTTTGTGGGGCGCTGCTCCTCTGCTCAAATGGAGGAGCCGCCCCTGCAAATAGACAGGACAAATGTCGATCAGAGCAGTGTAAATTTTGAAGACGGCTCAACAAGGAAAAAATACTCCTCCTCCGCATGCAGCAGGCCCAGTCTGATTGACCCCGCCTTTTCTGTCCTGTGACAGCAAAAAGCATGTGGCCGTACCCAGTACTGAGAACCAAAAAGGTTTCTTCTCGGAACTCAAATTGACTGAGGCAGGGTTTTGGGTTATTTTGGGCAGGTCCGAGGGTTCATGGTGTGTGGAAGATTATAGGTTGCCTTACTGCCTCTAGAATAAAGGTTAGGCAGTATTGCTGAGGAGCAGTGTTTATCCACTTTGTTCTGAGGACTGCTAAAAGAACACTGTTTAGTTGGAACTGCAGACTTGCTTGTTCCTATGTCCCTAGTCCAAGTGTCCATGATATCGCCGCCTGTTCCTTAGCCTAGTATTTGTCTCTACATATTAATGTCCATCTGGCCTCTTGTCTCAGTGTGAGGAACCTTGTGTAAGTTCAGTGATCGTGTCAATGACCCTTTGTCTCTGAATGCCAGTGTCACAGTGTCAGTGTTGCAGTGCCAGTCTCTAAATGTCAGTGTCAATCACAGGGGAGAGGAGTTGGCCTAACGGCTAGGGCGGTCGACCTCGAATCTAGGGAACTGGGTTCCAGTCTCGGCAATGACGCTGAACATCCTGTGATTCTGGGCAAATCACTTAATCTCCCCGTGCCTAACAAAAAATGAATGTGTCCTCATGTAACGCAACTGGTGTTATGTAAAGCGCTCTGATACCCGATACCTTCGGGTCAAGTTCGCGCTATATAAAACTCCGTAAAAAAGAAAAGAAAACAAAACAATATCCTTGTCTCAGTGCCTCCATATCAGTGTCCGAATCTCAAGGTTCCCACATCAGTGTTGATGTCCCCATGGCCATGTGTGTCCCTTTGCAAGCGTCAGTGGTCCAGTGCCAATATTCCTATCTCACTGTCTCTGTCATTGTCTCAGTCTCATCATTCCAATATCAGCATCCCCTATAAGTTTGTTTACCTGTCCAAGTGTAAGTATAATTGTAAATGTGGCTGTGCCCCAGTGGCAGGAATGGGCTTCCTATTGTCCGTGCTAGCGTACCAGTGTCAGTTCAATTTCTCTGTGCTCCTTATCAGTGTGGTTGTCAGTGCCCCAGTGTCAATAACCTTGTGTCAGTGTGCCTCTAGCAGTATTCATGTGTAAGTGTTGGAGTCCACCCTGGAAGTTAACCTGTGTCAGTGTTATTGCACTAGTGCCAGCGCCCAAATGTCAGTGCCTCTATTGCTGGTGCCCTTGTTATGTGTCAGTTCCGAGTGCTGGTGTCAGAATCCATGTGCCATAGCATCCCTGAGTCCCTCTGTCCGCATCCCAATGCTGGTGTCCTTGTGTCAGTATTTCTGCATTGGTGATTGTGGATATGTCAATTTGGGGTCAGTGTCCCTATGCCAGTGTTAGTGCTTATGTGTCACTGCCCTTTTGTTTCCTCTTGCGAGTTTTTAAATATGAATGTGACTGTCCCCATTTACTTATCTATAACAACACAGAAAGATGATGGATGAAAGCTGCTCATTGTCAAACATTCACCCCCCAGTACAGAGATCTGGGCCTAAATCCATCTTTGTTTTGCTCACCATGACATTCCACTTTCGACCCAGCCATATGCAAATCAGTCTTGACCCAGCTCCCCAAGGGAACAGTCCAGCTAAACTGCCAGGCCAGGTCTTCCCTGGACCGGAAACAAGCATCCTGCGAACGGTTTTGGGGTATAAACCACATCAGCCAGGCTAGCTTCAATCCAGTGGCACAGTGAGCAAGGGACCCACATCTGGGCATACCCATCCCACTTAGGACGAACATAGCAAACACAATAAGAGTGCTGAAACCTGGGTCAGCGACTTCTTGTTAATGGCCTTATGTTAGTGCCCCTTTGTCACTATACTCATGTCAATGTCTCCATGTTAGTGTTAATGCTCTTTTGGTACTGTGCCAGTGTTGATACCCCCGTGTGATTTTTGGTACCCTGTTCAGTTTTCTAGTGTCAGTGTGGTTCTTGCTGTGTCTGTGTACTAGCCTCAGAATTTCACATGATGTACTTGTTTGCTTCTAAACTACATTTGTCGCACTAGTCCACTTCAAAGCACTAAAGGGATGGAAGAGTCCTGAGGGCTGAGAGTAAAGATATCTGGTGATCTAAAAAATAGGCCTGTGATGAGAGTTTTAGGAAGGATAACATTAAAAAAGTTTTAACAAATAGTTTTTTTTTTTTAGAAAGACTCTTTTCAAAAGAAGTATTGGCAAAGCCAACAAGTATTACCTTTTGGCTGCTAAAATATACCTTATAGCTTTGTCGATGCCTTTTTACCATTGATGTTCAGCAACAGTAAAAAGGGAACAACAGCTTTTTGTATAGACTGTGCAGCATTGGCAAAATAAAAAAGGTGCAATAACACATAAGTGTTATGATGCGGCTGTTGTTTTTTTATTCATCTATCAACCTAAGGCGGTGGACACCAATCTTGGAATAGTAAATTAAAAAAATACACCAAATCAAGTTTTTGAAAAAGGAGCAGTCACTCATATTGCAGCTGCCTTCCTAAAAAGGAGGAATAAAGCTTTAAAAAAAATAAGGTACGCAATGCGGAGGGATGTCGAGAGAAGGCAGCGCAGCTGGAGAGGGGTGGGGCAACAGAGGAGTGTGTAGGAGGAGAAGGAGGAGAGGTTCTGTCGCATATGGGAGCAAAAAGGAACTTGAGCAGGGACGTAACACAGGGCCCCACAGCCTCCTGCGGGGTGGCGGGCCCCTAGGCTTCTGCATCCAGAACGAGACATCTCACCCTGCAGAGTTCTCTGCAGAATGTTGGCAGTTATAGTAAACACTCCAGAAACAGCACAGTGGTTTCCCTGAGCAGAAAGTTACAAACTTGCAGAATTTTTGATTGAATGTTGCTAGTTAAGAGGGGCCCAGCACAAACGTGCATCTTGGCTCTCACTGTCACAGAGAAAGCGAAAGAGAGAGAGAGAGATGGAGAGCCGAGGCCTGGGTGTAACAAACACCCTGCTGGGCTCCGTGGGAGGAGGAAACTTGCTGTTCATTGGGACCCAGGTTGCAGACCACATTTTAAAAGGCTGCAGGACTCCAGCTGCCTAGCTGAGCCTGCTCAAGGAGACAGGGCTGGAGGGTCTTTTCAGTGGTGGGTGCTGTGGCATTTAAGTGGTGGGGCAGCGCGGGAGAGGGCAGCGGGGGGAGGGGGGCAGCGCAGGGGAAAATAATTAAAACAAGCATTTGCAATGCAATAGGTCTCGCATTTTAGAAACTTTGACCTATTGGTATTGTAAATGACAATGCCTTTTATTATTGCAGGTTTTTTAAACACAAAAATAAAAGGCATTGTCAATTACAATGCCAAGAGCTCAAAATCTCAAAATTGCGAGACCTATTGCATTACAAATGCTTGTTATCCCTTCCTTCTGGTACATAATTTATTCTGCACAATATATTAAAATGCATCTGTGGAGGGGCACTTAAAAGCATTTGTGTCTGAATGCGACTACTGCTAACACCCCACCCACCCCATCTTCTTCCGCAAGCAAAAACTCTTGGTAAAAAAAAAGAAATAGACAGGGTGTGCTTGCTATTTTCTTATGATTACCACAGTTCTGTCTCCTCGCTGATTTATTTTATTCCATTACAGCTGTTCTCTTCAAGTGTCAATGAAAAGTGAAGTTCGCTCCCCAGCCCGCCTACCCCTATGTTGAAGCGCTGCACGTCAAGCGTTCCCGTCCAAAACGTACCCTTTTCCGCATATTTTGAACTGTAGCCTGAAGAGTTTCAAGACAATTAAACAGGCTGCTTCCAGCAGGTCCTCGAAGGCGCGCTTCACTGTTGAGCGGGTTCCTGAAATAGAGACGTGCAATGAACGGCATATTTCTTAAAGAATGCACAGCTGTTTAAAAACCACAGTGCAGTTTAAAATCTTCACAAAAAGAAATGTCAGTGTTTGATGCTTGTTCCACTGTCAGACTGGCCTATTTTTTAGTGTTTTCTTTTATTCTGAAGTCTTTCAGCCTATCAAAATACATAGTTTAGTTTGGCCCGTCGAAGGCCTGTGCTGCTGGGCCGATAACATCGTCAGGTGAAGTTATTCTCACCAATTTATTTTTTCTTTTTCCTTTTTTCAGCAATTATTTTTTTTCACAAACTAAGCTTCAAATAAATTGGATACTGTGCCTATGGCGGGGAGATTGTCCCTGTTCAGGGCACACAGCATGTGCCACAGGGCCGATTGGCCATGAGGAGCTTCAGAGCGGCCGACTTTGGACCTGGGTAAGCCGGTTCGAGTCTCGGCATGGTAGAAGTGTGCTTAAAAGAAAAAAAATAGAATGTAAATAATAGATGTGCAGCCTCCATGATTTAATGTAAATTTAAAAAAAGAACAAGTTGAGTGGGCGCCTGCTGTGAAAATAAAGCTGCACCCACCATTGTTTGAATTGCCCGTGTTGTTGTTTACATGAAAGTCAGCACTGTGCTGAAGCATTAAGCACCGTGCCCTGATCATGAGGAGCAGGACCGTTCAAAAGCGGTCCCCTGCAGGAAAGCATGAACTGCTGCAATACGAGAAAGTAAAAAAAACATGAAACTAAACAGTGGTGCGCGCGCACCACAGAGGAGCGGGGGGAGGGAGCGCAGCAGCGAGGCGAACGCGCGCTGCTGCGCGTGCTAGCCACCAGTGGGAATGGGAGGAGCAAAGGCGGGACATGCGCCCGCCTTTGCCCAATCGCGTGCTGTATTTATTTAAAAAAAACACGCGAAAGCCAATAACAGCAGGCGAAAGCAAAACCACACGCACGAGCGTGTGGTTAGCTTTCTAAAGCCCGTACAAGAGGTCTCGCGCTGCGCGAGCAGTGCTAAGCACTGCAACGCTAGGCGCGAGACCTAAAAAATAATGCTTACCTGCTTTCTGCAGCGTCGGTGCTATTATGGCCTCTGCTCCTTGACTCCCGGCATGCACATGGTCCCTTACGCCCATTTCAGATGCTGCTCTCATGATAGTAATACCCAGCATGAGAGCAGCGCCATGATTGGGTGAGCGCCATAGTTTGGCACTCATTAAGGGACTATGACCCACTGCTTGGTCTCCACTCGCCTGTAAAGCATGACTCGGGTAGAGAGATCTAAGTGCGCAAGACGGTGTGGCTGGCCCTAAACAGCCGGCCACACTGTTATGCTCACTTGAAGGAGTGTCACCACTCCTCCTCTTTCCTGTGGCTGTGTCGATGTGAATAGACGGCCACGCTATCGGCTCACTGCAGGAAGTAAGCGAGGGAAAATAAAATGATAACCTTTGTTATTGTCATTTTCTTTTTCACTACTCAAAAGCAGTTGGGCGACGCTCCTCTACCTTAGGGGGGAGCCGCCGCTGGTCATCTTCACAGCTGCTTGTAGCCTGTCATGGGCAGGGACGTAATGCAAGACCCTGCAGTGCAGGGGGCCCCCAACCTTTCAGGGGCAAATAAATATCTGTGAGCGACTAAGGAGCCCCACATTATATTTTGCAGGGGTCCCATCATTTTGCTTGATGCCACTGAGCTGGAGAACAACAAGAAGCTTGAGAGATTTAAAAAATAAAAATCAGACAGTGAAGAGTGTTTGCAACGGATGAGCTTGGTGCTGAGCAACAGGAAAAGAGAGCGGGCAGGGATTTGTGGGGGGAAGCAGCACATTATAGAGAGAGAGAGCAAGACAACACATGCACTTACATGTAGTGAAGAAAAAAGTAGTTCCATTAATGTAAGCAGTGGAAGAATACAAGTCATCCAATCATAAGGATGAAAAAGAAGCTATGCTCCATGGGAGGGACAAATACACAAAGAGAAAAGAAAACTGTTGAGTAAGAAGGACGCAAATGAGAGTGACAAGGGAATGAGAGTTTTTGTTCTGGTTCACAAGAGGTCTTTCAAGAACAGACAGTCAGTCCCTCCACTATTTTTAGGAAAAGGACACTGTTCCACTTAGCCCGAGGCTGAGAGATGCCACTGACTGGTCCATCTCTGCAGCAGCTTGCATTTTCAAACACTGTAAGCGTTTAACTGGGCCTCAGTATGTTTGTAAACCACCATCCCTCTGGCAGCACCCCATTTTATTTGCCATAATAACACAGGAGGGGGATGTATATATCTCTTATCTGAGGAACAGACACTGTTAACCCTTCAATTGCTTAACCAACTGAAGATGTGAAGCACGTTTGTGCTTTGGAGTTGGATAAATAGCACTATGAGGAAACAAAACATGCATTAACAGCAAGTTTAATGTTTAAAAAATACACCCAGAACATTTAGCTTACTTACTAAAAGCAGTTTAAAAACATAATTACCAAGATGGGCACGTTAGGCTGTCCTAGAAGAGGCATTTGCTTTTATTACTGCAGCAGGTGCAGTTGCGCCAGTATCTAGGGGTGTGAGTCTTCTATGACCCTGTGTTTTTTGTAAGGGTGATGTCTCTTTGACCCTCTCTCTGAATGTCAATTTCTATTGAAGTATAACTATCAAAAATATAATTTACATAGTCATAAAGCCTGTTTTTGATTAACTTCTGAGGTATTGTTATTAGCCAATTCAAGCTACTGATTTTTTTCAGACAATCATGAAGAGCTACACTTGTGATTTCCGACATAGATCAGAAGGGTCAGAAGTAAGCTGGGGCGTAGCTTAGTTGGTGAGATTCACGGGGTGTGACTCGCGAATTTCCCAACCAGAAAAGTAGTGAGCCACATGGTGACCAAGGTTCAGGATGGTCTGTTCCCATGAGAAGCAGGGTCAGTACTGATTTGCATTAGGTGGGCCTCTGGGGCTCATTTAGAGATTAGAAGACAGGTATTCTGTTGCAACTGCGATTGAATGCCCTGTCTGCGAAACTCAAGTTCAGCCTGCCTGATTTTGAGTCAGATGGACGGCAAGTTTTATGCCTGCAAAGTAAAATTTGCTCCGTCAGTGTAAAACTTCCTTTGACGGCCTGACAGAGTAGGTACCATCAGAAGTAAGCCCTTCGACTAGCCGCCCTATTTAGAGTGACTAGTCAGATAGGTTTGTTTTTCTGCTGACCATCACCGCTAGTATATCTTGGTGGTGAGTGTTGTGTTTATGTCATTCATTGGTCTTAGAATGTTGTATGAATGTGGGGTCTAGAATGTATGTGTCGTTCGGCGGGACAAGGATGATTAGAGAGACCAGTTATTCACACGCCTGCGTGCGTTGTGGCTGCTATGCTTACGAATAAATCTACAAGTTATCACCTACCAGCGTGCCTCGTTACTACAGTGAGAGACAGTAAAAAAAAGAAAAAATACCCCCACACCATGGGAGAAAATTGGTGTGGGTTCATTTAAAAAAAATATATATATTTTAAAAAAACAAACTCCGACTTTGGGAGTTTGTTTTTGAAAACTAAAAACCTTTGGGAAAGTGTGACGGCCAGCCGTCATGTTTGATGGAGCCACCCATTAACCTTTTCCTACCTTGACAGGAACCGCCATGATGGGGGTTCCTGCCAATGCATAGGAATGTCCGCCAGGCTTGCGGACATCTCTAAATTTGGTGGGCGAAGCAAAAGGCAGTTAAGTCCTCCATCACTGCCTGCTTTTACTCCGGCTGCTAAATCCTAAATCAGTCCCTCTATCTAGAGTGGCACAGTGGGCGAAAAACAATGGTTTGGAATGCTACCTCAAGGGCTTGCCAGTTGTTAAAACTATTTGCACTCATTTGTCCCATCACCTTTCGGGTGTTTTATTGCCAGCAGTATGCCTGGAAACCTAAGATTGGTGTAGCATTCCAAGCCTACTACTGCCAATGTTTGTAAATTCCAAAAAGTAGTAAATTTGCATTCATTCAAGGAGTACTTCTGTGGGTGCAGATTGGCTACTTTTTTGATAAACTTGCAACTAAGGATCACATTTACAAAGTAGTGGCGCAATGCAGAGTACCAAGCGAAGTTGCTACCCTTTGTTGTATTACCTGAAGAGGGCAGAACTGCACCACCCCTTCAAAGAAATGACACAGTTATGCTCTCTCCTTGCACTGGCGCACTTTGGGCTGCCTAGCGCCAACACAGATACCTTTGCAAGATAGTGCAAGGGTGTCCGTATTATGACCTGGATCATTTTTGTGCAGGAAGGGGTGTACATTCCTGCACAAAAACTATCCTTGGATGCTTTTTCCTCTTTGCATGTGTGCTGCACTCTAAACACATGCAAAAAGGAAATATCAAGGAGAAATAAAGATATTTCTGTTTGTAACACTAGCCTCAGGGAGGCATGCCATTTTGGTGCAAACCCATGTCTACAATGCTTTATAAATATGGGTTTGCATCAAAAACCATGGGTGGATGCACGGGAATCCCCAGGCACCACCCATGAAGGACAAGTTACTTACCTTCGGTAATGCCTTATCTGGTAGAGACATGATCTAGCCTCAGATTTCTTACCTTTGAACTTCTAGGTGTCAGGATGGATCCGGAAGATTTTTCTTAGCAGTACCCCTGCACGCCGGTAGGTGGCGTCAGTCGACTCTGCGTGACATCGTTAGCGTCGTCATCGTGACATCCACATCGTCAATATAACCGCCAGTCCGGCGCGATGACATCAGTACTTCCGTGTACTTTCCATAACTTTCCACACCAGAAGCACAAAGCCATGAAGTGACTGACCATGGTGTGTTAAAAAATGAACAGTTAAGGCCCTGAAGGGGAACATCCCCAACACTTAAAAACAATTCGGCAGTGCGGGGAGGATGGGTGGGTTGGTAAGGAATCTGCGGCTAGATCATGTCTTTACCAGACAAGGCATTACAGAAAGTAAGTAACTTGTCCATCTGATAGAGACATCTAGCCGCAGATTCCTTACCTTTGAACAGATACCGAAGCAATACCATCCCCTGAGGAGGGACTGCGGAAAGGTTTAGACCAGAAAATCCTGCAAAACAGAGCGACCGAACAGGCCTTCTCTGCTAACCTGGGAATTCAGGCAGTAGTGTCTGGCGAACGTGTGCAGTGATGCCCACGTCGGGAACACCATGCTGAAGAGCCATTGTGTGCGCTTTTGCCCTGGTGGAATGGGCTCTAAGCACTTCAGAGGGGTTTTTCTTCCCTAAGGCGTAACAGATTTTTATACAGAGGATAACCCAGCGGGATATAGTCCTCTTTTGGACAGCATGCCCTTTCTTTGCACCCACATACCCTATAAAGAATTGGTCATCCACCCGGAACTCTTTAGTTCGATTGAGGTAGAACGATAACGCTCTTTTTGGGTCCAGATGATGGAGACGCTCATCTTCCTTGGAAGGATGTGTAGGTGTATAGAAGGTGGGTAGAGTACCCGACTGCCCAATATGAAAGGGTGTTACCACCTTAGGCAGAAAAGATGCCCTTGTGCGGAGCACCACTTTGTCTGGAAAGACCATCAGGTAAGGAAGCTGTGAAGACAGTGCCTGCAGTTCACGTACCCTCCTGGCAGAGGTTATTGCCACCAAAAAAGCTGTTTTGATGGTGAGCAACCGCAGGGGGCAGTTGTGCAGCGGCTCAAACGGTGCATACATCAGAAGGGTGAGAACCAAATTAAAGTCCCATTGTGGCATAATAAAAAGTGAAGGAGGAAACAAGTGGGTTAGCCCCTTCAAGAATCTCTGCCCCAGAGGTGATCTGAAAAGAGAAGGCTGGTCAGGCAGTCGAAGAAAAGAGGAAAGGGCTGAAAGATAGCCCTTCAATGTGCCCAGAGCAGAGCTCAGCTGGGCCAAGGAATCTATAAACAGAAGGACTTCAGATAAAGGAGCAGATGGGGGGTCAATTAACTGGTCTGCACAATATTTACAAAATTTGTTCCATCGGCAGGCGTATACTGATTTTGTGGAGGGACGCCTCGCTGCCAAAATAACCTCACAGACTTCAGGAGGGAGGTCAAAAGCAGTCAACAATCTCCACACAAGGAGGTGGAGAGTGGACCGGTTCAAGTGGAGAACCCTCCCCTGCTGCTGCGATAGAAAATCCTCCCGAAGGGGCAACCTGATCGGAGGTTCGATGCTCATGTCTAGAAGCTCGAGATACCAAACTCTCCGTGCCCAGTCCGGAGCCACAAGAATAACTTGTGCCCGGTTGCTCCTGATCTTCTTGAGCACTCTGGACAGGAGTGGTATGGGCGGAAAGGCGTATAGGAGGCCTAAGCTCCACTCGGGGCAAAAAGCGTCGCCGAGCGAGAGCCACCTTGGAAACTCCAACGCGCAAAACTGTTGACATTGCGCGGTCTCTTATGCAGCGAACAGATCTAACCAAGGCTCTCCCCACCGCTAAAAGAGACCTTGTGCCACCTACGGATGGAGACGCCATTAGTGATCTGCAAGGCACCTTCGGCTGAGCTCGTCCGCCCTGGCGTTCAGAGAACTGGCCAGGTGTTGAACTACCAGGGAAATGCCCTGTTGTTCCAGCCGAGTCAAGAGACTTGATAAAGAGTCCACGACCCCGCTCCGCCCTGTTTGTTGCAGTACCACAGGGCGGTAGTGTTGTCCATGAACACCTGTACGAGCCTTCCCTTTATTGATGGCAAAAAGGCTTTCAGTGCCAGTCGGATTGCCCAATGCTCCAACAGATTGATATGGAGCTTGGCTTCCACCGGAGACCAGAGTCCTCTGATCTCCACCTCCCCCAGATGGCCAACCCAGCCCAGAAGAGATGTATCCGTCACTACTGTGAGATCTGGGTGGTGAAGGGAGAGGGGTCTGCCCTTGAACCAATCGCGGTCTGTTAGCCACCACTGCAGGTCTTTCGCAGTGCCCTCTGAAATCTGAACCAGGTCGGTGAGATTTCCTCAATGCCGTGCCCATTGGAACTTTAGGTTCCACTGCAGAGCCCGTATGTGCCACTGTGCATGGGTCACTAGAAGGATGCAGGAGGACATGAGGCCCAACAGCCTCAGAGTAATTCTCAACGAAATCCAGGCTAGAGGCCGAAACATCGGTATCATAGCTTGAATATCCTGGACTCGCCGTTCAGGAGGATAGGCCTGAAACTGCACCGTGTCCAGAACCACTCCAATGAATGGGAGCGTCTGAGAGGGGGTCAGGTGGGACTTCGGCACGTTGATAGTGAACTCCAGTGAATGCAGGAGGCGGGAGACACCTGTTTGGAGCGAGCATGCCTTCAACAACCAGTTGTCGAGATAGGGGAAGACTAGAACCCCTGATCTCCGCAAATGGGCTGCGACCACCGCCATCACCTTTGTAACACCCGAACGGCCCTGGTGAGGCCAAAGGGGAGCACTGCAAATTGAAAATGCTCGTGGCCCAGCGTAAATCACATGTAGCGATGATGGGCAGGCAGGACGGGGATATGAAAATAGGCGTCCTGCAAGTCCAACGCTACCATCCAGTCTTCTGAGTCCAAAGCAGAGAGGACCTGATTTAGGGTGAGCATCTTGAACTTCTCCTTTTTGAGGAAGTAGTTGAGGGCTCTGAGCTCTAGGATAGGACGAAGGCCTCCGTCCTTCTTTTGGACCAGAAAGTAGCGGGAATAACAACTACAGCCCACGTCCGGCCTGGGAACCCTCTCTATAGCTCCCTTAGCCAAGAGAGTCTTGACTTCCTCGCGGAGTAGAGCAAGGTGATCCTTCATCAGCCGATTGTATACTGGAGACATGGATGGAGGGGTAGTCTTGAAGGGAAGGAAGTAACCCCTTTGGACTATTTGCAACACCCACCTGTCCGACGTGATAGCCTGCCAGTGGTGGAGATGATGGCATACTCTGCAACCAACTGGCTATAGATGATCCGGGAGGATCGGACTAGGAATGTTTTGTGGTGGAGGAGGGGGTTGTGGCCTGGCTCGACCTCTGGCCTCCCGACTCATGGGGTCGGGGTGAACCGTGTCCCCGGCCCTGCAGAGGCTGCTGAGGTTGTGGGGCCCTCTGGCTGGAAAAGGGTTGGCGCAATTGGTAGCCCCTTCCATAGCCATGAAAGGAACGAAAAGCAGATGCCGGCCGGGAGGCTGTGGAGAGGCCCAAGGACTTGGCCGTGGCCCGCGAGTCCTTGAAGCGCTCAAGGGCGACATCTGCCTTGTCTCCAAAGATAAGGAAGCCATCAAAGGGCATGTCCATGAGGTTAGCTTGGACATCTCCTGAGAAGCCACACGTGGCGACGGATGGCCACCATCGAGGAAATCGCTGTGCCCAGCGAGTCTGTTGTGTCCGAGCCACATCTGATGGCGAACTTTGCTGTGTCTCTCCGGTCAGAAATAGCTTAGGAGCAGAGCTCGGTCCTCCTCCGAGACCCTGGGCAGCACTTGCGCAACCGTGTCCCATATAGAATGGGAGTAACGGCCCAAAAGGCATGCAGTGTTCACCGACCGCAATGCAAGACTGGTGGAAGAAAAAAATGTCTTTCCAAAATTCTCTAGTCTCTTGGATTCTCTGTCCGGAAGTGCGGAATGGAACACGCCACGGAAAGTGGAAGCTTGGACCACCAAGCTTTGTGGGGTGGGTGGGGTGGGTGGTGAGGAAAAGTGGGTCGCCTGATGCAGGGCGATGGCGGTGGGCAATCGTCCTATTCACAGGAGCCCCTGTGCTGGGTTTGGACCAGGTATCCAGGAGGACGTCCGTCAAGGCCTCATTAAAAGGCAGCAAGGGTTCTGAGCTGGAGACCCCAGGCTGCAGGACCTCTGTCAAGACATTAGTCTTGACTGCCACTGTAGATCTGCAGGTCCAGGACCTCCGCAGCCCTACGTACCACCATGGCAAATGATGCCCCCTCCTCCATAGCCAGGGTAGGTGGAGACAGCATACCAGAGTCTGGGGAGGTGTCCTAACCACTGGCAACACCCAGTTCCTCATACCAGTCTCTTGTGGCTGCTGGACTTCTAAGGGATACTGCTCCCCCTCCCAATCCTCTTCATACATCCCCAACCCTTCAGAAAAGGGAAGGTTGAACGACATGGCACCGTACGGCTCCGTCGCCGCCGGTCTCAGCATCGGGGGACGCCCGGCCGGCTCCGTGTCATCGGGTATGAGGATTGGGGAGGCACTGCCGGTGGGCGCAGATGACGCCGAGGACCTCGGCGCTGGATGCGGCGCCGGGGACGGTCGCTGTGGAGGTGGAACCGGTGCCGGGCCGGACCCAGGAATGGGTCCAGTCGGAGGCCGTGGAGCCAGAGTCGGACCTGCAAAACCCCACAGGGACTCCTCCATTATCAAAGCCTGCGGTGCACGAAGGCACCCCAGCAGGATCAGACCGCCAAATACAGCGCACATGGCGTCGCAAAACTCTTTAAGCTGGGCGGGGGTCGCTTCCGGTCTGGGAAAGGGAGGAAAATGCGGAACCGACCCAGGCCCCCGCTCCGCCAAGCATCGAACGCCGAGGTTCCTCCGCCGCGTCGCGAGATGGGCGGGATGAAGTTGAAGCACGTTTTAACTTATTGTGCTTTTTGTGGTGCGACTTACCTAACTTCGACAATTTCGACGAAGAGGACTTCGATTCGCCGGAACGCCGCTCGGACCTTCCTCTCGGCCGAGACCTGGATCGGGACTGACGAGGCAATGTCCGCGGTGCCGGACGCTGGGCAGCAAGTGGCTTTAGGGAACGCTCCCTCAAAGCTTTCGGCGCCATGGCCCGGCAGTCGGAGCATGACTTCAAGTCGTGTTCACACTGCAGGCACCAAAGACACAACAAGTGGGGTCCGTGACCGACATGGCGCGGTGACAGGCACCACACGGCTTGAACCCCGAAGTCTTCTTGGATGACATCCTACACACCAAAAGGAGTCGACAAAAGTCAATAAAAGTCTGTCAAAAATTATCTCTCTTCAACGGATCAGCGCTGGCTGGCGTTGAAAGGAAAAAACTGATGTCAGCGCGCCGGAGTGGCGGGTATATTGACGATGCGGATGTCACGATGACAACGAACATGACGTCGATGACGTCACGCGGAGTCAACTGATGCCACCTATCGGCGCGCAGGGGTACAGAAAAGAAAAATCTTCCGGTTCCAGCCTGACGCCTGGAAGTTCAAAGGTAAAGAATTTGCGGCTAGATGTCTCTATGAGATACACCTACCTGAAGTAAAGTTATGCAACTCAGTGAAATGTGATGTGTTGCATTACTTTTCTTACAAAGCCACACAAATCAATCTTTGCGTGGCTTTGTAAATACCAAAAAGGTATTTGCGTTGGGGATGTGTCAAAAAAGTGAGGCAACCCAGACCTAAAATCTTTGTAAATCTGCACCTAAATACATTTAAGTTTCTGGTCCAAAAAATGAGCTAGTTAAAATCTCTTAGTGAAATCAGGATGATAAGAAAAACGACACAGATATAGCAGACCCGACTCAGGGCCCCCAGACACAACTACCAAGCCAATTATGTATTTATTTGGGGGTGCCACAGTCCAACCCTGCCCCCCTTATCCTCCCGAAGCTACACCCCTGTAAGTTAACCATATTTTCAGGATAGCCACATGAAATAAATGTGTCTGAATTAATTCTCAGTGAAAACACTTTACATACTGTTTGCACGTGCACAAACACACACATGTATCTCTGCAGCAGGTGCTCAAACCACTGTGCTATTTTACAAGCTTGGTTCTGTTATGTGCAAAAAGGCCCGGTAAACTCCTCTGTGCTCTTCTGTCTATAGTATCAGCTGTCCAGCTTGCTGTGCGGTTTTCCTGAGACAGTCGCTTAGCTTTCTGTGGTTACTGCCTTCTCTTGTGAATGTCACGAGATGGGTCTCTAAGGTTCGTGCGCTGCCTCTGACAGTTATGCAGGGACTCTTATTTCACTTTGTTTTCAAAAGTGGAGACTGCCTGTTTATGGCGCCTGTTCATGTAGCTGAAGCCTAATGGCGGCTGTACGAAACTGACCAAATTGTGCTCTGCATAAAAAGAGTACTTGCCTATTGGGTATTGTGCAATAACTACACTCCACGCTGTTACTTAAAGCGTAAAAGGCCATTTTATTAGGACAAGGTTGCAATCATGTAGACTTTATTAACACTACATAAATGCAAGAAATATACTTTTTCCATCCCATACCGACTCATTCTCCCTTCAGCCTTCTCAAAACCATCTCACCTGTTTGACTCTTCCCCATTCACTCGGTGACCTCCTTCCTCTCCCCATTCTCACCTTCACTTGCCCTACAAGCATCCTCTGTTGAATTTCCTTCTTTGCTCATTGCCTCCCGCGCCCCGCTATCAGTCACCTGTGTACCGTTCTCCCCCCCGAGGGGTGGATCCACCCGTATGTGACTCACCACCCCTCCAAAGTACCGTAACGTCGCTACTCTGCAACCTGCCCTAAACTGGCACGCTAAGACCAATCCAGCCCCCTGCCTACGAACTGTAGGGTGGGTGGGTGGACTAACTTTCTTTCTGCCCTCCCGGTGGTGCTAAGGTGTCAGGAAGAGGCTGGATCCTCCTCTCCTGACACCTTTATACCCTCCCAACTCCTGCCCCTTCCTATCTCTTCTAATCCCTCCCCACCTTGTCCTTCCGGCCACTGCGCGAATTGCCCCGGGGGAAGACTGGTCTGCGACCTTCACTTCCCCCGGGGGCCGTCATCGCGCAATAACTACACTCCACGCTGTTACTTGAAGCGTAAAAGGCCATTTTATTAGGACAAGGTTGCAATCATTTAGACTTTATTAACAGTACATAAATGCAAGAAATATACTTTTTCCATCCCATACCGACTCATTCTCCCTTCAGCCTTCTCAAAACCTTCTCACCTGTTTGACTCTTCCCCATTCACTCGGTGACCTCCTTCCTCTCCCCATTCTCACCTTCACTTGCCCTCCAAGCATCCTCTGTTGAATTTCCTTCGTTGCTCATTGCCTCCCGCGCCCCGCTATCAGTCACCTGTGTACCGTTCTCCCCCCCCCCGAGGGGTGGATCCGCCCGTATGTGACTCAACACCCCTCCAAAGTACTGCCAACCAGGGAAGCCCCGTAGGGCGGTTACCTGCCCCCCCATAGTTCCTGTGCACCATTCGCCTCCCTTCAGCCGACCCTGCGGCACCATGTGGATGTCCATCCACCACATAATAATTGCGTCCCGTGTTCCAATAATACTTCTGTGACATTCCCCGACTGCGAAAGGTGCACACCATCTTTGAACAAGACCACTTGTTCCTTCTTAAATCTATCCCGTTTCCTGCAGGCCATGTCCCTTGATGCATGTTTGACAGCCCCCCCCATTCCATCTTCTGCAAGGCACAATTCATTCAACGTAACTAAATACCCGCAAGTTCCTTTTTATTGAACCATATCCCCTTGCATGTATCTTCGCGTAGTGTCAGCCCTGACATATTCATGAATACTTTCTCTCCCACATGTAACTACATATCTGGACAGTTCCTTTTTTGCCCCCGTTTCACCCGTACTGGCAACAACGCCTCCCATTGCATTCCACTTTTACCCCAGCATGTGACATCCTGACGGCAATTTTCCAGCCCGGTGACGTCCGTACACCTGCTAGTCCGCATCCTTTGCCGCCCAAAGCAAGAGAAAAATGGCCACCTATCCAGGTAACCGCCTTAGCTCCCGGTCTACCCCCACATCCTGTAGTAGAAAAAAGAATGATTAGTCCTGTGATACATTCTTCCCCTTTTCCATAGCCCCTTGCCCATTTGATCCAACCCAAACCTAGAAAAAACCCTTTTAGTACCCATATCTTCACATTCAAATTCTTGTACTCCCATCCCCCATCCTTCAACTTCCTCCCCCCCATGGTCCATCCTGACAACGCCGCTGCTACAGCCCCATCGCGTAGGAATTGTATCTCTCCATAGGCTGGCCCACGCCCATGCTAACGTGGCCCTTGCATAAGACCTATAATGGCCGGAAAAGCTGTCACTCTACCTCTCAACTTTGGAAAAAACAAATTCCCCCAGCCAGAGGCCTTCCCTTTCTTGACCCACGCCAGTCGTATCAGGCCCTCTGCTTTCTTCCCCCTCTCCTATAAAACACGCTCCACTTTCCCCGGCCGCTGCATTGGAATTAAACGACTCCACCATCCACAATCGCCCATGCCCCCAGGACACCTGCCCATCCGTACCTACGCCTCAAATGAGCCGACACCGCTCTCTGTCAAAAACACCCCCGCCTCATTTGCCACCTCAAACACGCTAGGCTCACTCAAAATTCCCTTTCATATCAGCCAATCCCCCCTTGACCTGCTCTCCATAGTGAACCATACCGTCCCGTTTCCAAGTTTCGCACCCCCAGACATCCAGTTCCACCAACCCTGGGGAAATTTGCCATACTTTCTTTTGATTCGACCAATATGTGATGGCCCACTCTCCATACATCCTCGACCGTCCCCGCACATCCCTACTCCACACATTCTTGTTGCGTCTACCATTTGCACCTACCAAACCACGTCCCCCTATGCAACATCCTATGACACCCTTGCATTCCGCCTCACTTTTCCCACGCCCCAACTCTGCTCTCCCCCACGAAATCCTCACCCCATGGTACAGGAAACCTGCCCCGGCTATGCCTGGGCTTCGGCACGCATTCTCCCGGTTGCCTCCTCTCTGCTTACCCCTTGTGTAACTCCCTCCCAGACCCTTATACACTGCCCTCGGCTCAAGTGTCCTCTCGCCCCCAGCCCGTAGCAAAGAGAAACTTGGGCGTCCTCCTCCTTTCGCGCCACCGCACTCCCCCTTGTAAAGCGTCAAATTCACATATCCAAACAGACTGCCCTGGGCCCAATTGTTTCTCAGGGCACCAAGGCCCCTCAACCTGTTAAATTCTCCGAAGCGTTGACCTGTCCCTTCACCTACCCCGTACGCTCCCTGTCTTTTGCACCCTTTGCGCCTAGTTACTGCGACTCCCCCCAGAGCCCCACTGCTCCTTATGACACAAAAAAACCCACTGAGTGTGCTACAATGTTTCAGACCAGGCGCCCCATCCTTGCCCAGCCCCCAGGCAAGTCCTTGCCTATATATATATGCCTCCATCATGGTGCACAACGTTTGCGCCTAGTTACTGTGACACTCCCGGAGACCCACTGCTCCGTTTGACACAGAGCCCCACCGAGTGTGCTAAACTTTTTAATCAAGGCGCCTCATACTTGGCCGACCCCCAGGCAAGTCCTTTCCCATCAATATATGCCCCCACCAATTGCGTACCAAGCGAGAACCCATGCGTGTCTCAGCAGTGTCGAAAGAGCCAACTCGACGTTATACAACACCATTATATCCCCCGATCTGCACATTCGCCCCCTTTGACAGATGTCCCCATCCACCGAGGCACACCGCACCCTGGGGAGTTCCACTGCTCCCAATCGTTGACTGCCCCGTTTCTTTTCCAGATGGGTTGTGCATCCCATTAGGCCCCCCGACTCCATTTATGGCGCTGTCCTTGCAGATAAAATTGACCAGGTCCTCCCTTAAGGGGGCCGTCCGTTCTGGACCAGCAACTCCTCTCTCATTGACGTCTTTCCCCCATAAACCGCCAACCCTTGCAGTAATCAACCTACTTCAGATTGTCTGCCTGTCTAGGCCCCTGTGGACTTGTTGTCGTACCCGACCTATGTCCAAGAACACCCCCCTTTCATTACCCTAGCACCAGCTTCCCGTCGGGATACATCAAGCGCCATGGGCCCATGGCCTCAATCTAACCGGGTAAGGGGCTCTTGGCCCGGACTGCCCCCCCCCCTTCCTTAGTGGCCTTCCCCTGTTCTTCCAAGGTGGCTAAACGTGACCTCGTGTGAGTGGATGTCTCTCCTTTTTTCTTGTACCATTCATTCTTAACTTCCCTGGTTATCTGGCTCAGGGACCGTCACAGGTCTCCCCTGTACCCGTGGTGAAACCTGATCTGTTTCCCGATGTTCCCAGGAAAACCGATCCCCTTCTCCCCCAATTCAGACCTTTCCGCTCCCTGTTAAGTGGTCCCCTTGTAAGGGCCGATAAGGCACTAGCCCGCCCCAGCTTTTCGTGTGGAGGCTGGGTATTGCGTCGATGCCATCCAGTGCGTACATTGGTCCTGCTCCACTTCCCCTGTGGTTTAGCCACGTTGGGACTGCCCCTGGCCCTTATCCCACATTTTCTCAGCCAGGCGAAAACCATCCCCCATCCCTCGTGCCATTCAGCTACTATCCATAACTTTCCGCAGGGCAATTGCCCTGCCCCGAGCCCCACACCGTAAGATGCTGACACAACTTCGAAAAACCAATGTCCTTTTTCATGTTAACGGGTACCCTCGGCCCCCTTGTCACTCCCTTCCAACATGGCAACTCGTGATGCTTGCACCAGTGTTTGTCCTCTTCCTTTCGGGCGTTTCCACATTGTCCGTCTGGACACCATCCCCACCAAGCATTTGGCCCCCACTTTCCCCGTTGTCCCCAAGCATGCGCCGCAGCTGCACCTGTTGCTCTGCCCAATCTGTCTCCAGCCCCCTACACACCCCACCGACCAGCAGAATTTTCCTTTTACCCCTTGCGTCCCTCGTCCCATGTCATCTGCCTTATTCCATTACCTGAGTGTCCGTCTGGGACCTCCTCGTCCTTGCCCGGAGCTGCTGTTCCCTTTTGCTCCTCGCCCTCCGCTCCGTCTTTGGCCGCACTTGCCTCCTGCAAAAACACCAATCTTTCTGGTTGCCTTATCCCCCCCCCCCCAAACCCCACTCAGCCGCATCCCCTCAACAATAAAATTTACCTCACACCACGACTTCTTAAAACCCAGGGCTTGAACCCGTCACCAGTGTAGTAGGAGTCAGAGCCTTACCACTAGGCCACCATGACTCCTCACTTTACCTTCCATTCAACACTCCCATCCCCATCGCACACCGTCACACACCCCCTCCTCATCTGCTTACCATCCATGCCATCCTTCTCAAATGCGTTCACAACGTGGCAGGATTTGCTGCGCGATCTCTCGTTGGAGGGTAGGCCGCCGCGGACCCCCCTACTGCTTCCGGCAGCGTCCCGGGGCCGTCGTGCGCCCCGCTGGCATTGCCCCTTTCCTGCCGGCCTCAACCGCAGGTCCTGGTTCCCCTCCACCAGGCTGTTCCAACGTGGTGGGTCCCAAGCACCACCGGGCCTCAATGCCGTGCTGGCAGTCCCTCTCACCTTCTCTGGGGCCCGGCTATCTGCTGAAACCCCAGGGCCCCCTGCAGTCTCCCTCCCCCCACCCAAGTCCCCCGTATTACCGCGCTGGCTGAGGGGAAAGGGGCCGCCCCCACTCCCCCAGGGGGACTGCCGCCTGCTGCTCCCGCCACGTGCCCCCCGCAGCAAACTCCTGCTCATGGCACCTGCCTCGCCCTCCCCGGCTCAGTCTCCCTCTTCTGGGCCCCCCAACCCCTCTAGCCACTTAAAACCGGGGCCGGTCTGTCTGCTGGGTACCCTCCACACCTGTTCCCTGATGGACGTCTCTGGGAAGGGGCCCGCTGCCCGCCCTCCTCAAAAGGCTCCAGCCCTGCTGGGGGCACACCGGAACCCACGCTGTGGCGCTGGCTCCTAATGCCACCTCCTCCCCCCTGCTCCACATCGAGGCTGTGACTTTCTATGCGGAGCTGTGCGGGCAGGCTCATTAACCCCGCCTCCGCACGTAGCCTGGGTGCGTCCTGCCCCTAGCCCCCCCCCCAGGCCTGCAGACCCTCACTATGCGCTCGGCGGCTCACTTACTCATGCTGCTACCTCTATCACCGCCCCACCTGGTGCCCATCGCAGCTCAGGATACTGACGCGCAGCCGATGCGGGCAGGCTCTCACCCCGCCTCCGCACGACGCACAGGAGTGTCCTGCCACTGCCCCCTCCAAGCCTCCAGACCTCCATTGCAGCGCGTGGCGTTGTCGCAGCCCCACCGGGTGCCCGCGTGGAACGGATCCCCCCTCCCCCTACCTGGTCTAATAACAGGCCTCGTGAGATCCGCCCAGCATGGTTCACGCGGCGCTTCGCCGCACTTGCCATAGACACCCAGTTCGGCGAGGTAAGCACCCAGATCCTAATTACCCGGGGACACCTATGCGGCACTGTGCACCCCGCTAACCCGCCCCATAGCCCTACTAACCTTCACTAATTAGAATAACTAACTTTCTTTCTGCCCTCCCGGTGGTGCTAATATCTTCCTCTTCTGACACCTTTATACCCTCCCAACTCCCGCCCCTTCCCCATCTCTTCTAATCCCTCCCCACCTTGTCCTTCCGGCCATTGCGCGAATTGCCCCGGGGGAAGACTGGTCTGCGACCTTCACTTCCCCTGGGGGCCGTCAGTCTGGAAATGTACTGGCAGTTTGGTGCCTCCCAAAAGACCGTAGGGCTGGGACAAAGATGGACACTTGTTAGGCTATCCTAGCAGGGGTGTTTGCTTTTATTACTGCAGCAGGTGCAGTTGCACCAGAACCTAGGGGTGTGATGCAACGACGCACCGCAATGATGTTTTTTAATATCCAGTGAGGAAGTAAGCAGCACATATTCCTTTGCCGAATTAAGGCCCAAGGCACCTTTGCTTGCCCCTTTGGCTTAACAACCTAGTCAGCGGTTCTTAGCCTTTTGACTTCTGTGGACACCCCACTTAATCTTTACTGTGATCTGGGGCTCCCCACTGAATCATTATTGTGATCTGGGGATCCCCGCTGAGTCATTACTGGAACCCAGGGACACCAGGCCTAAGCAATTTTGATGATTTGAATCACCAAATAAAAAACAAAAATACAGGAATAAGCATTCATCAAACTAATACAAAAATAATGAGATTTTTTATTTAATTAAAGAACAAATAAAAAAAGCACAATTTTAATTTTAATGGGAAGATTGGAGCTTCTCTAAACTCAATTGAGATGTCCATCCTCCATAATATATCCTGTTTGATGCACTTGCACTGCTCCAATTAATCAATCTGAGGATATCAACTTAATTTTTAGCTTCAATTTTTCAAATTCCTTCACATTTATAGAATGTTTTAAAATGTTCTCATTTACATTTTGATACTTTATTAATATATATTTTATGAAACTGTTAATATTATTTAATTTTCTAAACATTCGTAGTCCCCCTGAGCGTGCCCCCAGGGTCTGCAACAGAACTGCTGATCTACTGCATTATGGGAGCTGTAGTCATGTTCTCTTCAGTTGAAGTGGCCAGTCTAAAGCAATGGAAATGTATCATTTCACAACCCTATATGGTCAACAAAACTATACCCATTAAGCGTGTCGACTGCTGGGCAAACAAGAGGCTTATAGTTGGAAACTAGACAAAACTATTGATACCATATTTGTCTCTTTCAGTACTTACAGCCTCGATCAAAAATATCACACACCAGAGGTTGTCACTACCACCTTCACACATAAGTGGATCCGGGCCATAAAAACATTCGAGACAAGCTTATATCAAGTAACTGTTTAGGCGCCTTCAATTTACTCGCTCACGCATTGCCCCTCCACTACCTACTTCTATGTGCCTTTTTCATGGAGTCAAAAGTATATAACATTAGTCTATAATATCCAGTTATGAATAGTAAATATGCACTTCCTTATGTATGCTTACCTTGACCATATGTTGTTAGTCTATATACTGAATTTGATATGAATGCGGGTCGATATTATTAGCCTTGATATTTTGAAATACGGCCACTAAGAGACATCTTGTACCTCATCTCTGCAAACAGGAAAGCAGTAGTTGGCTACGGAGGCAACTTCAAACTCCACTACCTTAATACTGCTAAGTCAATTTCCAAGACACCAGACACTGGTGCTCGCCCAGCCCTACCAGTGATTAAAAGCAATCATGTCTCCAAAGACCACCTGGGATGCCCCTATTGACCCATTGAGGCACTTGAGTTTCGGACTCTAGATGGACGTTTAGTTTCTTTATTTATTAGTCACACCCTGCACTCATGAATGAATGAAGTAGCACTTATAAAGCGCCTGGTTACCCAAGGGCATCCCAGCGCTAAGAGATACACAAATACTCAATTCGAAAACCCGTCAGGGAAAGAGGAAGGTTTTTAGCTGCTTGCGAAAGTTCATGTAGTTAGGTTGTAAGCGGATGTGGAGGGGAATGAGATTCCAGGTTTTAGCAACATTATAAGAAAAACGGCGCCCTCCACTTCTCGTTCGTTTAATTTTAGGAACTGTCAGCAGATGTTTATTTTCTGATCTTAGGGCTCTTTTGGGATGGTAGGGATGAATCATTGCACAAATCATCGGTGAGCCTTTTCCGGAGAGTGCTTTATGTGCAATACACATAGCTTTGAACTGAATTCTCTCCTGAATTGGAAGCCAGTGCAAAGAGGCAAGAGCAGGTTTGGCTGAAAGCCCTTTCGGGACATTTAGGAGCAGCCGAGCTGCGCAATTTTGAACTGTCTGTAGTATTTTGGATGTAGAAAGAGGTGTGCCTAGGTATAAAGAATTAGCGTAATCAAGCCGTGACAAAATCAGTGCTTGTACCAGCAGCCTTCTAGCCATAAAAGGTAATACTGGAAGGATTTTCCTAATCATCCTCACAAGGCCATAACAGGTGGCTGCCACTTTCCGCGCCTGTTCCTTAAAATCCAGATTGGAGTCCAGTACAACTCCTAGGCTTTTTATGTGCTTTTTCGGGACTGGAGGAGGACCCAGACAGTTAGGCCACAAGGAGTCTATATTAAGCGGAGCGGCATTGCCAAGGAGCATGACCTCAGTTTTAGCCCCATTAAGCTTCAAGAATGAGGTGTCCATCCATCTGGCCACTTTTTCCAGGCAAGAAGTTAGGGCTGATCTAGAATTGTCTTTTTTATTCAAGGAAACGACCAGCTGAGTGTCGTCGGCGTAAGTGACAATCTGCACCCCAGATGGAGTGACTATGTGGGCCAAGGAACCCATGTAAACATTGAATAGAGTGGGGCTCAGCGCCGATCCCTGCGGAACTCCGCATATAAGAGGTACTTGTTTGGACATGGTTTCATCCTCAAAAACTGAGAAGACTCTATTTTCTAAGAAAGAGTGTAACCATTTAAGTGCCATTCCTGTCACTCCTACATCTCGGAGTCTACTAATCAGCAGCGGGTGATTGACTGTATCGAAGGCTGCGCTCAGATCTAATAAGATAATTGCCGCGCAGCCTCCGTCGTCAATGATTTTTCTGGCTTCCTCCACGACCGACAGGAGGGCGGTCTCTGTACCCTGCTGTGATCTAAAACCTGTCTGTGAGGGATGAAGCGAGTTGTTTTTTTCCAGAAATCCCGAAAGGGATGAGTTCACATGCTTCTCCGCGATTTTACTTATGCCGGGCAACAAAGATATGGGTCGATAATTTGCCCAGTCTTCTGGGTCCAGATTAGGTTTTTTTAGCAATGCCTTGACCATCGCCTGTTTCCACAGCGGAGGCACAATTCCAGTAAGAAAGGAGGCATTAATCAGATCTAAAATGGTTTGGGAGATGGTCTTCCTAATCTTATTTAAAATGGTGGGCGGAGCTGGATCTATTGGGGAGCCAGATTTGAGATGATTCAAGATCTTTTCTAAGGAAGTTTGGTCCAATGGGGGGAATTCCTCCAGCAGGTCCTGTTCCTTTATTGAATCGGTTAAGGATACCATTCGTTGGTCACTATCCAGATTGAATGACGTATAGATAGTTTGTATTTTAACCGAAAAGAATTCCGCTAGCTGGTTACATCGGAGTTGGGGATTATCTGCAATCTGTGAGGGGGCCGAAGGGGTCAGAAGTGATTTTGCAATGTGAAAAATTTCACGTGGGGAGTTTGCAGCTGATGTAATTCCATCTTGATAATAACTGCTTTGAGCAGATTTTATTTCTAATTTATAGTGTTTTATGGCCTCCCTATATTTGCCTTTGTTAACGAGTGAAAAGTCCTTTCTCCACTTTCTTTCCAGTATTTTGCATTTTTGTTTGAGTTTCCGAAGACCAGGGAGTACCAGGGATTTCTATTGATTCCTGTTTTAATATGTATCTCTTTTTGGGAAGGATGGTATTAAGCGAGGACTCTAGCCAACCATTAAATATATCATTAGCAATGATGGGATTAGGGTGGAGTTTGGGTCTTGTAATCTCCAGATTGGTCTCCCACGATTCCCATGGAAGTTTTGACCAGGTGCGAACAAGCTTTTTAGTTTCTCTCATTGGTGGGTTCATTTCCTGCGTAACCCAGGTAAATGGGAGCAGGAAATGGTCAGACCATGGCAGTGGAGTAGGTTGCAGAGTAACCAGAGTTTGAATATTTGAGAAAATAGGGTCCAATAGATGGTTTTTGGAGTGTGTTGGACCTACGACTTTTGCTCAAGCTGAAAGGCCGCTAAACCTTCAACAAGGTCTGATATTTGGGGAAGTTGTGCATTATCAAAATGTATGTTAAAATCTCCCAATAAGGTAAAATTGGGCAGAGAGCTTGCTAGGTTAGCTACAATCTCTGGCATAATCTGGCAAAATTGGCCATCAGGGCCTGGGGGACGATATATCAAAATGCCTGACATGGTAGAAACGTGAGACACCCGGATGGAAAACAAGATGCTTTCACAATCAGGTATAGGATTCGAGGTGATGCGGCATTTAAAAACATCCTTATAGATAATGGCAATGCCCCCTCCCCGACCAGCATCTCGGTCTAGCCTTTGTATAACATAATTGGGTGGAAGGGCTTGTACAATTGCGTAGTCCGACCCTTTGTTCAACCATGTTTCCGTAAGAAACAGAATATCTGGTTTTTATCTTCTAACAAGATATGAATTTCTAAAGCATGTTTAGGGAGGGAGCGACAATAAAGTAAAAACATTTTAAGCTCCATTTTATCCTGTGAGCTATCCGACCTACGCACAAGGTGGCCAATTTTATAACCACAACTAAGGCATTGTGGAGCATTAGGTTCAGGAAGAATAGAGTGCCTACACTCACTTTTAGGCTGCTCCCTAAGAAGTCTGAGCTGTTCCGGACTATAACAGAGCCTTCCCTTGTTGGAACCCCCAGGGATCCTGGCCCCTGGTTCCGTTCGGGCGCAGACGGGCTTGCCTTAGGCGCGCCTTTGGCGCGCCAGCGGCGCGCCCGCTGCGCGTTCGCTTCATCGGCTCCTAATGAGGCCGACTATGCGTGCTGACGTCAGGGCGCTTTAGCGCACCTGTACTAAGGTGCTAAAACGCTGACCTTAATAATGCGTTACCTCCCCCCAGAGCCTTAACACAGCTCCGTGAATCTAGCCAACATAGTTCAAGTAAAAAAACAACAATTTTAAAAAGGATGAGTTAAAAATCAAAAGCAGTTACTGATCGGCGCTCGCAACTGCCCAGCGCTTGCCCTGTCAGAATCGGTAAATGTGCTCCTGCGCGTTCGCTTCATCGGCTCCTAATGAGGCCGACTATGCGTGCTGACGTCAGGGCGCTTTAGCGCACCTGTACTAAGGTGCTAAAACGCTGACCTTAATAATGCGTTACCTCCCCCAGAGCCTTAACACAGCTCCGTGAATCTAGCCAACATAGTTCAAGTAAAAAAACAACAATTTTAAAAAGGATGAGTTAAAAATCAAAAGCAGTTACTGATCGGCGCTCGCAACTGCCCAGCGCTTGCCCTGTCAGAATCGGTAAATGTGCTCCTGCGCGTTCGCTTCATCGGCTCCTAATGAGGCCGACTATGCGTGCTGACGTCAGGGCGCTTTAGCGCACCTGTACTAAGGTGCTAAAACGCTGACCTTAATAATGCGTTACCTCCCCAGAGCCTTAACACAGCTCCGTGAATCTAGCCAACATAGTTCAAGTAAAAAACAACAATTTTAAAAAGGATGAGTTAAAAATCAAAAGCAGTTACTGATCGGCGCTCGCAACTGCCCAGCGCTTGCCCTGTCAGAATCGGTAAATGTGCTCCTGCGCGTTCGCTTCATCGGCTCCTAATGAGGCCGACTATGCGTGCTGACGTCAGGGCGCTTTAGCGCACCTGTACTAAGGTGCTAAAACGCTGACCTTAATAATGCGTTACCTCCCCCAGAGCCTTAACACAGCTCCGTGAATCTAGCCAACATAGTTCAAGTAAAAAAACAACAATTTTAAAAAGGATGAGTTAAAAATCAAAAGCAGTTACTGATCGGCGCTCGCAACTGCCCAGCGCTTGCCCTGTCAGAATCGGTAAATGTGCTCCTGCGCGTTCGCTTCATCGGCTCCTAATGAGGCCGACTATGCGTGCTGACGTCAGGGCGCTTTAGCGCACCTGTACTAAGGTGCTAAAACGCTGACCTTAATAATGCGTTACCTCCCCCAGAGCCTTAACACAGCTCCGTGAATCTAGCCAACATAGTTCAAGTAAAAAAACAACAATTTTAAAAAGGATGAGTTAAAAATCAAAAGCAGTTACTGATCGGCGCTCGCAACTGCCCAGCGCTTGCCCTGTCAGAATCGGTAAATGTGCTCATTGAGAGTCGAGATCGCCCTGCCTCCTCCCAGTCGAGCTGTATCATTCAGGGCTTCTAACTGCTTGACTGTATCCACATGTCGCTTACCGCTGTCATCTTAGGGATTTTTGGGGCCCAAGCAAGACATGTTTTGTGGCCCCCTGTTCAGAAAACGTATAACTTTATTGCACTTTTTCTACTAATTCAAGCCCACCATGTACCAAACAAACTTTTAGACAAAAACAATCGAAATATGTCTTTCCAGGAACCGTTAAAATCCTTAAGATGACACTGGGCAGAGACAGACAGAGTAAGAGTGAGAGGTAGGCAGAAAGAAGAACGGAGTTTGAGGTATAGAAATAGACTAAGGTGATATAGTGAAAGAGAAAGTTCTCTTTCCCAAGGGGCAACACTCCTCTTTACTGTGTCCTCCTAAGCCACCTTCCTTTGACTTCTTTATCTACTTTACAGTCAGGCCTCTTTCTGCAAGCAGATGCCACCTTATTCTAGGTAACCACCTAGTCTTGCCTAAGAACTGACCCTTCTGTCTTGAATCAGTGCCTGAACTTCCTGCTTCTGATGAATGTACTCCATAAGTGCACTTGGCCAGCCTCCCTGCATTTTAGAGGCTATAAAACATGAAGTGTCCACCAGCTTCAAACATTTGGATTCACCAAATAAAGTACAAGAAATGTAAACTTTTTAAAGCTATTTTTATGATTAATTCCATTCGTTGTTTCAGCACATATGCCCATCAACACCTTGTTCTAAACAAGGGAAATAAATACAATGCATCTGTCCCTGGGCAAGTAATGTCCCTAATAAATGAACCTATCGCCTGCTACCAGTTCCACAAAATGGCCCTATCATTGCGCTTCCCCAGGATTGCTAAAAGCGCAACCGCCTGTAGATGGAGCAGTGATTAATGTGTAAACAACACAAGTGCAGAGACTCAGTGGGGTCCTTTGGAGCCTGCCACTGGAGCTGCCCAATGCTGGGGTCACTGACTGGCAAGGGGGCACAGTCTTCATTCCACTTTCTGCTGGTTTCTTCCACCACTCTGTGCTTCCTGCCTTTCTATCTCCCTTTTGCTGAGATTCGTTTCATCACTGCTTTCTCTCTTTGTGTGTCTTTATTTAGCTTCTTTCTCCCTTTTCTTAGTTTCTCTTTCATGCTCTGGGCTCAAGACTGATGCTGAAAAACAAGAATCTGTGGGGAGTTGGGTGATCAAAACGAATGCACCAGGACCAATAGTGACTGCCCACTTTTCAATGGTCAAGCCCCTCATCACTGTGAGACACAGCTATGTAAATGAGAGCACCCCAAGTATGTGGAGGCAGGGCAAGAGCTTCTGTGCGTAGTGTAATATGGAAGGCAGTCTTCTGACCCCTTCTGTAATAAGAAAGAGTGTGATTTTAGCCATTTTAGGGCTGCACTATCTTTATACGATCCCACCGAAGTTTGATTGTGATGAAAGAAAGGAAGATAATTTTGCGCATAAGAACGAGGTTGGGTTTCAGGAAGGGAAAAAAAGAGCTTTGAATGTAGGGATTCCTTTGACATAAAGCACAATTTTCAAAGCTATCCCCCCCGAATGTTCAACTTACCGGTGCAAATAGCTCGATTTACGATGTGAAGGTGCAACATTGCACAAAAGTAAACCCCACTTTATCCCATTCACGCTAAATGGCTGGGGTGCCCTAAAAACCTTGTGGGTATGCACAATTTTTCTCCTATGAACACATTCTGGGTGGGTGCAGACAGTGACTTAGTGGAGGAAAAGCCTTTATGTCACTGAAAAGAGGGAGGGTCCAGGAGCATGAAATGACTGGGTAACTGGGTAGGGGTCTGGCCATAACCCTAAAGTCTATTTGTCTTGTGCAGACCCAAACAGGGAAGTTGCCACAGGACCTCACTCTTAACCTATATTTATATAGGCGTCTGGGAGGGAATCCATGGATGGAGAGGTCAAGAACGGTTGTCATGGGTAGAGGTTGGAGCACCCATCTCCAGATAGAGCCCCACCATGGGGAGACCCCTGGGGGGGGGGGGGAAGGGGTCAGAGGAGCAGGCAGTGGCATAGCCCGTGGCGGCCATAAGAGCAGGGGGAGCTGGCGATCAATTCCTGTTTTTGCCACCCCGCTACGCTACCGTGAGCAGCTACAAGTCCCCAGACCTACGTCAACTCTGATTGGATCGAATTGGTTGGACTAGTGGGATGAAAGTTCAGCCATTTGGAGAGGACGAAGAGCAAATTCAAAAGCGTAATCTTTACATTTACCCTAATGTGTACATTTAATACACACAGTTAACCATGGTGTGTGCAATAAATACTGCTCATTAAAAACCTGAAAGAGCAGTCTGCTGTCATGATGCCTCAATCTGCCCTTAATCTGCCTTCAAGCTCCAAATGTGCGATGGGGCAATTACCCAAAGTCTCTTCTTTAAGTCCCATCTCAAGATGACCAATGGCCAGTGAGAGAAGGCCCAGAGGTGGGTTGGTGGCCCGGTGCATAGCTTCCATTGATGCACCAGATGCAGTGGCGCTGGGGGCCCAGAGGCCTGAAGGGCCCATTAAACTCTGATTATTAATTTATTTTGCAATTTAAACAGTAGCCAGGGAGGGACAATTTCCTTCCTTGAACTAGGGCCCATGGCACACTGGCTACGCCACTGGTGGTGGCAGGATCAGAGGCAAGGTCTAAGACACGAGGTGAGCTTTGATGGCAGTAGAAGAGAAAGTTTATGCTTGTTATAGCTGGCATGATTTTAGTACTGAATGCTCACTCGTGCAAGTAATTGGCTGAATAGTTATGTAATAGAGGTTTGCATAACACTTTATTTATTCAATAAAATGTGTTGTGGGGTGCTGTGTGTCTCCTTTCAGTTACTTCAAAGCGCTGCAACATCCTTATTCAGTAGAGAGGGTCATTGAAACATGCTATGTTATGTTAATGTAAGGTTGTATGACGGAACCACGCATGCGATTACTTGCATGCCTTAACAACGCAGTCTTTACTGCGACCACGTCTTTATCACACGTGCCTTTACAACTAATTTCGTTGTATAGGCATGATTGGTAAAGGTAATGAGTGGTAAAGGTTACACCCCGGCCCCAGCCCTTAAAATGACCCGACCCCAGCCCTTATAACACCCCAGCCCCCTGCCCTGAAAACCTGCCCCCAGCCCTAAAAACGATCCCTAGCCCTAAAAACTACCACAACCCCCTGCCCTGAGCCCTAAAGCCCGGCCCCCAGCCCTAAAAGCTACCCTGACCCCAACCCTGCCCTAAAAACTACTCACCAAGCCGAAAGCAGGAAGCAGGAAGTCCCGGCAGGAAGTCTCTAATACCTCCCACCCGTCGCCCATTTGCTTCAAGTCTAGAGCGCTGACTCCCTTTACTACACGTATGCCTTTGCCGCCTTTACAACGAAAATCGTTGTAAAGGCATGCATGATAAAGGAATATGCATGATAAAGGCATATGCGTGATAAAGGAAAGCGTGGTAACGCTCGCATTCTTACGGCACATGTGGTTCCGACCATGTTGTTAATGCCATTTCCCGTTAGGTAAGCATCACTTAATATAGCGCAATGAATCATCCCCGGAGAAATATCTTGGCGCTTTTGCTGAAGTATAGGACTAGCGAAACTAACTAAAACAGCCATGATTTTAGGAGTTTTTTAAAAGTCCCCAGCTCTGTACACACACGATTTGGTAAGATACGTTTATTCCAGTAGAAGGGGGCCAGGTAGGAGAAAGACCTTCCTCCGAATTTGGTGGTACGAATCCGTGAAATTTTAAGTAGGGCTTTGTCTGTGGATCTCAGCACTCTAGTCAGGTGATAGTATCTGAGTCTATTTTGTAGGTAGGTTGGGGCATTGCAACTCAGGGTTTTATAGGGAAGGTAGCACATCTTAAAGATAAGCTATTTCCTAATAGTTAGCCAAACCCTTTGCTGCGTACAAACTCAAGTGTAGGTAGGATTGAATAGTTCAGTGTTCAACTGTTTTCTGAACTGCATGTACCTTGGTTCAGCTCTCTGGCCTTAGACCACAAAGGTTGTACCTGTGAGTTTAAGCTGGTTGAAGGAACGTTGGATACCGCAGTGAGTGATTGGTCAGAGCAGATTCCTGGTTGTTGGGCTGGCATTTCCCCAGTACAGTTTTTGGCCACTGCAGACGACCTTAATTTAAAGTTTGCTTTCACATCACACCAGCAAATACTAGGGCCTCCCAGAGCTGGCAGAGTGTGTCTCCCTTCATTACCTGGTCTCAGTGATTCCGTCACAGATCTGATTTAGATGGATTATCAGTAGTGTGGGTGTGGCTATTATACTGCTTTTATGTATGGTTGGCTGCATGTGTGTTGTAATAATGTTGTCTGGTGTCTGTGGCTGGAGGTCTTCACCGATGTGGGTATGTGCCATCTCACAGGATTGGTATGTGCATTAAGGCATGAAGTAAGTGCCTGAGGTAACTGGGATTCCGGTGTCACCATTTTTCTTTAAACCAGGTTAGCTGTGAGGTAGATGTTGGTTTGGTATGCTACATATTGTCATAGGGTGGTGTAGTTTTATGAAGAGTGGAATGAAGTGTGGAATGGTGTTGTGAGTTGTATAATGGGGAAACACAAAAAACTAGGAACTTGTTTCAGGCTGTTTACTTTTTAACAAATGATGCTTTGCACCAGAATGCCTTTTTTCATCCGAATTCTGAAATACTGATGTATTCTCACTCAAATTAAACCAGCCAGGACATATTTTATCACCTGGATCCTTTTCAGGGTATTTTTGCTCATATTTAAGTGTATCACAATTAGGTTTTTTTTTTTGATAATCAAATTATTGATTTTATACAAACACAAATTACAAACAGTACAGCATGAGTCTCAACTCCGTACATATGGCATCGTGTAGGCATGAACATTTCTGAGACAGTATATAATCAACATTGCACAGGTACAACCTCGGGAGTGCTCTTAGGGAAGGGACCGTAGCGATCATTCTAACAGACCTAGCCATTTACCCCATACCCGACGGTGTTTGGCCGGGCAGCCTCTAGCTTCGTGTAGGGGAAGTTCTTGCGCAGCGCACCAGTCCACCCCCTTGCGCCATGTAGAGAGTTTAGGTGGAGCGGGATTTTTCCAAACCATCGCTATATTGCATTTGGCCACTACTAGGGCAGTACCCAGGAATTTCTTATCCACTCTCGACCCATCCAGCCCATCTGTGACACCCAGTAGTATATTCAGTGGGTTGTGTGGGACCACCCATCCCAGTACCTCTGTGAGCTCCGCCTCTAGGGCATTCCAGTAAAGAGTTATGTGTTGGCAGGACCATACCATGTGGAAAAAATCTGCTCGGTCGGTCCCGCATCGCGCACAGGAGGGGTTCGGCGTAAGGCCAGCCCTGTATAGGCAGGTGGGGGTAAGGTAGGAGGCATGGAGATAGTATAGTTGAACCAGGCGAAGCCTGGCCGAGGTCGTAATGCTTCTGGGAGCCATTAAGGCATCCCTCCAATCCTCATCTTCTAAGAGGGCCCAACCAAGTCTCCCATCTGGCCTTCAGGGGGTCGAGGGATGTTGGACCATTATTCGTTAATGAGCGATAGATGCGTGATACGCCCCCTTTCCCCAGGTTTCCCATGGTGATTTGAGCTTCAAGGGGGCTGTGTTCTGGCAGGGACGTGCCCGGTAGTAGGTGGGAGTCTAGGGCGTGACGAAGTTGCAGATATCTATAAAATTGAGATGGGTGGAGCGAGTGTCGCAGCTGCAGATCTGCAAAAGAGCGGATATGATCACTGACCCAGACGTCTCCCAGCAGGGTGATACCTATGCAGTCCCAACTTTGGAAACCCGCTAAGCTACCCACCTCCCGCAACCATGTGCCGTGCCATAGTGGTGTTTGCTGTGTCAGTTTGCCCTTCCATTGAGTGTTTCTTAGGGCGGTGTGCCATGCTAGGAGGACTGTGCGGGTTACTGTGGGGAGGTCCTGGGGGATAGGCGATCCATACATCATGGCTTGAATTTGTGGGAAACCCAGTTTGTGAAGTTCGGTTCTATAGGCAGGGTCAGACCACCCCCGTTGAACCAGTCATGCAAGACCAGAAGGCGGGTTGCAAGATAGTAGAGGTGCAGGTTGGTGAGCCCCATTCCGCCGTCATAGCGCGGGATCTGGCAGCATGAGAGTGCCATACGCAGCCGGCGACCGTTCCAAAGGAATCTGGTGATAAGGCTGTCTAAACCTCGAAACCAAGTGCGTGGGAAATGAAGCGAGGTGTTCTGGATAATGTAGAGGAAGCGGGGAAGGATCATCATTTTTTTTCAAAAGTGCTATCCTCCCCAGTGGATTCAATGGCAACTTTTGCCATTTCTGCAAGTCACGTTTGGTTCTGTTGGTTAGGGGAGTCACATTAAGTGCCCAGGCCAATTCTGGGAGGAGGGCTATCCAAATTCCTAAGTACTTAAATGACTGCCGTCTAATGGGGATGGTGGACTGCCAGTCGAAGCACTCCTGTGAAAGATGCAGAGGGATTAAGGTTGATTTGGCCGAGTTAAGGTGCAGGCCTGAAGCCTGTTCAAAGGCCTGCAGGATTTGCAGGCATCTGGGGCCAGATCGTGCGGGGTCGGCAAGGTACAGCAGTACGTCATCTGCATAAAGTGCGATTTTGTCTTCGTGCGATCCCGCCCAGTTCCAGCCCTGGACTTGGGGATCCGTGCGGATGAAGTGCGCTAGGGGCTCCATCGCCAAGGCGAAAAGGAGGGGGGAAAGCGGGCAGCCCTGTCGCGTCCCCCGCCCGACTGGAAAGGTTTGTGAGAGGGTCCCATTGACTAGCACTTGCGCCGTTGGCCTGGAGTAAAGAATGCGAATCATGTGACGGAATTTAGGGCCCAAGCCCATGGCCAGCAAGACGTCCTCCAGGTAACCCCAGTCAACGGAATCAAAGGCCTTTTCAAAATCCATCAGGAGGAGCGCTAGGTATGGGGTGAGCCATTTGCGGTTGGCCAATGCCAAGTGCAGACGTCTCAAGCAGTGTCTGGTGCCGCGCGCAGGCATAAAGCCACATTGGTCGGAATGGACTAGCCTTCCAAGGTGTGGTTTCAGACGTTGTGCCAGGATTGTGGCATAAATCTTGACCTCTGTATTAATTAGGGATATGGGTCGGTATTCAGTGCAGGCAGATGAGGGTGGTTGTGTTTTGGGGATTAGAACAATCGTGGCCATGTCGGTCTCCGGGGGGAAGGATCCCGTCTCCAGAGCCTCGTCATATAGAGACGCGAGATGAGGGGCAAGCGAGTCTCGGTAGACTGAGTAATATTCTTGCGGGAAGCCGTCGGGTCCGGGAGTCTTCCCCGCCGCCACCAGTGACAGAGCGCTGTGCACCTCCTCGTGAGTGATCGGGTTCTCCAGACCGTCAGAGGCAGTTGCAGTGAGTCGCGGAAGTTGGAGGTTCCCCAGAGCGACCAGCTCCCTCAGTGAGTAGTCTGGCTTCCGGGTGGCGTATAAGGTGGAATAATATTCCGCGAAAGGTTGAGCCATCGCCTGAGTAGAGCGATGGATGGTGCCTCTGGGGTCGTGGACCTCTGGGATGATTCGGTTTGCTAGCGGGTATGACACCAGGCGGTGTAACATTTTCCCATTTTTGTCACCCCATCCGTACACCCGGGCGATGGAGGATCGCCACAGTAGTTTCGCTGAGTCAAGGGACAGTTGTCTCAATTCCTCGCGGATCAGGGACAATTGACGCTTCTGAGAGTCATCTGCTGATTCCGCTGTGGCTCTCTCGAGTTGGCAAGCCTGAGCTTCAAGAAGAATGAGCTTACCGTCCCGTGCCTCGCTTTGAGGTGGGGCTTAGCAAGGCCACGAATCGTGCCTTACAGGCTTCCCATAGGATCCCGGGGGAGGAGACGGAGCCTTGGTTTGTGAGAAAGTATTGCTTGACATCTTCATGGAGTGCTTCTCGGAAGTCCCTATCTTGGAGGAACCAGGCATTCATCCTCCACATCGGGCGAAGAGCCGCGGCAGGGTCACCCAGGGTAAGGAAGACTGGTGAGTGGTCTGAGATACCTCGGGGGAGGATTTGTATGTCTCTGACTCTACGACAGTCTGGTGCTGGCATGAAAAGCATGTCGATGCGAGAGTGACTACTGTGTGCAGCCGATGTGTGCGTGTATTGTGAAGCCCGTGGATTCCAAATGCGTAATACGTCACAGATACCCATGGCTTCAGACCTATTGGCCAGTCGCTTCGCATGTGCGGCGCGTGCGGCGGATGGGACCCCTGTGGCGTCGTGTTCGGCGTGCATGACTGCATTGAAGTCGCCTCCCACCACGGTAGTACCATAAGGCAGAGAGGAGAGCATGCTACTTAGCTGGTTGAGGGTTTGTGTGTGGGTGGCTGCGGGGATGTAAATGGAGAGAACGTTCAGAGTTTCTTCACCTAGTGTGCCAGAGAGGGCTACGAAGCGGCCATTGGGATCTTTGATGGCTTGAGTTGGCACAAAGGGTAGGGTGCGTTTCAGGAGAATGGCGACTCCACGTGATCCCCTTGTGAAGCTGGAGTGCCAGACTCTATCAAAGCCATACCTGGCAAGGAAGGGGCACTTGTTGCCCATCAGATGTGTCTCTTGGAGCATAAGGATGTCGGGGGCTAGCCTTTGGGCCTGCTTCAGGACTGCGGTTCGCTTAATCTTGTCTAGCAGGCCATTCACGTTCCACGACATAATGCTAAGTGAATTCCCCTTGGATGTCATCATGTCGGGAGAGGTGGACTGAGCCTGGCGTGGCCTGTTGGGCCACTGTGCAGTGGAACTCCCGGAGGCTGTGGTGCATGAAGTGTGAATCTCATCTGGTGAAGTGTAAGTACAGGGCCATATGACGGTATGCAGGAGCTGACGTGCTGTGAATCTACGAGTGTAGAACATCTAAAAACCTGGGGCAACGGCCCAAACCCTCCCCCCCCCCCACCCCCACCCTATACTTCAGGAAAGGAAGCATCTGTCGTCCCGAACTTTTAGGAAAAGGAAAAACGGAAACGTGGTGGACCCCTCTGTTTGGAGGATCAAGGTTAACATCAGTAGAATATCTGATTGGATTGAATGTCGCCTTTGCGCAAATGTCATCGACTTAATGTTACGGGATGTTTCCGTAGTGATCCGTGAACTCTCAGGCTGGAATGTTTGGACTCCGGGAAAGATCAGAGTCGGCAGAGTTTACAATCAGGATCTTGGAGGAGTAACTCCCTGCAGGTGAGTGATCTCGGGAGGCGGCCTCCTGCGAGTGATGGGACTGCGGAGGTGGAGTCTGGCATCTGGATCTCGGGGACCCAGGACTCAGAGAGCCCGACCCGGCCCTGCCTGTCCTTCGGCCTCTGCGGGACTGTGTACGCTTGCTCCGCGGGGCAGAGGTGTGGGGGGCAGCAGCTTGAGTCCCCAGGGTCATGGACTTGGTTTTGAGGCTGAGGGGGCGTTCCTCTGTCAGCCAGGCCCAGGCCGCTTCAGGGTTGTCGAAGAAGTATGTGTTGTCGTGAAAAACCACGCGTAATCTTGCAGGGAAGAGGAGCCTGTACTGTAGGTTGAGGGAGCGGAGCTTATGTTTCACCTCCGTGTAGGAGCGCCTCTGGGATTGAACTTCCCTAGTGTAATCCGGAAAGATTATGATAGTATGGTTGTGGTAAATTACAGTCTTCCGGATACGGGCTTGTTGCAGGATCAAGTCTCTATCCCTGAAGTTCAGGATCCGCGCTATAATGGGCCGGTGTGGAGCACCCGGTGGGGGCTTCGGAGCCAGGGAGCGACGTGCTCGCTCAACGGCGAACCACGTCGAGAGCGTGCCAGCCGGCATCCAGGAGGTGACCCAATTTTCGATGAAGGCCTCCATCGGGCCGTGTTCAACTCCTCCTGGGAATCCCACCAGGCGCAGATTATTGCGCCTGGATCGATTTTCAGCATCTTCCGCCCTCTTATGAAGTTCTTTAGTGTGGGCCTGTAGGCGGACCATTTGTTCTTTGAGGGTAGTCACGTCGTCCTCGACTGAGGCGATACGGGATTCCGCCTCGGTGATCCTGGCTGTTGCATTGCGGAGGTCTTGTCGGATCAAGGCCATGTCGACCCGGACCTCCCTGATCTTATTCTCGACTGATGTCTGCGAGGTAGAGATGGCCTGTAGGATCTGGTTGAGGTCCCCATTCACCGGGGGTTGACCTTCTGCACCTACAGGTTGAATCCCCTGGTCAGTAACCGTGTATTGCTCCATGGTGGTCTGAGTCGCATGCGTCTTTGGTCCTCAGTCCCTTCCCATGATTGAGTGGTCTGGGGGCGGGCTGGCAAGCAGCTCTAGTGTGAGCTAGCAACAGAAGATCCCCGTGGGGTGAGGGTGCTGGCTGAGTCACCAGACGGTGCAGGAGTTTGGCGGGTGTTCAATGATCATTGAGTGTGGGGCGGCTCTACGCGTTTCCCAGGTGGGGCTGTAATGGGCCGCAGGTGAAGTCGCAGTCCCACTGATGCAGAGTCACTGCGCTGCCCAGATCAGAGGAGGCTGGCCACAGTCAAGGCGTCAGGGTCCGAGCACGGGCTCTTTCGGGTGGCCACCTTTAGAGATATCGACGGGCGACCCGTAGTTGGTCTGTCTCAGGTTGTGGCCTGTGGTCACCACTTGTCTAGGTGTCAGATCCAATGTAGTCGAGCGGCGGTTCGCCAGGGGCCAGCACAGGTACCTTCCCTTGAGGCCGAGGGCACACCACACTCGCTGGCCGGACAGGGGTCTTTCTAGGGGCCCGGTGTTGCGCGGCGCTGTATCTGCCACCCCACGGGCTGGATGTGAGTTGACGCAGGCTTAGGGGGAAAATGTAAATTCAAGCGGGCTGCTTCCAAACACACCCGGGGACCCCCGAGCGCAGCGCCGCAGCGCGGCAGACGGGGTCTCGGGGAGCCTGCCTTGGGGGATGGTTCAGGCTTGGCGAGCGCGGTTTGTGGTGCGCCAGGTCGTGCGGGGATCTGCGGGCCAGTTGGGGCTGTACAAGGCTGTGGGAGGCGCCGGACCAGAGGAGGGATGGCATAAAAGTCTAATCCAGTGTCACCCCGGCAGCCAAGGTTTGCAAGTAGGCAGTGGCCCTCCCAGAGGCCCGGCGTGTCAACCTGGTCGCACCTGCAGTCTACTGGGGACGGAAGGCGGCGGGGGTGTTTCCAGGCGCGGCCCGGCCCAGCCCCCTCGCAGTGAGGGTCGCAACGCTGCAGAACCAGGCCCGCTGATTGAAGAGTGGGGGGGAAGTGCAGGGGCCCCCTCCCGGCGTCCCCGCTGCACGACCTTGCAGCCGACTCACCTTCCGCCGGGCCCCTCAGGCTCACGGGTGTACTGGAGCAGGGCGCTGGTTCCAGAGAGGCCTCGGAGTCTCCAGTGGCGTGCCGTCTCTGGAGCTTCACAATTTCTTCCCACCTTAGGCCCAGGCACTGCCGCCAAGTCCGGGGACACCTACTGCCGCCAGGGACGCCGCCAACGGAGGATCGCCGCTGTCCGGAAAGACAGCCGAGCTTCCCGGCCCCACCGCCGCAGCCTCCGTCTCGCTGTCGCTGCTGCAGCCCCGGAGACCCGGTCACGCCGTGCGGCAGGGTCTCCCACTCGGGCCCCAGGAGCGGGATTGAGCGTGGACCCACAGCTCACCCTTCGACCCCCATCAAGGAGCCGCCGAGCCCGCGGGTGCAGCAGAGGTGGGCCTCAATCAGTAGGAGGGATGAACCCGCCGCCGGGTCCACGATGCCCAGCCCGGGCCGTTTTCCACCCGGCGGGGCTGTGATGGTCGGGGGGAGGTGGGGGAGGGGCACGAATGCCGGCACCTCGCTGCCCGATGTGGCAGCCGATCTCCCGGCCCCCGTGTGCCACAGCCGCGACTCCCTCCTCGCGGGTCTCCTCAGCGGTGCCGGAGTAGGGGCCAAGGTAAGAAGTCCACCTCCCGGGCCATACAGCCCGACATGTCGCTCTGGGTCGCCGGGGAAGGGGACGACCTGCCCCCCTGCAGTTCTTGCGGACCAAGCACTAGGGGGTCGCCGTGTCCGCTGGGTGCAACGCCGATGCTTGTCTAGCAGCAGATGGGCTGGATCCACGGCGCCGGCTGCAGGCAAGGCTCCGAGGGCCGGGGGATAGGAGCCGCCATTTTGGCCAGAGCAGGCTGAAGGTCGCGGCCAGCAATCGGGCGCCGCAGGCCGTATTCCGGCGTTTTCTCTTGCGGCCGCGCAGCACAGGTCGTAGCAGGAGCGCTGGTGACTGGCAAGGGTGATGGATGGTTGCTGATAGCGGCGGATCTTGGAGCAGATGACAGAGGGGTCCGGAGCGCTCTTAGAGTGCGACCGCCATCTTGACGCTCCAAGCCACGCCCGCCCACAATTAGGTTTTAACTTAAATTATAACAAAACATTTTTTGCAAGCGAATACCGTAACACTGAAAAGGACTTCAATACTTTTCCAAAACGAGCCAATCACTATTACCTCCTCGTCCATCGTCCTTGTCTTATTCCTTTCTAAGAGAAGTTTGCCTTATCAGTAGTCAAGATTAAGCTATCATATATATATTAAATATTGAACTAAAACAAAACTATGTACGAAGCTACCTAGTCCTTAAATGGTCCCCTTCCCTACTTGTGGGGCTGCAAAAGATGCTGTCCTTACAAAAAGTCTTTTGTTTTTCTGTCTTGGCAGATATGATGCCTATTTCACCAAGGTTAGTGTATATTGTTTTTCTTTGGCTCTATACAACCACTGCAGCTGTGCTCTAGCCATCACAGAGGGTATTGTGCGGTCAATGTACGTATTATGCAGAGATGGTCCTGCTTCAGCAGACGTCTATGCTTTCTCCTGCTCTCAGGACCACCTCTTCTGGTGCGCTGGTACCTGTGGTTCGGTGAGATTTCACCTGTAGTTTGCAGATGCAGGGCTGGACAGTCGTTGAGGTCTAGGCTGAGGCATTTTAAGATTTGAGCGGTGCACAGGGTTGCGACATACATGCTGGCAGGTCATAGTAAGGTCCTCTTCTTCCCATGCTTCTTGCACAGCTCAGATGTGCTCTTGCTCCTCCGTGCGACCCACCTAACCTGTGGACGCCTTCACTTTGCTTGATCTAAGATGTAACAATCATGTTAAATGGAGAACACAATAATGATTTCTGTGCTCCTGTTTGTGCCAAAGGGTGTGCTTGAGTTTGGACTGGTGGAAAACAGATGGGAATTGTTTGGGGATATTGATGGAGCCAGTAGAGCTTTTCAAGTGCTCCCCTAGGTGTGGGTACTTCATGAGCTGACATTGCTCCCCTGAAAACTCTGCTTCAATGCAGGCAGGGGCGGCTCCTCCACCAGGGCGGAGGAGTGTCGCCCCACTGCGTCTCGCAGTGCGAGAAGCAGAAACATATAATGGTAGTAACTTTCCGTTATTACCATTTTATGTTTGGTTGCGGGCGGGCAGGGCTGCTTTGAGAGCAGGGGAGGGGAGGAGTGGTGTGCCTGCCCACTCCAGAGTGCACAATGACTGTTTGGTTGGCCCCCTGGGGCTGCCCAAATCAGTCATGCGCACTATGCCTTTTCTCCATGTAGGTTGCATGCAGCCTACATGGAGAAAATGGCCTCTCCATTAGCTCCTGGCTGGTCGGCGTTCCGACCAATCAGAATGCTGCTTGAGCAACGTTGTGATTGGCTTAAGGGAGGGAGGGAGCCTGGATGCCTGTTTCTGCTTCCTCTTCCTGGAGAGCAGAGAAGACGTGGGACCCGGGACCCGGCCGTCAGAAAGGTAAGTTTAATTATCTATATATATTTTTTAAATTAAATTAACCCCCCCCTCCCCGCGCGACCCCCCACCGACGAGCCATGCCGGCCGCGACTGAATGCAGGCATCTCCCCTCTGCAAGTCCCCTATAACAGTTGCTTGCCTAGACAGTGGCTGACACATTGCAGTCACCTGAGAGCCCTCTCCAACCACGCAGCCAAGACAGGGCAGTTCACTGGGGCATGATGCTAATGCTGCTGCTGATGAGGAACAGGATCAGCGCGGTGACTATGCCTAGGGTGCTAACTTACCAGAGGTCCTGTAGCACCTGCACAGCAATCATGCTTTTCCTATCCCAGATGGACAAAGAGGCAGTTTCCAGCATTACCACCAGGGGATTCTGATGGTCTTCCTCTCCGCAGAGCTGTGCGCATGATGGAACACCTTGTGTTTCTGTGGCTCCTGCCAAAACAGTACCCTCTGCCCAACTTTGAGGCGTATGTCCCAGCAGTGGTGTGGTGGCTCTTAGAAGATTCCATGCTGGCTTCGCCCGGCGTGGAATCGGACTATGTCACACAGAATGCTGTTGTGGATTTGAAGGGAGCAGAGGCGCTGGGGTTGGCGAAGGGAGCAGTTGTGTTATATCTCATCACGCCTCTATTACATGAATTATTCTTCAAGGAGACCTCTCTCGATCTACGTCACGTTCTCTTCCGGGGAGGATACTCCAAGTGGCCAACCTGGATTCTCTAATGACTGAAATGTCTTTCCAGGAACCCAGTCCATCCCATCATTTCCAAAGATGCATTACTTGTCGATGCAGTAATAAGAAGGTTGAAGAGACACTCATTCACTTTTTTTTCGCCTACTGTTTTGTATTTCAGGCCAATGCCTATGCCACCTGCACTGTTCAGTCGCTGTTCAGAAACTTCCATGCTTAGGCGGGAGAGATGGTCCAATGTGAGGACTGCACAGCTCTCCTTGCCATCACGGAACAATGGTCTATTTCCTCTTGGACGTTTTTTTCTCTGTCGCTGTGCAGAGGAAGATGCTTTCAGCACTTCAGTGGTGGTATGTAGTCACACCCAAGCACACGCTTGGAAGGGTGCCAACTCACAACAGGCACTGCTACTTTATTTACCTTTAATTAGGGCCGAGCTCTTTGCTCTCAGTTGGTGGATTTAACGATGTGGGGAGGATCTTAAGCTTATGACCCCTCTCTGTCCAGCAGGGCCACTGCATAGGTTTTAAGCAGTGCTTAATTTGAGCAGGTGGTTTCTGGTGCTCGGCACCGGCACTTACCTGCATTTATGACAGTTGCCACATGGTGGCGCTGCTTGTGTAAATTAAAAAGTTGTGCATAAAAACAGTTGTTTGTTAATACAAATATATTAAAAACAACTAATATCTGCCACCCAAGCCATTCTAAAAGCTTTGGCGGCCTCAAACAGTTTGAATTGTCACACTTGTAGCAGTGTGATGGTTAGCAGTTGTCTACGTACAGCGGCAATGTGTGGTGCAAACTGCGGTGGCCTCCTGACGAGGGCCCCAGCACTTATTATTTTACAAATTAAACACTGGTTTGAAGCCATATGTTTCTTTTGACCTTCAGTTTCAGCGAGGTGTGATGTCCATCGCTCTCTTAGCTGGGGTCTTGGTCGGAACGATTATCTTGACAATACCTGTGTTCCTTACTAAGCACAGGAAGCTGAAGCTGGTGTCCTATTTGTCTTTGCTGTTGGATGGTTGGAGTGTGGCTTCCTGTGCAATGGGAGATGGCTGCCAATAAAACTGTGCTTCCGGGATGCGGCTCCTTCTTTAGCTCCTGGTGCATCACCTCTTGCTACACTGGAACCCAGGATTGGAGGATGAAAACATTTTCATTCCACTTACCCCACAGATTAACAGGGACTTTAGTGGTGGTTGAAGTCAGTACCCTACGCTGTGGGTTCTCTCTGGTCTCTTTAGCTCCTCTGGTCTTAAATATGCCTGTGGCAGGGATTGTGGGGATAACCCTGCGGGGCCCTTCAGATCAAAGATGTTGTTCCCTGGTGAAACCCAGCAGCTCGCACATCGGAAGAGAACTTGCCAAAATATTGAGGGACAGCAGGACCAAGAAGCCAGCAACGATATTCTGGTAGCACGATGTTTCTGGAGTCGATCTTTCAGTGCACAACCACCACCTTCACACGCTGCCAAATGGGACACAAAATCCATGATTCTATCTAGCTTCCTTCTAGTATTAACATGGAGACACTATGAGCAAGACTGCTGCATTGTCCAAACCAATCGTGACTCAACACATGAGATAATTTAAACTGCCCATCCTGTTGTCAAGTATACCTCCATCTTTATGTCTGTTCTCTAAGTGAATTCTTTGGTGGTGGAGGAAATGCCCCACCCAATATTATTGTCTTATTTTAGGTGATATAGCCATCTGGAAGTGAGGATTCTTAACAGTGGCGGCCGCTAATTTTTACCAGGGAGGGGGCGGGGGGACACACACATACACATACACCTCACTCACACCAATGCATTCACTCACACACACACACACCCATTCACAACACTCACTAACAAATACACAAACATTCATACATACACACAACCATAAAAAAACAAATAAAACTTACCTCAACTCCAGCTCTCTGAGAAGGAAGCTTCGGAGGTCCCAGGAGGGTTGGGACTGCTGCCTTCTCTCATTGGCTGACCTGTCAATGAGGGAAGGCAGCAGTCCCAACCTCGTCACAGAGTGGGATGGGGTCAGTGAAACTGCTGATCCCACCCCACACTGTGACGAGGTGTCACTCACGTCCACAGGGCTGTGAAATTCTCAGCCTGGCAAAGTTCAGCTCAGGCAGCTGGAAGCCTACACATTTAGCTAATGTCTAACTCCTGGCTGCCTGACCTGACCAAGAAGAGTGTCTGTCAGGCTGACCTTTGTTCAGCCTGACAGACACTCTTCTTGCCTGGAAAAAAGGTGGATGGGCCTCTGCTGATTCTTAATGCCTGGTCCCTTACCAATATACAACCCACAGAAACTACCCCCCACTCTAAAATATAGATTTGGGAGCGCTCCCTTGAATCTGTACTCAGCTACCAGTCAAGTGAGTCAACTAGTATTGAGGGACTCAGAGAAGAGACCCAGGTGGATGGGTGTAATTGGGCTTCGTTCGAGAGTGGATAAGCTTATGGATTCTGAGCACAGCTAGGGCCGAGGAAGCCACATGCTACAGGCAGATACATAAATTGCTGCTGCCGAATGCAGTGCTTCTGGATTCTGAAGTACTGGAGTGCTCTTCAGAGCTATCTATAAAACCTGTGCACAGTTGTGCAGTATGTTGGAAAAATGCTGTTGTAAAATAAATAGCTTGATACCAAATGAAAAATGTTATAGCAAGGAGATCAAAGCTAACTACCTTCTCTCTAAATCTGCTGTTGAGTTGCATGATTACTCACTACGCTCAAATGTGTGGCTATGTCAGCATTGATTTTTAGCTCCCAGTGCAGTACTGTACATCTCAGCAACTCAAACTTGTGGGCTTTTCAAGGGTGTGTATGGAAACCCTATCGCAATGTGGGCAACGCTCAGGTACAACTAAGGTGAACCTGAAAGGCTCAGTAGTAAACATTTCCTACATTCTAGGGGGGAACATTCTTTACCACGAAGCCGGAACCCTGAATGCCTTTACCATGCGAGCTTAATTAACCACATAGGCGACACTAACATGCAAGTCTTTACCACGCAGGATTTTACAACGAATATGCCTTTACCACGCATGCCATTACAACAAATTTTGTTTTAAAGACATGATTGGGAAAGGCATATTAGTTGTAGAAGTTTTAAAGGTAAGTGTATGTAAGTATTAATGGTTCTATGTGTTTCAACTATATATATATATATATATATATATATATATATATATATATATATATATATATATATATATATATATATATATATATATATATATATATATATATATATGGGAAATGTTTATTTTTAGGGTTTAGAGTGAGTAAGCATATGGTTTTTTCGGGTTGGATGAATTTTGTTTAGGATTTAGGGTGGGTTTGGGGTTTTGGATAGTAAGTGAATTTTTAGGGTTTAGGGTGGGTATGGGTTTTTGTGCTATAAGGGAATTTTTAGTGTTTAGGGTGGGTATGGGTTTTTGGGTGCTAAGGGGTTTTTAAGGTGGATATGGGTCTTTGGGGTGGCAAGGTTATTTTAGGGTGGGCATGGGTTTTTAGGAGGAAAGGGTATTTTTAGGGTTTAGGGTAGGTATGGGTTTTGGGATGTGAGGGGTTTTTAGGGTTTTGGGTGGGTGTGAGTTTTTGGGTGGTAAGAGGTGTTTAGGATTTAGGTTGGGTAGGGGTTGTTGGGTGGTAAGGGGTGTTAAGGGTGGGTATGGGATTTGGGGTGGCAAGGGTGTATGCATATGTGTGTGTATATACCCATATATGTATATATATATATAAATGTATATTTATTTAAAATATATATATTTCTTTAACAAATATATACATAAAATATATATATATATTATATATATATATATATAATTAGAGGTTATACTTACCTGGTAAGTTTTTGCCACGCATATAACTTTACCCAGTAGCGGCTTGTGGAGGGAGTGCTGCAGGGCGGTGGAGGAGCAGGGTGGGGGGTAGTAAACTACGGCATAACAGAGGTAAGTAAACAAATGAATAAATAAAACGAATTTCGTTGCGCGCGCTGCATCGCATTTGGCAATGCAGCGCGCGCAACGAAATTCGTTTTATTTATTTATTTGTTTACTCACCTCTGTTCGGCAGTATGCCGTAGTTTACTACCCCCCACCCTGCACCTCCCCCACCCCGCCCCGCAGCACTCCCTCCACGAGCCGCTACTGCCTTTACCATACATGCCTTAACAACGCAAATTTTGTTGTAAAGGCATGGTAAAGGCATATGTGTGGTAAAGACTTGCGTAGTAGTGTCGCAGTCGTTGTAATGACCACGTTGTAAAGCCAAGCGTGGTAATGATTTGCATGGTTCCTTCATACATCAATTCTAGGGAATAGCACAAACTACCCCATTTCCCCTACACATGCATAGTGCTGATGTCATCGAGTAGCTATGTTCAGCATTCAGCTGCGTTAGAAGGATTTGTACTGTAAATTTTCCAAAGTGTGCATTTATACATAGTTTTAAGAAGAGTCCTTAATTCATTTTTCAAGAATACTACACCCTGCGCCTGAATAAAAAAATCAAGTTTACTTTTTAAGAACCACGCATACTTTTTTTTCATAAATACTTGATGTTTTGCTTCGAATTCATTACAGGTTTTCAAAGGAATCTACTCATTATATAAGCAGGATGAGAGTTAGGTTAAAATAAAAAATCAAAGGGTTCTGCAAGAAGTTACACGGCAGATTCCTAGGCCAAATTGTCCTTTCCTAATCTCATCTTCTGCATATCTATGTTTCTGTTGACCAATTGTTGCTACTTTTTTCATCCTAGGACCGGTTTCGGGCTTTCAGCCCTCATCAGCCAGGATAGCTTGACTCCAGTGGCATGGAGAGCACGGGACCCACGTCTGGGTATACCCGTCCCACTCGGGGTGACAAATGCAAAAAGAACAATTGATGGACAGAATGCAGAACAATGTCGTACATTCACCCCAGTACAGAGATCTGGGCCTAAATCCAGCTATCCTGGCTGAAGAGGGGTGAAACCCCGAAACTGGTCCTAGGATGCTTGTTTCCGGTCCAGGGAGGACCTGGCTTGGCAGTTCGGGCTGGACTGTTCCCATGAGGCACAGGGTCAAGACTGATTTGCATATGGCCAGGTCTAAACTGGGGTGGCATGGTGAGCAAAAGAATGATGGATTTAACCCAGATCTCTTGACTGGGGGTGAATGTTTTGATTTGTTCTGCATTCCGTCCATCAATTGTGTGTCTTTTGCTTTCTCGCCCTAAGTGCGCCAGGTATGCCCAGACGTGGTTCCTGGGCTCACTGTGCCACTGGAATCAAGCTATCCTGGCTGAAGAGGGGTGAAACCCCAAAACTGGTCCTAGGATGCTTGTTTCCGGTCCAGGGAGGGCCTGGCCTGGCAGTTCAGGCTGGACTGTTCCCATGAGGCACAGGGTCAAGACTGATTTGCATATGGCCAGGTCTAAACTGGGGTGGCATGGTGAGCAAAAGAATGATGGATTTAACCCAGATCTCTTGACTGGGGGTGAATGTTTTGATTTGTTCTGCATTCCGTCCATCAATTGTGTGTCTTTTGCTTTCTCGCCCTAAGTGCGCCAGGTATGCCCAGACGTGGGTCCTGGGCTCACTGTGCCACTGGAATCAAGCTATCCTGGCTGAAGAGGGTGAAACCCCGAAACTGGTCCTAGGATGCTTGTTTCCGGTCCAGGGAGGACCTGGCTTGGCAGTTCGGGCTGGACTGTTCCCATGAGGCACAGGGTCAAGACTGATTTGCATATGGCCAGGTCTAAACTGGGGTGGCATGGTGAGCAAAAGAATGATGGATTTAACCCAGATCTCTTGACTGGGGGTGAATGTTTTGATTTGTTCTGCATTCCGTCCATCAATTGTGTGTCTTCAGATTTAGAAATGCCAGGAATGCAAGCAAAGCCTTGCCATGAGGGCACATCCCCGTCCGCTTTGAAGGTGCAACATATACCTGCACTATCAACAGACACAAGAGCTGACCGCAGAGGATACATAGGGGTGGTTAAACTCTCCATCCTGGGAATGGCTGTTGCTCTGTTCTGTCTTGATTTTTCAAGGCTGACAGCATAACATGTACTGAGGACCCTTGACATGGTCAGAATGCTGCCCCTACTTCAGGAATTCTGTGGGTCTGCAGTAGTCTCTCCTCAGGTCTGTTAGCAAACAGTGTTCACATGTTGGGGTTCCCAATCATCAGGAGATGAGTGAGTGCTGTATAATGAGAAGGAATGGGGGTGGGGGGTCATGTTGCATTCATTAACTAGCAGAGTCCTCAACACCAACTCTCATGTATGTGGGATAACACCAGAACACGTACTAACCTGCAACATAAACTGACTGCAGTTTGCCATCAAGTAACCGTTTTCTGTTGTATTCTGGTACTTGTAGTTTTGGTATTTTCATTAATAAACCAGAACTAAGAGTACCAAAATTCAAAGATAAAAAGTCCCTGAGCATCTCAGTAGTTTTATGTTCAACTTCTTGCGATATAGTGTCACTCAGTGTCACGCTTGAGGTAAATAAATGTCACACAATGAACACTGCAAACTTAGAATTGTCACAAGCTACATACTAAAAACTTGGCACTTATAAAAAAACATTGCTATTTTCAAACACCAAGAGCTCTAACTTTCACAAATGCGAGACCGATTGCATTGCAAATGCTTGCTTTTTTGGGCTGTGCGGGTTCACTCGCACACTGACCACCCCGTTCACCGAAGGAACCCCGGCCCCATTAAGAGGATCGGTCGTGATATGAATCCATCTCGTGACAGCGGGCTCCTGTCCCTATGACATCACCCCATGCGCAGCCATCTCACGCTCCGCCACCTCCCTGCTGTTTATCCGTCTCCAGCAGTTTAGTGGAAGCCCGGATCAATGGCAGTGTACACGGAATCCAATTAGAGCCCTGTATCGCGGGCACGTGCCTTCAGCTGCAGGACCTTTCCGCGAGACATGACGGATCTTCGCAGCTCCCGCACTCAGACTGGGAGTCGGCGTTTTATTTGTGCTTAGAAAATGGCGTGTGCACTGCCATAGCTATGCCTTAGTGGTAAAAACGGACATATGGCTGCACACTACACGATGGTAAAAACGATAGGCGCGCACTAGAGTGCAAAGTCTGTTATGGTCATAAAGTTCAAAATACATATTTGTATGGACTCCCTACCCGTTGCTTGTACTTTTTTAAATGATGCGTTTTTCGTTCTTATGCAGTTGGTGCAAATATGTAGATGTTGCACTTGGTTTAGAAAACTTTTGTGTACATTTAAAAAAACGAATTACTATTTGCAACTGTATAGTTTTTAATAGTTATATATTTTATTGTGTTGTTTTTATAACTGTAAATCTAATTTGTGTGTCTATTTTAGGGCCTTGTTCTAAATCAGTAAATAATAATAAATAAATATTCCACGAATAAACTAAAGTTAAAACAGAGTTTATGTTGATAGGGTGTAATAGTAGCTACCGCACAAAACTAAAAATAAATTTCCAAGTTAAGGTAGTATCGTAACCTCAACTTGCGCCATCAGTTGTGGAAGTTGCAAAACAGATGTGAATGAAAGATTGAATAAACATGTGGTTGAGTGTCTAAGCTTTGTATAAGGGTGTGCACAGGTAGCTGCAATGAGACAGAAATGAGCTGGTAAGTGCAAAAGGAGCATTAGAATATATAAGTCCATAAAAATACATGAATGACATGTTGCCTTGAGCAAGACTGTCCTTGGATGAAACGTGTTGACATCTAAAGCAGCTGTGCAAAGATTCATTTATTGAATAAAATGCTAAAGAATGCATGGCTTTTCGGCTTTCTGGATTGGATTGTATTGGAGAGTGGATGCACGCACAGATGGACGAGCACGAATGGAGAGTCGCGCAGCCTATGTTGGAAGAACGCAGTGAAGAGTGCTGCCGCAGCTGCAACTGCTGCAGCTGTCCTTTGCTCCTCACTGGATCTCTATGGCTCTTCTTGGCCCTATGCGGCCCTTCCCCCTGTTACCTGCTGCCAGTGCATATAGAGAGTATTATTCAGCACGCACAGAGAACACTGATATTCTTGACACATCAGAGAACACTGAAGGGACATTTAATTTCCAGCTAGCCACGGCTGGCCTGGGCTGCATTCGAGGTGTCCTGAAGGACTAGAGCCGTGAAAGTGTATGGGAGTGCTTGTGCCCCTGAGGAGGGTGACCACTAACACCAGCTTATCTACCCAGGGCTGCCCTCAGCCTCAGGCCCGGCTCCAGGAATTTTTATTTGGGTGGGCCAAGGGTGCATTTGGGTGGGCCACTGCGGGCCCGATTTGTCGCTTATATGTCTAGCCAGGCCTGCTTCTGGGCCGTCCTTTATCTCTTCTTAGTCTTACAAGGCCCAGTAAAAAACACTCTTTTCAAAATCTCTTCCTAAATGTTATCACTCTCAAAAAGTGTTTTTTCCATGTAATGTCCCTTTTATGGTAAGAGGAGGTTTCTGAGGTGGGAGTATCAGGCAAGTGACACTTCTCGGGCTCCCTCTGTGTGAGCCTTCAGGAGAATCCCTCTTCATTACTACCTCCACCTGACCCCGGACTCTGCAGCACACTCCCTTATAGGCTTGTGTAGTATCCTGCGTTTGTAAGGTTAAGTATTATTCTCCTCCTGCTCAGCCCAGTGCCTGTGCTCTATGCCCAATAGAATGTTGGAGTCTTTCCTAGCCTCGGAATGTTGGGACTGAGGGAGGTTAAGAGACAGTTGGTCATGGGCTGAGCAGCACACAGGCTGCTCCTGGTGGGGCTCTCCTTTACATCTAAACTACCTGATGTTATGAACTATACTACTTGTTATCTTTATGAATAAAACATCCTGAAATACTACTTCATGCGTGGACCTCGATACTACATTTGATGGCGACGAGTTGGTGACGTACCTACGTGGCAAAAGAGGATCTAAGGTACCTGGCGAACACAGGTGGACCTGGATAGCGCAATCTACAGAAACTACGGTGGAAACAAGGAAAATGTACACGAGGAGGTATCCACAGAAACATGAAGAAGAAACATGTGTGTTCCACAAAGACGACAACAAGGAAGAAACAAGCCTTTCACAGAAAAGAAAAGAAGACATCTACACTAGTAAGTTGTAGCACTACGCCGTTAAGCCCCACCAGTGTCCTCACCACCGGACAGCCCTCTCCTTGGCGTGCTGTGCTCTTCTTCATTACCTTCATTGGACTTGGTTTACATCTACTGCCTTCTCTTTCATACTCTTCAACTCTACAGGCTGACTAATCATCTCTGTCACGCTGGTGCATTCTCAGGCACACACTCTACAACTCTGATTTTCACAACTACTATGCTGCATGTACTGGAGTGATTCTGCTGCCTACGCTGTGTGACCTTGTGCACATCTACACTACGTTATGTTGGACTTACAATCTTTCTACATGTGGTACTGTCATTGTGACCACCTTCATTTATCCTGAACAACCTGGCGAACATCCTCACACTATCTACAACACCTGAAAATTGATTTGGGTTATTTCACTGGAGGAAAACATGCCCTTTTCACTCAAGCTTCAACACCAAGTGATGCAGCGCTTAAATCTCCTGCCTACAACACAGTGTCTGCTGTTTGCCACACCCCACCACCAAGGTGCCTCGAGGTGTTTCTCACATGAAGCACCTCTCAGCGCTTGTAGTGTTTCACAAGCGTGCATCGTAGGTTTCTTAATGCCGTTTGGTTTCTGGAGTTGCCATTTTTGAAGGGCAGACGCTGTGGTGAGTTTAGATACAACGTTTTTCTACCACAATCTGTCCTCCTTCTGGCAGTTGCAACCGTTGGTTAGGTTGCCGTTCTTTCCCAACTGCCGCTTACCTCATCCATTTCCCGCGCTGGTCACCCGGAGGATCCTCTGTGACGACACGCTCTTCGTCACGTTATGGGCAAGCAACTTTCATTGGCGCACAAGTGAGCCGGGAGCCATCCTGCACGGCGTGCCCTGCGTGCCGCCATTCTTGGTTTTTCATCAACAGGGTCACGGCATACTTTGTTTCTCCCGCATCTCCATTCCGGACATAGCGCCATGCACCTGCTGCAACTCTTCATCCTGCTTGAGTTCCTCCGTCATCTATTACAAGAGGTGAGAGGAGAAGATAATTCACCAATCGGGCGCACGCACAAAAACTCTGCGAGGGTTGTTCACAATCTTACACCCGCATATGTCACCTTTTACGTCTCTTCATTTCATGTGCCTGCAACAGAATAATCGGCACATAAACGCACATATTGGTGTTGTATTTTTTCTATTTCAGTGACATTCTACAGCAGTGTACCGTTCTACAAGATGACATTCCTTTGCTTTAATATCCACTGTCTTAGTCACATGCTGATCAGTTTCACTAATGTGCTCCGAGGACAGAGGGAGCCGCCGTAATTTTAAAATATTTTTCACATCATAGTCGACTAGAGCCAAGTTGTCTGCATACTATTGTCTGTGTTTTCACAGTAGGTTTACTTGCTTTGGCTCGTGGCACATTACATATGGACATGCCTTTCTTTTCACCACACAGGGATGGTAGTGGGTACTTTCCTTTCCCACACTACACTCTTGCCTACATAGGCTACATTTCGCGTTCATGATGGGATACATATGGTTATTAGGGACTCTAGGTACACACCTTCTGGGGTCCATTGGTCATACCACTGGTGTACATTCACACTTTATTTTTTTTCCTATATAGGGATGGGAATGGGTACTAGCTCATTTTGCCCACATACATTTTCCTATTTGGGTCACACACGGTTTTTACCCTTACACAGGGCACCGTAGCATGGGTTACATTCCCATTTACTTTTACATAGGTACCCCTACACAGGGCACCGTTCCACGGGTTACAGTCCCATTTACAGTTACACAGGTACCCTTACACAGGGCACCGTTTCATACACAGTCACCCTCACACAGGGTGCGTCTTATGGGTTTTAAACCCATTTCTACTCTGCACTGCATTGTACCTCTACGCGGGGGTTGTCCTTTCACGGGCTTTCACATCATGGGTCACAGTCCCATTCACATTGCTCCTCACACTCTTCCATAGGAGTAGAGGACGGTCATGGGTTTCAATCCCATTGGACGATATTGTCTTTCTACATTAAGTTACTTTGCTGTTTTGTATAACGCAATGTTACACTTATATCGCATTGTTATTGTCTAATTGAAAATGGGGGAAGTATTAGTTATACTGTATGTATCTACTTTGCCTCTTCTCTGTTTTCCTTTACGTCCAGCTTTCCTCGTGATGTTCTACTTATTTTCATCCTTGGTTTCTGGAGTTACATTTCTTGTTTGTCATCCTCTGTCTCCAGCCTTCCCTCGTTCGCATTTTTATTCTATTTCTTCCCTGTTCAGGAGGAGATCCGTTATTCCCTCCTCTTTGTATCTGTGTGTAGGCTGGTGTCCAGTTTGCGTCATGCCTTATTCTTCCTTCCTTTCTTGCCTGCCTGGCCAGTGGGTATGTTTGGGGGTTGCCTTTGGCACGTCTGTCTCTCTCTATTCCGTATTTCCTCTCTTTCGTCTTACTGTCTCCTTCTTTCTATTTCGTTGTTGTTGTGGATGGGTTTTCCATTTTCTTACTTACACCTTAGCTTCACCTCCTTGTCTTCTCCCATCTTTCTCCTCGCTCTGCTTCGCTTGCTCTTTTCCTTTATGTTCTTTCTGTCACTCCGTTGTTCCTTCCTTGCTATCTGTATTTTGTTCACTCTTGTTTTACTTTATCATAGATTGCATTTGTTCTTCTGTTGGAAGGAAAGGGGATATGTAGTATCCTGCGTTTGTAAGGTTAAGTATTATTCTCCTCCTGCTCAGCCCAGTGCCTGTGCTCTATGCCCAATAGAATGTTGGAGTCTTTCCTAGCCTCGGAATGTTGGGACTGAGGGAGGTTAAGAGACAGTTGGTCATGGGCTGAGCAGCACACAGGCTGCTCCTGGTGGGGCTCTCCTTTACATCTAAACTACCTGATGTTATGAACTATACTACTTGTTATCTTTATGAATAAAACATCCTGAAATACTACTTCATGCGTGGACCTCGATACTACAGCTTGATTATCCACCTTTCTACCACCCCTTTCCAGTGCACCTTATCTCACAGCTGACCTTGGTCCCCAGCCCATACCAGCCACCATCCGGTTCCACTTTCAATATTCCTGGTAAAAAAACATTAGTAAAATCACCTCCAAACTTGAAACATTGAATATAGCAGTACATATAATTAGCACGCACTTTAAAGTATGTTCCACAGTTGCCCTAATGACCCGATTGCTAATTAAATAAACACGCATTTGCAATGTAATAGGTCTCGCATTTGCAAGAGTTTAAGCTATCGGCATTGTAAATGACAATGCCTTTTATTTATGTTTTAAAAACCAACACATAAATAAAAGGCATTGTCATTTACAATGCTAATAGCTCAAACTCAAGACCTATTGCATTGCAAATGCTTGTTTTAAATCTCGCGCCTCTTCTGGCCATGACACTTCCTCGACCTGCGGGTCTTCAAATTCTTCACTTACAACCTTCGTTCATCGAGAGAGCACTTCTGTAATGAGGACACGTGTGAATGGCAATTTATTTATATAGCACTTACTACTTCTGATGAGGCATCGTGATTTAGTTGTTTCGCCTCTGAATGTACATAATGTGCAGTGTCTATTGTGCCTTTTATTAAAGGGCTCTGACGTCAACACGGACTACATGCGCACCATATAAAAGAAATCAAGCCTTTCTGCAGTGTGAACCCTCTGGCTGTCCTTCAGACAGACCCTGTCCGGCACCCGTTCCCAGCAAGCACTTAAAAAGACACGCCCGCTGTGCAGGCTTCCAGCACATAGGCCATGCAATGAATGAACATGACTGCCCCTAACGTATGTCTTCCCCGCATGTCCACATCAGTGTTCCTGCCTGCCATTGGTTGTGAAGGGCTTGTTGGGTGTAAAGTTATAGGTGCAGCATGCCAATGAAAAGCACCGAGTAGATAGACTTCTGGACTGAAAGTACCTGTGTAAAAAACACAAATCGATGTTTTTAATATGCGTTATCAATTGCATGACTTTGTAAAAAGTCAAAAGTTATTGGTTTTTATGTATATTTTTGTATGTTTGTTTGTACCTGTAGGGGACAGTGGTGCAGTAAATCTTGCGTTTATTTTAAATTAAAATGCCCCTTTTGAAGGATGTTGGTTTGAATGGAGACTGCTGTCTAGAAGGATTTAGGCGAGCGCCACGATATTGTTTCACATTATAACTCATTCTCAAGGGACGGCCATACAGGACTAGGTCATCTGTGGGTACATATCACCCCGAATTCACAGTGCCTATTTCAAACTCAGAGGGATGAAAGGCAAAGCTGGTCCAGTAAGAATGTCCGTCTAAGCTGAATGTTGCACACAGCAGCAGCAGGCGCATTGACACAATGGGATGTACTGCCTCGCTTTGTATCCTATTAAGTCCACTGCGTTGTGTGGTTTCACACAAGCCTCGACTTTCTTTTGATATGCAAATCTCCCCACTTTGAACCCCATTTACATCGTAAACGGCCTCTTCGTGTTGATTGTTCAGGAGGTAGGAAGAAGGGGGAACGTGCAGAGTCTCTGTGACAAAGGCAGTAACCCACTGAGCTATCCACATACAATTCAGTTTATCTGCATTTAAAAACTACCAACAGACAAAATGATTGCTCTCCAGCAGGATCATAAATCACCAGAGTTATCAGTAATTTTTTTATTATCGTTGTGCATCGTTGGCAGATTCACTGTGAGGGCCAAGGCTCATGTTTGGGTGGGCCAGGCTCATGTTTGGGTGGGCCTGGCCCACCCGGCCCACCCCCTAGAACCGGGCCTGCTCAGCCTTCTGAGTTAGAGAGCTGATTCTGGACTCTGTGATAAGAGACATCGCTGTGTTTGGTTGCTGCATAGTTGATTGTGCTAAGAGACCGTAAACTCTGCCAACCCCAGTGAAGGCGGTCCTGGTGCGGCTTGAGGCCACGGTAACCTCTGTATATGTTTCTGCTTATGAGAAATGAGGAAGGAGAGGTAGAATGGGAGCTATGAATAATTTATATAGCAGTACGCAGACATCTGAGAAGCAGTGAGATGCTTTCTGAGCGGGAGAACAATTTGCTTAATAGTAATTGGCCAGAAATTCGGAACACTTTTCCCATGTTATTCTCTCGCTCCATTTATTTTCAACAGCTATCGCTGACAATTGAGTCATGTGCAGGATTCTCCTATTTCGTCGGGAGCCTAAGGTTGTTTAGGCGCACATCTGATAATAAGGCTGTTTACAGTAAGAACTCATAAAAAAACGCACAATGTTGGATTACTTCCTCTCTTTGCAAGGAGAACGTATTAATAACAAGAAATCTTTTCAACCTCGTTCTCTTTCTGAAGGAGAAGTGGCTACAATTTATGTTCTGAAAGTGTCTTCTCTAGAAAGACAGATCTTAGAAGAGGAAAGTATTCCAGAGGTGACCATGGTCAATTCTATACCTCCCCAAATGAGTTTAATTACAGGGACTATGGCCTTTTTTAATGACTTGAATATTTTTAAGGATTGACTATCCATGATGATAAATTAAGAAATTACTAAACTATCACAAGAAGAATCCCTCACAACTGGCCAACTACTAATCAAATATGCTTCAGTGATGGAACAAAGATCTTCTTCATCGCAAACAGGAGATAATGTTCCTCCACTGCAAATTATTGATCCTCGTATATCTAGCGGGATGTCATCCACGCATGCAGTTTTCCCCTCCTTATTGAAAATAACAAATAAGCAGTTAATAGTGCAAGAACAATTCTTTATCAATGCTCACATTAATCTTAACAGCTTTAACAACTCAAACTTGGACACAGGAGAAAGATTCTATTGCCGATTTAAGGAATTGAAATGAACCAAATATAAGAGAATCTTTATACAGTATGCTTCATGCTGTTCTAGACAGCGAACATCATTTCGCAAATCAAAGTATGTAGGGCATGAAGTTAAACTCAAAAGACCTCATGTGTTCCCCAAGGTTAGTATAAAAAAATCAGATGGAATGGAAATATACCCAGTAGCAATTAAAAATTTAGATGGGGGTTGAGCCACATTTAAAAACAGTAGATAGGTCATTAAATACATCGTTCACTGGCAACAAGGGCAAAAAGAAACAAGCATTGGCATAGCCAATAGGTCTCGCTTTTGGGACTTTATAAGTGTTTAGCCAGAGCTATTGGCTTTGGCAATGCCTTCCCATACAGGTGCAAACACCCCGCAAGACGAGTGTTTTTAATTTTGTTTTTCTCTCCTGTGCTTATACTCCCTTTAGCTGCAATATAAAAAAACAACTGGACCACCACATCAATTATATAGCGATCCGCAGAAAATGGGCACATACTGAACCCAAACGTTTTGCAAATATAACCAGTACGTATTCACACCATCTAAGCAAATTTTAATATTTATTGTAAAAAGAATGTGTGTATGCTTTAAAAACGTATTGATTTTTAACACAAAAGGTAGAAGCATGCTGCATTTGCTAAAAAAGCATTGCGCTTCTACTTCATAAGCAAATAAACAAACACACTTTTCAAAGCTCACACACACTCCCATAACACTTAAAAAATCAAGAGCCGCCATGTGACCCCAGAGTATTCCTATTCTACCAGAGAAACCTTGCAGAGCGTGTGTTTTCAATTTGAACTCTTCCTCCCCTGTGCTAACCCCCCCCCTTCATCTCATGAAATAACTTAGGCACTACATCAATAACTTCGCCTCCGTCTGAAAACGCGCACATGCAAATCCTAACACCTTAACAAATATAACAGTGTAAAAGGCAATATTTCATAAAGTGGAAAGCAGAAACAGCTAAATATAAAGCAGCGCGAACTGTTGTTCGGCTAATCAAAGTAAAAAAAAAAAATGCTTAAGCTCGTGTGCCTACATTATTTCAGAGTCCGTAACATTTCTTATGCACAAATTTTTAGCATGGCTTTACCAGAAACATTTGAGTTACAATTTAGATACTTATAGGGTAGGAGGGATGCAGAATTATTTCATAAACGCCTCGATATTGCATCTAGTGGAATTTTTTCAATGGATAGTCGACGAGGAACACAGGTAGCATGGGTATGGTGGGGTGGCCACTAACTAGTTAGAGTCAATTTCAATCAAATCAATGAAACGGTAGGAATCATTTAGCAAGAAAAGGAAAGTAGTAAAAAAGAAAAAGACAAAAAAAAGCGGATCAGGAAGAGGAAACGAGCGGTGCGCGCGCGAGAGCGTGCACCATGGCCTATTGCTTGCGGTTACCCGCACGGCCGCCGGGCGCGATAATTCAAAACACATGGCGGCCGTGCGGGTAACCGCACGGAAAAGGCCATGACGCACGAGCGTCTGGTCAGCTTTTTGAAGCCCCTACATAAAGTCTTCGCCAGAGTACCGCTTGCGCGCTACTCTAGGCTCGACCTAAAAAGGAATGAATAAGAATTGTCATCCCACTGACTCAGTAAAAGAGGGTTGTAAAATCTTACCTCTAAACAGGAAAAATTTTACCAAACTACAAAAAATAAAAAATAAACCATCAAGAGAAATTGTATTACAGAATCACACACAAATTGTCATAATTGATCAAGATAGTGCCCTCCGATAAGAGATAAATATTTCAAGCAATTATAATTTGGACAAAGAAATTGTGCTCAAGTAGAATCTAGGCTGACCACTTCAGTTGCTAAGGTTGACAACAAATCAGTATTTAGTTGTCAGGGTCAACCCCCTTTAACAGAATTTTCTGAAGTCAAGGAAATCTTTTTATTAAATCTGGGAGAAAATGTATTTTATCAATCTGCGGTCTATATGCATGAACTATATGCATGAACATACTGTATTAATGAACTGGAAATCTTGCTCGAATAATCTGCAGAATTAGAGCCACATCGCTGTACTATAATATTTACAGAAATTTTTCCTGCACAAGGCGATCATTATTCTCGGAATCATCAGAATATTCTGAAACTGTTTTATAGCATCAATGAATTATATCAAAGGACATCGAATTAGTAGGACTGCTCTCGAACTCGGCAGATAGAGAGGAAAATCGAGAATCTAGAATTCATTTCTACTCTGAAGCTCTAGTATCTTTGGTTTTGAATTCTATAATACCCACAGACTGATGTCCCACTGCACTTTTCCACTAAACTTGAAATCTCAGGCAGCAAACTTTACTGTCCCACAACAAAATGGATGCAGAAAGGTTATTGAGAAATATAAAAACACAACTCATAGTGATTTTTAGAATATAAACCTAGGTCGTGGCCTCCCAGAATTTTAAACTTCACGCAATGTGTTCAGTGTGAGTTGGTCTTTGTGTAGTTGGAATGTGACTAGCTTTACAAATCTTTGTGTGTGAAAAAAATTGAAAAACTTGTTTTGTAGGACCATCAGTCGTTTGCTTACAGGAGAAATGGACATATGATGGTTTCAAGGTTGATCATTTTATTGTTTTCTCAGCGCCTACATTACCTTCTACTAAATACATGAAAGGGCGGTTTATGCATCCTATTGAAGTTTTGTCTAATGGAGGGAAACTCATCTGGTATTTTCTGCAAACATTGCTTTGATCATTTATTGTTGTATCTATGACTCAAGGGGCACCCTGTTGCAATATCTCCTTTGCAATATTTATCTGTCCCCTCCCTGTAATAATGAAATATCCTTGTTGGAACTCAGAATGCTGTATTAAATCTGGAAGGTTTCTTTTCTAATGAAGTCTTAATGGTGGCTAGGGATTTTAATACGAATGTATCGTTGAATTCTTATAAGAATGACAGGTTTAAAAATGTATAACTGATATGGGATTTACCAAATCCAATTTTACCAAATCAGCAAAAGGACAAAAGCACAACCCCATTATTAGCATGAGAACTGGAACTAAATCTAGCATTAATAAATGTAAAATTTAGAATCTGGTATCAATACATTTTTCATGGCAAAGAGGCACTTCAAGACCCTTAATATATTATGCTTGTGTTCAGTATACAGATTCAAAGACTGTATCTAAATTTGAAATAAGTTCAAACATATGGAGTGATTATCGTCAGCTGAACATATGTATCTATGTACAAGACAACGTCCTAAAAGAATGTTTAGGGTGCACTGGGTAATTGAGAATTCGAGAAAATATAATCTGTATGCGAAAAACGAGTTAGATGATGCAACACTATCACAATTACAATCTGCTTTAGACCACTCTATGGGAAAACATAAATGTTATCACTTTTAAGGAGCTTGTATCCTCTGTACAAAATGTAATATTTTGATCGATGGACCCTCCCCAGACGCTAAGTTTAACAAACAATTTGGGCTCCAAAGGAAAAATCTTTTTCCAAAGTATTGAGGAAACAACTGGAGGAAAATAAGATAGCAAAATTATGGTGGTCTCTACAAAATACTTAGTACAAGAGACACACGTACGTTTTAGTATCTTAATGCAAAATGTTTAGGCAAGGATTGTACTAAGAAGCCAATTCCAATAGATGAACGTCACTGACGTGAACATTTTGAGAATTTGTATGCTTTTTCTTAAATAAATCACCATCATTATAGTAGGCCTGGCCTGTGAGTTCTGCTCGGTTTGTGGATTTTGCAGAGTTTTCCGCACTCCGCGCTATGCAGAGTACGCAGAGGTTTTTTCTCGCTCGCACTCACCAACGGTAAGTTGGCGAGTGTGAGAGAGGAAAATCCAACACAAGACCACCTCCCAGCGAGATTTCTCAACACGGGCTGTCACGTTGAGAAACCATCTGTTTGCGTTGAGGAAGCTGTCGCTCAGGTTGGATTTCTACACAAGCAGCAGAAAGAAGCAGTGACCTCTTGCACAGCGCATGGTGCTGTTTGAGCTGATTTTCCAGCATGGAACAAAAACCCGATGCTAAAAATCAGCGCGAATAGCGCAACCCTATGCACTCTGCAGCTTGCGGAACTCCACGTAGCGCGGCAGAGTTTTTTGGTCACTTCGTGCAGAACTCCACGAACTTCGCCCAGGCCTAAATTATAGATAAATATTTCAACTAATAACACTTCATGCAACAATAGCTCAAGTGAAGAAAAACGAAAAACAATTCTGAACCTTAAAAACTCAAGAGTTGCGCTAATTATCTAATTGTTTAATTTGTGTTTAATATCTGGATCAATACATTACTTTTGGAACGGAAGTAACATCATTATGTTGCTTGAAAAGAAAGATTGTAATCTTGGCGAAAGTTAATGTTCGATGGCCATATTAGATGCAGATTTTTGCCAAATGTCTTTCACAAAAGTTAACATCTTGAGCAAATTCAATTGACCGTTAACTAATAGAACAACGTGGTTTCAGAAAGGATGTGCTACTGTGGGCAACATTTATGTTTGATGATGATTTCTGAAAAATACGTCAAACAAAGGAAATCATACCTTTAAGAGGCATTTGTTGATTTTAGCAATGCCATCGATAAATTCGATAGAGTAATACTGAGGTACAAATTAATGAACTTGGGATTACAATTACTCTCCTGAGACTGTTGCTGAATTTATACTTGGAGAATTTGATAAAGGTATTAAAAGGGGTCAGTACAGAGTACTTCTCCAAAATAATTGTCCTTGGAGGACGTGATCCTACAAGAAAGAAGACAGCGTTTGCTGAAGTGCTAAAAATTCAAATTATTCATGCCCGCTGAACTACAGCAGGGAACCCCTTCAGCAGGAAGATTCCTGGCTGCTCTGCTGTATAAGGCCTTAATGAAGAGAGAAAGAGTCGGCGCAGCCAGAAGTAAATTAAAACCACTAGTAGTGTGTGTGTGTGTGTGTGTGTGTGTGTGTGTGTGTGTGCGTGTGCGCGCATGTGCCTGCGGGCTTTGGTGTCTGGAAGGGAGTTTGCGTATGTGCAGGGGGGTGTGTGTGCACTTAGGTGTCTACAGGAAGGTTGTGTGCATTTGTTTAGGTGTCTCTGTGGGGAGTCGTGCATGTTTGGATGTTTATAGGGAGTTCACATGTGTGTGTTTGTGCTTCTGTGAATGCGTGCTACGGTGTCTAGATAGGAAGATTGTGTGTGTCTGTTTGGGTGTCTATTTAGGGAGCGTGTGTATGTGTGCTTGAATTTCTATATAGCGAGTTAATGGTGTTTGTATGCATAGTTCTGTGTTATTTGTGTGCGCGTGTAAGAGTACTAGTGTGAAAATTGTGACTGTGGGTAGATGGGTGCTGGCGTGTGTGTTTGCATAACAGGATGTGCCAAGGTGTATAGGTTGTCAGTGGAAGTTTATTGGGTGTGTGTGTGTAGTGTTTCTTTTTTGTCGGGGGCATGTGTATAAGCATGCTTCTATGTGTGGAAGGCTGCTTGCGTGCATATGTGCGTGCACTTGAGCGAGAGTTGTGTGTATGGGGCATTTGTGTGAGAAGCGTTGTGTGTACATGTTGAAAATTCGTGTTTTAGGAGACTAAGGGGCTACTTACGATGCCGGTCAGATGCGCGTCTGACCGGCATCGTAGCAGAAGCGGGACTGCCTAACAAGGAGTCGGAGGTCCCGCTTCCTAGATTACGAGCTGACTGCCGTGTTGGCAGTCGGATCCTGTATTTTTTCCATTGTGGCTTGTGCTGCCGCTCGCAATACAAGCTGCATGGAAAAAATGCAGAGTTTAAACATCCCTGCACCGTGTGGCAGGCATCATGTGGTGTCTGCCACATGGTGCAGGGATGTTTTCACGCCCCATAGCGGAGGGCCAGGGGGCAAGGGTCCCTGCTATGGGCACCAAAAGTCACTTCTGTGTTAGTGTGTGTGGTGCGTTTGTGAAGTCTGTTAGGGGTTTGTGTGGTGAAAGAAATACATTTAAAGAAGAGGCTTTGGTGGGAGTGATAGCTCGAGGCTGAAGTGGGCAGTTGTCCTTCCAAAAAGAGCTTCAAAGAAAACACTTTCTTTTTTGAAAAAAATTTATTAGGACATCGGCATGAAATACAATGTGACATAAATTCACAGAAAAAAAGACAGAGAAAAAAAAAACATACACGATGCCCAAATTTTGAATTTATACTCCCCCACCCCTGCGCGGTGGATCCCGGAGAGATGCGTCAATATATCAATATAACAAAATTAACAAATATATAGCAAGGGGATACTTCAATCATACTAACAATTCATCCTTATGTAGCCATTTAGTTAAAGGTTCCCAAATCTTTTCCCCTTTAGTCCTTGCCCTACTTCCCCTTCTCCTAAACACGGAGATCTCCCAATTGTAAATAAATAATAATTTACTAAACCAAACATGTATCGAGGGAGGGTTAGGGTCAAGCCAGACCGTGGCCAAACACAACCGCAATACCGCCATTGCTATATATAACATTTTCCTATCAGCCTCCTCCATTTCTTGATTAGAAATCCCTAATATAATAACCTGGGAAGTCAGTGGGACTGAATATCCCAATATACATTCTAAGCGCAGTTCAATTTTAGCCAACAATTGAGACAGGCCAGAGCAAGTGGCGAACATATGTATACTATCTGCAGCCAGCAACCCACACCGAGGACAATGTATCCCCGAAGTCCCACCCCATCGGTGAATACGCGCCGGAGTCATATATAAGTTGCACCATGTTTTATAGCATTGTACCTGCAGATTAGCTGAAATACATGCCGTTTGGCTAAACAAAGGGAATCTTCACATTCACCCTGCCCGGCTTGTAAAGTCATTTGCCATCGATCATAGTGTTTGGCTAAATCATCGCCCATCTTCTCATTTACCAATTTATATAAAGAGGATGTTGTAGATCGACCCTGAATAATCAAGTCTAATAAAGGGATTCGATCCCACTGACAAGGTCTTTTAGTAAGGAAATCCCTTATCTGTAGATATTTAAAAAAATATTTGTTCTCGATGCCGAATCGTTCTTTAATAGCCTCGAAAGTAAGCATTTCAGCATTGGATATAAGATCCCCTATACACCAAATGCCTTTTGGAGTCCAATTTTTAAAATATACATCTTGGAATATTTCCGGAAATAGAGCATTATTTGCTAAAGGTCAATATAAATGTATCCGCCCGATCCCAAACTTTTTCCTGACAGCTGTCCAAACCCTGTAAGCACCTAGCAGAACCTTAAATTTGACCCTCTTAAAATAGGCAAAATCTATATGGCGCATCAGAAGTCCCCTGGCTGCAGTCCCATATATTAAATGATAGATCGAAATTTCAACACATCCTGAACTTCCCCCATTTAACAATTCCCCCATCTGTTTCAGTGCAGTAGCCCAATAATAAATTTGGAAATTAGGGACGGCCCACCCTCCCCTATCTCTAGGTAGAGTCATATATCTAAGAGCCCGCCTTGGGCGCTGTCCAGCCCATAAAAACCATGAGACTACCTGATCTAACTTCTGAAACCAAATTTTATTTATATCTAAAGGAATTGCTCTAAAGCAATATAATATTTTGGGCAGAAATATCATTTTAATGACATTGCTTCTACCAATTAATGTCAGATATAAGTTATTCATTCTACGAGAATCCAATTTAATTTTTTGCACTAATGGTTTCAGATTAATATCAACAATGTCTTCGGGTTTGGAGCTTATTTCGATACCTAAATATCTGGCACTTGCAACTATCCGTGAATCCACTAATATAGCTTTATCATTTATAACAATTTGGGTCTTACCATCATTCAAATGATAGCCGGAGATCTTGCCAAATTGCGATGTTAGAATATTTATTTCATCTAAAGCCCGGCGGGGAGCGGCTGTTATAATAGCTAAATCATCCGCGTAGCCCAAAATGTTGACGTCACCCCCTCTAGCATGCACAGGTTGAATTAATTGGTCTTCTTGAATCTTCCTAATTAAAGGGTCAATGTAAATAGCAAATAAGAGAGGGGAACACGGACAGCCCTGTCTTGTTCCACGCTTAATATTGATTACCCCCGACTGTGCTCCCATCAGGGCAATTGTCGCAATTGGATCTTTGTACATACTTTGGATTGCTCTTATAAATCCATCCCCTATACCATAATACTTCATGACGGCCCATAAAAAAGACCAGGAGACCCTATCAAATGCCTTTTCTGTGTCAAGCAGAATTAAGGCCATAGGGTCTCCTGTAACCTTGGTATAATCAAACAATGTTATTGTCCGACGAATATGATCAATAGTTTCCCGACCGGGCACAAAGCCATGTTGTTGGGGAGATACCATTTTTTAATGACTCTCGCCAATCTATTTGCTAAAATCTTGGAATAAATTTTAACATCACTATTGATCAAAGTTATGGGCCGATATGCTCCTAGATCGGTCGCCACTTTCCCTTTCTTTAAAAATATAACAATTTTTGTTAACCTCCAAGACTCTGGAGGTGTGTCCCCGCTCTGAACCAAACGAAATATCTCAAGCAGTATTGCCGCCACCTGTGTTCGAAAAATCTTATAAAATTCGCCGGGTAAAAGATCAGGCCCAACAGCTTTGCCGGATGGAAGTGAGTCAATAGCATTAAGTATTTCTTCCTGGCTAATCGGAGCATCCAAATTATCCCGATCTACAGAAGTCAATTGAACCAACTTAACCGCCTTAAGATATCTATTAATTTCATCCTGAATCCCACAATTATCACTTATATCCTCCAAATATAACGTCTGATAAAATTTCTGGAAAGCCAAGAGAATTGCACCTGAATCAGTAACCAACCCAATATCTGGATCGAGAATACCCGTAATCTGAGTTTGTGCCACTTTTTCTCGGATCCGGACCGCTAACATATGGCCGACCCTTTCATTGCTCTCGTAGAGTTTAGACCGCCAGGCTAAGTATCTACCCACCGATTTAGCAGATGAGATTTCAGTTATAGCAGATCTCGCAATTATAATCTTAGTTTGAGCTGTTTCGGCATCCCCACCCTCCGATAGTACCTTAGCGAGATTAGTCTCGGCTTTCCCCAATGTTTCGTACAGCTCCTTGATCTTATTCCTCTCATTCTTCTGAGTCTCCCACCCAAACTGCGAGGTCTCCCCCCTGATCCCTGCTTTACAAGTATCCCAGACATTCTGAATACCCGTACTACCCATATTTTCCTTTAAAAATCTAGTGATCCACATTGCCTTATAGAAGTTATCAGTCAACAAAGCCCTATTAAAAGTCCAACCGGTTATTTGTTTCTTACATTTGATATTCACTTCAAGTACCAGAGGGTTGTGATCAGACATTACCCTAGGAAACTTAGTGATTTTACTGCCCTGTACCAGACATTGAGAAATAAAAAAATAATCCAGTCTTGCGTGAGTTCTGTGTGGAGCAGAAAAATAAGTAAACCCTGGGTCGTTACCCTCTAACTGTGCCCAAATATCAACTAACCCCTGCAGCTCTTTTAATTGGGAAAGAGACTTAAAAACCTTCGGTTTCCGCCCTTGATATGTTATACCAGGATGATTAAATACTGCACAGCCCAAATTTATATTAAAATCACCACATAGTATAATCGGGGATGGCCAGCCCACCAGTTCTAAACTCAACCAATTATATAATTCAGGATCATCCACTACTGGTCCATAAACAGAACATAATGTGAACAAACTATTATCAATTGAGCATTGTATAATAGCCCATCTACCATATTTATCGGAAAGAGAACGAGTAAAATTTGCCATGCCCCGGCGTGCAAATATTGCTACACCTTTAGTCTTGACCTCCTGCTTGGTCCATGAGACTAATTGAAACCCCTGAAACTCCATAATTTTATTTCTGCTGGCTTCTATGTGTGTTTCTTGGAGGCAAAGGATATCTGCCTTCAAGAAGCGAATGTCTTCCTTTATTCTACGCCTTTTTACCGCGTTATTTAAACCACAAATGTTCATAGAAGCAATCCTAATACACCCCATTATTAATGGCTAACAAATCTAGATACCTAATATCCCAAGTCATTACAAAATACATCTCAAAACAATCCAAACCTACCCCACATACAGACCCCTTTCTCCCAAATACGATCCACCGCTCTCGCCCCCACCATCCCCCTACACCCCTCAATAAGGCAAAAGGTCCTCAGACCCTTGTGATGCCTCCCGCATTCCTGTGTGAGACCCTGTCACTCCCCAACCTATCTTAAAAACCCAAACAAGATAGAACCAACTCAATTAAAATTTAGAACAGCCCAAAAATACCGTAATCACCCATGTACATACAATATATCACATCATTGACTTCCGGCCTGCTCACTCGTGGGGAGACAGAAGGAGGAAGGAAAAAAAAAATTCAGAAAGTCCCAGACTCATTCAACCACCATTAACCTCCTTTAGATAATTTTCCGCCTGTATGTCAGAAGTGAACACCCTAACCCTCCCCTGATAAATAACTTTCAGCCGAGCAGGGTTCATCAAATACACTTCACATCCAAGCTTTTGGAAGGGGCTTATCAGCTGCCGCAGCCGCCATCTTCTCTCCACAGTTGTGTGACAAAAATCTGGCCGTACAAAAAATGTCTGGCCCTCAACTGATTTTTTTGCGTCCGGTCTTGCCTTTTCGAATATCGCCTGCCGCAAAGAAAATTCCCCCAAAAATTAAAATTGCTCGAGGCTTAGGGTTAGGATTAGGGCCGGGGTTGCTTTTTACCATTAGGGGAAATCTATGTACCCGCTGAATCTCAGCTTCCCAGTTCCAATATGATAGTTCTGGGAAAGCGGATTTGAAAAGCTTAAGTACAAAACCTCGTACATCACTCCCCTCGGCTTTCTCTTCAATACCCAGCAAACGTAAGTTATTTCTCCGCTGCCTATTTTCGGATTCCTCAAGTTTCCACAAAATATCCATCATTCTTGCGTCGTTGGCGTTGGTTTTTGATCGGTGCTCTCCAACCCGGCCTCTAATCCTACTACACGTTCCTCCAGGGCGGTAGTTCTTACAACAATCTCAGAACAGGCTTTTGTAGTTGTACGAATAGCGCCCTGGATTTTTAGTAGCGAGTTGGGCTCTTTTATGCTCCTGGCGAGCCTCTACTTGCATAGCCTTTAGCGTTGCGTAAATTAAACCAATTGAAGGAACCGGTTCCAATTTACTCTCCGAAACAATGGTAGCTTCCGCCTGGAATCCTGGCCCTTGCTCCCCTCAGCAACCAAATTAGTAGTAGAGTAATCCCATTGAAGGTGCTCATTAGTGTCGGAGTGAGAACTGCCATGTCGTAAGCCCGCGGGGCTTTTCTTCCTAGCACGATTCGATCGGTTAGTAGCCCTCCTTAATGTATCTGCAGTCGTGGGGGGGCTATCGCTGTCATCCCCGAGGCATCAATATCCGTATTGTCAAGATCACTGGCATTATTGAGATCAGATTCTTCTGCCAAAGAAAAAAAGTTTTCCCCGTCTGGAGTACCAGGCACAATGTCCCCCATTTCCTGCTGCTCGCCAACACACTCGGTAGGGGCTAAGATGGTAATTACATCCATTCCCCCTCATGTTCCCTCCGATTAGAAACTTCTTCTCCTGCTCCCCGTGCTAGGGTGTTTAAAACCTCAGGGACATTAGGCAAAGTGCAAGTTTCAACAGAACTGAGAGGATCCAATGTAGCGATCTCAGTCACATCAGATACACTGTTACAAGCTGTATTAGTAGCAGTGTCAGTGCCGGCGTTTATCAGTGTGTTTGACATTTTCTCCAACAGCGGCTTAATCTGTTTTCCGCTTACCGGCTTGCCAGAGAACATCGCTGGAACCGTCGGAGTCTTCCCTCTCACAACTCCTTCTGAAGATTGTATTCCGCTCCCGGCAGACCCGCCGTTGCTCCCCACCCTCTCCACTCTTCCCTGAATGGGAGTGTGAGCCACTTCAGTCTCCTTTGCTACAGGCAGCTTTCTGGGCGCTGGAACAGCTTTGGAGCCAGTCGCTCCCTCCCTTGGAGCCGCTCTCCGTGGACCCATCCTGTTCTGGCTAGCGCTCACGTTCGCGCTCTCACACAGCTGCTTGCTCCCAGCGAAGCACGCCCGCCAAGCCCTCAGGTACGTCCGACTTAGCAGAACGCTAAGACCAAGCCTCGCCGCACGTTTCCACGAGGTGTAAATCTCCTGAAAGATAGTCATCCAGAATGAGGGAGGTTACGATTCCATTCTGCTATATTTCTCTCAACCATCAGGCTCAATTAGGCATTAACCCCACAAAAGAACCACAGCGGTCGAGGAGTGACTCTCACACAGGTCACGCAGCCGCCATCTTGCCTCAAAGAAAACACTTTCAAATAAATTATTATTTTTAATCTAAACTAAATCTGCGGTACAGGCATATGAATTCAAAAGCGAGATTCAACTTGCAGACGTTACATGCTGCGCGACTCGAGACAAACCATGCAGGAGCAAAAGAAAACAAGCGGGAGGGGAGGAGGAACTGCATGGAACAGGTGTCCTCGGAATGCCTCTGACGAAATGCAAATGGCATGTGTGTTTGTAAGCTCGAGGGGGAAGTGCACCAAGCAGGCACCCTCGGAATGCAAGAGATGGCCAACCAAAGAAAAACAATTGGTGATGTCCGCTGGGAGGGAACCAAGCACACAAAGGCGGGACACATGGGACAGTATTGATCAACCAAAGTAAAGGAATTTAGAAAGGCAGGCCATCTAATCAACCAGAAGCACTGGGCGTGTTGAATGCCCATATCCTGAATGTAGCATGTCTTGAAGAGACAGCACAAGCACTGCCTAGGTATTACCTAAAAATACATCTGGTACTTACTTACCCATGATATAAAAAAAGAGTTGCATCTTCACTAAAACATTTACGTTCTGCCGAAATCAATTGAGTCTTACAAGTGAAAAGATATTCACACATAAGTATGTTAAGTCCCTGAGCTTGTGGTTGAATAAAATAGTGAAAATATAAACCTATCATGATGACTTACAACACTGTATGCAAATCAAAAGATTGCCAATGATTTGTGTATATATAAGATCTGGGGTAATTCAGTTTTATTTAAGTGCAAATCTGTAACCTTATGTACATAAGTTTTTATGAAATTTAAATTTGGTTCTCTATCATTAGGAGATAATATTTGGCTCAAAAAGGACTGTTCACATGTCCAGCTGGGCTGACAATATTGTAATTCTTGTGTGCAAGTATTGTTCTTTTTCCAGGCCTACTGTAGCTACAAAAGAAATGTATTTGATCAATAGTTGTAAAGTGCGCTATAAAATGTATGAGGAAGCTGTAGCATTTACATTAAACCACGTTGCCTTCAGTAAACATTTGTTACTGCTTGAAGAAATTTGTGAATCAAGTTCAAAGCTGTAAAAGGGGAAAGCTTCCTTCATATAACATTTCTTCATATACGGAATGTGAAAAGTAATGGTTGTATTTGATTTTGTAAACATAGTGCAATGAGGATTTTTACCATACAGGTATTTTATGAAGGAATGTAATTTTTTTTTTTAAAAGATGTAGTGTTTCTGTAGATCTACTATGAAATATATAAAGAAATACAAAAAGTGCTAACTTGCTGATCTTTTTTTTTTATTTAACAGAGTTTTATATAGCGCAAACTTGACCCGAAGGTATCGGGTATCAGAGCGCTTTACATAGCACCAGTTGCGTTACATGAGGACACAATCTGAGTCTTCCTTTCCAGTTCCCTGTGAACTATGGATTTCAGCATCATAATAGCAGCCCTCAAACCACTCTAAAAGGTTTACCAATGTCAGGGCTATTAGGCATATGTTGCAAATTCTCCGGCAGTATTTATATTCATTTACTTTTAGCTAGAAACAATGTTTTGGGGACATTTGATGGGAACATTATGTGGCAAATGTGGTAAATCCAGAATTTTGCCGTAAATGCTACAGCCACCACATCACATAAATTCACTGACCCTCACCATTGGTTTTTGTTTTATAAAACATTTAATTCATGGAAGATAAACAAAAGCTCAACAATCTAATTCCAATCTTTGCCCATTTTTAGTTGCACTTTGATGCCTTTTTTATCTAACTATCCCAAAATATACACATAGTATAAAAAAATACATAACGAGTAACATATGTACTATGGTCCCAAATTGCCACCTGAGTGTTCTGTTGCCATTTACAAACCACTCAGCCCTCTGCCTTTCGGTTTATATGACCAGAACCACTCTGGCAATATTGTTCGATATTACACATTTACCCCTTATGTATCCCATGTATAGTAGATCATTGGGTGCTTATATTGCACAAAATGCATGGCTATAAAAATCTAAATTTCACATTGAAGTGTAAAGATGGTAAATATTTCACAGTTTTCTGTAAAATAAGGTTGTCATCACTATAATGACAGCCCCCAAATCACTGCAGAGCTTTACCATTGCCAAGGCTCCTACAATCATGCATCCTGGGAGACCAGATTGTGTGGCAAAGTTACTTAAAATCTACAGAAAAAGGCAAATTATGTGGGACACTCTCTGGCAGTCATATTCTCATCCATTTGAGCTAGAACAACATTTTTTGTGAACTCCTCATATTATTTGGCAAATGCAGTAAATCCATAATTATGCAGTAAACACAACGCAGCTACAGAATTGCATTAATCCACTGGACCTCACCATTGTTTATTGCTTTAAAAGCTAATCCTTCTCATTCTAACCAATGGTCAATTTGGGATGCATTTTGAAGAAAGGGTTTCCAAGCAAACTACCCTTAAATAAACATGCAATCAATCACTCAACAAGCTTTATTCGGTTTTAAAACGAAACCATCAAAGCACACAATTAAAAACTTACAATAAATACCACATCTAATATATCACAGAGAAAAACATATGAATCCATCTAAGATAGTCAGCAAATCACAACATTAACGCTCAGACAATACACATAAAAGCGCTCATGAACATTTTCTACAATCCTCGTACAGTTAGGAAATAACATTAGTGACATTAACAGCCTTTATAATGTTTAGTGCAATTTGTCATGCTTTAAATCCCCAGTGCGAACAATATTTCAAAACAGTCCTGATAAGTTGTTAAAACAGCAATTTGTTCCTGTGACATAGGGTAGATTTTAAAAAGGAAGTTACGCAGGAGCACACAAAGGGTAAGCTAAGTTGCTGAAGGAAAAGCAGGGTGGGTCTACAGGTAACAAAGCCCGAGCTTCTCAAAATAGGAATTAAAAAGCACTTAGTGAATGTGACGTAAAATTTACATAAAAAATTAAAGTGCAATACATTTTGGGTGGGGAATTCATCACAAGGACAGATCAAAATTAACGATCGATCCTTCTGCCCCAAGGAGGAGCAGAAATAACAACGTATAATACTGCATCTAAATTTGGTGAGGAGGGACCTTTCCCAACTGTTGGTAGCCATGCCCAAATCGGCTTCAGCACCCACTGTCATGAAGATACTGAGATGCTCATGGTTGATACCCTTGGCTAATTCCACCGCCTCCCCCCTGAGGGCAAAGAAGTTCACTTTAAGCATCTTTTGTCCTTAAGGGTTAGATTTTGGGGGTTTGAGAAAAGTGAGGTTCTGCCCAGTTGATTGGCTGCAGATTGAATATTTCATTTCATTTTCATTTTAATAGTTTTATAAAGCACACATTTGCCAGAGGCGTCTTAGCGCTAGGCGTTCCTGCTGGAATAAAAGTGAGAAGGTCTACTAGTAATGGATAGAGAAAAGCCAGGTCTTTAACATTTTTATGAACATAGACATATTAAATTGCAACCTCAATGCAATGAATAGGGAATTCCACAACCTGCAAGCTAAAAACGAGAAACTTCTTCCTCCCCATTTGGACCTCTTGATGTTGGGGATCACTACTAACTCAACAGTGCTGAATCTTAAGTTGCGATTTGGTACATGCCAGGAAATATGGTGTTGAAATTAAGCAGGACCACCAGAATACAAGGCTTTGTGAGCAATACAAAGGGCCTTGAATTTGACCCTCTCGGTTACTGGTAACCAATGAAGGTCACGAATGCTCTTAGAGATTGAGCTGAACTTGTTTTTTTTTTTTAATCTGATGAGCAGCTGTGTTCTGAAGTGATTGAAGTTTTACCTGATACTTTTTTGGATGCCAAGATAGAGAGCGTTGCAGTAGTCTATCCTTGACAGAATCAATGCAACAATAACCATCTTCTGCAAATCGATTATAATAAAAGGAAACTCCTTCCTCAAAATCCTGAGGAGATGGAAACAAGAAGATGTAATCTTATTTATCTGATCTGAGAAGCAGAGTTGATCGTCAAACCATACTCCGAGGTTTTTACTACTGGTAAATAAGGTCAAACTAACAGAAATGGTGTTGAACACTTGTTCCAGGTCAAGCGCAAGGCAAGCAGAGTATGGCCAAGTCACCTCAGCTGCCTCCATCAGCTGAAATAACCGTAGAAATTTTAGGGTAGTGGTTCTGTGGGGGCCAAACATATTTTGATATAAGTGGATGAGGTCTTGCAAGTGTGGAAGTAGTCTGTCTGCTAAAATGTTGCTGAGAATTTTATAGGCTGCAGTTTATTGTATTATCATGGTGTATTTTCAATGTACAGGACTAGAACAGGTGTCTGTGACACTATGTAACTATGCTGGGCATATCAAACTGCCATAAATATGAGGTATAGCATAAGAATGAGTAAATTAATGTACGACCGGGCATTTAAGTCACTTGCAGGTCAATTGCATGACAATATGTAACATAAGGTCAATCATATGATACTATGTAATGTCATGTGACACTATGTTATGTTAATAATTTTGTATAGTATGCGAATACCAAATAGCGTCTTGGCGCTAGTGTCAGATCTGATTGTCATCGAACAGGCGGGGAAGGAAATTCAAACGGAAGAGCAGGAGGAGCAGAACAGCCAAGTTTTTAGTTGTTTTCTAAATTTCAGATGATTAACTCTGAGATGGTCTGGCATAAAGTTCCACCATTTGCACGTAGAGTATGAGTAACTACTTCATCCCCAGTGCCCTTTTTTAATTCTGGGAGTGATTACCTGTCTTGCTGTGCAGGACCGCAGGGTGCGTGTAGGTACGTACCATTTAAAGACTTTTTGGAAAAAGAGAGGACCAGCCTGGTGCAGAGCCTTATGTGCCCAACATAAGGCTCTGAACTTGATTTGTGCCCTGATTGGTAGCCAGTGCAGTTCCTCAATGGTTTGGGTGACTGAGCAAAATTTTGGAAGGTTCATCAGAACCCAGACTGCTGCTTTCTGAAGAGTCTGCAATTTATTTTGCATACGAGATTGAGAGCCTACATACAAGGCATTACAATAGTCTAGTTTAGAGACTGCTAGAGCTCTTATAACTGATTTTCTTAACTCTGTTGGGAGGATGGGAAGAATTATTAAAAATGTTTTAGAGTAAGAAAACAGGAGGACGTTACCTGATTTATGTGGTCCGTGAATGCTAGCTTAGCGTCAAAAATGACACCCAAGAATCTTGCTTTCTGGACTTGCAGTTGGAGGGATCCAAGGTTGGAGTGCCACCATGTAGAATTCTAATAGGAGGTATCATGGCTAAAGAGCAGTACCTCCGTTTTGTCAGTATTCAGTTTTAAACAATTCTTCTGCATCCAGTCCGCAATGCTACCCATGTAGATGTTAAATTGCTTAGCCACATTTTCAGGTTCAGAGGATACAGACACCACAATTTGGGTGTCGTTGGCATAGGACAAAACTGAAAAGCTGCATGATCAGATGAGTTTGATCAAAGGGGTAATGTAGGTATTAAAAAAGGGTGGGACTCAAGGAAGATACCTGGGGAACCCCATAGGGGAGAGTAAACGGGTCAGAGGTAAAATCATCCAGAGCGACCACTTGCTTTCTATTGGTCAAAAAAGGGTCAATCAGTTTTATGCAGTACCCTGAGTACTAATACTATTGAGATGGTTGACTAACAGGGAATGGTCACCCTTATCAAATGCGGCCAAAAGACCCAACAGTATGAAGACCGTTTTTCCCCCTCCATCTACGATACTTCTGATTTATTCCTTGGCCGCCACTAGGGCACGTTCCGTGCATTGAGTGGGTCTGAACAGTCAATCAATCAATCAGGGGTTTGTTAAAGCGCGACTACTCACCCGTAAGGGTCTCAAGGCGCTAGGGAGGGGGGGTGCAGGTTCCATCCATCAAGGAGAGGGTCTGTCGAAGAGCCAGGTTTTGAGATTTCTTGCATAGATGGGGAGCGATGTTGTCTGTCTGAGGTGGAGCGGAAGGGCGTTCCATGCTTTGGCCGCGAGGAAGGAGAAGGAGCGGCCTCCCGATCTGGTCTTTCTGGTGCGGGGGACCACGGCGTAGGAGAGCTGGGCTGATCGTAGGGTCCTTTGGGGTGCGTGGAATTTGAGTCGGCTGTTCAGGTATGCTGGTCCGGTGCCATGGAGGGCCTTGTGTGCGTGGGTGAGCATCTTGAAGGTGATTCTCGCCTCGACAGGGAGCCAGTGGAGTGTGCGCAGGTGCTGGGAGATGTGGCAGTGTTTTGGCAGGTTGAGGACCAGTCTTGCGGCGGCGTTCTGGATGTTCTGTAGCTTTCGGGTGAGGTTTTTGTTTATTCCGGCGTAGAGTGCGTTGCCGTAGTCGAGTCTGCTGGTGACCAGGGCGTGAGTGACGGTCTTTCGGTGTTCGAGGGGGATCCATTTGAAGGTCTTACGAAGGAGGCGGAGGGTGTGGAAGCAGGAAGACGAGACAGAGTTGATCTGGCGGTCCATTTTGAGCTCTGAGTCCAGGATGATTCCGAGGTTGCGTGCGTGGTCCGTGGGGGTTGGCGGGTTTCCGAGGGCGGGGGCCACCAGGTGTCGCTCCAGGCATCGGGGTTTGGGCCCATGATGAGTACTTCTGTTTTGTTGGTGTTTAGTTGTAGGCAGCTGTTTTTCATCCATTTGGCGACGGCTTCCATGCCTTCTCGAAAGTTGCGTCTGGCGGTGTTGGGCTCGTTGGATAGGGAGAGGATGAGCTGGGTGTCGTCTGCGTATGACACGATGTTGAGTCCGTAGGTTCTGACGATGGGGGCGAGTGGAGCCATGTAGACGTTGAAGAGCGTCGGGCTGAGGGAGGAGCCCTGGGGGACTCCGCAGGTGGTAGGTGTGGGGTCCGAGAGGAAAGGGAGGAGTCTGACCCGCTGCGTCCTGCCGGAGAGGAAGGAGCGGATCCAGTCGAGGGCCTTGTCCTGGATTCCTGCGTCGTAGAGTCTGCGTATTAGGGTGCGGTGGGAGACTGTGTCGAACGCCGCTGATAGGTCGAGGAGGATGAGGGCTGTTTCTCCTTTGTCCAGTAGGGTGCGGATGTCGTCTGTTGCGGCGAGGAGGGCGGTTTCCGTACTGTGGTTTTTTCTGAAGCCGGATTGGGAGGAGTCGAGGATGTTGTGTTCTTCAATGAATGTGGCGCGTTGGATGTTGATGGCTTTCTCGATGACTTTCGCTGGGAACGGGAGCAGGGAGATGGGTCTGTAGTTTTTGAGGTCGGTGGGGTCCGCTGAGGGTTTCTTTAGGAGGGGGTTGACCTCGGCGTGTTTCCAGTCGTCGGGGAACGAAGCGGTCGCCAGGGAGCGGTTGATGGTGTGGCGGAGCATGGGTGCGATGGTGTCGGCGGCTCTGTTGAAGATGTGGTGGGAGCAAGGGTCCGTGGGGGCCCCTGAATGGATTGACTTCATTGTCTTCAGTGTGTCTTCCGTGGTGAGGGCTGTCCAGTCGTCAATCGCTGGTTTCCGGGTGTCGGGGTGGTTGGTGAGGGTTCAGTGTGTTGGTTGTCTTCGTCGAAGTTGTCGTAGATGCTCTTGATTTTGTGGTGGAAAAAGGTGCTGAGTTTGTCGCAGAGGTCTTGTGAGGGAGGGATGTCGGTAGACTCGCTAGTGGGTTGGGCGAGCTCCTTGATGATGCTGAAGAGTTCCTTGCTGTTGTGCGCGTGGGTGGAGATTCTGTCTTCAATCGCTTTTTTCCTCGTTTCTCTGATGAGTTGATGGTGGGCGTTGGTGGCGGCTCTGAAGTTGTCGTGGGCTTCTGTGGATTTGGTGTTCCTCCAGGCCTTTTCGAGGCGGCGGCATGTGCTTCTGGACTCTCGAAGTTCGGTGGTAAACCATCTGGCTTTCTTGGCGCGGGTATTGTTGTTTTTCTTGAGGGGGCTATGGTGTTGGTGCTGTCCGAGATCCATCTATGCAGGGTTCGGGCTGCGGTGTTGGGGTCGTCGTTTTCCGCGATGGTTGGGGTGGAGTTGTTGAGTGAGGAGGTGAGCTGGTCGTCAGTGATTTTGGTCCAGTTTCTTCGTGGAAGCAGGTGCTGGTGTCTGTGGATGTTCTGAAGGTGAAGTGGACGCAACGATGGTCGGTCCATGGGAGTTCGGTGGTGTGGCTGAAGGTGATGGAGTTTCCTGTAGTGAAGAGGGGGTCGAGGGTGTGTCCTGCTGAGTGCGTGGGCTCGGTCACGATCTGGCGCAGTCCAATGTTGTGGAGGTTGTCCAGGAGGGATGTGGTGTTGGGGTCCAGTTGGTTGTGGAGGTGGAAGTTGAGGTCTCCCAGCAGGGTGTAGTTGGTGGATGCGATGGCCTGCGGGGAGATAATGTCCGTGATGGAGTTGGCGAAGGGTCCGCGGGGTCCAGGGGGTCGGTAGATGAGGGTTCCTCGGAGGGTGGCGGTGGGGCTGGCCAGTATCTTGAAGTGAAGGTGTTCCATCAGTTCTGTGGGCTCGTCAGGGAGTGTGCTCAGGCGGAGGCTGGATTTGTGGACGATGGCGATTCCTCCTCCTGGGCGGGTGGGGCGGTCCTTCCTGGAGATCTTGTATCCTTGGGGGATGGCGATGGCGATGTCCGGTCCCGAGGTGGTGTTGGTCCAGGTTTCGGTGAAGAACGCTACGTCCGGGGTGGTGCTGTCGAGGAGGTCCCAGATTTCTGTGGCGTGTTTGTGGAGGGATCGGACGTTGAGGAGGATGCATTGCAGGGTCTTCGGTTCGGTTGTGTTCTTGTGGGCGGGTTGTGCTGGATCCGTGTTCTTGGCGGTGCTGCAGGTGTGCCGGCAGCGGTGACAGCTGAAGGGTCCGTGGGAGTCGGCTGGTGATGCTAGCTTGCAGTTGTTGTTGCGGCCTGGGTTGAGTGCGTGGAGTGCTGCTGGGTCGTAGCGTTGGCGGGGCGGAGGTCCAGGGTTCCTGGCGCTGGTCGCGTCGCGGACGGGCTTGCCTTTGACGCGCCTTTGGCGTGCCAGCGGCGCGCCCGCAGCCCGCGGCCGCTGCGCAGTGGCCGCCATTAAGTAGGGGTCGGGGAGGGCTGGACAGCTGGGAGGCGGGAGCAGGGAGGGGAGCTGGATTGGGCCGGTCGCGCTGGGGGGGGTGGGGCCGCGGGGGCAGCAGCGGCGGGGAAAGGTAGGAAATAAGGGATAAAGAAAAAAGGGAAAATAGGCAGAAATAAGGCACAAAAGAGCAGAGATGCAGAAAGGAGAAAGATAAAAGAGGGTAGAAAAACGAGTGAAAACTAGTGAAAGGGCAGAGCGAGAGGAAGGGAAAATGAGCAGAAATAAGGCACAAAAGAGCAGAGATGCAGAAAAGTGCAGAAAGGTGAAAGATAAAAGAGGGTAGAAAAACGAGTGAAAACAAGTGAAAGGGCAGAGCGAGAGGAAGGGAAAATGAGCAGAAATAAGGCACAAAAGAGCAGAGATGCAGAAAGGTGAAAGATAAAAGGTAGAAAAACGAGTGAAAGAGCAGAGTTAGAGGAAGGAGACAGAGGTCCACTGGACCACCAGGGATGAGGCGCAGGGAAACCTGCGGGTGGAGGAGGGCCTCGATCACCAACACTCGAGAGTGCAGGGGCAGGCCTCACTTAATGGTGGAGCTGCGAGGGTGGGAGAGCAATTTCACTGACAATGAGTCAGTGGTCTTGCTCCAGGTGTTGTGAAGGGTCAAGAAGGTTGGCGGTTTCAAGAAAGGTCATGATCTCTTGGTTCATGGCCTTTTCTAGGATCTTGGCCGGTAGGGGGAGGCGCAAAATTGGCCTGTAATTCTTCACATCAAGTGGGTGAAGAGAGTTTTTTTTTTAAAAGGGTAGGATGGATGCCTTTTTCCACATGGCTGGAAATCATCCAGAAGTAAGTATCTTATTAAGGAGCACAGTAAAATGAACTGAAATGGTCTTTGATACTGGGTGGAGAACCTGAGGAGGGCAGGGGTCCGAGGAGATACCTGATTTTGAGGCTTTCTCTTCAGTTAGTGGGGTAAAGGTTGCCAAAGTGGAGGAAAATTGACTTGAATTATCAGAGTTGGTTTCCTGAACCATCTCTGTCATTGGTGGAGACTCTGAGTTTTCCGAAGTTGCTGTGAATTCCAAGAAAATATTGTTTAGTTTAGTCTGGAGAAAATCTGCTATTTTGCCACAAAGTTGTTGAACTGGAGTGATTGTGTGTGTATTACAGAAGCTGGATAGTGACATCACTGTATTGAAGAGCTCCTTAGTGGAATTGCTGGCTGCTTTTATTTTCCCATTAAAAAAATTATTTTTGGTTACACCTATACAGCTTTTATATTCTTTTATCAGTGTTTTATACTTTATTTTTTTATCTGGACTATAGTTCAACCTACAGAGCTGCTCCTGTCGCCTACATTTTTGTTTCAGTTCTCTAAGCTGCTGAGAATACCACAGTGCAGAAGGGGTCGGCCTATAGTTTGGCCTAGTTTTTAGAGGAGCTAATTGCGAACTGCCTCCATATCTGAGCCTTATGCATATATCGCATGTATACTGTAGAGCCAAAAAACAAAAACCTCTCCCCTCACCCACGCTATGCCGACCCCAACTGGGCATAGACGGGAAATACCCTCCCTCTCATACCAAAACATTACCCTAATTAGTTTCAAAACAGCAAAAAGAAAAACAAGCATCTCTGCTGTGAAGTGAGTAACACACAGGGGCGGATGTTGCTGGTGAACACACTTGTCCTCCTGTGGCATCTAACCGTCCTACCACTATATGTTCCATCCGGGGGATGGTTACCCAACTGAGGAATAGTTGTAAGGTGTGCAATTCTCCCCGTAAATAACTCATTACAGTTGGGTGGTAATAGACGTTCAGAGATTATGGCATTAATAAATGTGATCAGTACCTGTTAAGGCGATACCTTGCAATCCGCCATAGCTACTATTGTCTCCCAACGCTGAGTTCCTACTTATTCCTAGTATTCATTATAAGGTCAAACATATTTGAGCTTAGTCCGCTATACCTAGTGTTTGAAATGAACATGCATTAGGTAGTTAAGTGTCAATCTTGGTGATCAAGTTCGCTAGTGGGTGTTCTATCTTGCTCGTTGAATTCTGTAGATCGCTTTCGTGTTTCCGCCTTACTATGGTCTTTGAGGGCCTGCTGCAGCAATTTGGGGTCAGTGTAGATAGTAGTCCGGCCATTCATGGTGACCTTTAGTCTGGCTGGGTATAGCATGGCGTACTCCAGGTTGTGCTCCCGTAGCTTGCACTTCATTGGCGCAAATTGCCTTCTCGCCTCCTGCACCCTTGGAGTAAAATCCGGAAAGAGCGACAGCACGGTGCCTTCAAACTTAAGCTCTCGCGCTTGCCTCAGCGCAGCGTCTCTATCCCGGTAGTTTAGCAGTGCGCTATCACATGCCGGGGGGGGGGGGGGTTGCCAGGGGGTGGCTTTGGAGCTAAGGAGCGGTGCGTCCGTTCCACCATGAACACTGGGGAGAATGTGTTGCAACCAAGCAAGTTCACCAGCAGCTGCTCTGTGTATGGCTCCATGTTTCCAGTTGCTGCAGTTTCCGGCAAGCCAATGATGCGTATATTGTTACGCCTGGACCTCGCTTCCAGGTCCTCGGACTTGTCTTGCATTGCCGTTAGAAGCTTCCCCATTTGTTTTTGATTGTTATTGTTCTCCATTTGGGCATCTTCTACTTCAGACAACCTTCTTTCCGCCATATCTAGGCGTTCTGCATGTTTGTCAATCCGTTCGGTCATACGGTCCAGCCGATAGGACAGGGAGTCTATCTTCCCGTCGATCGTGGTGAGACTCTTCTGCATGGCCATCAGTATCTGACGTATATCACCCCCAAGTTCATCAGTAGCATTCCCCTGCTCTGAAACTACTGATTCTTCTCTGTTTCTCGATGCTTTGCATTGTTCAAAGTGTAATTTCGCCATGGTGGCGCGCGTTCTCGACCTCCCAAGAGCAGCAGTTCGCTCAGGGCCAACAATTCCTTGTGTGGAGGACCTACTTCTCAGCAATTCGTAGCCACTTAGGATGTTGGTTGTTTTGCCCAGCGACCGTAGGTTTATTTACTGCAGTGTCCGACATCCCCACTCCTCATGGACCTGCTTCCACTGCTTCCTCCACTGCTTACAGACTCAGTGTGTGTCAAAATGGTTGCGTTGGTGGTTTATGATATGGGGATACAGGAGTAAGGGCCGCAGCTCTCCACGCGCCCTGCATTGCTGGCTTTATAATATGCCCTCTCTTTCTCAGTACGCTCTGCAATTATTACCGCAGTTGACTCGGGCAAAGAGCGCTCCACCACTCGTCGCAGTCGTATCGCCAGCAATCTCTTGCCCCCAAATTTATCCTGTCCACACCGGTCCAAACACGTATTTCACCCCGGTGAGTAGAGCAAGAATCCAATAATCAGCTTACAGTGCGGTGGGAGACACAGCGTGTCAGAATGTCGACATGGGGCGTGGCGCTATGTTCACTCACCGTATCGGACTCTGGCTTGCGAGGATCCGTGCTGCGGGTCCCCCCGACTCCGCTCCTTGCTCAGTGGTTCCTCCCGCGGTCACACACGACCGCTGCCTCCCGGGGCTCAGGCGGGCTCCACCCACGTTGTCTGGCTGCTCGCAGCAATCAATTTACCAGTCAGCTGCGCTGCATTTTCAGGATCTGCTGGGAGTCACCGTCGCCCCGTGCCACCACGGGAGTCATCTAGGTCGGTGCCACTTGGATCCCTGCCATGGTGAGCACCCCTCCGGTATTGTGGCCGCGCTGAACTACTGCACCCTCATCGACTAGGCCGCAGCTCTGGCCTCCACGCAGCCACCTTCAACGGCCACCTCTGGCAGCGGCAAACACATCTATTTGTTGCTCATCGCGGGTTCTATCAGCTCCAGTGCAGTGAGGGCAGGCTCTCCCTCGGATGATGCCGATACCTTAAGGATATGTCGGACGGATTACGGAGCTTGGTTAGGCTGCGGCCATCATGGAGCCAGGTAAGCTCCGCCCCCCTAACAATAGTGTCTGTGACACTATAGAACAATGCTGAGTGCATCAAACTGTCATAAATAGGAGGAACATTGTACATAAGAAATAATAAATTAATATATGACTGGGCGGTTTAGTTGCTCGCAGTCCAATCATGTCTGTTACTGAATGATATTTCATGAAACTTCTCCCACTCAGAATCTTTGTTCTTCCTCTGACAATTTACTATAGCTGTCCTAGATTATCCTCACCTACACTTTCGAGGTCCCTGGATCAACATTGCATGAAACAATCAAGGGGGTATCCATCAGGGACCTATCGATATTAATTTTTGAAGGGTCATGGAAACATTTCCAGAAGGAGTACAATCACTTTTTCAGGCCACAAATTCCTTTGGTTTTGACTTTCACAACTGTAGTAACAATTTGTTTATACTTATATGCCGGTATTTTGACTATGGAATTGACACCATTCCAATATGGCAGTCACACCGTACTTTCCTTCACCTATACATATGGAATGAGTCCTTTTTCACCTGCAGTTAATTCTTTGAGTCGTGTGGACTTTTTATGCATTTTGAAGCAGGAGAGACACTGATGTTTTCCAATCATGAACTATGTAAGTGTATGTTTTTCTTTTTAGTTGAACCAATCAGATAGACTTCAGGACACAGAATTTCATTCCACTGACCAAATGATTAATAACCACCATTTCAATATGGCTGACACCTTTATCAGCATACGGCAGGTTACCACTAGTCATTCTTCCATTGTTTAGGACCACGCTACTTTAAGCCTCTGTTCCGTGGGGCCAGCTACATGACACAAAACCTTCGGAAGCCAGTCCACATATATCCAGTCAGTCTGCAGTATAAAACTTGTTTACATAGGGGATGCGGTACTGTTGAAGCACAATAGAGTGCGACTACACCAGACCATTGTTTTTTATTTTTTTATTTTTACTTTCAGCTTTTCATGATTGGAAGCCTCACACGATGAGGAATCGGCTATAACTTTGTCTGTTATGACATCAATACACCTAACTAAGAGGGATGACTACTGCATGGCTGTAATGATTCTTTTTTCATTTTGATACCGGGTAAGCTGCATGAGAATTATGACTAGATCTTATTTGGACTAGGAAATTCCTCTTCTGGTTCGTTGCTTAATTTGGCCCCTCAACATTTTATCATCGGATTAACTTAGGATAACTGGACAAAACTCGTTCAATTACTTCTGGCATCTGCACAAAACTGATGATAAGGTAGCTGTATGTTTTATGTGCACCTATTTTTGTCTTATAGAACCGCAATAACTTTGTTATACTTCGCTGGCATGTCGGTTTTGGAATGGGATGTAACATACTAGACAGTTAATGCATGAAACACATTGGGTCAGATACAATACGTGCATCACATGTAGCAGTTGTCATTATATTCACCTGCAAATATATTATCATTTTCTACTAGGTGCTTACACTTGGCATTTGTTTTGGTGAGAAACAAACACTCCTGGCTGAACTAGGTGGGCACTGTTTTCTTGAGAGGTGCATTTAGGTACAAATCAATTTTTGTCGAAATACATTATATATTTTGAATTTGTTACAGCCTTGTAAAGGTCTCTGCCAGATAAAACACGTGTTGACTGTTGGATGTGTGTACTTATTTGGAAAACTGGACTCCTTGGACATAAACAGAGAAGAAGACATGAATTTTTGGATATTTATTCAAGACAAGAATTGCTATTGTTTACATTTACTGTATTGTAGTGCTCCGGTGTTGCATTGTAATTTTGGATTTGATTGTAAGCCATCTTGGGGTAACAATGTATGTGACACCTTATGGGTAGCAGGGTGTCAGACACTGTCAGTACCACTTAAACTTACATCAAAGGGATATTCTACAGTTGTAGCAACATACTAACCAGAATTTATATATGAAGGATGTGCGATTGATTTTGACCACTGTAACCTCACTATATTCCTGTGAAACAAATATTTATTAAAGTTATTTAGGAGCTAAAGCGGATTAACGAGAGTATTCAGAGAGACGTATTCAGATACAACATATCAGCCTACCCAGAGAAGACCACTCACCCAATCTAGAAATCCATACCAATACGGCAGGAACGGATCTCTAGCGAGGGTGCTAAAAGTGGGACAAAAGTGCATTTGCCATGGAGACTGATTCACTTCATCAATGGTGAATGCCAACAGGACCGCCATGTTGATATGGCATGCTCTGTATTCTCTTTTGCTTTTCAGCAACAAACCCCTAAGTGGGGTATGGTGCTCTTAAGCATGAGAAAATGCCCCAAACTTGCAGGGAGTTTTGTCTTGGCATGACAGGGATAGTTTTACATTGTCATGCCTGGCCCTCATGTCTTGCATGACAGTGCCAACCCTGAAAAATGTCAGTAGTACTTGTCCCATCCTAAATAGGGCAAGGCTGCTGCCTCAGTGGCGTGGTGTGCATGTGATGGAAGGGCTGATGGGTAAAGATGTTTTGACTGCACAGCCAGTAGAAGCTCCGCCATTAGAAACCTAGTGGTTCCTCACCTCTAAAATGGCAGGGAGAACCATAAGTTTGGTCGGTGGCACAACAGAAATTTATACCAAGTCTTCTCCACTGCAAACATTAAATGATGCTCATTGATGCTTGTTTCCTCGTTTAAGGAAGTGCATCATTAAGGATAGATGCAGAGAATCTGCTCTCCGCCCCAGCAGCTCCGCTGTTGTGCCGCTGCCCCTACACCTCTCTGTAAGGTAGGTGTTCAAGGCCCTCTTCCACCTGCAGGCTCCTGCCTGCGCCTCATCCCTGGTGGTCCAGTGGGAGAGCCTTGCTCTTCTGCTGGTCTGCTGTTGTCTGTCTTGTGTTTGTGCCCGTTTTCTGTCTTTTGTCTGTCTTTTTTGTTAGTTGTGCCTCTGTAATTGTCATTTCTGTATTCTGTCTATTCTGCCCGTTTTTAATTTTTTCATTGTTCCTGTGCCCTTGTTTGTTTCCTCCGTGCCCGTATTCGCCACCCTTTTTCCTGCCGCTGCTGCCCCCGCGGCCCCTCCCCCCTGCCGGTTCCCGCTCCCTCCTCCCAGCTGCACTTCCCTCCCCCTTCTCTATTTAACGGCAGCTGCTGTGCAGCCGCGCCACTGGCGTGCCGAAGGCAAGCCCGTCTGCGCCCGTCCGCGACCTGACTGCGACCAGCGCCACGGACCCTGGTTCTCCAACCACCCACCGCTACGACTCAGCTGACCTCCACGCACTCAACCCCGGAAGAAACAACAACTGCCAGCTGTCTACGCCGATCATCACCCACGGCCAGTTCTCCTGCAGACACTGCCGACAATCCTTCACCACCCTCCGCACTACCACGGCCGCCGCACCAACGCCGGATGCCAACATCCCCGAAGCCCTGAGGTACATCCCCCTCAACGTGAGCTCCCTGCACAGACATCCTATGGAGATCTGGGACCTCCACGACACCCTCTCGCCAGACGTTGCCTTCTTCACGGAAACCTGGACCAACGCCACCTCCACCCCCGACATCGCCACCGCCATCCCCGACGTATACAAGGTGGGACCACCCCAACAACCCAGGAAGAGGACTCGCCATCACACACAAGAGCTCCCTCCGACTCTCCACCTCCAGCACGAGCAACTCCCCATCCACCACCGAACACCTCCATTTCCAGATCCAGACCAGTGCCAGAACACCCCTATGCGGCACCCTCGCCTACAGACCCCCGGACCTCGAACTTCGTTCACCACTACCATCGCCAACCTCATCGTGCCCCACGCCATCGCCTCCATGGACTATATACTCATCGGAGACCCAGCTTCCACCTCGAAAACCTCAGCGACACCAACTCCGCCACCCTCCTGTACAACCTCGCCAACCTCGGACTGAAACAGCTCGTTACCACCCCCACCCACAAGGCAGGACACACCTTCGACCCCATCTTCGCAGGAGGGAACAACATCCACTTCAACCACATCACCCAACCCACCTGGACGGACCACCACTGTGTACACTTCTCTTTCAACAATGCCACCGCTCACAAACCCACACCACACCCACCGCGAAGGAACTGGAGCAAGGTCACAGAGGAGCACCTTAACTCCACCCTCAACCACGATCCCCCTCCCACCTAGACCGACGCCAACTCTGCAGCCAAAGAACTACACCGGTGGATCACCAACTGCGCAGACAAGCTTGCCCCCCTCCGCAACCCCGACAGACAGCGCCCCATGAAAGCCACCTGGTTCACCACCGACCTCCAAGAATCCAGACGCACCTGCAGACGTCTTGAGAAACGATGGAGGAACAGCAAAACCACTGAAGACCAGACCACCTACAAGAACGCCATGACAGAATACCACCAACTCATCAGATCCACCAAAAGGACCTTCATCCGGAACAAAATCCTCGCCAACTCCAGCAAATCAAAGGAACTCTTCAGCATCATCCAGGAATTCACCAAACCCCCCAGCGAAGCCACGGATGTCACACCCTCCCAGGACCTCTGCAACAAGCTCGACTCCTACTTCTATCTGAAAATCAAGGTCCTCTACGACAACTTCAGCGAACAGACTCCAGAAACCACTCCTTCCTCCAGCAACGGCAGCCAGCCTACCATCGCCGCCTGGACCACGGTCACCACTGCAGATACTCCCACGACCATGAAGAGCACTCACTCAGGAGCCTCCACGGATCCCTGCCCGCTGCACATCTTCCACAGAGCCGCCACTGCCATAGCACCTGAGCTATGATGCACCATCAATGCCACCTTCGAATCCGGCACATTCCCCGACAACTGGAAACGTGCAGAAGTCAAGCCCCTCCTCATAAAACCCTCTGCAGACCCGACAGACCTGAAAAACTACCGACCCATCTCTCTTCTTCCCTTCGTGGCCAAAGTCACTGAGAAGATCGTCATCGCCCAGCTGACAAACTTCATTGAGGAGAGCGCCATCCTTGACCCTTCACAATCCGGATTCCGCAGCAACCACAGCACCGAGACCGCCCTCCTCGCTGCCACATATGACATCTGCATGCTCCTCGACCAAGGCCACACCGCGGCCCTCATCCTACTACACCTCTCCGCAGCCTTCGACACCGTCTCCGACCGCACTCTCACAGCCAAACTCCATGACACCGGCATACAGGGAACCGCCCTCGACTGGCTCCGCTCCTTCCTCACCGGCAGAACCCAAAGGATCAGACTCCCGCCCTTCCTCTCCGAACCCACAGAGATCAACTGCGGAGTACCCCAAGGATCATCGCTCAGTCCCACGCTCTTCAACATCTACATGGCCCCCCTCACCGCCATCGTCAGACAGCATGGACTCAGCATAATATCCTACGCCGATGACACCCAGCTCACCCTCTCCCTCACGAAGGAACCCAACGCCACCAGACTCAGCTTCCAGGAAGGAATGAAAGATGTTGCATCCTGTATGAACAGCATCTGTCTGAAGCTCAACTCGGAGAAGACAGAAGTCCTCGTCCTCGGACCCAGCCCCTCAGCTTGGGATAACACCTGGTGGCCCACCGCCCTCGGCAACTCCCCCACCCCCACGGACCACGCCCGGAGCCTCTGAATCATACTCGACTCCTACCTCACCATGACCCGCCAGATCAACGCCGACGCCGCCACCTGTTTCAACACCCTCCGCATCCTTCGCAAGACCTTCAAATGGATCCCCCCGAATCTAGAAAGACCGTCACCCACGCACTCATAACAAGCAGACTGGACTACGGAAACGCCCTCTACGCTGGAATAAACAAATCCCTGCTATGCAAACTCCAGACCATCCAGAACACCGCGGTCAGACTCGTCCTCGGCATCCCACGGCATGAACACAATCCACTGGCTCCCCATTGAGAAGAGAGTAACCTTCAAGCTTGTCACCCACGCCTACAAATCACTCCACAACACCGGACCCAAATACCTCAATGAAAGAATCTCCTTCCATGCACCCAAGAGAAACCTCCACTCAGCCGACCTCGCCCTCGCAGAGACCCAGCGCATCCGCTGAACCAGAGTGGGTAGTAGAGCCTTCTCCTACATCGCGGCAAAGGCCTGGAACGAGCTCCCGATCAACATCAGACGCTCCCCCACTCTGCACATCTTCAGGAAGAGCCTCAAGAACTGGCTCTTCAGCTGACTCGGAGCTGCACCCCCCTCCCCCAGCGCCTTGAGACCCTCACAGTTAAGTAGCACGCTTCACAATTCCCTGATTGATTGATATTGACCTAATTATTACACCTCCTAACATTTTCCGAGAGATTTGTGAGTTTTCTCTGTGGCCAGTGCTTCCTATTGGGTCTCACTTTATATACCCTAGGTTTTCCACCAAAACCTGGTGTTCTTACACACTTCCCCATCTTTCATTTCAGTGGTAATTACAGAATTTGCTTTATCAACCAAAGATAATTTTCCCTGCTCATTTTCTATGCATGATTATATTCCCAAATAGGGACTCTTCATAACACCAGTGTGTAAAAAAACATGCTATATGTATTTTAGATGAACAAAGAAATCCAGTAATCTGTCAGGATCTTTGTCAGCTGAGCTGGGAATGTCCCCTACTTTGACTCTCGCGTAGCATGTCTCATGCTTAGATATTCACTGGGTTTTCTTCAGCACAGGGTCATGTGAAATTGTTTAGAGGTAAGGCACCGCTTGAAGCTCGACATATATTGTTCCATTCCCCGGAGAATTGTGAAGCAGTCACATTGGCTACACATGCACAAATGCAACAATGACCACACAACACCCCAAGCGGGAAAGAGAAAAGTCAAGAGCAAGCATAATTAATCTCTCAGATATTTGTAAATCAATATAGCTAACATTGATCCCAAATGTAAAATCTGTTTTTTTTTTGTCCAAGGTTAAATACACTTCACAAAGTGGAGGTAAAACTACAAAAAAGATCTTTTCATAGCTGATGTTCTAGGCAAGTGCGAGGGATCGAAGCCTGAGCTCAGACCTCTGGTAACCGACTGCCGCTAAAGAGGACAAGAGTTTTAACATTCTGTACCAAGTTTTTGAAAAGTACCCTGAATCTGCAAAAATAAGACACACGTTTTTAATACAGTTTGAAATTCCGATGGAAGCCATTGAAGAGGCATTGACAATATGGCGCTATACTCACAACGGATGCCAAAATGGACTCATGTTAATGACCTCAAAAAGATGAATGATTCGACCAACCTGCTGCGATTCAAACCACTGACACAGATTTTAGCAGCCAGTGTTTAACTCATAATCCTGGACAGGTCCAATAAAAATCTAATTTCGGTGAAGAAGGAATGTCTTTAACAATAGCAGATGCTGCCATGGCATTAAGGTAGTCTTCCATGAGAAGGAACGAGCCCCGTTGGAAACCGCAGCACGTGGCTGCAGCGCCGCGCAGGGCTAAAGCGCTTTCCTCCCCCAGAGAGAGCACGTCTCGAAGGCGTGAGAGTTCTAATGATGCGTAAATGTGAGCGCAGTTGTGCCACCTCAGACGGCGAGATAATTTTAGTCAGGCAGTGTGAAGACCCTAATCGCTGCCACCACTTTAAACAGTCTGTCGGTTGTCTCATTTGCAAGTCAAGTTCTCCCTGCAGCCCGGGGCGGCTCGAGTATAGTGAAGCGGCAGAGCGCGGGCTGAAGGGACGCAGCAGAGACACTGTCATTTTTGGCGGGACTTCTCTCTCCCTGGGAGTCCATGCCCCACGCTGCCCGCGTGAGCGTGAAAAGCCACTCTGGCTGGACCGACACTACCTTTGTAGTGAGTTCATACAATCCTTGCACTCCGTTACCGATAGGGTTGTACTGTCCTGCTGGACACGTTCTAATATCTCAGTAGGCACTAGTTTTACCAGCCACTCCCTCGAGGGCTGGCCACACACCCACCCCACACCCATCCACTCACCACAGGCGTCACAAGTGATTTCGGCCTGTTAATAAAAGGGCCTGAGTCCACAACTTTACAATTGGCGACGAGGGGGTCTGACCCAGTGTGCCTGCTGGCTGCCACTCTGCTGTGAGGGAAGTCTACCCCGAGGCACCCCCACCCCTACTGCTTGCACAGCAGCGTCAGTGGCAGGACAAAACAATCCCATGACCACCTGATGAGCTGGGATGATGGCGCCTGTCTGCTAAGGCCTTTGCAACGGCCCGCCTGCTGTGAGCCCGCACACCGACCAGACCTGGTAAAGAGGGCACTGTGCCGCAGCCAGCACCGTGGGCCCACAACGCTCGAGGCGTCCACACGCTGCCAACTCTGCGTGGGAGCAGCGACCAACATGGTCGGGACAGGCCCTGAGAGGGGCTTTGTCAGTGTTTCTTAGGCATATTGTACAGCAGCGCGGCCTGTTGTGCAAAATGGCTTAAAGAAAAAAATGCGCTATGATGTGGTCAACGCTGGCCGCTTCACAGTGCTTTTTTCCTCTACTTTAAGCCATGCTGTGCAGTAGCCCGCACTGCTGTGTAATATTTCTAAAGCTGCACTGAGAAATCCAAGAGATCTTGCATATACAAAACCTACTGGCTTTGCCAATGCTTGTTCCTTATTGCATTTGAGAGCACTTTGAAATATGTGAGTTCAACGTATATGCTACACAATTGCCTCTATTGTGCCTGATTTAAATAGACTATAATGTTGCTGCATGTAAGAATCTAGGCTACATATAGGATGCACATTAAAACTGACGCATCTTAATTCACTAATGGTGTTGTTATGGCAGTGGGTGGGGGAGGATGTATAATTTTAAGCTCATGTTTATAAACTTTTATTTTTAATAAATGGCTCTCAATTTGATGTACTATACTGAAACGCTTCTGCAACTTAAGGAAATACACTTTTTAGAATTTCTGAAGAATCTTTATCATATTTGTGCATGGCATGTGCTGCACAGCTAACGCCTCCACTCTGGCTAGGCTCTCCCTGTGAATTTGTTGGCTCGCCGACCTCTACTGAAAATCATTTGTATTGTAAATGCATTTATATATCGTTTACTTCCCCTGACAAGGTGTTGAAGCACTTTGCAGCGGCAAACAAGCAAACAATTACATACATTCACTCCACCTTCTTTTAGTCGATTAAACTAATAGGAGTTAGGTGCCAATAATAGTAAGGGAGGGGTATGAGAATTCATGCAGATGTTTGGTGGTTACTAGATGAGCTAGAGGATATTAGAACATGTTAGTTGGCAGTGGTATGACTCAAAAAAATAAGAGGTGTGGTCTTTGTAATGACCTGCAGTAAGTTTGAAGAAAGCCATTAATAGAGATAAAAATGCATGTAACTTAAATAAATTGTGCTCAAAGGGAGGAGGCAGCAGAGGACGGTAAAAGAGGGTCACTTTAAAGAAAAAAGGAGAAGCAACATTCAGAGGTTTTAATTTTTTTTTTTTTTTAAAGTCAGTATATAGAGTACTTTTCTGAGATATTCAACTTGAGGATGCAATGTGACGATAGTGCGATATTAGTTATGGTTGATAGGCACTATAATCAGGTGAACTGCCTGTCCACCTGGGGCTACCACTAGACCACCTCCTAGTAAGGAGTGCTCATCAGCTTAGGACATGGATTTAACAAGGCCCCCACAACCCTTCACGAGGCTCCATACTGTCAGGGAGCGCCCATCCATACCAAGACCAATTAGTATTTGTCAGATATGAAAGACTCAGAGGCCCCTCATCACATTCTGCAGGGGGCCCCATCATTTTCCGTTCCGCCACTGGCTCAGGGGTTGGAAGCGTAGAGTACTGGCTGGGCATAAACATTGAAAGGATATTCTATAAATGCTGGAGCTGATGTCTTCTGATGTTCAGCCTCAAATTTGGCACCCTCAAGTCTGGGTTACATTATTAATTATGAAGCAAAGTGTGGTCTGTTTTGGAAGCCTCTGGTTTAGCGAGGACAGCTTTTCCAGGCAGTGGAAGTGTATTACCTGCACTCCTGTGTCAAGAGGGTGGAGATCCAGACACTGAGATGAGGAGGATGGTGACGCTCCATTTAGAAAATCGAAGACTTTTTGTTATCAAGGGGCTTCTTAAACTTCCTGAAGCGCTGCCCTTTGGTAGATGGTAGGGGGCGAGGGATGGAACTGCAGACTCTATTGTGGAAAGTTAAGGGGGCCCTCTAAGTAGGCCTAGCCTTTCGTCTTCTTTGATCACACTTTCAGTTGGGCTGATGACAGACAGCCAAGTGTATACACCTCACACCTCTTTGTGTGTCTCTAGCTTTGGTGCTCAAACCAGGACTCTAGCCTGCAGTGAGAGGCATCACTATGCAAAGCAGCCTGGAAAGTGACTTGCCCAGGATTGCACATTTAGGGCCCAATTACGAGTTTGTCGGTTTTCCCATTGGACCGCCAACGAGGTGGTCCCAAGAAGACAGACAAGCCTGCGGTCTTTCACCCTCTGGATTACGAGTGTAATTCGAGACTGGCGGTACGGTGGTGTCACGGCGGCGATATGTTTGGCTCATAAGTGAACCTTAAAAGCATACAGCGCCTCCAGGTCATCCGCGCACTGTGTGGCATGCACCATGTTGTGCATGCCACACAGTGCACACACGATCGTGCACTTTTGGGAGGGTACATAATGTGCACCCCCATGGGGAGAATCGGCCAGGGGCCCTGTTGGGGGCCCCTTTGCATGCCTTTCTGCCAAGCATTTCATGGCACCGTATTTCGTCTGACATTTTCGTGGGTGGGAAGGATGGAGGGAGCTCCGACCTTCGACACGTGGGGGCCATTACAGCACAGTGTTTAGGGTCCTTGTGCCATGTATATGCTCTGGGGTACGGGTACCCATCCTTCTTAAGTCGAGCGCAAACAATTTTGGAGTTTGTTTCGCCACTGACCCATCTCCAGATCCCAGCGAGTGCACACCTGAAGAGACTCTAGGTGACTTCAGGGGTTTGGGGTATGGAGCGCACATGGCTCTTAGGATGTCTCTCTGGGAAGGAGATTGTATAAATAACCCCAAGATGATTTACCTTGACCAAGACGTAAAACTCTTGTTTCGACACTGTGCCGAAGCGGGGTACCTGTTCCTTCAGAAGACTCTCGGGTGGGGACTGGTATTCCTGCGGTGGGGGCAGCTCCAGAGGTAGAGACTGGGAGATACTGTCCAGGGGCGAGAGTGGCTACAAGCAACAGTGATCACTCTAGAGCCACAGGAGGGGCAGAGAGTGTGCTTAGCAGGATGCACCCTGGGGGTACACACCTGTTCTGATTTTTGAATACCTGATCCCCATTTTAGGAAAAATAGCAACAATATTGATTTTATTTACATTGCTTGGGCTTCCCATTTGTTCAGCATAACCCAGTGACATGTCCAGCCCCTCCCCCGCACCCCAGCAGACTCTCCAGTGTTGCCCACCTCCTCCATCCCTGAGGTCCCCGAGTCTCGCAGCCCTGTTGCAGAGCTGTCAGCCCCCGATCACTTAAACTGTTATGGGGTACATTTTCTTTGAGTCTATAATAACCATACTAGCTTCTGATGTGTATTAAAATTAAAAAGGTTTCTATTGGAAGCATTCCTGCTGCTCGCAAAAAACTTATATTCTAACATTAATTAAAAATAAAAAAATTATGCAAGCAAATGGCTTGCGAATTTAGGCAGTTTGCTTTCATTTTTTCTTTTTCTGGCATATACTTGCAATGAAAAAACAAAAATAACCAAAAGCACCATCTTTTCAGTTTTGGACCTATTGGCTTTTCCAGTGCTTATTGTTGCGATGACAGGACAGGACTCAAGGGCTTTTTGAGTACTTAAAGACAAATTAGGAGATGACAATTAGGTTCACAGCCTGAACTAGAGTAACCTCGATGCCACGTTGCGAGTCCTATGCAGAATTTCCCCTTATAAATCATAAACTGGTACTTCAGTCTAATTGGCTAAACTGAGGGGTAGAAAAACTCAACTGCCAGAGTGTATTCTCTTTTGTTAAATAAAAAAAAAAGACAGAGAGGGTGAGAGAGAGAGAGAGAGCAGAGCTGCAAATATGATCTCCTGGCACAGCAGACTGCCTCTAAAAAGATTTTTCAGAGTTTCCTGGTCCCAGCAGTTATTACAAAGAACACACCTGCTAGTCCTGGATCACGGGGCTACCCACCCTGATGCTATTGGTTTGTTTTGGCCAATTGACAAAGGCAACTGCCAGGACGTGGAGTTGGCTCGCGATCTGTCTGAGACCAGCCACGAGCCTAGCCAGGCATTGAATCGCCACTGAGAAAGGCGTGTATGCCCAGGCCACGTACAGTGTGGGCTTAGAGAACAGCAACATTGTCAGTGCAAACCTATGAACTGCCCGAGAGGCTGGCATCCAATGGGCAGGTTGCACCTGCACTGCCACAGCGAGCTGATTCTAAGGAGGGAACTCCCAGTTGAAGCACACAATGCTGGCAATGGTCGACCAGGTTCACCAACAATAGCTACTGTTGATGGGTATTTTCTAACTAGAATTTACCTGAGAACAGGAAGGTATGGAGTCCATTGTCTGGACTGTTACTAGAACCCACTTGTTGAATGCTCAGGCGTTGCGACTCCATTGGCCCAGCTGAAATCAACCATGTACCCAAATATCAACAGTTTTCTTTGCTAGGTGGAACTATAGAGAATAGGGACTCTTCTCTTGTTTCTGAACAGGAGCCAAGCTTGCCTGCCACCAATCGGATTGCAAGAAGGAGGTTTCATCATCCATCCGTCCCTCTACCGAAACTGACCCACCCACAACTCAATTTCGCCTGCCCCATCCATTAGTCCGTCCATCCATCCATCCATCCACCCATCCACCCAAAATGTATGGGTCTGTCCCACAGCCAATTGAGTGCATTGTTTGTGAATGATCCAGTAACAAATCTTATACCCAAAAAGACAATGCCGAAACGACGTAAATCGTCAAATCATCTTGATGTTTATTTCACACCACTTTTATCTGAAATTATGTGTAGCCTAATCCATTTTATATTCATTTACCATACAACTAGTTCTACTTTTATCAACTCCAGTTGAAATCAGTAAAGGTTGTCTCTCAGTTCATGCTGTGTCCTGCTCATGTTGTACCTGTCTCAGGCTGTGATCATTTCACACTGTGCTCATTTCATACATAGCGTGTTTCTTACTACATTCGTCTCATTTTGTACCATCTCAAACTGGGAATATCTCATACTATGATAATTTCATAATGTGCCCATCAGAGACTGTAACAATCATGTTTTGGTTCCTGGCTCTTCGAATGAACCTCAGCGCCCAGTCTGACCTGCAACAACCCTTCCACCCCCTCCCACAGCCTTGAGACCCTCACGGATGAGTAGCCGCGCTCAACAATTACTGATTGATTGATTGGTTGTATGCTGATAGACTGAGGAAACTGAGTGCCTGCAACCCTGCCAATGTCCAGAATTTTGACTTTTCCCTCAATTGACACTGTGACATCAAGTGATGGCCATCATTGTTGCTAAAGCCATTTTATTAGATTGAACTTGTACAAGCTTTATATTATGAGAGGGGCAGAATATGTACCTCCTCCAGTGGTTATTCTGAGCGGTCACATTTAACCATTCCACTACTGGACTCGAAACTGGCACTTCCCTCTTATATATCCTTTTATTTGTGTATAAAGTTATTAAATAAAGGACTGTATTTAAAGGGAAGCCAAGGGAAATGTGTTAATTATGCCTATTAAAACAAATAAGGGCAAGGACATTGGGGAAAAAGATGTACAAAAGAACTCTTCTTTTATCATTTCCCACGTTGGGAATAATGACTGCAGGTGCCCTTGGTGAATCCCACCAAGGCGCTGCCAACTGTGATCCTGACCTCCTTGCATTTGTGCAAGGTTCTATTAAGGCCGTCTTCCACCATTGAGGAAATAACTAACTGCCTCAAGAAGTCCGCTGCTCCCACAAAGTCTTCTGCTCCCCCTGAGGCGGGAAGTACAGGTCCACATTCAGATCCCCAGGATGCTGCTCATCGTCCTGCAGCACCACATTTGAAAGGGCAGAAATTCTCAAGTTTAGTGGGGTACACCATTCTGACTTTAGCACAGAATTCAGTTCTGGAAGGGAAGATTCATTCTCCAGGAGAGGGCCATCTTCAAAGAAGTAGGTGCAGCCCCATCCTTTATTACAGAACAAAGCGCAGTCCACAGACTTTGGAGGTACCTCTACCACAACACGACTATCGGGATCCCTAGACAAGGAAGTATAAAAGGAGTTTTTCAAAGCCGGCCCTCAATCGGTAGTGCACTCCAGGAATGAGGGTGCATATTGCTTTCTCTTTAAAGAGGACCTTCTTGATTGGTCAATGGAGTAGAGTGACATCAACCCTTCTGATGCTCCACCAATGGCCATGGGTCCACTATCACCAAACAAAATCCAAGAAATGTATTTCAAGGGCAGTGTTTTTCAGGAATGCATAATATACTTTTAACACAAGCAAATGTTTTTTATGCTTACTTTTTGCTAATTTCATATGAGGTATTTACCTAAAACCTTAACATTTTAATTTCGATTAAGCAAACTTCTCAGTAAATTTCCTGTTTCTTGATCAACCCATAGGTATGGGTTTCCAGTGCTAGCTCTGTCTTGCTGCCTGTAACCTCTGCATACTGCTTTGATAGCCATCTGATGACTGGTCATTTAAAAATAAGATTTCTTTTAGTGATTGCTAGTTTTAGTAGTGTGGTGTTGATACCTCTGTGAACCTGATGGAATGACATCATCTTATTGTTATCACTGAGCGCCCAAAGCCTCTTAATCTTAACTTTTTGGTGAAATTTGAAAAAATTTCAAGCTGCTGGTCATGGGAACACAATTTTTTGAAAGAAGGTGTCATTGTTAAGCACCTTTAAACATGCTTTCTCTTTCCTAAGTATCTCAGTGTAAATCCCACCCTTTAATATCATTGAACTGTAACTGTAGTTGTGAGCACTCCAAATGTATCACCAAAGAGTCATCAAAGCCCATCACACTAATTCTTAATTTAATTCTAAGTTTTTTTGCAGAACAAGTTCTAGCCAGCTCACACGTGTTTCGTCATTTGTAAGTAACCCAATGACTTCATCAGGGCTTATTTAGAATCAGTCACAAAAGGTAAGTAAGTAAATCCACTGGTCCGGTGTGCGGTGGACAATCAAACGCTGTTGTTGAACAAGTCACTTACCTTCGGTAACTCCTTATATGGTAGAGGCTCTATGTAGCCGCAGATTCCTTACCTTAGAATTATCCCCAAGCGTCAGACTGGATCCGGTCATTTTTTTGGGAGAAGCTCACATGGCGTTGTACACGCTGGAAGTGACAGGCGCAGTGCCCATATAGGCGCCACCACAGCACACTGACGTCGGTGTCTTTTTGTGACTTTCCAAGCCAGAAGTGCGGAGCCATGAAGTACTGGCTACTGGTATATGAAGACGGTGGCCCTGAAAAGGGGAAAAAACCCTAAGTCTATAAATCAGTTTGCAGAGCTGTGAGGATAGGAGGGTCAGTAAGAAATCTGCCGCTAGATACAGTCTCTACCAAATAAGGCGTTACCGAAGATAAGTGACTTGTTCATCTGATGGAGACTCCTAGCTGCAGATTCCTTACCTTAGAATAGATACCCAAGAAATACTTCCCCGAAGGAGGATCTGTGAAACGACTTCACACTAAAAAGTCCTGCAGGACCGAGCGGGCAAAGTGCCTGTCCCTACAGACCTGACTATCCAGGCAGTAGTGCTTGGTAAACGTGTGCAGAGATGCACACTTTGCTGCTTGAGAGATATCTAGAATGGGGACTTTGCATGCTGACGCAATAGTTGCAGCCTTGGCTCTGGTGGAATGAGCACACAAACCCTCAGGGAGTTGCTTCCTGGCCAAGGTGTAGCAGATATTGGCTTGTTTCTGTGCTGCCTTCCCTTTCTGGGCTCCAAAATACCCCACGAAGAGTTGGTTGTCCACCCGGAACTCTTTTGTGCGGTCAAGGTCAACAACAACGGTCTTTTTGGGTCCAGCCAGTGGAGTTGCTCCTCTTCCTTCGAGGGATGAGATTGAGTGTAAAAGGTAGGCAGGGTGATGGACTGGCCTACATGAAAGGAAGTGACCATCTTCGGTAGGAAGGAAGTTCTAGTGTGAAGAACCAGCTTGTCTGGGAAGATGTTGAGGTACGGAGGCTTAGATGAAAAAGCCTGAAGCTCACTGACCCTCTAGGCAGATGTGATTGCCATTAAAAAGGTTGTCTTGATAGTAAGGAGCCTGATTGACAGTTGTGTAGTGGCCCAAAGGGAGCACACATTAGAAAAGTTAAGACTAAATTTAGGTCCCACTGAGGCATGACAAAGGGTGAAAGTGGAAACAAGTGTTGGAGACCTTTCAGAAACCTATGTACAATAGAGGACTTGAAAAGAGATGGCTGATCTTGCAACCGCAGAAATGCAGAGATGGCAGAAAAATAGCCTTTTAAGGGGCCCAAAGCAGAGCCCTGCTGGGCAAGAGAAAAAATAAAAAGAAGGACCTGAGAAAGGGGAGCAGAAATGGGGTCAACCTGTTTTTCTGCACACTATGCCACAAACTTGCCCCAACGGCAGGTGTATACTGTCTCTGGGAGAATCCATACTCCACATTAACCTGTTGGAGCTCCGAGCGATCTTAAACTGAAAGCCTTTTACCCTCCATCAAGGGACGGCTAGTGCATCTGTTTATGGACACTACCGCCATGTGGTACTGCAAGAAACAGGGTGGGGTGGGGTCGTGTACCCTGTGTCAAGAGGCCCTACGCCTCTGGACATGGCTGGAATTTCAGAGCATTTCACTGGTGGTTCAACCATATGGGAGGATAAGCCTGAAACTGCACTGTGTCCAGAACAGCTCAGATGAAATGGAGAATCTGAGAGGGGATCAGGTGTGACTTCGGCACGTTGATTGTGAACCCAAGTGAGTGCAGGAGATCCGCAGTAGTCTGGAGGTGGGAGACGACTGCATGGGACGAGCCCGCCTTCAACAGCCAGTTGTCGAGATAGGGGAAGACTGGCACCCCTGATCTCCGCAGATGAGCTGCAACCAACACCATCACCTTGGTGAACACCCGAGGGGCGCTGGTAAGGCCAAAGGGGAGCATGGTGAACTGAAAGTGCTCATGACCAACCATGAACCGCAGGTAACGCCTGTGGGTAAGCAGAACGGGTATGTGGAAGTATGCGTCCTGCAAGTCCAATACTGCCATCCAGTTTCGTGGGTCCAGGGCAGACAGAACTTGAGTGAGCGTGAGCATTTTGAATGTCTCCTTTTTCAGGAAGAAATTGAGAGGGAACAGGTCTAGGATAGGACGAAGGCCTCCATCCTTCTTGGGCACCAGAAAGTAGTGGGAATAGCAACCACGACCTACTTCTGATGCCAGCACCCTCACTATGGCTCCATTGGCCAAGAGTGCCGCCACTTCCAGGCGGAGTAAGCAGATATGGTCCTTTATCAGCCTGTTGGATGAGGATGGTATGGGTGGAAGAGTAGTCATGAAGGGGAAGAAGTAGCCCCTCGAACAATCTAGAGAACCCAGCGGTCGGATGTTGTTGACCTCTAGTGGTGCAGGTGGTGGCATATGCTGCCTCCCACTGGGTGCCCATGATGGTCGGAGGGCAAACTAAAGAGGCTTGGTGGCTGTGGCTGGCTCAGGATGGTGGACTGGCCTGACCTTAAGCTACCTGACCTACAAGTTCTGTAGGTAACGCATCCTCAGCCACACAGGGGGTGGGGAGCTTGCTTCCTGTGGTGACTGGGTTGGTAGAGACAAGGCTGGAAGCCCCTTCTGTGGCCACAAAAGGAGCGAAAGGTGGACTGGAGTTGGCGAGGGGTCATGGAATGGCCTAATGACCTTGCCGTAGCCCTGCTTTCCTTGAAGTGCTCCAGCGCTGAATATGCCTTGTCTCCAAAGAAACGGGAGCCATCAAAGGGTATGTCCATGAGCGAGGCCTGGACACCCCCCGACTGACAGTGGTTCTCAACCAGGCATGGCGCCTAAGGGCCATCAACAATGAAACCGCTCTTCCTAGTGAGTCGGTCATATCCAGCCCACAGTGTATGGTGAACTTAGCTGCGTCCCTCTTGTCAGCAATAGCTTGGGAAAGTATGGCTCGGGCCTCCTCAAAGACCATACAGCAGCACCTGCGCAACCGAGTCCCAGAGCGGGTGAGAGTATCGTCCCAAAAGGCACGCTGGGTTCACCTACCGTAGTGCCAGGCTGGTGGAAGAAAACATCTTCTTTCCCAAGGTATCCAGCCTGTTGGATTCCCTGTCCGGTGGAGTGGTAGGAAATGTGCCAGGATTTAGTTTGGAAGTGGAGGCTTGGACCACCAAGCTCTCTGTTGTGGGGTTTATGGTGATGAAGTTGGGGTCCCCTGGGGTAGGGCGGTGGCTGTGGGCAATTGTCCTATTCACAGGAGCCCCTGTGCAGGGCTTGGACCATGCTCCGAATAGGACATCCACGAGGGCTTCATTAAAAAGGAGAAATGGTTCGGAAGGGGTGACTCCTGGCTGAAGCACCTCCATCAAGATGTTCGTCTTGACAGCCACGGAAGGAAGTTGAAGGTCCATGACCTTGGTCGCCCCACTTCACCACCATTGCAAATTAGGCTCCCTACTCTGTAGCCACGGTAGGAGGAGAGACCAAGCCTGTATTTGGAGAGGTGTCCAGTCCACTACCATCAGCTAAAAATCTCTCACCAGTCCTCGTGAGATCTAGGGGCTGGTATTCTTCAGGGTCTAGTGGCCCCTCCCATTCATCCCCAAATCCTAACCCATAGGAATAGGGCAGAGGCTCCGGCCTGGATGGAATGCCTCCTGTCGGCACTGGAGTCAGCGTCAGATGACGCCATCCAGCTCTGTCGTAATCGGACATAAGAATGGGGACGGCGCTGCCGGTAGATTCTGGTGACACCGGGGACATTGGCAGTGGGGCCAGCACCGGGGTAGGTTGAGGTGGCTCGACAGGCCCAGATGTGTCCATGGATCCAAGGGGCCCGACTGCCACCAAGGCGAACTCGCCGGCGGAAGACCAGTAGGGCCCCCTCCTGAACCCACAGGCTCAAGGAGATTGAGCGGGGACAGCCAGCCCAAATAAAAAGAGCATGGCCTCATAAAATTCTTGGAGTTGAGCAGGGGTTGCTCCGCCTCCTGGAAACTCAGGGAGGCATGGAGACAGCCCAGGTGCAGGCTCAACCGCAGAGCCAAGCCTCGAATGCCAACCCTCCCTCGTCTCGTCGGATGACTTCGATGGATGGGGCGAAGTCGAAGACGTCTGCGACTTCTTGTTCTTTTTGTACTTGTGGGACTTACTCGAATGCCAGGACGATTTTGAGTGCGACGACGAGCAATCATGGGGCCTTCTTCTCAACCGGGATCGAGGGCGTCATACGTCGAACGGCAAGCAGCTTGAGGGACCGGCCCCTCAAGGCCTTACAGTGCATGGTGTGACAATCGATGCACATCCTGGAATTATGGTCGCATCAGAGGCACCAGAGGCAGATGAAGTGTGGGCCCGTCACCGACATTTACCTGTGATAGACACCACAGGAATTAAAACCAGCCTTCCTCACGGCCATCCCTGCCACACCAGGAGACAATGTCTCAAAAAACTTCCACAAAAGGTTAAAAATCAGGTCAATCAAAAAGTGACTGGGGGTAGCTCTTCTACGGATCTGCCCTGACTGGCACGGAAAGAAAAGAACTAACGTCAGTTCGCTTGGGTCGCATCTATATAGGCACCACGCACATCACTTCCGGCAGTGACGACGATGCTATGTGGAGCCGAACAACACCACCTACCGGTGCGCCTGGGGATAATTCTAAGGTAAGGAATCTGTGGCTAGAAGGAAGCTTCTATCAGATTCATATGATACGTAATACAAGGCTCACATTGGAGTGTCTGGCCACAAGACACACAGTACTCCGACACTCAATGACGAGGGACCGGTCACAATACCAGCTGTGAGCCCTGCACTACATACCCCGAAATTAGTTTATCTTATGAAATACCAGCGTTTGATTATCCACTACACACCGGAGAGGCGGATTTACTTACCTACAGTTTGTGACTAATTCTGAATAAGGACTGATAAAGTCATTGGGATACTTCCATGTTATAAACATGTGCTGGCTGGCTAGAACTTGCTCTGCAAGAAAAATTTAGGAATAAAAAAAGAATTTGTGTGAAAAACTATGATGACTCTCTAGTGATACTTTGAGAGTACTCACAACTGCACTTGAGCTTTGGGGATTTTCCTGTCCCTGTTTGGGGAGCTTTTGAGTGGCTGTGCCTCATCGTTACTGAGCACCCATTGAAGGGCTGTAAAGACTTGTCGAGCACTGACAATAATCTGGTCACCAATTTGTGTATATAATTGAGCTTTACTTTATGCATTCATTGGCGGATATCTTGTACTGCGTCACGTCGCTGTGAGGCCCAGAAAACAGCTGCTTGATCATTTCCTCCTCGACTTGGCTTCACGTTCCAACTGCATAAGCCCAAAAGGTTATGCTGCGTAGAATACTTTTAAGATCCGTCGCCATGTCCCACCTTTTCGCAGTAACCCCAGTTACACGCATTTTGGTCATGTCTTTTGAAAACCGGGATTACCAGCAAAGGTTGCTGAGTTCGCGGGGAGCACAGCTTGTTGGAATACACGCTGCTCCAGCTGCGTGGCTGTGCCCTATAATTTTAGCATTGATTGTTCGGGCCCACGCCTTCGAGATGTGTGCGGATGGCAGCCAGGAGCGAGCAGCTGACATGGTGACGAGGGGACAGTGGCGCGCAGCTTTTTTAGCGCGCAGAGAACATTTTCTCCAATCAAAAGAGCAAATTATTGTTAACATGACAGATCGACAGGTTGCTGAGATGTATGCAAATCAGGCTTCCGTTTCCGTGAACCATGTTCTGGTTGCCATGGAGCTTAAACCTTTAACGGAATGCATATGTTTGGCGACGGGTGGAGTGTGTGTTTTTTGATAGCGGTTACATCCTGAAAAGAAGAATTAACTGTAGAACGCTCTGATTGTGTGTTTAAGAGGCGTTCTTATTAACTATAGAGTCCATGAGAGCTGAAGACATCCATGGATATCTCCAGAGGGCGCATCTGTTGAACCCTTTGTGTAGATTCTGTTGCGCCTGGTCAGGTACCGCCGTTCCCACACTCCAAACCCTCCTCGATGCAGATCCACTGCCACCCATTGCCTTAAGAAACCCTAATGCGTCTTGGTTTTTGTGGCAGGGTGCTAGACTGACAGTGTCAGTGGACAGACCACGGAGTGAAGGGCAGAGAAGAACAACAAACCTCTTTACCGAGTCCTGCTTCGCTAGCAATCAGTAATAATTTTACATGCCAAGATGTAAAATATGTTTTACTCATACTATAACCAACCCACCACAGCAAGACACCACTGATCACTACTGACCAGAATGGAACATCATTCATCTACATTCTACAAGCTTGCTTCCTTAGTGCACTACAACAGTCTACAAGAGTCGAGAGCTCTACAAAGACAGCGGACTGTGATGCTGTTGCTATGACGTCATACGTAGGGTTGGATTGGGAAGGCGCGCAGTTGGGCATTGGGTGATGGGCCAGTGCCTAAGGATGACATGTGGGCTGGTTTGTTTAGGGTCTCTGCTTCAATCCTGCCCTGCCAGGCAATCGCACTTCAGGCTATGGTGGGAGGGTGAGGGTGGTAAGTGTGACAATGAACCTTTCTGGGCGCCAGGTGTTGCTCCATTTGTTGGGCCATTCTTACCCCGGCCCCCGTAACGGCTTGGCCCAGAAGCGGTGTCTTGCCCCTGACCCCTCCCCTGACAGGCCATCCCATTCAAGCAATGGTGGGTGGGGGATGGTGGGATTATGCAGGGGCCTCGCCGGGGACAGCATTTTCTGGCTATGAGCCATCTACACCTCAGCCCCCACTGGAGCAGCAGTAGCTGTGTACTTTTTCTTGACTCCTTCACTGCAATAACATCGCCCTGAGCCAATGGAGGGCTGGGGAGGGAGTGAAGTAAGAGAAGCCTTCCTGGAGGGTGTGTGTGTATTTGCATAGACCTCGCTGTGAGGCCATCTTCTTTAAGCTTATATTAAACTACAGACGAGGTGGTGTTACAGCCAAACCTACTGGCTTTGGAAGTGGGAAACCGGGTTCCAGTCCTGGCGTCGGAAGTAAAAATTAATTTGATTTTGTGTAGTGTAACTGGTGATCATGTAAATCACTCCAATGCCTTAGCGCCGAGTTTACGATATGTAAAATTATTTTTTTTTAAATAGGAAAAAACGACAATTTATTCATGTTATACGATTCTCAGGCCAGAGCATGATAATTAGAGAGCACTCTTTATATAAAAATATCCATATTATTTTTTAACATGGCTTTTCTGTCTTTATTTAGTTTAGCTATTAGTCACGGATAGGTAAAGCAGCTTTAGAACACATTTTAAAGTGCTTTCACCTTAGGTTGACCATTTAAAAAACATACTGATCAGAGGAAAAAATACATACTTTCAGTGATTTTCTTCATTTTCGCACCAGCTGTGATATTAAAATACAGGTCATGTCGGTAAAAAAACGGGCAGGTGGCAACACTAGTCAGATGAGGTATTATTGCCCTTGGGACATTTTATTTCACTTCGCCCACCTGGCCAAAATGCAGTGCTTCTAGTTTTCACCAATCTTACAGATTCTATAGGTTTTAAAATGCTTAGGTTACCAAACATTTCTCTAGAAATGAGTTCAATGAGACTAACCAAATAATGTTTCATGAAAAGGCATGATCCGCAAATGTGGGCTTCTTTTTTTTGGGACTGCCCAGGCCTAATTGGAATCCTAATCCGACCCTGGTCAAACGCCCTCTCTACTACCCTTCACAATCACCCTCTGGAGATACCCGGCTGGCTATAAAAACAGAAAGAATACTTTCCTGCCCAAGGTCAGCTGGGTTGCCCTATTTGTGAGTGTTAAGTGATTGTTCAGTCAGAATAACCTTTTGCTGAACCACGTTGATCAGATCTGGAATGATAGTCTCTTGCCCTGGCATCCTCCTATAGGTGGGCAAATCATTGGCACTCTCATCCAAGGTAGGAGGAGTCTGCCAACCCTCCTTCCACCTGAAATGCCCAAGTTGCTTAAGAATCTATTTCTGAGTCTGGAGTCCTCTGCAACTTCATGTGCAAATTCATGCATTATTTTCGACTGTGGAGCCAGGACACCGGTAGCAAAATCTTGATGTCTCCCTGTGTGATTCCAGGCCAATCACTTAATTACCCCATGATTAATGGGCATGATCTGCCAACATCTATAGCAGAACTGTATTATGTACTACATCAAAAGGTAGACCTATTGCTATGATCAGGACTTCAGTAGTGGTTCCTTCTAGCAACCTGACCTGTATGGAGAACCTGTAACCACTGGACACTTCTTTTTTCACCTGTAAGGTCTTCTAAGAACCCAACTGTGTGCCTTTAGAAACATTCTGTGCTCAGCCTACAGCGATGAAACTGGGAATCCACTTCCTTGGCATTGCTCCTGCGTTATGTTGTGGTGGCTGATAGAGCGGTGTCTCCTAAAAGAGGTTGAAACATGCCAGCGATTGCAGAATTGGAACAGCTACACTCCTGTACTGGAAACGCTGTAATCGAGATCAATTCATTAAAAACAGGAACTCTTTTCTTCTCTCTTATTCAGGCAAGACTAAAGCTTTGCTAAATTTAGACGCCACTGCGGGGGAGCCTAGGCGTGCTTTTATGTAACATAAATGGATAACCTTTCTAGAGCTGGGCGTACACCGCACAGGTGCGTTCAGCTCTGCAGTATTAATCTATCGCTCTCGTCTGTGTGGGGGAATTAATTCCGTTCTATAGAGCGGACAAATCCCTCTCACGTCGTCATAGTGGGGGCTTTCATTCAACGCAGTGGGATCATGAATCCAACATAATGCAGTTAAGCCAGACCATGAAACAGTCCAGCTAGTAGCCGATGCAATGGGGATAGGGTCCAACATAGTGTCACTATGGAAGGCTTAATCAATATAGTGCAGCTTTGGAGTCGCCGACAATCACAGTGGGGTTATGAAGCCAACATAGCCAGTTAGGGAAGGCCTGCTCAATGTAATGGGGTTATCAAACCACCAACAATCACAGTGGAGCCCATGGATCCTCAAAACAACCTATTGCTTGAGGGGGATACCCCTTAGTTCAGCGGGTTTTTGAACCACTATTCAGCGCATAGTGGAGTTGTGGACAAATACATTACACTTATGAATCTTATACCCAATACAGTGGGATATTGGAATTCCTGCCTAACACACCTGCGTTAAAAAATACACAAACGTTAGTGTAGTTACGGAATGAACACCTGATACATTGAGGTTATTAGAAAGTCCATCGAACAGTGTGGTTACAGAATCGCCACTTAATGCAGTGGAATTACAGAACACTATCCACCCGCCATCCTCAGTGTGAACTAGATGAGTTATGGACTATATACACAGGGGCGTATCTTGTTTAGAAATATTGGGGTATGGGGTGACCTTCAAGTTATCCAACAATGATGCTGGCATATCCAGTCAAAATACATTATGCGACAAGCATGGCATGATGGGCCTTAAGGGGAAGTTGCGAGAGAGCGCAGTGTGGGAAGAAACACAATACTTTGCAAAACAACCAACATTCTCAAAGACCATAAAAACAGATGAGGTGGGAGAGAGGACGGGAGGTAGGGAGAGAGAAAGATAGAGAGAAAGATTGTGTGTTTTCATCTGTGTGTGTATTTAAAAATCCAGATGAAATCGGACAGAGACCATACCATACCCGACTGCGAGCCCTGTACTCAACTATTTACTACAGAATACATATGTGGGGTTTAACACCCCATACCCTCGTGAAACTATTCCCCAGCGTATACACAACACAATTGGAAACAAGAAACTTTTCACCCGATGCAGTGAGGTTCAGGAATCACCACTCAGCGACGGAAAATAGTGGCTTATGTCTCCTTATGCTCAAACCACAGTGTGTTTTATAAATGATACCTAGTACTGTGGTGTAATGAAATTCTCGATTAATGCATGGATGCCCTCACCTTACACTGTGCGCTTGAGGAACTAGCTGAAGCATATGGTACCCATTATTCAACCTACCCAACACATTGCCTTATAAAACCCTCCATGCATCACATTAGATATAGGAAATCGTAAAGCCTAACAATGTATTTATGACTAACTTTCTACCACTGGAAGCAAAGTTTAAAGACCACTACTTTGAACGGAATGGTCTTACATGAGCTCTCTACCAATCAAAGAGAAGCACATGTAAAGCTATTACATAATCCTGGGATGAAAAAAAATCTCCCACACCTTCTAATAGTGACAGCACACAGAAAAGTTGGTGTGTGCTAATGTGGTAATGTGATGATTCAACAGACCAGGTCTGACCTCATATCCAGATTCCATCACTAATGCTTTTTCCTCGAACTGGTGGACACGGGGTCGTCCTAGTGCAGCTGGATCGCGCCTCATGCAATAAGTAGACATGCACACGGTGCATGGGTGGCAGCAGTGGCCTGGAGCGACCGCTAGCCCTTATATTTATCACTTCGGTCTGCGCACGGCCCTTGGAGTGCATGCTGCAACAAATGTAAAGTAGAGGCCGGGTAGCACTTTACATCCCTTCCAACTTATACTCAGATGAGCTCGGTGTCTTGGCCACCCATAATAGACACACATAGTTCCTCAGTTTTTGACTAGGCACGGGGTTGGGCTGGAGATCATACCTCTGACTCTGCGCCCCTTCTTCACTCCTGTTTGCCAGACGGTGAGCATTTCTGCAGTCACTTTCCAGGGCGCAAGGTAGTAGGCCGGCATTGGTAGACGGCGGATTGCGGCCCCGAGGATGGGTGGTGTAGTCTGGAGCTCCCACCGCAGTGTCCCCACTTGGCGAGTTTAGCATGAATAGTCCTTCTTGACTGGCATCATTATTGTCGCCCAGCCTCTCATCATTGCTTTGTGGTGCGCTGTTCACCTTCTTGAACCACAACACTTTTCACACTATGGTGTGGTGCCCCCACTGGACAGTGACCATCGTTCCGTTGATCTTCACCACTTGCAGGTTTTGGCCTCAATGGGGGTGCGGAACTTTCGCCCTGGGTGGCTGTCCCGCATGATGACACTATCCCCCACCTGGAGGCTCAGAGCCATCGCTCTTCTCCCTTGATTGACACAATCGTTGGTGGCCTGTCTCTTCTCCTGGGTGGCCTGGACGTCTAGTACTGCCGGCTGCCACTCCAGGCCTGTAGAGACACTGTCCCTCATTTGTCTGTGGAACAACAGGTCCACTGGGGCACAGCTAGTGGTACTGTGCGGGGTCTGTCTGTAGGCACCCAGGAAATGATGCAAACAGCACTCGCGGTCCTCACCTTGTTCCACCCCTATTCTCAGCGCTCAGTTCAGAGTCCTCATGAATCATTCGACCTCCCCGTTTGCCTGGGGCCAATGGGGTGTCACCTTCCTGTGTCGCATGGCCAGGGATGTCAAGTACTCCTGGAACTCCTGCCCCTGAAACAGGGGACCGTTATCAGTCTGTAGCTCTTTGGGGAGGCCGACTAGTGTGAATGTCTTTTCCAAGACAGGCTTGACTTTTGCAAATGCAGTGGACTATATCAGCTAGACTATTGGAAATTTGGTGTGAGACTCTATCAGGACTGCCATGAGGTGCCCATCTGGGAAACTCCTGAAGTCCATATTCTCTTTCGACCACAGCTTCAGACATGGTTCTTCTGTTATCACAGGGGATGGGGGTGAGTCTTCACTGGTTATGTAACAGAATAACAATTTCGCACCTTCTCGTCTACTTGAGTGTCCATCTCGGGAACCACACCTTGTCCCAGAGCCTCGCCTTTGTCTTGACCACACCCTGGTGGCCCAGATGCACCTGATCAACCACCCTGGCCCATAGGCTCCGTGGCACCACAATCTGCAGACCTCTGAGCAACAACCCCTCCTAACTTGCGCTCAGCTCGTTCTGCACTCGCCAGAACTGGCTTCTTTTCGTCTGCTCTATGAGTGTCAGCGGCCTAGGGTCATCAAGGAAATGCTTCCATTGTCTCGTAACGAGGACTTCCTTCGCCTTGGAAATGCTCTCGTCTCCCTCGGTCTCTTCCTGGAGTTCCTGGAATGTTAGCACCTTTGGACATGCTTCGTGCGCAACCATTCGAACATAGTCCCCGGCTCCTATGTCGTCTTCTGTCTGGTCTCTACCTTCCGGAAGTGACAGGTACCTTGACAGGTAGTCCGCTGGGTTATTCGCACCCAGATGGTATGGCATCTCAAAGGAGTACAGTTGCAGCTGCATGGCCCACCTCTCTATTCTCGGGACACCAAACTGGCAGACCCAGCGAACAGCGGGACCAACAGCTTGTGCTCAGTGACAACCCGGAACTATCAACCACACAGGTAAAGGTGAAAAATGGCGACATGCCCATCGGATTGCCAATGCCTCCCACTCGATTTTAGTGTACATTGTCTCAGTATCAGAGAGCGCTCTACTTGCGTAGGCAATGGATACCCACGATCTTTCTGACTTTCCCTGTAGGAGCACTGCTCCTAGCCCCAACAGGCTAGCGACAACTATCATTCCGTTTTCCGTTGAGGGCTGAAGTACGCCATTGTGGTGTTGTCCAGGAGGGCCCCCTTCACTTGCCGGAACGCCTTGTCTGCTTTTGGTCCCCACTCCTATGAGGCATCCGCCATTGTGAGTGTCCTCAGTGGCTCTGATAGGGTAGCTAGGTCCGGGATGAACCTCCCGTAGTACGTTGCCATACACAGGAAGCTCCTTCCTTCGTGTTCTGTGGTACGGACGCACTGCTGATGGTCTCAACCTTCTTGGGGTCCACGCTCAGGCCATCTCGTGAGAAGATGTAGCCAAAAAACTCTACTAAGTTTCTGTAGAATGAGCATTTTTGTGAGTGCAGTGTCAAACAGCATTCGGCCAGTTGCTTCAATGTGGCCCTTAGCTGCACATGGTGCTTTTCTAGGCTCTCTGAGAGTACCAGGATATTATCGCTTATATTTAGCACCCCAATCAGCCCTGAGAGGGTTTCCTAGATGGTATTCTGGAATACCTCAGTCGCTGATGAGATGCCGAAATTGAGCCTCCGATATTGCCTAAGGCAAATGTGTCAGAAAATGTTTTAATGTACCTACTGGCAGGTTCGAATTCCAGCTGATGATAACCAGCATTTAAGTCTAGTTTTGAGAACCATTGGGTGTCATTCAAGTAAGGAAGAAGGAGGGGATCCTAGGCCTAGAACCTACTAGTGAGAGGGAAGAACAAGTCTTGTCTCTTGTTGCCCTCACACACCCCAAGGGATGTCATGCTTCATCATCGGGCAGTTGCTCCTCGTCGGGCCGGCGCTGCAATGCCCTACGGGTCCCCCGAAGGGTCACTTTATCGGAGATCTTTTGAGAACTGCCGTCTGGTGCATGCGGGTGTGTTTGGGAGAGTCCTATGTGAAGGGTGTTGAGGTGCGTGCAATGGTTTAAAACTGACTAAGGGTTACCAGGAGAGCTATGTTTAATGTGGCGGTACCCTTGTCAGAATAAAAAACCCATAGGTTAAATGTTACCCCTCTAGGCGCAATGTGCCCAGGTAACTAAAAGGTCGACATGTTTCGCGCCTATGTGGTCACAGGAATCCGCATTGCAGCGCCGGCCCGACGAGGAGCAACTGCCCGATGATGAAGCATGACATCCCTTGGGGTGTGTGAGGGCAACAAGAGGCAAGACTTGTTCTTCCCTCTCACTAGTGGGTTCTAGGCCTAGGATCCCCTCCTTCTTCCTTCCTCCCTCTTTTCAGTGAGTGAGTGACACGTTGCACCACTCCTCGGGAACAGTGTCCCCCCTTCCTTCACTTCACGTCTAGCGCTTGGAGCACGGGCACTGGACCTTTAACTAGCTCCTGGTCCCCCCCTCTCTTTACTGACATTGTCATTCAATAAGCCACAATGTCATCCATGGTTGGCATAATGTGTCTCTCCGTTTGATTGCTTTGTGTGGAAGTCTCATGTCGGCACACAGCCGGATGGCTCTGGGCTGTTTCGGTGTGATAACTAACGGGGACGCCCACAGTGTAGGGCTGATAACCTCTATGATCCCCTTCTGTCCTGAGTTGTACAGTTCTTTTTCCACTTGCGGCCATAGGTAAAAAACGACCCTTCAATGGCATAACGCTGCAGGCCACACCGCCATGTCGATAGGCAGCTGGATCTTTTCCCTTTCAGCCGGCCCAGACTAGTGAACAGTTGGGGAAAGTCTTTTATCATGGCCGCAGCATGTGACTCGTACACTTGTTTTGCTAAAAACACTAGTTCCAGATCCTTGGTGGTGTGACAACCAAGCAGGGTACCCAGTGGTCGAAGTGAGGGAAAAAAAGTAGGGGAACTGTGGGCGGAGAATCAGAGGGTGGGAATAACCAGTGGATTGGGTCAGTGGGCGGAGTCAGAGGTGTGGCAGAAAGAGCAAAATACCCCAATTTTTAGTATTTGTTTCCCATTTCACTAACCGGTTACAGCTTATTACGTTAATTAATTTAACCAATAGATACACATGTTTATTTAAGGTAATATGAGTTATTGACATTAAAATACATTCACAAAGTGGGATACATTTCCAATCATATAATGTCCCAAATTTCCTTAAAAGTGGAATAGCAAGCCATTTGTCTCCCAGCCATTGAGTTTCTGTCAAAAGCACTTCTCCTCCCTTTTTCCACAAGGGCAGTTCAAACATGAATGGCAAAATATCCTAGTTTGCAAATGTTTTCCACATAATTATGGCTCTGCCATATTTGCCACATAATACATCATCTGCTGCATAAGCTGACGATTTTAACTAATAAATTGTTTATAGCTCAAACGGATCAAAAGTTACTAAAAATGTGACTTGTGCTGCTGTGAAGTGGAGGGCCCTTTGCAAAGGTTGACTGGTCACCTTTCTCACTGCTGCAGTTGTATGTTCCACTGGTACTAATAAGAAAAAATCTTTGCAGAGACTGTTAGCATGTGTAAAAATGTCAAAATAATAAAGTATCAGAAAATTTACACCACCACTAATACCAGTGTAGGGTGTCAGAGCACTTTACATCACACATATTACACAGAGACAATCAATCATACGTGTGTAAATCACTATATAGGAAATGTTACATAAGACAAAGGACTACAAGGTGTAGGAGTCACATGACAACCATACTAGTAGGCAGCATAGTTTAATAGTGATTGGTCTGGAGAAATACAAACTCAGAATTTAAAACGTAATACCATGGTTGGGGGTTCTCTTTAATAATCAGAATTGATTTCTACCCAAATGAACCCTTTTTGCTACATTAGGATAATCAAAAACTGGGGAAAAAACCATAATGCTCTTAATTTATACCTTGCAGTTTGCATGGAGCTCTTACATGACAGTTAATAGCTCACTGTTCTATGTTAGGATTTTAACTTATAAACTGCAAGTAACAATAGGGTCTCTCTGTCAAAAGCAGTAACCCACTGACCCATTTACATTATGTGCACTTTGTGATCTGCATGGTACATGTTCTTAGCAGCAGGCACATTAACTCTCTGCGCTTCCTTTTCATGAGTCAAAACTTCCACTAGACAAAACACCATCTCTCTCTACTAAGAACATTAATCACTGGAGTTATCATGACATTTTTATTGTTGCCGAAAATTGTTGGGAGGCCAGGAAGGAGGCAGCAAGTGCTTTTAAAACCATATTATACTTACAAACACAACGCCCCCACCTGAAGTCAGCGCCCGGTGCGGTCGCACTGCCCTAGAGCCACCCAGATCAAGGGACTGTGACCTCAGTGACAGAGTCACTGTCACTCTATGGTGTGCTGCTTCATAGGCCTGCCCGGAAGACTGGAGGTGAACTTCATGGATTGTGGTGGACAGGCCTTCAAGGTTAACCCACACTTGCCACCGCTAGGGTCCATCTGCTGGTGCTAAGACACCCGGGCTTCTAAGGTCTTGCGGGGCCTTCTAAGGTCTAGCATGGGAATGTGCTCCCTCAGGAGAGGGGTCTGGTGGACTGGTCATGAAGGCTGAACCTGGTTCCCCAGTTCCAAATTCAGCAGCTCTGACCATAGTGCCACATCCTCTCCCCCACTGAACACCATACTGCCCACTGAGAGAAACTTGCACTGCACTGACCCGCTATAAACACCTGGATGTGACTCAATTCAAATCACACACTAGACAAGAGCAATATGCTGCCTAAAAAAAATTAACAACATCCTAGAAAAAGCAAATACTCATAGGAAATGCAAGATTAACATGCAAGATTAAGTAAAGCATGTGAAATGTAAGCAGGAACAACATGGTTACCTTTTTCCTTTTACACTCACTACTCAGAAATCAGTGAGTGCTTTTGCCTGAAAAGTTAAGGCCATGACTACAGGGCCCAGAAGGGACCCGTTTCAATGCCCACTGCTTATATCCTTACAAAACGTAAGCAGTGTGGTTTAAAAAGACCACATTTGTGAACACAGAGCGGCAGTTCACATTTTGTTTTCCAATTCACCCATCAAGCAGGTATTTTAGTACCTCCAGGAAAGGTGCACTTTCCCACCCAGGGAAAACAATGTTGTTCAAAGAGAGAGGAGAAAACAAAAGTAGGCTTCACTGGCAAACACTGTAAAGTGGCGCTAATGTGTTTAGGTGTGAATAAATCAATCTGGCCACCTTGCAACCACTCTGTCCTGCTTTAGTTAGTTAGTTATTTTTCATATTTGGAATGTTTTATTTCTCTCCACCCCGAGGCTGCACTTAGAAATTGAAAAATGTCAGAAAAAGACAACGTTTCCAGCAAAAGTGTTTCTCTTTTTTGGATCCATTTTACAGGGAAGCAAATAAACGAAAGGAGGAAAGAGAGGGTTATACCCGTTTCTTGAAGTCTCGGTTTTCACTAAATGATGAGGAGCGAGACAGAAAGAGAGTGAAGAGGGGGAACAAAGAGAGTGGGGGGGGGCAGCTGCCGGCGGCAGGAGAACTGGACACTGTCCTTGTCTTCAATGGGCATGAAGGAAAAGACAGAGTCCTTTTCCTTCTCTGCCCGTTCCGCCCGTCCTTAAAAGCCGAGCCTTAACTATCGGCCCTGGCGATTTCTGCCGTCCGGGAGGCATGTTTAAAATAAAGTAGGGTAACGGAATCTATGAAATTAGAGAAGTAGGGGCACGCTGTGCCCTTCCGATCCCGCCCACTTCGACCACTGAGGGTACCAGTATTTCCTTCGTTGACATGGGACTGTTCCCTGGTCAATCAGCCTTCGCTTGTAACATCGACTTCGATTGTGCCCTTGAGAGGCAGCAGCTCAGTGCCTCCATAAGTGTAGATTTGCACCTTGGTGGCAGACAGAGCGGGGCACGGCGTGATTGTGTAGAATTGCACAGAGTCCATGACATTCACAGAGGCGCGTATATCGATAAGGCTGTGATGACTGAGCCACTTATTTCTACAGTGCACACGGGGGACAGCCTCTTTCTGTTATCTTCTCTCCCAGCGAACAATATTACGAACACTTCGTCTTCTTCATCGTCTAGGTGCGGGACTTGCTCGCCACCACTTGGTACATAGTCAGACTCCCCCCTCATCTAGGGACAGTTGTCGCAAGGCAACGGTCGTCTTCCTTGGGTATACTGACCTGGGGCCTTGTGTTTTGCTTTGACACACCTTTGCAAAGTGATTGGTTTTGCCGCACTTCGAACAAGCACACCCTCTCGCCGGGCCACAGTTTCCACACCGGTCACCTGACTGTCTCGATGCGCCCTGCTGGCGGGAAGGTGCTGGTCGTCTTTGGATTTCGTTGATACGCTCTTCCTTTGCCCTCAGACTCTGTGGTGGCCCTCCTAGGGATGCGTCTTTGCCTAGAGCTACCTCCATGTCTTCTGCCCTGCTATTCGACAGGTCAGGGGAGCGGGCCAAGATCTCGTCTAGGGAGATACCGGGCTGCCAGAGGATGAGGCACCGGAGCACAGCGGATTTGCAGCCCTGAATGATCAGGGTGCAAATTTCTTATGTCTGATCGACGTTCATGCATGTGCATGGCAGTTTCCGTAGCTGCGTGTAGAACATGTCCACTGATTCATCATCCTCCTGCCGAGAATGGCATAATTTGAAGCACTCATAGTCAGGGTTGAGATGTGGATCAAAATGTCTATTGAGGGCTGCCACTGCTGCATTGAAATCGGCGTCCCCCACCGTATTGGACACGTTCACGAACAGATCATAGAGTTCTGCCCCACCAAAATGCCCCATCCCGGTGCTGCCATGGTGGGGTCAGCCAACTCACTGAATGGGGGTAGTGCCGCTATAGAGGCATGGCCATATGGGGCAGGGGGCGTTGGTGCAGAGGCCTGTGGCACTGGGCCTTATTGTTGGTCCATCATCGTTACGTGCTCAGATGCAGGCTATTTATCTGTGATTTGTTTCTGCTAGGTACCTCTTTATCTTCGGGAGATAGTGTTTCTCCTGTCCTTCAGCCCAGGTAAGCCACTCAGGCAGTATCCCTGCTCTGCTGCTCTCTCACTTATCCTCACACCTTTTCCCTTTTTTCCTCAACTTTTTTTTTCTTTTTTGGTTGTATGATCAGTGTCGAAATGGGGATGATTCCAGTGCTCACACCATCTCCTCAAAGTGAGGCCTCACCCTCCAGTGAAAACGGCCTGAGCTCCACAACCAGTTCACAAGGCAACAACGTGCTGGGCTTCTTCCGGCCTTACCAGCAAGTAGTACATGCGGCCTCTCGGAGCCCCACAGGCACATGTCATTTTGGTGCTCCTTGGCCGAACTCTTCGCTGGCGGTCAGTCTGCACCAGACGTGGTGCATGGAAACGGCTGCTAGGTGGAGCTGCTGCAATGCCTCTCCGTAGCAGTGCATGCCGCTTACACAGGTGGCCAGGAATACTGCTGAGAGACTTGCGGCACCGGGCCGGAACAGATGCGGCCACTGGGCTGGTCAAGATACCTCCACACAGACATGTGGGCACACACTCGATGCTGGCCGGCTGTTGGAACATTTTGCAGCTCCGTAGCCTCTGGGCAGCAAACTCCTAAGCCCGCACCATGAGAGGCAGACTGCTGCGGAAAAGCAGGGTCCCCAGCACGCAAGGACAGCCGCCGTCCTTATTGCCAGTTTCGTGTCCTCGGCCTGGTAAACACGGGGTCAGCCTTGTGAAGCTGGATCGCGCCTTACGCAACAAGTAGACACGAACATGGTGCATGGGTGTGAGCAGTGACCTAAAGCGACCACTAGCCCTTTTATTCATCTCCTCAGGCTGCACCCAGCCCTCGGAGTGCATGCTGCAACAAATGTACAGTAGAGGCCAGGTGGCATTCTACATCGAGCAAGCTGTGTGACCGAGAACCTTTGATCCCATGGACCCCTAATGGACACAATTTCATGAGATTTGTTGCAGCTATCTGCAAGAAAAGGTACTCCTATCTGAACTACCCTAGTTTCCACCTCTACCAATTTAACACAAGTCAAGATTTCCAATATCAGACTTACTGTTTAAGATGAGATACCGTTTTCGATCCAAATGGCAATGGTGTTGAACTTTATTCTTTTCAATTGGACAGAGTGGCCCTCCACCAATTGGAACAGGGAGCTCCAGGCTCTGTCATCGGCAGGTTGTCTCCAGAAACCCTGCCAAAGGGGTAGTGTGTGCTACAATTGACTTGTCCGTCAGTAACTTTCAGTCCAGTTTCTGAAGTAAGCAGTGTCCTTGGATCCCCAAAGGTTTGGTCTGGCATGATTACATGGGCATCAGATTCTCTGATTGACCATGAAGTGAAAGTAGGAGGGGATTGCCTTCTAAAAAAGGCCATAATCAGAAGGAATCTGGCAGCCATTCCAAAACCTATATAATGGTGGAAGCATCCCTGTTGAGTAGAGGTGGGCAAACTAGAAACTTGATAGGGAAATGCAGAGATGAGCCACTGCACCTGCTGCGCCAATGCAAGCTACCCCCTCCATCCTGCACTTTCCTGTAGATGAAGCCTTTGATAGCTGCGCATCGTGCTCATGCAGTAGCGGCTGGGGTTTGTGATGAGTGGTGGGGCAGTCGGACGGGCAGGCGGATGGGGAGAGAGAGGGGGGATTGGGGCCGCAAAGGGAGGGGGGCAAAATAAAAAATTAAAATTAAAAAAAAACGTACCTTCGGCCGGCCGCGTTGTGCTCCTCTTCTTCGGCACAGGCTCCCAGAATGCCCTTCAGCCAATTCTGAGCTGCTCTCACGTGAGAGCAGCTTCAGCATTGGCCTGAGGGCCCTTGATTTGCGCTCCAGGACAGACTAGGAGTCTGTGCCTGCTTTCTCCAACCCCAGCAATGCAGCTGGTTTGAGAGAGCTTCACTGCGCATGAAGGTTTGGCCGGTTTGAGATGGCCAGCCAAACCTTCATGCATAGTGAAGGGAGTGCACTACCACTCCCCTCAGTGCTGTCAACTCCCAGGCCCCGCCCCCAAGGCTCGGCAGGAAAGGAGAAATAAAACCATTGTCGTTTTATTTTTCCATTCCTTGTGTTTTTGAGGGGGCGACGCTCCGCCATAGCGGAGGAGCCACCGCTGGGCTCATGGTCGCCCGCAACAGTCGGGTTGATGCCGCTCTTCTGCTGGCATTAGCTGAGTAAGCTGTCGCTACACCGGGGGCGGAAGGCGGCAGCGGGAACCGTACAGGCACAGATGGCTGCCCTGAATCTAAGGGCTTCTTAAAGACGCACTCAAGTGCTGACGCTTTTTTAGCACATGTTCATCTTCTTTACGATTGTTTATTCAGCCGGTTTATTGTTAGCTAACATCCTGAACACAGCACTTTATAAATCCCCCAGCAGATACGACCAGCTTAATGCTTCCGTGATTTCCTCTCAGCAGCTCTTCGGCGCACTGGTGGCTTGTAAATACCAATGACTGAGGCATGGCGGAGATTATTGCTTCAGTTCTGTATTCCTTTCGTCCCTTTTCCTCTAGTCATGCAGGTCTAACCTGCCCATGAGGGGTTCCAAAGCCACCAGCAACCACGAGGCGCACGACACCCGAACCCGGAGACTAGAGACACCATGACTGTGAGCAAAGGAGGACCAGAGGCACGTGACTGAGAGGGACTACAGACGTCACGAGAACAGAGGGAACCCAGGACGGGAGAGACGGGACTAGAGACACCCTGGCTGTGAGCAGAGAAGGAATATAGCCTCCATGACTCAGGGCAGAGACTGCACGAATGAGGGCAGAGAGGGAACAGAGACTCCAAGACTCAGAGCAGAGAGGGTGCAAAGACATCACGACTGAGGGCAGAGAGGGAGCAGAGACTCCAAGACTCACAGCAGAGAGGGTGCAGAGAGTGCACGACTGAGGGCAGAAAGGGAACAGAAACTGCATGACTGAGGGCAGAGAGGGAACAGAGACTCCAAGACTCAGAGCAGAGAGGGTGCAGAGACTGCACGACTGAGGGCAGAAAGGGAACAGAAACTGCATGACTAAGGGCAGAGAGGGAACAGAGACTCCAAGACTCAGAGCAGAGAGGGTGCAGAGACTGCACGACTGAGGGCAGAAAGGGAACAGAAACTGCATGACTGAGGGCAGAGAGGGAACAGAGACTCCAAGACTCAGAGCAGAGAGGGTGCAGAGACTGCACAACTGAGGGCAGAAAGGGAACAGAAACTGCATGACTGAGGGCAGAGAGGGAACAGAGACTGCATGACTGAGGGCAGAGAGGGAACAGAGACTGCATGACTCAGAGCAGAGAGGGAGCAGAGACTGCACCACTGAGCGCAGAGAGGGAACAGAGACTGCATGACTAAGGGCAGAGAGGGAACAGAGACTTCATGACTCAGAGCAGAGAGGGAGCAGAGACTGCACCACTGAGCGCAGAGAGGGAACAGAGACTGCACGACTGAGGGCAGAGAGGAAACCGAGACTGCACGACTGAGGGCAGAGAGGGAACAGAGACTCCAAGACTCAGAGCAGAGAGGGTGCAGAGACTGCACGACTGAGGGCAGAAAGGGAACAGAGACTCCATGACTCAGGGCAGAGAGGGAACCGAGACTGCACGACTGAGGGCAGAGAGGAAACCGAGACTGCACGACTGAGGGCAGAGAGGGAACAGAGACTCCAAGACTCAGAGCAGAGAGGGTGCAGAGACTGCACGACTGAGGGCAGAAAGGGAACAGAGACTCCATGACTCAGGGCAGAGAGGGAACCGAGACTGCACGACTGAGGGCAGACAGGGAACAGAGACTCAATGAGTCAGAACAGAGAGGGAACCGAGGCAGCATGACTGAGGGCAGAGAGGGAACAGAGACTTCATGACTCAAAGCAGAGAGGGAACCGAGACTGCACGACTGGGGCAGAGAGGGAACAGAGAACAGAGACTCCATGACTCGGAGCAGAGAAGAAACAGAGACAGCACGACTGAGGGCAGAGAGGGAACAGAGACTCCATGACTCAGAGCAGAGAGGCAACAGAGACTGCACGACTGAGGGCAGAGAGGGAACCGAGATTGCATGACTAAGGGCAGAGAGGGAACCGAGACAACACAACTGAGGGCAGAGAGAGAACCGAGACTGCACGACTGAGGGCAGAGAGGGAACCGAGATTGCATGACTAAGGGCAGAGAGGGAACCGAGACAACACAACTGAGGGCAGAGAGAGAACCGAGACTGCACGACTGATGGAAGAGAGGGAAAGGAGACTGCATGACTCGGAGCAGAGAGGGAACAGAGACTGCATGATTGAGGGCAGATAGGGAACAGAGACTGCACGACTGAGGGCAGAGAGGGAACGAGACTGCATGATTGAGGGCAGATAGGGAACAGAGACTGCACGACTGAGGGCAGAGAGGGAATAGAGATTGCATGACTGAGGGCAGAGAGGGAACAGGGACTACACCACTGAGGGCAGAGAGGAAACCGAGACTGCACAACTGAGGGCAGAGATGGAACTGAGACTGCACGACTGCGAGCAGAGAGGAAACAGAGACTCTGGGACTCAGAGCAGAGAGGGAACAGAGACTGCACGACTGAGGGCAGAGAGGGAACAGAGACTCAGTGACTCAGAGCAGAGAGGGAACAGAGACTGCACAACTGAGTGCAGAGAGGGAACAGAGACTGCACGACTGAGGGCAGAGAGGAACCTGAGACTGCACGACTTAGGGCAGAGAGAGAACCAAGACTGCACGACTTAGGGCAAATGGGGAACCGAGACTGCACAACTGAGGGCAGAGAAGAAACTGAGACTGCACGACGGAGCAGAGAACGAACAGAGACTGCACGACTGAGAGCAGAGAGCAAACCAAGACTGCACAACTTAGGGCAGAGAGGGAACCGAGACTGCACGACTGAGGGCAGAGAGGGAACAGAGACTGCACGACTGAAGGCAGAGAGGGAACCGAGACTGCATGACTAAGGGCAGCGAGGGTATAGAGACTGCACGACTGAGGGCAGAGAGGGAACCGAGACTGCACGACTGAGGGCAGAGAGGGAACACAGTCTCCAGGGCTGAAACAGAGATGGACCAGAGGAGACACTATATCTTGGAGCAGAGAGGAAACTGAGACTGCACGACTGAGATCAGAGAGGGAACGCAAACTGCATGACTGAGAGCAGAGTGGAAACGGAGAATGCATAACTGAGAGCAGAGAGGGACTAGAGACAGCAGGACAGGCATAGAGAACAGGGAATAGAGACCATGGCTGTGAGCAAAAAGATACTAGAGTCACTGCGACCGGGGGCAGGGAAGGTTTAGAGACCCCATGACTGAACAGAGACGGAGGAGAGTCTCAGTGGCTGTCACCTGAGAGGGTAAAGACACTTCGGGACTGGAAGTAGTGACGGACTCAAGATATCATGAGTTTCAGCAGCGAGGAGATAGAGGTTACATGACTACGAGATGGGTGGGGAGAGGCTTTGAACACCATGCAGGAAAGCAGGCAAGGGACACGAAGCACCATGATGGGGACCAGTGAGGAACCAGGGTCATCCAAAGTAATAGTAAAGTTTTTTATTCAAAGGGGATATTGGTCTGTGGCTATCGCTGTCAACTAGCATAGTAGCGTTAGCTGACGGATAAGGGAGGACTGAGGAGGGCGAAATAGAAAAAACTGATGGCTTTGTTGCAAATGGGGTGCTTATTAACACAGACACCCATAAATAGTGTATTGCATTTATCCCTATAAAGGTCAGCATTCAGCTAGTAATGCATGTTGGCTCTAAACAAACGCTAGAAGAACAAACAGTCACTAGAGTAAAACCGAATTAATGATATCACTGAACAAAAATTAAGAATTATCACTACAAAAAAGGGTCTTATCACCTCCTTAAATGCAAGAATACTGTGGATCAAGCTTATCAGAAGGGAGAGGTTGTTCCAAAGTTTGGGAGCTCAAAAATAAGCAAGCTCCCTCCCATACAACGTTAAATTATCTGAGGGATCTTCAACAACAAAAGTAAATTGAAACATAAGAGTCTAGATGTGCTGCGCCGAGAACCAAAAACAAGAATGATCCAGCTCATAGAACTTTATGTTATGCAGAGCACCTTAAAGCGCTGCCTAACAGCAACTAGTGTAGGGCTTTTTTGCCATCGGGTACTTGTTAAATTTCTTCAGCCATGCAAATCTCTGAACTGCAAAATTTTGGATCCTTTGAAGTTCCGTGAGGGTAGACAACTTTCACTCTATGATTGTGAGCTTTGGACATTGGGGAGCATTCTCCCTCTGAAGCCCTTCTCATCAAGGCAATTTCTAGGTCTCACCCACATGCTGTCATAGCTATGTCTTGTCGAAGACCTACTGTGAACAATACAGTGCACAGAGTGACTTAAGGCCAGCCCTTACTCCTAATTGTATTACTTTCTTGGCAATTTAACTTCCGTGCACTTGATTCAATGGATTTTCTCCCTATTCTTAAGTTTGTACCACCCTTATGCATCTCGGTCTCTCTGTGCTTCAATGGGATAGCATGTATCCTTCTACTGCTGAAGTCAGACTTTACATTGCCATGCATTGGGAGGGGCTATTATCTCTCCTCTCACTGCTTATTCCTCTATCCCCCAACACTCTCTCGTTATTAAGCACTCCTCTCGTTTGCACCCTCGCTTTGTCAACCATCCTCTGCAGCCACTTTCACCCCCATGCAATTTACACTTTCTGCACCACCCACCACTCTATCAGCTGGCAGCCATCTTAATTGTCTTTTTAACCATTCTAAGGTGGCTTCTCATCTATGAGCAAGTGCCATCTTCAAATGGGATTTCTCAACTATTTAGCTGACGGGGTGTTTGCACACCTGTGTCAGAGCCTTTGCAAAAATCGTCATAAGGTTGCTCAAGCACATGTACCTCTTTGGTGTCTTTGTTCATCCATACAAATCATATGCTTTTTTGTGCATATACAGTGCTATGGATTGGTGCACACCCTGCCTCAATACCTCGTTGTAGAGTGACGATATAATGAGAAATGTGGAGATATTTTCATTATTTTCATTCTTCCAACACATTTGCTCAATATTTTGTTCCATCTCTCAAAGTGACAGAGTAATTCCTACAAAGTTAATCATGGAAATGTTGCCCTGGATGTCTTGAGTCCGGCAATTCCAAATTTATGTGGGTTTTCTAAGGGAATGCCGTTTGTACAATCAAATTTTATTAACCAGAACGTCCTGCAAATGTCATTATATATGTAAAAGAACACAATTCTTCCTTTTTCTCTGACAGAAATCTCCAGAACTTCAGGCAAATAGCAACGGTCCTACCACCGAATGTTTCCATACTTCTCTTGATATGATAAAATGATGCCCACATGTGTGGCTGTGCCTTTTGTATGGATCAGTAATAGACCAACATTGTGACTATGTGACAACCACATTGACACTATACTGACTTCACACAGTGACATATATGGCCTGTTCTATCAGTTACTATAGGCCCACCAACATGTGTAAGTTGCTGTTTGTATTGGGAGAAGTGTAGGAATGCTGGGTGGCGGGAGGTTTGCTGTTTCCAAATTATTCTGGAATTTCCATCAGGGAAATACAAGGAAATCCATTTTAACCAATATTTGACCTGTACCAGAAAATCTGGGGAGGAAAAGGGAGTATATTTGTAAGCCACACCACCCAAGACTGCTCCAGGTATCATGTATTCAGAAATGTCTGGTACATTTCCTAAGGTGCCAGATGGTTTCAGTCCCAGGCTTGTGCTTCTGTGCCCCAGTAAGGAGCTAGGTGAATATTTTCTGAGACTAAGAAAAAAAAACCTACTGTCCAGGCTCCATGCTGGGGTTTAGACGTGTATTTTTGTCTGTACCCCAACACGAAGCCAAGTGCAATGCAAATCGTTTTTGAGGATAAGAAAAAAATCCAAAAAGTTGTCAAACTTCTCGCTTCGACATGTTTCTGTACTCCAGCAATGAACCAGACTGAGGAAAACTTCCTAAAGTGATGGATGGATTGCTTGAATTAATCTCAACTACTCGTAGGTACTCTGAGCGGTAATCAAATCTATAATGTCTTTGCCCATCATGGCACCGCAGACAGGAACGAGTCATATGCAAATCAGCCCTGGCCTGCCCAGATGTGAGTCTCGTGCTTACTCTGCCACTGGAACCAAGCTACATCAACTGATGGGCCCCAATCAGGGTGAAACTGGTCTTGGGTTGCTTGTGTTGTAGCTCAGGCCTGGCAGCTCGGGTTGGACTTTTCCAATTGGAGCAGGGTCAAGATTGATTTGCACATGTCTGTGTCCAAATAGAGATGGCATGGTGGGCAAAAGAACGATGTGTTCAAATGCTACCCGAGTGATTGCCAGTGGTTAAACTTATTGCACACATTCTTCCCATCACCTTTTGTGTGTTTGTTGTAGTGTTCTAAGTGGCAAGAGTATGCCCAGACTGGGGTCGGTGCTCACTGTACCACAGGAACCAAGCTATACCAGATTGATGAGCCCCAATCAGGGCAAAACCGGTCTTGGGTTGCTTGTGTTCCAGTTCAGGGAGGACCTGACCTGGCAGCTCAGGCTGGACGGTTCCTATTGGAGCAGAGCCAAGACTGATTTGTATATGGCCGGGCCAAACTTAGGTGGCATGGTGGGCAAAAGAATGATGAGTTTAAATGCTACTCGAGCAATTGCCAGTGGTGCTGCAAGCATTTTTCTCATCACCTTTTGCATGTTTGATTTAACGCACTAAGTGGCAAGGGAGATCCCAAACAAAGGGTCCCGTTCCCACTGTGCCACTGGAAGCCAGCTACACCTGGCTGACAAGCCCCAATTAGGGCAATACTGGTCTTGAGTTGCTTGTGTTCCGATTCGGGGAGGACCTGGCCTGGCAGTTAGGGCTGGACTGGACCTACTGGAGCAGAGTCAATACTGATTTTCATGTAGATATGGCCAAACTGATGTGGAATGATGGACAAAAAAATAGGCTTGAATGTTTTTTTTTATATATATATTTTTATTGGCATTTCAAATGAGTAGTAACATTGTATACATTACATTCAAGACATCGAACTATTATCTCAACCATACGAATGTATACACTATTTGACAATTTCCCCCCCCAACCTCCCCCACCCCCCACCTCGGGCTCAGTAAACTTAGTGCTCTGCAGTTGACTCCAGATTACCTATTGTGAAATGGAATACTCCAGCGACCACATCCTCCGTTCATATGCCTGCATATGCGAATATCGAGCACATTGTGCTTTCTGTCCGCTCAGATACTCTCGGTGTAATGCGACCATGTGTTGTGGCACAGAGAAAAAAAAAATAATAGGTTTGAATGTTACGCTGAGCGATTGCCACTAGTTAGATTTATTGCAAACATTCCTCCCGTCACCTTTTGTGGGGTTGATCCAATGTGAACTGCCAGAGTAGGTCCCATCTGAAAGGCAACACAAGGAACCCCACACCTTTTTCGGCCATTTGAGCCTCATCAGTAAGATGCTGCTTGAATCCTATGGCATAGTGAACACAGGAGCCATGTTTGGGCGAAGGAGTCAGACATTGTTTGATCTTTTTTTAGGCAAAAAGCATCCAAATTGCATCTGGTTTCATGTTGGGGAACAGACACCCAGCTCCGTCCCATCCCTCAAAATCATTGAGAGATAAAGGAGCTGTCTAAAACAGAATTGGGAAATGGAGATTGAAAGGGGAGTGGCTAGGAACAACTTAAGTCCATTCCCTTCTGATGCCCAGCTCCTGGTTCATTTCTTCTGTTGGTGGGCTGGAATAGAGAGTGTAAGATGCTGGGCTGATCTTTCTGTCCTCTCTTCCACCTCCCTCTATCTGGAAAAGTGTATCAGACTGGGGAGTGGCTGAGAGCAGGACTAGTTGCCCTTAGGCCCTCCTGTAGCCATGCCTGCCCACTACAGCCTTGGATGGACTTAAGAGGGGCTAGAGAATCCCTGTCAAGCCAATCTGAGATGTCAGTAACATCATTAGTGGCATCAAACATATGCATGAAGTGGCCCGGAACTGAGCATCCAGCCACCTTATTCAGGAATTTGCCAGTACCCAGAAAGGATCGGGCACCAGCAAACTTCTTCTACACTCATACATTCTCTGCAGCCATCTAGGGCATTAAAAGCATTGGCAAAGTCAATAGGCTTGACTACCAAGACCTTTTAGTTTTGGTAATGCTTGTGTTTTTCCTGTTTTAATCATCTGTATCTTCAAGGGACAGGGGCTGCCATCAAAATATAAATTGGCATGTGCTGTCCCTTGCAGCCCCCCATCCCTGCATTCTCAACCCATTCAGTAGGATTTACACATAAAATCCTGTCACTTTAATATTAATGGGACAGAGTTCTGCACATCCTTCTGAGGAGCCATTTTGTGATGTGATGAATCAGGAAATCCACATCAGCACAAAATAAGCCCCGGATTGCAAACTAGTCACTGCACAGAAAAAACAACTGCATTGTGACTCAGGTCTTTGTGCATAAGACCCTTGATGTGAATTGCTTGGAAGAGAAAGTTGATGGGGCCATTTAGACCTACATCTAGGGCATATAGGCACGGTAGAGTAGACAAGCATATTCCAGGTGAGTTCTGAGGCACTAAAATCAGAATAGTGTTATGAGTCTCAGGAGTAACAGAAGAAAGATCTCCTTTACAAAAAGACTGGTTAATGCAAGGAAGCCCTTTCAGCAGTGGCAGGGATGACACAGGACACAAGTAAGTTATAAAGCCAAAATTTAGTCCCCGAGTAAATACTGGTTACAATGCTTTAGCTTGCAAGGAGACAGAGGACTAAATGGGCGTGGAAGTACTGATGTCATCAGTATTAATATGTCTATGAAATTAATCTAGACCAGCTATCTTCCTGATGTGGGACTGTATCAGACTCATCCCCATTTACCATACGGGCATATTTGTTAATTTCCCTACAGAGAGCAAAACAAATGATGAATAGAACTGCTTGAAGCATTCTTAGTTTCTGGGCATTCTTCTCAGGACCATTCCATTCCATTCTTTTAGCTCATCTGTACTATTATTGAAGGTGGCCAACCATAGGCAAATCAGTCAGCCTTTATTGATATGTGACCTCTTCTCTGATTGGGAACATAAGCAATCTTAGAAAATTTCGCTTTTGGCTAGTCTGCTTCTCAGAGCAACCTCGAATAACATAAAAGATGTTCTTTCTTCTGATTCACTGTTCGATGATCATGGGAATCCATTTCCTTCTTCTCGTCTTCCAGGCCTTACTAACATATTTCCTCTTATGTTGTACAGTTGTTTTAGAGCTGTGGTTATTTCACTGTTTCTTTGTAGCATCCTTGCCTATAAACGAAGTTTGACCTCCATACCAAATGCCAAAGCCATAAACTGTTCTGCCTCTTTGAGTTAAAAAGTTCTGATATTGCCCATCTTGTTGACACAACATGGGTACAGTGGAAGGCTAAGTCAGTTACACCAGGATTTGACGCTGTGTATGAAGTATGTTAAGGTATTTATGGACCAAGAACCAATCAAATGACATCAGAGACCTTTTCAGTATATAAGGAGGTGTTCATGATCGTGTGCATCCCATATTACCAAACGGCATCTACAATGGACAATGTGAGTGCCCGTTCGTACTTAGTTGACAAGGCAGTAAAAAAAAAACTCTAGCTCGCCATATGCATGTTTTATAGACTATTAAGCGGCCTTTGATGGCATTGACAGTAGAACCCTATGGGCTAAGCTCGCTGCATGGGGGATCCCGTAAAATCTACAGGCGGCGATAACTGCACTGCATACAGACACCTGGGTCCAAGTAAAGCTAACTCAAACCCATGCTACTCCAAAATAAAAAAAATAAAAAAATATGCAGATGACCTGGTAATATTAGACCACACACGTATTAGGATGAAGAGGGCACTGGGCATTTTGCATAATTACATATTAAATGCTAATGCCTCAAAAACAAAGGTATTACTCTTTGAACAGAAAGCGAAAAAACATTATTTGACATGCAACCGGGGATCCCTAAATATATCAATGGTCTGTAAATCAACTACTTAGGCTTCTGGCTGTCGGATACTGGTAAAGCCTTTTTACAGGCAAGGGCAATTGAAGAAAAGGCTGGTAAAGCATCGTTCCCCTTTAGCAAAACTCCTCCATAATTTACAGAGCCCTACAGATGAGGGGATCCGAACAGTAATCTGGGCTAAACTGCTACCTACCATAAACTATGGGCATCTTGCCTATCCTGTAATGCTCACAAACACACTGGAGTATTGTTACACTGCAGCCTACAAAAACATTTTTGGCTTCCCAAAAACAACAAGAAGGACATTGTTACGCTTGGAGTTTGGGCTGGTGAATATAGATCTAGAATGCAAAAAGGACCTAGTAAAATATTATCACCAAGTTATCAGGGCCAAGATTGACTTCATAAAAGTGGCCCTGCAAACAATCTTTAGCGATGTAAGAAGCCCCTGGCCAAGATATCTCCACAGCACCTCTATCACATTAAACCTTAAAGCTGAAAACCTGAAAGAACCATCCTTGACACAGCCTCAATTGAAGAGTATATTGAACAAAACAAGGATTGTCGAAAGAGCAAGATCTGAACATAGGCTAACACCAGGTGCCTTGGGTCTACATAAATCACATGAGGATGTTGTCTGCCAGCCATACTTGAAGGCCACCATGGGGAGGCAAGCCCTAAGTAACATCCTACTCACCTGGCGTCTGACATTGCCAATATGGGAATTCACTGCGCACTGGTAAATAAAACAAATAGGGCACTAGCCGTGTAGATTGTGCTCTTATGCCTCGGAATCGGTGAGCCAGCTACTGTGTTGCTGCCCAGCTCTTTTGTCCTACAGGCATCTCTTCTTAAGGCCAATATTCCTGCAGCATGGCCTTGAACTTGTAAGGAGGTTGAGACCCACGTCTACATGTGCAAGGAGCCCAAGGAGCTAGCAAGAATTGCCAAACTATTCGCCATAACAGGAAAGTTGCTGAGGGAGCACGGCTGGTAAAACCTGGCCCCTACACGAGCATCTGTGCACTTTAAATTGAGTAGGGGGAAACTATTTCACTTTGTACCATACGTCACTCTCAACATAGGACTTTTGTACTCATGGGTATACGGAGCGTACAGATATGATGGCACGGGGAGAATGCTTACTGCGCTTTTGGGTTTCCATCCCAGTATGAGTCGTTTGTATTGCACGCTGCAAATCTGCACTGGCACCAACTCTTGAAACAAACTCAACACAATGATTGCTTTTCTCCATGGAATGCGCCACTTGCAGCCCACGTTGCACTTTCCGCAAAACTGTATTTGTATCGAGCTTCCCGGGAAATATCGTTTGTGACTTATGACATCTAAAAGTATGAAATGAGACATTTGCCTTGCACATTGCATTTTAGCGAATTTGCACTCGCAACAACGTTTGAAATGACATCGATGCTATTACCATGGATAGTTATTTGCACCACGTGCTATGTAAAATCTACGTAATGAGATGTTAGTATTGCGCATTGCACTTTTTCGCGAATTTGCACCTGCGCCAACATTTTGAAACAAACTCGATGCTGATACTATGGATTCTTATTTCCCTGTAATGCGCCGCTCACATAGCATGTTCGACTTTTTGCTAACTTGCACTGCCATCAAGTTTTATTGAAAACATTGTTTGCACAATACGCTGTTTTAATGCTTCAAATGAACTCACTGTTGGTCCAGTAGATGTATAAAGCCTTTTGAACAGCCGTACGGGGCGAACGCTCAAAGGCCCTCCGAGTGTCCCTACCTGTAATGTTCACTTGCACTGTATTTCTCATCCTGTAAATCTGCATTAACGCTCGAAATGAGTGGGAGGCTGTTTCATAGAATATTTTATCTTTTACTTCTTAACTTCTTTTAAAAGTGCTGTATTCAAACTTTTTACCTGCGATGCAATTACATTGTGAAGATTTTAATTAATTATACAATAAGTGTTACATTCGTGATCAGGTACATATGAGAAAAGAACATAATGAGGGGGGAGTTGTGAGTAACCCTGGGCATAATACTTCGCTACGCTCACGGAGCATGCAAAGTTTGTGCTACTACGCACATTGCACATAGCAGAGTGAAAAACTGTGCTAATTGACGTAGCGTAGCAACAGTAAAATAAACACCTTCAAATGCTTTGATAAAGCAATTTTCTATGCTAAAAAGCATATAACCAATTCACAAAAGTGAACTTTGACAATAAATTATCAAGCAATGAGAGAGGTGATGATTTTGGGGTCCCCCTAACCTAGGGGAGGACCAAGCAGATGCCTTGAACACAAAAAGCATATCATGTGAACGATTCAGTGGTGGTCCCTTCCTCCTAGGACCACCCCAAGCACAGTTATGGGCAAAAATACAATCCCAACCAAAGGCCCTGCAAAGCATTATGGGACGAGATTAGCAGTGGGCAGTGAATATTATAGTGTCCAATATCAAAATAATTCTACAAAGAGCTGCAGTTCAACTAGTCGTTACTAGATGTCCCTCACGAGTCAAATGCAAAAGCATTGAAATTATTAATACATCAAGCTGCAGTTCCACTAGTCGTTACTAGATGTCCCTCACGAGTCAAATGCAAAAGCATTGAAACCCTTTCATGAAGCTTTTGCATTTGACTCGTGAGGGACATCTAGTAACGACTAGTGGAACTGCAGCTCTTTGTAGAATTATTTTGATATTGGATACTATAATATTCACTGCCCACTGCTAATCTCGTCCCATAATGCTTTGCAGGGCCTTTGGTTGGGATTGTATTTTTGCCAATAACTGTGCTTGGGGTGGTCCTAAGAGGATGGGACCACCACCGAATCGTTCAAAAGATGTGCTTTTGTTTTCAAGGCATCTGCTTGGTTCTCTCCCTAGGTTAGGGAGGATCCCAAAATCATCACCTCTCTCACTGCTTGTTAATTTATCGTTTTCACTTTTGTGAAATAACTATATGCATTTTTAGCATATAAAGACAGAGATATTTAATTTATCTTAACTTGCACTGTGCAAGATGCTTTTGGTAATTATTGTACAGTGCACACAGCTACGCAATTTGCATAGCTACGTGTAGTTCAAAATGTACTTCACGTAGCTACGTGAAGTGCTACTACGCAAACTACGCCCAGCCTTAGTTGTGAGTAGGGAAGTCTCTCAAGGTTTAGACTTTTGACTAGAGGGGTTGGCTATCTTGGTGGCGCTCATAGAAGATGTGAGTTTTCAGTTCTTTCAGATGTGCAGGAGTGTTGGGCAAATTCTTGGTGCTTGGGTTGCAACCATTTACCTTATGGTCTTTTCATTTTTGCACTTGGTGACTTTTCAGCTCGGGTCTACATTGGCTTCTAGTGTAACGTTGGTTACTTTTTTGGCCAGTTACAAAGGTGTATTTTTCTTGCTGGTGATGCAGCAAGTGTTAAAGATGATGCATGCGTGCAAGGATAGCCAGATTATAGAACCAACCAATCACCCATATGTTGAGCACCATCTCTGAAGAGTGTGCTACTTTATATCAGACTCGAGTTTGCGGTTATTCCAAATTCTTTCCCAACTTATTGACCCATACCATCACAAGTGTTGAGCGAGTGGGCTTTGACAGTGATCTATACTTCAGTTGCTTCCCCCAAATGAATGTGGACTTGAAACAGCATTCCACCACTTACATCTGCTTAATTGTCCCACTGCTTCATATCTCCATAAAAATCCTGCATCCTTGCGGTGGACAGGTCACAGCTGGATTACTGCAACAACTGACATACTGGTCTTCCTAACAAATTACTCTTAAAATTCCACAGAGTTTATGCTACGCAGTTAGCCTACTCTTTGGATTCAGTAGGCACAGTCGTGTCGCTGGCATCCAGTAAAAGAATTATCAATTTAAAAAACCCTTTGTCTCATCCATAAAGTGCTCTATGGAAGCACACTGAGCATAAACTGTTTGTCATCTACCTTCCAGCCAGATGCCTCAGGTGTGCCATCAGCATCTACTGACTACTCAACCATCACGCTACCAAAAGCTGTGGTGGTCGATTGATCGATCTGAGCATGCGAATGGCTCTTCCCTGCGAAACTATCAACAATTACATCTAGGACTGGAAAATTATTAATTCATATTTAGAATATCCCTTAGGACCCATCTCTTTGCCCTGGCTTATGGCTAGTTCTCCTTTACTTGCCACAGATGCTTCCCTTTAATTTGCTTTCCATCGTCCTGCCTAATCAGTTACCTAGGCTGGCCGGCCACCACCGTCACTGGCTCATGAGGGCTCTTTTGCATCCTCAAGCCTTGTCACCACTTGTGAAGCTATTTTGATGAGTGATTTTTCTTCAAGATTCGATCCTTCCTGCCTGGTCCTTCCACCTTCAGGATTTGAGTATGTATGTTTACTCTTATCTATTCATCTCCAGTATTCATCCACATCTAAAACACGCAGAGGCCTCTGTAAAGTGGCATAAAGTGCTTTCCAGAAACTCCAAATAAAACAAATAAAAAATCATCTAAATTCCCAAGTTGACAGTTACATCGGTTTTTTTCTTCGTTTTTTTCACATGGGTTTTAATAAAGGGGGTTTAGTCTGTTCCCAAGCACCCCTCACTGTGGAGACTGAGGCACCGGTGATACAGTGCTTTGGCCAGGAACCCATAAATTTGTCAAGGGGGGAATGTTGGGGTTAAAACTCCAGATTCCCAATCCACAGATGAGGATGCACTACTATACCACATCTATGACAAGGCATGCCAACATCATGAAACCCATTAAACCGCTTGCCCGCTTTGCTGGTGTTTCAAGGGAAAAGTTGAATACCTGATTGAGCAAGGGGTCTGGTGTACATTGTCACAAAGTGTAAAAGCTTACACTACTGTGGGGCCATCACCTTCTATCGCCGTCTAACCCACCGCCTTTTACACACACTTCTACATAAATGGATAAATGTATTATTTAATGATTTATTTTTATTACGAGATTGTGGCCGAGGGCTAAGCCTGTAAGATCTTCTGAAGAGATTCTAGCAAGAATGATTACAATGCAAGTATCTTCCTCTCTGTTTTATCAGAGGAAATAACCAACCACTAAATCCTTCCTGACAAAGGCAATCTGTGAGAATTCATGTAACAAAATACCTGACTTCATATTTTACCGTAGTGCAAAAGCAATCCATCCTTAAAGGCCTATTGGCTTTAACGTATGTGTTTCATAGTAAATAAATCCGACCTACTTCCTTTGTCGTAACTTTTCATAGTGAACAGATCAGACCTATGGCATCTGAAATGCCTTTTCCTAGTGAACCAATCAGGCCTCCAGCTGTTATCTTTGGGTTTTCACCATAAACTACTCAGACCTACTGGATAGAGCCTACCCTTTCAAACAAGTCAACCATCTGGAATACAGACCTAAAAATAAAAAAGTATATACAATTAAAGTGGACAAAGCAAAATACTGTCTCTTCTAAGAGGGTCTACCAAGGATTCTCACAGTGCCAAACTGCAATGCCCACAGTTTATCAGAGGGTGTAACCAACACCCAAACCATTGCATACTCTTGTGATCTGTGAGATTCCATGTAACAAAATACCTATCTGTAGGTTTTATACAGAGTAATAACAATCTACCCTTAAATCCCTATTGACTATAACAAATGTTTTTCAGAATCAATTTGTCAGGCCTACTGTCTTCATCATAAATTTACATAATAAACAATCAGACCTATAACCTTCATCATTGGTTTGCCACCATAACCAACTCAAACATACTTTACTGGCGTAAGTTTTGTCACAAGGCAAACATCATGTATACCATAATAAATTATAAATATGTATAAAATTACAGTTGTCGAACAATAAGAAAATCCCTCCTAATAGAGCCTAAAAAGATTTGCCATCGTGCAAATCTTATATCCCACATAGTTTGTTGGGTGAGTCACCCACAACAAAACCCTTGCCCAATGTGGTAATTTGCAAGATTCTGTTTAACGAAATACCTGCCCACAGGTTTTAGCACAGTGTAATAACAACCCAGCCTTAAAAGCCTATTGCCATTAACACATGCTTTTCACAATAAGACAGTCAGACCCACTTGCTTTATCATAACTTTTTGAAATAACATTTTATTAGAATTTCGAAAATACACATGAACAAACAATGATGTGTTTCCAACACCTACTGCTCTGTACGTCGATACAGTGATCAATATATCAACGTACTAGAATATTCTCTTAAATAATATACACTCTGATAATGAAGGATAAATCTGCATAAATACATTAAAATACCAACATATGGGGAAACACAAACGCCCTGACCTCCTTCTCCTTCCCCATTTTAGCTCTGCCTACCTCACCACTATTCAAATTACACAGGGCACTTCTTTCTCATAAAGACTATAGAGTCATCACTTATAGTCCAAAGATCAAAGTTCAGTCCTAACGTTTCATTATAAACAGATCACACCTAAGGAATCTGATATAATGCTTCCCAATGAATCCATAACACCTTTAGCCTTTACTATTGGCATGACACTAAAATCAACACAGGCCTACTGAGGCGTGCATAAGCTGGCAACCATGCTGCATGCAGTAGTAAAATTACAAATATGCACAAAATTATAGATGGCAATATACAACTCCTCTCAATAGGACCTAACAACAATCCTCGCAAATCTTCTACTCCCTGGGTTAGTCGGAATGGGTAACCAACACCAAAATCTGTGTTTACAATCATAATCTGTGATATTAAATGTCACCACATACCTGTCTACAGCCTGTAACATAGTGCGATAACAATTCACTGTTCAGGCCTATTGGCTTTAACAAATAAAACAAGCATTGGCATAGCCAATAGGTCTCGCCTTTGGGACATTATAAGTATTTAGTTATGCAGCACAATATCCTTGGTGCAACAAAATCAACTGTTGCATGGCTAAACACTTATAATGTCCCAAAGGCGCCTATTGGCTATGCCAATGCTTGTTTATAACGCAAGCTTCCTTGAGCTTGAAGAGATTTCCATATTGTGTTGGTCTCCCTAAAGTGGATGTTAATAAGAGGCTACATTGTGACAACAAAATATGGAACAGTGGCCTTCTGGCACAAGGGGTAGCAGAAAAGTGTGCCCTCTTGGGTTCTTCTATAGGTTGCAGTTTAGATGGCTAAGCCAGAGCACTCACATTTCCAATTCCGTGGCTAAGTAGCTCATTCACTCCAGGTTTTCACTTTGCACTGTGGGATATGCAGTCCTGCTGCTCCAATTCTAAAATGAGGTCTATATTTATCAGAATGCGACAAAAGAACCTGGAACGGTCAAGCTACTCGAGGGCTTTAAGACCATCTCTGGTGGGTGTGACACATTCGCAAAAACTTTAAGTGAATGTTATCTGGACTATACAAGTTCCAAGCAACAATAACATGCATTACATACATAACACATTTTACAGAGTGGAATCGTTGTCGCAAAACGGCTGTGCCCCATTTGAGATGAAAGTTCATTTCTAGCGTTTCCTCCATGGACGTTGCCGTTTCCAAGCATGGCGATATTACTAGCCGGTGGAATGGGGTTGGATTGACTTCAGAAGGATGAAAGGGTGAGCCGGTCCCGCAGACATTGAGACCCGTACCCAAAGGTTACTCTCCACATCTCAGCAGCGAGCACTGGCTGAAGCTACTTCCCCGACCCGGGTCAGGAGGGCAGATTTCTGGTATAGAGGACACATTTCTGGTACACAGGAGGGCAGGATTCTGGCTCCAATCTTGCCACTTCCGGGTCAACAAACTACAAGGACAACCGGGTCAGCCTTGTGACGGGAAGCCGCTCTCTGAAACTTTCATTTCTAACTATTCATCCAAAAGCGTGTGGCTGTTTTCTAAGAATATATAGGATTACTTACACACGTGCAGCTTTCAGTAAGGGGGTTGTCAATCTGCCATAATGGTATGGACATGGAGAGGGCTCCTAGACGGGAAGCAGCTCAGTGCATCATCCTGCGCCTACTCTGGTAACTGAACACCTGTCCTGTGAGGTAAAGCTTTGCCGAAATTCAGGGGTTCAGTCAGAGTGATGATGGCAAGTGAGCACTGCGAGGCGGCGGCGGAAGAAGATGCACTCAGAGGATGGTGAGTGCTGACTAGGTGGTGCAAGAAGAAGGTGCACTCAAGAGAATGGTGAGTGAGGACTGCGAGTAGTAGGAAGACTGCACTCAGAGGTTAGTGAGTGATGACTGGGTGGCGCTAGAAGAAGGTGCACTCAGAGAGAGTATGGCGAGTGCTGACTGGGTGGCGTTGGAAGAAGGTGCACTTAGAGAGGTTAGTGAGAGATGACTGAGTGGCGTAGGAAGAAGGTGCACTCAGAGAGGATGGTGAGTGAGGACTTGGTGGCGTAGGAGGAAGGTGCTCTGAGAGGATGGTGAGTGATGACTGGGTGGCGTAGGAAGAAGGTGCATTGAGAGAGAGGATGGTGAGTGATGAATGGGTGGGGTTAGCAGAATGTGAACTCAGAGTGAGTTGATTGTGAGTGATGGCTGGGTGGCATTAGAAGGAGGACAGACACGGACTACAAGGAGGACAGACACGGACTACAAGGAGGACAGACACGGACTATAAGGAGAGTGCGTAGTATCAAAAGGGTGGCACACAAGAGGGAGACCTGAGGGCTACACATACTAACTGCTGATGTTGGTATCGGACAAAGATTTTTATGGAGGCAGCGAGAAGCTGAGTGAGGAAGCCCCAGGAGGACGGGATAGAGAGCTATAGTGGAGAGTAGAGACGTGGACTGTGTAGCCTGTGAGTTCAGGACATAGCAGAACAAGCATTGGCCGCGCGGCCGTGTGAGACGCGCTCTGTGGTGGGGGAGGGGAGGAGCGGGAGAGCAAGTGACGCGCGGCCAATGCTTGTTCTGCTATGTCCTGAACTCACAGGCTACACAGTCCACGTCTCTACTCTCCACTATAGCTCTCTATCCCGTCCTCCTGGGGCTTCCTCACTCAGCTTCTCGCTGCCTCCATAAAAATCTTTGTCCGATACCAACATCAGCAGTTAGTATGGCTCCATACCTCCTTCGGGCTCAGCGAGCACCAGAAAAGAGCGACACCTTCCCCACCTTTATAGCCTTTGGATAGGTGGGCGGGGCTACTCTGCACTAAAAGCCGGACCGAGGACAAGTTATTTTATCGTGGAAGAGGCGGGGTTCTGGATGCTAATAACGTGGTGATTTCCTCAGGGCAATTAGACGTCTCTGGAGCACGTCTATTGGCCATGGGGACGGGTGACAAGAAAAACCGGAGCCCCCAGGCTCTTACCTTTAGAGATCCGACTGCCCGGGAGACATCGAATTTGAAAAGCATCCACCTGAAGATAGGCAATGGAAACAGTGAAAGGACTCTAGCGGTCGACACCCAGAGAAACAAGCACTGACACACAAGTGCGGCCCCGCGCAGCGGCCGCGAAAGTGAAACAGTACTCCGGGACCCGGGTTAAAGATGTGGGAGGGGAGGGGTGGGGGGAGTGCGATTCCCTTGCGGGAGCGAGCGGCGCCAGGAGCATAATTGCTACCATATGGCGCCAGCTGCTCGCTCCCGCAAGTGAATCGCCAAACGTGCACGCGTTGCCATTGAAGGCAATGGAACGCGTGCACGTTTTTGGCTGAAAAGCCGAATCAATTGCAAAAGGTCTTTTTGCCTATGCAGCGCATGCGCGCTGCGTAGGCGAGACCTAAAAATAAGCCAGGCATGCTGCATTCGTCATACCAATACAAAACATGAATAATAGAGAGGCTAGACCTATGGCATAACTTTTCTCAGTGCACAAGTCAGGCCTATAACTGTTACTGTTGGCTGGTCTCTATAACAAACTGCGGCCTACTGTTTCGCCCATTAGCTTTCCCACAAGCCAGCCATCTGGAATAGAGTCATAAAATTACAAAAATTTACAAAATTGCCTGCCTGCAGGTTTAGCACTGTGTAATACAATCCATCCTTAAAAACCTATAGCCTTTAATAGATGCTTTACAAAATAAGTCAGGCAGGCCTATTGGCTTAGTCATAGCATTTCATAATAAACAGATAAAACCTATAAAATCTGGCGTAACTTTTCCAAGAGCACTGTTAAAGCCCACAGCCTTTACCACTGGCTTGACACCATAACCTACACAGACCTATTCAAGCACACATAAACTGGCAACAATCATGCATACAGTTGAACAATTACGATGTTGAACGAACCGCCCCCGACAGGTCATCAGTGGTGGTCCGTCCGACATCTGGGGCCGCAATCTGACCTTCGCATTCTGATGCCAGCGATCGGAACCAGCGGGCGGAGGGACCGACCAACGCCTCTGACAGGATCAAGGAGCCCATCAGAGCATCGGTCGGAATGTAATACCCTACAATGGGGCGTTGCCTGTGGAGGCACCGCCATAGAGATTACGATGTCCCTTTTCTCTCTGAATTTACATGGCGGTCAGACTGCCATGTAAAGGCAGACGAAATGGATCTTTGGGGGCCCCTAGCAGGGCCCTCGTCACTTGTGAGCCTCCTCTATGGGCCCTGGAGGGGGCACATGTGGTGCCCCCCCAAACATCCATACCCCATGTGCCAGGTCCCATATGATGCTCGCACACAGTGCATGGATGTTTGTAAACATACCCTTTACTATTGCGGCTTGTGCTGCAGGCCTTTTCCGGCTGGCAGCACAAGCCGCAATAGTAAAGGGTATGTTTCCGACCACCGTGCTGGAGGTTGCATTCTAATTCGACAGGTCGGACCTCCGACTCCTTGTCGAGCGGTCCCATTCCCGTTACAATGTAGGTCGGATGCTCATCCGACCGGGCTTCGAAATGAGAGCCTTTGAGACAAATACAATTATCAAAACAATATGCAACTCCTCCCAGTAGGTTCTAACAGGAATCATGAAAGTGAAAACTCCCAGGGTTTGTAAGAGTGTATAACCAACACCAAAACGCTTGCTTACTACAGTAATCTATGAGATTACATCATGTAAGAAAAAACCTGTCTATAGCCTGTAACACACTGTGATAACTGATTGTTAAAGGCCTATTGGATTTAACAAATGCATTTAACAATAAATAAGCGAGGCCTACTGTCTTTGTCATAACTTTTCGCAATAAGCAGATCAGACCAATGGCATCAGACGTAACTTTTTCCAGGGCACAGAACAGGCCCACAGCTTGTCACCCTAACCAACTCAGGCATACTGTATTGAGCATAAGCTTTCACACAAGGCAATCATCACCCACACACTCATAAAATTACAAAGGTATACAAAATTACATTTGGCGAAGCAAAATACTCTCTCTCTTAAGAGCCTAACAAGGATTCTCAGAGTGAAAGTCTTCTGAATGCACTGTATGTTAGAGGAGGTAACCGAGACCAAAACCCTTGACTACTAAAGTAATCCATGAGATTCCATGTAACAGAATTCTTCTCCGCTGACTTTCACACTGACTAATATCAATCCTTCCTTAAATGGAATGATGTTAACATAAGCTTTTCACAATAAATGTCAGGCATACTGACTTTTGTGCAACTTTTCATAATCAACACATCAGGCCTATAGCCATGATCAATGGCTTGCCACCATAACCAACTTAGTCTTGCTTTATTGAGTATAGGCTTTGCCACAAACCAAAAAGTGCAATGCATGCACTCTTTTCAGTAGAAACACTCAGCTTCAGCCAACTCGAATACTGAACTGATGGAAACCAACATGCAGGTGGAGTCTAAGCCCCACTTCCATCTTCCAGTAGTGCTCTGAATAGGGTGACCAGGCATCCTGGATTTGCGGGGACAGTCCCGGCAGGTTTTGACAAATTTAGCTCATGTCCTTTTTTTTGTAAAAATTGAAAACAGAGCGAAGCGTTTTTTTTAATGTGCTGAAAGACTTGAAGAGTTAGCAGCTCTAATCGGAATACAATTTAATTAACAGCCATGAGGCTGGGTTTAAAACGTTGCTTTTCGTCTAGTTCCTTAGTGCCTTCTTGGCTGTGTTTCTATGTTGACGCACGTTGTCAATTAAGTCATTTTGTGCCCCTCGCCTGATGTAAAAGTGAAGTCTTTCTTCTATGTTTGCTAAATTTCCTCTGAAAGCTCTTTTTCTGTTGGTGAAATAAGGTCGAAGCCAGACCTCAAAAAGGCCAATAAAGGACAGTTCCTCACTCCTAAATTTATTGCATTCAAGAGGTCATCTTCGTCTGGCTTCACTCCTCTCTAGTCAATGAGCTCCTTCAGTTTGAATGGGTGTTGTACCACAATATCACCGACAAAACATCTACCTGCAGTCAGGGCACGAGTCGGGGGTACACGCGGGTGGACGGCGTCCCCCCACTTTTTTCACAGGGTGGACGCTGTCCACCCTGCCAAGAAGTTGGGCCCCACTAAAAAAGATGCTGAATTCGTCCCGGTGTAATTTGCAAACACCTGGACACTTTCAGCAGTGCCTGCACGTTGTTATCTTCTTTCGATCTGCAACAACGGGCAGGCGGGGACTGGGCTCTCTTATTTCTGACTCCTGCTGGGCCCATAACAAAGGCCGAATATCAGGGGTCATCAGGCCTCCTTTTGTTGGAGTCTCCTGGCTGGCAGCAGTCAGGAGCCTCACACCTGATGCAAATGCAGCAGAGGGGAAACAAAGGCTCACACCTTGTTAGCACTTCACACATACTTAAGAGAGGCAGCTTTTCACTTTGTTCAGGCTCTGTTTAGGAGATATGCATGCACTGTAAGACCATATGGCCAGGTACAGCCTATACCCCCTCGCTCCTCCTCTAATGATACCCAGATAACCACATGGACTACCAATAGAAGTTTTTGGAGTAGGGGGTCGTAAACCCCCGGCCGTATTTATTAAACAATTTTAATAAAACATTTTATCAACATTTTATACACAAAATACGCAGAATAAAATTGCATTCCATTGTTACAATGATATGTACAGATGTCAGATGGCTAACCTTAACATAAATCTAATACAAAGGTATTCCTATCTTAATCTAGCATACCACAGCAATTACTTCTGCGCATTCCCCTTGAGCCCACGGCAAGGTCACGTCTGGGTTCAGATCCTCCCCAATTAAGCCCCACGCCCTCGTACCGGAGTGCGCATGCGCGTGGGGCCGCCACCGTGAGGGTACTTACTCCTCCCGGTCACCCCCATACGCCCTGTATATTATCTCCAAGGGGCCCATTGCACCCGTGTGCCCGTGCGGGGTGGCCAACCAGCCTACTGGAAAGCGTCACTCCCCATCCCCGCACCCCTCCAGCCTACCGGCTGTAACCGCCCCTGGAGTACCATGAGAGACCACTTGTCCCTCCCATTGGGTGACCCCATTCCAGAATGGCGCCGCCCCTAAGGACCTTAAGTTACTGCTCCCCAATCATGACCTTACCGCCGACCAAGGAAACGCCAAATACGACAATTATATCCTTATCAAGAAAATCATAAAGCTGTCAAAGAAAACGGTACAATAAATAAGCAAATTACCACACAATTTTACTAAAACATCTCTATTTTAACCAATTACCCCTACGATGCCAGAACAATTTGCTTTAGGGGATGGTGGGTGGGCAAATTAAGGGCAGCCTCCTAGCGAGGCTGGTGCGTAGTCCGGCTGGGAAGCGGCGAAAAGAGATCCAGCTCGCCGCTCCCGAGCCTTATCAGGGGTCTCCTGATGACGTCACCAAGCGCGCGCCCCGGAAGCGCGTTTCGCCTCCGGGGCACGCTCCCTCCGCCAATCATTCTGTAAGGCGGGCCCACCGCGCTCTCATGGCGCGATGGGCCCGCCCCCCAGTGCGGGCAGCATTGGGGCCGGCTTGACCGCCATACCTTTGGCGTGGCCGAGTCCGGCCCCGCCTCTCTATCAGATGTGCTGGTCTTTCCCAGTATTTGCACAAAATAAATAGCATTTATATAGTGTTTACTACCCCTGAGGAGGCGTTGTAATAATTTAAATATCACTATTTCTTTTAAAGCACTATGGCTAGAGAAAGCTTAACACTGACAAAAGGTAACATTGTTTTATGTGTAGGTACAAAAATGTGAATCTTCTGCCTAAATCAGGAGGGTTTGCAAGTATACTCGAAATGTGCTCAAATGTACTCATGATACACCTGCTAAACATATATATGAGGGCTTAAGATCTGATGTCACTTCTTGTGATGCCAGTTCCTGTGATGTCACGCGCCGCGATGTCACGCGCCGCGATGCCACTTGCATACTGATTAACTAGGTTAGTCCCCCACTTCTTTTTTTAGGACTTGTGCCCTGCCTGCAGTTACATTGTGACTGTAATGTCGATTCCAAAACATCAGCACAACAGAGCCAGTAATAGTAAATCGACATTTACCTCGACGATACTTTGGTAAACGATAAATAAGATAGTCACGATGCACAGATGCGAGTCGATATTTTGAAATCAGCTGTCAAAATCATTCGCTGTTGCAAGCCTCCGTTCAAACCACCAAAGTACATAAGAAAAATCCTTTCTTCAATAACGATGAAAAACGCACCCACAGACCTCTTTGCGCGTAAAAACATTTTTACGGCCGTTTTGCAGTGGCCATCTGCAATATTCTACCTGCTACCGCCAATAAACGTTTTCTAGCGTGAAACAACGGCACGTATTGTACGTCATCCTAAAGCAAACGCATACAAATAAACGTTAGGTACTTGTGAATTACAAACCTGAAGGATGTTGCAAAACCTCATTGAGTGACAACATAGGTACATAAATCACATCCACCGGTTTATTCATTATCTATTTGTTTTATTCTTCTCTGGAAAGCGGTAAGGGGAAAGGAGAGCACAGTGCTTGGTTCGCCAGCTTGCTGACCTTTTGGTAAACGAGGGCAAAGTTGAAGAGGAAGCTGGGCCTGTGCGCTATGCTCGTGGAGTAACCCGAGAACCGTAAGACAGGACGTGGTGGTCTTTAGCTGACGTCACCCTCTGCATGGGCTTCCTGGGTTTCGCGATTTGGGGGCGGGAAAGTGCATTTTCTTTTCACTTTGCACTCATTACACCACGCTGCTTAATTGATTCTGTTGTTCTGCATCCCTTTTTGGCTGCAGTTGCTATGGCAACAGAATAACGATTTAATTTTAAAAAAAGTCCTTTAATTTTTTTTATAAGGGGCTTTCACAAAGGAAGGCCGATTGCCATTTTTAGTGGCACCCTACGAAATCAACTGCTCTTCAGTACTAGTGATATTAGCAGTCGACAGCCCGCAAAGCTATTGGGAGGCGGGGAGACCTGTGGAGAAATGGAGCCCGTCACAGTTACCATCAAGAAGCAGCTGTGCGAGACAATAATTGTAGGGGCAGAATCATTTACATTTCCAGCGGAAGCTTGTCACGTGACTGACAGCCACTGCTCCTCTACTTTTCCGAGCAGGGTTGGATTGGGATTAAAAATCGGCCCGGGAACGCTAAAAAAAAGTGGCCCACATTTGCATATTGCCTTTCCACAAAACACTGCTTAGGCGAAATTTTATTTTAAAAAAAGGGGGTGGGGGGAGGGGGCTAAAAAAATGCACGGATTAGTTTACACTGGTGAAACACCTGAAAACAAGAGAGGCCACTTTTGCTCAGGCCCCCTGCCCCCGCTCAATATGCATATATTAATGGGCCGGCCCAGCGAGAGAAAGGGAGTGTCACCTCTTTTCTCATGTAACGTAACTGGTTCTATTGTACAGCGCTCTGACACCTTCGGGTAAAGTCCGCGCTTTATAAAAACGCATTAAATAAAACCTCTGCCGTTGATAAGAGGGAGAAAATGAACACCCATCTACCTCCAGAAAGGCCACTCGGGCACCCACTGGGCCGCTGGCGGCATCGAACAACGCAGAAACCGCCCAAACAGGCCCCCCAGGCTGCTCAAAAAAGCAGCCCACAGCTGGAATTCGCATACCGGCCCCTTGGGCATTGCCCGAGTGTCAGCGTTACCAATCCGACGCTGTTTCCGAGACACCAGACCTTCACTGGCCCCGTCCCCTCCGTTGCCGACCTTCCAGAGGCTTTCACCAGGCATGTTCAAAATCCTAGCCAGCCCCATTGGCCTTTCAGAGGCCTCTCCTGGCGTGTGACTAGCCCTACTGGCCTTTCGGAGAAGCCCCCAACCTGTGACTGCCACTGCTCCAGCCATATTGGCATTTCATGGGGCTCTGTAGAGTGTGACTGCAGATTCCCCAGCCCCACGCATCTTTCATGGGTTGTGCCCAGTGCTTTAAATGGGCCGGTACTCACCGGTACTGAGTACCAGCACTTCTTAGATTTATCACTCTGAGTACACTTCTCTACTGCCGAGGAGAGTACCGGTACTCATGAAAAGGTAGACTCATTGGCTGTGAGTGCTGGTGAGCAGGAGTGGAACGTGTCTCTGGCAGCCAAGGCGCCGCTTCTGTAGCCCCGATCTGAGCCCCAGCTGAGCTATTCAGCAGGGCTCATTTGAATAATGTCCGGATGCTCACCATCACGCTGTGTTTGACAGAGTAGGGTCCGTTCAGGCCCTGTGCTGTCAATCACATTCACACTATCCTATGCATTCGTGCAAACACAGGAATCATGGCAGTCCCCTGGTAGTGGCAATCGGGCTAAGGCCAGTCCGGCCCTGGTGGCAATTAAAAATGCCATGATAGGTGAAGAGTATAACATGGCTTTTATCATACCCGAGTCTTTTGTGTGTCTGCTTATGTTTGTGTGTTTGCCTGCATTTGTATGCCTGTTTTTTGTCAGAAAAAAGTGAGAGAAAGAGAGAGAGGGAATTAAAACACTCTCAGGAGGTATTTTAAAGAAAATGGGTGGAACTTTGTGTGTACATGTCTGCTCGGCAACAAAGATTCATAAATAACGTAGAAGGGAGGGCTGGTGGGTGGGTGAGTGAGTGGATGGATGAGTGAGCAAGGGTGGATGAATAGATGGATGGATGAGTGAATAGATGGATGGATGAGTGAAAGTATGGATGGATGGGTGAAAGAGGGTGGATGATTAGATAAAAGGGCGGATGATTGGTGGATAAGTGAAAGATTGGATGGATGAATGAAAGGGAGGGAGGATGGATAAAATGATGGATGAGTGAAAGGAGGGATTGAGTGAAAGGGTGGTTGGAATGAAAGGGTGGATGGAATAAAGGAGTGAAAGGGTTGATGGATAGATGAGCGTAAGAATTGATGGATGAGCGAAAGGGTGATAAAGAGATGGAAGAGTGAAAGGATGAATGGATAGGTTTGGAGATGGATGGATAGGTTTGGATATGAAGGGTGGACAGACGGAATGGTGACAAACTGAATGATGCATGAAAGACTGAATAGACAACAGAATGTAAAGGTTAAATGGTGGACATCAGCAGGTAAATGTTTGGATGAAAGGATGAAAGGATAGATCGATGGAAGAGACAAGAGACCTCTTCTTGGTTGGGTCGTGATGAGTTGCTTCATTTGCTTCGTGCCATAACAGCTTTGGTTCAAAGTGGGGGTATTTTCAGTTTCTTCCTACTCATGTGCTCAAAAATATATAGTATTGTGCCAAACAACAGCAATTAACAGTATGGCATTAAGAAGGTGCAACTATTGCAAAAAAAGGAAATGTTAACATATTATCGCATTTCTCTTTCATTTTGTGTAATAAGTTAACCTGCTTTGTTTATATAAACACATTTCTCATGTGTTTTGGTATGTGCTGCAACTAATATAGAAGTCGTTAAATATCATCATGACTTGCCCTTAGCCCCGCCCTTAGCCCCGCCCCCTCACTGCACTTATTTTTTCCCATTTAAAGCACTGGTTGTGTCTGACACGTTACTTTGCTTTGTTTGCTTGTCCCCGCGCTCTGCTGACTGTCAGAGACCCCACTTGGCATTTCACAGACTTTGCCCATTCGTACCAGCCTTCCACTGGATGGAGGGGCAGCAACAACCACATCTTTGTGATGCTGTGGGGGAGATCGCAAACCAGCCTCTGATATGCAGGCTTCCCTGCACCGCCCGGTTGCCTTCACCACCAGTTCGGTCAGGTCTTCCACCTGCACTGCGTGTCAGAAAACCTTCCACTTGCCCCATTAGCCAGTCCTCCTCTCTCCGCAGTTCAGCCAGGAGGGAGTCTGCGCAGCACGCATCTGATGGCCTGGCACATATCAGAATTGCAAAAATAGATTTGGGGCATCAGGCTAACACAAAAAGATGAGCCAGTTAAGTCAGGGAAAAAAAAGGGTAGAATTGCAGCTTCGATGCCATGACCACAAATGCAGCTGTGGCATTGGTATGCACTCAGTCTCTGTTTGATAGCTTTACAATTTGCACCCTATCACAAGAGTTTGTAAATGTGATTTATTTTCATTCTCTTCACAGTCACCTCACTGTTTTCAGTTGTTATGTGTCTCCTTTTCCATTCTGTTTCCTGCAAAACCACCAACACCATTGCCCCAGCGGAGTGGCTAAGGGCTGCATGGCCAACGAATAGGAACTGGCCTTTGGCCTTCAGATTCGTGTTGATGTGTTGTGTTGGACTCGGTTGTCAGTGCTACTGCTGTGAAGACCCCGAGCATTATGTTCAGCTTTGGAGGTCTTATCTGCAGTGAGGTGTCTGGTTCTGGAGGCCATGTCTGTTTTGAAGGCCTCTTCTGGAGTATTGCAGCCATTCTGTTGGTCTCTACTATTGTGTCCATTTTAGGAGGCCTCGTCCGCAACATTATATTAAGTTCTAGGGGGGATTTTCGACTATTGTTGTGTCCTGAAGGTCACATTTGGAGTTTTGTTTCTGGTCCTGGAGGTCTCTACTGGATCACAGTCCAGGCTGGATTCAACAACTAGAGTTTTGTGACCAGGTCTGGAGGCCTCTAGATCATAGTCCAGTACTGGAGACCACATCTGTTGGATTGTGGCCTGCTTCCAGCTCCAGTGACGTGGGCTGGCCTCCCAGGGACGCGCCGTTGGATGATATGGCTATGCATTGTACAGCTGGTCACTCTATACTTATTAGAAGGCTGACACCCAAGGCAGGCTCAGACCTTGTCTTTAAATGTCCCTGTGCTCACTTCAGACGACATTCACTAGCACATACCAAGAAAATATCTTACAGCTATTTTCGTAGATTTTCAAATTCTTTATGACACCAACTCTAGGTGGGTTTAATGTCCCCGACTCTGAAATCTTTGTTTTCGTTAACTAGGAAATTAGATGGGAGGCTTCTTCTTGAGACAATAGGCCAGAGTGCCTCTAGTAGTGATGAAACCAGTATTGTCTCATTGAGGCTAAATGACTGAAAGCACTGGTAGTGCAGTAACTAGTCATTTCTAGAGAGGAAATCAATAAATGGAACAGCAGAGAAACCAGAATCTTCTCGTTCCAATCAAAGCATTGCGAAGATCAGGTATGAAAAAGAGTAGAAAATAATGTGAGAGAAAATGTAATTGAGCCAGCGAGGAAAGGTGAATGAAATCGAGGACAAAGAATTAGTAAGTTTCTTTTATACTGTCCAAATAATATTCACGAAATGTGGAAATTTTGTTGTGAGAAATAGGGAACTACTGGCATAATTTATTGTGTCTGAGCCAAACTCAAGGTTCCCGCATCTTATTTAGAGGCGGGGAAACATAGGTTTCCAACAGTGGAGGCTCAGCTGGGGTTCCCTAGTCCTGCTAGGTTTTGCCAAGCGAGGATAACAAACAGAGGCCCTTGTTGGGTTCTCAAATGGTAAAGTGTTGATGCAAATCCACCTAACTCCCCAAAGCCTATCACCAGGGCTTTAAGTGGGATGAAAAAACTGGGGGGGTCTCTCAAAGGGGTGTGGCCAATGTAATTAAGGGCGTGGCTTAAAAACACCAAAGCTAAAAATCTGTGCTTAGCATAGTGTGCCGCCCGATTTGTATTTCGCTGTTTCTGTCATGGCATCCAGATATATGATACAACAGGAAACATCATACCTCAACAAGTCAGGACTATTGGCTTTGTCAATGGTTGTTAGTTGCATAGGATAAATAAGCAGCAACTATGGCTAGTATATAATAATGAAAAAGCTTCCACTTAAAGCCCTGGTGACACCGCGACAATGTTGCTGCTCCCGAGTTTCAAAAAGAGAAGGGAAATCCAGAGAGAAAATGACTCTCTTTAAAGGATTTCCTTCCCCTACTAACGCTCACCTGGCATGACGTCATGCCGTGACTTCTCCACTGGAGAGAAGTGAGCAGCGCACATCGATGTGCCTGCTGTCACTGCAGTCCGGGAAAAAACGGACCGCCTATGCCAGGGCACAAAACAGAGCCCGATAGAGACCCGTTTCGAGGCCCCCTTAAAAAAACTCCCGGTGCTCAGACCCGGGGAGACCCGGCCCACTTAAAGCCCTGCCTATCACACCACTCACTGGAAGATATCAACTAGAGTGGGGGAAATGCTTAGGAGGAAAGGGATGTGGGAGAGAAATGGAAACACAAGACTGATGTGGCAATTCCTTAGAAGGCCAGGGAAACAGGAGTGCACCCATCAGATGATGTAATCCTAATGCATAAATGGTGGAGAGGAGCTAGAATAATTTGACGTCTACATCTTTAGACTAAGAGCTAGCAAGTTGTGTGGGAAGTGGTGCTATTTGCTTTCTATGGCACGCCTCCCGTGGACCTACACAAAGTTGCTCAGTGGCATAACGCAAAATGATGGGGTCCCCCCTGCAGGATTTGATGAGTGGCCCTAGCGCCTTCCATATTTCACCGCTATTTATTGGCCTTGGGAAGAAGGGATTCCCCTAAAAGGTTGGGGGCCGCTTGAAGGGTTGCCCCCCCCTGCACCGCAGAGGCATATGTTACACCCCTGAAGTCGCTGTTAAAGGCAACACCACGCCAGGACGCCAGGAGCCAATGATGGTGGCAAAGACAGAGGAAACCTTTGGTGCAGAGGGAGACCCGGGATTAAGGAAATCATAAGTCTAAGGGGAGCAAAAGAAGCAGGATATAAAAGTGGAGAGATTGGAGAGGCCATTGGGCAAAACTAAAATGTCCTGTGGAAAGGTGCAAAGCAATAAACAGTTGAGGGATAAGAAGCGGTATCGTAAAAGCAGGGAATGATGGCAGAACCAATGTGGTATCTGGAAGTTAGGCCGGCTGAGTGAAGGTGATCCACCGCCACTAGGCCTTCCACCATCGCCGAGAGGAACCTTCAAACTCCTGCAATGCTGGCTCAGCATTCAGAGTCATGCAAACAATGAACCGGATTCCTGACAAGCCCCAAGTGCAGGGAGAAAACTTCCTGCACACCAAGGCCAAAGTTTCTGTTTTTTCCAAAAGAAACTCCCACATTTCTGGTTCATTTATGAAAAGCAAAATAAAAGGCCAAGGGTACCAAAAATTAATACGGAGGCCAACTCAGCATAAAGCGTGTGTTTTTTCAGTGTATGTCTGGCGTTCTGTTATATGTCGGTATGCAATAACATACAACTCACAGAGAGGCACCCAAATACTGACCAGGTGGAATGCTATGTAAAGCACAGGTCTTACGTTTTCATGTTTTAAGTCACACCAATAAGTAGGTAGGCCAATCCGATTGGAAAGGTTTTCTACTTACACTTCTTTGTCAATGTCCCTTTTAGAGACTCGCCACATTTTCATCCCACTTAAATCACTGGTTGCTTGGGATGATGACCACACTAATCCAGTTAATGCATAGCGTTGGAGCTTTATGTCCCTCTCGTGTCTTATGCACGCTTGGGACGCAGTGCTTCAGCAGGTGAAGTCGTCTCTTACATTATATGCTCCCGGCTGCAGCATTAGCTTTCCTCTATCTGAATCCCGTTGAAAATGTGGAAAGTATCAGGTATAGGATCTGCATTCCCTGTCATGTAATGCTAGATCTCGGATTTGTAGTCTAATTAAGATAGCTTAGCGGGTAAATGCTTGTTACATTTATCCTTGTGTTAACATCTCCCCCACTTACTCCCTTCCATTTGCATCTACCTATAGGTCCCTCATCATTTGGAGTACTGGGGGTGGTGGCAGAGGTTTTTTCTTGGACTTGGTGTCTCCCATGCTCTTCCTGCTTCAGCCTGGTTCCATCTACGTTTCTATTATTGACAAGTCATCACGTTCTGGTGTTCTGTCAGTTGCCAGAGCGATGAGACAACTTCTGGGACAATCAACCAGATACAAGCCAGTCTGATGGTTCAATGTTTCCTAGATCAGTAGTACATCCAGCGTAAGCTACACTACATTCTCCAACAACAGTACATTTTAGACACAATTCCTTTCATCATCATATGCACAACGCAGCTCAAAGTCATGCCGTTTTTGCAGTGTTTGCTCTCTCAGTGTTACCTCTTTTCAAAATGGTATCATATCATTAATTAACAAATCAATGTGAAAAAGCTAGATTATACCTACTACATCCACAAACCCCGAGAAGGGCATCAAAGCCACATAATTAGGAAAGGTAGCTCACTGTCTAACAACCACCTGAAGCAGAGCAATGGACAACTGTAGAACCAAGTAGAATAAAATACACTGCAATGTCCTTCAGCACACGAATCCACTTAAAAAATCTTCATATCTTTACATTAATGATACCTTTTCTATATTTTCCATTAAAAGAGAGAAATAATGAGGGATCAGTGGTTCCTTGTTGTGTATCTCACCGCAGTGTACAAGGGTTTTATGGTCCAGATAGATTCCAACTTTGCTTCCCTGGAGTTTTAGTTTCAGTGTCTTATGTCATTACACACAGCTAGGTATATGCAGCATTTTCTACTATTGTGCAGCTTTCACATAGCCTGCTTTCCCTGATTACTCTCTTCTTCCAGACATTGTCTGCTGCTGGGCCTGGGCCACTAGAAGGCCTGCTCTCACTGCCTAACCTAAGCCTGGCCTGCTGATGTTAGGTATGGACGTATGCTAGCCTGCTCTCCTGTGCATCTCTCCTCTCTGAAGAGGAACTATACTATAGTGGACCACATAGGCCAAGCTACCCCACAGAGACCCCACACTGGCGGCTGGCCTTACTTTTCCAAATAACTGAAAACGAATGCCCTAATCCTGCCCATTGCCACCATTCAATACCCTGATAGATTGATTCAGTGGTGCCAGCCTGCCCTAAACTTTTTTTCCTTGTTTAGACATTTCTGACTCACATCCCCTAACAGTATTGACTAAGCTGCACCCCTGACTGTAGGCACAAAGATCTCTGCCAAGCAGCTGGGGAACTTTAAATAGAAAGCACAGTCCTTGGCTGGGGCCACAGCCGTGGCCAACTTGATGAGCTAGCGGGCCAACCACCATGGTCTAAATAATTCCTTAAGTTCTTTCTGTGTATGTGCTCCTTTATTTTGGGTGAATACCTACAGCTTTTAGGTGCATTGCAAGCCACTAGATATTCTTTCTAGTTGTTGGTAACCCAGGATACAGAGTACCTAGTACATCCACTCAAGGTTTCCTCCTACTCCTCCTCAGACAGAACATAAGGTGCACGAGTCCCCACTCTCCCACTGTATAACCCTTCATCACCCCTTTTTCACCACCCTCCAATTACTCCACGTCTTGTGGTCATGGCAACCTGTCAGCAGGAAAAAATATATGGCACATGAATTCCCTGGTCATACTTCCTCCTTGATTGGTAGCATGTGTGACCCATTCCCGTCCTCCTTTCGTTTCTCACAGTTCGATCTGCTATGCCAGGTAGGGCTACCCTAAATTAACCATTAACAGAATTAGGGTTGTGGCAAGGTACAGGGCTGGCGCTAGGCATGGGCAGTGTGGGCAGCTGCCCAGGACCCCGTAGTCAGCCCTCCAACGTGGGGCCCGCACCAATGCGACAGTCAGACCACGGCATGAAAGGTGCCCCCTTAGGAGGCCAACTCCCCTGGCCTCACTGCTATTGTGTAGCAAGGGGAACTCACAGTTGCAAACTCAGGTTTGTCCGGCAATTAGGCCTCCACCCTCCCACCCACGCAGAGGCACAGCAGAATAGCTATTGCCCTGCTGTTTAGCTCCCTGGCAGTATGGAGATAGGCAACCCTCACACCTTCAGTCCTTGATGAGCTGTTAAGAGGTGCTTGTAGGTGGGAGGGGCTGCAGCTTCAGGAGCAGGGGCATCTATTCAGATGCAAACAGCCCTGAATGGGTCAAGTCTATAGAAATTTGAGGGGCCTCGCACATTTTGCTTCTGCCCAGGACCCCAAAAATCCTAGTACCGGCCCTGACAAGGCACAACAGGGAAACACCTTGCACAGAGACACACTCTGTGCAGGGTGTTTCCCTGTTGTGCCCTGCCACAACCCTATTTCTGTAATGACCTTGACTCACTCATCCTACTTTTCTTCATCTGCATTCCATGTTGTGGGCTGTTTTTCTTTCTCTTCCATCTCCTCCTCAGCCCAACTTATGTCCCTCCAACAAGATCAGACTGTCTTATAGGGCAATCTGCCCATGTCAGAAGGGCAGGTCTGACAAGTCAATGTGTCAGTTGGTTTTTGGCTATTTGTGGGCTTGTTGTATGGGCTGGTGGGCCAGTTTTTACTGTTGATTTCCCTTTAAAGCTAACTTTGCAGTTATTGTCTGGATTCTTTGCAGTTTCTTAATCAAAGAGTGTGGTGCGCCTAATAACAGAGCATTACAATAATCAAACCGGCTCAGAATGACACTTCTCACCACAAGTGCTCTAGCTGAGGTTGGTAGCATTGGGAGTATTTTCGGTAGTGCTCTGATAAGGGAGAAGCAGGTTCCAACCGTTTTATTCACTTGGGTTTCAAGGCTCAATTTGTCATCAAATACTATCCCTAGATTGCGCACAGTTTTAGAGGGTGTTAGTGGCTTATCTGTAGGGATAGGCCAGAAGTTGGTTGGAAACGGGAGAGGGACTTTTTTTGCCGTGCAGTACAGAATTTCTGTTTTATCTCCGTTAAACTGTAAGGAGTTATCTCTGAGCCATTTTGCAGTTTTTTGCATACACTCGTGAAAACTCTTGAGTAGTATTGACTGACTCCCCTCCAATGACAAAATGAGTTGCGCATCCTCCGCATAGTTCACCAAATTGATTTTGTATGATTTAATAATTGGAATCAGCAGACTCATATAAATATTGAACAGAATCGGACTGATAGCTGATTCTTGGGGGACGCCATGCTGGATCTTACCATATTTAGTTAGGAAGGGGGGTAGGGCCACTGCCTGTTGTCTATCCGACAGGTAAGATTGAAACCATTTCAGTGCCATGCCCTCTATCCCAATTTCCATAAGCCTCCTCAAGAGGATTTTATGATTGACCGTATCGAATGTGGCAGACATATCCAGTAGGATCAGTATAACTGATTGTCCTCTGTCTGCTCACATTCTAAGTTCGTCCAAGACCGTTATAAATGCAGTCTCTGTTCCATGACCTGGATGAAAGCCGAATTGTACATCTTCTAGCCTGTGATTAGTTTCTAGGAATTGCAAGAGAGTCTTACTAACCAAACGCTCTAGAATTTTCACAGGGTAGGGTAGAAGAGAGATGGGTCTGTATTTATTTGGGCACAGGGGATCAAGCGTAGCTTTCTTTAACAGAGGTGTCACCATTGCCTGTTTCCAACATGCAGGTACTACCCCACTACTCAGGGATTGGCAGCAAATCTGTTGGAGCTGCGGAAAGAGCTCTTCCTTAAGTTCCTTCTATACCCTGTGTGGGAAAGGATCCATTGGGGACCCTGATGAAATACTCAGAGCAAGTCTGTTGAAATCCTCCTCTGTTGGGATCTCAAAATGATCTAGAGTCGCTGATTTGTCCTTGTCTACCCACTCCTCCATCTGAATCAATAGCGGCATCTCAGTCGCTCTGATTTTACCTTCTATCTTATCTGCTTTGTCCATTTCCAGACCGTCAATAATTTTAGTAATTTTCTCCTCGAAGAAAATCGCTAACCTGTCACATAGGTCTTGAGTCACAATGATCTTATTTTTTATGCAGTCGGGTTTGGAGTGGTCGTTCACTATTTTGAATATACTTCTAACGCTGTTAGACCCCCTTAAAATGGTGTTGGCGTAATACTCAGCTTTCACTTTGGCGATTACCCCTTTATAGTTACTCAGTGCTGCCTTCAGGGCTATTTTATTCTCCTCCTCGTAACGCTTTCTCCATTTTCTCTCTGCTTGTTTGCAACCCTTCTTTAGATTTTTTTAGCTCCTCATTATACCAAGGAGCTGACGGCCTAAGTGTGTTTTTTTAGATTTTTCATTGGGACAATCTGATCAAGAGTATTGTTTATCTGGTCACAGAGTTTCATATTATTTTCATCCACTGATTTACTTGCATCAAAGGAATCATTATCAGTGAACGCTGGGCATTGTTTTGTTATTTTCAGCAGTTTATTCCATTCCCTGCCTCGACGGCTATTTCCCATGGGGGCAGTATTTTCTATTTATTCTAGGGTTAAACACCAAGAATTTAATAAGGAAATGATCAGTCCAGCATAAAGGTAGAATACCTTCCACTTTTGCAAGGTTGTTTCCGAGAATATTAAATCTAGTATAAGACCTCCCTGATGCGTCGGTTCCGTCACCAACTGTTGTAGATTTAAGTTCTCACATGATTGAAGAAGGTCTTTAAATGCTGGGCCTAGGTTCCCGTTTGCCCATAGATTAAAATATCCCAGAATAATCATTCTGGAATGAGTGAGTGACATATTGTAAAAAACATCAATTAATGCCTGTTGTTGAGGGCTAACTGGGCAAGGGGCTCTATAGCACACTATACCAGTAAGTAGGTGCCCTTTAGAATCCTTTAAGGAGAACCCCAAGAGTTCGATACCCTCCACTTCGTCAATGTCAGTCGGGATGAAATTCCATTTGTCCTTAAAGATTACTCCTACTCCACCTCCTCTTCCATTAAGCCGTGGCTTATGAAAAGCTCTGTAACCTGGTGGACGAGCCAGCCCCAGTTCAACATCTGAGTCAGGGCATGTCCATGTTTAAGTCAGAAACAACGCATCCAGGTTATGTGACTCTAACAGGAGGTATATCTCCTGGTGATGTTTCACCAGGGATCTAGCATTAATTAGTCCACATTTGAGGTTGCTCCCCTCTACTTCCTCAGAGACTATTCTCACTATTGCCGGTGTTCTATAGTTAGGAACATCGTCCCCTTGCTCACCTATTGCCAGAAGTTGTTCCCTCGTATATCGATGGTAGGTGCTCCCTGTAGAGTATAGTCCTAAATCGGCAGCATGGCTGGCGCTGTGTGCGTCCAGTGCGCGGACGGGCGCAGACGGGCTTGCCTTTGGCGCGCCGGCACCACGCTCGCGCTTGCATCGGTTTAAGTAGGGAGGGTAGTCTCCTCCTTTAGAACAACTAGAGCGCTGACCAAGATGGCGTATGCATGGTGACCCGCTCTTACATGCGGTGTACACCAGCTCACCTTGGGCACAGAATCAAAGTGCAAGTGCTAATAACAGTTTAAAACAAATTTAAAATTCTACAACACGTTAATAAGCCAGAACTGTGCAATTCATAGCAGCATGTGCGACAGGCTAACCTTAATGTCTCGCGCTTGCATCGGTTTAAGTAGGGAGGGTAGTCTCCTCCTTTAGAACAACTAGAGCGCTGACCAAGATGGCGTATGCACGGTGACCCGCTCCTACATGCGGTGTACACCAGCTCACCTTGGGCACAGAATCAAAGTGCAAGTGCTAATAACAGTTTAAAACAATTTTAAAATTCTTACACGTTAATAAGCCAGAACTGTGCAATTCTTGTGTATTCATGTGTAATGAAGAGGCGAACACCATGCCAGAACCAGTGGACGAAGAAAACTTGCAGGCAAGAGTTGACTAACCTGAGGCGCCAATCACAAATATGACACCTGCAACAGGAGTCGGTCAGTCTCAAGCAACCTCAAGTACTTACGTGGAGCTGGGGCACAATCCAAAGACTCGTAGAGGCTGACTGACAAAAGCATTTATGAGTACCAGAAGTAATACTGCATCAATACTCTCATATGTACCCCCCTTGCCTTTGTGAATTATACTGAATCACTCAACTCCCTACCAGTAAAAGTGCAAAGAGGGCATAGTCCTTTCTATTTGTACTCATTTATATAAATATTCTCAGAATATTTCCGTTTTATTCCAATTTTATTTGTTTTGGTACTAAATCACAAAGTAAGTAAAACAATACTACAAGAATGTTCATTTCCCTACACTTACATGCCTTATGACCCAGATCCATTACATGACCTAGGTGCCTTAGTGACTGTTTTGCATTACCTTGATTTTGACCCTAGAACTTAACTGCAGGAGGTTACAGTTTTGTTTCTTGTTAGTTTAGGGTGGATGTGATGAAGCGTGTTGCGTCCTTGCCATGTACGCATAACTAAGTTGAGACAAAGCCCGTTATTTTGGGGCAGTCATTGCCTATCGTTTACTCTGTGTGGACATGTCTTTTATGCGCAAGCTTTGCTGATCTCCCCAGGGCCTCACCTGGCAATCACCACACACCACACTCTCTTTGACGACCAATGAAAGAAAGTCCAGTGAAAAAATATCTCTATTGAAGAAGCTGAACTGCGAGCGTGCACGAGTTGTTTTGTATTCTGGAGTGTCGCCAATGGCCATCATTGGCCTTCTGTGAATCTTTATTCCAATGTTGTCTCCAACAACTCCCACTATCTTTACTCCATTCTTCTCCCTCTGCCCCTCCTACCAAACTTCCCATCTTTACTTCCATTCATCCACCTGTACACCTTACTCCTGCACTTCACAGCATTACTTCCATCCCCTTGTGTCCCCTCCTCCTTCACGCTTCACTACTTTTGTAATTTTCTAAAGCATAAACCGGGTATCAGCAACATCTGAGAACTATGCAAGGATGTAGGCAAAACATAAAAATGAAAATATATTTGGGATAATGTCATTTACTTACTTGTAATCATCTTTACTCCAAGTCTTGGGGCCTGATTTAGAGTTTGGTGGACCGGTTACTCCATAGTGAATGTGGCGGATTGCCCGCCCACCTTTTTTACAAGTACGCTATAGCCTACGGCACTTGAAATATAGCGGACAGGATGTCTGTCATGTTTCTGATGGAATAACCCATTCACCAAGCTCTAAATCTTAGTCTTCCTCGTTCCAGTCCTTTCAAACTACAGATGAGTTCTTATCCTGAAAACCCTATATTCCATGACTGGAAAGAAGTCTGATTCCCCTTTTTTTACACAGTGGATAGCCCCTTTTTGTTTTTTTATGTTAAAGTTCCACCCCATTTACCCATAACACAGGACAACGCAGAAGGCCCAACTTGTCATAGACATGTGAAAGAAACCTGCGCTCAACCAAATTTGGAGTTTGAAAATGTTTATTACCAAAATGAAAAATAGTCTGCAAATCACAGAGCCTGGCAATAAGGGGAATCCCCTGGCACACCACGATTATAAAGTTACAACACACAGTACTGAAAGCAAATATATGTTTTCATACAGAGGGCTGTACTGGACATCATGTGGCCAAAACTGAAACAAAAAAAGCTGCGCAGGTGCAGAAACTGAAATCGTGGGATAGCACCAAGTCGGCCATCAAACTGATACAAAAATGTAAACTTTCAGAGCTGAGTGTGCTATTTCAGATTTCAAATCTACTATGCCGGTCATGAGAGTGAGACTTTACATGTTAGAGATAGAGAAAACGTGGCAGCATTGATTAGCACTGAGCTAAAAAGATGGTAGTCGCTATCACAGTTAACACAGATCCAGAATCCCTACCTTTTGTCAATATTTATTATGCAACCTGCAAAGCAAATCGAGTATCATAAGTCTGTTTACTTCGTGAGTCACATTCATCATTAAAACATTCACGTCTCCCATAATCAGACATTTTGTCTACGCTATCATCAATTTCTAGCAGCGAGAGCAGGATAAGTATAACAAACCATGTCAGAGCAATCCTTTTATTTTCATACCCAGTCCCCCAAAGGTGCCCTTTAACCAGGACCTAAAACTTGACTAAAACCATCATTAACTTTGTGTAACTCCTTAACACTATTAAGAATATGACAAATCTGGTTATGTATGCACAATCACACATTTCGTATTAACTAACTGCATTTGGATCTTACAATGGCACAAACTCCACCCTTGGCAGCCATGGCAAAATCAGTATTTCGGTTTCGAAAATGGTTTCTAATTGACTGGAGATTAATCCTAATGCTGTGGTGGTGGAACTAGCAACTCCTTCCTCTTAAACATTAGCCACAGTTTGATTGTCATGAATTGTTATTCATATACAAAACATAGGGAACAGAAAAGCAAATAAATGAACAGTTTTGGGTATTTCTCTGGCAGTCTTTTCTATTACAGAGACTCAGCAGGAGCATGATGCATGACCAGAATGATGTAAGCGCGATAGCAGAATCCAGACCAGTCCGTGGGTAGCCAATTATACGCTCTATTGCCGTAAAAGTAAGGTGAGTAGCAGGGGATATGATCTCTTCGTTAAGAAAAGGCAGTAGTCGACTTTGAAAGGATACTGAAAGAAGTATTTTCACATTCCATACAGAAGTGGTCACGCTGATATGATTCAAGGCATTGCTCTTCTTCTTCAAAAGGAAATGGGACCCTTGGCACACCCACCCCAAAGAATCAGCGGGCAAGTGGGCTCAGATCTGGAAAGGGGAAAGATTGAGGCTCCGTTAGTATTACTATAAAAAGTGCAAAAAGTTGTTCTCACTGTCCAAGGATCAACGCACTCAAAGTTGGGCAGCAGACAGTGTGTTGTTGATCTGTAGGCCTCTGCTACCCGGCCCCTCTAAGCACACAGAAAGCCCAAAGCAAGCCTTACAGCAAAGAAAGCAGGGCAGATCCATCAAGGCATCAAGTAGCTGTAAGACTTCCAACTATCTTAGCCTGGAAGTAATATCTGTGGGAAGGAGGAGGTTTTTCATCCTCTCAAGAGCAGGGTCAAAAAAAATTGGCAGCAGGTGCTCCTTTCTCAGCTGATAAAGTAGATTTGGTACACTTAAGCAGCAGCAGGGTCAGAGCTCTTGGATTCGGTGGTTCTCTTGCAGTGAGTGGCATGCACCCAGGCTAGTATTCCAAAGCATTTTACAGCAGTGTTCATGGTGAGCAGGACTTGGAAAAGACCACTCTATCAGGACTGGAAAGCGGATTTCCACCGGTGGTCTTGCACACAATCTCCAAGTTGCAGGTTGTTTCTTGCTTTGGTCAGAAAGATAGGTAAGGCATTTAGGACCTGAGATCTGAAGTTGTAGAGATAGCAGCAAGTAAGTTGTTTGGAATACTCAATGGCGGCTCCTCCGCAAGGGTAATATCATCATTTAGGTGTAAGTCAAGTGATGGAGGAAACATGGGAATTTGACAGAAGCATCATGGGTCATCATATTATAATCTCATATGAATTTCGGTTAGTCCTTTATCTAGAGATGGTTGTGATTGATCAGAGGGCTAAGGGATAGGGCCACTCGAGTCCCGTATCAGCACAAATCTCAACTATTTTGTATTCCAAGGTGGAGTTGAAACATTCTACTTTCTTGGAAGACTCAGAGTGGTAAGCACAGTGAAAGTGCTATTCGACCCCTAAAGCCATGCACAGCTCCTGTACTACAGTAGAGTCAAAATGAGTTCCCGTGTCACTTCCTATCCAACGAGGGACCCAAAACTTAGGAATAATATCCCTAATCAGCCTTTTTTGTAATTGTGTCAGCATAAGCGCAGAGGTAAGCTTTGATCCATTCAGAATACATACAGACTAAGACCAGGACATACATGTATGTGCTGCATTTGGATAAAGTCCATCTAAATGTAGACAAAGGGGCCCCATGAAGGTGGGTGGGCAGCAGGAGTGGTTTTGGTACTATTACCATAATGTGGGTTTGACAGGTGGCACCAGATTTGCAATATTGTTGAGCAACAGAAGAAAAACGTGAAGTAAATTAGTAGGTACTATCTGCATGAAAAATGCAATCTTTGGTGCTGTGGTTGATACCATAGTATTGTCTGGTAAGGTTGGGGAGGAGGAAGTTTGGTGCAACCGCTCTCCCAGTGCTATCCTGCCACACTCCATCAGGATCCAATTCGGTTTCATTCAAGCCTGCTTCTCTGCCTCAGAGGCACATTCTTGTAATTCACAAGAATAAGAGGCTTGAGAGTCTGAGAAATTTACAAAGTGACTTCAGAACTGGGGAGCCAAGCGGTCTTTTTGGCAGTTACACCAGCAAAAACATTTTTCCTAGACACTTTGGAGGACTGATCTGTGGAACACTTTACAACCGCACGTTTAGATGGCAGCATAAGAGCTATAGTAATCCTTTAGCATAGGCCCCACTTTTAATCGGCGTGCTGGCGGAGGTGAGGAAACCCAGTTGCATCCAGAGAAGCACAAAATCATAGCATATTCCAATGCATTTCTGGAGGCATTAACAGCCTTTCGGGCAGCAAAAATACAAGCACGGTTAAGAGCAACTAATTTAGCAACTTGAGCAGAGTGCATTTAAGGTAAAGAATGGCATGTGGAAACCCCATACAGTCAGTGGCATAGCTTGGGGGGGGAAGTTGGGGTGTCACATCCACTATTAAGTGTATTTTCAAGAAAATAGTTGGGTACAGGGGCTTTCAATCTGGTATTGTGAGGTGTCTTCCGGATTTCACCAGGAATTTTTCAATACAGACGGACAAAAATGCACACTCGCTCTCCCTCTCTTTGTTTTGAAAGTCTTGGTTATTTAACAAAATATTGTGTTTTCTCTCACTTAGTACCCTTACCAGTCCACATACGTCTCCCTTTCCACTGCCCCTTAAGCAACGTGCACCCTGTTTGTCATATAATATATTTTAAACATTATATGCCAGCATTATTGTTGGAAAATCTGCAGTTCCCATCCTAATCTTACTGACAAAGCTACACCCCTACATACAATATACATGTGGCATAACCAGCCACAGCCATTTCTAAAGCATGATCCATCAGCATAATACACAAGATCACAATTGGGTATTGGGGCATCACAGAGATCAACACCAGGCTTAGTCAGATAGGCAGTCACAATGAGCCAGTCATGTGGCTCCCCGTCCTCACCAGCGGGCAGCTAGGAGGTAGTGTTCGGTACAGGATATAACACTAGAGTAAAGTGAAGCAGACAACAAAATAATGTTTTACCATGATAGTCTTGCAAATGACAAATGTTAAGGTTTCAGTGTTTTAGTGGTGAACAAAAGGACTACTATAACATGGGGTACAGCTACTATGAGACAAGGACAGTATTTTCGGAAGCTTTTACAGGATGGGTGACTGCCACCACAGTTTGTAAACAAGACAGAAGTCCTAGAACAACAGCATCAAGGGTGGAGGAGTGGTATTCAACAGGTTTCTTCTGCCCTGTGGAATCTTGCCTAACACCTCTGATGCAAACCCACCTTTTTCATGTCAATAAAAAGTGAATAGTTTATTGTAATCATGCAGCCTTAATACAGGAGCAGAAAATAACGTTTGTTTCAAAATCCCATAAGCTGTTCCAGCTTCTTGGTCCCATAAAAGGGTTCTTGGATATCTTTCTATACTCAATCATAAAGGCGTTTAACAATAGTTGCATATCCCAGTATTCATTGTTTGCAATTCCCTCCATTCCCACTACTGAGCATACCTAAGAGACAGCGACAGTTCTGGTTAACTTACTGATAGCTTCAGTACGATCTACCGTCAGATGTCTCTCCTCTGTTGAGATATCATGATTTAGCTAGCGAACACACGAAGAGAAAGTTGTAATTTTTCTTTAGCAGCATTGGACACTTTCTTAGCTAACTCAGTAAGGAGATGCAGGAAGTCAGTCTTGCATTTCTCCAAAGAGTTAGTTCAACCAACAAATCATCTACAAATTGAACTATAGAATACCCTCGCAGGAAGAGGGTGGTATCCAGATTTTTCTCGATGGCTTGCGAGAAGATAGATGGTGACTCATTAAATTCTTGAGGGAGCCGCCATCATGTTAGCTGCCTCGCACCCCTGAGAATGAGAAAAGGTATTGACTTTCAGGGTGTATTGGAACAGGGAAGAAGGCTGAACAAAGATCTATAACCATTTGCAGTGGCTGGAATTCAAGATAGCAAAGTTGCGGGTTAGGAAGCACAGGCCAACTAGGTTTCACAACAACATCAATAGGTCTCTGGTCTTGCACAAATCTGTATGTGTCTTAGCCATACTTTTTGATCTGTAAGTTGTGTTATACAAACTTACATAGTCACTAATACTAATGGTTTTACTGTAAAGCACTAATAACAGGTCGGATTCCTCCTTCCACTTCACGCTTAAGCCATCAAAAACCAAGTCAGAAAAAACAGGAGGATGGAACGAAAAAAGTTGAGGTAAAACCACACCAAGGATGTGTGAGAAAGTGCCTTGTTTCTGCATGGTTGCCCCCACTTTTTGCTGAACTGCTGATGTACTTTGACTGAGTGTGCCCTGGGCTCCTGCCAATCAGGTACTCAGGGCCTATGCTCTTTCCCTAAAACTGCATTGAAGACCAAACCCAATTGGCACTCTGTGGCCACAGGTCAGCCCCTGGTAAATGGTACCACAGGTACCCAGGGCACTGTGACCAGGGAAGGCCTCTAAGGGCTGCATCACTTATTGTGCCACCCTTAGAGGCCCTGTACCTTTATACTCACACACTGCCTTTGCAGGCTGCGTGTTTTGGTGCAGAACAAAGTCATGAGTCGACATGGCACACACCCCTGTGTGCCATGCCTACAACCCACTGCCCTGGCATAGATCAGCCACCCCTCTAGCTGGGTGCACTATACCAGTGGTGAGGGTACAGGTGCATGAGCCCTGTACCCCTACAGTGCCTAAGCTAATTCTTTGACATGGTAAGTGCAGTAATACCATTAAGAGTATATGGTGCTGGGAGTTTGTCATTACAAACTCCACAGTACCATAATGGCTTTACTGAAAACTGAGAAGTTTGGTATCAAACTTCTCAGCACATTAAACCCACACTGATGCCAGTGTGGAATTTATTGAAAAATGCACACAGAGGGCATCTTAGAGATGCCCCCTGAAAAATGACCTAACACTAGTGTCCAGGCTGAGTGGCTGCTCCCCAGCTGCCACCACCAGACATGTTTCTGGACCCCTGGGTCGAGAGCCTGCTGCTCTCGGGGGCCTGAAACAATGCACATCCTGGGACGAGGTGCCAAGCCTCCTCCCCCAGGTTGGGCAGGGTCCACGAAGGGGAAGCTTCAAAGGCTTGCCGCCTTTGTGAGCTTCCCCAGGCCTTTTGCTGCTTCCAGCAACTGGTCCCCACCGGTTCTGACCCCCACTTTGGGCGGGAGAACCGGCAGGAAAACCAAGTGAAGAAGGGAGGTGTGCCCACCTTTGCCAACCCCACCCCTCAGGTGGGGGAGGCGAGGTGAAGCACAACTATCAGTCCCCGCCATCTTGCAGATGGGGGGACCTAGCCAACCAGAGTGAGGCATTTGCCCCCTCCCACTGGAGGGTGGCATAATAGGGGGTGTATCCACCCCAAGGAAGGGACCCATTGGTCCCAACCTTTTACTTATCTGTAACGCCCCTAAATATAGGATTTAGGGGCACCCCTGAACCTTGCCTCCTCAAACAAGCAACGACCAAGAAGAAAAGAAGAAGAAGGACCGAACAACCGTGCCGAAGCTAAGAAGAGGAGGATGCCCACTGACTTGGCCCCAGCCCTACCGGCCTGTCCCCACCTCGAACCTGCAGAAGCGAAACTCCGGGGTGTCCTGCAGCCAGCAACCTCAAGAACCCCGAGGACTGCCCTTCTTTCCAAAGAAAAGACTTTGTCTCCATTGAACATCGGATTTGTTCACCCACAGACTCCAGCTTCGGCAAAATCCGCGAGTCTGCACCACTCTGCACCTGTCGCCCATGGCCTGAGTTCGAGTGGCCCAACACCACGAGGAGATCTCCCTGGCGATTCTGACCCGAGATCTAGTAATCTCTGACCTGCCTCGAATCTCCCAGTGAAGCCTGCAGCCTCTTTCTGGAGGATCCCCCCGACCGCTACCGGAGCTGGTAAGAGAAACCCGACGCCTAAAGACACCCCTGCACCCGAAGCCCCACGGCCTTGGGTGGCCCAACCGACGGTGTCCCAGCATCCCCAAGCATCCCAACTTACCTCTCCAACCCGTGGTCACCTCCAGAAGATCTTCATCCCCAAGCCTGCAGTCTTTGTTGAAACCGGAGAATCCCCATTGCAAACAACAGGGCACCCCACGCCAAAACAGCACCCTGCACCCAGCCGCCCCTGCGCCGCTGCGGGTGCACATTTTGTTCTAAACAGGATCCCCCTTTGCCCTGAGCCTAACACCAGAAGCTTTGCTCCCACAACCCAGTGGCCTGCTCGTAAGCAGCCACCAACCGGAGGCCCCCTATCCCCCATAGGATAACATTGGGCCTCAGCACTCTGCACCCGGCCGCCCTAGTGCCGTTGAGGGTGTAACAAGAGTACATTCTTGACCCTGGGGGAACCCTTGTTCTAACCCCAAAAACTCAACCCCAAAGACCAATTACTTACCTGAGTATCCGTTAACTTCATTTCTCACCATAGGAACCTATTAACTGTTTTTCTCTGAAAAATGTTCGAAGTGTGGAGTTGATTTGTATAGGAAACCTGAAAAGTTACAATTGTGCAAAACTGATTTACTTACATTTTCTCTAGGAAATGTCCCAATGTGATATCTAGGCATATCACACTGAGTATAAAAAGTAATCTGAAAAGTAACTAAAAAGTAATCTGTACAGTAATTTCAATACCTTGATTTACCTATATTTCAAACAACTGCATTTGAACATGCATTCACTTGTAAACACTGCATAATATATTTCAAAGCATTTATTTAACTTACCTGTGCCAGGCTTGGCTTGGTTCTAGAAATAAAATATCTAAACAATATTTTTATACAAACAAAATTGGTCTGAGTTCAGTCTTTGAGTGTGTGACATAATTTGCTGATTGAGTGTGTACAAAAAATGCGTAACACTACCCTCTGATACAGCCTTACTGCTCGCCCACACTACCACAAATAGAGAGTAAGGTGCTATCTACTTTTACCTCTGCCTACTTTTGGGGTTCCACTGGACTCTGTGCACACTATACCTCATTTTGGTATAGTATATACAGAGCCAGCTTCCTACATGTTGGCAAATCCAACACCCTCTATCTGATAGTTTGTTTGTTGACTTTCACTTACCCATATAAGAAGCCTTGCCATTGGTCAGCATCTACTTTACTTTTGGGTTCTTTCAATATTTTTCAGAGGTGCTAGATGGAAAAAACTTTTCCCATCCTTGTTAGTGAGCCAAACCCACTGTTTCATAAACCGGCATGTGCTTTTGCCTTACTGGTGGTACATCACATGAGCAGGAGTCCTATTAGCTGGAGCTTATTCTTGTTTTCGATTTCATTGCCCCCATTTCACTAACAACTCCCTCACTCGCCAGTAAGAAAACATTAAGGTGTCTACTGGCCTTGTGCTGTGCCCATGGAGGGAGTGAGGTAGAAGGGTAAAAGGCTGAGAGTGTGAATAACAGCTCTTTCTCGTCTGTTCTCATGAGGGAGTTAGGAAAGTATCTTGCATGCTTAACAATTGTAACCCTTGCTTTTGAAAATCTCCAATCTCAACCTGTCGAGCCTTGCAGAGGTTATGATACTGCTGGGTTTGTTATATCCCCATCTGTAAGGCACATGCAACCATCCGCCCCCCGTATCTCGGGGATCCTTCGATCCACCGCCTGGGCCCAGAGGCGGTGCACCAGCATGCGACCCGCTTTGTTACCCCCAGCGTAGTATTTCTGGCGTATTCTGAGAAGGGCGTATTCCGCCCTTCCCATATAGATCGCTTGCAGTTGCTTCCATGTGACTGTCAACTGGCGGCGGATTGCCACCGAGCCTGACCGGGCATAGGCAGTCTCCAAATCCTTGGTCTGTGTTCCCAACCGATGGCGCTTCTCTCACCTTTCCCTGTTGTAGCCCGTGGTTATACCAATAAAGTGTCCTCTAATGATACCTTTAACGTTTCCCACAATATAGAGATAGCGATCTCAGAGGTGTCATTGAGTTCCAGGAAGGTGTTCAATGTCCTCATTGTGTCTAACCGTACTTTGTCATAGGTGAGAAGTTTTTTATGGAGTCGCCAGCAGGGGGGAGCTAGTGATTGCCCACCGGGGTTGAATCGTAAGATGATTGGAGAATGATCGGAGAGAGCTGCCGCTCCAATATCTACCAAGAGCATGTCCTGAGTAACCCTTGGGGTTGTAAAAAAATAGTCAATGTGTGCGTACGTCTGCTGAGCTGCTAAGAAGAACCTGTAGTCCACTTCTGTGGTGTGTGTATATATATATCCATCAAACCCGCATCGCTCATCCATTGTCTGGTGCCTGGTGTGAGTCCCCCATCCTGTCCCGCCTGCACGGCAGGCCTGTCCTACCCCGTGTCCATTGCAATGTTGAAATCTCCCCCACCACTAATTCCTTGTCTTGAGAGGTTAGCAATCATCCCAGTGTGTCTCTGAGAAATGTTTCTTGTCTTTCATTAGGGGCGTATACTGTGGCTATTGTGTACCTGATTCCCTGTATTAAGACATGCAATGCAAATAGTCTAGCCGGGATCTCCATAAAAACCCACTCCACCTTACCCGTGAAGTGTGTAGCAAACAAAATCGCCACCCCTGCTTTCTTGGCAGCCCCGGAGGAGAAATATTGCTGGTCAAACCAGTGGGAACGTAGTCTCCACCAGCCACTCTGAAGCAGGTGGGTTTCTTGCAGCATACAGATGTCGCATTTTGAATCTTTAAGTAATGAAAGAACTGCCAGTCGCTTAGCAGGAGCATTAAGGCCTGAGCATTGAGGCTAAGCAAGGACACTACCATTAATACGCATATGGGGTGACATCTGCCCAACCAGTTGCGACATAAGTCCACCCATCCTCCCGGTAGGGGGGTGTGGGGTTGGAGGGGACAAGTGGGGGGTGAAAAAAGAGATGGAAAGAAAGAGAGTGCTAGAGTAATAGAAGGATAATATATCATAAAACTTTCCCCGTCGGGTAACACTCAAAAAAACAAGAAGGGGGATCCATGTCACTGGCTAACACAACCGTAGGTCAGCGCCATCGAGGTGGAGCTATGCCAGATGAGCCGCCAATTTGAGACAGAGGAGATGTGCGGTCAAGATATCCATAACAGCCGCCATCCAGTTAGTCAGGGGGAACCAGAGGACCAGTAGAGACCAATTTCTTCTGTCATTCGGCAGTGGTCACCAGTTGGATCCGTTCGGTCGCCCTCCTGTTGCAATTGCTGGAGTAGCTGCGATCGCTCCTCACGGCTGTCTGCCTCTGTAGGTTTACTCAGTGTTTTCTTCTTCCGCCGAGAAGAGCGACGCGAGCCAAGGCCCACACTCACGGGCTCTCGGATCAGCGACCCCAAACACACTTCATGTCGGAGGTCTGGAATATCTGGCAACTGCCGGAAGTCCTCAAGGGTGCGTATCATCCAGACCTCATCTCGCCACACAAACTGGAGGCGGAAGGGGTGACCCCATTTATATCGGATTTTTTGGGCTTGTAGAAAATCCGTGAGAGGTTTGAGGGCTCTGCAACATTGTAATGTAATTGGGGAGAGGTCCTGGTAGAGCCATAACCGAAGGCCCTCAAATTCAACGACTTTCAACTCCTGCACTGCTGTCATAATAATCTCCTTCTGCCGATAGTAATGCAAGCAGGTAAGTATGTCTTGAGGTTGGCCCGGCGTTGTAGCCGGTCTCCTGGCTCGATGCATGCAGTCGAGGACGATCTCCTGGTCGCGCAAAGAGGGTGCCACGTGCTTAAAGAGTCAGATAACAAAGTCCTCCAGACTGCCTGAAAGGTCCTACATTGGGGTGCCTTTGATTCGTTTGTTGGAGCATCTAGATCTATTCTCCAGATCTTCTATCTGATATTGAAGCTCTGAATTCTGGTCACGCAGTTCTAGCAGTTCCTGACGATGACCCTCCAGCTCCTCCTCCCTGCGTCTTGGTTCTGTTCCAGTGATGTCATCCTTTGGTCCATGGCTTCGATGTCCTGTCGGATCCCTTTGATATCAGAGGTAATATCACGCTTAAGCCCCGCAAAATCATTGCCCAGAGACCCAAACAGCTGTTGGCAATAGGGGATTCATCTCTGGAGGCATCCCAGTCGCAAATAGTATCCATGGATGTTTCTGGTGCCCTTACATCTGGTGCCGCGTCTGTCTTCTTCATGTTGATTTTAGTAAACATGTCCTTCACTGATAGGTCTTTATTCATCGCACAATGGGAGGTCATGACTGCATCCACAGGAGTCCTGTAGGCACCAAGCACGGTGCCCCACTCGGACTGTGGACCTCTGTGATAATAGGGTATTTCACTGCGGATATACGCCTTGCACCCAGGCCTCTCCCCAGTAACTGAGGCATATCAGTGGGGTTCTCAAGACCGTTCACATCTCTGGCACTACCTCAGGTGTCGCTTGTCCAGGGTGAGTAGCCTCCAGGTTCCACTCTGCCTCAGAAGGTCTCCCAGACTACGGGTGGATCCTGCGATCCAAAGGGCCTTACCACTGGTCCATCACTGCAGGGAGTCACAGGAGTCTGTGGAGAGAAGGTCCATTCACTTGCCTCCCAGGGGTGCCACTTCCACTGCTAGGTCGCGGTAGAGAGGAGAGAGAGGGGGGAAGCCCCACCAAGATGGGCCAGACCACCACTAGTGGGCCGCAGAAGGCCTCAATCTGCTAGCCCTCGTCTTGTGTCAGTCCCTGTATATGTAGAAGGCAGTGGGGATCTGCTAAGCCTGGACCTCCACTGCCACTGCCCACAGCGGGCCTCTCAGGTTCCCCTCTGTTCGCTGCCCAAGCTCTAAACAAAGGCCCGGAACTGTATGTCCACCTGGAGCGGGCGGTCCTATTGCCCTTCAGAAGTCCCACCAGGTTGCCACACCGGCAAGGTTAGGTGTCCGCAGCAGGCAGTGCCCAAGCAACTCTGGAGCTCTAGGGGCCAAACTTCAGTCCACAATGGAGAGGAGAGGTGGGGAGGCCGCTGGGATGGGCCGGCCCACTACTCACAGGCCGCAGAAGATTGCCAATGTCGATCCTCGTCCCGCGTCCTCCCCACCAGCAAGGAAGAGAAAGGAGCCGTGCAAATAAGGGTGCGCCCATTGCCTCACTGGCCTCCTGCGGCTTAATCGTGGCCCGCTACGCCACTATCCAGTCCCCGGGGAGCCGCCCAGACGGGGCCTCCAGCACCGTATCACCCTCGATAATGATGGGCCCAGCGGTTCAGGGGCTGCAACGCTGGCTCCCCCCTTCAGGCAGAATGCGGGGGGCTTCCTGCAGGTCCGGGTTGCAGTCCCGCTATGGTCATCCAAACGTGTGGTGGCCCACCACGACTACCCCACCTCAACCGACACTGGGCACAAAGACTCACCCGCACAGCGTCCAGGGAGGGGGGGGGATGGACCACCATCCACCATCGGGCGAGTTCCATGGGACTGGCTGGCCAGAGACAACCTCTGATCCCCCGGCTGCCCCCTTCAGCCACCCAGCACCGGCCCCTCCGTGCTTCTTGGCCGCACGGCCGCAAACATCATCACCCATGCTCCGTCTGTCCAGGAAAGCGCCACCGCCGGGGTGCTGCTCGTATCCTGCACGCAGATGGAGGTCGATGCTGTCTTAAAAGCACCTCCTCTGCGGCTATAGCAGTGTAAGGCCTTGGTGTCCAGCAGAGCTCCGAGAGTTGCGTCCTATTCGGCCGCCATCTTGGACATGCCCTGTCTGTTGCTTTAACTTACAAATCTTTGTTCTCTAATTCCAATATTCTTGTTTCCATCTTTGCTTCTTTTAATTTCAAGTTTTCCAATTATGTTTTTGTTGTTTTCCCATTGAAAATCAATAATGCTGTGTTTTGCTTTCATATGTATGGATTCTGGTTACAATGTTATGGGAATTGTCACATAGAATATAGGTTTATTTGTCTATGAGAAAACATTTTTGCCGGACATCCTGACCAGCTGAGAAAATGGCTGCCCTTGCCATGCTCAGGAATAAGGCTCACTTTCAACAATTTGTGAACTATGAACTTTATTAGTGTGGAATGGGTCACTGCTGTTGAGTGTGTTACAGATTCTCAGGCCACTGCCTGAGAAGGATGTTTTTAGGATTGGAAGCTTCTCAAACATTGGGATGTTCTGGTGGAGCTCTTCCAAGCTTTCAACCTATAATGATGCCAACCTCACTGACAACAAGCTTTAGAGTTTGCCAACCAGGAAACTGTACACTTAGTAGGTTAGGATATTCACTTTGAAAATTCAGTCGGAAGCCAACAAAGCAAGATCAGCAGTGAGGCGATGCCGTTGAATGGTTCTGTCCAGAATCAGCCAGGCTGCTCCATGTTGCGCTGCTTTTAGTGGACTAGGAAATTCTTTGTGAGACCTGTGAGGAGGGTGTTGTGTCAATCCAGGATAGATAGTGACAGGGTCAGTTCCATTAGGTACAGGTCATGGTAAGGGATCAACTGTTTTACTTTTATCCCTCTTCTACTGTACAGTCTTCATGCTCCCATCTTTACTACAATTATATATATCCTGCCCTGCTTTCTTCTCTCTGCATATTTACCCCATTCCACCTTCTGTGCACGTTTACTTGCTTTCTTCCCCTGGACCCCTCTTCTGCCTCGCCCCATCTTTACTTCTGTCCCCCTCTGTTCCCCTTCTCTCCCTCTCCATATCTTTGCAGCTCAACCTCATTTGCTCTGTAATTAAATTCTCCACATCCTAGTTTCCATCTCCACTCCCTTGTATCTTTGTACTATTTCAAAGTGTTCTGAAGTAGCCTATTGGTGACACATTGGCTCTGTAGAAAAAGATGAAATATGTAAATACACCCTGTCCGCTGCCCTATGGATATTGCAAACTTCATTAACTCACTACACCTCCTGACCATCTGCTACAGTTGTCAGAGGAATATTGGGCCAGATGTACTAAGCCATTTTGTGGTCGCAAAACGTAAGGTTTTGCCACTTCAAAATTACTTTTTGGTATTCACTAAACCCATTTTGCGATTTTTTACAGGCAGGAGCGGCCGCTCGTACTGTGAAGTTGTGGGGCAGGGGAACACAAAAAAGACAGTTAAATAATAAATAAAATTGCACTTACCTGCTCCGATGGCGCCGCCTTCCACTCGATCCTCCCGTCCTTATCAGGAACCTGGTGCACACTGTGCAGGCTCCCAGCTCCCAATCCCATTGTTGCTCACATGCTGGGAATTGGTCTGAGCGCTTCAGTTCGGCGCTCAGACATAAACTGGGAGCCTGTGTTGGTTTCTCCACCCAGCTGTACAACACAGCTAGGTCAAGAAAGGCTAAGTGGGCATGACAGTTTGGCCAGCCCTGTGGGCCGGCTAAACCATCAAGCACATTTAGCAGTGCCCACCACTCCCCCCTCCTCCCTGGTGCTGCAGAGTCACTGTGGCTGTCCCCGCCCCTCCCTTGGCTCGGCTGGCAGGCAGCCTGCAGGACGCAAAATAAAATGATAATAAAAACATTTTATTATCATTTTATTTATGTTGTTGCCTCTGCTGGCTTTCAGCAGGGGGGGGGGCGACGCTCCCCCGCCATAACGGAGGAGCTGCCACTGACTTACTGAAGCACATAATAGGTTTACAAATACAAGTAGAAAAATGGGAGAGTCTGAGACATGCTCTAAATAGCAGGGATATGAGGACCTTCTGGAAACTAATAAATACAGACTCCAAGGAGGATAAATCGGCACTCGAACCGAATCTAGGGGCTGAGATATGGAAGGCGCACTTTCAGTCCCTCTATTCCAGGGTGGAGGGCGACCCAGGGCAAGTAGCAATTCATTGTCCCCAGTCACAGCTGGCCCGCCTGGATACCCCCGAAATATCCCTTAAAGAGATAACGGCCGCAATAGACCGAGTAATTCCCGCAAAGGCTCCGGGCTTAGATAAGATCCCTGGAGATCTCTATCGTTCTGAACCTAGTATTTGGGCTCCGTACTTATGGACTGTATTCAATGCTATCCTACAGGGAATGGAGATCCCCTCAACATGGTTAGGGGCGGAAATTATCCCGATTTTTAAAAAGGGATCACCCCTCCATCCCGCGAATTATCGGCCCATTAGCCTCATTGATGTCGCACAGAAAATTTTTGCTCGAGTTCTCTTGGACCGATTACAAAACTGGATGGAGGAATTTTCCATTCTTAGTCCCTACCAGGCCGGTTTTAGAGCAAAAATTTCCACAATCGACCAAGTTTTCAGGTTGCAATTATTGCACTGGAAAACAGTGATCCTGGAGGGTGGCAGCCTCTATATGATCTTTGTGGACTTAAAATCGGCTTTCGATTTAGTTCCCAGGGAGAAACTTTGGGTTATTCTATTAGATATGGGAGCACCCCCGTACCTATGCCACATTCTAAAAAGATTACACGAACACAACTTTGCCCAAATCAGATACGGGAAGAATGGAGAGCTCACCGATCGAATACCCATAGAGAGAGGTGTACGGCAAGGGTGTGTTTTGGCCCCAGCCCTCTTTTGTATTTTTATCAATGGCCTAGTGGCGGCCCTGACAGCGGGAGGGGACATAGATGCACCCAAGCTAGCGGGTCGTAAGGTACCTGCCTTGATATTCGCAGATGATACCCTCCTGCTGTCGAGGTCACCGATGGGCATACAAAGGTCTTTGGACATATTCCACCGATTTTGCAAGAATAGGGGCTTGGAAATCAACACCCAGAAAACCAAATATATGGTTTTCAATGCAGGTCACACAAAACGACCTAATCCCCAGTTAGATGGGGAATTTTTAGAGAAAGTCCCTGTATGCGAATACTTGGGTCTGTCACTAAATGAGAAAATGGAGTGGGATGCTCAAATTAAGAAGGTTTTCTTTAAACTGGCTCAAACATCAGGGGGGCTAGCGAAACAGCATAGGAAGTGTGTGCTCAAGATGATGGGGCCGGTACTGGAAATATATAAGGCACAAGCCAGAGGAGCTGCCTTATATGGGGCGGAAATTTGGGGTCATCGGCCTTCTGAACAACTTGCCAAGATCGAGAATTTGTTTCTTAGACAACTTTTGGGACTTCCCAAAAGCACACCACTCACCCCGCTCCGAATGGACCTTGGAGTTAGCCCAAATGCACTGGAGGTAGCCCTCAGACCCTTGCTATACTGGCGCCGTTTATGGAGCACCCCAGAGTTATCTATGTACAGAGAGGAACTTAGGGAAGTGGCAACTCTGAGTGGAGCAAGCAAATTATCTTGGCTGGCTCATATTAAGAGTACCCTGATATCCATTGGAATGGGAGATTTATGGGATAGCACTGAAGCCAGATGTCTGTTAACTCCTAGGAAGGTTTTGATAAGGAATTTTAAGGATTATAATCTTATCCGATTACTGAGGGGTCCCAGGACAGGTACACTTCCAACATATTTTCTAGAAGTTAAACTGCAATACAGTCTAGAACTTATCATAGACGATATACAGCCGTCTCTAGCTAAAAAATTATATTTGCAGTTTAGGCATGGAACACTTCCCTTACATGCCGTTACTTATAAGTGGGGGGGCAGTTTGACAAAAGATTGTCCGACCTGTAATTACTGTAAGGAGACTGACCTACATGTACTGTTTTTTTGTCCAGCATATAAGGAAGTAAGACACCGCTGGCTACGACAGCTATGTAGGAACGTTGGAACCTCCCACTGTTCACAGGCTTTTAGGATACTAAAATTTGATAGCAGTATGCCTATTACATATTCAGTGTCCCGCTATCTGTTTTCAATGTGGAGTGTACGTCAAGCAATTTTAAAGAAAGAGCAAGCTTAACCAACTCATCCTACTTCCTTATTATGACCCGAGGCTCCGCCTTTTTAATAAATGATTTTGTATATTACGATTGAGATACTTGTACCTTGTTAGGATATCTATTACATTTTACAATTTTTTATTGATCAAATATTTTAACATGTATGCATATTTTTAATGTCGGAAATGCTGTATTGATCACACTGTATTTCTTTTAAATGTCTTATTTGTGCTTTTATGGCCTTATTAGGCCGAAATAAAGTATCACTTGACTTGACTTGTTTACAAATGGGTACCAAAAGTGTGTATTTAGGTTGTCCCTTCCAAATTGTGATTTGGTATCTAATGTAATAATGTTTTGCCACCCTAATGGTCACAAACCATCAAAAAGTTACTGGCACTTCAAAAGAGGTGGGAACTCATTTGTAAAAGGGAAGGAGTCCTTTAGGAACCCTTTCCCCGTTTGTGAAAGTTCAAAAAGTTTGTTGGGGAGTAGGTAGTGGTCCACAGGACCACTGCAAACTCACAAAACAAACTTTCTTTTAAAGTATTTTTTTCATTAAATACAATTCTGGCTCCTTTAAGGAAAACAAGCTACATTTAAAAAAAACAAAAGTTTACTTTATTTAAAGACTGTCCCAGACATGGTGGTTTGTGGACCCTAGAAGCCCACTATCTCTGTAATAGCCCCCAAACAGAATGAATCGCAATTAGAGACCACCTCCTTAACATTCATGAGGTAGGTCGGACTGTGACCCATATCGAATGGGAATCCTATTAACAGTGGTGGCTGGTGAAGTGTTGAAGTGCTGAGGCAAGAAAGCATGATTTTTGCAGCTCGAGGAAAGGCTAAAGATGTTTTTCTTTGAGAATCACGGTTTTTCAAGGCTGTGGCCTGCGCATGCATCTTTAGCCTTACCTTAATCTGGAACAAAATAGCCTCACTCACTTAGAATAAAAACTTTACGTTCCACTAGTTCAACACTTTACCAACTGCCACTGCCTGTTAGCGCATATGTCAGTTCGCAAAATCAGAATCGATTCGCAAAAAGTCAGTGCGCAATTTACAACCACTTTTTGTGCATCAATTCTCGGTACATCTGGCCCATGGTGTGTTCTTTTAGTAAACTCGAGCAGCGCAGGACTGATGCCTGACTTCCTGGGAGGATGCCACCCTGTGTAATTTACACGATAAATAATGTATCAAGTGTTTAATGTTCGTAAATAATTCAGCACTGCCACCAGTCTGGCTAGACTTAAAACATGCCCAAGGTTAGTGTGATTTTGTATTTTTTTTGTTTAATTAGCGTGCCTCTGGTCTCTCTGCGCCGGTGGATCGCTAGGGGGGCAAATAGGAGGAAAAATACGGCGGTAGAATGCACTGAAAGCAGATACTATTGAAAAATACTTAAACACTTACACATGTATGGTTAAAAACCCTGGAGACATTAGAGTTCATAGTGCGCGCGCTGTAAATGACGTAAACAAATTAAGCAAAGAAACGGCATTGGAAATGAGAAGGCTCCGGTGGCACAGGGCTGCTCCAGTCCGGGTTTTCGCACATGCCCCTGTAGAAAAAGCTGGTTTCTTGGATGTGAATTTCTGAACGTGTGAACTCTCCGGTCTTCGCTCTCCTTGCGGCGCGTGGGGCGGATGCGGAACGTGTTCGCGAACAGTCCTCCGTGTCCTTCCAAGCTTCGCCTTTTCGCTCGGTAGGATAGCAGGAGCCGGCAGGGGCTTGGATGCTGCAGGGCTTCCCGAGCTCTGCCTCGCTCCTTTTAACACCTAACTCCCCCCAGTAGATCTGTGGGAGGCCCTTCAACAGGCTGGCGGGGGCTAAGGCGAGGCCCCCCTCCCTTCTCTTTCTGCAGGTGCCGCTGGATCCGCGAGGTCGCTAGCGTGCAGCGCCCCATTGCTACGGTAACGGCATCTCTGCCAGATGCTGCATCCTCCGCCCCTGGACCAGAGATGCTCTTGCGGCACCGGAGGCGCTGAGCGTGCTTTTCTCAGCGCTTGGCGAGGACACGAGGGGGGCTTCTGGTGTCATGGGACCCGGCCGGTCACCTTCCCCCCCGGCACGAGAATATGGGGCCCCTGCAGCACGAGGGCAACCTTGAGGTGCTGGTTCAAGCATCCGTGAGCACCAAGGACAGCGAGGAGAGGAAGCGTGTTCCAGTGCACTGCTAAATATTTCCTGCACTGCTGTCCCAAGGCACCGGGGGAGGCCTACCCTTTCCTCGTTTCTCTTTTACACCCGCAACCTTCCAAGATTTTTTTTTACTGTCTGGCCTAAAGGCATTTGCTTGGTCTGCTCCCTTAAACCCCCCCTCCCCCCGATTTCACCTCAACAGTGGAAATTCAATTTTTTGCACCGCTCTCCAAAAGCTGTTGGAAATAATTATTCGAAGGTGGCTCAGGCGTCGCGGAGGAAATTCATTGGGCTGGAAGGAGCGCGCGCACCGGCGCTGGGTTCCCTTCGGAAGAGATATCTGGAGGTGTCCGTTTTCATTTCTTCAGGGCCTCCGCCGAGATTGAAGTCAGTTCTGCAGCCTGCGCGGGAGGGTCTTCTGAAAGGAGAGAGCTTCATCCCGTGTGTGGTCACTGGAAACTCATCTCAGGGCGCAGTGATGGACTGAGGTATGGGTCACACGGACCTCCAGGATGACATTGGCAGCACAGGTCTTCGAGGACACCTTTCCACACTGGTTTTAGGGGTCGCCTTGGTCCTTCTGTAACACCTCTATCCGTGGCTCTGGAAGAACACGACAACGCGAGGTGTATCCTGCAGCCCTGATCCATCGGGGGTAGTCCAGTAGCACGCTACGGGCCAATGTGGCTCTCCAGGTACAAGTTTCAACGCTGAATCCAGCTGGATCTATGCTATCTACGCTTCCAGAAGCCTGTCAAGAACAACATTTACATTCCCCGCCATTCAAGGTTTCTACCTCACCATAGGCGCCTCAAGAGCGCCTCTCTCCCTTTTTCTCCCAATAGAATCATTTATTTGTGGTATAACCCTTCATCCCCCTGTAGTAAGGGAACTCTTGAAGCCAGGGCCCCAGAGTGCCACTAATTCCCAGTCCTCAAAGAACCCCAAACACTGGTCCATATTTGTGTGTCCCCGAATACAGGTTCCTCCTTGTGTGCAAATCAGGTCTTGACTTGTGCCCCATAATCAGAGTCCCCGGAAAAGTCCTGAACCCAGGTCACCAGTTACAAATCTGGATTATGGTTTCAAAAACATCCTTGAACTTAGATCCCACTTGCCGCCATTAATGAATGACACTAAGGTCCTCCGTGAACTCAGGATCCCAGTTGCGCCCCTGACCTCTGATATCAAAAGCAGACCTGAACCCAGGATCCCAATTAGACCCCTAAATTGTGATATCAAGAGCAGCCCTGAAACCAGGGCCCAGTTAGGTCCCTAAATCCCAGTCATATAAACAGCCTAGAACCCAGGTCACTTGCTGTGACTTCAAGAGCATCTCCCTGCACCCAGGTTCCCAAGTGGAACCCCTGTAATCAGTCTTCATAGGAACATCACTCACCCCAGAGCCCTGGAGCATCCCTGGTTATCATTCAATAGTCTGCCCAAATCAGGTTCTTCTGAATCGCAGTCTGCAAGTCTCCTGAATCAGAGTCACCCGAAGCATCCCAGGATCCATGTCCTTTGGAACATACTTAAATCATTGTCTGAAGGACCATTCCGAATTCGCCTTCCCCAAAAGAGTTCTTTAGCTTATTCCACAGAACATCTTTTCACGCTGAACACTCCACATGTGATCCCTCACATTATTATTTAACCCTAAACACAAAGCAGCCCTCCAACCCTATTCTACTCACAGGATCAACCACCACCTCTGCTATACACAAGTGTGCCGTGTCTGTGATTCAAGAGTGCTCTTCATCTGTGGCACCCACAACAAACCTCATCACTGGTCCCCTTGAGCAGCTCCTATAAACAGCCCAAGGAATTTATCACGAGGCTGATCTGCAGGAGCATGCTTCAAAGTAGGTTTACTGGAGAATTAGCAAGGGCTGACGTCCATGAGTATCCTTCATCTTGGTACCCGAGTTCATCCTTCAACTTTGGTACCCACAAGCATCCTTTATCTGCCATCCGAAAGGCATTGTTCATCTGTTGTTCCCATGAATATTTTCTTTCTCTGATCTCAATCAGCATATTTAATCTCTGGTCCCAATGAGGAACTTCCTTCCATACCTCCCTTTAGAATCCTTTGTATCTGGTCCCTATGAGGATCTTCTTCTCTGGTCACCAGAACCACCCTTCACCTCTGGACCCCATCAGAGTCCTTGATCTCTAGCACTAAAAAAATCTTAACTTTTGGTCCTCATGATCATCCATCATTTTTTGGTACCCACAAGAATTCTACTCTAAGTCCTGTGATTATCCTTCCTGTGATTCCTAAGTGAATTATGTATGCCTTGTCTAAGTGCCAACCCATAAACTTTGGGCTCCACAAGTACCCTTCATCTCTGGATCAGTGACTAACCTTCTTCCGTGGTCACTGAGAGAATTGTTCTTTTATAGTCCCAGTGAGCATCCTTTTTTATGGTTCCCAGAAACACCAGAGGTCTCTGGTATCCATTGGAGTTATTAGTCTCTGGCACCAATGAGAATCTTTTATCTGTTGTTCACATGAGAATCCTTCTTTGCTGGGCCCTGTATGCACCATCGATTTCTTGTTCCAAGGAGTTCACCTTGAAGCTGGACAGCAGTATCATTCTTTGATCACACACGACCATTCTGACCACAGACTTTGTTACTGAAGGGGTTTGTTCTGGAGATGCACAGGCTATAATATCCCTTGTGTAAATGTGAAGTGTGCCATCTCACTGCAAACAGTACTTTGAGGCTTTTCTAATAAGGGGGCCCCATGAGCAGAGGCGCTACCCTCCAGAGAAGGACCACCACCTACCTCATTTCCCTGACCCTAGTTAAACTAGAAGCTGTCAGCCAGGAGAAGAGCAAACGGGCATCTGACCCAGGACCTGAGGATCCCTGGGGTCCGTGCTCAGGCCATGAGGGCCCTGGTGAGTCCAAAGGAGGGCGAGTGGCTCCCACTCCGTTCAGCCCTCCTAGGCCGGGAGACTCCGCTGGTGGCATGGGCCATGGAATTGGTGAACAGGCAACGTTTTCCCAGCTGACACCATCAGAGCCTCAGGTGGGGGATGATGGGGATGAAGATGTCTTCTGCTCCTTGGCTGAAGGGGGCCAATGTCCAAGCAAGCGACAGGAGAGGTCCTTCCAGCGCCAGGATGCCATGTGGATTAGCACCAGTGTCACCTCTGATTGCTTTCTGCAGAGTTCTCCGGGCTCGGTGGGAGGGAGGAAGAGCAGCAGTGGGGGTTCCACATCAACAACTGGACACCCCTCACCTCAGTCTGTCAGCCCACAGTTCTTTGCAACAACTCGACCTCTTTCATTTGGCGGAGTGGTCGGGACACAGGGGCAGTGGGGGTCATCCATGTTTGAGACTGCACAAGCCGGGCCTAAAGAAGCTAATGCTGTTTCAGCTCCTCCAGTTGTCGTGAAGGAAGCTAGGGTGGTAGGGGTAAAAGAGGGCCCTAGGCCTCCTCAGATTAAGGAAAAACCACGACCCCCTGATGTGAAAGAGAAGCCCAGACCTCTGGAAGTAGAGCGAGCCCAGCCCCCAGAGGTGAAAGAGAGACCACGGCCTCCAGAGGTAAAGGAGAGACCACGGCCTCCTGAGGTGAAGGAGCGTCCCCGACCTCCAGAAGTGAAGGAGCGGCCCCGTCCACCCGATGTGGAGAAACCGTGGACTCCTGAGGTTGAAAAACCAAGAGCTACAGAAGTTGTGAGACCGAAGTCTGCAGAGGTAAAGGATATTCTGTGGGCTCCAGAATTGAAAAAGGAGACACCCAGGCCTCCAGAGGTCAAGAAGGAGGCCCCCCGAATACCTGAGAGGCCTTCCAGAGCCTCTTTGTATGGAAAAGCACATACATTTAGGAATATTCCCTGCACCTCCCAAGCAGGTTCTGTGCAATCATTTGGCCACCAAGGACCAGTGCCTTCTGTGGGCCCTACTGTCGTAGGCCAAACTCAGAGTCCTACTGCCACTGTACCTGCCCTGGCCTACATCTGTTCTGACCTCACCCAAGCTCATGGTCCGGAATCCAAGAATTCCACCTCTAACTCTGGTCTTCACACTTTTGGACAAAAGGCAACTACAATCACTCCAGGAGCCCAATCTCACCCTGCCCCTCTAATCACCCAAGCGTCGAGTCCTGAACTGAAGACAACATGGGCGGCGACGTGGACAGCTCAGAGTCGAAACACTGCTGTCACAGCCCAGACCACAACTCCTGCAGTTACCACCCATTCCCGTTCCCCCTGTATCACATCCCAGGCCTCAAGTGCTACCGCCACTGCACACTCGCGCTCGCCAACAGTCATAGCACAGGTCCTGCCTCCTGCAGTCGTCACCCACTCCCGTTCCCCCAGTACCACACCACAAGCCCTGATGTCTACGGTCACAGCGCACTCACACTCCCCTACTGTCGCAGCCAATGCCCCGACCTCTTCTGCCAGCACCCACACCCTTCCCTCTACTGTAACATCCCAGACTCCTACTAATGTAACTAGGGCACAGACACCTACTCCCAGGTCACAGACTCCTACTGTTCCATCTAGAGCACAGACCCCAACTACTCCAGCCAGGGCACAGACACCCACTACCATAACTCTAGCCAGAAGTGCTGAACCGAAGCCTGCTGCTCCTATGACTGCCACAGGGCGGTCCCAGAGCCCTAAAGCCGCAAGCCAAACCCCGAAGACAAGGTCCACTGTTCCTTCTGCCACCGCACAGGCCCAGAGCCCTGAATGTAAAGATGGCAGTGAGCATGGGACCCCTACATCAGCTGGAAAAGGAGAGGTGCCCTCCCCTCATTCCTCTACGGAGAAGAGCAGCCGCATTCCGAGGCTGCCTGGTAGCGTCAAGGGCCCAAGAGTGGAACCCCAGATCATTGTGACAGAGACCCGGAGGGAGAAGGGACTCAGTGCCAAGGGCTCCAGTCGCCGCTCTTGGCATGAAAGTGAGCGGAAGGCCAAGGCAAGGGCGGCGGCAGCAGCAAGGGACAGCTCCCAGTGCGAGGGCCTTATGCCTGCTCCTGTGGCCCCCAAGGCCAGTTTATCTCCTTCTTCTTGTGACCCCAAAGGCTTCCGCAAGGGTGGTAAGAGCAAGACCCTGGACAACAGCGATCTCCATGTTCTGTCGGAGGATCTGAAACGGGGAAGGGAGAGAGGTGGTGGGACTGTCCTTGGAGGTGGCGGGGGTACACTAGAGAAGGGCAGAGCCTCCACCAGAGACCGCAAGATGCTTAAGTTCATCAGTGGAATATTTGCCAAGAACACAGCCTCGGTGGCCTCTTCTCCTGTTGGGTTATGTCAAAGAGAGCTCGGAGAGGAGAGCAAGAGCACCCCTTTAAGTGAGTACTGTTTGCAACTGTAATCCTTTTTTTCTTGTTCAAAGTGTTGAATGGGCCTATTTGTACCTCGGGAGAGTTTCCTGCTAGCCGGTGACTCTGATCGGTGGGGGCGGAGGGGGGGGGCGGGAAGAGCAAGTTGTGTGACTCGGTGTGGGCTCTTCTACAGGCACCAGGCTACTGAGAATTCCTCCAGTTTCACAAGAGCAACTGCTTTTTTGAAAACACTGAATCGATTGTGCCTTCCTTGCCTTTATAATGAATCATTTCCTATTGTGAATCTTAAATATGTGACATAACCAGAATTTTCTGGCAACGAGACCGAAGGAGAACTGGTTCACTTACACTCCCTCACAACCAGGTTTTGCATTGATAGACTGTTGTGTTCCACAGAAGACAAACCACGTAGTAGTTGTAGAAAGAAGTGTTAGTTTATTCTTAATATAGGAAGACAGCACCTAGGACCCTCACAAAGCAGCTCCTGTCATCAGCTCCAGTCCGTAACTGACACACCTGGAGCTTTCAAAGAGCTGACATTCTAACACCTAGGTAACAAATGAAGGTGTGAAGCAACATGCACCAATAGTAAGAAACACCACATGAATAAACAAGAAAGTGAGGATATAACACACCTTTCCCCTTAGAACAAAAAATAAATCAAATAACAAAATCCTCAAGATATTTTGGCAGACGTCTTACTCTCCTCGCATGGAAATCAAGGAATTAGAATGTTCACCTTGAAATGAACTATCAACAAATGATGAAACTTTAGGCAAACAAGAATTGCCCTCCACCAAGGAGAGATTTGCATCAGCATCCAATACATCAGAGGGAATTTCAAGAACAGAAGGAGAATCATTGACAGAAACAGGTACAGTAAAACATTTTTGCACATCAGTAGATTCAGTTAAAGATGAATGTCCCTCAGCTACATCAGAAGAACAATTTCCATTGGATGAACCACAATTATAAAAATCATGTCCAGTTATACACCCAAAACCAGTAGAAAGAGAATCGTGACAAGTATTAGAGGTATTGTCATCAGTACAAGCATTAAAATTATTGACTGCAGATTTATGTAATTTTGCCACTCTCCTTTTGCCCCACCACTTCCCACCAGTAACTTGCACAGCATGTTTATTCACCTGAACAATTTTAGTTTCAGGATAGAACTTGGAACCACCCTTCTTGAGAGGTCTCCTGATGCGAACAGACTCCCCCACCAGAAATTCCTCCAACTTGACTTTTTTGACATCATCATATCTTATTTTGGATTTAGCTTGACTATGTTCCACACGAAACCTGATTTGGTCGCTGTTGGGAATTTTTGCATCCACACCAGAATTGGAAATAACCCACTCTGGAGAAAGTTCATTGAAAGAATGTCTACCCCTCAATAGGACAAAAGGAGACACTCCCGTAGTAGAATGAGGGGTGTTGTTATAAGACCAAATTCTCTCATCAACAGCATCTTGGACATGTAAACCAGAAGAAATCGCTAGTTGGATGGTGTCTTTCAAGACACGGTTAACTCTCTCAACTAAACCGTTACCCTGAGGACTATAGAGAGCAGTAGTGAGATGTTTAATCCCAAACTTGAGGAAAAAATGTCTCATGTTGTTTGAAACAAATTGAACTCCATTATCAGAGATAATAAAAACAGGCATGCCCTCAGAATGAAATAGTTTCTTGAAAAATGCTATAACATTATCAGTATTGGGTTCTCTCATGAACTTAACAGAAACCCATTTAGAAAAGTAATCCACAACAGATAGAATATACCTGAAACCACCATTCAAACCACCAATAGGACCAACAAAATCCACACCTAATTTCTCCCAAGGTTTTTTAGGAAAGGCCACAGGACACAAAGGCGAATTAAAAGTACGAAGAGACTTCTCAGCGTGACCACACTCTTTGCAATTGTTCAACATAGACTCAACAAAGCTGTCCAGGCTAGGCCACCAATAATATAAACGTAGTCTCTTTTTAGTCCCAGTAATGCCAATATGCCCTATGTGGGCCAAGGCAACCAACTTACTCCTTAACTGAGCAGGAGGAATTAACACAGAACCTCTCATGAGAAAAATACCTTCAACACTTAATTCCTCTTTAACTTTGAAAAAAAGGTTTAAATTCCTCTCCTACTTGAGCTTCCCTAGGCCAACCAGACGAGATGAACTTCTTCAAAATGATTTGAGAATTGTCAGACATAGAGGTATGTTCCCAATCTTGGTACGAAATGATATCTTTGGCTAAAGCAAATCCATCTACCAAACCAACCACACATTCTACTTCCTCAATAATAGGAACGTCATCACATGAGTTAGCTGGACACCTAGAAAGAAAATCAGCTCTGAAATTCTTCCCTCCCGGGATATGTCTCATAGAAAAGTTATACTCATACAGTTTTGAAAACAAACGAATTAATCTAGGACTGGCATTGCTTAAACCTTTGTCATTCCACATGAAAACTAAAGGTTTGTGGTCAGAAACCAACAAAAATTCTCTCCCCCACAAAAAGGTAGCAAAATGATGGACACCCCACACACAAGCAAGAGCCTCCTTTTCAATTGTGCTATAATTCTTTTCAGCAATAGTAAGTCTGCGTGAAGCAAAGGCTACTGTGTGTTCAATACCATCTATCATTTGGCTTAAAATGGCACCAAGACCTAAATTGCTTGCATCAACAGTAACAATAGACATAGCAGTGTCATTAAACGGTTGAAGAGAAGGAGCATTAACAATCAAAGTTTTTAAATTCTTGAAAGCCTCCATCTGCTCCTCTTGCCAGACAAATTTCACATTGCTCCTAACAAGTCTCCTTAAAGGTTCACTAACCAAGGCAAAATTGTGAACAAAACGAGAATAGTATTCACTGAGGCCCAAAAATGACCTTAACTGATCCTTATCAGTAGGTTGAGCACAATCATTGATAGCTTTCATAAGGTCTTGCTTGGGTCTGATACCTGTGGAAGAAATGACATGCCCCAAATATTCAACTTCCTCCATTAAAAACTTACATTTTTGCTTTTTAACAGTCATTCCATGATCTTCAAGAATACCCAGGACCCGATCCAGTTTGAGTAAGTGATCCTTGATGGAATTTGATGAAATTAAGATGTCATCTTGATAGGTAAGAACATCTTTCTCATCACCAAGGAGCTGAAACATAAGTTTCTGGAATACAGATGCCGCTGAAGCGAGACCGAACGGCATTCTTAGAAAACGAAATGCTCCAAAAGGAGTGTTGAAAGTGGTAAGGTTACGAGAGTCTTTGTTAAGTTCAATCTGGTGATACGCAGCTCTTAAGTCAATGGTGGAGAAAATCTTAGTACCAGAAAGTTGACCTAACATGTCCTGAATCCTGGGTAAAGGAAAACAGTCAACTTGAATATTTTTATTAAGAGACCTCAAATCAATGCATAATCTGAGCTCATCAGAATTCTTTTTAAAGCAACCACAATGGGAGAAACCCATAAGGAGGAATCCACAGGCTCAATTACCCCATCAGAGCATAATTTTTGAATATGTTCTTTCAGCCTCCCTCTAATACTCAAAGGAACATGTCTTACCTTGTGAACAATAGGGATGGCGTCAGGCTTGAGAATAATTTTATGCTCATAACCTTTAACCATTCCTAGTTTATCATCAAATACCTGCTGATGTTTTTTAAGAACTGAATCTAATGAAGAAATATTATCAGGTACAGAATTAACAAGGGAAATGGGGTGTTCCGTACCAGGTCTCAACATCATGCCAAGTTTGCCTTGGTCCCTCCAACCTAAAATGTTGTAACCTCTTTTTGCCACGTAGATCTTAGTATGAATGAATCTATCTTTAAATTGCACAGATTCAGGAAAATAACCCATCATATCTATTTCTTGACCCCCAAAGGCAATAGTGCGAATATCAGGTGGGGTTAATTCTAATGTATTCCATTCTTCCAAGAAAAATGTATCAGAAAGAATTGTTATAGGGGAACCAGAATCAACTGTGACTTTAGTGTCAACATTTCCAATTCTAACAATGCAAATGGGATCCCCAATATTATCATCAGAATTAGAATTAATCTTTACCATATCAACAGACAAAACTATTTTTTTACTTTGACCATCTATAATGTTTGCAGAGGAAGCAGCTTGAAAATCTTGTGTGTACAAGCTCATAACTTTATTAGGGTTCCTACACATCTTGGAAAAATGACCAATTTTCTTACAATTGGTGCAGGGTTTACCAAGCGCAGGACACGTTGGAGAATTGGCTAAATGTGATTTAGAGCCACATCTGAAACAATGTGTGTTTCTGTCTGTTTTTTTAAACTCAGGTTTGATAGTATTAGATTTAGTAGCATAAACATTAGATCCAGAACTAGAAATAGGCTTTTGACTGATTTTGTTTACTACTTCAGTGTTAATGCCCTTGGATTTATTTAATTCTTTAGTGGCAGTATTGGAACGCTCAATTCCTCTGGCTATTTCCAAAGTTTCTGTTAAAGAAGGATTCCTGCAACATAAAATTCTTTCCTGGATTTTGGAGTCATAGCAATTTACAACAATTTGATCTCTAAGATAATGTTCAATTGGACCAACAAATTCACACGTAGAAGCAAGTGCCCTTAACTCAGCTACAAAAGTATCAATATTCTCATGCTCATACTGTTTACGAGTAAGGAATCTATGTCTCTCAACAATGACACTAGGTTCATCTTTAAAATGTTTTTCCAACCTGGCAATCGCCTCAGCAAATTCATCCCAGTCATCAGAAGGAGGGCGAACAATGGGAGGTTGATGATCAAAAATTCTCTGACCTTCAGAACCCAAACAATTATAAAGCATGGCATTCTTCCTGACAGCAGAAAATTTTACACCATCTATAGCTAGTAAATAACTATTAAAAGATTTATACCATTGGGTCCATTTTACTTTGGGAGTACCAGGCTCAGACAAGAAAGAAGAAGGAAGAATAGCTGTTTGAAGAGCCATGTTAAGGAAAAAATATATATAATGGTACAGAAATAAAGCATACAATAATAACAACTGTATAAAAATTAATTAGAGTGTGTAGTCATGCAATAGAAAAATATGTAGACAGGTGTGCGCGTCACCGCGCTTGACCACAACAGTATTGTAGTAAAACAGTAGAGTGTCACAGAAATAAATGAAGAGCAGAAGGATAAAGAGGTGTGCGCATCACCGCGCATAAAGTACTCACCAAAGAGAATGTGGAATGAAATATCAGTAAATGCAAATGTATTTTGCCAGAGGAAGTCTGTTTTTAGAACTCCAAATATTAAAAATTTAAAAATAGGTAAATGTGCTTTGGATAAATTACCAAACTTCTGGTTGCCAAAGAGGTGTGCGCGTCACCGCGCCAGCTAAGGAAAGCCAAAATGCCAAATAAAGTGAAAACAGTGGAACTCACTGTAATGCAGGTCTTCAGAGGAGGTGTGCGCGTCACCGCGCTGAATGCTGATGAAAAGCAGGCAGGGGAATATTTAAAGGTGATGAATTTCCCCTTTAAGGCCGTCACGCAGCAACCGGAGACGTGCTCTGCGTGAGACTAAATTTGTAAAATGAAAGACACTGTGAAAAGGCAGGCTGCAGGCAACTCCGGGATGGTGGTAAAAGTTTATAATAAATCTGACACTCGAGGATGACACTAAACAGATGAGGTCGTCGGGAGAAAGGACGAAACCAAACACCATGCAAACGTCGTGTAGAGGAGTCAGGCAGCAGTGGGAATTCTGCGTGAACCCATTTTGTAAAAATGAAAGACGCTGTGAAAAGGCACACTGCAGGTAACTCCGGGCAGCTGGTGAAAGATTATAATAAATCTAACACTTGAGGATGAAACGAAGTAGATGAGGTCGTCGGGTGAAGGACAAAGTCAAACACCATCAAAGCGCTGTGCAGAGGAGTTAGGCAGCAGTGAGAATTCCATGGAGAACCGTTGGTGCTTGAACAGGTAGGAAAAATAACTGTCTGAACAGAGGCACATGTATAAAGGATTGGACAGAAGAAAGTTCAATAAAATTTCAAAAATGACATCTGCACCAAGATAAAAACGATCAGGGCAGTGACCAGACAAATGAGAGTGGAGATTAGTAAAATAGTAATGGGGAACGTAGTAAAAGCATTGAAAGCTCCACTAAAGCAGCAAAATTTGAAAGTAATTATCGATATAGAGACTGCAAAAAATTGGAGGGTTCCTAAACATGAAAAATAATCCTTGAAGGGTTTTCAAACGAAGCAAAGGTAACCACGCGTAGAGATGGCTTCTCAGGGTGCTGGCTTCAATCCCAGTCGTCGCCAATTCATGTTGTGTCCACAGAAGACAAACCACGTAGTAGTTGTAGAAAGAAGTGTTAGTTTATTCTTAATATAGGAAGACAGCACCTAGGACCCTCACAAAGCAGCTCCTGTCATCAGCTCCAGTCCGTAACTGACACACCTGGAGCTTTCAAAGAGCTGACATTCTAACACCTAGGTAACAAATGAAGGTGTGAAGCAACATGCACCAATAGTAAGAAACACCACATGAATAAACAAGAAAGTGAGGATATAACATAGACCCACCATGCAAACTTGATATTTTTATGCAGTTTAAATAAAAAAAAAAAATATATATATATATATATATATATAGAGAGAGAGATAGATATATATAGATATGTGTACACACAGACGTTTATTTATTTGTGTATTTATTTATTTTCAACATGTAAACTTGTATTGTGATAATAATGCAAATGACTATGCGCTGTATGATAAAAAATATAAGAAAACAGTGCAACATTTAGTTGCAGAAAGTAATCAAATTACCACATGGTTCCAAAATTGTGGCCCTGAGGTCAGCGAGACTTGAAAAGGTAGTGAAATAAGTTCACCGGTGGTCATGCTTCCGTCCCCACATTCCACAGTGCACACCCCATAGGGGAAAGCGGGAATCTTGACTCAGCGTCTTAAGGCGGGAAAGTGCGAAGCAGGCCTGGTTGGTGTTAATGAACTCGGCAGTCTGTGCGCTTCCCCAGTCAGCCACGCCGGGGTGCACCCTTCTCCATGGACATTTCTGCCACCTCAGCTGGCCAACGAACTCACAGCAGTCGTTTCCGGCTTCGAGCAATTTCTGCCCCGGCCTTTCCCCCCTGACGACATCACACGTAGCTTCCGCCGTTCTCTTGCGCAGTCTGCACTGCATGTTTGCCGTGAGCACGTGTGATTGGCCCATCAGCAGCCCTGAATAAAGGCTATTCCCAGCTGTGTTGATCATTGCTATCCATGTATCTATCATATGCTTCGTTGTATTCCACAATTCACACAGGAGCATTTTCGATTTCAAAAATAGATCATATTGATTCTCATGTCAATAGCAAAGCAATCGTTGATGAAAGCAAAAAAAATGTCATTTTAAAAGAAAGGAGGAGCCGGGTGGCATTTGACTACATACAGCTACATTACACAAAAACTTAAATGGAATAGGACGAAAGAAATGATTGTAGATGGGTTAAAAAGCACCTGTCTGTAAAATCGTGGGAACTAGGCACACATACTTTGGAAATAAGCACACAGACACTTAGTTTAGAGTACTGGAACTGGCCCAGGGCACGTGCGCCCGGCCCCTTTTATTAGCAGGGTCACCTGACTGGTGACGCCTGTGATGGGTGGGTGTTAGTGTGAGGGTAACACAGAGCAAAACACTAGAATGTGTCCAGCAGGACACTACACTGTCCTGACCTAGGTTAGACAGGCCATTCTGCCACCCTGGCATTTCCCCGTAGGCTGCTGATTGGAGGGGCTGCCATCAGCACAGGATAAGCTGCCACGAGCCGAGCTTGCTTCCATGCCACTGCTAGTGGATGCCTCCTCCAGTCTGGCGCTGGTTTGAACATATTTTCCCGGGGCTAATTTTGATTTCAAGTCCAGTCCTGTGGACTGACGTGTTTGCAGTCTTCGATTCTCAGTAAATACACCTATTGCGCAATACCTGGTCTCTTTTCCTGTAGTGCTCACAGCTGTGTGCCTTAGCATGCTAGTGAATGCTGCCAACTTTTTGCCAGGTAAAGGAACTGAGGCATTTGGAGGTGACATGATTTGGTGAAATGTGGAAGCTGGGTCTGTGGTGCAGCCTGGTAGCGGAAATGCCTGAGCTGTGCCTGACTCTGTCCCGTCTTCAATCATTAGCTTATCGGAAAATATCCCCATTTATTATATTCATTGCACGTCCGCTACTTGCATGTGTGGGAAGCTTGTACTGCAGTCTTTGTGTAGGATCTGGAAAGAGATGGGCTGTTTGAGACAGTACCCACACACACACAGATCGGAAGAAAGGCAGTCTTGTTCACCCCCACTTCCGCCGCTCAGTCAAGGTTTCCTTGATGAGATGCTTTTCAAGAAACACTTTCTCTATATTCTTTTTAAATGAATGTACTGGGTGACTGAGACTCTTGCATCCATATCTGCTCTGCAGCCCAAGATCACTTTTACACTCTATGTTCTTTGGCTGTAACTGGAAAATTTCAGCTACAAAATCCAGAAGGTTTGTGCACTAACAACACACAAAATCACTTCCGCTATGAAAACAGACCAGAAAACCATCCATTGTGCCAGCACCACGTGGTCCAACAGATGAATGAGAGCCCCCGGGCATGAATGACCTTAACACTGCCTTACGACTGAACCCTTCCCACCATTTCACCCATAGTAAGGAAGCTGGTGATTATTTTTGATTCCGACCTAGCATTCGCTCTCCAAATAAACAATGTGGCAAAGGGTATAAACGGGCAGCTATATCTCCTTTGGAAAATCATCCCAAACCTCCACATGTTATGTTATTGGCACTCATAACGCGCACAGCTACTCCACGGAGTGTCCCGGCGCGTGCCTAGGAGGTAGACTAACAGCTCAGGAGAACTTATCTAAAGAGAAATGTCTTCAGCTTCTTCCTAAATATGCTCGGGGCACATGAATCACACAGTCAAACTGACATGATTCACAAGTGCAATATCGTCTACTCTGGCCTCCTCAAAAACTCATGGTAAGACTCCAACATCTTCAGCAATGTTGAACTGGCTTTTTCTGCAGTCTGGCACGGTCAGATGGGCCATCTTGAAAAAGCCAGTGTGTAGGTTGTTTTTTTTTTGTCTCATCACAGCTCACGAGAGCAAATAAAATCGGCCACACATTGTTTGTTTTAGGTTTTTTCCATCTGGCATTGCCAGACAGCACAAACGGCCAGTTCCACGCTGGTCTTCAGGACTGAGTACCCAGACCTTGCCTAGCCTTTGAAAGTGGGACCAAACCAGCCCTGCTCTTAAAACTTCCCACTGGCTCCATGTTGAGACAAGGGTCAAATTCGGGGACTTGTGCACCAACCGCAATGCTTACTTGGGGTAAAGCCTAGTAGCCCTGTAGAAACTGGCTCCTCCCGATGTCTCAACCAGAGCACTACACTCAGTGTCTGCCCAGCACTCATTCAACGGGGTGAAACATGCAGGAAGATCATTAGACATCAAAAGAAATAGACCCTGGAAAGCCTGAGATCTGAACCCAACTATGTGGGAAAACTGAAGCGTTCAGATTCGCCTTTCACTGAACTCAACGGCAGATGAGGGGTGCTGATCGAAGGATTTTGGACATGGTTATCCCCCTGTTCATATGGGTTCTAACATCCCAAACTCACCCTAGGACTTTGTTTGTCACCATCACTTAAGCACTCTGAAATGTACCAGAAAGAAGTGTAGCGCTGCATAAAATTATTCAATAATTAAATATTATACTCTTATGTGCTGCATCCATTTCTAGATATAACTTTATTTGAAAAGCAGATATCTCATAAAAATCAAATGTTCATGCGCACAGCGTTTGGGTTTTCTCAACCTAAAATGGAAGTCATTTTTATGCTTCCTTCGTATGCTCAGCAGGTGCTTAGTACAATGGTTTAAGTACTACTGCTTTTTGGGGTAGCATAATCTTTGAGGGTAAGTGATGCAAGAGGGTTAATCAAACTGCTGCAGAGGGTTTCGTGTAGCCTGAAGGACAGAGAGGGAAATCCATGCTGGCCTAATTCTGTCTCTTATTTCCTGCAGTCAATAAAATTAGACTCTTTCAGGTACTAAACAGTAAAACCTGGTGTGAGTGTTCAGGCTTTGGTGATTTAGAGCTGCATAAAAGATCATTCATCGTTATCATCAAATGAGGGCTATATATATAATAAAAGTGTCTTGGCGTGTTGCCTGGAGTGTCACAGCTTGTTTAGGCTTCTCCAGAGGAGGGTATATAAAAGGGATGCCAAGTTGTATGGATCGCAGGTGAGTTTCAATGCAAATTGAAAACTTGAGCAGGACTTTTCAAGAAGCTTGGACTGGGCCAGATCTTATTAAGAAATTATAATGCCTTGGCCATAGTCCTCCCTTAAAGAAATTACTTCAGCTTGTAGAGTGGCCCAAATGCTGAGACCTGTGCGCTGTGCGGAAGGTAGTGGTTTAGAGGGACTTGCCTTAGGGTAACCCAGAGAGCACCCAATATTTTTGCAAGTTCATGACCTTGATGTGCCAGGCATTGCCGGGTCTGGTGGCTCAGTGGACTAATGCATCCACTGCAGGGGCCTTTGTTTGACCTTATGGTCACAGGTTCAAATCTCAGCGGGTCCACTCAGCCTTTCATCTATCTGAGGTCGATAAAATGAGTACCGTTGGGTAACAATAAACATCTGTTATTCAGCACCAAGAAGCCTATGGGTGAACGTACGCTTTACAAATACATGTTATATTGTCTGACCATACCATCAGCACAGGCTTCTTTACAAAATGCAGTGCTTCAGGATGGTCTAGAGTGGGCATGTGGGCACAGTGGGCATACAAGACTCAGGGGGAGGAATCACCCTAATTTTCCTTCTGGGTCTGAGGTATTGAAGCCTGGTGTCACCTGACCATTGTTACGGAACTCTGCCTCTTGCTTCAAATTATGTCAAATCACCTGAGTGGATGGAGACCGGAAGGGCCTTGCTGGCTCCACCCCCTGCACCCAAGCCCACTCCACTTCCACAAAGTGTTATAAAGAATGAGAACAATTGGGCCACCTTCACCTCCACTCAAGCTCAAGTCTTTGGGAGACCTCAGCCTAATTCCACGTAGAGTGGGCTGTACCATGTCTTCGTTATGGCTGCCAGCGGAGCATTTATTGGTCATAGAATTTATTGGTCATAGAAGCACTGCCAATAATGGGTATTAATATGACCCACTCCATCATTGTACCTGACCACCTGAGCGATTTTAATGCATAATTGAATCGATCAAGATTCTAAGCAAGGTCAGTATTGCTTTCATAATACACTGGGAATCATTAGTTCAATTACAATTAGGCCTCTCAGCTCCATGATTTATTTTTGGACATTTCTGTTTGTAATTACACATATTTATTTTTTGCTTGTTTCATCTGCACCTAGTCATATTTATTTTGGGTTTTTTGAAAAAATTAAGCTGCAACTCGTATATTTCTGCATATATACAGCGGACAAATGTACATTCATGCTTGAATACATGATGGATTTTGATGCAACTCCCTTAAATGATAAATCAATACATGCCTATGAAAACATGCACATTGTAGCTCACACACATTCATATCTGTACCTGTTTAATCTTCTTTAGAAAACTTGTTTTAACTCTCCTAGTTGTCACTCTGCACAGCTATTAGCTTAACAGTCTTGGCTGACAGAACTGAGAATCATTAAAATTCATTAAAATGTGCCTTTTCCGTTATGACCATGTTTAAAAATAAATACAGACAGGAAAAGAGATGCTTTTCTGTCTTTATTTGTAAACATCTTAATCATTTAAGTATTCGATTGAAAAACAGATTTTTTTTCCTAGCTTTTGGTTTTCACGGTTAGTGAAGAGTGGTCATTTTCTGGCTCGTTATTCTTTCTAGTTCTTTTGTAAGATGGGGAACTGTAAAGATGTGTTTAGTTTTTTGCCTGAGAGACGCTTATTTTTTATTTCAAGGCTCTTTGTTGTGGTCACAATTTGTTCATTTTGAGACAGCTCATTCTATCCAGGCGCGATTTTGTGGTGGTTACTTGACGTTTTATGCTTTTCGTGTGTGCTTTATATTTCTGTTCATTGTCCTTGATGTATTTCTCCTACTTCATTGCTGTTGTTGATTCTTTCAGTGAGAAGAGAGATTTAAATTGTTGACTGTGGCCCTCCTTTCGAACGTGGGTGGATGATGGTGAAAAAGTGGTGATTCATGACACCGTTGACAGCACAGGGTTGTGGCTTGAGGATGGTGGGGCCACGGCGAGTGAGGGTGAAGGTGGGGTATCCGTCAAGAGGATGGTCAATTAGATGCTGTAGCGAGAGGGAACACGATTTTGGACAGTGTGGAGTCATCTTGTGTGCCAACGGGCAGGTAGTAGTCCTTCATCAATGACGCAAATACCGCTGCTGACCAATTAAAACCTTGCATTCTCCTCAGAAGGCTTATTGGATCCTCCTCACATGTATGCTTCAAAGCTTAGGTGGTCCAGCGCTCTGGTAGTCTATAGATCAGTACACTGGCGTCGAAATAAAGGCAAGGTCAAGGTTAAGAAGATTATAACATAATATTCACATATGCCCAACTTGTTTTCCCAGGATTCTGTCTCATTCTCACAGTTGTTTTGTCTGATGAAGCGCCTGCTGGTATTAATTTAAGACTTTTGAGCTTTATGGAAACCCAGGGCCAAATCCTGTCACAAGGTTGCCTGGATTTCACAGTGGAGAATTTGCAAATTACCAGCAGGTTCTTGAATCTATTTGGATTTTCAGTGACAGCTTCGGAGTGATCCGTGCAAACGCCTCTGCCTACTTTGATTGACAAGACACTTGAAGGCAACACTGAATATAATTATATGTGCATACATACAAAGGCAGAGGAAACCTTCGTCCAGAGAACAATCGAGATAATACCAATAGAAACCTTGTTATCGAAATGTTTCTACTTGAAAGGTGGCAATGTCGACTCGTTCGCCTACTTAATACGCAATTTGTTTTCCACCGAGGGTTATGCAGCCACGATGCACAGAGCACAGTCGGCAGCCCTTGGCATCTGTATTGTATCACCAGCGCCTTGAAATGCTGCACTCAATACAAGGGGGTGAATACACAGTGCACAGCCCTTGGGCCTGAACTGGTCAGTCCATGCTCATGCACGGAACATACAGAGGCGCAACTTCAGGGGGTGTTTGGGGTGTTCCAGCCCCCTAATAAAATATATTTTCTGGTAAATAGTTGGGTACAGGTGTTTTCGGTTGGGTATGGTGGGATGTCTGTCGGATTTCACCAGGAACTTTTACATACACAGACAAAAACGCACACACACTCTCTCCATCTCTGTTTTGAAAGTCTTCAAAAATGTTGCTTATTTTACAAAATATTGTGTTTCTCTCACTTAGTACCCCTACCAAGCCGCATTCCTCTCCCTTTTTATTGCCCTTTAAGACCCTCTCATGCGCCCTGCTTGTGGTATAATGTATTTTAACATTATATTGTTGGGAAATCTGAAGCTCACCCCCCCCCAATCTTACTGACCAACCTACGCCCCTGGGAACATAGCTACGAGCCCTAGGCTGCAGAGTGCGCTCCCTTCACAACCGAGTATCTAGAAGTGGTCTCTGGGAGTAAGGGGGCAAGGTAATTGGTGCACAGTTTTTGGAAATGTAATGTACACAGCCATAAATGGAACATAATTGCTTTACTATATTCCTCACAGAGGCTAGCAGTAGTGTGCATAGTGCAAGAGAATGGGCAATGTGCAGTGTCGACCATTTAGCCATGCAATGTGCCATACACTCAGATGCATGGAACAATTCGCTTCAGTATCAATCACACAGTGCCTAAAAGTAGTTAACGTAGTGCAAGAAAGCAGGTGATGCAGTATTTATACTTTCAGTGGCGTAGCAAGGGGGGGCCGGGGAGGGGGGCGGTCTGCCACGGGCGGCATGAGTTTTGTGGGCGGCGGCATCCCCCCTTGCTCTTACATGCATTTGCCATGGGGTGGCAAACGCAGGACTCGCCAGCATCCCAACCCCACTCTTACATGCGTTTACCGCAGACCGACAAAAGCAGGACTCGCCAGCACCCCCACCCCGCCCACCGCTCTTCAATGCGACCGCGGCGGTGGCAAAGGCAAGAACCGCCACAGGCGGCAAAGTGTTTAGCTACGCCACTGTATACTTTAGTTAGCCACTGTACAGTATATACCTGCCAACTCACACAGTGCCACAGTGTGACACACAATATCGGCTCCCATCACACGGTCTCCCGGTGAGGAGCCAATATCAAATGGTGGCAGGGAAAACAAGCTGAAAACCCCTCTAAATATTGGTTTTCCAGCTAGTTTTCCGAAGCTTTGAACTGCCGACATCCATCAAGGGGTGTGAAAACACCCCAGGACGTCAGCACCAGACTCAGCAAGCTTTTCTTTGTGGGGGGCCTTGGAGGCAGGGTGGGGTTCAAAAGTGCCTTGTAGGTACTTCTCGGCACAAGGCCCTGCCCCCTTCAAGGCCCGCTCCCTCCTCACACTGAGATTGTTCTTCAAGTTGGCAGGTATGACAGTACGTTCTGAGCATGGAACGCTACACTTTGCTATGTATACATGACACGCGCCTAAAACTAACGCATGCGGTACATGCAAATGAACTTTAGATGCCCAATGCTTTAGCCATGCACTGTGTAGTACATTCTGATGTGCGGAATGCCGTGCTTCGATGTGTATCACACAGTGCCTACTGCTTAGGTGTATTGCACTCGGTATAAAAGAGCGCGCTTTACTGAGCACGTGCTTCAGCCCTGCGTTGTAACGCACACACGCCCCTGTCTTCAGCTACCTTCTGCCTTCCGTGTAGCTATGTGTAGAATGCTGTGTGCAGCAGAGTTGTACTCATTTTTGCCATATTTAGGGGTTTTCTTAAATATACGCTGACAGAAATGATCCATATTAAAATAATCATTCAGAAGCCTTTGTCCAGCCACTGAGTTAGTGAAGTTCCATTTATCCGTTTTTGCTTTGTAGCTTGGCATCTCCATAAACCGTTACCTAAACTCATGACGTATGTTAAAAAACCAGCATAACAACTTTTAGTCCGCCCAAAAATTCTGTTGACAGTTTTCGTGTAGACCAGTGAAGGGCGCTGTAGTTATAGCCCATACAATTAAATAATTAAGTTTAAACTGAAAGTTAACTAGGAAGCTGCTGTTAATATATAGATCCAAACAAATACCTTGGACTAGTATGAGAAACCAGTCTTAACTTCAGCAGCCTTTTCATCTGTGGGGTCACATATAAGTTCATGAGCAGCGCATGCTGAGGGGAGTGGACCAGTATTAACTAGCAGCGCATGCTGAAGGGAGTGAACTAGTCTTAACTAGTAGTGCATGCTGAGGGGAGTGAACCAGTCTTTTTGAACACTTTATTTCCATTTTTAGCAACCATAGAGCATACAGTTGAAAGTTACCCAAAAACGTGGACACGTATGACTCATTGAAGACAGTACAAGGTATGAATACTCTGCGTACCAACAAGGTTGCTATGTAAGATAGCTGAGGATAGGTCAGTTTTAATGTGCATCCTATGTAGCCAACTCCTAAGGGTCCCAATGCACGTACTATGGGGGATGCCAGCAGCAACATCCTTAATGTCCAGTTATGAAGCCAAACCCCCACCACGCAATAGTAGACTCCTCGCATCGTAGATGTAACAAATCCCTGACAACCACTCTCCCCTGCAGAATCACCAATTACACTGCACCTTCTGCAACATCCCCAGCACCCGAAGACGCCTTTCGTGCCAGGTTTTCTTAATACAGCCTCCATATATCTTTCCGTCTGTTGCGGATCAGCGAGAGCTCACTGTATGTATCAGACTGGGTGTTGCAATATACCATATCAGCATGCCATTCCCTTACGGTGGGGAGGGGTCCCAGCGCATTGCTATTTTATGTGTTACCAGTAGTAGCTCCAAAGCCACCAAGCATCTAATGGACCTCGGGAGGTCCTTGTCACAGCCAAGTAGCGCCAAAAGAGGAGGCAGCAAAATTTGCTCCCCTGCTATCTTGCGCAGTACTCCCAAAACTTCCTCCCAATAGCGCTGTATACCAGGGCAAAACCACGCCACATGCGCAAAACCCTCCTCCTCCCCGCCCCACCTGGTGTATCTAGAGTTGTCCTGCAGCCCATGGCAGAATAAGCGAATAGGTGTGTAATACGCTCTGTTAATATACTTAAATTGTATCAGGGGATGCCGACTGTACAAGGATATCTTCTTGACAACGGAAGGACAATAGGTCCATTGCTGATCACTGATAACCACTCCCAACTCTGCCTGCCATTCCAACTGAGCCTTAGAGACTCCCAATTGTCTCGCATCCTGTGAATAAGCATACAATTTCACAATGAGATGTTGAGGAGTGACAACCTGTAGCAGATAAGTCAGAGCCGGTAGCTAGAGAGACTCCTTGAAACCCTCCCCTAAGAGATCACACAGCGTGTGGCGAGCCGAAAGTACTGAAACATAGCCAACATATTGTGGGAGTTGCTCTGCGCACATGTTTGGTCCCAGCTACACATTGCTCCATCCTGAAAAAGTCACTCATACACTGCAATTAGATGCCCCCGGAATTCACCCACTTCTCCCATCCCCTGCTCCAAAGGAAAGCACATACACCAATTCACATAGTAACTTCTGAGGCACTGAGAGTGGGGCGGCAGTGTCTTTTTCTATCCATAAATGGGGAGACCGCACGGGCTATGCAGTGAATAATGGGCAAACATGCGCTGTGCCGCCCTGTAGTCAAATTCCAAGTCAGGGGCATTTAGTCCCCCTGTCATGAGGAAGAGTCAACGTTTCCCAGCGTACACGTGGCTGCTTGCCTGCCCAGGCCAGTCGTATCAATAATGTCTGTGAGTTGCGAAAAAAAGGCTTCGTAAGTAAGATTGTGATGTTCATGAATAAGAATAGGAAGTGGGGTAGCATCACCATCTATGTGATGTTAATATGCCCAACAAGCGATAACTGGTGCCTGATCCATCTATCAATAGCCACTTGTAATATTGTGCATGTATTTACTGAGCACTCTCGTGCTACCGGCACGAGAGTGACTCGTGCTTCATGTATTTCTTTGAACTCCGTTCCACAATCGGGTGCTGAACGATGCGTGCCAGGATTCTACCAATGTTAATCAGTTAGTGGAGATCCTGGTGCGCAGCGGGAGCGCCCGGCTGTGGGTGTTTTTAAATTGGAATAAAACTTCTTCAACTTACCGGATTGCCTCCGTAAATGATATCACACTTCATTTGGCGATGATTCGGAGTCGACCCCACGCATCCGACACCCACCAGCCAGCACGAGATTTTCGGAGGTGTTGACGACGCACCGCTTTGATGTGTGCTCATTGCCTCATTGCTAGAAGGCATCACCCGTCACTGTTTCCTGAGCCAATCTCCGCAGTTTCCCGCAAACTTTGGAAGATCTTCGCTTCTGAGAGACTCCGTGAATGACGTCGGCATAACTCCTCCCCGCTCGTCATCTCGTTGGCGGCCATCTTCATCTGGGATACACAACGTGTTTTCAAGCTACAGGCAAGCTACGAGGTCATCACGCTTTCGGCCATTTTGGATCTGGATTGCAGTTTAACGCTCCACCACTACACGTCGACTTCGACCAGCTGATTTACTTGCTGGTATGATCCAGCCTGTTTACTTGCACGGTGACAGGCACACCTTTTAATTTTTATCCATTTACAAAGCTACTTCACGTTTTGAGCCTTCATACACGGTGATAGGCTCACCTTACTCATCTATTTATTTTACTCACTGTGGAGCCTTCATTTACGGTGATAGGCTCACCTTCATTACTATACAGTTCACATTTGAGGAGATTATATAAAACTTGTTTGCAAAATTACTAAATGACTAAAACATTTATAACAATTTAAAAGTTCAAAGTCATTTCACTTGCTTTTTACATTTCAGTATCGTTATTTATAGTTTACTTTCTCAAAGTGATGGCTACTTCTCAGCAATTTGCTCAACCTCCTCCTTCTTTGCAACACCCTGGTAAACCCAGCATCCCTTGGCGACAATGGGTTAAAGCTTTTGAGAACCATATTGTTGCCATAGATGCTGTAAAATTTTCTCCTGCTCGCAAGGTTGCAATTCTTTATGGTTGTTTAGGACTCGCTGCGCAACATGTATTTGAAAACTTACCTAAGTTTCCTACTCCTGCTGGTGAAGCTGGGGATGCAAATCATTGGAATCCTTACAAAGAAGCTTTATCTCGTTTGGCAAGACATTATGACCAAGAATCAAACATTATGCTCGAAAGACATAACTTCCACAGGAGAAAACAACTTGAGGATGAAACAGTGGATGAATACATTGCTGCATTAAGAGTTCTTGCATCTACTTGTGAGTTTGAGGCAGATCCAGAGATCTATATACGTGATCAATTTGTTTTCTCTTGTTATTCAAGAAAAATACAAGAACGCCTTCTCAGCTGCAGAAAACCATCTTCACAAGACACAATTGATATCGCCAAGAGCATTGAGAGGTCTATTGTTACCTCCAAAGTTCTTCAACAAGATCAATCTATCAACTCTTTTAAGTCAATTTCAAATGATCCTGGGAATTCGGTCAATGCTGTTAACGTTAACAAATCTTTTAAGCAACCTTTAAGAAAAGGGAACACAATTTGCTTCAGATGTGGTTCCAGATCACATCTTGGCAACTATCCTATGTGTCCCGCCTCAGGAAAAAGATGTGTTTTATGTAAAAAAATTGGCCATTTTCAAGGTGTTTGCAGGTCTGCCAAGAGAACTACCAGAGTTAATAGTGTGGAATTTACAGAATCTCTCGAAGATTGTACAGATCAATTTCATGACATGATTGTTTCAATTGAATGTAATTCAGTTTTCAATCCTCATTATGTTAAAGGTCCCTTAGGTGTTGCATTATTTGGAAAAATTGAGATTCCAATTATGGCAGATTCTGGTTCACCTATAACTATTTTATCCGATGTCATGTTTCTTGAAAAATGGCAAGGTTCCATTGCCTTAACCAAAACAGACATCAATCCAAGGGCATTTGGAGAATTTGACATAGTAATGTTGGGTTACTTCAATTCAAGGTTGGAATGTCTAGGAAGGTCAATCTACACAAATGTTTATGTTGCGGTTAAAGGACGCAATATAGTTGGCTGGCAGGATCTTGCTAGAATGGGTTTGCACCTTGTTCCTGGCTCAGATAATCCCATTGTACTTGGTGATCCTCCCCAAGATTATTCTCCAGCTGGGTGGTCAGAAAATGAACAAGACACATTAGATTGTATCGATATCACTGATCATTCTCATGATGTTAAAAAGATTTTAGAGTCGTTTCCCAATTTGTTTTCAAACAAATTGGGCACTGTCAAAGGTTTTCAACATCAAATAAAACTTAAGCCTCATGCTCAACCTTTAGTACATAAGGTTCGTCCATTACCCCTTAGTGCCAGGGATGAGCTTAAGTCAGAACTTAAGAAATTATGTGATGAAGGGGTCATTGCACCATCTGACTCTTCAGAATGGGTTTCTCCCATCGTTATTGTCCGGAAAAAATCTGGTGAGGTCAGGCTATGTGCGGACTTACGCACTTTAAATAAAAACATTTTAATCAATTGTCATTCCCTCCCCAAAATCCATGAACTTCTGGCCAGCTTAGGGGGTGCCAAATTCTTTTCTATAATAGACCTTCGCTCAGCTTATCACCAGATTCAGTTGACAACTGATTCACAAGACCTCACTACTTTTGTTACACCTTTTGGGGTCTACAAATATCTCAGACTTCCTTTTGGCCTGGCCTCCGCAGCCAGCGTTTTTCAGAAGATGATGGACAATCTTTTTCAAGACATGCTGGGGGGCCAGGCCTATCAAGATGACATTCTAGTTTTTGCCAATGATTGGGAAACACACTTGAAAAATCTGACTTGTGTTTTAACCAAATTGAATGATGCAGGAATGACCATCAGATCTGATAAATGTCAATTTGGCACACAACAGTTGGATTACTTAGGTCATACTTTGTCATCTCAAGGAATCAAACCAAAGTTATCACTTATCAAGGCCATCAGTCATGCTGTTCCTCCCAAAGACAAGGATTCTCTTCGATCATTTTTGGGATTGGCAGAGTACTATGCCCGTTTTGTTAAGGGATATGCTCAAACTGTTGAGCCTTTGCATGCCTTATTGCGCAAAGGATCAAAGTTTCTTTGGTCTGATGAAGTATCATCTTCATTTGATCAAACCAAAAAACTCATTGTTGAAGCACCTGCACTTCATGCTTTTCAAGATGATTCCAAATGTTTCATTATGGTGGATGCTAGCCTTACAGGTCTGGGTGCAGTTCTTGGTCAGTGGGTTGCTGGAAAGGAGCACACCATTGCTTTTTCGTCAAGAATGCTTAAGTCTTCTGAGACCCATTACAGTACAATAGAACGCAAGGCACTCGCTTGCGTTTGGGCAATTGAAAAGTTTAGAAATTACATTTGGGGGTGTGAATACGAACTATTCACCGACCACAAACCCCTTACACATTTACTCAATGGCAATGGGCTTGGGAGGACCTCAGCCAGATTGGTTAGATTACTTTCAAAATTGCAAGAATTTCATTTTTCCATTAAGCATATTTCTGGTGGAAGGAATTTCAGGGCTGATTGCCTTTCACGTATGGCATTTCATGATGTTTCAGAGGTTGAGAGTATTGAAGATACAGAATGTGTTGTTGCGGCACTTGATGCTGTCAGAGAATGCCCAAATATTACTGAACAAGTCTGGTTGAAAGCTTATAACAAGGCTGATATTCTTAAACTTGTCATGGAATATATAGTAAAAGGTTGGCCTGAAAGCAGGGAACTTTGCAATGAGTTAAAAGCTTTTTTCATGGTTGCCTCTGAACTCTCATTGGTCAATGGCATGGTTATGAGACATAATTATTTTGTTCCCCCGTCAAGTTTAAGGGAAGATATCATTAAATGTGCACATCATGGTCACTTAGGCATTTCAAAACCTCGCAACTCATTAAGTTGTATTATTGGTGGCCATCCTTAGAATCCCAGGTAAAGTTTCATATTGATTCATGTTCGGAATGCCTCTTGTCAGATAAGAAATGGAAAGTCATGAGCACACCCTTGCATCCTGTTCCATTTCCGAACAAACCTTGGGACAAGGTTGGAGTAGATTTTTCAGGTCCTTATGATCTATTATCTCATGACTTAAATTTTTTAATTTTGTTGATTGATTATCATTCCAAATGGATTTATCATATGTTTTGTGATTCACCCAGCTCCACCAATGCCATCAAATTTTTGAGGAAAGTGTTTTCCATTGAGGGTTCACCTTCTATTATGGCTACCGACAATGGTACACATTTCATTTCTCCAAAATATTCTGCATTTTTAGCAGAGAAAGATGTCAATCATTTCAAGGTTGCCTTATATTCACCATCATCCAATGGTTTGGTTGAAAGGGCAAACAGATTAGTTAAGGATGCCATTCAAGCAGCCCTTTCCTCAGGAAAAGATGTTCAAGATTTCCTTGAGGACAAATTATGGTCATATATTATTTCGCCACATTGCACCATTGGTCTTCCGCCTTTTTCTCTTTTGAGAGGTAGAAATGTTCACACTACTTTGTGGCCCAATTGGTTGCAAGATAAACATGTCAAGGGTACACTTGTTGATAAAAATCTTGCATCTCGAGTTTTAGAAAAACAAGGTTACATGAAATCTGTGCATGATCAAGGGAACATTTTTAACAATACTGATTTGAAACTCAATGATTGGGTTCTCATTAAAAATCCAAAAAGGGTGACAAAGGGGTTGTCTAAATTTTCCTCTCCTGTACAAGTTACAGATGTGAGCAAAGGTTCAGCACTACTTGGTTCTAGGGGTTGGTGGAACAAGAGATAACTTGTGCGGCTTTCTGACTCACAAGTTACTTCTTTACTTAAGTTGTCTAAACAGGAGGTGGAACAATGTGACTGGACAAACTGGCTGCGTGATCCTTTATCTGTTATTTCTTCGTTTGTCTCTCAAGAGAATTCTGTGAAGTCTTCTGGTGGGCAGTGTTTCAATACACATACTGCTTTGCATAATTCTGCTTCTCTTGATATGACTAGTCGTGCATCTTCTTCACCTGTTGATTTGAGTACCCGTCAAAGAAGATTGCCTGTCAAATTTAATGACTATGTATTGTCTTAAGAAAATGATTTTTCTTCTTATTTATTGCATTATTTCATATTAGTTATAACTTGTATTTCTTTTCAGATTCTCTTCCATTTTGCATTTTTATCATTTCTCGTTTATTTTGTGGAAAGAGAGAAGTTGTAATATTGTGCATGTATTTACCGAGCGCTCTCGTGCTACCGGCACGAGAGTGACTCGTGCTTCATGTATTTCTTTGAACTCCGTCTCCACAATCGGGTGCTGAACGATGCGTGCCAGGATTCTACCAACGTTAATCAGTTGGTGGAGATCCTGGTGTGCAGCGGGAGCGCCCGGCTGTGGGTGTTTTTAAATTGGAATAAAACTTCTTCAACTTACCGGATTGCCTCCGTAAATGATATCACACTTCACCACTGTACGCTGCTGGAAGGCAGTAGCATCATTTTCCAACAATACCACCGTTGGGTCCGTATGGACACGTATGCCCAAGTAACACACAGAGTCTGTGGTCCACTGTAACAGATATTCCAGCTGCACTGGCGCAGTGGCTGCCGTAAGAGGGAATACTAGGGACTTGTCCCAATTAATGCATAGGCCAGAATGACCTCCGAATAGCACCACCTCACGGAGAACAGGAGACAGATTGTGTCGGGATTCCGGACATACAGGAGGGTATCATCTGCATATGCTGAGATAATCAGTTGTAGTGGGTAAAGCGGATCCCCGATGCGCATGGTATTCACATAGTGCGTTTGCCAGTAGCTTGGCCTCCAGCGCGTATAACAATGGCGACAAGGGGCAACCCTGCCTGGTGCCCCTCATAATGTCAATAAATTTAGTTACTACGCCATTCACCCTGATTCGTGCTGAGAGTGAACCAGTCTTAACTAGAAGTGCATACTGAAGGGAGTGAACCAGTCTTAATAGCAGCGCATGCTGAGGGGTGTGAACCAGTCTTAATAGCAGCGCATGCTGAGGGGTGTGAACCAGTCTTAATAGCAGCACATGCCGAGGGGAGTGAACCAGTCTTAACTTCAGCAGCCATGTCATGTCGTCTGTAATCTCACACGTGAGGTCATGAACAGCGCATGCTGAGTGGAGGGAAGGTTGCGAGCTCACTGTAATATGTTCACTTCTGTGGTTTTGGGTGGCAACCATAGCATCCATTGAAGTGAAATGTTTTCATAGACTTTGCAAGGCTCTTTTCATTGATGCTGTATTGTTGTATGGTAAGTAGGGAACAATATCATCCCTTAACTAAAGCTTTTTCCTGGCCTTTAACGGGTTCAGTAATTATTCATGTAATGTTAAATGTCTTTTTGTATAATGCACGCTCACTAATTGCTCGGTCTCTTAGCGCTTTGCTGCAGAGCTTGTTTGTGGTTGTGTGTTTGTCCATGGGGGATATGATGCCAATAGACATGCCCTGGCCGAGTGAGTAAATGAGGGGTGGAATGAGATGTAGAGTTTTCCCTGCCCATGAACTCCACAAGCTGATGGGACTTGCAACCTGTGAAGTCTGGTCTATGTTTGTACTGTCTGTGCAGAGTGTATTGTGGTGGGTCTTCGGACCACCCACCTTTTTTGTGAGTACAGCACACTTGGGTCATGGCCGGTGACTGTGCATGTTATCTATGGACAGGAAAGGACTGCACATAGGATGGACCATGTGCACAGTAAGGGCCCGATTCACAGAACTAACTTAAGACAAAATCCTAAACTCACTACCATTTTGGTATTCACAGAAGGCACTTACTCATTTTGGTATTCACAGAAGGCACTTACTCATTTTGGTATTCACAGAAGGCACTTACTCATTGATGAGTAAGTGCCTTCTGTGAATACCAAAATGAGTAACTTACTCATTTTGAGTAACTTACTCATTTTGGAATTCACAGAAGGCACTTACTCATTGATGAGTAAGTGCCTTCTGTGAATACCAAAATGAGTAAGTGCCTTCTGTGAATACCAAAATGGTAGTAAGTTTAGGATTTTGTCTTAATTTAGTTCTGTGAATCGGGCCCGTAAAGTCGATCGCTAAATTCCGAAAAAATAAAAAAATAATTTCCTTCCTGCAGCGTGTTATAAAAGGCATGGAAACCACCCTTGAAGACAGATGTCCTTATGTTGTTTAGGTTAAAAAGCGCTCACCTTTAATTCCCTCAAAACAAGAAACAATTGAGAAACTTAAATTAGGGTCACAACAAACGAAAAGTGTCGCAAAATTTCACCTGCGAAGTTCATATAACCAAAGAACATAGAAATGTTTTTGTGGGAATTGTCATGTAGTCTTCCCTCTTTTAAGCATACAGTAGTAACGGAATAAATGTGATTGAGTGCTGTTTTCCACTGCTGTGATACATAAAGAAAGCGAATGCTTTCTCCAAGAAAAGTACTGTGTTATGAAAAGGAATCACAGCTTCACGCAGTGTCAGTTTATAGTCAACAGGACATCTATGAAGCTCCTTAGAGGCCAGCGCAGCTCAACTGTCCTCCAAGGAACTCCACATGAGATCTCAAGGAAAAACATTCTACAAACGGTCTTTCTATCATGCCTCAAAGACACAACACATCTCATTCATTCAACGGGGAGAGGATGTGGCCTAACGGCTAGAGCGGTCGACCTTGAAGCTGGGGAACCAGGTTCGAGCCTGGCGGGAGGCTCAAACATCCTGTGATTCTGGGCAAATCACTTAATCTCCCCGTGCCTTAACAAAAAATATGAATGTGTCCATCTGTAATGTAACTGTTGCTCATGTAAAGCGCTCTGATACTTTTGGGTCGAGTTTGCGCTATATAAAACTGCAGAAAAAATACAAATATAGTAAAAACAACTAGAGTATGAACGTTAACAAAACTAAAATGAAGTTGCATAAAAATGAGAAACATATCATTTCAAATAATTAAGTATAGCCTGGTAAGTGCTTAAGTGTAACATGGTAGGAATCCCTCATTCCGTATAATCCCTTAACCACACTGAAGGCCTTCTTGATTAATGATACTCCACTCTTACAAGCCACCATTTCACTCATATGATGCTATTTAACCATCCACAGCATTCTATCCTGATCCCCCTATACTACCATACAGACAAATAATGCTATATAATCTATTTAACCAATATTATGAACACTATTGGAGTCTAAGAATATTAAATATACTATTCCCACTCTAGTTTATGCAACAGTATGGCAAGTGTTGGACTTTAGAGGGGTTAGGTTTATTATTACTACTCCAGTCATCGCTATAGTAGGGAAAGTGATGGACTTCAGAGGAGCTAGATTTACTATTCCTACTCCAGGGAGTGTAACAATAGGGAAAGTGTTGGACTTCGTAGGGTTGAAGTTTACCATTCCCACTCCAGTTGGTGCAACAGTAGGGAAAGCGTGGGACTTCGGAGAGGTTAGAATTACTATTCCCATTCCAGTCTATGCAACAGTAGGGAAAGAGTTGGACTTGGGTGGGTTAAATTAATTGTTTCCACTCCAAACAGCGCAAAAGTAGGGAAAGTGTTGGACTTGGATCGGTCAAATTTACTATTCCCACTCCAAACAGTGCAACAGTAAGAAAAGTGTTGGACTTCGGTGGGGTTAATTTTACGATTCATACTGCAGCCTAAGCAAGAGTGGGGAAAGTACTTCACTTCAAACACATTACAGATATGAGTACCCCCATAAATATAGAAAAAAATGTAACTCTTAATATGAAAATTATTAACAAGAAAAAAAAATATATGTATTAAAAATGATTTACAAATTAATCAATTTACATAATTACGATTCAATAATTATCAATTAAATACTTGTTATTCAATTATTAATTAATTAACTTCCCACCCTATACCCCTAAAAACCTAGTAGCCTACATCTAAAATGTAAATAAAATCAGTATTCCATATTTTACATAATTATACATCAATTACATAATTAATTAACAATTAGTAATTCATTGTTAATTAATTATTACTTAATTAACTTCCCACCCTAGACCCCTACAGCCCCCAAATAACATACCACAGACCCCTACAGACCCCAAATAACATACCACAAAAATAAATCAGTATTACATTACTTACATATTAAATATCAATCATATATTTAAATAAAATGCATTAAATAATTCATAATTAATTATTCCTCAATTAAATTCCCAACCTATCCCACTACAAAACTATAAATGACTATTAAAAATTGATTACAAAATTCTAAATCACTTAAATTTACATGCTTTATTTTAAAAAATATATAACATTTATATAAACAATAGTAACAAACTTAATATATCAACTGAATCACATTAAAAACAATTAAACAACAATATTTTTAACTACTATATCACTAAAACCGATATTAAAAACATCAATATTATTTAAAAAAAAATACTACTTGTGAGGTGAAAATGACCACGTTGCCTTTGTGTTGCTGGGCTGTAATATAGCCGTTTAGCCTGCTGTAGTGGGCTGTACCGGCCATTAATGTCCCGCTTCAGCATTAAAGGCCTGAGCCTTTAATGGCCAGTAGAGCCCGCTACGGAGGGCTCTAAGACTATTAGAACATTCCGCCACTTGAGGGCAGGTTGTTCTAATTTGTAAAACAAAGGCCTCACGGAGCCCAAGGGGATTGTAATTCCCTCGGGCACCGTGAGGCCTTTGTTCACAGCAACAGCTGTGAACAAACATTAGAATGTTGGAGCTCGGGGCTTCTACCGGCCACTGGAAGCCCGGAGCACTCCATTATTTTCATTGAAGGTCACAAAATTCCAAATTTCTAATAGTTGTTAGTTGCCCTTCCCTCTCATTATAAGTGCTCTCCTTTTGCTCAGACCCTGAATTGCTGTCATTAATTACTGATACCTAAAATAATAGCAAGACTTACAATTGTAGTGACTGTTTCTAAAGCACACAACGTATAATGCATTGTCTTGTGCCGCTTTTAAAAACAGATGTTATTTTAACTCTACTTATGGGTACTTGTTTAATATACCAGAGTAGACTTACTTAAAGGAACCCTCCCATGAATGAAAACCTAAGCTGGCATCATCAAACAAAGGTAAAGTCTAAAATGTCTACTGACGGTGACTGTTCATGATGCAGGGTTGGGTAAGGAGAATTGGAATATTAAGTGATAACTATTACCAAACTATAGCAATTCAGAAAAGAGACACTAAGGGCCTCATCGCGGTTTCAGAACCGACAGCCTCATTACAATGGAGGCTGTTGGTTTTGAAACCGGCCGGACATTCCGGCTGGCTTCCAATGGGCTCAAGGAGCCCGTCTGCCAACCGGAACCGGCATGTAATCCCTATGGATGACGTTTTACGCTGTCCGGATTACGATGTCTGTTTCCTACAGGGTTTCCATGCTGGGGTTTCCGACATGGAAACCTTATCAGAAAGCGACTTTGGGTGCTCCTAGCAGGGCCCCTTTCAGCCAGCGGCCTCTGGTTGTGGGCCGAGGGGGCACCTATGGTGCCCCCCCTGTTTATCCCTGCACCGTGTGGCAGGCACATGGTGCCTGCCAGGCAGTGCAGGGATGAACACAAAGTCCCTTTTCTGTATGGGAGCTTGTGATGCGCCCAGTTTCTGACCGCTGCACAAGCTCCCATACAGAAAAGGGAGCTTGCGGCCACACCATGTGCGGTCGCATCAAAATTCAACGGTTGGGACCGCCGACTGGAGGTCAGTCAGACCCATATCTGCAACGGTGTTGGCGGACGCATGTCCGCCCAACATCGAAGTAAGGCCTCAAGTTTTTAAAACTGAAAGAGAGGTAGAAATCAATGGCCTTTTAAGATAGTACTTAAACGAAGATTGAATTTACTTCCTGCCCCAAATGAATTCAATCCGTACTCTCCCCAGCGCTGTAGGTTTAAATGCATGGTTGCAGATGGCTTCACAAGGGCTGTAATTAAATGGCAGCAAAGAAATGTTTAAATACCAAAACAATTTCAAGCAGGAGGGTCCTAGGGAAATTTTAAAGACCTGCAAAGGATTCAATCCCCAACCATTGACAAATAAAGACACATACGAAATCCTTGGGTCTATCATGTGTAGAAGTAAATGCAAAATAAAAGATAATTAAGCCATAGACTATTCCACACAGGAGAAACTGTGGGAAATTCCCTTTCAAGGACGAAATCCCTCACTCACCAAAGGTGACATGCTTCATCATATGGGATTCTCCTCTCGAAGGAAAAACCTAGTTCCTTCGAGGGCTACAACCCCCTCTCTGAGAGGGAGGAGCTCAGGGATGTTTTAAATATCTGATTTTTAGGATGTTCTAAATCCACATAGATGAGCAAAATAATGTGAACGAGGACGCAGCGCAAAACAAGTATGAAAATAGTGTAGAGGAAGTGAAAGTAAAACTAGCTAGGGGGCGTCATGTGTAAGTTTTATTAAGAGGCACCCTCTGCCAGGATTAAAAACAATAGTGCAACAGCGACATAGATGTAAGTCGCAATGATATATAGTAAATTAATGGTAGACATGTTTCAGCCTAACGTGCCCCCATAGTCGGGCAAGGCTTTCTTCAGGACCTAAACAATGCTGCTGCTAGTGCTCAAATGAAAATGCAAACAAAGGATACAAAAACTAAATGTGTTCAAAACTCCAACTGCTCCGGAAGGTAAAGTGACCTATTGGAAACAGAAACATTGATTGGAGTTCATGCAAACTGTGTGGAAAAACGTTTTCTCTAGGCTTAAATCTACAAATAAAGGAAAGAAATTGAAAAATTCTTACCCGCTAGTGCTGGGCAAAGAACTCCACCTCAGCCTGGCAACAGCTCAGGATAGAGGTACCGCTCTAAGAGGGAAAAAATAATAATAACAACTATATTCCAAAAATCCTGTACTACTGCCGGCACAGTTGACAATAATATTAAGTCATACAGCCGAGTCAGGAAATATTGCAGAGCAAATTGTGGGGAAAACTAGTGGAACACAAAAGGTCCACAGTACATCTAGCATTCAAGTGGTTACTACCCTCATGTGTGTGTCAAAGAGCCAAACCACATGAGGAGTACAAGGAATAAAATCGAAATTACAAAAATTCATGTCAATATTATTGGGCACTGAAAAGCCCATAAGGAAGAGCTCCAATGGGAACCCAAAAGAACGGAGGGACTACTATAGAGAACCCCTTCAGGACAACATACCACAGCACAAAGCTTCGCCCTGACACTAACCTGTCCGTCGGTACCCCGGGCCCGTATTGAGCCTGCAACCGGAGGTGAGTGTCAGTGGTAAATGCGTTCGTTTTTATACTGCCCACGACTAATGCAAAACAGTTGTGAAGACCCTAATTATGACGAGCCTACGCATGCGCTAGTGAGAAAACGCTCATTCACTGCGCATGCGCTACTTGTCAAAAATGAAGATGTTGAAACACCGAATTGGCTGCGTGTAACTACCACATTGGGCACAAGTCCGGAGGAGGCAGTGACAGACTGCTAAAAGTAATAGCGTATCCGCCGCAAAATGTACCAAAAAATTATTTTGAAGACGTTGCTTAAGTAATGCGCATGCGTATTAAAGAGACTACTAGTGAAAAGCCTGCGCATGCGCTTGTGACAAGATACTGATTCATTGCGCATGCTTTACTGACTCAAAAGGAACAGTATTGAGAAGGCAAAATAAAAACAATGATTTAACGGTATGTAATTATCAAATCAGATAGAAGTCCGAGGGAAGCAAACTGCTAAATATAATAGCGTCACCACCGATGTGTTCATCTATTCTAATGTACGTAACGTCTGATGCACACGAATGGAGTGGTATGTTAATCCATTTGCAACCATTCTGACTCACGCAGTGCCAGGGAGAATGGATAGTTTCTTTTGATTTATCCTAGTTCTGATATTTCCCAAGTAATTTGACCATCATCTGCGCGGAATCACATCTCCCGATATGCTTATTCATCTACATGCATGCGCACTATCTAAGTGTTGTCTCGAACACTATTCGGTGGTGACGCTATTATATTTAGCAGTTTGCTTCCCTCGGACTTATATCTGATTTGATAATTACATACCGTTAAATCATTGTTCTCTATAGTAGTCCCTCCGTTCTTTTGGGTTCCCATTGGAGCTCTTCCTTATGGGCTTTTCAGTGCCCAATAATATTGACATGAATTTTTGTAATTTCGATTTTATTCCTTGTACTCCTCATGTGGTTTGGCTCTTTGATACACACATGAGGGTAGTAACCACTTGAATGCTAGATGTACTGTGGACCTTTTGTGTTCCACTAGTTTTCCCCACAATTTGCTCTGCAATATTTCCTGACTCGGCTGTATGACTTAATATTATTGTCAACTGTGCCGGCAGTAGTACAGGATTTTTTGGAATATAGTTGTTATTATTATTTTTTTCCCTCTTAGAGCGGTGCCTCTATCCTGAGCTGTTGCCAGGCTGAGGTGGTGTTCTTTGCCCAGCACTAGCGGGTAAGAATTTTTTCAATTTCTTTTCCTTTATTTGTAGATTTAAGCCTAGAGAAAACGTTTTTCCACACAGTTTGCATGAACTCCAATCAATGTTTCTGTTTCCAATAGGTCACTTTACCTTCCGGAGCAGTTGGAGTTTTGAACACATTTAGTTTTTGTATCCTTTGTTTGCATTTTCATTTGAGCACTAGCAGCAGCATTGTTTAGGTCCTGAAGAAAGCCTTGCCCGACTATGGGGGCACGTTAGGCTGAAACATGTCGACCATTAATTTACTATATATCATTGCGACTTACATCTATGTCGCTGTTGCACTATTGTTTTTAATCCTGGCAGAGGGTGCCTCTTAATAAAACTTACACATGACGCCCCCTAGCTAGTTTTACTTTCACTTCCTCTACACTATTTTCATACTTGTTTTGCGCTGCGTCCTCGTTCACATTATTTTGCTCATCTATGTGGATTTAGAACATCCTAAAAATCAGATATTTAAAAAATCCCTGAGCTCCTCCCTCTCAGAGAGGGGGTTGTAGCCCTCGAAGAAACTAGGTTTTTCCTTCGAGAGGAGAATCCCATATGATGAAGCATGTCACCTTTGGTGAGTGAGGGATTTCGTCCTTGAAAGGGAATTTCCCACAGTTTCTCCTGTGTGGAATAGTCTATGGCTTAATTATCTTTTATTTTGCATTTACTTCTACACATGATAGACCCAAGGATTTCGTATGTGTCTTTATTTAGCAAAGAAATGTTACCATGGTAAACTGTGTTTCTAATAGAGCACGACTATTTCTTAGAGCTGTGTTGTGCTGTGAGAACTATCTGAAGGCGACAACCAAGAAATAATACATAGTTATCAAGGTTATAATAATGCATCTTATTCACGCCCTTCAAGCTGCAAGCGTGTCTAACTGCTACTATGCGAAGGCGGTGAAGGATAAAGGGGTGCTATTGATGACGCTGGCAAATAGTATCTGGGTCTTGGCGCTTATATAATACGGATTGTTTATACACAACAATGTCCTCATTTCCTCAACCCTCAGAGAATGTGCACAGTTGGCTGCAGGCAACCATAGAGAAACTTGCTGCTGATGCAGTATCCTGCTGAGCTGCGTTACTTTTTTCGTTTTGTCATCCATCTTCATTGTATTCTAAAATAGACCTTCTGGTCAGGGGCGTAGCTTGGTAAGTAAAATTGGGGGGGGATGAGCTTCAGATTTTCCAACAATCAGGCTGGCATATAATGTTAAAATACATTATGCAACAAGCAGGGTGCATAAGAGGGACTGAAGGGGCAGTGGAAAGGGAGACTAATTCGGATTGGTAGGGGTACTAAGTGAGAGAAAACACAATAATGCGCAAAATAACCAACATTGTTGAAGACTCTCAAAACAGAGAGGGAGATAGTGTGTGTCTTTTTAGGTCTCGCCTAGCGATGCAGCGCCATGCGCTGCACGCCAGGCGAGATCTATTGTTGCCGACTTGCTTTGCGATGCGGGACAGGACAGGTGCACGCGTACGGCAAGTCCTGGACAGGAGATGTGCACGCGTATAGTGCGAGCAGAAGTTGTAATAACGCCGCAAGCCGTATGCGTGCACATCGACTGTCTGTGCTCAAGCTTAACAGACAGGAGATGTGCACGCGTATGGCTCGCGTCTTTTTACAACTCCTGCTCGCACCATACGCGTGCACATGTCCTGTCCAGGCGCGGCGTCCAGCATGCCTCCCGCTCAACCCCACTCACCGGCTCTTGTGGGGACTCTGCGCTGAATCTTGCTCCGGCCGCACCATGCGGCATTCACGAAGGCGGGGTGGGCTCCCGCCGGACTTCCCTCTGCGGGGTGGGCTCCCGCCGGACTTCCCTCTGCGGGGTGGGCTCCCGCCTCGCTTCTCCAACACACGGGGCTCCCTCAGCTCACGGGAGCCCCGGACACCTCCGGCCGCGCGCTCCATGCCCCGCCCATGCCCCACGCAACTGACGTCGCCCGGCGCCCGACAGCAGATGTGCACACGCACGGCAGCTCGCGGGCTTCAGAGCCTTCCCTAAGTGTACCATCTATAGACCCCGTACTCTCTACATGTCTTGCATATGTTTGGGGAGTCCTCGCTCCATTTGTAGACGCACTGCCTAGCGACGAGGTAAACACAGCAGCCCGTTACTCCCATGGTTCAGATTCACCTTTTTAAACAACGATTGCGAGCCTCGCACCAGACCTACACGACGAAGAGCATTTGGTTGGCCGTGACGTACTAAATATTTGTACTGAACTTTCCAGTTTCAAACGGCTTTGACGGTGCACCCCTTAGGTAGATATTTAAGATGTGTCCCCGCGAGGTAAGGAACGACTGCTGAGATACGAGTGGTACATATGGTGCAGTCCAGCAGTTGAAGTTCATTAATAATTGGAATGTTGTGGAGTATGAAGTAATGAATACTAATTACTCCTTTCATGTCTGACAGCACCCTGCGGACTAATCCATCAGCCCAGGCTTTAATTTGGTTCTGGTAATGGTTCTATCAATAGTACATTAATTCTGTGTTGAAAAGATATACAGTTGAACCTGACCCACGCAGTTGAGTCTGCTGTCATAAAATGGCCACATACTGACAACAACTGGGTAATTAGAAATAATTCCAGGAGGCCTCAGACAATCCAAATTTAAATAAAATATATTTTATGGACTAAATTGTCAGTTGAAAGCTTTGCTGTGAAGAATTATGAAATTGTAGAACTTCCGAGTAAATTTACTAGCTTACCTTTCTAGACTTGCTGATATGTGAAACCTCTCCGTGAAATTATTTCACCCTGTGTTTTATGAAGTTGTTCTGAAGCTTAAATCTTTCGATGGCAGCTGAATGTACACATTGGGAACAACTGGGAGATGATTTCCCTTCGAATACAAAGGGAACACTCAACTTTATTTCCTTGGCTTGTAATGCTGACTTCAGCATGTCCGGATGCAAAATGACTACCTGAACATTGTCAATTAAGTGGTAAATAAACGTTGCAGAAACTGTACATGTCAAATATAATTTATTGGTTATATTCTGGTATTTCATTTAATTTGTAGCATATGTTATATTAGAATAAATGGTGGGGGGTTGTCAAAGTCAATTTAGAATTCTATAGCCTATTCTATGTTTAGAAAATACCCGTTTTGTAATCTTGGCTGCTTCACAGAAGGCAAAACAAGTATTGCTGTTCTAGCTAGCGGCACGTTGATTTTATTAACATGAAGAAGCAAGTAAAATGTACATTCATATGTATACCTTTATTAGAGCAAAGCCTTGATTCTCAGGGCCTGGGTGTCCACTATGCAGGCGGAAGTGGCTGAGTAAATCTACTCTATTTGCATTGTTGTGAGCCCATTCGATATGTGAAATGAGCGAGTAGAGACTTTAGGTTATCACTTTCTTGTCTCCATGTGTGGTACTGACTAATTTCACTTTTACTGGTAGCTTCTGTGGCTTGCGGTTTCAGGATGTGCCAGGCTACATAGTGGGGATGAACACAATAGCTACAGGTGGAGCGAGAAGTGGTCTTCAGTGGTAGTGCACCTTGCCCAGAATGCCAGCTGACCAGAAAACACGATGACATAGACTTGCATGCACACCACCATCAATAAATCATGGTAAAATAGCTTCTTCCTGTCTGTAGAGTTCTCCTCTTTTCCATGGCAAGACCTGATGAACCACTACCTTTTTTGCCGAAGGTAGGCAAAACATTCTCTCAGATGAGAACTTGGAGGCAGAAAATTGAATCTGAGCGTTTTGTTGGTTGCTGGCACTGCTCTCTCATTCATTTAAAAAAAGGAGCACTGATGGTGTTTTCTTCCACAGATTTCTCCATACTGGTGCAGCCATGATGGTGTCCAACAGTACTACTACCAGTTGCTCATAGCCAGCAAATGCACTAATTGGTGTGGTGATCGTACTAACCAGAGCGATAGGTAGCATCTAAGTTAACAATCATTTGCAATGCACTAGTCTCGCATTTACGCGAGTTTGAGCTATTGGCATTGTAAATGACAATGCCTTTTATTTATGTTTTGGTTTTTAAAACAGAAATAAAAAGGCATCGTCATTTACAATGCCAATAGCTTAAACTTGCGTAAATGCGAGACCTATTGCATTGCAAATGCTTGTTGTCTGTGTGTATGTAAGAATACCTGATGAAATCCAACAGACATCTCACCAGACCCTACTGAAAGCACCTGTACCCAACTATTTATCAGAAAATACATCTATGGAGGAGGGTGTAATACCCCAAACACCGCCCTGAACCTACGCCCCTGCTTCTGGTGCATTCAAACAGGCTAAATTTAGTGTGAAAACTCCTTCTCCAGACTGCAATTCAATTCCTTGGGTTCACACCCAGTAGAACAAACCTCTTGCCCAGCAGTCCATAGAAACGGACACAGATGTGTTGTATGTAGATGCTGTGGTTTACAAAAAAATATCCTGCAGACTTTCCTCTCAGATATTAAAATATTTGTTTTAGAACAATTTAATATTTCAATCCAACTTATGTCTCACAGTGATAACATAATTTCCATCCTGTGAAACAATGATGCTTTTAGTAGGGGGAGCGCTTGCACACACCTCAAACACTCAGTTTTCCGGGGTCCTTGGCAGTGGTAGATGTAGTGAAGCTATATATGCATCCAACCATGTGCTGATATGCCAACGGGCCTGCAAAGGTGATGTTCCAACCAGTATGTGCATCACTGTGTTGATTTTCCGGTCTGGGTTGGAAAATTGTTTAGCTCAGTAGACATAAGGCATAACATTAAATAAAAAGGATATTTTGAAAGACAAGATTTCACATACCAGGAAGACTTTGGTGTTGGTTTCCTTCTTGTGCGTGTCATCCTGCACCAAGCACTCGATACAAATAGACATATTACAATCCTTGTCCTACCCCACTTATCTTTCGAACAAGCTCTTGACACACCCACAGCCAGGCCACCACTAGATTTGAGACAAAAAAATGTAAAAAAGAAAAAAAACAGGCGGCACGCCTTTTTCACCTGTGCACCCTGAAACTGGAACAACATCCCTGTATTCATAAGACTGTCCAAATGATGCTTCAATTTTGGAAAGAGTTGAGGACACACCTCTTTAGAAAACACTACATCACAATACAGTACTAATAACCAGATATTTCTCCTACCTCTCGCCGCCTGTAAGCTTGCCTTTGACCATGTACAGTGCTCTGCTACCTTATTGGCTTGTTTACCACAAACCACGTACATACAAACATGCATATGTACATCTGGTCTCTGTATATACTTCTGTGTTTACAATCTGTGGTGATGTATACACTTAGACCTATGACATACAGTGTGTGTGTGTGTGTGTGTGCACACCAGGGCTTAATTTGTGCTGGTGGTTGCAGGTGGTGGGCACTGGCACTATTTCTGAAAAACAGTGCTTGTTTTCTATTATCAGATATTGACCCAGAACAAGAGAAAGATTTGTAGAAAATGGAGAATAATAAAGGAAGAAAAGGAGAGGAAAACAATGACAAAGGAATACATCAGGGATGAAAAAGAATCTGCAATAGTGAGATAAAGAGACAGCGTAGGTAGTGGAAAGTAGAGACAGGAAGTTGAATCAAGACTGGGCAGCATTGGTATTCTGCAACGTTGACATTCTTCTGTACAGTCAGTAGGCCCATACGAACTTTGGGCACCTATGCTTATTTTTGTTATTTACAAATTAAGCACATGTCCAGCAATAAGCCCTTGAAACATACAGTGCACTGTAAACACTTTGTGCACTTGCCTACACTAAGCATATGATACTGAAAATACTGCTAAGATGCATCAGACAGAAAATGCATATTCAATTCTAGAAACACGCCTGAAAGCCCTTTATTCTGGTGTAATGGTGTTCTGTCATAATACATTTGCAGCTTGAGTATATGTCTAGAAAAATAAAGGATAAAACCAGTGCCTAATTTGTAAAAAAAGAAGTGCCAGGGTCCTCGCCAGGAGGCCACTGTATCTTGCACCACCCGTTGTCCCAGCCAGCGCTGTCGATGACAGTACAAACACACCTGCTGTCATCACACGCCTACAAGTGTGGCACTTCAGACTATTCCAGGCCCCCACAGCTAGAAGAATGGCTTGGGCAGCAGGTATTAGTCATTTTTAATGTATATTGAATTAATAAACAACTAATGTTGTGTTCATCTCTAAATAAAACAAACAGTGCCACCATGTGGCAGACTGTCATAAGTTGAATAGTAAATGTGTTATCGCCGTGCACTCTTTTCTCCAAATTTCGCCTTCTTTATTCTGATTAGTCTAAAGTTGTGCTACTCCATCATTAGCGCTGGATCTGTCAGCGCTATGAAACATACAATGTCAAGAATGTCAGGTTTGGAAGACCAATCCCTGGCTGATGGGTACACTTTGACGTTGAAACGTGGTAGTTTCTCCTCCAATGTTGTATGTGTCTTGCTGGTCTCACAGAAAACACTCTATTCCCATTTCATATGATTAAATCATGAATTTAATATTTCTTTTTACATTGCATTCTCCATAATATGGACTGTATTATTCAATGCAATCACTCATCAAGCCCAATGCATTTCGGGTCTAGGGTGACCCTTCATCAGGGGTCTCTGGAAACAAAATAAAACAAGAGCCAGTTCAGTCCTGACTGTGAATTTAGATGTACTGACTAAGCATAATGCACCTCTGTTATTTAAAAAATAAATTTCTCTAAGAGGTAGTTACTTAACTCGACACCTCTAACCGTGAAGGTGAAAAGTGATGATCTCACGACATTGCTGTGAGTTCACGCATGCCTTAAAAAACTAAAACCGTCATACCGTCGCATGCGGGACGTTTGTGCACAGTCTTCATGCAGACCGAGGAAAGCTGTGAATTCCAACCTGCCGAAAAAAATTCTAAACCCGTCATGCCATCATGTGCGAGATATTTGTGCAAACAAGGGAAAACGTGCTCCGTGATTCAAAATAACGGACTCTAAATGTGATATAGATACAAGTGTAAATATAATCATAGACGATAGAAACATCTACTCTCACACCCTTCACCGTGTGCAAAGTATTGTTAAACTAATTCGAAGCCTCAAAGTTACGTGAAGCTTTGAGTATCGTATGCTCACCCGTTATGTTGAAAAGTGATCCGCGTTCTATGGTGAATATGCGCCAGAGCTTCGAAGTGAGACGAATCCCCGGTTCAAAGTTAACGTCAAATGAACGTGCTGACGTGCCTAATATTCAAAAAGTTACCGCCTCCTTAAAGTGAAAGTTACCTTTTAAAGTGATGTCAATGGCGCTATGAAGTATAATAAAGTTACAAAGTGATCCGCGTTCCCGGTTCAAAGTTGACATCAAATGAGTGTGCTGACGTGCCTAATATTCAAGGAGTTACCGCCTCCTAAAAGTGAAAGATACCTTTTAAAGTGATGTCAATGACACTATGGAGTATAATAAAGTTGCCTAATATAATCAGTGTGTCGGTGTTAAGAGTTAACTGCACTCTCAATTGTTAAACACCCTGATAGATCAAAAATATTAACAAAATGATTGTACTGAGCTTCAAGGCTATGAACTCATAAGACTCTTCAAATACCTGGCTACCTTTTCTTCTATATACAGAGAAAAAATAAACAGTAAGAGATAAACGGTAAAAAACCAATGTATGCTAGCAGATCTGTCCATTACAGAAAACAAGATAATTCTATTCGGTCGTTTAATCCTTGTGGCTGCATCGTTTTCAGTTTTTTAATCCAATAGAATTCAGGTCTCGACAATTGCTTGTGTGGATCCACATCAGTCCAATTTTTTAATACCTCCAAGATGGTGAAACGTAGTTGAGAAATGTTATGTCCTGCTTCTTGCCAGTGCATTGCTACAGAGTACTTCACATTCTTCATTCTGATATTACTCTTGTGTTCGGTGATCCGAACTTTCACCTTGCGTTCTGTTCTGCCTACGTATATTTTACCACAAGGGCATTTCAAGGCATAAACCACATTAGCCGTGTCACATGTACTGGAATGTTGTAGTGTTATAGTGAATCCCTTAGTAGGATGTACAAACTGGTTCCCAATCATTACGTTATTGCAATGTATGCAATTTGCACATTTTTGCATACCCTTAAATTTGTCGCTTTGAATTCTTGCCTTCTTGCTTGACAATAGTTCTTTGATGTTTTTCGAACGCTGAAAGGCGAAAATAGGTGTGTTTTTAAATAGTTGTTGTAAATCAGGTTCTGTTTGAATCATGGTCCAATGTTTTCTAATGATGGTTTTTATTTGATTTGGCTTTAGTGGAATGCTTTAGAATACAAACAATGGGCTTCTCTTTGACCAATTCTCTTTGTTTTAGCAATCCTCGTCTATCAAGAGCTGTTACTTGTTGAATGAATTCCTCAAGAATATGGCTAGGATAGCCTCGTTGTCTAAATCTCGTGGCGTATTGATTGATCGTATTCACTGCTTCAAGTGGGTCTGACGTAATTCTTTTTAGCCTGATAAACTGAGAAAGCGGTAGATGACGTTTTAGTGACTCCTGGTGGAAGCTCTTATAATGTAAACAATTGTTCCAATCTGTTTCTTTAGTATGTACATTTGTTTTGATTCCGCTCTCATCAATTTTTACCAAGACATCCAGAAATGCAATCTTTTTCTTCTCAATTTGGTGTGTGAATTTAATATGTTCATGACACTGATTTAGCTCAATGATATTATCCTGCAGTTGTTTCAATTCCCCTTTCCAAATGATGAAAATATCATCTATGTATCTCTTGTAGATCACCAGATGTTCACGCCATGTTGTCTTTAAGAGAATATGATCATATTCAAATTTAGACATAAAAATATTTGCATACGAAGGGGCTTCGGCGAAGCCCATCGAAGTTCCATTGCATTATGAAAAAAAGGTTTCTTTCCACTGGAAGTAGCTATGATATAATGCAAAATGAAGTAACTCCAGTAAAAAAATCTTATTTGCTCCTACTGATTCGTTTTGCAAAAGGACCCATTCAATTGCTTCAATTCCTTCATTGTGAGGGATGGAGGTGTATAAAGCGGTCACATCCACCATACATAACCACCATGATTCAATTCCTTCCAGTCTCAATAATGTTAACATGTTCAAAAATGCCGTTGTGTCTTTAATGTGTGTGTCCCATTGTTGTACTATTGGCTGAAGAAAGAAATCTAAATATTGACCAATAGGTTCAGATATAGATCCACAAGCGGATACTATTGGTCTAAATGGGGGATTCATTAAGTTTTTGTGCACTTTTGGCAACATGTAGAATTGTGGTCGACGTGGGTATTCAGTATACAAAAACTTATGAGTTTTTTCCATGATCCATTCCATGTTCAAAGCATTATCCAAGATTTGTTTTAAGATCTTTTGAAATTCTTTGGTTGGATCTTGTTCTAATCACAAGTAGATGTTTGTATCTTGCACATGTGCATCCACATTGGCCTCATAAAAGTCTGTGTTCATTACCACGAGTGCCCCTACTTTATCTGCTTTCTGGAACGTTAACTGGCTATTGTTAGCCAAGTTCGATAGAGTACTCCATTCTTTTGTGGAAGAAATATTAAATTCATGATTTAATCATATGAAATGGGATTAAAGTGTTTTCTGTGAGACCAGCAAGACATGTCTACATGTTGCCAAAAGTGCACAAAAACTTAATGAATCCCCCATTTAGACCAATAGTATCCGCTTGTGGATCTATATCTGAACCTATTGGTCAATATTTAGATTTCTTTCTTCAGCCAATTGTACAACAATGGGACACACACATTAAAGACACAACGGCATTTTTGAACATGTTAACATTATTGAGACTGGAAGGAATTGAATCATGGTGGTTATGTACGGTGGATGTGACCGCTTTATACACCTCCATCCCTCACAATGAAGGAATTGAGGCAATTGAATGGATCGTTTTGTAAAACGAATCAGTAGGAGCAAATAAGATTTTTTACTGGAGTTACTTCATTTTGCATTATATCATAGCTACTTCCAGTGGAAAGAAACCTTTTTTCACAATGCAATGGAACTTCGATGGGCTTTGCCGGAGCCCTTCGTATACAAATATTTTTATGTCTAAATTTGAATATGATCATATTCTCTTAAAGACAACATGGCGTGAACATCTGGTGATCTACAAGAGATACATAGATGATATTTTCATCATTTGGAAAGGGAATTGAAACAACTGCAGGATAATATCATTGAGCTAAATCAGTGTCATGAACATATTAAATTCACACACCAAATTGAGAAGAAAAAGATTGCATTTCTGGATGTCTTGGTACAAATTGATGAGAGTGGAATCAAAACAAAGGTACATACTAAAGAAACAGATCGGAACAATTGTTTACATTATAAGAGCTTCCACCAAGAGTCACTAAAACGTCATCTACCGTTTTCTCAGTTCATCAGGCTAAAAAGAATTACGTCAGACCCACTTGAAGCAGTGAATACGATCAATCAATACGCCACGAGATTTAGACAACGAGGCTATCCTAGCCATATTCTTAAGGAATCCATTAAACAAGTAACAGCTCTTGATAGACGAGGATTGCTAAAACAAAGAGAAATGGTCAAAGAGAAGCCCATTGTTTGTATTCTAAAGCATTCCACTAAAGCGAATCAAATAAAAACCATCATTAGAAAAATTGGACCATGATTCAAACAGAACCTGACTTACAACAACTATTTAAAAACACACCTATTTTCGCCTTTCAGCGTTCGAAAAACATCAAAGAACTATTGTCAAGCAAGAAGACGAGAATTCAAAGCGACAAATTTAAGGGTATGCAAAAATTTGCAAATTGCATACATTGCAATAACGTAATGATTGGGAACCAGTTTGTACATCCTACTAAGGGATTCACTGTAACACTACAACATTCCAGTACATGTGACATGGCTAATGTGGTTTATGCCTTGAAATGCCCTTGTGGTAAAATATACGTAGGCAGCACAGAACGCAAGGTGAAAGTTCGGATCACCGAACACAAGAGTAATATCAGAATGAAGAATGTGAAGTCCACTGTAGCAATGCACTGGCAAGAAGCAGGACATAACATTTCTCAACTACGTTTCACCATCTTGGAGGTATTAAAAAATCGGACTGATGTGGATCCACACAAGCAATTGTCGAGATCTGAATTCTATTGGATTAAAAAATTGAACACGATGCAGCAACAAGGATTAAACGACCGAATAGATTTATCTTGTTTTCTATAATGGACAGATCTGCTAGCATACATTGGTTTTTTACCGTTTATCTCTTACTGTTTATTTTTTCTCTGTATATAGAAGAAAAGGTAGCCAGGTATTTGAAGAGTCTTATGAGTTCATAGCCTTGAAGCTCGTACAATCATTTTGTTAATATTTTTGATCTATCAGGGTGTTTAACAATTGAGAGTGCAGTTAACTCTTAACACCGACACACTGATTATATTAGGCAACTTTATTATACTCCATAGCGTCATTGACATCACTTTAAAAGGTATCTTTCACTTTTAGGAGGCGGTAACTTCTTGAATATTAGGCACGTCAGCACGCTCATTTGATGTCAACTTTGAACCGGGAACATGGATCACTTTTCAACTTTATTATACTCCATAGCGTCATTGACATCACTTTATAAGGTAACTTTCACTTTAAGGAGGCGGTAACTTTTTGAATATTAGGCACGTCAGCAGGTTCAGTTGACGTTAACTTTGAACCGGGGATTCGTCTTCACTTCCAAGCTCCGGCGCGTATTCACCATAGAACGCGGATCCCTTTTCAACATAACGGGTGAGCATACGATACTCAAAGCTTCACGTAACTTTGAGGCTTCGAATTAGTTTAATAATACTTTGCACACGGTGAAGGGTGTGAGAGTAGATGTTTCTATTGTCTATGATTATATTTACACTTGTATCTATATCACATTTAGAGTCCGTTATTTTGAATCAGGGAGCACGTTTTCCCTTGTTTGCACAAATATCTCGCACGCGATGGCATGACAGGTTTAGAATTTTTTTCGGCAGGTTGGAATTCACAGCTTTCCTCGGTCTGCATGAACACTGTGCACAAATGTCCCGCATGCGACGGTATGACGATTTTAGTTGTTTAAGACATGCGTGAACTCACAGCAATGTCGTGAGATCATCACTTTTCACCTTCACGGTTAGAGGTGTTGAGTTAAGTAACTACCTCTTAGAGAAATTTATTTTTTAAATAACAGAGGTGCATTATGCTTAGTCAGTACTTCTAAATTCACAGTCAGGACTGAACTGGCTCTTGTTTTATTTTGTTTCCAGAGACCCCTGATGAAGGGTCACCCTAGACCCGAAATGCATTGGGCTTGATGAGTGATTGCATTGAATAATACAGTCCATGTAATGGAGAATGCAATGTAAAAAGAAATATTTAATTCATGATTTAATCATATGAAATGGGATTAAAGTGTTTTCTGTGAGACCAGTAAGACACATACAACATTGGAGGAGAAACTACCACGTTTCAACATCAAAGTGCACCCATCAGCCAGGGATTGGTCTTCCAAACCTGACATTCTTGACAGACTGTCATAAGTGCCAGTGTTGGCAATTATGTGCCGGTGCTGAGCACCGAAACCACCGGCACAAATTAAGCACAGGATAAAAACAATGCAATGATTACAGTTTGGCAACAACCTGCATGGTACAATTGTTGATAAAATATAATCCATGTTTATCAAGGGGTTCCTTCTGCAGATCTTGGCCTTAAGTGGGAAACAGAGGTGTAGCTTAGGCAGTAATAATAGAGGGGTGTGAGTAGGAGAATTCCCAACAATCAATAAGGTGCACCCTATTACAAAGTACAGAGGCAGGCTGGACAGACAAGTGGAAAGGGCGATGTGCAAACAAAGTAACATTCTTAGTAACTTTTTTTTTAACACATCCATAATCTAGTGATAGCACACTCTTCTTACATCCTTTCCAAAGCTCAAGCCATAAGGCCTGGTTGTGTAAGAAATACATATTACAAGCCAAGCATGTGTCACAATTATGGTTTTACAAAGTGTCACAATGCAATGCCAGATTCACTTGATACACACTGGTATCTATGAGCACAAGATATGGTAGTATGCCACTTGAGCAGCAATTTGTGTGCTAGGGTTGGGTCACTGAACTGTGCATTTTTTAAAAAGGATATTTAAAAGTAGGTCTCAGTTTTAAAAAATGGCCACCTGAAGATCACAGACCAAACAACTGTTCAGTCTTTTTATGGAATCCAGAAGCTTACTTTCACACACACACTCTTCCTGTCTTAGATCCTGTCAATTTCCCGATTGATATAAATACAGCTCTGAAGACAAACCCCCTGACATGCAACACCCCTGCAGGTCATTGAAATAGCACACAACTATACCAAAGTAATTGAGTCCAGATCCACGCTGCTCTATTTAAGACATGCTGTATTGTTTGTACAACTACTCGTTAAGTGTGGAAACCCCAAGCGTTCTCTATTGCTCCAGCTCCTGATACACACACACACACTGCACTGCAGACACACTCGCATCTGTACAAGGCAGTCCCTGTTATTCCAAACCTCACAGAAACAGTGACTATCAGAGCACTTCAGGCATTACCTGCACTTATTATTCCTGTGTTAAGTGCAACAGAGCTTTGCCAATGCAACCTGTCCTGACCTCTAGCCACTGCCAGGCACAGATACACACACACGCACACCGTGCTATAGTGACAAACTAGGAGCTTTGCCAACAGCATAAACACACAATTATCTTCGACCTGGACAAACCATTATTATCCATTACTCAATGACAAATGATGAGATTTGCCATTTATCCCGAAGATGAGCTAGCTGGCTGCTGGCCCCTGAGATTATAATCTCTCTCTTTCTCTCACTGAGCCCCCCAAAAAAAATATTTTTCTGATTCAAACTAGTGACCACTTATCATACAAAGAACTTTCCAACAAGTGATTTGATCACTTTAGTTTCCGGGTGCCAGTGGGCATTTTTAAAGTGCAGTAGCATCCTACTGAGACATGAAGTGCTCCACAACCAATGTCAGAATGAGAAGTGCAGGGAAGGACATGTGACCGCACGATCACAGCGACGGTGCTTTGAGGATTAATGAAACCCAACAAATTACACAACCACCTCCCTTTTTGGGGCGCCCAGGTAAACCAATTATTAATAGTCTCAATGGTATAGACTGTTTGAAAACTACTTAGTGGCAATTGATGCTGGCGCCTATAGCCCAGAACGAACATTTTTGCTTTTATTTGGCAGTTCAGGCCAGACTACTCAGCAAGTCAGTCTGAAGATATCCGTTGGAATGTCTATATAGAAGCAGTAGAGAGACTGCGTAGCCAATTTTCGGATGAACCCAGCATCATGCTGGAGAGACATAATTTCTTAAAATATAAGCAATTAACAGAGGAAGGGGTAGGGGATTATGTATCTGCACTCAGAACTGAAGTACTTCTCTTTTGTTGAGTCACCAAGTACCGATGCAGCTGTGAGTTTTCTAGAACAGGCGTTTTTCATAGAAGGTTCAACAAAAAAGATGCGTGAATTATTGATCAGTCATGATGTTAAACATTTGCAAGTAGCTTTATATGCACCCTGGTTGAACTGTTTAGTGGAAAGGGGAAATAACACCAGAATAAAGGGTTTTCAGGCGTGTTTCTAGAGTTGAATATCCATTTTCTTTCTGATGCACCTTAGCAGTATTTTCAGTATCATATGCTTAGAGTAGGCAAGCGCACACAGTGTTTACAGTGCACTGTATGTTTCAAGGGCTTATTGCTGGGCATGTGCTTAATTTGTAAATAAAAAAACAAGCATAGGTGCCCAAAGTTTTTCGTATGGGCCTACTGACTGTACAGAAGAATGTCAACGTTGCAGAATACCAATGCTGCCCAGTCTTGATTCCACTTCCTGCACTCTCTTTATCTCACTATTGCAGATTCTTTTTCGTCCATGCTAGAACGGTGTGCAAGGATTCCAGCGTCAACAGTTAGTTGTTGCGGGGATCCGAGCGGATCTGTCGCTACACGTCATGGGCGAAGTATACAGTTCAATAAATCTTCAATTACCAACCTGTCGGGTTGAACTGCGTCTTGCTACAACCACCCCTGAACATATCTCCCTGGTGAGAAATCTACAGACACATGCCTTACCGGGAAACGACCTTAACAACGCGGTCAAAACACCGCAGTACATTTAGATCGCTGCTTTTACAACGCAAGTCGTTACCACGACTTGCACTGGAGGGCGCTCTAGACTAAGGAATAGTGTGATTTACTATTCCAACACCTTCCCTACTGTACGTAGGCTGGAGTTGGAATAGTAAATCATACTATTCCTAAATCCGGCGCCCTACAGCGCAAGTCGTGGTAACGACTTGCGTTGTAAAAACAGCGATGTAATGTACCGCGATCTAAATGATCGCGTTGTTACATCATACCTCATGCCATGGCCTCTCCCCAGAGGCTAAGATTCTTCAAATACTGGATCTTTGGTGTTTATGTCCTGTTTGGTGATGCACCTGAACACATTAGAGTCTAACCAACATAGAGACAGCATGACATGAGAGGGGCAGGAGCTGCTTACAAAGCTCTGAGGAGAGCAAGGAAAAATTGTTCTGGGCATACCTCACTGAAAATGAAGAGGGTATATTTTGATTAAATGTGAGCACTGGACTTATTGAGCTGATCATGTGCAGAATGCTGTGTACGTGAAGTTCTGTGTGAACTGCCGCTGTTGTTGTTAGTTGGAGACTGGCCTTGGTGTAAACTAAAGACTCCGGCAGTTGGCGGGGAATGTTTGCTCCACATTATCTTGAGCACCTACTGGAATGAAGAAACCTACTTTTAGAGATGTACTTGAAGGTTGTGTATTTTGCTTCTTACAGTATTAGGGTGGTTGTGTACTTTTGGCTTTGGAAATGCTTGTTCTTGTAGTTGTAAGTCGTTAACAGTCAGATGATCATGCCTTTTGTCCACCACCCCTTAGAGTTTAATTCCCTGAGGGAACACAGGAACTACATACAAGCAGCTCCCATTTGGGAAATCTCAAGACAGAGAAGCCTTGAGCTTTATGAAAACGCTAACAAGCTCCTTCGAGGGCTCCCTCTGGATTGCGCCGGCAGCTGGTGTCGTTTGTGGGCGGGATGGTAGTTAATGATCAGGGAAATATGTAATTAACACGATTTGCCTGGAGATTAGCGTGAGAGGTACACAAAGCTTGGATGGCGGGCGAGGTGAAGAAGAAAATGATGCACTGAGGGTTATTAATGCTAGTGTTCAAGCTGGCAGGGCGCAACGGCATAGTGTTTGCTCTGACAATGGCGGAGGTGGCAACCATGTTGTTTCCTGGCGGACTGACCAGTAGTCAACAAAGCTACTGGGTAATCACTGGGAAAAGGCAAAAACGTACAAAGCGACTGGGATTGCAATCAACAAATCTGTTCATATTTAATAGTTTCAGCATTTATACTGTCGGTAAGACAGCCCAGTGCTTTGAACTCCAGTGGCATAGATCTGTGTATACATCTCAGTGCACCAGTCGAAAGGACGCAACCTTTTATTCTTATTTATTCACTTACTGTATAGCAGTGGACATATCACCCTAGAGCGGCTTCAAAGCGTTTGCTCTGTGGTTGATAAAATATAAACGATTAATAATAGCCCTCGTCATCTTATAAATGTGGGTGAGATGCATCTTATTGGAAAGAACAGGTATTTTTATGATTTTCTGACGGACAGATTCGTCCTCATTTCTGGGCACCCACCACCATACTAATTGAGGACAAAAAAAAACCCAGAAGGTCTCGTTCGCCAGAGAGATGAAAATATTAGTCTTCTTGTGCAAGGAATAATTTTCAATCAGATGCTAATGCGCGGTAATTCACAGAGCATGAATCGTAATTATTAAGGCCGCGTTTCACAGTCAAGTCAAAAGAACACCTTTCTCCTGTGCACCTGGCGGTGCTCCAGACTTTGAACTCCTACGAGCACAAATTAAAGGTTGCTCTTTTGTAGATATCCGTGAGTTATCAGAGTGAGGGCTTCCCGGCAGCAGCCATCTTAGCATGTGTAGCAAATCAAACAGCACCGACTACGGTGCAGGGCGCATCCGCAAATAAAATGTCAGTTTGTCTCTTTATGGCTTAGCCTCTATGTGTTATGTTATGGAAACTTTTAGAGCGCACGATTACCCGGAGGAGTCCTGGCGCTAGTTACTTCTCCCTAATGCAGAGCTAGAAAAAAGAAGGATTATTTATCAAAAAGCCAGGTCTGCAGCCCTTTCCTGAAAGCTAGAAGATTGGTGGCATTTCTCAGATGGAATGGCAAGCCGTTCCAGGCTTTTGCTGCGCATGAAGAGAAGCTTCTGCCACACCACTGAGCTTTTTTTGTGGGTGGGACTACGACCAGTTTGGCTCCCAGTGATCTGAGAGTTCTTGTCGGACTATACCACTGAAACTGGCGTCTTAAATGATGGGGCCTGCAACAGCGGCGGTGATAAGAGTGCGACGTCTCTTCCTCACCCCTGACTGACATTTCGGTGAAATGACTTCTGTGATGTTTTGTCACATTTATCTATCCATATTTTCTCTGTTATAAATAAATTCAACTCCCTTCAACTGAAAATAGGAAATACAATAATCCCGGTTTAATTGTATAGCGCATAAGTCCGGGCTTTTAAGCCAGCACCACTTAATAAACCAGAACGTATAACTTTGGTTTTCCTGCACCATTTCCAGATCGCTCCATGTTGGTGATCATCGTTGCTTCGTTTAGAAATTCTCAGTGTGCCGCTGGGAAATGTCCAGTGAACTAATTTTATCACTGCACAGTCTTCTGTCAGTGTGCTGCCTACATTTTTGATCTTCCCACTCCACTGGGGTCTGTAATTAAGGGTACACCAATCAATCAATGAGTACTTGTAAAGTGCAGCTTATCACCCGTGAGGGTATCTAGGCAATGGGTTGCTGAGTTAGTCGAAAAGCTAGGTCCTAAGTCTATTCCTGAAGTTCCTTAGCCAGGGTGAGGTTCGGAGGTGGTGGGGGAAGGCGTTCCAGGACTTGGCGGCAAGGTGAGAGAAGAAACTGCCTCCGCTGTGGCTACGACAGATGCATGGTGTCTATGCTAGGGCAAGGGAGGCGGAGAAAAGGTTTCTGGGTGGTTGGTAGAAATTCAGGCGGTGGTTCATGTATGCTGGTCCTTGGTCGTGAAGGGCTTTGTAGGCGCATTTCAGTAACTTGAATTTACATCTTTTCTGGACGGGGAGCCAGTGGAAGTTCCTCAGGTGTTGGGTGATGTGGGTCTGTTTGGGCAGGTTTACGATCAGTCTGGCCGCTGAGCTCTGTATTGTCGGGAGCCTTCTCACGAGTTCGGTGGTGGTTCCTGCCTACAGAGCTTTCCGGTAGTCCAGCCAGCTGGTAATTAAGGCTTGTATGACTATTTTTCTCGTGCTGATGGGGAGCCATTTGAATATTCGTTGAAGCATGCGAAGAGTGTGGTAGCAAGCGGAGGAGACTGTGTTGATCTGTCGCTTCATGGTGGGTTTGCTGCCCAGGATGATGCTGAGGTTGCGGGCATGGTCTTTTGGTGTGGGAATGGGTCAGAGTTTGGCGGGCCACCAGTTGTCGTTCCAGAGGGAGGCGTAGTTACCAAAGATCAGCATTTCGGCATTGTCTGTGATGAGCTTCAGACAGTTGTCCTTCATCCAGTCTGCGACATTCGTCATGCAGTTGTGGAAGTTGGTCTTAATGGTGGTTTGGTCTACTGAGAGTGAGAAGATGAGCTTGGTATCGTGAGCGTAGGATATGGTGTTGAGTTCATGGGTTCTGACGATATCAGCTACAGGCTTCATGTAGGTGTTGAAGAGGGTGGGGCTGAGGAATGAACTTTGAGGGACGCCGCAGATGGTGCTTGTGGGTTCCGAGGTGAAGGGGGTAGGAGGATTCTTTGCGTTGGTCCCATGAGGAATGATGCAATCCATCTGAGTGTGTCTCCCTTGATCCTGATCTGGTGCAGTTTCTTGATGCATGTGTTGTGGGATATGGTATTGAAAGCAGCAGAGAGGTCGAGGAGGATCAGGGCTGCCGATTCTCCCCCGTCGAGTACGGTGCGATGTCGTCCGTGGCAGCGATCAGGGTGGTCTCCATGCTGTGGCTGGCATGGAAACCGGATCAGGAAGCATCTAGCAGGTTGTTTCTCTCCAGGTGTTGGGTGAGCTGCCGGTTGATGGCCTTCTACATCCATCCATCTTTACGTACATTCTTACCCCAACCACACGGGGTAACATCGTCTGAATATGTAGTATCACGTATATACAGATGAAGTATCTTGTGGCACAGTAACGGGCAATGTGCATGTTCACAGAATAATATCATAAACTCTGTCCATGAGCAATTTATAGCACTAACAGAATGGACGGTTGTGAGGACCTTATTGGGGGCCCATTGGCACCCAGGGGTTATTGCGCCTCAATTGTGTCAACTGAGGTCATTCACCACTGGTACTATTGTCATTACAAGTTGAAAACCACTTGACTCTGAAGATAGTGAGAGCAGAGCAGTCCAAGTCTCCCTCATGTTGGTTGAAAACTTAGAAGTCAGTAACACACATAATAACACTTAATAAATCATTGTCCTGTCAGTGCTTTTACTTTTAAAAAGGAAAAGTACTTTAATGTACACAAAGCTAAATAGTATGCATACAATTCTAATTATATATTAAATATTTATATATATACTCAGTCGCCACTGGGTAGTTATAGTTAGGTCAGCATTGCTATAGGTAATGCTTTTTTTGTTTTGCTAATAACTTAGGCGCTGTTGGACTTGGCCCTTTTTGGCCGGTTCACCCCTAAACTTTTTGCCTTGTATGTCAGTAGTTTTAAGTCTCTGGGCACTTTAGCACTGTGGGCCAGTGTAAAGTGCGTGCGCGCTAAGTGCGTGTGGTGAGATTGTCCTGCCCTCCCATAGGAATGCATGGGGGATATGTGTGTCCATGGTAATTCCTGGTGTGAGAGGAGTGCAGGGGCGAGTTTAGTATGTGCGAACTCGTGAGAATAAATGCTGCGCAATGGTGTGCGCAGATTTATTGTGACTAGTGGAGAAGTGCCACTTTTAGAAGTTGGCATTTATGTGTGCTCTGTGTCTGCCTGCCTGATGTGAATTGCATGTCTGGCTTTGTGAGTGACAGGGGCTGGGAGGTGTGTGTGGCTCCTGGAGGGGCAGGGTGAGTCAGCGCAGTGGTGAATAGAGAGATCTACATCTAGATGGGAGGGAGCAGTTGCACCTGGGGCCTGAATAGGGCTGTGCCTTCCCTCCACAATGCTGGCTCCACCCCCTGTGGTGCGTCTGATGTCCCTGGCCTGTCCTGAGAAAGGAGAGAGGAGCTGAGCAAAACAAAGTGCTCCAAAGCTCCCCCAAACCAGTTGCGTCTGGTTTTTCCCCAGCCCTGTGCTGTGACACAAAGGGAAAAGGGTGTATAAAAGAAGGGGCTGTGACCCCATGTAAAGGTGCAGTGTCTCTGTTCTGTTCCTGACGGAGGGGGGCTTGCTGCTGCTGGGGCCCAGGAGGGACCGCCATGGGGGCTGCCTCCCTGCTGGAGGGCCCTGTGTGCTGGCCCCTGGGCCCAGCTCTGCCCCTGAAACTCTCCTGGACTTTTTGGCTGTGGAGCTGTGGCTCCTAATCCTGAAGGGCGCTTTTATTTGAAATTCCCCAGGAGGAAAGAGCGCTTCTGCTTTCCGCTGCAGCGCTGAGCTGCAGCTTGTTGGGAGGGAATCCCGACGTGGGGATCCCCCCCCCGATCGATGCGGAGCTTTGCGGGTGCCCACCCCGCTTATTTCTTTATTTAAAAGGCGGGTGCCCACCCCGCATTCTTGTGGAGCTTTTGCGGGTGCCCACCCCGCTTATCTCATTATTGTACGGAGCGGGAGCCCACCCCGCAGTTCATTGCCGCGGCCCGAGTGAATAATGGCCGCCGACCCGGAAGCCAGGCAAAGTTCGCCTGCCTCTGGGCGGGGCCGGCCGCAGGACCGGAAGTTGTGCCCCTGTCGATGTGGGGCTCCCGTGAGCCGATGGGAGCCCCGGTGTGCAGAGAGGGAGAACGGGAGCCTACCCGCCTCCCGGAGCACCAAAGAGAAGTCCCGGGTCCCAGGAGGGGGCCCGGGTGAAGTGCGGGCGGAAAGGAGAACCGTCCGGAGCCTCGCTGCTCCAGAGCGAAGTCCCGGGTCCCAGGAGGGGGCCCGGGTGAAGCCAAGAGGAGACCGGATCAGCACGGCATGGAGAGCCCGGTGAGTAGTGGCTTCTCCGTTGCGGGTGCCGGTCGGGGCACAGGCTAGAGGGTTAGTTTCTTAGCGGCCCCGCCTGGCAGAGGGCCGCTCCAACGATGGTGGCAATTCTGGTGTATGTCGGGGCACATTGTCGGTGCCCTCTCCCTGGGTCGCTTCGTGTTGGCACAGTGAGTGCCTAGTCCTGAGCGGACCCGCCAGAGGGCGGGCCGCTCCAACGTGGGGCACAGTTATTCTTAGAGCCGGCGTGGCTCCAACCCTGGGCATGTTTTGAGAGCCCGAGTCGCTCCCACGAAGGGGGCACATTGTTATTTAAAGGGCCAGAGGGGCCCGTGTTCTCCCCAGTGTTCGTGCCGATCGAGGCACCAGCACCAGTGCGCTCCAACGATGGGGGCATGTGTTTAGTGCCACATGGGGGTCCAGAGGGCACAGAGGTGCCGGGCCTTCACTGGATGCACAGCTGCCCAGCCAGTAGTGGGCAGCTGCACCGCTTAGGCTATTCTTTCTTTGGGGGGGGCATGTTTGAAGTTAGGAGTGGGATGCACTCCGCTGCCCCATATCTTCCCAGCTGCCCAGCAAGTAGTGGGCAGCTGCTACGTTAGGTTTGCGCAGTTGCGCACCCTTGACTTTCGCTGCGTTGGCAGCGCGCCTGACTCTGTGGACATAGGGCATTTGAGCCCTTTTGAGATGGCCAGTTGGCCAGGGGGACAGTTAGGTTTATAGGGCGCCAGGCCCTAATTTGATCTATGTGCTGATGTGATTTTGGGTGCTAGGAAATGTAATCATGGAGTATGATTTACGCACCCTGTATTATACCTCTAATGTACTGTTATGATTATGAGGTTTTGCATAATGTGTTTATACTTGTGATTTTATTATTACCTAATGCGTTTAGGTTGTGAGTTACTCTCTACTGCGCTTTACGCCCCTAATGTGAGTTATACTTAGGAGGTTAGGGTCTAATGGGTTTAGACTTATGAGAGGCTTGCATAATGTATTTATGCTGGTGAGGTTGGCGCAGAATGTAATTTGCGCCTGATGTGATACTGTGCATAATGTAGTTTATGTTACAGGCTGATGCTAAGTACAGTGGTTACCAGTGATTACTGGTTGTACGTTCATGATGTGTTCTACATTTATTATAAGTACTACCTATACTAAGTTCGCTTTGTGCTGGTTCTGACAGTGGTCCAGTTGGCCCTGTCAGGTGTAAATAATTCCCTTGTAAATATGACCCCGTGCCAGGTGGCACGATGTATATTATGTGAGTACTATTCTAATGTGTTTTATGATAATACAAAGGCTATTTTTATATATAACCTTGTGTGGAGTTCCTTTTTGTGGTGTGCCTAGTATGTTGTTGCTGTGGGGGTGTTGCGCAAACGCTTTACAAATTGCCTCCGGGATAGGCTTGACTGCTCGTGCCAAGCTACCAAGGGGGTGAGCAGGGGTTATCTTTGGCGTGTAACTCCCTCGCCCTGACTAGAGTGGTGGTCTCTGCCTGGCTTTGGCGCAAGCCTTAGCCAACCAGAGATCCCATTTCTAACAGGCGCCATTTGACGAATCTACTCAAAACTTTCCATAAAAGTGCTCTTTTTGCCTAGTTTGTGCATGGAAATTTTCTGGGTACTCTGTCGTGCGGCTGCTGAGAAAAAGGGGGGGATCCCAAAGTACAAAATCCCCATGAATGTTCTATAGACTTTTTATGGAGCACTAGTGCAAAAAAAGCTGAACAGAATTACCCCAAATTTGGCAGGAAGCTAGATCTTGGTCCAGAAAGCGTGCTGTTTGTGAATTGGTGTAAATCTGTTCAATAGTTTTTGAGAAATGAATGTCCACATTTTATAGATATCTGGATAGTTGCTGTCCTGATATACTCTGAATGGCCAATATACAAGGGACTAGTCAATCCTGATTATTTGGTGGCAACCTGAACAATATGTTTTGGCAGCCACTACAAGACTCAGGGACTTGGTCCCTGTGTCCTGAAAATGAATTACAAAAATATACCAGGGAGGATGGTGTGCACACCCAAACACCAAAGGGCATGTGGGGAGGGAGGGAGGTCCCAAAAGCACCCACCATTATTGGCAGACGACAACATGTTGTGGCATCCATTACAGGACTCTGGGACATGGTCACCTTTGAAATGCATTATAGTGAATGGCAGGTTTTGAAGGTCACAAAAAGGAGCACATATAAAGGGTGATAACATTTTTTCGTTATAATATAAATCATTTGTTGGTGGAACCATACTAATTTTATGAATTGTGGTGTGTTGTTAGATGGTTTTACCCTGTGAAAAATACTGACCTTCTACTGGGATTTCATAAACCGTGTTTGAGAAAAAATTGTTTTCTCTCATGATGAGAGAATATTTTCTGTAAATTCACACTATCTTTCTCAGCCATGTGAGGATAAAGTCTGACATTGTGAGTAAAACATGTACTTTCAGCAGCAGCAGCAGCAAGGCAGCCGGTCAGTTGAAACCCCCTGTGTTCTACTGCAGCCTTTCAGAGTGTTCTAAAGAACAACTAGAGCGCTAACAGTCATATTCAAGTCAAAAATGTGGTAGTCCGGAAGCCATCTTGATTGAATCAAACCAGTAAAGCTTAAAACATTTTGAAAGGAACAAAATGAGGGTGTTCCTTTTGTCATAGAAATTATGTTTACTGCTGAAGAAAGCAAATTTAGGACTCATTTTAAATGAGTTCTCAAATATCTTCATTATCTAGTTCATTAAAATATTCTGACATGCCGACTGAAACGTGTACCTTTAACACCAGCAGCGTACTGACAGTTAACTCCTGGTAATTAATTGCAGCTTTACCACAGTGTTCTAATCAGCAAACTAGAGTGCTAACATTCTGTATTTATGACAAAAGTGTGACACATCTGATCACTAAATTGATGGAATCGAAGTGGAAAACTAAATGCATTTTCTACTGAGCTTATTGGAGTAAATGCAGACATGAAGGAGCATCATAACAAAAAAGTCTTCCAAGATGGCCACCAGAGAAGAGAGAGACCAAATGTAGCCCAAATATTACCCAAACATTGCCCAATGACAGGCAGGGGCTCAAAACTACTGATCTTACAGGGCAGGCGCCAGGGGTAGCTGCAGCAAAATACATCACACAAGGCAAAGTGGAGAGCAATACCGCACAACGGACCATGGAAAGCAATAGGCAGGGGACAGGAGCATGCACACGGACAACACAGTGTGGGGGGAAGGAGGCAAGAGCAACAAGATGACCATACAGGGCAAGCAGGAGGGGCAGTTGCAGCACAACGGACCATGGAGGACAGGAGAGAGGGGGCAGGGGCACGCCAACGGACTATGGAAGGCAGGAGGGAGGGGATGTGGCACAGACTCTGACAACTGAGGGCAGGAGAAGGCAGGGGCAACAAGCTAATCATGCAAGGTAGGCAGAAGGGGCAGTGGCAGTACAATGGACCATGGAGGGCAGGAGGTAGGGTTAAGGGGCCGGCTTGTGGACAACAGAGGGTAAAGGGTATGGGGCAGGGACAAGGGCAGCAATCTAACCATGCTGGGCAGGCAGGAGGGCAGTGGCAGTGCAGCCGAACACTCAGGGTAGACAAGAGAGGCAGTGGCAGCGCAATGGAACATGGTGGGCAAAGGAGAGGGAGCAGGGGCAGGGGCTTGCACACAGACAACAGAGGGCAAGGGGAGGCAGGGTAGGGGCAGCAAGCAAGCTAACCTCAGAGGCTAAGCAGCAGGGTAGTGACAGCAGCATAGACTCGGGCAATGGAGGGCAGGAGGAATAGGCAGGGACAGTAAACTAACCATGGAAGGCAGTGGCAGCACATTGGACCATGCAGGGCAGGAGAGAGCCAGCAGGTGCATGGACTCTGACAGCAGAGGGCTGGGAGGAGGTGGGTAGGGCTCCAAGATAAACATGCAGGGCAGGCAGGAAGGGCAGTAGGAAAACAACAGCCACACAGGGCTGGAGTGAGGTGGCAGGGGCATGGACTTAGACAATGGAGGGCAAGGAGGAAGAGGCATGGGCAGCAAGCTTGGGCGGGGGCAGCTCAACGGGCAATGCAAGGCCAGGCCCTGTGTCCAACCCTATTGCCACGCACGGCGATGGACATCTTACTTTACTTGAAAAAAAACCTAGAAGTTCACTGAGAAAAACGAACTTTAAAGTGACGTTATAGTTAGGAGTTGTAAGAATATCTAACTTTACATTTAAAAAAATCTTAGAAATTCACTGATAACATCAAAGGTTAAAAGAATGTTATAGTTAGGTGAAAATGTCAATTAAACATATAATTTGAAACTAACAAAACCACTGAAATTCAATAGTTATAGTTATCTCAATTACCTATAACTCTTGCCCTAAGGAACTATAACTCGTATCCTCGCCATGCACTGCTTTTCACTCATGACATAGTCATTGACTACATTTATAACATCCCTAATCACATCTGAAATGGCATATTTGTTGACAGTACTGCACATAGCAGAGGCAAGAGTTATAGTTACTTTAGGGTACAAGTTATAGTTACTTGATATATCTGGCGAATTTCAATGGTTTTGTTAGTTTCAAATAATACGTTTTAGGCAACATTTTTACTTAACTATAACGCCCCTTTATTGTTTCTTTCAGTGAAAAAAGAAATATATATATCTATATATATCTATATATATCATTAAATCCTCACAATCACGCAAGGAAAAGTCGCACTCAGGATTCTTAATGGAGTTACAAAGTATTTATTGATTTGACGCGTTTCGACACAACGGTCTTTGTCAAAAAGTCATACAATGACCCGGAAGTGGCAATTCATTATAAAGCATTTCCTGTGTTACAATAAACATAAAAGAGGTATGCACAATAACAAAGTCATGATAGAAACTAGAAAACAGACTTTGGACACCTGATTAATGTGTATAAATGGATACGCAAAAATTGGTGAAAAACATACTATAATTGTGCATAAATATTTACAAGTGAAAAACACCCAAAATAAATAACTTGGTCTTAGTGCAAGCAAGTGCTACAGCCTATAACGAGCAGAGAGTAAGCATTGTGCAAGATTAAAAATAGCGCGGCGCTGGTGGCTGGAGAGTCAGGGTCAAGTGACCTGGTAATGAATCGTCTAGCCAAAGTACTCATGCTATCGGTTTCAAAGCCTGTAAGACCAATAAGGGCTAAAAGAACAAAAGGAAATGCCCTAAAGAAGGATGGATGCCAGATAGGGGCCATTCCAGGGAAGGGAGAGTAATAAGGGATAATGGGGAGGAGAGTAGGCTATAACAAGGTGTCAGAGCAGCCGCTCTAGACATAAAGACTATTCCCTGAGTGTCACTGGATCACAAGGACAAAAGGGCGCAAGAGAGCGCAGGCTGGGACAGATTAAAAAGGGGGGTTACAGAAGCAGAAAGTACAAGGGCATGGATTGCAGAATACTGCATTTCTCATCCAATTTCCTAACCCAAAGCGCGGAGGAGATCGGGAACGTCATCTGCGACGCCTGGAATCTGAATATATCATTAAGCTCCAAAGCAAAACACCTGGTGGCCTCAACAGCCGAAACGCATTCCTGGTTTGAAGCAAGTGCTGTTAAAATAAATGATTTTATCCATGACTCTAGTGCGGGCTCCTTTTGGATTGAAGGGGAGTGTTCTTTGATACTTAAGAGGCGTGCGTGGTATTCGCCTCTGACCTGCACCACCGGCGTTCAGGATGCTCGCAACAAAGCCATACCAAGGACTATTATTGAAGATTGTCGAGCCACCGAGTACTTTGCATGGGCAAAGGAGCCCCAACATTCAGTAAACTAGGAGCCGGGACTTGCGGTGTAACTGCGAGTAGTTTGGGATTTGGCATTGAGAAGCACCTGCTTTTGAATAATTCCAGCAGCTTTTTAAGAAGGTACGTGGTAAGCGCTGATAATGGGAAACCGGCAGAGATTAGACATTTGTCTTACAATTGGAAATATTATTTGCAAGTTTGCATTGAATATTGTCGTAATGAGACTGCCTGCCAATATCAAAATGAACTATATAAAGAAAATGAAATCTGTGAGTATGCTGCCAGTAAATATTGTGTATTTTATACTTATCATGAAAAGACTGCTGTTTCAAAAAGTGCTATAACTTTATTGTCCACGGATGACTTGTTGATAAAAGGACTGTGCCTTTAATCAAGTTTAAAAAAACGGCAGTAGTTGATGCTGCAACACGTGTGGGCAGTATTTAAAAGCACTGATGCAATCGCACAATTTACAGGTTGACAAAGGCTGTCAAGACAGCCGAAACGCGCTCCTGGTTTGAAGCAAGTGCTGTTAAAATAAATGATTTTATCCATAACTCGAGTGCGGGCTCATTTTGGATTGAAGGGGAGTGTTCTTTGATAGATATATATATATATATATATCCTGCTGGCGGTCGTCAGTAGGTAGTCATAGTTTGCACCATATTTCCATAGGAAAAGCGTTTTTTGAGTTGCTTATATCTTTGGCGCCATTTGACGAATCTTCACGAAATCTTTCAAAAAAAGTGCCCAGTTGATTCTTGTTGTGCATGGAAAGTTTCGGGGTGATCCATCAAGCGGGGGCTGAGAAAAAGAGGTGTCAAACAAAGTGTTTTTCCAATGTTAATTACTATAGAGATTTTAGACATGACTACAGCCCTAACCAATGGAAGGCATTACACCAAATTTGGCAGAAAGGTAGCTCTTGGTACAGAAAGAACCCTTTTTGTTATTTGGTGTAAATCTGTTCAGTAGTTTTCGAGATATTAACCGAAATGCAAATTTGTATATCTAGGGACGTGGCTCCTCCTTGGATTCGCAAATCCATGCGCCAACAGCAAAGCCGTGATTGGCTGGCCACAACCTGAGAGGAAAGTTGCGGCTGCCATTTTGTTCATCATGACTCGGTCCCCAGCAGGGAAAATAAAGTTAAAAAGTGATAGATGGGGTCAGGGTAGAGGTACCCTGACCCCATGGGACTAATGGAGGGATCTGTGAGGGACCCCCTCATGGGCAAGAAATGCTATAGTTAGGTTCAGATTTTACACACACAAAACCATTGAAATTCAGCAGTTATTGTTATCTCAAGTAACTATAACTCGGGCCCTAAGGTAACTATAACTCACACCAACGCCATGCACTGCTAATTGCCTCACATATTACATCACTCATGACATCTTCTATGGTATCATTGATGATATTTTTTTAGATTTGTATATATCACTGCAACATTTGCAGTTAAATTATTATTGAGAAGAGTGTGCATGGCGGGGGCGCGAATTATAGTTACCTTAGGGCACAAGTTATAGTTACTTGACATAACCATAACTGCTGAACTGCTGAACTGCTATGGTTTTGTGTGTGTGAGCGCACTGCATCGCATTTGGCGATGCAGCGCTCACAACAAAATTCGTTTTATTTATTTAAATGTTTACTTACCTGTATTCGGCCGTAATCCGTGGTTTACTACCCCCACCCTGCCCCTCCCCCGCCCCACGTCACCGCCCGGCCGGCACTCCTACCACGGACCGCTACTGATATATATATATATATATATATATATACTCCAATAGCCACTAATTGCTGCCGAACACTTCACAAAACGGGTGCCTCCTCTGTGAAAGTGGCCTTCACAATGTCATTTTTGAAAGCAAAGATAGGAGCACTCACGGGTCTTTCTGTCTTGATTTATTGAAGCCACTGTATATCCAACAGTCAGTACTGCACCTGGAAATAGAGACTCAGTTAAATGGATAATGTTTATAATTCACGCGTTTCAGACAGAATTATGAACACCCTATCAGCCTGGAAAGTGTTGTAAAAAGAGTGTCATGAAACTGACCCGTACATCTCGGGTAAAGAGCGACCACGAGGGTGCAACACAGCGTCACAACTGAAACTGGTCAGCGTAATGGACAAGAACAAAAGTCCTGTTACTGTTCACGAAATAAAAGCGGTTACACCAAAGTTAAAGCCCAGCAAAAGCGACAAAAACGAAGGAGGTTTTCTGCAAGCAATAAAATAGAGAGGAGGACTGTGTCTGAACCAGTATCTTAGGTAGGAAATTCATTCTGTGTCGATCCCAGTCTTGGCTAGGGAAGACTCAGACAAAAGCCATGGTTCGGGAAATTTTGCTCTGGAGTTAATCCATCAGCTAAAAATGCCAAGGGAGGTGAGATGGGAGAAAAGTATCTGGAAACACCGGGTCAAGTTTACACAAATAAGCTCTCAAAAGCAAATTGGCTGAGCTGAGTTATATTGACTAATAACCCAATATTAAATTAAATTGGAATAAGATGTTCTTTATTTTCTGGTAATCATACCAAAGTTGAGAGATTTGTGAAAGGAGGATGTAAAACAGTGCTGGGTTTGTTCTAGATGAGAAGGGACAAGCACTGACACAAGTTGAGCTCTGTTCGAGATAGATATGTAGTGCTGTGAAGTAAGTAGTGCAGTTCCTATGAGCTCTTAGCATAGATACGGTTGTTGGTAAAGTTGAAGTCAGAGAGCAAAACATGAATAAACCTTTACAGAATGGAGGCCTGCTGATCGTGGATTGTTCCTAATGAGTAAACGCTCTAATGTATGACGAGGCAAGCAATCAGAGGAGTTTATTTGCTGTTAGCCATGACGATAGGCTCAGAATAAAGATCACTGGATTTCATTATCCATGGTCCTACAGGCAGACTGGAGTGGTGCCTGGTCTTTCAGCATGTTTTGGTCAAATAGCTCTAAACAGCGCAATGCTTTCTCCTGACTCCAATGTGGAAAATAAGCACATTTTGTGGATGTCTCTGTAGTATTTCAGTTCAACTAGTGGTGCTGCAATTTAAAGCGAGGTCATATGGGTGTAGGTTGCCACGTATTTACGTAGAAGGAGTCTTAAAAGCCAAATAGTTTATATATGACAGGCTTTAATGACTTCTGACAGCCGGCAATACCTGGTTGTCGTGGTCCTGCTTTGGTGGGTCTCGTTTGTGAACAGAACAAAATAGAATACAAATAACTGTAACTGCACCCAGGAAACAATCATGACTTTACTGATCGAGTTTGCAGAAACCTTTCCCGGGATAAAGGAGGCAAGCATTAATATCTATTTCAACACAGAAGTTGATCTCAATGAATTCCCGAGAATCGTTAGTGGAAACGTACAATATCTCAAAATGGGGTTCCCTGGCTTTATAATATTGGGGGAATTGAAATACTAATAAGGTAGACGCAAATACTGTGGTCATGCTAAAGGTAAAGGGTCAATTTTGTTTGACAGATCCATGAATTCTCACCTGATCGATATTACTGATACTAAATCTAAGTGTGGCAGAAGTTTTAATAATTGTCTCCGAGGTCTTCGGTTGAAGATGCTGAACAGTTATTTCCTGCAACCAGCTGGGAGAGAAGACATTTATATGAGGAGCCATTAACGACCCAATTGACTATATGTAATGGTTTTATTGGGTTTCTTCTATGCATATTTTAGCATTTCAAGCCTTGCCTTGTCAATCATAAGACAAACTAATTATCGAGTATTAGATAAGGACTTTAAACAAGCTGAAGAGACCAAACAAACTGTGTTTTTTGGCAGTGGGGAGATGGCAACTGGCTGCTGTCAGCTGATTTGCTGAAAGGAAAGGCTGTGGGTGCACGGACAGATAAAGTTCGCTTGTTGGGTGAGTATAAAGTGATGACTCTAGATAAGAACGAAGGAGAAGGAGAGGAGGTGCTTAAAATTTGAGTTGGATATAGAATGGAGGCTTAATCGCACAATGACTTCAAAGTCATTTCAGGCCTATGTGAGAGCACCTGAGAATGCTATAGGATCTTGTATAAAGAATACATTTGAATTACAACGGGGATAAGAAAAGCAGCAAAAGCCCATTGTCTCTCGGATGACATGGACAATCCAATCCAGATTCCAGTTTTGGAAAATGGTGATGAATGGATTTGCTCTTTCACGTCTACAAATAGAGCTGCGGATAACAAAGAACAGTGGGAGAAGCATCTAGGTCATCCCTACACTCCCTGCAAAGGGTGACTGAATTGAGTGGTTAGACTTGCCAGATGAGGGAGGCGAAGCTCTCTGTAAGCCTTAGTGATATCATCACAGTAATAGAAAATGTAAACATCAGCAGACAGAATTAGGCATGTAATAAAGAAGAAATCCCTGTTGTTTTGGGCTTAAATTTTTTTGCTGTTACTTTCATTATATTCCACACTCAAGCCTTTTCCCGGGCGGCTGAAAAGTCTTTTTGGTTATGTCCGTTTTCAAAAAGGGTAGTTTTGAGGATCCTTCTGCCTATTTAATTGATGACAATGATCTTAGCATGAATATTGCTGAAAGAAGTCGAAGACCGGGCAAGAGGTCAAAACTGATTCCTGAAGAACTAGCTAGGTTTAGTCTGGGCCAGTCAGCTTTGCATCATATGTTTTCACTTGACAACATCACAGGTAAAACAACATGCGTGGACACCTAAACCTTGTGCTTTTTAATGTTAAATTAACTTTGATGTAGTCATTCGCAAGTTATTATGGTTGAAATTGGCTGCAACAGGGATTCCAAACCCCTTATGGGCCCTGCTTATTGCGCAGACTTTTGGGCACAGTTGTCTACGGGTCTGGATGGGTTAGAAAAGGAAGGGTTGCAGAGTGGACCGGGACGTAGCTTCGGGGGGGGGGGGTGTTTGGTGTGTTACACCCCCCTAATAAATGTATTTCCTTATAAATAGTTGGGTACAAGTGCTTTCAGTAGGGTATTTTGAGATGTCAGTCGGATTTCAGCAGGATTTTGACATTCACACACAGACAAAAATACACACACACTCTCACTCTCACTCTCTGTTTTGAAAGTCCTCAAAATGTTGGTTATTTTACTAAATATTGTGTTTCTTTTCTCTTAGCACTCCTACCAATCCGCATTCCTCTCCCTTTCCAGTGCCCCTTAATCCCCTCTCATGCACCCTGCCTGTCACATAATGTATTTTAACATTATATGCCAGCCTGATTGTCAGAAAATCTGAAGCTCACACTCCCCCAATCTTACTGACTAAGCTACGCCCCTGAGAATGGGCTTAACTAAGGTTGTTCACTCTCTTGATATATGATTTGTCAGCTTGCCAAAAGAGTACAATAGGGAACCAAACTCGAATAAATAGATCTGGTATTAACACATTACTTTATGTAAACAAGTTAGTAGTGTGCAGTTTGTAGGGCTGCAGAGGCAGTTGAAGGCCGTAGATACCCAATGCAAACTAAACAGGCCAATCATTAACATTAAGAAAACTCAGATAAAGCAAATAGGGGGAACTTATCCCCCACTTATATGGAGTATAAATGATGTCAAGTTGCAGACTGGTACCTCCTAAAAGTATCCAGGTGTTGCTTCTAATCACAGAATGTCTTTTAAGGATCACACAGAGCAGAACTTCTCTTCAGGCATGGCTATCATGTTGCGACTGTGTTGCTTCAACCAACAATTTGGAGGATTCTCTTTGAGTCAATTGCTAAAGGCCTACCTGGCCAATGTAGTAGCACCTATGATCTCCCTGGACTTGAGGAGACACATCAAAAAGTTGGGAAATGTACTCAGGAGAGCACTGTGTTTACTTTCAGGTGTTGGCATTGAAGTATTGTGCCTCACACTGGGAATATGTTCACTAGGGTTGTAAAATGAGGTAGCTGGCATACATTTTATTGAGTCATTAACTAGAGAAGATAATTCGTCAATGGCTGTCTGACTGCCTGAAGCATCTTTGCAGGAGTGAATTGAGTAGTGTTGCCTTTAATATGAGACAGAAAATGAAGTTGCCTCAAGGAAAGCATGGTATGCAAATTCACTGTGCATTTCTACAGGGCAAAGCTCTTAGCATGATTAAGAAGACTTTGAAGCAGATAATCTATATTGCTCAGAAGAAGTCCCTAGTGCACTATAATAGGAATAAGGAGTCACCAGTGGTTGCCCCAGAACAGTTAAATGTACTAAATACAAATTTGCGGCAACAGTTGTAGTTTCAGCTGGGGTTGTTCCTCAACCGACACAGAATGTGTAGTGCAATTCTCTCGTTCACTTGTAATTGCCAATCTTGCCTTCCTCATGATTTACCTAACTTCATGCCGCTATGCCCAGTTGTTAAACAGGAAAGGAAAAACTTTTTGAAACCAATAATTAATAGTATCAGATATTTTTAATTCAGTTAAGAGACGTTTTATAAATTATGGATTGTGGATGTAAATCTGATTGTACAACATGTTTTTGTTGTTTCAAAAATGTGTCCTATAATGTTTTGGCTTGTATCTATGTTTTATTAGTTTACAGAGATCAAATCTGAAAAGACAACCTATAATCATAGTAATAGCTGACAGAGCTTAGAGTGGAGGAAACACCATGATGGATACTAACCACACAGCAAAGGCCCAAATACTAGACGTCAGAAAGTGAAAACAAAGTGTTTTCACCAGTTAGAATCCATATTCCTAATAAAAAACCATCCAGTCGTATCCAGCTGTCAAGGTTGCTGAGGGGAGTGCACGGAATCTCATAAACCTCTTGATAGGACATCTAACCAGTGCTGCATTTAAAAAAAATCTCTTGATTGATTTTCATACAACCAGTTGTAGAGCGGCCACCTAACCGCAACAAGCACAGAAAAAACGTGAGGCTTTTATTACATATTATTGTACAGAATCACTCGGGCAAGGCACCAATCTTACTGTAAAGAGTTCATTTATAAGAACAGACATCCCAGAGACCCCTTGCATTTGGTATTGACTATATAGCTCGGATGCCACCCTAGCTCGCCTTGTGCCCCTGACCACATCTCTCCCTCAGGGCGTGTGCTCTATGGCTTGTCTCCAAGGTCCCCACACCGTATCAAATTTCTTAGGACAAACACATGCCTTGTACACCATTTGTTCGAAGCGTATGCCCCAGTACGTTTGCCTCCCAGCTCCTCTGCTTCAGGACCTCGCTACTCCACCACATTCTGATAACACCCCCCCCCCCCCCGGCCACCATTAAAGTCATGTTACAGAAGAGCAGGGTGCATCTGTCTAGGAACTGGTCGCTCCATATACCCAGGGCTGTCAGCTGGGGGGGTCAGTTTGATCGTGCAGTGCAGGACCTCCGAGAGCCGCCTTCCTATTCCCCTCCAATACTTGCAGAGGAGGGGGCATTCCCATACAGTGTAGAGTAGGGTTCCCCTTTGTTTACAGCCTCTCATACATCTGTCTGATTCTTTCTTGTCCATTTGGAACAGTCATGATCGGGTGTAGTAGGCTCCATGGAAGAGTTTCAGTTGTACCAGTTGAAAACCGGCCCGGATATTCGCTTCTCTGGGGATCTACAGGCCGCCCCAGTCATCATCTTCCAGCCTACCCAGATCTCCCTCACATTTAACCAGTTGTGCATTGATGCCTAAGACAATAACCATGGCCGGCAGATTAAAGAGGTCAAAGTTTACAGAGTACTGGCTGGTGAAAATCACTAAAGAGGTAGATAAAGAGAAAGAGAGAGTCCTGGACAGACCAATTTCTCTACCTCTGGGTTAGCGCCTTGATAACACCTGTGTCATTGCTCCCCTACAGAGATATGCTGAAGTCCTCAAAAGCAGATGGAAGGGCCTGAAGGGGTGGAGGGTGCGTGACCTGATGAGGAAGGACCCTCCTGCTCTTCACAAATCTGCATAGCATAAATCCTGCCTGGAAACATGGATAGTAGTGTTCCCTACATGATGTTCAAAACATGTGTGCCAAAGGTCCAAACTGTCATAAATGCGGATCAGTGTATTGGGTGCTAAGGGAATGTAGTTCGGCCATCAATGAACAGACCAAGAGTAACATTTGAGTTCTTTAAAAATACTGCACATACATATCTACTAATACCCAACATAGACCTAATGAGTGTCAGTTGCTACTTCTCTACAAGTGACTGACACAGAGCAGATGAACAAGCAAGGGAAAACACAGATGATCCTGAAAGTAGGGACCAGGACCACTTCCTCTCTTTATTGGAAGCCCATCTTGCACTGATGACGGGATGTAACATCAAACCCACAGTCTTTGTCCATGAGTAGGAAAAACTGTCAGCTAAATGGTTACAAGTCTGCACCAATGACGGATGAGAACCAGTCGGTAGCAGGCCTTCTCCTCTGCGTCTAGAGCAGAGGAAACCAGCTAGCTGGCCAGGACAGTCTGCACCTATGCAAGGAACCCCACTAGCTAGTTGATAACCAACCAGACCTTGCGGGGAAGATTAAATTGAGCAAGACACAAGACACACATATACCACACTCACCAAGTTTCATCATCTCGGATGCAATGTCAATACCCAGCTTCCATTTCATGGTAATGAAATACGTGCTGGACTAGATGTGATGCAACATCTACTCCTAGTGGATGTGCTCCAGGTCCTAGTCATGTGACCCAGGATACAGGCACCAAATGGTTAGGACAAGGAAATGCCAGCTTTCTAAAAGTGGCCTTTTCAAAATTGTGACTCAAACTTCAACTTCACCATTACAGAGAGTTTTAGATTACAATTCTTTAGAGATCAAACTCACCATTTCTAGCTGCTCCCAAGTTATTACTTATTAAATGTAATAAGGTAACCCAATGTTATCCTAAGGGAGAGGCAGGCCTTCCAGTAGTGAAAAACGAATGTAAGAATTTTTCACTCCCAGGACATGTGAAAGTTGAAAGTACATGTCTAACTTTTTTAATTCACTGCACCCTGTCCTATGGGCTGTTTAGAGCCTACCCTAGGTGTGACGTATGTATTAAAAAGGAAGAGTTATGCCTGGCAAAAGGTTTATTTTGCCAGGTCGAAATGTCAGTTTAAAACTGCACACACAGGCTGCAATGGCAGGCCTGAGAAAGGTTTGACCAGGCTACTCTAGTGGGTGGCACAATAATTGTTGCAGGCCAACTACTAGCATTTTATTTACAGGCCAGGGGTACATGTAATACCACTATATTAGGTACTTACAAGTAAATTAAATATGCCAATCGGGTATAGCCAATTTTACATTGTTTAAAGGAGAGAGCACAAGCACTTTAGCACTGGGTAGCAGTAATAAAGTGCACAGAGTCCTAAAAGCCAACAAAATCGGGTTCAGACAGGAGGGTGAAGGCAAACAGTTTGGGGATGATCCTACAGAGAGGGCCAACTCCAACTGTTATCTAAAAGGTTTAACTTTTACCACCATAAAAAGCAACCAATTCATCATAATTGACTTAAAACAAGCACATGTACAAACTAATCGAAGTTGAACTTGCACTAAACTGAGTCTTTTACATTTTCAGTATTTTTGTCTATTTCATCTCAATTTCATAACTGCATTGTTTTTTCTGGGATAAGGATGTTCAAGCTGACAATGTCTAATCATTTTGTTCACTCAGTCACAATAAGATGCAGGTTGAGAAGATTTTTAGTGGGAGCGTGCTTCTAGAGTAGTAATATGCACTATCCTTTTGCCTGTAGTTGGACTTTGATCATTATCTGAAGGAACACCAAACATAGATTCTGTTGGTGATAACATAATTGAGCATTGACCGGCACTTGTCAACAGGGGGAAAACAGAGTGCCAAAAAGCCTCCAACTGTAAGCATTCCCCTAAGTCATCCTGAGTCATACAATTGCATGTGCCACAGATTAGCTCCGGGGCACATTTCTGGCACACAGACGGGTTTGTTTCCATTCTCTGGTGGATGGATTTGTTCACTGTCGCACTTTTCCACTGGAAGTGATTGGGTGAAATCAAGTCTGGCTGCCTCTGCTTAGTTAGGTATACCATTCTCCAATCTAATTTATTTTTGGGCAACCTAAAAATAGATATGTCATATGTTTAGCGTTCCATATATTGCCGGACAGGGTTCACAGTGCTCTCCACACTTGTGAATAAATTGATAAGCCTTAACCATTAAATCATAGCCACCACAGACCTTCTCATGATTAGATATGAACTTGTTAAAATGTTCTACATTTTTATAGATAGTTTGTAGTTTATACATTTCTTTTTCAGTGTGGACTGAGGATCCTAATTCGAAAACAAATTGGAGTAATCAGTTAACTCAACCTGTGAGCAGAAAGCAGGTATCTGGAAATGTTGGAAGAATGCAAGCTGTCATCTCAACTTATATCTAGAATCTTAAATCATACCTGTTTGGGTCTGCATGGTGCACGTAATACATGATGCAAATCTAGAATATTATTATGAATCACCATATTTTGGAATAACATGTTATCATTAAAATGGGATAGGGTCAGAAAAGATTAAATTCGGGTGAACTTTAAGACAAAAGATGTTAACTAATTAAAATAACCTACCCACCTTATGCTAGTGGAAGATAAAGACATTGTTTATGAATGCGGTTGTGCCAACCCACCGAAAAAAATAGAAAACATTCCTTCCATCCACATTGGATTGAATCTAACAGGAGGCACTTGAAAATAATAAGATAAACGAAGGAAGCGGGCATCTTTATTAAGTCTACCTTATTCATAAATGGTAACTGTAGCAACTAACATAAAAAACAACTGTTTCAACTTATCTAGTACTGGAATATAGTTAGGATTGTTGATCCATCACGATCTTATGGTACCCATATTTCTAAATATCTTTTTGGGCTTTAATGACATCCATACCTTAATAGTAAGGGCAATGCTTTGATGCAATGTCATTGGCATTTCTTTAAAATGTAATGTGTGAATCACATAGTAAAGGTGGATAAATATCTTGAGAGCAATAAATATGTATGGCTAAAGGTTCGATGAGAATGACAAATAATATAGGTGGCATGAAACTCTCTTGATGGGTGCCTGAGAAACGTTTATTTATGAGGATTCAATTTAGTTAACAATTATGTGGATCTAGGAATTTTTGTATAACAAGGATATCAATCTCATGGATGGGGGAGGGAAGTTCTTCTACTGCAGTACTGCAAATTAAAGCCCAGATCACCAAGTCAAAAGCCTTCTCCGACCTCTAGAAATATAACTGCTGCTGATATCTGGAGTGCAGTAAACAAATGTATAGCTTCCAATAGATAAAATATTAAATTTGTGAACTGAAGGCATGCAATAAAGCATTGTTGATTTTTATGTATGAGGCAGTCAGTCTAAACAACAAACTGAAGATAACACAGGTCAGAAAGTTGCGACAATTAAGTTTAACGGCTTACGTTGTCATAAGCGCACTCTTTACCTATGACTTTTTGAAAGAGGGTTGAGTCCTCCTAAGGACGCAGGAAAAACTGGCAGTCCTTGATTATGAACAGTCTCGCCAGGCGTTGCTGCTGTTTCTCCCGATCCCGAATTCCAGACTCAAGCCTCTTTCAAAAAGTCTTAGGTAAAGACTGCACCTATGACAACGTAAGCCATGAGCCATTGCGCTCACTTACGAAGAAGGGTAAGTGAATGTACTCACCTTCTCTGTAACAAAGGTGATCTGAAAATTAAAGACCACCTCTCATACCACAGTCCTGAAGAAGGCTACCTGACTCGCAAGAGCAACCCCTAGGCCAAAGCATGTCGACCCCCTACTAGGTGCTGTGGACCAATTACGAATCCACTTACGCACCACCTTTTCTTTTAATCATGTCCGTATCCTGATCAATTAAAACTTCTCTATATAGGATAGGAGATATTCTTAATCACTAGTCACGCTTCACAACTGCGAACCACTCAGACAGTCTCCCTCCTGGTGGAGCTTGGTTAATCACTTGGAGAACCGAACCCTCTAGTGATTACGACCTGATGATGACACTATCCACCTGACCACACGATTGGAAAAAATATATACAGCACACTGTGAAAGTGTGGTTGAGGGTCTCCGATACAAAATATGTGAGACTCTGGTTCATTAACACTAGTGATTCATTCACCTATGATTATGAGCCTATAAACATTGGAAGCTGAATGAATCTCCGCTTCTCTCTCCCTTATATTGATCTGGGCGCTCTATAAATCTCCTAGATAGAGAGAAGTCTCACCTGATGGTGGAAGTCGCGCTCATGAGTAGTAAGAGGAAAGCGTAGAAGGAAAGTGTGATGTTTGCGTGCTTTACTTTCCTAGCAGGTCACAATTGTGGTGTGTCTCTCTGCATTCTTGAGGAGACTGTACAAGCATTGAGGATGGCAATGTTATGCCATAACATGAAAAGTCTTTAGACTATGCAGCCAAGAGAAGTTTGGCAGCCGGTGGCACCACCTTTATATTGAGCGTAGTGTAACCTTTCCGATTGAGGTAGATGAAGGAGTTGCTGTGGACGGACATTGCATGGTCATGTTGGTGTCATACACGATCACGATGCCGAAGGCGAAAGAATTGATGTCATGGAAGTGACTTTACTTGGCTTGCCTACATTTGTGATGTGGCACATGGTTTCAGACAGTCGTGAGATGATTATTGTGACTATGGTGACTCTCTCTATCATTCCGCTTGCGCAGTAAAGAGGTACACATAGCAGATTAGTCTCTATTGTCATGCCTGAGGCTTTTTTCTTCCATTTGGGATGGGTGGCATGATTTGTGGAACGTTATTAATGGTGTCCTTCTTTAAACGGAATCCCTGAATTCATGTCTGATCGGTGTAATCCTCGAGGGTAGTACAGTGCCTGAGCATCCCATTTCACTGAGCTGACTTTCCTCTTTCCTATCTCAAAGTTTTCACAGGATTATGCAGGACAGGCTGAACTGCATTTACATGAGTTCTCTTCAGGGATTCTCTACCATGGCATACTGCATTGCCTGCAACTTTGCCTTTTCACTAGAGTGATTATTGGAGTAGGGGGTGATTGTATGGGCTGTGCTTTTGTATAGTTTCTGTAAATGAACGTACCCATGTGTGTTGATGGTGATCTGGAAGGTGTGTTCAATTATATGTACTGACCACTTTTAAGTTTTCTCTGCCTTGTTTGTCAGGTTTATTTGTAACGAGTTTTCACTAGATTCTCTCAGTATAAAGCTCCGTTTGTAAAATACTCATTGTTTGTTTGTGTGTTGTGACCGTTTATTTCTAAACTTTATTGTATGTTTCTTTTTTGGTAGGTAGCCTTTGTGCATTTTAGGTTTTTGTGGTGTCCATGCCTATGTGTCGTTCATCCATTGATGTGTTTTAGGGCTTTTTGGGCAGTTGTTTCATTATTCGAATGCTGTGCTCAGTGGGGATGGAGCAATTTTTAGAGTGGTGGAGCATTGCAGTTACTCGTGTAAGTCCCACCACAACTGTGGGCCCTCCTGCCACAACTAAGGGCCCCACGTCATGACTGCAGGGTCTCCGCCACAAGTGCGGAGGCCCTTTGTGAATCGGGCCAATACTTTTTTACAAAATGTTCCACAAATTAAACAACAAAAAAATTATTAGCGAGGGTGAAAGGTTTGAAAAAAAATGTTAAAACATTATTATTTATAAATTAAATTAACGTATTTAAAATAATTTAGTACACTTTTAATGTGATGTATTCAAGTGCTGTAGCATTTTATTTTATTAGTTCTAGGTTAAAATGAAATATTTAAAATGATTCTACTTTTATATTTTGCATTAAAATATTTTTAATGCAGGGTAATAAAGTTTAATATTTTTCCTCTACATTCCCATCGGGAGATCTCCACCATGGTGTTTGAGCTGTCTACCCATTTACTAGTAGTAAGTTTAAATCAGGAAATACTTGTGTAGGAGGCTCCGCCGCCTTATTTGAGAGGATTGAGGCATGTAAATATACACCTAGGTGTAAATCTACACTTGGAAGTGGTGAACAGCAACAAAGGATAGAAAATAAACATATGAGTATATATACCTTTGTGAATGTATATTTACCTTTGTGAATGTATATACACCTTTGTGAATAGGCCCCTTTGTCTATAATGTTAGGGTGGGGAGAGTTTAGGCACCCATCAAGAAACCTAAGCTGCCATTTCTTAATACAGATCTAATTTGTTAGTCTAGAATACTTTGATTGAAACTTTCTTTTTTTAGCTTCTTGAAATGTCTGACTAAGGGGAGTTAATCATTGATATGAACTTGACCTGGTGAGGCTGCCATTGCTGTGATGAGTTGACTTTTTTCTTGTAAGGATATCCATCAGAACTTGCAGCTGGAAACAATTCTACATTATCAACAAGTTAAGCTGGGTTTGTTAAGAGCAAGAACAAAGATTTGGCAAATTCCTTTTCCAAAATGCTTGATATTTTCAGTTGAGGGAAAAGAGTTGTTATTTTATTTGTCCCGCCCCAATGTCTGGCAATTTCATTTCTTTCTTTCAGTCCTGTCTTGCCTTGGGCAACAAAAGTTCAAATCTATTTTCTTTGGATTCTCCCTGGGCTTAATTTCCCATTGAGGGTGAATGGTCGCGCCGAGCACAGAGGTGGTTTGCTCTATGTAGTGCTATGTATGTATTTTCTTACCCACTCCAGTTTCCCTGCCAAGGTCTCTGCATTTATCTCTCTGGTGTGCAGTAGTGTGACACTCCATTTACATACAAGACAGCATATATTATTCTTCACAGGGCTTATCTTACACCCTCTCGTCTAAATCATATATTCGGAGGAGCCAATTTCATTTGTGCTAGATGTTTCACCTAGGTTGCTGTCTTCCTGCACATGCTTTGGTCATGCCCTAGAATAGCAGGCTTTTAGCATGCAATACATGCTTCATTGAGCACAATCACAGAACTCCCCACATTGAATTCATGGGAGGCTACTGCCTTAGGTATTTTCCAAAGACAAAAAAAAACACAGGGTTCGGATGCAGTTCGCCAATCTCTCCCTCCTGTTGGCCAAGCGTCTCTAACTATGCACTGGAAGGACCAACATTCCCCAGCTCTCTCCCTGTGGCGTAAGGCACTACTTAGCTGGGGAGAAGCAGAAAGCTCTGCACCGTATTGGGAGGAGGCCCGTCGTATACGCCGGTGCCCTATTGCTGCTTCTTGGGATACTATGCTTATACAGTATAAGGAATTGACTGTAGAGAATCCCCCCCCTTACGTGTTACATTTTTAAGTATCAGGTCACCCTCTCTCTCCATTGCAATACATCCGAGTTCACAACCGCTCCACGCACTCTTCAAATTCTGTTCCACAGCATTACACAAATCTTTGCCTGTGCACCCCCTAGTTCCTTTTACCAAGTTTTGTAACCCAACCCTATTATTTATTGGCTCTCCCTCATCCTTCAGTGTGAGCCAGTGCAATTCACTCCTGTAATTTGTTAATGTCTCATCCTGCTACAATTGTTATCATCTACAGGTGATAATTTGTTAATGTCATATGCAGCAACAATTGCTACTGTCTACAGTTGATAAAACCCAATACAAATTGTTTAACAATCAGGATTCCCTAAAGTGGATCATCACGTTGCACCTAACAGCACTTTCAACCAGGACACACCATCCACAAGCTTCCAGCATGTCAGTACAAGCATTTGCAATGCAATCGGTCTCGCCTTTGGGACCTTATATGTATTTAGCTATGCAGCACATTAGCCTGGGTGCTGAAACATCTAATGCTCTTTAACATGGAGGGAAAGTAAGCACCAAACTGCGTGGCACGCCAGGTATGGGAACACATGGAGAAAAATATTGCCTTTCAGCGGGAAATGGTATAGTCCAAAGCTCTATTTTTAATATAAAATCGGGGCCTTCGGTGGTCATATGACTGAAAATACAAGATTTGGAAAAGATATTATTGTCTACGGGTGCTCATGGAAGACAATTTCTATGGACTGGAATCTAGAGAATGCTAAAGTGATTCTGGTATTTTACTGACCTCTGCTGGCCGTTTTCTATCAAGAAAGTTAAATAGAGGCAGTTGCCAGAAAAATAAAAAAAAGAAAGTCCCTAAGCAGAAAGCAATTATGATATTTTACTAACCTCAACTGGTCGTTTTCTATCCAGACAGTTAAATAGAGGCAGTTGAACAAGCAGAAAGCAATTCTGGTATTTTACTGACATCTGGTGGTCGTTTTCCATCAAGACAGTTAAATAGAGGCAGTTGAACAGAAAATAAAGTCCCTAAGCAGACAAGTCCTAGGGCTGATCTCCAGAGCCCACAAAGTACATACACATATAAGTATATACTAAAGTATATACAAGAGGTCTCGAATGCTCGACCTAAAAACCAGGCATATGTTATCTCTAATCACTGGGCAAAGGGCATCTTACATGCCAATGAGTTGCATAAGCAACTGGTACATGTCCTCAGCAATTCTCAGTCCAGAATCAAACAGCTATAGTTCATTGATCACAACACTACCGACAAACCAGTGACAGATCAGAATAGTGTGCACAGGTTATCACTGGATGGCTCACACTGAGCTACCGGCAGACAGCCGACTGAGCTACACAGGCATACTGGTGGCAAACTATGTGCTTCTTAAGTGCCAACAACATAACAAAACAGGATCGACATTAAACCAAACAGATTGAATAATGAACACAAAAGTTACAGAGCTCATTTGCTTTAAGGAATATTTCCACAAGCAACCCTCGCCTTCCTAGTGTGATCTGTAGGTCTGTAGTCTTCTGCTAGATGGAGAAAAGGTGAGTAAAGGATTGCTCCGTTCTAAGCACTCGGTGCCGCATGGAACAATGTTCTGCCATAAAAACTCAGTACAGTCAGGAGTGTGCATATCTTATTTTTAGCACTTTTTTAAATACCTACTGGATAATTATACCAGAGTGAAAAGTAATTAGTTGCTGAAAGTCAGACAGATTCAAATGTGACCTTAATCTAAAATATTCTTACCGCTGGTATCAGTTAGGGATTTAGACAAGTCAGTCTAAATTATAGAACTTCCATCAAAAAGGATTTGCAGTTTGCTGGCAATTTGCTGAACTTAAATTAAAGGACGTACTTGGAGATTTCACACTTGACTTTAGTATGAGAGGAAGTGAGTTTTTACGTGGAAGATAGTTTAAATCGCAGGTGTTATAGCTCCCTTTTTTATTTTTCCCTATTTCACCAGTATCCAAGATTTTCTAACTTTAAATCTGTCCATTTGAAGGGAAGGGATTTAGTCTGAGGGGTTCAATTAGTGATTTGGAAGAATGACAGAAAGCTTTAAGGTTCCTGTCAGAAGACTGCTCACACAGTTTTTGATGTTGAGGTATTTCGCAATCAACGCGCCACTCTAAAGAATACATTTTCCTGGACTGAGGGACAGCGTAGTCAGGGACTCAGCGCAAGGAGCAACAGCCATGAGAGTTTGACACATCAGGTTAGAGGTTGCAGGAGTTAGCAGCAGATACAAAGATCATGTTGATACACTGTTCATTGCTGTGAGCCGACGGGCTGTCAGTCACTGGGAAAATGGTTCCATTGATGACACTGTAGTGAAAAGAGTCCAAGAATAGGGACTGCACCTTGATGCACTAAGGACTCCTAGGGTACAGTTCTTTATACAATACGTTGTATGGTTGAGGTTGCTAAGAAATCATTGTCTGTTGTTTTAGTGTCAAAATTAGTTGTAGGCAAGGTTCGGTCTGATAACTAGGATTTATTGATAGACTAAGCCCCAGACTTGTGAAAGGTCACTTGTATCCTGCCAGTAAGTGTGACAAGGCCTTCTTTTGTATATAGTATTGGCCTCCTCCTTTTATTATTTTTCCTGTCGTCATATATCTTTGTTTAAGCAGCATTCCCTAGTTGAAAGACACATGGAAAAGTTTCTTGGTGGTTTTAGGACTGCACCCTTGAACGACCATTTTTTACCTGTTCGTGCTCCTCTAAGAAGCAAGCAATTATGTAGCCATTTTTCTGGAATTAGGAGCTGTAGTCACACCTCTTTTAACATAAAAGTTCTTCAACCCTCCATTCAGGAAAACCCTGCTGGGAAGAGTGCCTTCCCGGGAGCTGAGCATGGCCTGCTGCTTTGTATAATGTTTTCAGGATTCCTAAGATGATCTGAGCTGATCTGACACTTGTAAGCTTGTCAACCTATTGATCAAGCGGAAAAGCCTCTTCCCAGTTCCAATAAAAATAAGTCCTCTTCCTTGGGCACTACGTTTGTGCTGCCACACAAATGTAATGCCTTTATCCCTCAGGTACGTAGCTCTTTTGTTTTGCTACAATGAAGTACCGCATTTTTCAGCTACATTCATCTTCCATCGTATATTGCCACAGCTGGCAAAGGTGATCCATGTGCATTCCTATTACCCTGCATTTTATCCTCTATCTCTGCAGGTTGGCGTGAAGGCGCAGTGAGCAGGAATCGTTGAATTAGGAGTGTCCATTCATGGTGGCCTTCCAAGACAGGATACCTATCTACGACGTATGCACCTTTGAAACCAATGTCATTTGAAGGTAGCTCAGGGTTTCCTGTCCATCATCTCCTTGTAAGGTTTTCACTTTTGGTGCGGGTCGCACAGGAGCTAATCTCACTTTATTACCACATTAAAATTCCAAAATGTGCTTCTTAGAAGTGCTTGTGGAACAGTCACACTTCACAGATTCCCCAGTACTTATATGAAGCAATATGACTTCTCCACATGGAGGAGAAAGGTAGCGTCTCTAGATGAACATCCGCAGGCGTCTGCCTGTCTCTTTCTATCTTTGCTGCACACCACAAAACATAGGTTAAAACGTTTAAAACTGTGTCTTCAACCACGCTCAGTAAAGCAAATCAGCTTCTGCCACGGTAAACATCCTTTACAACGACTGCGTTACAACGCAAGTCATTACCCTGCATTTTTTACTCCACAAAATCTTTTACAACGCAGGGCTTTACACCGCAAACCATTACAACGCATTCCCTATTACAACGCCCCGGTGGAGTTAGAATAGTAAATTGCGTTGTAATGGACTATGCGCTGTAATGGATTGCGTTGTAAAGCCCTGGGTTGTAATAGATTTTGCGGAGTAAAAAATGTGGGCTAATGGCACGCGTTGTAAATGCGTGCGGGGTAAAGTGTCATATTCTCTGCCACCCCATCTGCAAACTCCTACTCTGTAGAGGACAGCCTGCCTGGGTTGAGTGGTAACCTCAAACTCTTGCGAGGGAGAACTACTAGAAAGTGCAAAGGTCGTATTGCGTACCACATGGAGTCATGCAGGTCAGAAAATACTACGCAAGGGAAACTTCACTACGGTCCAGAGCAGCCATCATTGTGAGGACACTGCACATTACTAGCACAGTATTAGCTGCAACTTCTATACATTTAATGGAGCATGGGTACTCGCAAACATTTTCCTAGGGGCCAAAAAATTTGGTCTGTGAATTGACCGAGGGCCACATTGATGTCAACAGTGGTGGTTGGGTGGGGGCAGGTGGTTGCTGGTAAGGTGGGTGTAGAGGAAGTGAAGCATATGCATCTAGTAGCTGAGTTGCCCAATAAGAAACCAGAACACCTGGGATTGATCCTGACTTCCCCACTTTACTAAATTGTGTGATTGTAGGTAATTGTTTTATTTCACTTTCCCTCCTTTTTCTTTATCATCATATTTAGGATGTCACCAAAATACATGATTTCAGGATATATGCTGTACAAAAACGTCTCCTGTGTTTGATTTAATAAAGTACATCGTTGTTCATGTAGAATAGGAACCCAGGCCACCCAAAGAGTGCACATAACAACTGACTTGTCTCTTATTTCACTATTGGCTTTGTTGTCACGGTGGGAGGGAAAATGAATGTTTCTAAATTCAGGTTTGAAAACTCTCACTTTTAAAGAAATATACTTTTCAAAGCTCTGATATAATTTGATGTAGTGAGGTCAAACAGTTTTGCGTATTAATGAAATACACTTTTTTAATTTTGAAGAGACTGATCATATTTTTACACTTTTGCTGCAAGATGTATTGAAAAATTAAGGAGTTCCTAAAGTTAAGTGGTGCAGGAGTAGGACTCCCTGGTTACTTCCTTTCTTTAACATCAATTCACTTTTAAATAACTGCTTGCCTGTTTATTTAACATATTTTTAATGTTGAGTGCTGAGAAGAGTAAACAGCAGCCTAGTGCTGCTGATGATCAGGGGCCCGCAAGTAAAGGTCGGGAGGGCCTCATGCGGCCCCCGGGCTGTGCTTTGAGTATCAATGCTATGGAGGATCTGTGGATGGGGGTTTCTTACAGCCCAAAAACATGGATGCAAAGATGTGGACAGTCCCTTTATGTTCTGAGCTGATAGGAGTGGACAGAACCCATTAATATGAAACGTACGACCTGACTGCAGCAGAGGTCAGCGGTTGCACGTTAGAGCTGAACAGTGTTTGCACTTTGCACATGTTCCACAAAGGAAAAGCATGAATCCATCAAGGAATGAAAGTGCTAATTTCCAATGATTTTGTTCTTAGCACATCTGGATTGTGGTTGAGTACAAATGTTCCGATCAGCGACTTGAGAGAGTGAGCATCTTTCTGATTTAGCTCCCATGTCCTACCAGCCTGTTTCAGTCTCTAGCTATTTCCTGTCCTATTTGTCCTTCTTCTTTTCTCTTCAATAATGAGTCGTGTTAGACAGTTTTCGAGGTACGGTCTGTTTTGTTACCATCTGTTTCCAAAGGCGAACTGAATGACCAGCTTCTCCTTACTAAGAACTATTAAAGATTCCCAATAGCCGACAACATTTTCTGGGTTTCTCTTTAATGCTGCAGATCGACTCATTCAATTTACGCCTCCAACCTACCCTGCTCCTCAGACTCACAGGGCTGTGCATCCTTGAATTCTAGGTTTTGTGTATTAAAATGTGTAAAACACACTTCAGCAACTTTGTTTGAAGTCAATAAAGGCAACAATCTCTATATACAACAATGATGTTACATGCTGACTGCCTTGGCTCCAGCCCTTGTAGCTCCTCAAACGAACCCACCTGGTTTCGAAACGCCCAGTTCTTTTCTGGACCAGTCCAACACTGAAAGAGTTAATCGTCAAGTACAGAAGTGAAGGTGGCAACCAGGTGCGAGAACAAATACATCAAAAGGCATCACATATTCATTATGGATGGGTTAAAAGGAAGGAGTTCACAGTGTACCAAAGAGCAACACAATGACAGAAGACTGCTGTTTATTTAATGCCTATCAGTTTAAAAGAGAAGTTGATGCCCACAAAAGAAGGCAATTAAGCCTGTATTCCTTTTCATGTACTGATCGCATTAGCATAGCCTTTCTGCCAGTGCATTGCAGCAATAATTAGTGTTTGTCACATATATTTTTTTAAGTCGGTTGACAGTTATGGCTTTTTTGTGAATATGACGCATTCTGCAGTTTGCTCGCCTTCAATAGTAACAAGCGCGTCTCCTTGATAATGAGGGCTTTAGATTTTCCATAAAATCAAATGATGAAGGAGACATTGCTCTTCCATTACCGGCTACTTCAGAGGCTCATTTTGTTGAGAAATCTTTGATGTCTGCAATGGAAATTGCCAGAAACCTACCTTTGTAGCGCTTGGAAGACAGGTGTGCATGTGGCGTGCTCTTGCGTGCTCTTACGACAAGTCTCAGTGTTCATAAGAGCAGCAAGCACCGTTTAGTTTGCAGTGTGTCACATGGATTAACATCCTCGCTGACCCATGTTTTATTATAATTTGGCCCACTAGAGAAGATTGGAGCCTACTTTGTGGAGTTAGGTGTTCTTCTGGCCTCTGATTCTCAAACTTCGGGAAAGGCTGATCTGGCGTTCAGAAGGAAAAACTGTTCAAGAGGAATAGACAGAGGCAAGTGGAGGCAGTCTTACCTACAGCATCCTTGTTACGAAATAGAGCCAGAAAGAGTCTGGCCTATTTATTTTCTGGTTGTAAATGAGACACATAGATAGATTGTATACCCAATTCTACATGTTTGCCCTCATCCAAAATGCTTTAACTCATCTTCCAACTATTTCCATTCAACTAGGCCAAATTACTTTTGACATCAAGCGGTGTTAAGTCGAGCCAAGCTGCAAAGAATACCTACATTCAGTAAAGTGTCATTTAGTCCATACATGTTATCTGACTGGCAGCATTCAGGCTATGATGTTATGATCTAGAGAGCGAAGAAAACATTGTGTATAAGAAAAAGAAGACAATGTCTTAGTTATAGAGATACCTTATTTTGAAAAGTCATCACTACATAGTATATTACCAATTTCTACAAAAGAAGGACCACAGCTTTATCAGTACAACAAGACACCTGGCAGCAGGTCTGAAGGAGCCGTGTGAACCTCGATTTAAAGTTTCTGTTCCAGGATTCTTGCCAAGCATAGTGTTTTCACTTCCACCTATATTTCTCTTTTTGCATTGATTTAACACGTCTGCTTTCCTTCGTCTATTGTCTATGAGAATCTAGAATAATTCTTCTCGTTGACCTTCTTCTTGACTTAAAATGCTAAGGAAGTCAACTGTCTCTTCCTTTAAAACTGAAATTCGATTACAAATTGTTCTCTTTTTTTTTAATAGGGTTACAATCTCATGAAATAAAACTACATTTGGTATCTTTAAGACATTGGTTTCAAAAACAACAAAGTCGGCAGTTGATCTGTACTAGGTTTAGCATTTGGAGAGGTACCGCAACGCCTTTTTACACTCACCAATCAAGTCGCTGTAAAGAATGTGGAAAAAGACTTTCTACACAGTCTAAATTTGGAGGTGAGAGACCTAGGATATCTGATGCAAAATTAGTGTATGATTAAAAACGTGAAGGCTCCCAGTAGTGAGCTGCTGGTCACGCCCAATAGAAGTACTAGGTCTAATTATCAAATCTATACTGAAAAGTAATGGACTGCATGACAAGAACTAAATGCATGAACGTCTACAACACCACAATGCAGTACAAACAGTACATAATGGAGGAGGATGCAATGCATTACTAAAGTATAGTTTATCTTCCTTCTGCCCATATTTACGCCTGCCACTCCAATCAAGCTTGTGGACCAATCAGGCACAAAGTCACACTTCCTAATTGAAAAGGTCAGGATTTGGGACATCCAGAGCAAGAACTTATATGATTGGGCATCATTTGAAATTGTATGAATCCTGTCAGTAACAAACATTGTCTATGAGTCTTTGGGCTTCATATTGCTTTGGAAAGGCACATACCTATGCAGACCTGTAATGGTCAAAGCTGAATTTGATTTATCTTGTGATGGATAAATCATTTCACGCAGTTTCTGGGCCATATCTGTACATTTCATTGAGGGTCTGTACAGAATAGTTGTCTAAATTCAACTTTTTTAAAAACTTAAATCTATTTATTAAATTCATACTAAAATTGTTTAAGGTTTATGAAGATCACATCATATGTCTATCATTACCTCGCCCACCAAAATTATTTTCATTTAATCAACCTCAGAAACATGAAAGTTTGATTTGGCCCTCACTGAGCTCACTTTGTACTTCTATAACTCTTTTCACTGATCTCTGGTCTATCCCAAAGTTCTGCCCTGTCACCATGTTATTTGACATATGTTCGGGGCTGCAGGAGATCAATTGTCTGCTAATTTGGTCTCCGACCAGTAAATAACTTGATATTTGAGTGTCTGGCCTAATTGACATTACTTTGGCTTTCTCTGCCGTAAGGATATTGAGACCTGCGAGTCACGTTGCACAATTTTAATCCCTCCAAGTCATAGTAAACAGCAATATTCAGCTTTGTGCTACTAAAAAAATCAAGAACTTCCCAGCGTTTATGTTATCACATCAAGACTTCAGGAATTCTATTTTTGAGGTCTCAAGCGCTGCATTCTCTTACAGCACCCCTTTCTTAGCTACTTCGACTGGCTATTGTGGGACAGTCTTTTGAAGTTCTCTTGTCTAGCTAAGATGGTAGCAATGTTGGCAAGACATCATGCCCCTAAGTAGGTTTTCATATTTCCAGATGAAGCCCCAGGAGGTACGATACCAGCATTTTGTTTTTAGGATATCACCTAAACAAACATTGTGTTCTTATTGTGTCCTAAATATGATTTGCTCAAATGTCACCACATCAGAGACGTTTTAAGGCATGGGCAAAGTGGGCTCTGGCCCAGGGCCCCAGCCTTTCAGGGGGCCCCCTGATAGAGCCAGCTCTGTTCTGCAAGGGTGTGAGCAGAGGGCCCAGGGTGTGAGCAGAGGGGCCAGAGTGTGAGCAGAGGGGCCAGAGTGTGAGCAGAGGGGGCAGAGTGTGAGCAGAGGGGGCAGAGTGTGAGCAGAGGGGCCAGAGTGTTAGCAGAGGGGGCAGAGTGTTAGCAGAGGGGGCAGAGTGTTAGCAGAGGGGCCAGAGTGTTAGCAGAGGGGACAGAGGGTGAGCAGAGGGGCCAGAGTGTGAGCAGAGGGGCCAGAGTGTTAGCAGAGGGGCCAGAGTGTTAGCAGAGGGGCCAGAGTGTTAGCAGAGGGGCCAGAGTGTGAGCAAACGGGACAGAGCAGAGTGGGTGAGCAGAGGGCCCAGGGTGTGAGCAGAGGGCCCAGGGTGTGAGCATAGGGGCCAAGGAATGAGCAGAGGGGCCAGAGTGTGAGCAGAGGGGCTCAGAGCAGAGGGGCCATGGTGTGAGCAGAGGGGCCAGAGTGTGAGCAGAGGAGCCAGAGCAGGGGGGCCAGGGTATGAACTGAGGGGCCAGGGTGTGAGCAGAGGGCCAGGGTGTGAGCAGAGGGGCCATGTTGTGAGCAGAGAGGCCAGGGTGTGAGCAGAGAGGCCAGGGTGTGAGCAGAGGGGCCAGAGTGTTAGTAGAGGGGCCAGAGTGTGAGCAGAGGGGACAGAGCAGAGTGGGTGAGCAGAGGGCCTAGGGTGTGAGCAGAGGGCCCATGGTGTGAGCATAGGGGCCAAGGAATGAGCAGAGGGGCCAAGGAATGAGCAGAGGGGCCAGAGTGTGAGCAGAGGGGCTCAGAGCAGAGGGGCCACGGTGTGAGCAGAGGGGCCAGAGCAGAGGGGCCAGGGTATGAACTGAGGGGACAGGGTGTGAGCAGAGGGGCCAGGGTGTGAGCAGAGGGGCCATGTTGTGAGCAGAGAGGCCAGGGTGTGAGCAGAGGGGCCACGGTGTGAGCAGAGGGGCCAGAGTGTGAGCAGAGGAGCCTGAGCAGAGGGGCCAGGGTATGAACTGAGGGTCCAGGGTGTGAGCAGAGGGGCCAGGGTGTGAACTGAGGGGCCAGGGTGTGAACTGAGGGGCCAGGGTGTGAACTGAGGGGCCAGGGTGTGAGCAGAGGGGCCAGAGTGTGAGCAGAGGAGCCAGAGCAGAGAGGCCACGGTGTGAGCAGAGGGGCCAGAGTGTGAGCAGAGGGGCTCAGAGCAGAGGGGCCACGGTGTGAGCAGAGGGGCCAGAGTGTGAGCAGAGGAGCCAGAGCAGAGGGGCCAGAGTATGAACTGAGGGGCCAGAGTATGAACTGAGGGGCCAGGGTTTGAACTGAGGGGCCAGGGTGTGAGCAGAGAGGCCAGGGTGTGAGTAGAGGGGGCAGCACAGAGGGCCCAGTAAGAGTGAGCACAGGCAGCAGTATGCGAACAGAGCTGGGAGTGAGCAGAAAGGACAGTGTGTGAAAAGAGCTGGAAGAGAGCAGATGGGGCAGTGTGTGAGGAGAGGGGCATTGCGTGAGCTGAGGTAGGAATGTGTGAGCAGAGGTAGGAATGTGAGAGCAGAGAGTGAGTGAGTAAAGAAGGCACTGTGTGGACAGAGGCACGAGTGAGTTAGGAGACAGTGTAAGTGTGTGCGCACAGGGGGCAGACTGTGAGCTGTAGGGGCCAGTGGTCAAGGGCTGTCTTTTTGGCTATGAAGAGTATTCTTAAGGCGCAGAAAGGGCCTGCTACCTCCAGCAACGGACTCCGGCTCCATATTACAACAGGAAGCTCAGAGGTGCAATGAGTAGTAATTGCGTGGTTGAAGGAAAAAATCTGGAGCTCAGGAAAAAACCCTCCACCACGCCAGGCCAGTGAACAAGAGAAGCAGAACTGTCCAAAGGTGCAGCTGGATGCAGAAAACATGAAGAGGCTGGAGCATGAAGAGAACCCAGCGAGACCAACAAGCGAGCAGCAAGCAAGCGTAGTTGCGATGCAAGGTGAACTTACGTTTGTCTCCTTAAATAGGAACATTCAGGAGGTGCACCTGCAAAGAAACAGGAAGTAGTATTCTGCCATATTGCCTAGGGAAACAGTATGTTAAAATGAAGGAACCACGATCTTCTTAACTGCAGAAACCTGGAATGGAATTCAGGCTGTAAATATTAGGGCACAAGGTGGTCTGCAGTGCTGCAGAGACGCTGAAGGCTGGAATCAAATTTCCCTGTATGCAGGTTACAGAGAGGCCACATGCTAGAAGCCAAAACTCGCCCCATAAGGCCTAGCGCGCATCCTGTGCAACAGAGAAGTTTTATGGCAAGGGCAAAGTGGGCAATTGTCCAGGGCCCCCACCTTTCAAGGGGCCCCTGGTAATGTGATCTTTCCATCACTCGATTTCACCTTTGTCAATTATTCTAATGTTGCTTTCTTCCTGCAGGAAATACATAATAAAATTCAAGGTTGTTCTGAATGGGGGCCCCAAAATATGTTTGGCCCAGGGCCCCAAATATTCTTAAGACGACTCTGCACCACATTGGAATTACTAATAGAAAATCTACACCCAGTGGGACTATATTTTTGTAAATATTACTTAGGACACAATATTTATGTCACACAATACTTCTTATAATGGTATTCTGACATATAGCCACACAGAAAGAACCCTTCCCTGTGTTCCTGTGATCTAGATCCTTCTTCCTTGGAATTCAGACTCACACTTACCATCATGTCAAGAGTTCAAATACCACAATATTTTCAGCCAATTAGCACTTTGATTTTGGGGTTTGTGGTCTAGTTTCATTGGGTAAAAGGCAAAAGTACAATCCTCAGTATTCAAAGACTTTTAGTATTGCCGTTTCAAGTTACACAAATGGCTGATTCTTCTTTCTTTGTCTAGGCTTGGAGTGATTTGCCACTCAAGTGTGTTCTTGGAGTTCTGCACCTATTGCTTTTGGTGGGACTCAATCAATTTACTAGTCTCCATGTTGAATTCGGTTTAGAAAAAAATATTGTTGGTTTGTTTGCATCCAGAACTTAATTTAAGTAGAATTGTGATTGAGGTAAGTATGGACATCGCCTTTGTAAACGGAATACAGTTGTTTTTTGTTTATATGCTTCTCTGCACTGGCCACTTTGAATAGAAAAAAGTACCACACGTGATTCTTCTCTCTCTCTCTCTCTTTCCAATGAACCAGAGGACTAGAACTGCTGCTTGGAGCTTGATCAAGCGATTGAATAACTGGAGTTTTTTCGTCTTGTTGCTTTCTTGCTTTGAGTGCCCCCTGTGTGAGGAAGGTAGTGTTGGCTTCCATAATGCTCTTTTCAAATTGTGCTGGACAGCGAGTGCAATGCTATTTTTTCTCTAATTCTGGTTAGTCATCTTTCAGAATTAACAGTTGTGAAGCACCGTGTGGCAGCTGCATAGACGATTACGTTTTTGTTCGTATTTTGTTTCTGAAAACACAATTTTAGACATTTGTGCGGTTGAAGAGGTGTTTTTTTGGCAGTGTTTTTTATAGCACAGACCTGGCGCTTTGGCATTAGAGCACTTTACAGAGACTATTTAAAACATTTTGTTTTCTTTTTAGGCACAGGGAGATAAGGTGATGTGCTTAGAATACAGGATGTCGAGCTAAATCCAGGATTTGAACCTGGTTCCCCATGTTTCTAAGTCGGACGCTCTACCCCCAGTGCCATATCACCTCCTGCTTCGCATCAGACCGATTCATTCTGCAGAGGGCAATGGGGATGAAATTAAACTGAGTTTTAAGAAGGCTTTCACTGCAGAGTGTGAGTCGGGGCACAGGGCAGGGATGTCTCCGGGCCCCGCTGGTTTTCGTAGTAGTGATAGATCCATTGATTCAAATGGTAGGGTCCAAACATGCAGGGGTTGGGGTGTCAATGAGGAACAAATGCCAAATAATTTCCTTATATGCTGATGAAATTTTGTTGACAGTCACAAACACAGTAGAGGCTTTATGCGGCATTAGAGCTACTTTGAAACAAGTTGGGTTGCTGCTTGGATTTAAGATAAACTTTATGAAATCTATCCTGTACCAATACCCAGTGTGGACTGATATAATCTTGAAGCCTTCCAATCAATGGCACAATCAACATCGTCCAAGTATCTGGGTGTGTATATAGGCCATATCCCTGAAAATGCGTTTGAAGCACTATTTAGATCATCTGAGGGTTGTGCTGATAAATGGTTATGATTTCCAAAGTCGTTAATGGGGCGGATAGCAAGGAGTAAGATAAGAATGACTGTCCGGGTGCTGTATGTGCACTAGTACATGCCAATGGAGATCCTGGAGTCATGCTTCTGGCAACTAGACTCGATGGTTGAAAGTTTGTACTGGGAGGATTGCAAAGCAAGAACATCGTTCAAGACCTTGAGGTTACCATGCTAGGAGAATGACATGTTAGAGACAGACTAGGGTACATTTTCGAGGAGCCCTTGGTTTTCAGGGGATAGCTGTGACCTGGCCAGTAAATGAATTCAGCTAATGGTGCACCTCTGAGTGCGCTACCATTGCTCTCCAAGAAAGCGGTCCCATCTATTCCCTTACTCGTACAAACGATGTGCACCACCGGGGCCACAGCCGTTAGGTGTGAGGGATACAGTTACAGGTGTAAGCCACAATTAACTTCATGGAGAACTGAACTGAGCCCAGACTTGCCGACATTTGTAACGAGAACCAAAAGCAGAGTGTAACCCTTATGACTGGACGATGTATATATTAAGGGACTGTTGCTCGGGTTGGCAGACTTCTGCGCCAGTGAAATATCAGCTTCCTCACTTATGAGAGGGATAGCCAACACAATCCAAAACATTTCGTCTGATCTTCCAAAAGAACTGGATATACATAGAACCAAACAATTCTGGATCTGGGATAGGAGGTAAACTTGTCTCAACGATATAGAATGCGTACCTGCTCATAGGTGATAAGAGTCTCTCTTGAAGAGGGAGAGTGTGGAATGCCAGCTTAGGTGAGGAGATCAGGGCATAGGATTGGCGTTGGATTTACATGAATTGCAGGAAGATAACTAGAAATGCTATATTTAAATTGATCAACTACAAATGCAAACATATATATGACTCCCAAACTCATGAATAGAATTTATTTGGCTTGTGGTGCTGCCTGCCCCAAATGCGTAACAAACCTTGGTACTTAACTTACACCTGTGGCGGGATTCGAGGGGAATACAAAGATTTCGGCAAGAGATGATACAAAACTGACTGGAATCGTTTTTGTGTCGAATGCGGGCCCGTTCTTCCTCAAATTAGTCCCACGCAAAAAAAGGGACCGATTAATGGCTAAAATCGTGCTAATTGTGTTGATCCTGAAAAAAGAGAATTGTGATATAGTGGAAGAGACAAGTAGCGCCAGGGTTTAAATCATGGGAACTAGCTATGGTTAAATAGACAATGGCGAAATGTGGTGGGGGGGGAGACATTTGCCGCACCAGCAGGGGGCGGCAGAACTCTGACTTGGGATGTGGCCCTGACCAATCTAGAGCAGCATATTGGGATGAAGACCACAGTAGACAGACCAAGGAAAGGATGGACGCCACCGCTGAGAGGTAACATCCAGATAACATTGTCGTTTATTTCCATGAATACTTGCTACAATGCTGCCAAGAAAGAAATCTACTTTTGATAACCAGGAAACTCGGTATGGTGGGGTTCCTATGGTTTGTTAAAAAAATACTTGTGGATTATGTGTGCGCATCCTGTCAATGAAAATGAATAAAATAAATATTACAAAAAGAAACGTTTTCACTGCAGGTTGCTTTTGGAGCCAGTGGCTTAATTTTAGGTCAAATAGGTTAATTATTTCTGAGGAGGGCTTTGACAAAGGGGTTGGTGCTGTGACCTGACCATTATATTTGGATGGGGTTGCAGCATATGGTTATTCCAATTTTATGTGAATTACATGAGGACTGCATGTGGTTATTTCAGTTCAAAACTATGCGCCCTGGCACCGAAATAGGGAATGGGAAACTAAATATTGTCTGTTAGAGGAATAGCCTCAAGTACCATTAATTCGTACTAAATGAGTGACTGCCTTAGTGCCAATATCAGCAACACTCCCCATCCCCCATACAGCAATCTCCTGAAGAAATAAACAGACAAGACACCTTTTTTCGTGGAGAAAATTGCTGCAGGTTTATTTGCATACCAAATATGCCAACATGGTGGGTTATCTTACGGCGATCCAAGGGCAGGCAGCCCCTCCGCCGCCTGCCCCCTGATGAGCCAAATTACACCGTGGCCTTAGCCAATCGGTGTTTACCAATTTTGGGGGAGAGGTTAACCCCTCCCACCGGTGGACCGCCAGTCCACCCCATTACTCCCGCCCCGAGGGGGCGGAGCGTTCCAGGCAACCCCCGGTTGCTCAGGTTTACAACCGCCCGTAGGACTAACGGGGCGCCGTCACTCCTCCAGGGTCCAGCGCGAGGACTTCCTGGGGATATTTGGCATTTGCACCCTTTGTGCTCCTGAAGAGGGTACCCCTGAGTACCTTTCAGCCTCTGGATCGCCCTGTAACTCCGCCACAGCTCTGGGTGTGGCCACCGTCACAACCAGGGCCCCCCACCAAGGCCGGCATTCTTACCTACATCCTGCTGATTCCAGGGTCTCCCCCAGGTCCAGCAAGAACAAGTCCCTGCCCACTCTAGACAGGTGAACCCCATCTTATTAAAAACGCCCTGTGGACTTGGCATGCAGCAAGCCATGCTTGATAGAGCCAAACCCCCTCTGTTCAGTGAAATTTTTGCATGGCACTGTTAGCTCTCCTGCGCAGGGTTTACACGGCCTCCCCTGACCGGGCTCCTCGCGCCACCTAAGCGCGGGGTTGTCACTGGCCACCATAACTCACCTGTCCCAATTGGTTGCTTAACTTACACATGGAGGATTTTATTTCTTGCAACAGATCCCTCCTCCCCCCAGAGAGTCAGGTCATTGCCTCGCCCAGTCCCCACCAGGCAAGTTCATGCCCCTCTAGACAGGTAGCCCAGTCCTTGCCCACTCTAGACAGGTGGTCCCTATCCTCTACCAAACACCCTGTGGACTTGGCATGCAGCAGACCGTGCCTAATAAAGCTAAACCCTTTTTGTTCAATAAATGGGTCATGGCATTGTTAACTCTCCGGCGTGAGGTTTCCACGGCATCCCTGGACCGGGTCCCTAGCCACCATAAACATGGGGTTATCTCTGCCACCATAACTCACATGCCCCAATAGGTTGCTTCCTACACATGGTGGCCTCCAATTATCACAGCAGTGCCCTCCTACCCAGGAAAGTCCAATCATTGCCTCCCAGGTGTATGCCCAAAATGTTGGGAGGGGAGACACCCCCCCTAGTCTGTGCCGCAGCTTCTTCAGCAAGCTGTTCCAGCGCATGCCTGGCACCCCCAACCAAATTAGCTTAGTGGAGGAAAAACCCATACCTCCATTTCCTGAATTCCGTCCCTCGCGCCACTCTCCAGACGCATGGAAGGCCATTCACCCAGACCCTTGATCCTGGTAAAAAGGGAAGAGCCAGGTTGCTAACACCCTTGATTGAGCACTGCACCCCATCCTATACCACTACTCAGGCTTGCTCATAACTTCAACAATAACACTACACCCCCTTACCTCTGGTGCATCACAGGGGTGCCTTTGGTATACTCAAATTCGCCTGTGCATAATACACTTAACCTGTCTTCCGGCCACTCCCCTGGGTGGCTAAGGACGGGTGTACCTTATAAACATTGGGATTCCCATCGTCCCGCCTGCATGATGCGCTCAGCTGACAAGCCCGCCCAGAACGCTGTGTTTGCCGCCCCAGCACAAAAGAGTGACTGCAAAAACGCCTCCCAGGACCCTCGTTGCCTGACATATTTAATCATGCCTTCATTACCCTTTCAACCCGAAATAGGGAAGTTGAAGCCTTTTAGTGCTTAATACCTTGTTATTCCAACTATGGGACAGCAGCTCCCTTGCTAGATGTCAGCTTCCTCCCTGCCTATCTCACTGGCTATCCGGGCAGGGACTGTTGTTTAACTGACGCAAACTGTAACATGCCCCCGGGTCCGGTGTGCCCCCGCTTTACTGAGTTGGACCAGATCTATGCATAACCCTTTTCTGATTGCCCGACCATGGCGAACACATGAATGGTGTCAAGTCCGGTTTGAGGGACTGTTCGTATTGTGCCCCCTATTGCAGTCACTGCACCCTATAAGGGTGACAACTTACACCGCCCCTCAGGCTACCAAGTTCAATTTCTTATCCCCAGAATTGCTAGCCCTCCACAGAATAAGATCTAGGTACGGTTTCCCTTCAGTTGCCTTGTAATTCCCTCAGCAGAATGTCCTGGCAAGGCAACCCAATAGCCTGATCAACGTAGGTGGCTGTCCTACTCTGACGTGTAAAGGCTCAACCCTCAGAAGAGCTTAGGCACGGTGTGAGCTATTAGGTACCTAACATGTCTCTTCCCCCTGGAAAGATACAACAACGCTTCGGTTTTGGGAACCTCACTAAGCACAACAAATACCTAGACCTACCCTTAGAGAGGTAGCAACCCCTCAGCCTCTGAAACTCGTAATGAGAACAGCTGGCTGAAGCCGCGGCTAAACTTCAATACCATTGTTTTGCGCTCGGGCCTGTCGAAAGTAAATGTTATTCCATTATAACTGTTGTGCAAGATCCAAAGCCATTGGCTCTCCATGTGTTTGTTCCCTGTCCTTACCGCGTGGTGAATAAAGCTTGCCAACTGTGGTTGACAGGATATTCCAAACCTAACCTGGGCGTATTTGCGCACCTTCACCCCGAGGGACATCCTGTCACTAAATAACAGGTTATCATTGTACCCAACTCGAAGGTACTCATTTTATCGGCCTCAGGAGGGAAAAAGTCTGAGGGGGGCGGGACACTATCTGATGGGATGGTCTTAGCAAAAGGTTGCCCCTAAGTACTTTCACTATGTCCTTTGCTTAGTGGTCATGTGTGCAAAACCTGTCTCCTTGAGTGCGTGGCTTGCTAAATACCTTCCTGCTAGCATAAAATCCGGATGCCTTACCAATACCAACCAAAAGAATGCGTGCCCCGGTAGCCTTTCGCCCCTGTATGCTGGCACCTCTGTCTTCCTCCTAGCGCTGTCCCCGCACTTGGCGCGGCTGAAGCCCATACTCCATCTGGGTTGCCTGGGCATCTTCCCTCGCCCAAGATGCCACCATCGTAGCACGGTTCAACTCCCAGAAATCGCAGGCAGATCCCATGCAAGATAAATAAAACACAGAAAATAAGTGCACTCTCCAAATGGCCTAGGAAAAGCTCACCTGCCCGCTTAATTCTTTGCTTCGTAACCCAGGTTTCCTCCCTTATCCCTGCACCAAGTCGAGCCCCCCCCTACAAGGGGGACCCCGACCCTATGGAAGGGTAACGCTCATCCAGTGGTGCAGCACCTAGGGGGGGTAATGAAAGAGTGAGAAATGGGCGGCAGGTGTATTGAAGGTAACTGGAGGATGTATGGATATTGCAGGTCTTGTACTATGCCGTGCCTTCTTAAAACTCGCATTAGATTCACGATATGGATACAACAAGGAGCTCTGCCCCTGAAACGGCCCACGTAATTCGAGACCCGGGCAGGAAGGCACACGACCGGCCCCAATCCCTATAACCTACATCGGCCCAGCTGTGCCGCAAAGACCTCACGGATTCCGCACGTACAGTGCTTAACCTGTATAAACTATCTGCCAGGACTGCGTCCGGCGGCCACTTCAGTTGCACCACACATAGCTCCTGCCGCGCTGCCCAAGCATATTGACATCACAACTACTGACCCTGACACTGTGCAACTATCTGCCAGGACTGCAGTCAGGCGGCCCCTTCAGTTTGCCCCACACATTGCTCCTGCTGTGTTGCCACTCCTAGTAACCTCACAACTCCTACCCTGACAATTGTCCAATTGTGACAATACAGACTATTCCAGGCCCTGACGGCTATAAGAATGGCTTGGGCAGCGGGCACTAGTAATTTCAATGTGATTGAATTACTCAATGCCTGTTGTAGTGGTCATCTCTAAAACTTAGACAGACAGCGCCAACTGGTGGCAGACTGTCACCAGCTCCGGAGGTGATCAATAAATGACGGTGCCGCGCACCAGGAACCACCCGCTCACATTTAGCCCCGGTAGACTTGATCCTGCTGATTAGCATTGGTAGATCATTGCGGCACTTTTGGAAGTCCCGGGTTGACTTTCTCACCATGTGGTTTTTCCTAAACGGGCTGGAACTTAATCCCGGGTTCAAAACTGTAAAGGGGTATCCCTGTGCTTATATTGGCAGGGGTGAGCGTGATTGAGTCCCTCCCCCTGCAGTAACAAAATCAATTGTATATCCTTGAGCTGATCTGTTGATGAGTGAATGAAATAGTCATCAAGAACCTCCCCATGTCATTCCAATTCAGAGGCAGACGACCGTGGTTGCATTTTATCCCCTTCTTTTCCTCCGAATGTTTGGGCTCTCCTTCGGGTTTTTCTTCCCTACCCCTTTGTACGAACATCCACGTCAGTGAGACGCTCTGGAATTTTACAACCCCACAAGGTGACCAACAATCTATCACAACTTGACCTATTTGGTGTACACATATTAAAGAATTTTTTGTTGTTGTCCGCACCATACAACATTCTAAGCTGGGTGATATATAGGAACGGCATGATATCTTTACAGGATATTTGTATTGTTCCTAATGTTCTTATTTGTGCCCCTACAGTGAACATAACTGTGGCCCAATAGCTTGTATGTGATGCACATGATACACATCTAAATTGTAACAAGACTTTAAGCGCCCTGCCGGCCAAATCCCGGTACGCGGCGAGGCAGCAGCGGCGAATCGCACCACCCCTCCCCTAGCTGAGGACCAGAAGGGTTGGATAAAGCCATGGACACCCCAGGATTCGTCATTTGAGGGGCATAGTCCTGTTCATAAATACCCCATTCTTCTACACTTCATTTGTATGCCAAGCTTCCCTCTCATAAACTTCCACTGATGTCCTTGTTATCATGTACCACATCACGTTTCATGAGTGTATTTTGATATGACGCAGCATGCAAGTGACCAATGCACGTTCCAATATTCGATTTGCACTACCAGCAGTGCTCTTCAATTCACTATTGTTAGGAAAATAACTTCATAAAGTCACGGTTAATTGGTCGGTATGTCAAGCACACCACAAAGCTCTTTTCCCTTGCTGAGGTGGTTTAAAAGATAGCATATACAGGGTCAACAATGCTCTTAGCTGCATTTTACTTACCCCCGACAGACCGCCCATACAGGCGGAAGACGGAAACATTTTAGCGAACAACGCAGAAGCGCCCGGACTGCTGACCAATCCTGCGTGCCAATTGTAATGGCGAAAGTGTCACCCATGGTTGTTGAACCGGAACATTATTACCTGAAATTAGGAACATGTCCGCCAGGCGCATCGATAGATGTGTGAAACTCGGGGTTTTACTTTGCTTCCTTCTCTTATGATCAGTGTTCTGTCACGCTGTGGCTGGTCACTGCGGCCTAACCGGAAGTGAGGGATCTCCCTCGGCACAGCGCATAGAATTGTCCCGGGGACCCCACACAGCCGACTGCAGGCGCCAAACCGGCAAAACGGTCACTATTCTACCACTAGCTTGCGCTTCGAGCCTCACCTGTGCCGTCTCTAAGCTCTATAACTAGTGAATCTGGCTCTCTGCGTCACGTGACTGCCCACCCGTGCAGTGGCTGCTTTGCCGAGGGGGCTCCGCGGACGCTGTGCCGCGCCTGCCAGCCAGGCGCCATCAGGGGGTTTGAAAATACTCATTTTACACAAAGCTGTGTTAAACCCGCGTTTTTTATTTTGCTTCTTTCCCCTTTAATCAGTGTTCTCCCTCATTCCTTTGTGCACTGATTGGTGCAGTTTTGTATAGCGCGAACCCGACCAGCAGGTATTGGAGCGCTTTACATGAGGACCATTTACATTACACACGGACCCGGTCAAATCTATTTATTTATTGGACACGGGGAGATTAAGGGATTCGCCCAGAATCACAGGTTTGCGTGCCCCCGCCGAGACTTGAACCAGAGCTGGAGCAGACCAGGTCCGGGACACGAGCGGGCTGCCACAGAAACAGGCCGGGAGGGGGGGGTGGGCGAGGGACCCATGTGACCGCCCGGCTCGAACGCCCCACCGAAATTCCGTCTCACTGGGAGACCCCAAACTCACTTACTTACTAATGCTTAGAGCATTAGTGGACTCCTGGGCCTCGCTGTCCAAAATGGGACCCGGCCCAGACAGGATGTGAGGCCACAACAACACTTTTCAGCTGCCAAGTGTTGCCGGGCAGGCCGGCAGAAAACCAATCAAAATACAGATTACCTTAGTCAGCCTTTGCCCACACTAGGCCCCTTCCATGCTGCCGGCAATCAATCAGGATGCAGAGCATCAGTGTAGACTCGAGGACCTCTCTGTCCATGTGGGACCTGGCCCAACAGGAAGGATGTGGGGCCCCAACATGAACAAGTTACATGGATCTCTTCAGCTGCCTAATTAAGAGTCACACAGTCAGCTGACTCACACGCAGATAGGCACCATTTGGGCATTAAGCCTCCGGCTGAGGCACAGTAGTCTCACATCGGCATGGCCGGCAGCTAGGCTGCTGTAGTGTTTATATTTCCAAATCTAGTCTCTCTCAACCCTAAATTACCCCAAAGTGGTCCACTGCGGCACAGAGCTGAGCTGCCTTAGCCTAAGTAAAGGACAGTTGGAAGTGCTGGCTGGTCGACGGTGAAGTGAAACTAACGGCGGCAGACAAGGCAACCTCAGCCTGTGAGGCACACACTTGGTCACAGCCCGCATGCAGCTTCGATCCTGCAGCAATGATGCCCAGGGCAGGACTTCACGACCGACACCGGCTGCGGGCAGCTGGTCGCACGCTGCCACGCTGAAAAGCAAATTGTAGAGCTAGAGGCTGCACACACTTGGTCACAGCCCGCCGGCAGCCTCGAGCCGCATATGAAAAACAATTTGCTGCACTAGTTAAAATTTTGGGAGATGAAGACGGGGTTTGAAACCTTAATCAACTTAACATTCACCCATAATACATTCTGCAAAGTCTGGCTGAAAATTTTAGAACAGAAAATTTAAAATAAGACACAACCATGCCCAGGGCGAAACTTCGCGACCGGCACTGCAAGCAGCTTATTGCACGCTGCCGCTGAAAAGCAGAGTTCTTAACACACTCTGCCCGGCTGGCTGCAGAGCACTATCTCACTTACTTGCGATGACATGAGCCACAAGGCTTTGATAATGTTTACCGCAGTGGCGTGACAGCCGGGCCGCACGCCGCCTTAGAGTCCAGTCCTGGCCGAGCCATCTTGCGGCCCCTCGCATCGGCCGCCGTGCCCTTTGGACATACCGGCGGTCATGCGACAAACGGCCGCCCGGTACAATCCAAACAATGCTGGGCACCACGTGCGGGGAGCTGCGGCTGGCACTCCCTGTCATGGCACCTCTCGGGGGTCCAAGCTCTGAGCGCCCGTAAACACCCTGTAGTGCCAGATCGAGGTGGGCCCGCGTCCTCCTCAACCATCGGGCAGACCCCCACCTTACTGCGGCACACTGTGCGGCAGCCCGGTGTGCACCATGCAGCCGGGGCATAGTCAGGCCCGACCCGTGACCGGGCAAGGCCTCCCCCCACGTGATGCCAGCCAAGTGTTGTGAGCAGCTCCCTGTGCCCGGACGGGGCGTCCGACTGGAATGTGGCCGGTAGGGGGTCGAGATGTCCAGTACAGGGGCATGGGGCAAAATTTAAAGCGGCTCCGGACCCGACACGACGGCCACGTCCGGACTGCGTGACCACCGCCGGAACATAGCTCCCTGAAGGGAGAGCCTCCGCAGCACTCGCTGCACCCCCCACGCACCCAGATACCCCTACGGGCCATAAGCTACCCCAGGGCCGGAGACCTAGTCCCGGGGGGAGGCCTCAGCGGGACCCACTGCCCCCCCCTCCATGACCGGCCGGGACCCTGAACCCCATAGCGGGTGAGGGAGGGAACCCCAAGCGCTTGCTGCCCCCCTCCCACGCGACAGACCCACACGGGCCGAGGGCACCTGCTACCACGTGGGCCCCCAGCTGGCGCTGCCTCTGTGCCTCACCTCGCCCCCTGAGAGAAGGGGGGAGAGTCTCACTTGCCACTACCCGGTTCCGTCCAGGAACACACAGTGTCCGCGCGGGGCCAGGCCAGCACCGGCGGAGCTGGCCTGCGCTCGATGAGCACTGTCCTACCCCCCCCTCCCTAGGACGGACCGCCGAAAAGGCCAGGCCGCCCTGCCCTAGATACTACCCTGATAGGGAGATCGGGCCGGGGGAGGGGACTAATTGCACTCACCGCGTACAGAAGCACAGCAGCAGCTCACGCGAAACGTCTAAACGGCGTCAAGGGTAGTGGGAAAGAGGACGCCAGGTGGGCGGGAGAGGTACTTATGCCTCAACCCCTGCCCACTCCTGCCCGGAAATGACGCGGGCGCGCGGACCCCTAGGGGGTCCCCCTAACACTGGGCTGCCTCGTGTGCCCTCATGTGGCACTAAGGCGGCCGCCCTCTTAGGAGGGTCCCCTTTGTGGACCGCTGGCAGCCAACATTGCATCTATGCATCCAGGATACACAGTAGACAGGGTTAGGGAAAACAGCAGGACCTTTGCCAGATTCGGGGACTTGGGCGTCATATCCGTCTGCCCCATGATTACTTGGCTCTGGAGGTTTCTGGATCCTTGTACGCAGTGTGCAAATGTTGTCCTTATGCCAGACAGCTTTACAAATCAGGTACCCCGCTCGGCGAAACCACACTTCGAAAATGACCAGCGATGTCTTCAAAAAGTGCGTTATGCAGATATGCAGTGGATCACATCCAGGCTAATTATTTCAACCCGTTTCTTTACTCCATTCTTTTTTTATTCTTTAGAAAGGCATGTTGTCCATTAAGTGTGTATAGTATCTGCCTCTATTTGATGGGCTCCGAATGAACTTTCTTTCAGCCTAGAGTAATACTTGATTGTCTCCTATGCATGCGACGTTTCCACATTAACGACTACCCACTGTCGCGGTCTCGTCTGTCACATCAGCATTACCGCTTAAGTCTCCGCAGCAGCCATCTCTGCTACGTCTGAAAGGAGCACAGTGGACAATGAACCCTCCTTCTAAGTGCATTGATTGGGTTGGTTCCTGCTCACCTACCTGTTCGCACTATGGAATGTGGGTGCTATTTCTCAATAAACTGTTTTTCACTGAGCTAGTTTCATATAAAGCAATTTTTGGAAGCATTATCTGAATGAAGTATTTTGGTTAGCTGTTATTGATGGTAAAAAAAAGCAACCTATTCCAAGGATCTTAGCGGTGCCGTTTGTATAAAGAGACGGCAAATAGGCCCTTCCGTGTGTTCTGAGGTTCTGATCACCCTTATGTATTTTCTCTAACAGTAGATCACCCACACCTCAGGGGTGTTCCACGTAGGTCAACCAGGGATGGATCATTCAGCCATTCAGGATAACCAACGACTATGCAAATGAGTTACATTACGTTTCATTGTACATAAATATAGCTTATGTCAATATCTTGGAAATATGGCTCTACACTGGAGGCCCTGCGCTCACTGAGAAGCTTCATACCAACAGACAATGAATCAGTAATGTTCGCTTGATTTGGTGGGTCTTGGCTTTTGAACAGGTCATGAAATGTACGGGACCAGCGCTTAGTTTGTAAAATAATAAGTTCCAGGGCCCAAGATATTTCTGAGGAGGCCACTGCAGATTTCCCCACCTGCGGTCTCTGCCAGCACTGCCAAATACCGGCATCAACAACATTCACTTGCCATGACAGTCCTATAAATGTTACAATTTGGACTGTGCTAGGTGAACCAAAGCTGCAAGAATGGCCTGAGCACCCTGATATTATTATCTTTTATTCATATTGTTAAATACTTTGCTCGTGCGCTTTTTAAGAAAAAAATAGTCTGAGAGCGCCACCATGTGGTGAACTGCTATAAATATGTGCCGATGGTTACGAAATAAGAGCCGGTGCCGAGCAAGGCAAACACCTAAACAAATTAAGCACTGCAGGGAACATTCCCAGAGTTTACTAAATGAACGCAACACCTCAGGCACTTTTGCTATAGGCCACTTTTCATTTGCCGGAAATGTAACATGTTTGCCTTCTCTGGGGTACTCAGTTGTATTTTCCAGCAGGAAGCTTTTCACCAGTGGCACGAGTGCATTGATTGGTTCCCGCTACCACAACTGTTTCCCTCCTCCCCTCTTTGCCTGACACCATAACCAGCATTCGCCCTTCTAGCTGTCATCACTAAATGATCATCTCAGCCAAGAAAATACATCATCTTCAAGTAAGCCGAAGAGCTTACTTCCTGGGTGCACCCTCCAAGATGATCTAAAGGGAGCAAAGTATCCCAGGCGCACACCCCTTCATAGAGGCATAAGGAAGTTCACTACAAATGTGTGTGCATTTGCCAAAAGGATAGCAGTGCCGACTTACCCCATGCTGTTATATGTCAGGGCATCACAGGCTCTTTAAAGTGGATTCTGTTCTGTTATAAAGCCTTGTGTTCATTTTTATAGGTACTACTATACCTTCCTTTAAAGCGTATGATGCCTCACTCCAGTTGATTCTAATAAATCTTAAATTTGTTCATTAAAAAAAGTCAAGCACATTCCATTGTGCATTATTTTAAACATCCTTAGTTGAAGACAGGCAGAGGCTGATAATAGAAACCGTTCGGTACAAAGATAGCTTACGCCTTCAGTTCTGTCAGTGAGGCTGTCCTGCAATACACAATTCTTTGGGCGTGGAGTGGTCTGCGGGGCTGGTGGGTGCTCCACAGACAGTCAAGTCCTAGGGCCTCCACACTGCACCTGCACACAATGACGGCTGCTTTGCAGCGAGGCAGACCAGGAAGTCAAGGGAGAGCGGCTGCTGAGAGCCTCCAGCTCTGTGGTGCCTGGACTATGAATGTCCGCCCACCCTAAACTCCTCCGAGCCCCTAATGAGGGTCCTGAGCTCAGGAAGACTTCCTCGTCCATGTTCCTGCCCCTGTTTCTAGCCGCTGGAGGTGCAGTGCTAATAAGCCATATTAGATGAGCACAAATCGCTTCTTCGCGGGCACTGCCTGTTAGTACGCACACAACGTAACACTCACTCCTCCCCAGTTCTGACACCTTTCCGCCCCGCTGGGCCCAAGAACTTACGGAGTCAGGTTATGTTGTCCAAGGCATAGACTTTTTATTCACATCAAAACAGATGATTCACCACAACCATTACGAGAGTAAAAATATTCTACGTGGATATAAATCATTATTCACAGCATCAGTCTTTAGCGACATCCACATGTCAAAAGCAGTAAGGATATGAGACACGACATTACAGTTGAACTTCAGCTTGTCCTTACATTTCAATTTGAATTTGGCCGACTCGGCCGACCCAGTCAGCTGCGCGCATTGTGCCAGCAGGCCTCAACGCGCTACAGCAAAGAGTTGCATATTACGAAAGTAAAAGTCTTCTACTTGGCTATATCACTATTGACAGCATCAGACTTTAGCGACATCCACATGTGAAAGGCAGTAAGGAATTTAGGCACGACATTACAGTTGAACTTCAGCTTGGCCTTACATTTCAATTTGAATTTGGCCGACTCGGCCGACCCAGTCAGCTGCGCGCATTGTGCCAGAAGGCCCCAACGCGCTACAGCAAAGAGTTGCATATTACGAGAGTAAAAGTATTCTACTTGGATATATCACTATCGACAGCATCCGACTCTAACGACATCCACATATGAAAGGCACGACATTACACTTGCACTTCCGCTTGGCCTTACACTTGAATTTGAATCTGGCCGACTCGGCCGACCCACTCAGCTGCGCACATTGTGCCAGCAGGCACCAACGCGCTACAGCAAACAGTTGCATACTTGCAATCCAGGGCACCGCATAGCGCACCGGCCCACCGGGGTACCTGAACACAGGCAGCCTCCCCAAGATTCTATTCAGTCCTAACGTAGCGGGTTAGAGCAGTAGAGTCCAGGACCACCAGCAGGTCAGTCCCCTCCCCACCTACCCTCTGCACACATCCGTCCTACCCCCTCCTGGGGACCATCCAGTCGCTGAACCTTCATTGCTGTGCATGCCCCTTTGCTGTTATCTGTCAGCGCTCCGCCACAGGGTGAGAAGCTCCCTGGCGCACTCGCCCTCCCCCCCCTGGCGCTGACTGTGCTCCACAATAGCCCAGTATAGTCTGGATAAAGAGCTCCTGCCCTTCTGCTGACCAAATGCACCCCATCCAAATGGAACAACTCCTTTTTTCGTGGCCGAAGCCAGTTGTGCCGAATTGTGCCCATTGAGGCACCGGCTAAAATTCTTTTGCTCGAATGGTTCAGCTATTTTTAAAATTCGTACATGGCCTTCACCAGAGCCCCCCGAATCCATACCGCCTGCGGTATGACTACCGACCGCCATATTGACGTTGCCGGTAAGTATTGTCTAATCATAGACATGGCTGCGAACAAGTCCTCCCTCACACCTCGCCTGCCCCTTGGTAACATATTGTTCCCGCGAGCGAGAATGACTAAAATCAACGGCGGGGAACTGCTTTCTGCTTTGATTCCATTGCTTGTTCAAGCCGACCAAACAGATCCTGCATTGTGAGACCTCCCACCCCAATCCAGGCAGTCCAGTCCCAAAATTAAAGTTCTTGTGAAACCCCTACTATTATCTGCCATGAGGAGCTTACCGGCTGTGTCGCCCTCCCCTGCCTGCCACAGACCCCTGAAGACTGACAGTATTTCTTGATTATGTGATAGGCCTATTATTTTATTTACTAGAATTCCCACAGGGAGAGCAGCTTGGTCCCCCAGTTGCAGCCTGACAACCCCCCAAAATATCAATGTTCCTGTAGGCCTGATAGACTATTTTACCAAGGAAGATGCGAATTATCCTCTCCGTAAATGTCTGCCTTTCTACGGAGGACTTGAGACAACCCTATATTCCACAATTTCCCTTTGAACGGTTGGTCATCAAACCGTAGCCTCATCAAGCATCATCTTAACATCAAGTGATAAATTACCTGGGCCAAGAATGCTCCCCAAAATGCGGGTTTGGCAGCAAAGGTCAAGAAATGGTGTGCTGTTCTGGAGTCCAACTCCAATGCTCCCTATCCCAATGTAGAATCCATCCCCTCCGTATTCCCATTACCCTCCATCTTGGAGGAAACGACCCAACTAGGGCCTCTAATAACGGATTGTCCCAGCCCGTGTGCCTGGAGCCCCACGCAACACCCAAAGAACATCTACTGAGCATCACGAGTGAGGACAGAAAAGTGTGGAACCACCTGCAGGTTAGCCCCCTCTCTCGGCCGCCCGGAACCCAACAGGCTCTAAGGTGTCCTTTCTGCCGGGAGCCCTTGCTTACGCCGTGCTATTCAGTATCCTGCGTGAGTTGGAGATATTTCCTTAGATCTACAGCCTCCCCCTGCTGACTGAGGTTGCCCCTATGTGGGGGTTGGTGCTTGTCCATACACAGGACAGACCAATGGCAAGATGTCCTCGCGATGGTGTGATATGCTGGTTAACTTATGATAATATACCGCATGGTGTGTAATTACCCCGCACCCGAGATGAAGCCTATGAATACGGAACCTTATCACCACCTCTACCAAGCGGCCTTTAGAGAGGCTGGACCCATTGTCTAATCGAACTGACACACCACCTCCTTATCTTATCTTATCTTAATTGTGACTTATAGAGCGCTCGTTCACCGATTGGTTTCATGGCGCTGGAGACTAGGTAGGTGCCAATCCGGAACAGTTTATTCATAAGCTTGTGTGAATAACCAAGTTTTAAGAGATTTTCTGAATAGGAGCAGATTGGTGCTAAGTCTAATTTCCAGGGGGATGGAATTCCACAGGCGTGGGGCCAAAGTCGCAAACCTGCAGCCCCCTGACGTTTCAGTTTAAAGGTGGGTATTGTCAAAAGGTGAAGTTGAGCTGAACGAAGATTCCGAGTGGGGGTATAACGAGAGACAAGATTGTCAATGAATTTTGGGCTATGGCCGTTTAGGGATTTAAACACCAGACATCCGACTTTAAAGGCACATCGCTGCGGAATAGGGAGCCAGTGCAGCTTCCTAAGGAGGGGTGAGGCGTGCTGCCATCTGGGCTGATTATGTATCATTCGAGCCGCTTGGTTCTGCACCAGCTGAAGTCGTTTGGTGAGGCCAAGTGGCAGTCCCAAGTAGATGGCATTTGCGTAGTCCAGACGAGACAGCACAAGAGCTATTACCACTTGGACCAAAGCAGCGTGGGACAGAAACCTACTTATTTTCCTGATTTTTCGAAGTTGTAGGAAACAGGCAGAGACCACTGTGCCAACATGTGCTTTTAAGGACAGGTCGTTGCCTATTGTAACCCCTAAACTTTTTACTGAGGTTGAGGGGGTAGGGGGAGGTCCCAGATTATTAGGCCAATATTGTGGACCCCATGGGTTGCAAGCTCCCCCTGTCAAAATTAATTCAGTTTTGCTGGGATTAAGTTTTAAATGATTAAGATTCATCCATTGCTGGATGAAAAGCATAATAGATTGAAAATTGTTTATAGAATCAGGGGAGTTATCAATTGAGAACATGAGTTGGAGGTCATCTGCATAATTGAAAAGGTTCACCTTCCTTTCTTTCAAAGATCTTATCAATGGGCATAGGTAGAGGTTGAACAAATGTGGTGAAAGCGAAGAGCCCTGGGGGACCCCGCAAGTTGTTTTTAGTTTAGGGGCAGTGAATTGGCCAATACGGACTGCCTGAGTGCGATTTACTAAGAAGGAATTAATCCAGCTAAGGGCTAGACCCTGAAAGCCAGCCTCTCTGACACGGTCCACTAGAATGTTATGGTCGACCGTGTCAAATGCAGCTGAGAGGTCAAGCAATATCAGGGCCTGATGAGTGCCTCTGTCTGCATTTTCACGTAGGGAATCCAATATTGCCACAGTCACAGTTTCAGTGGAATGGTTAGGCCGAAAACCGGCCTGACATGGATCAAAGAATCCCGTCTGTTCCAAGAAGTTAGATAAGCATTTTGCCACATGGGCCTCTAGTAGCTTAGCCATATAGGGGAGCAGAGAGATGGGACGATAATTTGCTAGTGTCTGGGGGTCAGCACTTGGTTTCTTTAGTAGGGGGACTACTATGGCTTCCTTAAAAGCCTTGGGGACGCAGCCCTGGGACAAGGATTGATTTAAAAGGGCAAGAACTGGGTCTGGAAAGGCCATAAAGGCTGCTTTCAAGACATGAGGGGGCAGTGATCCAAAGGAGAGCCAGATTTAACTTTAGCGAGTAGATTATTCAAGGTCTCTACATCAATAGGTAAAAGGAGTCCAGAGAGTGGGGGTTCCTAGGTGAAGACGGGGTAATATCATGTGGGAGCCTGTATGGGATGCTGGCTTTAATATCATTAATCTTATCAATAAAAAATGTATTCAAAGAATCACACAGGGCCTGTGACGGCTTGGGTTTAATTAGGACTCTCTCAGGATTTGATAATTCATCAACAATTGTGAATAATTCCTTAGCTTGATTATTAGAATTGAGAATTCGTGTTGAGAAATAAGCTGCCTTAGCTGCGGAAATGGCCTTCTTATAATCATGTAAGGCCCGGACATAAATAGTTTTTCCTGTTTGGGAGTAATCCTGCCTCCACTTTCTTTCCAGTTGACGAAGGGAGCGTTTTTGAGAGTTTAAGTCAGGGGAAAACCATCTCTGAGCCTCATGTCGGCGGGTAAAGCTGATTTGTTTTAGTGGAGCATGTATGTTACTAGCCGCAAGTAACCAAGACGAGAAAGATTTTTCGTATAGGTTAACATCAAATGTGGGACACGGAGCTGTGTTAATTAAAGTAGCGATAAAATCGTTGTTATTAATGGAGAGCCATTTTCTCGCCATTCTTCCTCCTAGAGTGGGCACTTTCCCTGTGTAAAAGTATTTTAAGGAGAATTTTACCAAGTGATGATCAGACCATACACAAGGCATGATAGATGGAACTGATATCACTAAGTTGGCAGTCCATAGTTGATCTAGGATGTGGCCTTTTGAGTGGGTAGCTGAGGAGATTTGTTGAGTAAGATTCATATTTTTTAATAAATCTGTCAACTCGATGGATTGTGATCCTCCTTGAGGGTCATTGGCCCAATAGTTGAAGTCCCCAATTAGGAGAATTCTAGTATAGTTAGTGACTAAAGGTGCGATTTGTTCAGCTAACAGATGTGGAAACTGGGGCATGTACTGAGGTGGCCTATAAAGTAATATGCAGATGAACAGGGCCAAGTTAGATTCAAATTTTATGACTGCGCTGTCAGTGACGGAGAGATTAAGTGGGGTAAGGGCGGTAAAACTCAAATTTTTATGGATAATGGCCGCTACTCCACCGCCTGTCTTGCCCGATGGGCGATTAGTTTGTAGAATATAATATTCGCAGGGTAGGGCAGCTAGGATATCAGGTGAAGATTCGGGAGTGAGCCAGGTTTCTGTAACTAACAGAATGTCAGGTTGTTCAGAGTCAAGAAGGCTGAAAATTTCCAGCTGGTGTTTGACTAATGAGCGAGTGTTGAGGTATATAATTGAGATGTCTTTTTGCCCCATATTGACCTGAGTAGATAACTGGGGGCATGGGTGATGGGCGACCTGACCTCCGAAAATGAGTCTCGTGTCGAACCAATATTGAAGTGGGATAAACGTGCTAGAGTTGGACCTCCGAGTTTATAAGACGCATCGTGAAGCATTCTGAGCTCCAAGGAGGAATAGTTCAGTGTTTCGGCAGGGTGACTGGGCCCTTGGCCCGGTCGAGCGCGGACGAGGCGCAGACGGGCTTGCCTTTGGCGCGCTTCGGCGCGCTGCTGGCGCGCCCGCTGCGCACGTCCGCTGCGCTCCCGCGCTTCAACGGGCATTATAATGCCGGTAGTTTAGCTAAGCCCCTCCTGGAAGTCACGTGATCGAGACCCAGGAGAGAGGCAGGAAATTGCTGGAGCGCTCTAGTAGTCAGAGCGCTCTACAGGAAGTGAGCTTTCCCCAACCCTAATCACAGAGTGGTCACATTCAAATTCATCATGCCACTGACAGCATTTGGTGAGTAAGAACACAGTATTTATGTTAATAACAATCGAGTTTAAGAACAGGTTAAAAATCATCAATGATACAGATTTAAGCACACAGCATTAAAAACGCGCTATAACCAAGAAGCAGCCTCTCACCTAGAGTGCCCGCCCCGCGCTTCAGCCGGCGTTTTAATGCCGGTAGTTTAGCTAAGCCCCTCCTGGAAGTCACGTGATCGAGACCCAGGAGAGAGGCAGGAAATTGCTGGAGCGCTCTAGTAGTCAGAGCGCTCTACAGTGTCCCCAGGTAAGTGGCTTATCGTAGGTCTCGCTAAATTTTTTCCACTGCTTGCTACGACTAGTGCATTTCATTGGACTGGTGACACTCATTCAGACTCCTAAGCTTATTATTTCTATTTAACCCCAAGTGCTCATTACTTTTTATTGAACCTAAGTGCCCAATAATAAGAAAAATTGTGCTGCCCTTGTTTAAGGCCAGCGGTAGCTGTAGAATGTATTTATTTTCTGTTTTTTTTATTTATTTTTAATAACCTAAAGACTTGCCAGATTATGTACCCACTCAAAAAGTAATTGGGGTAAGACAACAAGCTAACCACAAGATATATATTACATTTACAATGAAACGTATCAGGCCTCAATCTATGTGAAAACAGTGCACATTAAATAAGCAATTATATAAAACTAAAACACTTATTGTTTGATACGAAATTATATTTCTTTATTATAATAATTCGATTTTTATACGATTCATAATTTCTTTATAATTTCATCGCACGTATCAAATATATACTTTTTTTTATATTTTTGGATAAATCTTTTTGTATATAAATAACAGAATAACACAGATTGTTTTTCACAAATACAACAAAACAATACTATACACAGAAAAAAAAAATTTCATTAAAAACCTAGAGAAGGAGTTATTGAACAATTCAAAGGCTGGCGGTCGATGAAAAGAAAACACGACGCGCGTTTCGGCGTTAAAGCCTTCGTCAGGTGAAAAATGTAGTCACCGATGCAGCCAAACAATCTAATCCTTGATGTTTCTCATGTCCCCACTAATTGGTCCCGCTACTGTCCTTGTGTACAGCTGACTATAGTAAGGTGGCACTGAAAGTTGTCCTAACCGCCCTTGACGAAAGGAATATATTCTGCTGCGCATGGTCATGGACTGATTATCCCAACTTGAGAGACTACCTACTAATGGCGGGAATTAGTTCACCCCCCTTTTCTATCACCCCAGCCATGTGATTAAATGTAAGCATAGGTATGAGGCTGATCCCAAACGGACCCAGACGACTATAGCCGGACCTACTTACCCTGAAGACAATTAGCCACCATTGCCACTGGCAGCAGTCGGGCAGGCAGGGAAACACATGGATCGGTCCGTTTTGGGATAATGGTAATTTAGGCAGGGACAGATTATTATCGCAGCGGAGTTGTGGTTCCCCCCCCCCCAGAAACAAACCCTGGGCTTTAGTATCAATGCTGAATGCACAACCCCGAAGGTATGAATTAATTTAGGGTCGCCCAGAGTTGGGGGCAAACCATGCCTCATTAAGAGCCCCCCCCCCCTCCTCGACACACAACAACATAATTACCGCTGCTGGGCGCGCCCTCCGCCTAACATGGCAGCCTCTGTTGAAAGCCACTGCCCCACTGTCACTCGCACCAACCAGGCCGCTCACACAAACTCGGACAGCTACCGCACCGTTATCTCAACACCCCACCCCCAGGTTATGAAAACCCAAACAGAAATACCTTGAAAATAATGCATGGCCCTCCAAATCCACTTAGCACCTATGCACTTCACCCGATACATTTCAGCGCAGTAGCTTCAATAATTAACTGTGTGCAAGCGGCACAACCCCCCATTACCCCTTGTAATGCCAAATAAAAGCATGGAAAGCCACAAACGTTATACTGGCACTGTGCTGGGTAATCCCAGGCGATGTACACTCTGATTATTATGCAGGATGCCGTAGCCACACCTCCAGCATAGACGGGGCCACCCTCTAGACCCCTTTGTTTCCCGCCGCGGCCCCGCCGACTTTATTTAATTCACATTTGAAAAGGGGGACATCCCCTGAGCACCGCGCAACAAACCGCGCCTCAAAGGCTCATCATAACACACTCCGATGCACAAACCCCAGGGTGAAGACGACGCTCCACCACCGGAGCCACACCCAACCACATACGGACTCGCCCTCAACAACTCGGCAGCCTCAAAACCAACTCCGCTTCCAAGTTCCCGCCGCGGCTCCACAAAAAGAATTTGTTGCGCGCTGCCCCTACAATCAAAATGAAAATTAACAATATGACATAAAAGAATTCACCTAAAATTAAAAAAGAAAAATGAACAATATCAAATCGGTTCATAAGGAATCGAACCCGTGAACTAGGGTTCTGAGCACCACAATATTACTTAACTGAGCTAACAGCTCGATGCTTATGAACGCTACGCCAGGCCTCCTTGAACCCACCGCGCCTCGCCTCGTTTCCGACGCTCCTGCGGCTTCCCTGGGGTCCAAGAAGACAAAGAGGATGAGACCCCTGGGACGACGCCTTAAGTAAGTTAATGTTAGGTTTCGGTTTCGTTTACGTATTGAAGACATCACCTCAACCAGCCCCCCAGAGGAGGCTCGGTTCCGTGGCGCAACTAAGGGCGCCCCTCCCCTAGGCGCGGGTGGCGCCTACTCATTACCGCCCTCCATCCCTTTCATCCACAAACTGAATCATCAAAAGCGCCCCGTCTCGGGGTGGAGAACCCGCGCACGAGCGGCTTACAGAGGACACGTGGAGATAGATTCTCGGTCCGTGTGGGTAGCAAGGCTTGAATCAAACCGGAGCGGTGCGCCGTTGCGGCGTGGACCGCCGGGCTAATCAGTGTACGCAGAGGCCACATCCGTTGTGCGGGGGCATGGAATCACCTGGAACTGGGGAACAAGGGATTTTATGCAGATTTATTTATTTATTTTATTTAATGCAGTTTCATAAAGCGCGAACTTTACCCAAAGGTGTCAGAGCGCTTTACAAAAGAACCAGGTAAGTTACAAAAGGTACACAAGATAGACTAAACAAGCTAACAAGTTACATACACACAGTTACAGGTACACAAGATAGACTAAACAAGCTAACAAGTTACATATACACAGTTACAGGTACACAAGATAGGCTGATCACGCTAACAAGTTACATATATGCAGTTACAAAGCTAACAGGTTGCATATTTATATTATAAAAAGTATGAAAGGTGTTAGCGTTAGGTTAAAACAGGAGTAAAATACATATTTACAAAGTTGACCTAATGTGAGTGCTAGATGGTAGTAATGGTCAAGAAATGGGTTGAGTTATTCGAGGAAGTGTCTTTCGAGGAGGAGAGTTTTAAGATCTGTTTTGAAGGCCCAGAAAGAGGTGGTGGCAAATGCCACATGTGGGAAACTGGAGCAGACTGGACTGCTGCTGTCCATGTCTCTGCAGGTCCCTACCCTGCGACGCTCATCAACAGCTCACCGGTGACGCAGCCGCCATCCTGGCTCAGCGCCCACCGCCCAGGTTCACCATCCTGCCTTGGCCCAGTGACGCAAATACCAGTTGCTTTAGGAGAGATGCATGTCTGAATTTGCTTTCAAGTAGGATGCAGCCGGTCTTGCTTTACTAAAGCCAAACATTAGAAGCACCAATGAGTTTTCAGAATTATCTTTGAAATCTGCTATTTTTTTTACACAGGGTTTTCAAAAGGCGACTGAAGAGGCCGAGAGAATCGCCTAAATGTGTCTATGTAGGCCCCTCCTCATGGATTCCATTTGCATACACGTATCTCTTGGAAGCATGGCTACCTCTCGACTTGCTGCAATGCGGATCTTAGTAAATAGTGGCAAGGAGGTCTGGTTTACTATGAGCAGCTCAAGAAGTCTTCTAAAATCTCCCATTTTGCAAGACATTATATTGTCCCTTTGACCCACTAATGTAAGAATGTTACATGCCTAACCGTGCATCAGGCGTGATACAGCTTGCAAATGAACACATTAACGGTGCCTACTGATGACACCGACTCAACCGAATTGTACGTTAAAGTCACAAACTGTGGCCTAAGTTGAAAAGTCACAAACGTGGCAACTTTGTGCGCTTATCTGTTTATTTTTTTCAGTATTCCAGTTGAGGTTTGAAGCTCTGACTGGGCAGGCAGATTGAGGCAGTGCGCATGGTCTGTGAGATTTAGAACCCAGAAACAAAAAGAGAGGAACTACTGGTGGAAAACAAAGTGCTTAATTCGGGATTGTGGTTGCCGGTGGGCCCACGGGCACTAATTTGTGGGCACTGCCACTTTTTTTCCCGCATCAAACACTTACCAAGTGCAACAGAGGGATAAAAACACCAAGTTGAAAGACGGAGTAAGAGAAAGACGGAAAACCGTCACAAAGGGAGATAGCAGGAGCTTGAAAAAGCCAGATAAAGGGACAGAGAGTTTCTGATAGTGGATTAAAGAGGCATGAGGTGGATTCCATACTATGCAGCCTTGGTATTTGGCACGCCAACATTTAATAGCACCGGCAGTGGGCTTCTGAGCAGAGGTTTGGGCACCGACACACATGTTGTTTTTTTTTTTTTTTACAAATTAAGGCACTGGGAAGACAGCAACATTGAAGGGCCTGTACATTGGGGAGTAGCTGTGGCTTAGTGGCTAGAGCTTTATCTCCATTTGCCTCCCTTTGTGAAATGCAATGTATGGATGGCATTTGTTTAATCCTTACTTTATGTCCACAAACATATAGATTGTCTCAGATTCCCCCAAGTAATGTGCAGTGCTAAGTTTGTGCTATAAAAATACCAAAACATACATACTACTCCCTTCAATTAATTAGCTCTTATCGTACAAACATGAGTACCTTTTCCTAAAAACAAATTAAAGGCATTAAAACTGTCATAAGGTTTCATAACTACTGATTTAAGATTGACACTTCTTATATATCAAGTTGTAGAACAATAAAGGCAACAACTCAAGTAGCTGATTTAAAAACATAATCAGTCCACTTCCTGACAAACATCCCTTCATCTATTGTTCAACAGAATTCAGGACTTCAATCATGACTGGCAAAATCAACTGGGTCAGCATCACGGGGTTAACCTATTACATAGCAGTATTAGAAGCAACAACTTAATCAACGTCAATAGAGCACAAACACAGTTTAATAAAATCCCAGAGTACGGTCTTTCCTCCTTAAAATGATTGTCACATGCAATCTGTGAGGCAGTAAGAAGCTATTCCTCCAGTCAGATAGGCTGTACTGTGGCAAAAACATAGAATGTGACATATGCACGTTAGCAATAAATGCGTGAGTGCAGGATTATTACAGTTATTATTTCCAGTAGCATGTTTTATTGCTCAACATTTTTTTTCACTAACAGTGACATCATTGGCCATGTTTTTTGTGGCATCATCTGTGACATCATATGTAAGTATATGTGCACGGCAGTGTGACGAGGTATGGCTGTGAAACTCACAGCAACCTCAGACATTTTCAGTTTTGGAGCATAATCATAATGGTCGTTTTTTTGTTCTATACATTTTTATTGGCATTTAATAAGAAAACACATACAAATAGACCAATATTGCAGAGGATCTGTGATACAAACAGAAGCTGCACACCCCAAAAACCAAAAAAAGAAACCATAGAAAATGGCAATGAAGAAATATGTAGATGAGTACAATTGATATATAGGAACCATTTTCCAGTTAAGATGCAGAAATATAAAAATCAAACATATTGTGAATGATGTGTGTTAGAAATGGGGGTCTCTAGTTGGCAGAGGTAGGTACCTTTGTCCAAATAGGAACCCTTGCTTCTAGTCAGGGTAAGGGGATACACACTTTAGATAACCCCTGTTCACCCCCTGCGTAGCTTGGCACGAGCAAACAGACTTATCCCAAAGGCAATGTGTAAAGTATTTGTACTCCGAACACACAGTAATACAGTGATAACACCACAAATGGACACCACACCAGTATATGTCCTACCTTTCACATACACTGCACCCTGCCTAGGGGGGTACCTTGGGCCTACTATAGGGGTGCCTTACATGTAAGAAGAGGGAAGGTTAAGGCTTGGCAAGTGGGTGCACTTGCCAAGTCGACATGGCAGTTAACAACTGCGCACAGACACTGCAGTGGCAGGTCTGAGATACCTTTTCAGGGCTCCTCATGTGGGTGGCACAATCAGTGCTGCAGGCCCACTAGTAGGATTTGATTTACAGGCCCTGGCACACTTCAGTGCACTTTACTAGGGACTTACCAGCAATCAAATATGCCAATCAGGGAGAACCAATTGTAATCACAATTTACACAGGGAGCACTTGCACTTTCACACTGATCAGCAGTGGCAAAGTGCCCAAAGCTTCTAAGCCAACAAAAACGAAATCCAGCATAGCATCAAAAAACCAGGAGGTAGAGGCAAAACGTCAGGGGAAACCACGCCAAAGATGCCAAGTCTAGCAATGTGAATGTAAATACTGGAAGGATAATAAGATAGAACTCAATAGGTTTGAAAGAGCTAGGGTATCATGAAAGCGGTGTCTTATAATCGCTGGGTGTGTTAGAACACTAAAGTAAGCAAGTATCTCAGAGCAATATGGAATATAGGAAGAGGGAATCGAAGTAGGCACAACGGGACCAGGGGAAGGGGGGGGTGGAAGTGGGAACTCAGCATACTCCACATGATGCAGGATGCAAGCGTGTCGAGGATCTTCAGATTAGTGTTGGAAAGGGAAAGAACGATGTCTTCCTGGACCCCACAAACTCGTCAAGGGAACACCAAACTTTGCTGGCTATTTGAGGGAGGAACTGGATGTGGAATGAGAGCTGTGGGCTCCTCTCAAGAAAGTAACCCAGGCCCACCATTGTTTTAATAGATATCGATCTCCCCTCTCAGATTCCTCATCCTGAGCACTTCGTAAGCCACAGCTTACGATTTTCAGTTATTTTAAATTGGCACCAGGAAACGCTGCTACAGTGCCAGCTGCATATCTGCAAGACCTCATCTCTGGGATTGACAATGCATGCCCATAAAGGAACCCCAGTGCCACATTTTTTAATGACTCATGGAGGCCATGATGGATAGGAAGCTGGGCAAAATAAATCAAAATTAAAACAAATATGAATCGGAAAGAATGTTAGCACAGAATGCGCATCCTCAACAAAAGAGGTTGAAGGACCATGAAATGGCCATCCCTTCTGAATGACTGTGTTCTTTTTAAGTAGAAACTTTGACTCTAGTGTGGTCCTGTCCTTGCATACATTTCTCAATCTTTGAGGGATGTGAAGGAGCATAGAAAGAGGGAGTCAAATCTTTGAAGGAAGATGGAAGCTCGAAGCCATTGCTGAAAGAGAGGAGGGTCTTAACCTTACAACCACTTTATCTTGGAAGAACGAAGTATAAGATGGCGAGGAGGAAAGTACTTACAACTCAATCACCCTTTTATCAGAAGTATTTGCCACTAGGAAGATGTAGGTATCTCAGAGAACAAAAACGCTTAAGCTTGAAAGGTGAACCCACAAGAAACATCAGCACTAAGGGCCTCATTTAGAATTTGGGGACAGTGGGGCAACTTGCCCACCAACCTGACAGTCCTCTTGCTCTATTTAGAGTCAAATGCAGTGTCATGTTTTTGCCAGCAGAAATCTTACACCGATGGCTCAACAGAATTGGGGTTGTTGGTGTAAGTACATCAGACCATCTACCCAATTTAGAGTGGACAGTCTGATGTACTTTGTACTATTCTGGATTGCCAGGCAAAGCCTGATGGTTCCGAAAAGAAAAGCACAACTTGGGAGATACCTCCCAGAGTGTAACGTACATTTGTATTTTGTTTTTCAAAAACAAATTCCATCTTTGGGAGTTTCTTTTTGGAAAAAAAAAGTTTGCTGAGTGGCCACATCACATATGGTGGCCACTCAGCAAACTTTCAGTGCCTTCAGAGGAGAAGTGGTGTTGTGGGGCGACTCCTTTGAAGGCACAGAGATCTCTTCTGAGCCGGCAGAGATTTCTAAATATGTCAGGCAATCGCCTGCCAGGGTAGCACAAGTAATGACCTTCACCACCCTGGTGGACTGCGAGTCAAAATCAAGCTAAAAAGAGACACTAAATCTAAATCCCAAGATAGGAGTACAAATACTGCAGAAGGATACAGATTTCTAAGACTCCCCAAGAATTCCTATATGTTAGGCAAACTGAATAATGAGCTATGTTCCAAGGAGCAGGAGACAGCAGAAATGGCACCCATATAACATTTCACCATCCCTATGTTGATGCTCTTAGCAGCAAGAAAAAGAGCAAATTAAAGATGGATCAACGTCCAGCAGTCAAGGGGTCAATCCTCTCAGTGGAAACCCATGAAGGAAAATTTCTCCCTCTTTCATAAGCTGTCATAGTTGAGGGGCAACTAGTGCCGATGCCCCTTCAAGAACAACAGAAGGCAGGGAATACAGATCTAAAGCTTACCCTCAATTTCTAGGCATGTAAGCTGAGGGTTCTTATTTTGCAGTGCCAAACATATGCCAGCTCTCTCTCTCTCACGAGAGAGAGAGATGATCATCTCTAGTTGGCTGAGCCCAGGTGGCATCCAAACTGCATTCTAGATGGTACAAGTATCAGGGCCTCTATAATTAATCAAGGCTAATGCGGCTGAGTCTGGTGACTACTTCTTGATCTTATGAATTAACTTGGAATGATGGGAAATGACAGGAAGGCATAATAAAGGAATAATACGTTGAAACACCCAGTAAATGTAAAAAGTGCCATGAGAGCAGCGAGCAGAGGTCTGCTCTATCAACCAAAGAGACTACATCTCAAGTTGAGGGACGTGCAACGAGACCCACTTTCAGCATCCCCTGTGACATGAAGATGCTGCTGAGTGTTTCTTGCTGTAGCTCCCACTCATGGTTTTCCTTGTGCAGACTGTTCCTTCAGCTTCAGAATGCCTGTTAGATGAACTGCTGATAGCCTAATCCCTTGTCTACAGCACAATTCCATAGCCCTTGAGTCTCAGTGCAAAGCTGCTTTGATCAACCACCGCCTTTTTCATTGGCATGGAATATGACAACTGTGTTGTCCGTTAGAACTTGAACATGAGTCTATTTCAGTACTGGGAGCAAATCGTTCAGAAGCAGATGCACAGCTTTTAGTTCCAAAAGATAGGTGAACTCTAAAGGCCACTGTCTGCCCTGTGCCCAGCATGTGCCCCCACCCTAGGAGAGAGGCATCCATCACTACTTTGCAATGAGGAGACTGGAGAACAGAACGGCTCCTCAACAAAGAGCAAATCCAGCCAGGTCTGCCATTGTAGCAGTTGAATTAGAGGGAAAAGGTTCCTGTATTCTACCCCTTACGTTGCACAAAAATTAATTTCAATAATCTCAAAAATGCCACAGCATCTTGTGAGGGTGAACATATGGGACTAGCAAGATGCAGGAGGCTACCAACCTAAGGAGCAGAGGAATCAATCACGCGGATTGCATTGGCAGCAACTACATTGTGACATAGGTTATCCTGCAGTGGGGATGTAGAGAGCCCTGTAGTTTCCCACTGGAAATGTGAATATCAAGTCATAATACATGATGAGTTGGTTGTATGCATTGAGTTCAGCTTCTAATGAAATGTATTGTGACCCATTCCAATGAGACAGGATTGCAAAGCAGCTGCCTTTAATTCTGTTAGTATTGCTAAAACCAAGCAGAAATCCATCAAATAGTGATACCAAGAATCTTATAAAAGCCATAATGCGTAGAAGTTGTGGATTTAATATCTCTAATTTTTGCAAAAAGTAGTTTCTTATTTCCACATTAACTTTTCGTTTTCTATTCTGGTGCTCATCAGTAGACTCTGTTGCATCAACTTGGAAAGAAGTCAAATAAGCTGTATGTGGGAAGGCCTCTAATTATTGCCCTAGGAAGACACGGTCATTGACGTCAACAAACTGACTGCATATGTGAATGTTAGGTTAACAATAATGTGAATGTAAACGCAAAGGAAACTAACCCAAGGATCATGTAATACCCACTGTATTGTGTTTTATTGGCTTCCAACCACCCCCAGAGGCACAGAGCTTCCGGACACAGGACCCCACTCTGCCCTGCTTTGTGCAGTACCATATGTGTTGTTCGTAATACCCTGTACCAGCCTCCCTTTGATGGCTTTAAAAACCAGTGTGTTGACATGCAAGATTGATGTGGAGATGGCCCTCTGTCAGAGTCCCCTGCTCTCACTTCCCCCAGATGACCTCAGCAGCCCATCAGGGATGCGTTCGTCACCACCATCTCTGTTGGAGAAGGGATAGAGGTTTCTGCGGCTGGACCATTTGTGTTCGAGCAGCCGCCATTGCTTGGGACTGCAGAGACCACATCGCTGTGATTACCTAATCATTACTCGAGACCGCAACTTCTGATTTCTTGCCTTGAGGAAGCCCTCGGCCAACCGGCCATTGGGCGAAACACGTGTTGGCTGTTTGCTCTTTATCTCACATTATTAATGTTGAATAGAAAGAATAAAGAAATGGCAACCTTTGCCAAATGAGATGCAACTCTTAGAAATCATTATTCCAAAAATGTAATCAGGATCAAGGGGTACAAACCTCCAACTGTAACCTGACTTATCCTTTTACTAATGGCTTCTGGGTGTAGCCATTTGTGAGGTGCGTACCATCACCACATTGGGTCTTTATAACGGTAGCGTGAACCCCAGGTTTACTCACCCTGCTTAGCCTCTTTAGCCATTGCAAATCATGACCCATCACTTCAGAGACCTATATGACATTGGTCGAATTACCTTGGAATAGCTGGCATACCTGACGAGGATGATGCAAGAGGCCAAGAAGCCTCATAGCTCCTCTCACCATGACCCAAGATGGAGTCTGAGGTATCAGAATCATAGCCCAAATGTCCTGGACTTGTTGCAACAAAGGGAAAGCCATGAACGCCACTGTTTCTAGTATTGCTTGAATGCATGGAAGCCACTGCAAAGGAGTCAGGTGGAACTTCGACTCATTGACAATAAATCTCAATGATGTCTCAAGTTTCACTGTCAGCCGGAGATGGTCCACGGCCCGCCTTTAACAGCCAATCACCGAGGCACAAAAATACTGGTGTCCACGCTCTTTGAAGAGAAACAGAGACCATCGCCATCACTTTCATGAACACCAGAGGGGCACAGGTGAGGCCGAAAGGCAGCATAGCATAATGAAAATGCTCCTGGCCTACCCTGAACTGCAAATAACATCTATGGAACTGCAGTATGGGTATATGAAAATATGGGTACTGCAGGTCCACAGACATAGTCCTGTCACCTGGGTCCAGAGCTGACAGAATCTGGGCCAGCGTAAGCATTTTGAATTGTTCCTTCCTCTGAAAGGCATTTAGTGGCCAAAGGTCCTGTTTAAGGCAACTGCCTCCTCCTTCTTTTGAACAAAGTAATAGCAAGAGTAACATGCCCTTCCTCTTCTCAAATCTGGAACCCTCTCACTAGACCCTTGTAGAGCAACAACCGCACCTCCTGTAACAGAAAGGACAGATGCCCATCTAAAATTCATTTTGGTGTGGGAGGAATATTGGTTGGGGCAGAAAGAGCAGGCAGTACACATACATTTTGAATGATTGGCAACACTAATCTGTAGGACATGTTGGATCGCCAACCTGAGATGAAATGTTGGCTCCTGCCAACCACAGGTTGGGCATGTGCCGCTAAGTGTAAACAAAAGTCGTTTGGTATCCGTTGTAAGGGGGAAGAGGAAGTGGAGAACGGATGGCCCTCGTGGCAAACACAAAGCCTGCCAGACCTACATCTATGCACTCTAAAGGACTGTGGTGTCTTCTGCATCACCGGTTGGGAAGGCTGTCTCTGTCTATTCACTGGCCTTCTGGAATAGCCTATAAACTTGCTGACCTGATGCAGGAATTGTTTGGCAGGGGTCAACAGCCCAAGGAGTGCGCTGTAGCTGTGCTATACTTAAAGTGCACAAACACAGAGTGTGCCTTCTCTCCAAAAGATGGGCTCCTCAAAAGGCATATGCATGAGGGAGGCCTGTACATTGCCAGAGAATCCTATGGAATGCATCCATGTGTGTCGACAAAGAACAACAATCGTATTGACTGCCCTCCCCAGCCAGTCCTTAGTATCCTGATCTGTATGCATACTATATTTGACCACGTCCTGTCCATCACGGATCATCAGGCCAAAGAGGTCCTAAGATCGTCCGGGACAGCTGGTAAAATCACAAAAGCCATGTCCCGACTAGCATGTGTGTAGCGGCATTTACAGAGCATAGTGTTAAACTGGCAGAAGAAATCATGTGCTTGCCAAAAGAATCTATCCACTTAGAACTCCTATCTGGATGAGTGGTTGGAAATGAGTTTGGGTTCCCCTTACTGGTCGATGCTTGTACAATGAGAATCTCTGGAGTGGGTGCTTTGTGAGGAAATCCAGGTCACCAGACACTGACCTATGATGTCTGGCCACAAGCACGTTTACAGGTAGACAAGAAGAAGACTTCGACCAAGTGGCCAACAAAGTACATGTGAGGGCATTGTTCAGGGAAGCAAGGTCTCAGAAGTTGATGGCCCAGGCTGAAAATTCTCCGTCAGACCATTTGTTTTGGTCTCAACTGAGGGTAGGTGCAATTATAGCACCTCTGCTGCCCTCTGGACCACCACTGGAAATGAGCCACTCTCTTCCGCTGGTGGCCCTAGTGGCAAGTCAAACTCTGTTTCAGGCGAGGTGTCAAGTCAGCTGATAGTTTGGAAATCAATGTATAAGGCATCATCAGTGTAGTGAGGAGGGAGGAAGCCATCACTATCATGATCCAAATCTTGGGGTGCAGCCTGCTCTGGCATAGGATTGGAGTCAGAACCAATGAGGTAATAGAGCCTCTGCGGGTTGGTGTGACTTGGCAGAGGCACTGGGTCAGAATTAGGTTGCATGACGACCATTTGTGCTTTTGATACTTTGGGGATGGTGTGGAGTTACACAGAGCCACACAACATCAGCTTGCGACATGTGGAAGCAATGCTATGGGAAAGTTTTCCATATACAATATGGTGCCTGGGGAGTATTCTAAGGTGAGGAATCTGGTATTAGAGGTCAGCCGCGGCCCGTGCAGGTAAGAGCGGTGGGGCCGGGTTGGGGGGGATTTCAACGGACGATGGCGAGGGAAAATTAATTTTGTATTCAATTTTCCCTTGTCATCGTCCGTCGAAATCCCCCCTCACCCGGACCCACCGCCCTTCCCTGCACAGGCCGCGGCTGTTAGAAGTATCCATCAGAATAAAGTCTACCTGCCTGGTTACTTGTATTGTTCGATGAAAACAGCAGATTTAAAAAAAAAAATCTTTGCTACTCTGTGTCCTGAAATGTTGAAGCAACTCACTAAGAATGGGTGGCCTTGGGTGAGTCGTTGTTACAGCTTCCTACAGTGAGTGTCGTGAGTCCTGGATGATTCATACTGTCAGGTGTCCATGAAATATATAATGGAGCGGTCTACGTCACCCCTCTTCCCCTGCCACCTGCTGTAGAGCAGCGCATAGAGAGGCAGAGATTGTTTCTTGGACTGACGGCTAATTTGCGCTCATTCTGATGTACAAAAAGCCAAGATCCCCCCCTCCCCTGAGAGAGAGTTATTTAAGAAACCCCGCCAGAACGGTGGCAGCACCGGAGGGCCCGCTATTAATAATGTCCGCAGCTTTCTCCTTTAATTAAGAAGGAACATGGAAGAGAGACGCTTTCTGTGCACAAGGAAACGTAATTTGCCGAGACACACCTCAGGCAGCTAGCCAGGCATTGTCAAGTGCTGCCGCGCGCGAGCGGCACAGGGACCCGCTCGAGACGGTCGCGAGCCGCCGGCGCCGGCTGGGAGAGCGGTCAGCTGTGAAATGCCCCCCTCCAGCCATTTCAACTTCGCTATCACTCCACTCAGTCAGTACTGCTGCATCTTTGTGCAACATCCGAGCCACGATGCCAGGCCTGGTTCACGTGGTTACCGCGGATCCTGGTCCCTGCTACATTGTGGCAAGGTTTCCCTAAAAGCCTGACTTGAAGTGAAGAGTTCTTTGGTCGACTTAGAGGCGATCATACCCACTGAGAAACGGGAATTGTTCAACAGGCACCTGCTCTGAAACTGAAATTTTGCGCGGAATTTATTGGCAGGTCGAGCCTCTCGGGGGCACTAGCTTGGTGAGAAATTGCCCTTTTGGAGGATAGGCCAGCCTGTTTTTGTTTATATTTGCTTGTTTTGTAAAATGCCGAAAAACTCATGAAAGTGCTTCAAACCGCCGGCCTAATATACATTTTTTGGTTAGGTAAAATGGTTGTACATAAAAAAAACACTTGTCAAGTGCACTGGTTAAAACCATGGTCACTGTTCTCCATATTGGTATTCTTGTTAAAAGCTTTGCAGGCAGGATGCAGCACGCGCCACAAGGCTGCGTCAGCGCGTGAGGGGGCGGAGGGTAGATATCATACTCGCTTTGGCAGACGGGGACAAGTTTGGTGTTTAACACGCCTTAAAAAGAAATAGAATCAGCTGATGGAAAATCCGTTTTACCATAAAATGTATATCCTCTTGTTTGCTTTGCACTATGTTTGTAGAACATCGACCGGCACTTGATGATAACATAATAAAAAGCATATTCGATTCATAAAAAGGAATATAAGAAACATCTTATTACAAGCCCCAGACTACAGGGCGCAGGCGGTTAAAAACCCAGAGATGACTACTTCTGTCACACAAGCTAGAGCACCCCTCGGCAGCGCCGCGGGAGCACCAGTCACAGTCTCTGCATATTATGTGACTGCCTGCGCTGTTTTTAAGCAGCTTCTACTTTTTTACATCTGCATTCAACTGGAAAATAATACGGGCTTTTCCTTTAGCACTGCGTTGCCTCCCACCCCCCTAACAGTTCCTGGGTGTTATTTATCCCGATGAAGGATCTTGTCCTGACAGGATGTTTTAAGTGACTTCATGTAGATTCACCTGTGGAAACGGTGTGCAAGTGTTAGTTTATTCTTTTTTTATTGAATATTAAGATGACGGTGCTCTGTTGGGCATGCGCGGCCCCTCTCTTTTATAGCTTACGCATTTCCATTGCCCTCCGAGCGTCTTGGACCGGTGACACCTGCTGCTTCCAGTGGAAGTGAAGCACTGAGGGGGGAGAACCAGCTGTAGGCAAATATTTCTTTATTAACACACGTAATATGTTACACAGACACCTCTTAAGCATAAAAGAAGCGCGCATGGTCGGTCATTTGATAACGTAAATATTCTGACAGCTGGACAGAGTACAGCAGTCTTGGGCCTTCTAATGCCAGGTCATGTCTGAGCGATAACACAAGCAGCACCGGCCAGTTTCAGCCCTGATGGACTGCATCATTGAAGTGCAGCTTGGACCCCTCACAGATTTTAATCATGCACCAGGTAGGGCACAAAAAAAGTTCTAACGCTTTCACTGAACACCAAGAAACCCCAAAAATGCGTGCTCGCTCGATAAAATTCTTAAACACATGAAACATATAAGACAGAAATGTTTGTTTGGTAGAATGGGCTCTTGCACTTTCGTGCAGGCAGTTCTAGGCTCTCAAAACGAAGCGTCCTTTGTCTTTAAGATTATATGAATAAACCCAAAATAGAACATCAGCGAAGTGTTGTTTATCGAAGGGAGAAAGGGGGTGGCGGGAATCTGCGCACCAATGTTTGTTTTCAAAATGTGACATTTTGCATGGAACATGTTATGTATTCCGGATTTTTGCGGCTTAAAGATTCCTTAGAACTGTAATGCTCTCAAAGGCTGGTCGTCTACATTGCAGTCTTCAGCCACATCTAAGCAGCGCGCGGCACTGCCAGGCTTACCTGGTGTACAAGGTAAAAAAAAAAACGCATTGTGTGTCCGTGTGTCAGCGGAGGGACGTCGCCTAGCAACGGCCCCCCTCTGTCTCTCCGAAACCGTATGCATTAAGTCAGAGGTGCCAGAAATAAATTGCGTTTTGCAGGGCCGCTGACGAGGAGTGCGCCTTGTCAAAGGAACGCAGCAGGTCACTGCTCGAGTCTTCATGCTCGGTGACTGCAGAGGGAATTTTTCTTGATGCATATCCGATCGGCCCACTTCTTCACAGCCCTTCTCCAGTGGACACCCGTTGAACTCTGTGGTTAGAATAAAGGGTCACTGGCATTTGGGGCTGTAAAAAGGTCGGGGCGAAGTTCTAATTATTAGAACCTCCCGAAGTAATTTTCTACTACACACTAGGACTTGATGCAGTTAACAGGCCCCGTGTCATGGCTGTGACTTTCAGCCATTCCTGTTGTCTTCAGCTGACAACATTGTTATTTTTGTTCTAATATCTTTATTAGTTTGAGAGAAGAAATATAAACAATTAAAATACCATAATAAGCAATACAACCAAAAAGAGAGTTACACAATAAATAAATAGATAAATAAGCATTCATCAGTATAGATATAATCAATGTCATATATATCACCGACATATCAATTAATATGGTGGAAAAAGCAATAAAGAAGCAATACGAGAGAATCAGTTGTATCACTTGTATAAATCAATCAGCAAGATAAAGAAAGGAAGAAAGAAAGAGAGAAGAAAGTATCGAGGAAGAGAAAGAGAAGTAAAAATAAAGCAAACGAGAGAGAGAGAGAGAGAGATCGAGACCCCTGCTACAATAGGGAGGGTAAGTTAAGGAGAAGACACAAAGGGATATTTAATGCGCCTCCAGGCCTTGTAAGGCTAAGTTCATATATCTATCAAGAGATCTCCAGACCCCACTAGAAACAAAGGGTGTATAGTGTTTCTCCTCCACAGAAGTATGAGCCCCTCGGAGAAAAGATACCCAAGCCCACCATGTATGATAGGATATGGACCCAAAGGATTTCCATTCTGTTAATATAATCTTGACCGCAATTGACAACAACAAGTCTAGCAATTGCATATCAAGAGGATCCAAAGGCAATGGCGATGTTGTAGCCCACGGGCCCAACAAAATTAGAGGTAACGAGAGCTCAAATTGAATATTGAAAATTAGTAGGAGATGTTTGTGAACCAGCTCCCAAAAGGATTGGAGTAAAGAGCATTCAAAGAACATATGTTGATATGTACCAGCAGCTAAATTACAACTCCAACAGAGATCATTATCCTTGAGTTTGAGGGTATACAAACGAGCCGGGGTCCAATGTAAAAGATTGAGAGAGAAAAATTTAGACTGAATAAGAGAAGGAGCAATTTTATTTCGTAGGGAAAATTTCCCAATAAGTTGCCAGATTTCTGGTGAAATATGTTTAAAAAGGTCATGTTCAAAATGATGTAGCCATTTCTGTTGTGTAACCGTAGTCTGCAAAGGCGGCGTGGTGGATAAAAATGTATATATTTTAGAGGCAACGTGACCTGCTTTATACCACATAGACAGAAGGGAAACAGTATGTGAATCCGGGTAAAAGTGGACCTTAGCTAAGGCAACCTTTATTTTTAAAAATGTATAGAAATCCAAATTACTGAGAGTATACTGCCGAGCTAAGGAAGAGAAAGGCAATGGATCATGATTTGAATCATAAAGGTGCTTAACCAATGTGATACCTTTGCTAGCCCAGTATGCCAATGTTGCCGAGTCAATATCAAGTTTAATTTTAGAATTGTGCCACAAAGAAGACCACAGAGACTTATGAGTTGGCTTAGAAACTTTTTTATCTATAGCCTTCAAGGCAGCGATGGTATCTAAGATAATACGTCGAGAAAAAGGTACAGTCAATGTGGACGCAGTTAAAAAGAAGAGGTAGATAGAGGAGAAGACAATTCCCGCTCAATAGACAACCACGGCGGAATATGTCGAGAGTCTGTAGAGAACCAAAGAGCACCTTGAGAGGCTAAGAATGCCACTTGGTACAAATTCCAATCTGGGAAATTACATCCTCCCATATCATAAAGTTTCCTCAGATGTTTATAGGCTATTCTAGCTCGCTTATCACTCCATAGGAATTTTGAAGTAAGGGCGTCGATCTCATGAAAGAAAGATGAAGACAACTTGATAGGGAGCATTGAAGACACAAAATTAACAATGGGAATTATCATCATCTTCAAAGTTTGAAGACGTCCCCACCAAGATATATATTTAGGTGACCATGTATCCAACAACTGTTTAACCTTAGCTATAGTTTGAGATTCATTATACAAGACAGTCTCTGTTAAATTGTTACAGAACCAAATCCCTAGGTACTTAATGCGCTTTGATTGCCATTTAAAGCCAACATCTCCCATGTGGGAAGGAAAGCAAAACGCGTTGAGAGGAAACATTTCCGTCTTATCTTTATTCAGAGTATACCCTGAAACACGAGAAAATTCTTTAATATTATCGGAAATGGCAGGAATTGCATTACCTATATCTTCAGAAAAGATGAGCACATCGTCCGCATAGGCGGCTGTTTTGATATTCTTCGAGCCAAATTGAAAGCCTTTAATATCTTGATTTAGATTAAGTTGCCGAAGGAGAGGGTCAATAGATAACAGAAAAAGAAGAGGTGATAACGGACATCCTTGCCTAGTACCCTGACACAGATTAAAAAAGGAAGAGGTAGCCCCGTTAATTCTAATATTTGCTTTAGGTTGCGCATACAAAGACATCACCATACTAACAAAAGAATCTCCTAGATTGTGAGATTGAAGTACTGCTTTTAGGAACGGCCAAGAGACCTTATCAAAGGCCTTTTCGGCGTCGAGAGCGATGGCTGCCGAAGGGAGGCTAGATAACTTTGCTTTCCCCAGGATATGACAAAAAGTCCGAATATTGTCCCTAGCCAACCTGCCTTTAACAAAGCCAGTCTGCGAGGGGTGAATAAGCGAAGGAATATACAGTTCCAAGCGTTTGGCCAAAATCTTGGCGAAAATTTTCGCTTCCATATTCAGAAGGGAAATGGGGCGAAAATTCCTAGGGTCAGAATGATCCTTACCCTCCTTAGGGATTACCACAATAGTAGCCTCAGCAGCTGATCCAGAGACCGTCCCTGACGAGACAAAGTTATCAAAGACGTCTTTGAGACGAGATAATAAAGATGGGAGAAATGTCTTATAAAAAAGAATAGGGAACCCATCCGGACCTGGAGCCTTCCCTGACCGAGTGGCCTTAATGGCATGAATAATTTCTTCGGAATCGATCGTTTTCCCCAACTTTACCCCATCAGCGTCAGAAATAGTATGAGTAGGAATCGATTCCAAAAATTGTTGACATTGAGCAAGAGACGATTGATTATGGGGAGTATATAGTCTGCTATAGTAATCACGAAACACTTCAAGAATCTCTTTAGTTTGAAATTTCCTAGCTCCAGAACTATCATTTATACAAGAAATCTGCGCTGTCCTGATACTAGAATCTTGATATTTTAACGTAGCCGCCAACACTTTCCCTGCTCGATTCTTCAACAGCAACCGTTTGGACTTCTGTGCCTGGACGCCAATATGAGCCCTTCTAGTTACAATAGAATTGTAAGAGTATTTTAAGTTCTTGATATCTTGTAAAATCGATTTATCTTTAGAACTTCTATATAGACACTCTTTATGTTTAATATTATCCGCTAAAGCAGAAAGTTCCTTCCTAATATCCGCGTTACGTTTTGCCATTCTTTTAATAATCTGTCCTCGAATAGTACACTTGAAAGCGTCCCATAGAACCACTGGAGAGTTTACCGAAGACGTATTCTCATGGAAAAAATTTGTAATATCTATGTTAAGCTGTTCAACCTCATCCTGTTCATACAAGATCTCCGTGTTCAAGCGCCAAGTACGTGGTTCACTATTGTCTGTGAGATTCAGAAGCGTGAACGAGACCGCTGCATGATCAGAAACAAGTATAGGATGAATGATAGGATTCGTAGAATGCTTTAGGAGTGTTGAATGAACCAGAAGATAGTCAATGCGAGAAAAACTAGAGTGTGGAGAAGAGAAAAAGGTGAAGTCGCTGCCGGTGGGATTATGCATTCTCCACACATCAGTGAGTCTAGAGGAGGAACACATATTAATCATCTGTTTATGAGCCCTGGGAGGGCGAAACTTAAAAGCAGAATGTCTGTCTAAGGTAGGGTCCATTGGGAGATTAAAGTCCGCGCCAACAATCAATTTGCCATTTTGAGGAATTTCTGAGAGCTTTTTAGTGACAATACGCCAAAAAGACGGATCATCACCATTAGGTACATAGATATTCATGACATAGATTTCCAACGAGCCATTAGATAAACGAGTAAGCAACCACCTACCCTCTGAGTCATGCTCTGCAGTAACAATAGACAGCCCAGAACTCCTGGAAATCAGAGTCACCACTCCATTCCTCTTGCCAGAGGCCTCAGAGCAAGAGACATCAAGTACCCACTCCTTCCGCAACAATAAGGCTTCTTTATAAGCTATTTTGGTTTCTTGCAACAAGACTAAATCACTAGAAAGACTTTTACAATAATCCTACATTTTTGCCCTCTTCACAGGGTGATTCAAACCACGCACATTGAGTGAAAGCACATTCAGGCCCGGCATATTAGCGAGAAACCAATATACCTAATTGCACTTGGTGCATGAAAAAGGGAACGCCTAGTAGTTGCATCTGAAATGTAAAGATAAAACGGAGACAATGGAAAAACACATAGTGGATTGTAGCAGGAGTCTCTGGGAGAAAAAGAGTCAAGAAGGACTAGGTTAAGAAAGGAAAAAGGAGAAAAACAAAGGTAGAAAATAGAGCAAAAAAACAACATATAAAAAGAAAAAGAAAAACCCCACCAGGGGAAGTCTATAATAGACCAAATACATGGGGAGGAAAAACATGAAGGAGCAGCCAAAGAGGCCAGCATACACAGTTTCGCCTATTGAAAAAGAAGACCAAATCCTATAATGAGCGACGGAACAAAAAGAACTATCGCAGAAATATAGTTAACATTCTATCAATAACTAGAACAGTTAAAATATCACAGTACCAATAGCTCTATATACTTAAACCTATGTAAATTCATATTGTTAAATATATATAAGACACAAAAATCCATGTTACCTGTTAAAGAAAATGTGAATTAATTTGCATTGCAAAGAAATACATTGAGGAATTGGAAAAATACATACTGCAATATACATCTTCATAACAATGAAAGTTGGGTAATGCATAAGAGGATGGTAGAGAAGAACAGATTCCAGGAACAGAGCGAGGTAAAGAATGAATGATATGAAAAAAGGAGCACAACAGAAAAACTCTACATAAACACAATAATATCTGGTAGCCAGGATCTATTGCCAAACAGACCTATATCTAAAAACTACAGTCAGGAAATCAATTAAACATATATATGATACCTAAGAAGAAAATAGACAATAAAAATAAAAAATCAGCTGTATGCCTGTAAAAAGATATAAAAAGAAGAAAATACCCTTTAAAACAAAGAGAGAACAACAGCCATCCTTCCTAGAAGAAATGACCAATTCCACCCCTAGAGGAACAAGGGGACAATAGCATCACAAATGGGAAAAAAGGCATACAGGAACATTAACCCAAACACCTAGAACAATGTTTAATTAATAGGTGCACTTCAAAGAAAAATCAGAAATAACACAAAGAGGAAACTTATCAGAAAAGAAAAAGATGAATCCTGTAAAGTGAAGGCCAATGAATATTATACGAATAACATTATGTTATGATAAAATAGAAGAAAGGAAGAGAAACCTGTAAAGAAAAAAGTTAGTAAATTCACAAGCATGAGGACTATAACAGCCAAGCTTCCTAGGATAAATAGCCCATTTCACCCCTAGAATAATAAGGGGATAAAAGCATCTGAAAAGTGACAAGAAGCACAAAAAGATTAATCCAAACATCTCCAACAAGGATTGATTAAGAAATAGCAGTGCTCAAAGAAGAGTCAGAGTCCATCCTCGATTCAGACTGGTTATCCAGAAACGTAGACAAGTCAGAAGGCTCATAAAATATCTGAGTGCGACCTTTGAAAGTTATTTTAAACCGTGAAGGGCCAGCAAAGGAGAACGGAATATTCATCTCTAAAAGTCTCCTTCGTAGGTTTAGAAAACCTTTCCTTCGAATGACAGTATCTCTGGCAAAGTCCTGGGATATGGCAATTTTATGGCCCTCCCACTGAATCGATCTGATTTTCCTCATTTGCGCCAAAATTTGTTCAGAATGTTGGTGTCTCAATGGTTTGAAAACCACCGGTCTGGGATACGACATAGACTTTGATCTAAATGTTGGGACTCTATGAGCACGCTCAATTTCAAAGTCTCTTTGGAACGAGATACCCAGTACAGTAGGAATCCAATTAAGCAGAAAGTCTAGCATTGATGGAGCAGCTTTCTCTGAATCCTCTGGTAGACCAAATATACGTAGGTTACTTCTACGATTCCTGTCCTCCTGCTCCGTAAGGTCTCTCCGCATATTCTGCATAAGTTTAGATTGCTTGTGTGTGGTATCTTCTACTGCACTTATACGAGATTCGGCATTTGAGACACGAAGCGACACATTTTAAAAATCATTCCTGATTGCCGCTACTTCAACCTGAAGTAAATCAGTATTTGTTTTAGTACTATGCGCAATGTCATGAACAGAATTAAGGCGAGAAAGAATAGTGTCCAAAGTAGTGCCAGAGTCCTTAGGTACTAATTCCGGCGTGGGAGAGGCCTGTTTAGACCTTTTCAGATACCCTTTAGAGTCTTTATCTTTAGTAGGAGGACCCATACTTTCTGCCATTGGAGCACAGGTATTATAGTGGAGATATAAACAACTGATATCGATCTCCAGGACAACACCAAGCTTCACACCTTGCCCCAAAAAACAGAACAATTTTGAAGAAAAGGCAGTACAGATAATGATAGTCAATGAGAAGTGACTCTCTATACCCTCATTCCACTAAGGATATATATAGCGCACCACGAAATTGCTGATAAACAAGCAATATCATCCGCAATACAGCAATGACTGGTGAAGACTGACCAGGAATACCAAGCAGGATTCAGATAGCGCTTAGAAGCACCCAATGACTGAGTGCCTGATGAACTTTACTCCTGAGGCAGCACTTAGCTGTAACCGGGATATTTAAAATATATGAAAAAAACCAATTCTGGCCCCAAAAAGAAAACTGGAAATGAGCCTCCCGTCAAGAAAAACACATCAGAAGGTTGCAAGAGAGACTTCTCATACCTCACATGCTAGCTGGAAAATAAGTCTTCAAGTCCACCTGCTCAAAAAACAGCGTTATTTTCAGACTACCATGTGCGGACCCTGCGTAGCAAATGGTATATTTCAGTGGCCGGTGTAATTGGTATAGCTACAGCTCAAGAGTAGTCATCCCAGCAGCAGTCCAAAATACCCTGGATAAGTCTCTTAATCAGTGTGACACCATAGTAAGCAGGCAGATAAGGGCGGAATAGCAGGTATTAAAACAGCACTCACAGCACACTCAGCAGGAACTGAGGTCCTCCTCAGTAAAGCGCTATTAGTCTGCAGAAAAAATATTTCAAGTGGGCGTATGGTGCTAGAAGTATTCCTCCGATCTCACCCTTGCAGCCAGAAACAGAAAGAGCTCCGAGAATTCACCATTTCTCTCGTATTCCTCGCGCCGCCGCCATCTTGGGAGCCACGTCTGAGGTAAACACAGAAACGATGGTTTCTCAGCCCAGAGCACTCCACCGTCGCTGCAACTCCTCACTCGTCCTCACGTCATATTCCGCTGTTGCTTTCCATAATTAGAGCAGGTGTTCAAGGTCTCCATCACCTCTTTTGCCGACCAGCCTCTCGGCGACGTACCAGAGCTCAAAAGAGTGCGGCCATCTTGGCTGCGCCCAAGCCACGCCCCTTCAGCTGACAACATTGTTATGTTGGGATTGGAACATCCTGACTTCTGAAGTAAGGGATGGGGTTACTTGAATGACCCCGTCACGCATGGCGGGAATGTTATTAGCCATGACGTGTATGGGTGTGCAATAAAAGGCCCAGGGTCCGGTCCTCATGGCAGAAAAAGAGAAAGTAACCAGTGTCGCCTGTTTCATTCCTACAGGCGCTCAGCGCGTGTCATTTTGGCCGCGCTGCATGACCTAACAAATTGGCAACAAGCGAGGGTACAGTATCCCCACCCATGCACCCTGTTTCTGATCTACGGCCCGTATGCTGCTCAGCGCATTCTGCCAGTGTCTGCTCTCTGGCAAACTGCCGTGTGTCAGCCGGCCGGGGAGCGTTGCCAGTTGCTCCAGGCAGCGCCCGCTCCGCGGCTGAGGAGCTGCTCATGCCTTTCAGGCGGACTGCTCAACTCTGATGGCGGCCCCTCTGTGAGTGTGCTTCTGTTTTTTGAGGCGGCCCTGGAAGCGGCACTGTGGCCGCACACACCTGCTTCCTGCCATGCTTTGTCATCGTGGTCCCGCTCTTCGCGAGGGGGCCTCCTTCGCAAGTTCTGTGCTGCTGAGTGTGCTCGTGCAGTCTGTGTTGCATGTAGCTGGGATCAAGGAGCATGCAAGTCACTCTTCTCACAGTGACTTCGCTTTCCCATGGACTCCTGCTGGTGAGGACGTCAGCCTACGCTAAGAAGCGACTTCTGCTGCATAGTGTCCATCCCATAGTGAGTGTCCTAATATAAGAGTGGGACTCTGCTCATCGCCCACAGCATATTTTCCGCTCACCTGGCACCTGTCTCTCATCAGACTTGCCTGGCTGTTCCATTCATCACCATCATTTCGTTCCTGCATACCAACTGCCTTTTGTGACCCATGATGGCTTCGGTACCCGCCCTTGAGCCATTTGCAGTGGAAGGCCCCCTCATCTGCGCAAGCAGCCTGATGGAAAGACTGAGTGGAAAGGCTGGAAAATTACTTCACTGAAGTGGCACTAGACAATGACCGACGCCGCTCATGCTCCTCCATCTAGGGGACGCCACCATTCACAAGCTGGGAAAGTTGGTGGTGGAGACTGGCCCACCTTTTACCTATAATACCCTGAAGCAGGCCCTCACTGCGCATTTCGAACCGCTCGCGAATCCTGATTGCGAGCGGTTCCTCCTACGCCAAGCTCCATTAATCAGTGGACATGTTTCATGCTAGACTAAAGGAACTTGCCAGCACCTGCACGCTGCCCAACGCTGATGATGAGATTCGGACTCAGTTCATCCATGGGTGTTTCTCTGTCAAGCTTAGGAAGAACATCCTACAAGTCCCTGGGATGTCCATGGCTGACATGCTTAGGATGGGGCAGTTGAAGGAACTTTCGAAGGTGTGCGCTGGGCACATGGAAGCGGCTCTACAATGACAGATAAAGATAGAACCTGTCAACATGATGGCAACTCTGAGTGTAGAAAAGAAAATAGCCTGCCCCAAACCTGCTGCAAATGCCAAGGTGTGTTACACATGCGGGGGACCCTATCCTCATCAAAGGTTGTGCCCTGCTCAAAGGAAGAGGTGTTCCGCCTGCAACAAACTAAATCAGTATGCTGCTCATTGGCTCCTCCAAAGACACTAAAATCCAAGTCCGTTAACGTCATGCAGACGCCAGTTGCCCCAGAGGATGAAGAAGAAATGGAGGATGATGTGGAGGGGCAGTACACGTCATACATGCTATGCAACCAGGAGAATTCCCTCAACGGCGCATCCCGAAATGCACTGTTCTTCTCTCGGGCCACCAGATTCCAGCCCTGATTGACACGGACTGTTAATAAACATTCTGGTGCAGTCAGTGTTACACACTCTCCCTCTACAGCTGGTCCTGCACACTACAGCCACCCAGGTATATGCCTTTAGGTCCTCAATGCTGCTCCCTCTGGCAGGGGTGTTCACGAAAGAGATCTCTCATGAGTCCCATTCAACACATGCCAAGGTGTATGCTACCAAGAGCGGCTCAGAATTGTTGCAGAGCTGGCAGAGGGCAGAACAACTCCATCTAGTCTACTTCGCCTTCAGTGTGCATCTAGGGAGTGTTGAAGATTTAATAGACAAGTTCTCACAGCTGTTTAATGGCATTGGATGCTTAAAAGATCGCCTCATACACCTCCACATTGATGAGTCAATCCAGCCGGTTGCACTGAGACATTGATGAGTGGCTTTCCTCTGCGAGTCAAGGTGGAGGATGAACTGAGTAAACTGGAGCAGGCTGACATCATTGAGCGGATAGACAGCCCTACACCTTGGGTGCCCCCGATTGTGATCACTCTCAAGCCTAAGCAGCCAGTTGAAGTTAGGATTTGGGTTGACATGCGCCTACCTATCATGGCCATCTGGCATGGACGTCACCTTACGCCCACCATAGATGACATAGTTGCTGAAGTGAGTGGATCGAGATGGTTTTATAAAATGGATCTCCGAGCAGGATATCATCAGCTGCTGCTGGCTCTGCAGTCAAGGGCCATTACTACTTTTTCTACCCATATGGGCTTACGCCGATACCACTGCCTTAGTTTTGCAGTGTCAAGCGCAGGGGAAGTCTTTCAAGACACAATTAGAGGAGTATTGGCTGGACTGACGGAGGTCCTCAATGTCAGTGATGACATCCTAGTACACGCCCAAACTATTGAGGAATATCTTGACAGGCTGAGGGCAATGTTCCAACATTTACAGGACAATGGTCTCACCCTACACCGCGAGAAGTGTGCTTTTCTTTAAAAGGAGATCGCCTTCTTTGGCTACAGCTTCTCTGAGAATGGAGTCATGCCTGATCCTGCCAAGGTGTTAGACATTCAATCAGCCCCGGCGTCGACCAGTGTTACAGGTGTCCGCAGTTTCTTGGGGATGGTCACATATTGTGGCCGATTCATCCAAAATCTGACCGCCCCCACGGCCCCTCATCGAGAACTAACCAAAACAAATGCAGTGTGAGGATGGGAGCCCACCCAAGAGGAAGCTTTTCAAGAGACAAAACAAGCTCTGTCCACACAGACTACCTTGGCCTATTTTGATCCTCGCTATGAATCGGAACTGTCGGTGGATGGAAGCCCCACTGCCCGTGGGGCAGTTCTATCTCAAAAGCAAAATGATGGTGAATGGACTCCGGTGGCGTACGCCAGTCGTGCTCTAACAGAGACTGAGCAGCGATACTCTCATACTGAAAAGAGAGCCATTTGGGGTGTCGCCATTTTCACTTCTATGTCTATGGCCAACCATTTATAGTTCACAGGGACCACAAGCCACTGATTCCACTATCTACTGGATCATCGTCAAAGCCACCTCCCACGATCGAGAAGTGGATCCTTCAGCTACAGGAATACCGCTTCTCTGTAGTGATTCGCCCAGGATCACAAAATCCTGCTGCCTCTTTAACCCAATATGCAAGACCTGTTACAGTTGGTGTAGCATCAGAAGCTGAGGAAGTGGAAGAGTATGTGCGGCTGGTAGTAGAGTGGTCACGACTGCTGCCTATCTCCCTGGACGACATCATAGCAGTGACCCAGTCCAATTAATGTCTTCAATTAGTAATTTCAGCCATGGTCTCTGGGAACTGGCTCACCATGCATCTCATCGCTCGGTTGAAGCGCGATTGACATTGTCGTCGCTACATAGCGTCAGACACAAACTTGCTGTCTCCCCAAAGGGTGCCTGCTGAGGGGTCCTCATTTGGTGATTCCGGCATCATTGCAAAAGCAGGTGGTGGATCTTGCCTACTCTGCCCACCAAGGAGTGGTGAAGACGAAATCTAGGCTCCGGTGCAATGTATGGTTTCCTGGTTTGAATGACCGGGTAGAACGCACCGCGAGACAGTGTTCCATGTGCCAGGCTGCTGGTCCTGCCAAGCCACGGCACCCCTTATTACAGAATTCATTCCATCCATTCCCTGGTACAGAACGAGTGCTGACTTCGGAAGCCTACCCAATGGTCACCACATGGTGGTGATAGATGATTTCTCAAAGCACCATGAAGTGGAGGTTCTAGAATCAATAACTGTGGCCCAGACCATACTTAACTGGAGGAAGTTATGGCCACTCATGTCAGTTGAAGGAACTAAGGACAGATAATAGTCCACCTTTTTCTAGTCAGAATTTTGCTGAGTATATGGACTCGAGAGGGTTTCATCATCAAAAGATCAGTCCCATCTGGCCGCAGGCTAATTGTGAGGCAGAACACTTCATGCAAACTTTGCTTTTAGCCAATGGTCATAACATGGAGTGCGCTTTGTATGCTTTCCTCCGTGAGTATGGCCTCACTTCGCATGCTACCACTAGAGTGTCTCCCAGCACACTATGCATAAATTGGATGGTGGGAGATACCATTCCCCATGTTGGAGAGACTTCCGAAATCAGAGAGAAGGATGCGGACATGTTGCACCGGCACCGTGCGCATAATGACAACATGTCAAGGAGGAGACGAGCCAAGCAACAGTTTCCAGATTGGTGATTTGGTGCTTGTCAAGAACAGACATCTGGGGAGCAAGTTTATGTTGCCGTTTGAGGTTGAGCCTTGGAGAGTGAGTGCTGTGAAAGGACCTATGGTCACTGGCTGGAAAAATGGTGAGACAATCATGAGGACCATCTTCTTTAAACTGTACACGCAGCCAGATTCTGAGCCGAAGAATACTCGATGTGCATCTCCGGAGGACAAACCTGGAGGTGATGACGATAACGTTAGAGGTCTGCAATGAGGTGCCTGTGTATCTCCTCCATCACCATCTTTAGAGCTTGATAGTCATCACCTGCAAAAGAAACAATTGATGGACGGAATGCTGAACAATGCAAACATTCACCCCCAGTCACAAAGATCTGGGTTTAATCCATCGTTCTTTTGCTCACCACGCCACCCCAGTTTGGACCCAGCTCTATGCAAATCAGTCTTGACCCTGCTCCAATGGGAACAGTCCAGCCCGAACTGCCAAGCCCGGTCCTCCCTGGACCGGAAACAAGCATCCTGGGACCGGTTTCAGGGCATCACCGTCCATCAATTGTGTGTCTTTTGATAGTCATCACCAGCAGACAGGTTCCCCTGAATCCCAGGGGAATATTTGGCAGGACAAAACTGGTGCAGATCGAGAAGAGCCTGAGACGGGTGAGCCTGGTTCCTATAGGCAAGGGATGGGAGATATAATTTATAACCTCGGCCAGTGACTTCCACGAAGTTGAAGGATGTCGTATTAGTCAGTCAGTCAATAAAACTTTATTCGGTTTTTTACAGCCATAAAAGTATACACTAGCAGCATAACATTCCATAAAATAAGCAAGTCAGAATCATACAATATACAATACATTTCTGTAACCTATAATTCACAACCATAAAAATACAAGATAAAAATCATTTTAAAATTAATAAAATCAACGATTCCATTATTGAGGCACACAGACCTTCTAGTAGGTCTCACACAATGCTTCTATCCATTAATAACCCATTCTCCCTGTAGCTTAAAGGATCTACATTTCATCAGTGCTCTTTACATTTAAGAAACTCTTTCACTTTGATTATATATTTCCCAATAGCACAGGCTATATCTAGGTTCTTCATTTCCACTAAAAGGTTTACAGCTTGCAACCTATTTTTAATTTCATATTTTTTAAAAATCGGGCCTAAAATCTCTCTTTGTATATCTAAAATCTTAAAACAGTCTAATAATATATGTAAAATATCGCAGGTAGTACCTAAAGTGCAGGTGCATTTTCCATTGCTATTTATCATTAAGATTTTTACCCCATTGTTCGCATAACAGGGATTTAGCCCAATTCTCAATCTTAACACTTCACGCCTTAACAGGCAGCTAGGTAACCTGTCAATATAGGGGTAATGTAAATCATTTTTCCATGCTGAGGCCATAAAAGCAACTGAACTTTTCCGTAAGAGGTATTCTTGATCATGGGTTCGGGATGCTTCTATTCCCAATGACCTAAGTTCTTTCTTGTCTATCTTTAGGTCTAAGTACTGAGGGCACAACTTTAGCTTTAAAACACCATATGCTTGAATAATTGAGGCTCTGGTCTCTCTTGCCCAGGTCAACTCACTATTGGCAATTTCATTTTTACACCACTGTGAGATTTTTTGGTCCTCACCTGATCCTAATCGCTGCCAGAAACGCAATAAAGCCATGCAAGCGGTTATACCCCATGAGGTGATTCCCAATTCTAATCTTACTGCTTGTACCAAGGACGATCTAGGCAGCGAGAACAAACATTTAAGGATATTTCCCTCTTCTTTGTCCCATCCCTTTTTTCCACTTAAATAGAGTACCTCTGCACCATACAAAAATTGTGGGGGGACCATTGCTAAATAGGCCTTTAATACCGGTCTATCAGACATTTCTCCCAAAACACTATTAAATCTTTTTAGCCCCTTTACAGAGGCCGATGCCCTTATTTTTAATGCATCAAGATGGGTATACCACTGCAGGCTATTCGTGAACCACATTCCCAAATATCTATATTCTGTTACTTTTTCCAGCATTTCCATGCCCAGATACCAGGAAAGCTTTGTTTTTCTTCTTCCAAAACATAGGATTTTGGTCTTCTCCATGTTTACCACCAATTTTTTAGTTTGGTAGTATTCTGTAAACATGTTTAATTTCCTTTGTAGCCCAATCTCCGTCTGGTCCATGATTACCAGATCATCTGCATATAATAAACAGGAGATATGGTTTCCTCCTAATTTCGGGCTAGCCCCTCTAACCTCTCTAAGTTTTCAGGGCAGATCAGCTATAAATAGGGAAAAAGCAAGGGGGCAAGTACGCACCCCTGTCTCAACCCATTACCGATCTGGATCCTCCGGGACAATCCTCCGTTCTCATCCAAGATTATCTGGGCCCAGTTTTCTGTATGCAGGGCTTGAATCAAGGCCAATAAGTCTCCTTGGATATTATACCCTAGCAAGGTTTCCCACAGCTGCTCCCTGTCCACCAGATCAAATGCTGCGCGGAAGTCCACAAAGCAGCAGAACAAATTGCCCCTCTGCTCGATTGACTTCCGCGCGATGGACCAGAGAGCAAAACAGTGATCAATCGTCGAATGTCCGTCTTTAAATCCACCCTGTTCTGGGGGCACTATCTGTTTTTCAACTGTCCATTCTTTAAGTAATCCCAGGATTACTTTAGCAAATACTTTTTCTCCTATGTCCAGGAGGTTTATTAAACGGTAGTTTTTAGGAGAATTTACATCGCCTTTTTATGTATAGGTCTTACAATAGCCCCTTTCCAACTAACTGGCATAGCCCCTGTTTTAAGAATCCCCTGGTACATATTCGAAAAAACTCGGACCACCACTTCGGGTTTGTTTTTATAATAACAGCCGGCAAGTTATCTGGGCCGGCGGCTCGAGTTAGGTTTAATCTGTATATTATCTTCCTAATATGGCTTGGGGAGAAATGCTCTTTTACTTCTTCCCTTACACCTGGCCATATGATGGTCTTTGTTTCCTCCACCCTTGGCCACTTCCCATAAATTTCTTCCAAATAATCCACCCACTTATCCTCCGGCACCGAGCACAGCAAGGTCCCTAAAACTTTACCAGTGCTCTCTTGTACTAATTTCCAGAAGCCTCTCACATTTTTTTCTTCAATTACCTCTAATAGCCTCACCCAGCATCTGTCCTTATAGGTTCTTTTTTATCTCTAATGGTTGTTTTATAATTTGACCTTAATTTCTGAAGATTAAGTAGCAGTTCGTCATCATGTCTACCTCTTAGGCTTCTTTCCTTTTGCCTAATGCTGGCTTTTGCTTTACGACAATCCTCGTCAAACCATGGCTTGTTATTGGTAAGTAGTTTTTCCTTACTTGCTAACCCAGTTTTAGCACCTTTAATTTTTATCCTAAGGCATTCTACCAATTGTCTTATCATACCTTCGTAGCAGGTAATATCCTCCTCAGGTGGTACTTTTACAAATGTATGTGTCAACTGGACTGTGCTTAGTTTTTTAATATGTTCTTCTGTAATGCGCATTGTAAGTCGCTTTGGATATTCTACCTGGACTTGGATGGCTCTTTGTCTCTGAGGGGCTCTTTTTGCATACAATTTCGTCAACAATGGGTAATGATCACTACCTTCAACCCTTGCTACTTCAAAGTGTTTGATTAGTTCAAAACTCCAAGCCTGTATAAACACATAATCTATCGGACACATTTGTTGCCCCACTGTGAAGGTGCGCCCAGCAGGCCGATCCGTATCCATTCTTCCATTTACGCACACCAACCCAATAGAGCCCAACAATTGCCCCAGCGCCACATCTTGAGGTGAAATGTTGCAGCTAGGAAACTTAGCAGTCTCTATGTTATAAGCTCTTAACAAATCTCTACACCATGAATCAGTCTTTAAGGGATTTAGTCTGTGATTAAAATCACCCAATATCAAAAGCACATCTCTCGGATAAGAATCACATAAGGCCTCCAAGTCCTTTTTAAGCATTCCAGGTCCACCTTATAACCTTTTCCCTTCCCCTTCTGGATATACACATTAACAATACATATGCATTCATAACCTGAGTTTTTTTCCAAAGTCCACACTCTGCTACCTAACGCCCAATTACATTTAAGTTCGAGGGGTTCTATTTTCCTAGCTATCTTTGTTGAAACCAGCGTCAGCTGACCGCCTGACGGTCTACCAAATATATTCTTTCTTGCTGGATTTACATGGTGGGTAAAACCTTCTATAACCAGGGTTTCATCGCACAGCCAGGTCTCCTGTAAACACGCGATGTCAGTGTTCTTTAGTAAGTTTATAAAACTTTCCTGGAGCATTATTCTTTTATAGCCATTAACATTCCAAGTTAATATAATTAGGCTGTGCGACGACCCTAGCTCCTAATCAATATCGCTCAGGTACCCATTTTCTTCGCAATCCATATATGCAAGCTCTCTATATCTATTCCCAACCAACACATCATCATTGACCCACCCTTGAACCTTAGGGGCTATTGTAATTTCAAGATCTTCCTTCTTACCCCATCCGGCGTTGATCATTCTAATTTGCCGGTCACCCAGCCCAGCATGGTTTCTGAGAAAAGAATTCCCCTGATTATCCGTCGTTATTTCCTCTCTTTTTATTAATCTAATGCCTTCTTTTATCATCTCAGGTTCTGCTTTTTCCAATGCTACTTTTATTAATGCAGAATGAAGTAAAACCTTAGTTACTTCTTCCCCTTTGATGTTTAATAAGAATCCTACTTCTTTAAGGTCTTCTGAACTAATATATCGTAGGCTTGGGCATTTCGAGAATGAAGAGAGGAGTTGGGAACGGTTTAGGGGTTTAATTTCCTAACTCTTTTCCCACCTTTGCCCTGACCTATTGGCTCCAAAAAGAGCCAAAGATCCGCCCATCGTTCTAACTGTAGTCCTATTGGGCGTCCAACTATCCTATCTTCCCTTCTTTGCCTGTGTACTTCTTCAATCCCTCTCTGCCTGGGGCTCTTGTCCTGATTTGTGTTGCTAGGTCCTACACCTGATGAGACACCCAACCCTCTTTCTATAGCTACCTCCTTCTTATCCATCAAAGACTTCCTTAAGTTACCATTTACACTCTTTAAGGTTCTTTTTCCCTTTGTCCATCTAGTTTGTGATTCTGAACTACTGGAAGTTTCTCCTATTTCTACAAAACTTATCTTTTTAAATTCACGGGTCAATGCCCTGCCATTTGGCCTTAACTCGGACTTTACCCCCTTCCCATTGATCTGTCGTCTTAACAGTTGGCCTTTGGGCGGACATTTTCCCCCCTTACAAGGCCGCGGGATATATTGTTTATTATACCTCCTTTCCCCGCATCTTTTTATGATCATAGGGCAACGTGATATATATACCGTAGGTTCCTCCCTCAGTGATTGGCTGTTCCTTACAACTTTTTCCTCCCCATCGACTTTTGCCTCCTGAAGGACTTCTACTGGTCTTACTAACAAGGGCATTAGACCTTTTATTTGTGTCAACTCCCCTATCATATTTTTAAACTGCTTGCTTTGTGTTTTTAAAATTTCATTATTTAAAACTGAGACCTCAAGAATACCCTGCAGGGTTTTCTGGAGCATCAGCATAACCTCTAACATAGATACACTGGAGGATCCCGTAACCTCCAGGCTATGCAATGAAGGACAAGTTAAATCAGTTCGAACAGCATAGGAATTTTCCAAACTTCCTTTTCCGTTTGAACAATCTATCCTCTGATTAGAGTCTTCCTCACATAAGGGTTTACTTAGGGGGGCTCCTTCTTCCTCCACCCCCTCCGCCTCTATGTCCTGAACAAACAGTGTCCGAAATAGCCTGGGCGAGGAGGATAAGCGTGGTTCCATAGACGCCTCAACAATGTTAAAGTTCGTTTGATTCAGAGATTCCATGCTTAAAGCTGCCGGGTCCACTGACATTAATGGAGTCTCTATAACACTCTGCTCCTTATCAGGCATCTCCTTCCCTCTGAAATGTTTCCCTAAAAAGTCCTTGATCGACTTCGAAACTGCTGATCCACCTTTTGTGCCCAATGTCTTTGAAGTCATCGTCGTCGCTGACTGCGGGGTTAAGTTCAATGATTGGGTGCTTCCCTTTGCCACATTTTTAGGTCTCGCGCCTAGCGTTGCAGTGCGCAGCACTGCTCGCGCAGCGCGAGCCCTCTAGAAAGGGCTTCTGAAAACGACCCACACGCTCGTGCGTGTGGTTCTGTTTTCAGAAGCCCTCATTGGCTGTAGCGTGCGTTTTTTTTTAAAAAACGGCACGCTATTGGGCAAAGGCGGGCGCATGTCCCGCCTTCGCTCCTCCCTTTCCCGACGGTGGCCAGAACGCGCAGCAGCGCGCGTTCGCCTCGCTGCCGCGCTCCCTGGCCCCCCCGCTCCTCTGTGGTGCGCGCGCACCACTTGTTTTTCCAGCTGTAAAGCATGTTGATCTATGGTGCTTCAGAAGCTGAAGGGCTGGGTGAGCGTTTCATAAAAGTAACCTGAGTGTGTCTAATCACAGGGCGCTTGAATATCCCAGGCATCATTGTTTCTCTCTGGGCAGTGATTTTCCCCTGCCTCCTCCTTGTTTATCTTTCTAAACGGCACCTGTTAAAGAAAAGACTTCAGGAGTTGGCTGAGGCTGCACATCTATCATAAATATTCCGCTCCACCCTATTTCTCACTATGTATAATGTGTCAAGGAAAAAATAGCCTGGTCTGGGAGCCGGTCGGTTAAAGAGGCCATCTTTTTTTTTTTTTAAATGCAGATTTATATAGCGCGAACTCGACCCGAAGGTATGGAAGCGCTTTACACGAGCACCGGTTACGTTACACAAGGACACATTCATGTTTTGGTAGGCACGGGAGATTAAGTGATTTGCCCAGAATCACAGGATGTGGGCGCGACCCCGAGTCTCGAGCCTTGGTTTCCCAGCTCCAAAGTCGGCAATCTAGCCGTCAGACCACATCCTCTCCCCCTTCATGCTGCTGGTTGCGCCTGGTAGGATTCATCGACCATATCGTGAATCGCTAAGTAGGACTGGAACAAGATGACGCATTGGGTATCCAAGTACTTTTTCATGCTTAAGTATGAAACAGCATATAAAGTTGAACGCTTCACATCTGTAAACAGTATGAAAAAGACGGGGGGTGGGGGAGCTGAAATGTGTCAGCAGCACACAATTTGCACCCTTTTCCAGTTGCGCCCTGCACTTTATTGATTAATAAATTAATTAATTTTTTTCTTAAGTTATGGTGGATTCCTGCCTGGGTGGATTGTCTTTTGGACTATGAGGAGTTCTGCTGTTTATATGCTGTTTAAAGTTATAAAACTGTATTGTACAATTTAGAAAAGAAAGGCGGCAAAACTGAAGCATAAGTTTACAAAAGAGTCTGAAGGCTCTCTGCCCAGCAGTTCCTTCCTTAGAATATAAATAACTCCACTTCATCATTTTTACTGGTGCTGAATTTGATAGCTCCATTAGTGCTGATCAAATGTTTTGCTCACTCAAAAAACTCGGCTTGTTTTGGGAGAGCTAGTGCCGCCGGGCAGCGCAGGCGCAAACTTGGACCTCATTCGGAAGAACACCTGAGGAGAGGTGAGCCTGGGAGTTAGACAGTGGCCCTCCCCACCCCAAATCCATTCCCACGGAAAACGTCGAGCGGGAGACTGTTGTTGCAAGCGCTGCAGCAGGAAAGCGGCAGCCAAGTTGGTTTCGGAAGTGGCTGCTGGCTGTAGCAGAAAGCAAAGACAAGCCACAGAGGAATTGAGCCAGGCAGGGCTAACTGGGGTTTCCCTTGAAAATGTGTTGAGTCTACAGATGACAAAACTTAACAATTAACAAAACTCTACGCACCGCAGGAACTTAATATATATGGAGTTAAAATAGCTGCTCTGTTCTTGTGCTGTGCGGCTATCCATCCTGCGCTTACCCCATGACTGATGCTAACATTGCTTCTGTTTCTCTTCTGTTGCCCTTGCTAGTCTGTTGTGCGTGAGGGAAGCTTGTCTGTGTTTTGGAATAATCTGGTGCAACGGCTGCCACAGTGCCACTGTCATGTGTGCGTGGGAAGTTTCACTGCTTCTGGGTGCAATACATTTGTTCCGCGTGTGAGGCGAGTTTGTACTGTTGTTGAGTGTGCTGTACATATTCTGTCTGTCCAAGTGAACCTTGGGCAGGGCTTTAAGTGGGGTGAAAAAACTGGGGGGGGGGGTCTCTCATAGGGGCCTCTCATAGGGGCGTGGCCAATGTAATTAAGGGCGTGACTTAAAAATAGGTAAACTAAAAAGTCTGTGCTTAGCATAGTGTGCCGCCAGACTTGTATTTTGCTGTTTCTGTCATTGAATCCAGATATATGATACAACAAGTAACATCATACCTACAATAAATCAGGACTATTGGCTTTGTCAATGGTTGTTAGTTGCATAAGATAAATAAGCAGCAACTAAGGCTTGTATAAAATATTGAAAAAACTTCGACAATGTAGCTGCTCCTGACTTTCAAAAAGAGAAGAAAAATCCAAAGAGAAAATGACTTTCTTTAAAGAATTTCCCTTCACCTATAACGCTCACCTGGCATGACGTCATGCCGTAACTTCTCCACTAGTGAGAAGTGAGCAGTGTGAGCACCACCCATCGATGTGCCTGTTGTCACTGCAGTCTGGAAAAAAACGGACCGCCTGTGCCAGGGCACAAAACAGAGCCCAATAGAGACCCGTTTTGAGGCCCCCTTTAAAAAACTGCTAGTGCTCAGCACCGGTGAGACCCGGCCCACTTAAAGCCCGACTTGGGCTAATGCTAACTGAAATGATGTGCACCTGTATTAGCAAGTGAAGCTTGCACCACTGCTTCACATGCTCTGTCCCGTCTGTGTGTGAGAGGAAGCCGGGACAGCTGCAGCTTATGCACTGTTAGTTGCATTTGTTTAAGGGCAGATTGCATTTCTCTTGCCCTTGCTGTTCCCGTTTTGTGGTGCAAGCTTGCTCTGGAGCTCTGTAGGTTGCACTTGTGTCTGTGTGTGAGTGAAGCTTGTACTCCCGGTGCCTTTGTTGTGTTTCACAGGAAAATGGATGCAGCTGCTTCCCAGGCTATGTCTGTTTTGTATAAGTGTGACTATTGCTGTACCTGATTTGTATGTGTGAATAAAGAGTGCACTGTTGTATCCCCTCTTTGTGTGTGAGGGAAGCTTTCACTATTGGGCTTGTGATGTAAGTGCATATATGTGTGTGTGTGTGTGTGTGTGGTGGAAGCTTGGACTGATGTCTGTGTTGTTTCTCTTCTTTGCGCAAAGGAACTTGCACTGCTTTTAGCCTTTTTTTTTTTTTTTGTCTTTTGTTTGAGAACATCTTGCACTTTTGGTTTCTATGCAGCTGAAATACTCTGTGACAGTAGTGCTTCGATGCCTGCCTTTGTTCTGTGTGTGAGAGACTCTAATGCTGCTTTTGCCAATTCTGCATATGTTAAGTGTGTGCAAGGAAAGTCTGCATTGTTGCTTCATGTGTGTGTGTTTAAGAGAAGCTTTCACTTCTAATCCCCATGCCGTACACATTCTACTTGTCAGATACTACACCACTGTTGCCTATGCTGTATCATTTCTGTGGGCAAAGAATCATTTCTGCTGTTGTATGTTTGTGTTGTACTGCTGCTGTGTATGCTGTACATGTTCTTTGTATACGAGGGGAGTTTGCACAAGATGGATGAAAGTGCTACGTGCTTTCCATAAAATTCTTTCTTGCCACCTTTAATGAGTAATAATGTCGCACCTAAAGTCTTTCTTTCTTAAATGTAAATATTTGTGCATTGCAAAAATGCCAATGCCCAGCACAACAACCTTTCACCCATAAAAACAGCTGTGGAGCCCATGTGACGGCAGGGTGAGGTATGTCACACTGCCAAGGAGAACTTTGGCTTCCAGCACTCTCGTGTGAACATCTCTCATGGGTGGGAGCCACAGTGTATAGACACAACAGCCCGACAGCCAGTTTATACAGGATAACTACTGTGTGTACAGTAATGCAATTGTCAAAGGTAATTAAAATTGTGTATGTGAGTAGATGGTAGAAAAGAGCACAGGTTTCTGTACAGTAACAGCTCTGTGCACAGTAGCAATTCTCTGCGCAGTAACGAGGGCTTATAGTGTCAAACATGCACAATAACAGTTGTTTAAAAAAAAAAAAAAACACAAGCCTGAATGCATATATATGAACAGTGGAACAAGAATGTTAACTGCATTGTCAGTATACTAAAACCTATATGTATGCGTAGAGTAAAAATTACATTTATTTATAAACTTTAAAATAAGCTACGACGAAGTGCAGGCTTGAAGTGATTTCTGTGAAAGCCCAATACATGGAGTATTTCAATAACAACACAACAGACCTATCACAACAGGAAACTCATCCGATCCCACTGTATTCCAAAGTGCAGGTCAATTCTTGCACCTCTCTTTGAGGTAAAACTTCCCAAAACAATAAAAATAACTAAATACAGCTTTCTATCACTAAGATATTATGCCAGTCTCCATGGTTAAACATTATCTTGAACTATTTTATTGTTTGTGGTGCCAACTTATAAATGCCTCTCTAAAAGAAGGTATATTTCTGGATTCACTAAAGACCGGTCAAGTGAGCCCCTGATAAAGTATCTGTTGGCAGCTAACCATCGGCCGCTGTGGAATCTACCAAAGCTGAGCAAAGTATTTGGAATGTGTGGCTAATACACTTGCTACTCTCACGAAATATAACTTGTTATTAGCACCTCCTAATCAGGCATATACAGAAGCTGCAGCACGGAAACTGCATCACTAAACTCCTATATGACCCCCTATGGACCTTTGATTTAAATAGTTGATTTTAAAATATTGTGGGAGTTTTTTTACAGAATTTAGTAATGTATTATTAATTTGTATTGAAACATTTTTATTGCTGAGATTTCTTATCATGAAGTGCAATTTTTGTAATGATTTTAATCGTGCAATAATCAAATTAATCAAAAAAAAAATCTATATGACATACATTAGCATTTTAGACAATGGTGATGCCAGTCTCTTCATCCTTCTTGATTTGTCAATGGCGTTCGATAACGTTGATCACCATAGGCTCTTCCAGTCCTTCAGACCCTCTCATACATTATGAGGAAGTCCTGAGCTAGTTCTCCTTCCTGGCAAACCAAATGCATCTTGTCAATTTTGGTAGCGTCCCCCTCAAGCCTACCCCCGTCATGAGTGGTGTTCCTAAGGAGTCTGTTCTAGTGTCTATGTTGTTCAATTTCTGTATGGAGGCACTCAGAATGTTGTTATAGGAGGCAGGTGTTACAATACACCGATATGTATGATGCACAGATCAATTTTAATTTCTATTCAATTTGTGTTATCAATGCTCTAAAACATAGACCTGGCATAAATCAATGTCCTCACACCTTTTCAAGCTTTTAAGTTTAACTCAAGAGTTTAATCTTACCTGCAGACCACTGAAATACTTAACAAGAAGGGCTGTCAGATCTATATATTGACAGCGTCTTCCTTTTATTGCCCAATGAAGTAAAATTGCCTGGTATGTTGCTTTAACCACATTTTTCCATGTATTCACAAATTGAACATACTGCAAAAATAAAAAAACACACAAAAAACAACCATTTATCCAACAAACTGACTTCTACGCTGTAGTACAGGCCCTGGTTTTAGCTAGAATTGATTGTGGGGCTGCCATCTTGGCATGCAATCAAATGTGCTCTTTAATCTCAATTGCATCAGAATTTACTTGGCGGCCTAGTTCATCTTAGGCACAAGAGGTCTAACCACATATCTCTAGTTGTAAGGGTTCTCAATCCGATGTTAAGTTCGAGCTGTCTTGCATTACTTTAAAGGCACTATAACGTGCAACAACTGGAGTCGTTTTCACATCTCTCAAAATCTCTTGTGCCAGCAAACGGCTGAGAAGCTTATACAACCTACAACAACAACAAAATCTCATGAAGCAGCAGCACTACCTTTTTCTGGGGCAGCCCCCTCCGTCTGGAATTTCCTTCCAGTTGCCTTGAGGCGCTTGAGACTTTAGTGCCATGCCACAAAATGTTTGAAGCACATTACTCTAGCTGAATTACCCTCTGCACCCCTTTGCGTCAGCCTCCTTTCCTTTTCCCCTTCTCTGTTCCCTTTCATCAGGCTGCCTCATTTCTATTACTGCCATTGTCCTCCCACACCTCCTCTTTCTCCTTGTCCAGTTTGTATATTGCTGCTCCCAATCTGCTCTTCTCTCTTCCCCACTGACCATCCTTCTGCTGCCCTCTCAAGTGCTGCATTTTGGCAAGCTACCACCCCTCCTTCTTCCTTCTCTGGCAGCCGTACCATCTAGCCTCCTAGCCCCTCTCTTCCCTATTCTTCACTCTCTCTCATTTTCCTGTGCTATGCAATATGTTGAGGAAGACATCGATTTCCCTGCTGTTTAAAAGTTTATGCTTTAATGCTACAGCTGTTGTTTCCTTGTAAGGGATGGCCTGCATAGAAATTTGTTGTTGATGTATACAGCACCCCTTCTTGATAGAAATGCTCTTTATAAAAAGGTAAACATAAATTAAATAAATAGTGACACTATTGCGCTTACGCTTAATGTATTTGTACTGGATCGTCCGTTTTACATTACGCATTTAGATGTGGTAGTTTGATTTGCGGGTAATTACAGTAGAGTGTGCACACAAATGGAGATGTGTGTTTTTTTTGTTCTTCATGGTATACGCATACTGACTGGAGGTCTGTTGGTGGGAATTAGCTGGATGGCCACAAAGCAACAAGCATTTGCAATGCAATAGGTCTCGCACTTACACAAGTTTAAGCTATTGGCATTGTAAATGACAATGCCTTTTATTTATCTTTTTAAAACAAAAATAAAAGGCATTGTTATTTTCAACGCCAATGTGCCCCCTACTTCCTTCCTTCCCCCTCACCATCTTTTGCTATCCCTTCCCAACCTTCTCTATCCTTTTTACTCTTACTTTTCCCCCTACTTCCTTCCTCGCCCTCACCATCTTTTGCTATCCCTTCCCACCAAACAGATGTGCACTCCCGGCTGCTCGGGCAAATCTGTGGGCATCTCATCCAGACCACATCTGGAAAAATAGCAAGGGGAAATAGGGGATGGACAGACACTTTTGTTTTTTAGTGGCTAGCATTCATCCCTCATTTTGGATTAATATTCACACAAAAAGGATGTTTGCACTCATCTGTGGGCAAACCAAAGCGGAATCCCAAGCAGTAATTGTAATGATTCATTATCAATATTTAGTCCGGTCTAAATAATAATGAATTATTACAATTACTACTTGGGATTAGGTTTTGAGCCACAGATCATCCATCACTTGCTGTTGTTGATAGGAATCTTACAGTTCCTAAAACCTTGGTAGAACAGTGAAACAAAGCAGACAGGCTACCTCACCAGGCTCAGGCCCTCACAAGTTAAAGGTGGGAGTTACCTCTCAACCCCCACCAACAGCCCCCATCTTTATTGTGCTTTAAAAAAACGGAACATTCCAAAACCTCAATATAGGAAACTTATTGTAGGTTTGTATATCTGGGAATGCCTGTAAGACTATCTGGCATGGCATAATTGTTGTTTTCCACAAAGAGTGGTTCTACTATGCAATAAGAAAACGAGCATTTGCTATGCAATAGGTGTCGCATTTGCGAGTTTGAGCTATTGGCATTGTAAATACCAATGCCTTTTATTTCTGTATTTTAAAAACCTGCAAGCGGTGCGTAAACAGGCACTTTGTACTTGCAGTCGTTGCTTACGAGAAGCAACGCTGGCAGTAACTATGCCTCTTTTACTGCCAGCCTTCCTTTTCGTAAGCAAGGACTATAAGCACAAAGGGCGTGTTTATGCACCGCATACAGCTTTCGAAACACATAAATAAAAGGCATTGTCGTTTACAATGGCAATAGCTCAAACTCTTGCAAATGCAACACCAATAGCTCAAACTTTAATAATGCGAGACCTATTGCATTGCAAATGCTTGTTACTTCTTGTAAGTGCAGCCTTTCCACCATTCCCCTCGCTCCTTTCTTTCGGTGTTACAGTCGGCTCCTCCAACCCGGGACTTTTAATTCCTGATTTCTTAGGGTTTTTTAGGACTTTCCGGGGTTTAGATTTCCCTAAGGCCATTACTTTTTCTTTTTCATTGGTGGTCTCTGTGCAGCAGCAAAGAGGAAAAAAAAGTCGCAAGGCAACAACTTGGCGTCTTGAGAAGCACACAGAGGTACAGAGGCAAAGAACGGCAGGTAGACTGGAGCGTTCAATGGTTTAAATGAAGATTCGTGTGTTCAATAAATACCATTGTTGGCCACAGGAGGGCACAAAAGACCACGTTGTTCAATAAGAACTTCTTCTAAATGTGTTATTCAATCAGCGTGATGGTTCTAACTTCAATTATTGTATTATAATTGCAGTGTTTCTTCCTGTTTGCGGCCGTTGTGAACAGACACTCCCAGCACTATCACTCCAACCCCATTACCTTATATTCGGTAAAACAGTGCTTCCCTTACACTGCATACAATCTCCATATCGCTAGCGTGATAAACGCAGTGATGATGCCCAGGGCTTTCTTTCCCTGCCAGGTTCACCAAGAGAAAAGCTGGTCCCAGTGGGTAAAATATATATATATAAGAACGGCAGGACTGACGAGAGCAGCGAGGTAGCAATCTGGCGTCCTCCTCCTCCTCGCTCACTGCAGCCAGTGGTCAACGCAAAAACACGGATTCTGGATCACACCTCCTCACGGAAAAACCCCATTCTGTAATCGGATGTCGTATTAATCTGAGAATGTTTTCTTTCACTGTTCAGGTGTAACATGTACCTGCATATTCTCTGGTTCATCGTGTGATGGTGTCTGAACGGCTTAAAGTAAAGTTGTTGGTATGATAGTTAAAATGTGCAGGCTGCATGCACGTCCTAGCATGCTGTGTTTATTATTATTATTTTTTTTTTTTATGTTTCACTTTGTTTAGGTTAAAGGAGGAATGTTATGTTGGGATTGGAACATCCCAACTTGTGAAATTAGAGAGGGGGGATACGTGAATGATCCCGTCACGCATGGCAGGATGGTATTAGCCGTGATGTGTACCAGTGTGCAATAAAAGGCCCGGCGTCCTGACCTCGTGGCAGAAAAAGAGAAAGTAACCAGTGTTGCCTGTGTCATTCCTGCGGGCGCTCAGTTCATGTCATTTAGGCCGCGCTGCGCGACCTAACAAGCATAAGCAGGGTTGTACGTGGGGAGGGTATTGCCCTCTGGATCAAATCCCATAAATGCCTGAGGTAATAATCTCATTGGAACATTGAAATGGTGAGAGCTCCATTAAAGTCAATGGATTGGCTCTGGACAATAATGGCTGCCATGGACCTTTTTGCTCCAATATTCCTAAATTTATCTTTCTCTTTCTCCCTCTTCAATGTAATAATTTAGAACAACTTCCACTCCGTGGGCGGATTGTTATAATAGGATAATAACCCTTCTGCCTTAAGCTATACTGATTGTTACAGGCCCTTACGCTCCTTATAGGTCGTTGCCTATAACAGCCGGGATAGCCCTCAGCAGTAAGCTATAATGCCATATAAACAGCTGCGGTGTGTGCAGAGGTGAGGACATTCAGCCTTGTAGTTCCAGATGACAGCTGGAAGGCATTGCAATGGTGCCAATGCTGTCACCTTCAGCAGAGTCAGGGGACCTCCCCACCTTGCCACATGACACAAAGGGTCATCCCAGATCAAGGAAGGTGTGGAGGCCAAGAGCGGAGATCGGGCCTGTGACATCATTTCCTTGATGAACGTCCGTTTCCAGTGCCTTCAATATAGCACTTTTGGCAAGCTTTAAATTGGCACATGCATTTCACTTATAAAAAGAAACCGTAGCCCTGTATTCCTGATTCGTTCTACTATCTGCATCTGTTCCGGGTTTCCTGGTGCGACTTGAGAACGGATTTCAAGAAGTGCACTAAAATGTCTCATTAAACGTTCATATGGGCCGTCTTCCAACCGTGGCATAACTGATGGGTGACCGTAGTTAATGAAATAAAAGGAATATTCACTGGGCATGCTTCTGTGAGGAAACTAAAGGCTTATTTTTGTGACAAGTGGCACAGTGAAGAAAAGCACAGCAGGACATAAGCAACAGAAGGACTATTCTGCAGCATGAAAAATAATCCATTCGATGAACGGAGGCTGTGTCTAACGTATAGGGACGCTTACATGCACGCGGGGTACATACAAATATTAGCGAGGGGCTGGGGGACACACATCCCTCTGTGAATGTGATGAGAGTGCAATTAATAGTATTCCAGCATGAAGGCCATAGTGGCAAACAGCAGGATACTCTAATGTCAACACCAATGGCTCGTTCCTATTACGCTGTCACCAGTGCACCCAATTTTGACCCTGTCGGACTGATGATAGGCCTCATGACCACGTCTAGCTTACACGAGTGAAATGTGAGGCATGGCCCTGAGGACCACATCCAGCTTACATGAGTGGAATCTGAGGATATGCATCACAGACCACGTCCAGCTTACATGAGTGGAATCTGAGGATACGCATCACGGACCACGTCCAGCTTACATGAGTGGAATCTGAGGATACGCATCACAGACCACGTCCAGCTTACATGAGTGGAATCTGAGGATACGCATCACAGACCACAACTAGCTTACATGAGTGGATTCTGAGGATACGCATCACAGACCACGTCCAGGTTACATGAGTGGAATCTGAGGATACGCATCACAGACCACAACCAGCTTACTGGAGTGGAATCTGAGGATACCCATCACAGACCACGTCCAGGTTACTTGAGTGGAATCTGAGGATATACATCACAGACCGCAACCAGCTTACTTGAGTGGAATCTGAGGATACTCATCACAGACCATGTCCAGGTTACTTGAGTGGAATCTGAGGATACGCATCACAGACCACAACCAGATTACTTGAGTGGAATCTGAGGATACGCATCACAGACCACGTCCAGGTTACTTGAGTGGAATCTGGGGATACTCATCACAGACCAGGTCAAGGTTACTTGAGTGGAATCTGAGGATACGCATCACAGACCACGTCCAGGTTACTTGAGTGTAATCTGAGGATACGGATCACAGACCACGTCCAGCTTACATGAATTATAAAATGGGCCTCATGGACCATGTCCAGTATTACACAAGTGGAATCTGAGGATAAGCCTTGTGGACCACGTCTAGTGTACATGTGTGAAATCGCTTAGCACTTCATTGCCAGCTGCCCACATCACCCAACTCTGGATCGAGCTCCGTCACCTAATGCAGAAGGTGGCAAGGCAGGCAATATCCAGGCATGCCTAGCATTCTGGGAGTGTGCCTTTAAAACGTGGACCATGTGCCTAGCAATGTCGGATTAAGAATACAATAACAGCAGAAAAGTAATTCACGTAAACAGCTCGGATGGACATAACATAGATTGTGCAGTACACTCAAGAGCCGGTGCCTCTAAAAGGCAGGTAGGACTGGGCAAAATCAGTCACACACCAGGCTCACTTGATCAATATGTGACTTGCTCTGCCCCAGATCTACCAACTGCACAGGTGCTAATGCACTTGGAACATTTCATAGTTTTAATTTCGAGCCAGTAAGCATCTGCAAAGGAAGAATCTCATTAATGACTGAGCCCTACTTCAGAGGCACTAATTCTTATCACAAACCACAAGCAGTGCTTTAAGGGGGATGGATAAGATGAGGATTCCCTAAAAGGAATGTGGCCTAAGAAGAGTAACTAGGAATCCTTTTCAAAGAGGCGTGGCCTATGTAAATAAGAGCATGGCTTAAAACATAGAAACTAAAATCCTGTGCTTCATACACTTATCATCTGACCAGTATCTAGATGCCTCTCTTTGAGACTTTTGTTATTGCACCCAGACATATCACACAGCAACTAACACATATACATAAAATAAGCCAGACCTGTTGGCCTTGCCAATGCCTGTTAGCAGTAGCAAATAAATAAATATCAATGATTTTGTTCCGAATAATTAAAGTTGAAAATTTTTAAATTCAGAAAATATGAGACAGTGAATTAAACATAGATAATGTACATGGGAAGGCGTAGTGCCTTCGGAGTGTTTCAGTCACTCTTGTTCACTCCAGTTCTCCCCTTCATATCACTTTCTTCTGCGGTCTCTTGGTCTGTTGCCCACTTAAATCCTTTTGCTTCCCACGTCTTTGTGAAATCCTTTATCTACATATCTCACACGTCATCTCAGCAGTGTCTTTTCACTCGCTCCTTCTGCATTTATTTGTTTTCATCTCTTTCACTTCACCACTCCCTGCTCCCAACCAGACAACTCACTATTCAGCAGTAAGCACTTCTTTCATTTTCTCTGTCATTGTCCATATTTCAACAGCTATGTACCTCCTCCAAACACTTTCCCACAATTGCAATTGGCGCAGATGCCACCGTGACTCTGTGCAACCAGTTGAGAGGCCAAAGATCGGATGTGCATGTAGTCTACTAACCTTTTTTGACCCACTGACGGTCATTGTGAGGACCTCACACTACCTTCAGCCTTAACTTCAGAGCTTTCAATCGTGTACTGTCATCAGCACGCACCCACAACCTTAATTCATTCGGACACTTGGAGGCTACTCAGTTCACAGTGTGCGGTACACAAAAGTCATACTTTCCATGAAGAAAATACAAAAACACAATATCTTGAAAATAGCAGACTCGTAATGGATGAAAGATGAAGTAATACATGTGAATTGTAAACAGGGATTGCATCTCCACATGGAATGAATAACTTAATGGTTTTGACAGTAATTTTTAAGAAACTGAAAGTGTTTTTGCAAGTAAAGTTAAGGACATAAATTAGCACAGGACCCATTTCAAAGGCGCCCCACTTAAAGCTCTGACTATAAGGAATGAAGTAGAAGATTTACTCATTTTTTATGCAACATAGGGCAGCACCCAAATTTGCTTAACTGCCTTGCACTGGTGAGAAATAAAGTCCAGAGTCATAGTTACAAAGATTGCCCTGCTGCTCCTGACAACCCCTGCTCTGACGTTCTAATTAGATTGCCTTGCGTGATGCACAGTATCACACCATGGTGTAAAGGTGAAAGTGCGGTGTCTAGCATATAATTTGTCCCAGTACAAATTCCTATGCCTATTCGCCTTTCAGAAGGATCCCATGCAGTGGATATGTTCTGTGCACTTCACCATATATGCAATGCATGTTTTTTTTGAGATATTAAAATATTTCTCCTTGTTAGGCATTCGTTTTTGACGCAAAGTCTGGTCTAGCTATGTGAGTAGATTGGGATTTGCATCAAAACCAATGGGTGTTTGGGCTGATCCACCCAAGCAGCGCCTCAGTAATGCCTCATTGATGCAAAGCTACACAAAGCAGTGCAAGGTGCTTTTTGTGCTGAGAGAAAAGAATATTACCGGTGCAAAATACCTTTTGCGCTGGAAAGTAAATACCAGTGAGTCACTTTGCATCGCACTGCGTCATGTTACATCTTTTTGTGTTATTAAAAAATCTTAGTAAATCTTTGCTAAAGTGTTCTGTTTTGGCTAGTGCCATCGGAAAGCATGTTCTGCCTGTAGAGTCTCAGGAGGCTGAAGAAAACAATGATGAAAAGCTTCATGGTCTGGTGAGTCCTGTGGTGTGTTTGTGGGCCTCGCTCAGTGGCAGGCAGAGATTCTCACAGGCATCACCTGTCTGAAGATCCCCATGGAGGGTAGAGTAACATATAAGGAGTGCTTTAAATGGGCCGTTACTGTCCGGTACAGAGTACCGGCACCTTTTTATTTTGAGAGGGAGAGTACCAGCACTTTTTTATTTTGAGAGGGAGAGTACCAGCACTTCTCAAGAGAAATGCAATACTTTTAATTGGAGAGTACCTGCACTTCTCAGAAACAAGAAGGTACTCTAGTACAGAGTACCTGCACTTCTATTTTTCCATTTCAAGCACTGCATATAAGGTTAACTGAAGAAGCAATAATATCGTTCGGGTTCCCTGCAATAGAGAGACTCTCCAGTGAGATTTACTCTAGATGAGAGATCATTTATGATATTCTTTCACTAGTGTTAATCTTCAGCAAGGGGAAGATTACATATTTCAAGGTGTCCGCAGGTTGAAGAGTATTCCTTGAGGTTTCCAGCAGAGGGAAGAGTCTTGCTGGCGTTATCTCCAGAAAGGATAGTCTTGCTGGCGTTATCTCCAGAAAGGATAGTCTTACTGGCGTTATCTCCAGAAAGGATAGTCTTGCTGGGATTATTGGCAGAGGGGATAATCTTGCTGAGGTTTCCTGTAAAAAAGCATACTTTTGCTAAAGATATATGCAGAAGGGAGAGATCTGCCGGAGCTGCCTCTAGATGAGATAGATTAGCTGGACCAATCTGCAGAAGGGATAACTTCACTGGAACTTCCTGTAGAAGAAATAGTCTCGCGGGAGATGTTTACAGAAGGGACAGTCTGGCTGAAGCAATCTGCAGAAGGGATAGTCCCGTTGGAGCTACGTGCAGAATGGGTAGCCTTGCCAGAGCTATTTGCAAAGGAGATAGTCTGGCTGCAGCTATCTCCAGAAGGGATTGTCTCACTGAAGCAATCAGCAAAAGGGATTGTCTCACTGGTGCTATCTGCAGGAGTAGACTAGCTGGAGCTATCTGCAGAAGGGATTGTCTCACTGGTGCTATCTGCAGGAGTAGGCTCACTTGAGCTATCTGCAGAAGGGATTGTCTCACTGGTGCTATCTGCAGGAGTAGACTAGCTGGAGCTATCTGCAGAAGGGATTGTCTCACTGGTGCTATCTGCAGGAGTAGGCTCACTTGAGCTATCTGCAGAAGGGATTGTCTCACTGAAGCAATCAGCAAAAGGGATTGTCTCACTGGTGCTATCTGCAGGAGTAGACTAGCTGGAGCTATCTGCAGAAGGGATTGTCTCACTGGTGCTATCTGCAGGAGTAGGCTCACTTGAGCTATCTGCAGAAGGGATTGTCTCACTGGTGCTATCTGCAGGAGTAGACTAGCTGGAGCTATCTGCGGAAGGGATTGTCTCACTGGTGCGATCTGCAGGAGTAGGCTCGCTGGAGCTATCTGCAGAAGGGATTGTCTCACTGGTGCTATCTGCAGGAGTAGGCTCACTTGAGCTATCTGCAGAAGGGATTGTCTCACTGAAGCAATCAGCAAAAGGGATTGTCTCACTGGTGCTATCTGCAGGAGTAGACTAGCTGGAGCTATCTGCAGAAGGGATTGTCTCACTGGTGCTATCTGCAGGAGTAGATTAGCTGGAGCTATCTGCGGAAGAGATTGTCTCACTGGTGCGATCTGCAGGAGTAGGCTCGCTGGAGCTATCTGCAGAAGGGATTGTCTCACTGGTGCTATCTGCAGGAGTAGGCTCACTTGAGCTATCTGCAGAAGGGATTGTCTCACTGAAGCAATCAGCAAAAGGGATTGTCTCACTGGTGCTATCTGCAGGAGTAGACTAGCTGGAGCTATCTGCAGAAGGGATTGTCTCACTGGTGCTATCTGCAGGAGTAGGCTCACTTGAGCTATCTGCAGAAGGGATTGTCTCACTGGTGCTATCTGCAGGAGTAGACTAGCTGGAGCTATCTGCGGAAGGGATTGTCTCACTGGTGCTATTTGCAGGAGTAGACTAGCTGGAGCTATCTGCGGAAGGGATTGTCTCACTGGTGCGATCTGCAGGAGTAGGCTCACTGGAGCTATCTGCGGAAGAGATTGTCTCACTGGTGCGATCTGCAGGAGTAGACTAGCTGGAGCTATCTGCAGAAGGGATTGTCTCACTGGTGCTATCTGCAGGAGTAGGCTCACTTGAGCTATCTGCAGAAGGGATTGTCTCACTGAAGCAATCAGCAAAAGGGATTGTCTCACTGGTGCTATCTGCAGGAGTAGACTAGCTGGAGCTATCTGCAGAAGGGATTGTCTCACTGGTGCTATCTGCAGGAGTAGGCTCACTTGAGCTATCTGCAGAAGGGATTGTCTCACTGGTGCTATCTGCAGGAGTAGACTAGCTGGAGCTATCTGCGGAAGGGATTGTCTCACTGGTGCTATTTGCAGGAGTAGACTAGCTGGAGCTATCTGCGGAAGGGATTGTCTCACTGGTGCGATCTGCAGGAGTAGGCTCGCTGGAGCTATCTGCGGAAGAGATTGTCTCACTGGTGCGATCTGCAGGAGTAGGCTCGCTGGAGCTATCTGCAGAAGGGATTGTCTCACTGGTGCGATCTGCCGGAGTAGGCTCGCTGGAGCTATCTGCGGAAGGGATTGTCTCACTGGTGCTATTTGCAGGAGTAGACTAGCTGGAGCTATCTGCGGAAGGGATTGTCTCACTGGTGCGATCTGCAGGAGTAGGCTCGCTGGAGCTATCTGCGGAAGAGATTGTCTCACTGGTGCGATCTGCAGGAGTAGGCTCGCTGGAGCTATCTGCAGAAGGGATTGTCTCACTGGTGCGATCTGCCGGAGTAGGCTCGCTGGAGCTATCTGCAGAAGGGATTGTCTCACTGGTGCGATCTGCAGGAGTAGGCTCGCTGGAGCTATCTGCAGAAAGGATTGTCTCACTGGTGCGATCTGTAGGAGTAGGCTCGCTGGAGCTATCTGCAGAAGGGATTGTCTCACTGGTGTGATCTGCAGGAGTAGGCTCACTGGAGCTATCTGCAGAAGTGATTGTCTCACTGGTGCGATCTGCAGAAGTAGGCTCACTGGAGCTATCTGAGTAGACTAGCTGGAGCTATCTGCAGAAGGGATTGTCTCACTGGTGCTATCAGCAGAAGTAGGCTCGCTGGAGCTATCTGCGGAAGGGATTGTCTCACTGGTGCTATCTGCAGAAGGGATTGTCTCACTGGTGCTATCTGCAGGATTAGACTAGCTGGAGCTATCTGCAGAAAGGATTGTCTCACTGGTGCTATCAGCAGAAGTAGGCTCGCTGGAGCTATCTGCGGAAGGGATTGTCTCACTGGTGCGATCTGCAGGAGTAGGCTCACTGGCGCTATCTGCAGAAGGGATTGTCTCACTGGTGCTATCTGCAGGAGTAGGCTTGCTGGGGCTATCTGCAGAAGGGATTGTCTCACTGGTGCTATCTGCAGGAGTAGACTAGCTTTAGCTATCTGCAGAAGGGATTGTCTCACTGGTGCTATCTGCAGGAGTAGGCTCGCTGGAGCTATCTCCAGAAGGGATTGTTTCACTGCTGCGATCTGCAGGAGTAGGCTCGCTGGAGCTATCTGCAGAAGGGATTGTCTCCCTGGTGCAATCTGCAGGAGTAAGCTCGCTGGAGCTATCTGCAGAAGGGATTGTCTCACTGGTGCGATCTGCAGGAGTAGGCTCGCTGGAGCTATCTGCAGAAGGGATTGTCTCACTGGTGCGATCTGCAGGAGTAGACTAGCTGGAGCTATCTGCAGAAGGGATTGTCTCACTGGTGCGATCTGCAGAAGGGATTGTCTCACTGGTGCTATCTGCAGAAGGAGTAGGCTCGCTGGAGCTATCTGAAGAAGGGATTGTCTCACTGGTGCTATCTGCAGGAGTAGACTAGCTGGAGCTATCTGCAGAAGGGATTGTGTCCCTGTGGAATAGGCTCAATGGTGCTATCTGCAGAAGGAACAGGCTCGCTGGAGCCATCTGTAGAAGGGATAGTCTTGCCTGAGATATCTGTAGATAGGGTATGTTGGCTAGAGCTATCTGCGGAAGAGATAATCCTGCTGTTCGTATCTGCAGAAGTAAAAGTCTCATTGAAGAAATCTTCAGACGAGTTGGCCTTGCTGGAGCTATTTTCAGAAGAGATAGTCTCACTGGAGCTGGCCGCAGAAAGAATAGTCTCTTTGTAGTTATCTGCAGAAGGAAAAGTCTCACTGAAATTATCTTTAGACAAGTTTGACTCACTGGAGCTAACTGCTTAAGTCACAGCCTCGCTGCAGATATCTGCAGAATGGAAAGTGTCCCTGAAGTTATCTGCAGAAGGGAAAGTCTCACTGAAGTTATCTTAAGACAGGTTAGTCTCACTGGAGCCATCTGCAGAATGGAAAGTATCACTGAAGTTATCTGCAGAAGCAGAGGCATCGCCCACTGCCATGAAGCAGCAAAGAAAGGAAAAAATAAAATGATAATAACTTAATGTTATTATCATTTTATTTTGTCCTCCTGCTGCGGCAGCGTGCATAAGGGGGCGTAGCGGGGCTGCAGAGCAGGGGAAGAGTGGTAGTGTGCAATGACTGTTTGGTCGGCCCTCTCGGGCCGCCCAAAACAGCCATGCGTACTTTCCCTGTTTTCCAAGCAGGCTGCATTACAGCCTGCATGGAAAACATGCCCACCCCTCCGCTCCTGGCTGAGCGCCGTCTCACAGCGCTCAGACCAATCACAACGCTGCATTGCAGCATTTTGATTGGCTGCGGGGAGCGTGGGAGCCCTGGTGATTCCTGCTTCCTGTTTCTCACAAGAAGCCAGGAAGAGGACGGGATGGGACACAGGCGAGGTGGCGGCGGCCGGCCGGGAGGCAATTGATTTTCTTTTACCCAAATTCCCTCCCCTCCCTCCTCTTCACCCCCACCCACCCCACTGCTGCTTCTAAGTAGCAGCTGTGACTGTGCAGAAGGGGTAGACTTGCTGAAGTTATCTGTAAAAGGCACAGAGTTACTAGAGCTATCTGAACAATGGATAGATTTGCTGGTGCTGTCTGCAGGACGGATAGTCTCGGTAGATCTTTCTGCAGAAGGGATAGTGTTTCTGAAGCTATCTGCAGAATGGAATGTCTGACTGAAGTGATCTGCAGAAGATGTAGTCTTGCAGGAAGAGAATGTTGCTTAGGTTTCCACCAGAAGGGAAAATCTCTCTGAACTTTTCTGCAGAAGCGCTAGATTTGAAGCAGATGTCTGCAGAATGGATGGTCTCCCTCACGGGTCCATGCAGCATTCATTACCTGGTGCCATAGTCCGATGTAGTTGAATGATTTACTTTGGATCCATTTTTAGAATACAAAATATCCAACTGTAATCTTAAAACTTGTTGTAATCTTAGGAGAATGTTATTTATTTAATCCTTTCCGTGCTGAACCTACCAGGCTGACGTTCACTCGTTGGCTGCTAAGGCTGATGCATATAGTACCCTTTCACACTGTGGCAGTGATCCAGGTGCACTACACGTTGTCAGGACCTAAGATGGCAGATTGACAGGAAGAAAGCATTATTTGCTTTTCCTTTAAAAGAGCGAAAATGTATTCTGTGAAGATGAAGCGCCTTCGTGGAGAGTCTATTTTTGCTTTGGCCGTCATTTCAAAGAAACACACTTTTCAGTACTTCTGCATATTTTAAAGCCAGCGGCACCAGTGCCTGGGACTTTTCCAAAAAATCCCCCTTGCACGGTCATCCTAGGAGGACTTCTTTGTTAAACAAGCCAACAGGACAAACATAAAGCCTCAACTCGCCATCAGCCTACACGATAGTGTCTTGGCGAGGCATCTGTACGGAAAATGGCAGGTACACGTTTGTACTCTTAAAACTAATTTTAAAAAGCTTTGGCCACTACAAAGGAGCCCCTGTACGCCGGGCTGGAGTTTCACACCTTCTGCTGTTACTATGCCTTTTTTAAAACTCTCAGGGTCAGATTTACAAGCCTCTTGCGACTCCTTGTGCCGCCATTGTGTCACTTTTTTTGACGCAACGGTGGCGCAAACAATGCAGCCAATTTACAACGTGACGCATCTAGGGAGCTGCATCACGTTGTAAAGCCCTGCATCACATTATACCTGCGCCATGTATAATGTATGCAGGGTGGGCGTTCCCACGCCAAAAGACATGTAGAACTGACGCAGTGTAATTGACAACATTTCACTGCGTCACTCTACGCCTTCACTGCGTCAAAATCCCTACGCCTGCTCAGACCAGGCGTAAGGAATGACGCAGGGCTTTTGAATGGGACTCACCTATCTGTTGTAATACGAGAAAACAGCGGTTCCTGTGGAATAATATGGTCATATATATAAATGCAGAAATGCGTAATCGCGATACAAGGGTTTGAGGTGATGTCAGAAAGAAGAAACCACATCAATCAATCAATCAATCAATCACAGAATTTGTAGAGCGCACTACTTACCCGCGAGGGTCTCAGGGCGCTGGGGAGAAAAAAGGGGGGGGTGCTGCTACTGGTCGAACAGCCAGGTCTTGAGTAGCCTCCTGAAGGTCAGCAGGTCTTGGGTCTGTCGTAGGCTTAGTGGAAGGGTGTTCCAGGTCTTGGCGGCGAGGTGTGAGAAGGATCTGCCGCCGGTGGTTGTTCTTCGAATGCGAGGGACGGTGGCGAGGGAGAGGTCGGCGGAGCGGAGCTGGCGGTTGGGGACGTAGAAGAAGAGTCGTCTGTTGAGGTAGGCTGGGCCAGTCTTGTGGAGTGCCTTGTGTGCGTGGATGAGGAGTTTGAAGGAGATTCTCCTGTCGACGGGGAGCCAGTGCAGGTTCCTCAGGTGGGGGTGATGTGGCTGTGGTGTGGTACGTCGAGGATCAGGCGTGCGGAGGCGTTTTGTATGCGTTGCAGTCGCTTGATGAGCTTGGCCGGGGCTCCCGCGTAGAGGGCGTTCCCATAGTCAAGTCTGCTACTGACGAGGGCCTGGGTGACTGTTCTTCTTGTATCTGTCGGGATCCACCTGTAGATCTTGCGAAGCATGCGGAGGGTGTTGAAGCAGGAGGAGGAGACTGCGTTGACTTGCTTGGCCATGGAGAGCGTTGAGTCGAGGATGACTCCCAGGTTGCGTGCGTGGTCGGTGGGTGTCGGGGCTGCTCCCAGTGTCGTTGGCCACCAGGAGTCGTCCCAGGCTGAGGGGTTGGAGCCGAGGATGAGGACCTCTGTCTTGTCCGTGTTCAGCTTTAGTCGGCTGATCTTCATCCAATCGGCGGCGGCCTTCATTCCTTCATGGAGATTGGATTTGGCGGCGAGGGGTCCTTGGTGAGGGAGAGGATCAGTTGAGTGTCGTCGGCGTAGGAGATTATGTTGAGGTCGTGCTGTCTGGCGATGCGTGCGAGCGGGGCCATGTAGATGTTGAACAGTGTTGGGCTGAGGGAAGATCCCTGGGGTACGCCGCAGATGATCTCGGAGGCTTCGGATCAGAAAGGTGGGAGGCGGACTCTCTGGGTTCTGCCGTCGAGGAAGGAGGTGGTCCATTCCAGGGCCTTGTCTCGGATCCCTGCGTCGTGGAGGCGTGCGCGTAGAGTGCGGTGGCAGACAGTGTCGAAGGCGGCGGAGAGGTCCAGCAGGATGTGGGCTGCGGTCTCACCGTTGTCCAGCAGGGTCCTGATGTCGTCGGTGGCGGCGATGAGGGCAGTCTCAGTGCTGTGGTTGCTGCGGAACCCTGATTGGGATGGATCCAGGATGCTGTTTTCTTCGAGGTATCGGGTTAGCTGTTTGTTGACGATCTTCTCGATGACCTTGGCTGGGAACGGAAGCAGGGAGATGGGCCGGAAGTTCTTGAGGTCTCTCGGGTCCGCCTTGGGTTTTTTGAGTAGGGCGTTGATCTCTGCGTGTTTCCAGCTCTCTGGGAAGGTCGCGGTCTCGAAGGAGAGATTGATAACGTTGCACAGGTGGGGTGCGATGGAGCTGCTGGCTTTGTTGAAGATGTGGTGCGGGAAAGGGTCTGACGGGGAGCTGGAGTGTATTGTGCTCATGGTCTTGATGGTGTCATCGATGTTCACGCTGGCCCAGGCTGGCAAGGGGTCATGGTCGATGGTGTGCGGCGGGTCTGGTGTATCTATCTTAGTAGGGGCTGTCTGGGTGTTGAAGCTGTCGTGGATGTCGGCGATCTTGCGGTGGAAGAAGGTGGCGAGGGAATCGCACAGGGCTTGCGACGGCGGGATGTCGTTGGTGTTGGAGCTGGGGCTGGAGAGTTCCTTCACGATGTTGAAGAGCTCCTTGCTGTTGTGTGCGTTGTTGTCGATGCGGTCTTTGAAGGAGATTCTCTTGGCGGACCTGATGAGGTGGTGGTGGTTACGGATGGCGTCTTTGTGGGCTGCGTGGCTGTCCGGTGTCTTATCACTGTGCCATTTCTTCTCTAGTTTCCGGCAGGTACGCTTGGAAGCTAGGAGTTCCGGGGTGAACCAGCTGGCTCTTTTGGTGGTGACGCTGTAGGTGAGTTTTTCAGCGGGGCGAGGGTGTTGGCACAGTCGTCTATCCATCGTCTGAGGTTGCAGGCAGCGTCGTCGGTGTTGGATGGGTCGGAGGGAGGGCTGAGAGCGAGGTTTGCCCGTAGTTGGTCTTCGGTGACTTTGCTCCAGCAGCGGCGTGGGATCTGTTGGGTGCGGTGGTGTGTGGTGGGTTTCTGGAAGGTGAAGTGGATGCAGCGGTGGTCGGTCCAGAGGAGTTCCGTGGTGTGGCTGAAGGAGACGTGGGAGCTTGAGGAGAAGACGGGGTCGAGCGTGTGGCCGGCGGAATGAGTCGGTGTTGTGACGAGCTGTCTCAGTCCGAGGTTGGCGAGGTTGTCGATCAGGGTGGTGGAGTTGCTGTCGTTGTTGTTCTCCAGGTGAAAATTCAGGTCTCCGAGGAGGATGTAGTCGGTAGAGGTCAGGGCGTGCGTGCTGATGAAGTCGGCGATGGAGTCGCTGAACTGGGGTCGGGGCCCAGGGGGTCTGTAGACAAGGGTGCCTCTAAGGGTGGTGTTGGGGTCCGTGTGGATCTGGAAGTGCATGTGTTCGGCGGTGCAGAGAAAGTCGTCGGTGCTGGTCGAGACCCTGATGGAGTTCTTGTGGACAATGGCGATTCCTCCTCCTACTCCGTTGACGCGGTCTCTGCGGGTGATCTTATAGCCGTCTGGGATGGCTATGGCGATGTCGGGTGCGGAGGAGTCGTTCATCCAGGTCTCTGTCAGGAAGGCGACGTCTGGTGATGATGTGTCGAGCAGGTCCCAGAGCTCGACGGCGTGTTTGCGTGCGGAGCGGGTGTTCAGTAGGATGCATCGGAGGTGGTTGAGGTCCTTCTTGGCGGGCGCTTCGGTGGCTCTGAGGCTGGTGTAGCTGCAGTTCCGGCAGGTGAAGGGGCCATGAGTGCGTTTCGGGGCGGCCTTGAAGCAGTTGTGTACACTAATGGTTTTGTTGACATATATATGTATTACTCAAATTAATAAGCTCAAATAGGCAGTTGTGCAAAGTGTCCCAAGTGTAACATGAACCTAAAAAATACGTGACAATTTGTGACAATATTTACAAGGTTTCAAGGATTCTTTCTACAGAAAGTGACCATTACTGAATTTATACAAAAATGCATAGCAGCTATATACAATCATAAGTGCTGAATCAGTGGTTCGCTTCATCTTTACTGTCGACGGCGTTTCGACCCTTTACAGAATGTAGGGTCTCATCAGGACCTATAGTTATAGGGACATCTGGACGTTCAATTGCTCAGCTGAGTGAGGGGAGTGTGCCAACCGTGGGTATGATGAAAAGGAAAAGGTACTCACAGGGAGACCCAGCCGGGTTCCCTGGTGAGGGTGTAGGCTGGCAATCAAAGAACAAGAACGCGCTGATGCTGGTGATATGTCTCGGCGGGTATAAGCCGGATTCGTTGTAAGAACTCAGATTGTGGCTTGTAGTCCACTGAGGATAAGAAAATGCGAGTAGATCCGCAGCAGGTAGTCCGCATCACTTTCAGGCTATTGCAAGGATCCCTAGATAGGGATAGAATTCCATGGGGCACGTGACAGTGCTAAGTGTGCTGGCGGTCGCGTAACTAGTTAGCATGGAGGAGTCTCGTTCGTTATCGGAATTAACCAGACAAATCGCTCCACCAACTAAGAACGGCCATGCACCACCACCCACAGAATCGAGAAAGAGCTATCAATCTGTCAATCCTTTCCGTGTCCGGGCCGGGTGAGGTTTCCCGTGTTGAATTAAGCCGCAGGCTCCACTCCTGGTGGACCCCCAGCACACGTAGCACTGTCACGTGCCCCATGGAATTCTATCCCTATCTAGGGATCCTTGCAATAGCCTGAAAGTGATGTGGACTACCTGCCGCGGATCTACTCGCATTTTCTTATCCTCAGTGGACTACAAGCCACAATCTGAGTTCTTACACCGAATCCGGCTTATACCCGCCGAGACATATCACCAGCATCAGCGCCGTCTTGTTCTTTGATTGCCAGCCTACACCCTCACCAGGGAACCCGGCTGGGTCTCCCTGTGAGTACCTTTTCCTTTTCATCATACCCACGGTTGGCACACTCCCCTCACCCAGCTGAGCAATTGAACGTCCAGATGTCCCTATAACTATAGGTCCTGATGAGACCCTACATTCTGTAAAGGGTCGAAACGCCGTCGACAGTAAAGATGAAAGCGAACCACTGATTCAGCACTTATGATTGTATATAGCTGCTATGCATTTTTGTATAAATTCAGTAATGGTCACTTTCTGTAGAAAGAATCCTTGAAACCTTGTAAATATTGTCACAAATTGTCACGTATTTTTAGGTTCATGTTACACTTGGGACACTTTGCACGACTGCCTATTTGAGCTTATTAATTTGAGTAATACATATATATGTCAACAAAACCATTAGTGTAGGTGGTTTCTTCTTTCTGACATCACCTCAAACCCTTGTATCGCGATTACGCATTTCTGCATTTATATATATGACCATACTATTCCACAGGAACCGCTGTTTTCTCGTATTGCTTAATCACCCTGGTTCCATAGTGAGTAGGGTTCCCTTGTTCTCCTTTTTCACCTATCTGTTGTGGCGCATTGCTGGACTTGCGTCACTTTCATGAGCAACTCCAGCAATGCGTTACTTTTGGGCCAACAGATGCGTCAGAATTTCTGACGCATTTGTTAATCCTTGCGCCATGGAGCACTGTATTGTAAATACAGCGCATCCATGGTGAGGCAAAGGACATTTGCCGCTGGCGCAAGGAAATTGATGCATCTATGCAGATGCGTCAGTTCCTTGTACATCTGCCCCTCAATTGCCATTCAAAGGCTCGCCACGCATGTGAATGACATCCCAGCTCAGTAGAGTCACCAGTCTGCCCGAAAAATCTCCTGTATTACATAGATGAAGGCCAGTCTCTGAGCCTACCAAAAAAGCTTTCTTATAGCAAATTCTCAGTCTCAGTTGGACTATGAGCAAACCAATGTGCGACCTTATGAATAAACTGCAGCAAAAAACAGCGTCAAGCCTAAACAGCAGTACTGCCTAAGCAGCAGAGCAAGTGACCCAAACACCAGCAAAGACAGTGACCTACAGTCCAGAAGCAACATTGTGGGTAATCTACAGCTTAATTGCGACAATGTGAGAAATCTGCATCCAAACAGCAGCATTTTGAGTGACTCACAGCACGTGGAGTGACCACAGCATCATCAAAGGTGACCAGCAGCCTAACAGATACATTGTGAGTAACTTGCAGTAGGATATCAGCCTGGTGAGCAACCTGTTGCTGAACAGCCGCAATGTAAGTGATCCACAGCAATATGATGGCACCATCGTCAAACTTTTAACACGTTTTTGTAGTTTCAAAACAAAATCCCAAAGTAGGAAATACAAACTAATGCCCACCACACCATGGGAGTTGTCTCCTATGGTGGGTGTGGTCATTATGCAGTTTTCAGTGCCCCTCACCACTGGGTTTCACCTAGCAGTAAGGGTCAACGAAAACTATCCATTCAACCTCCCACTCTAAATCGGGTGCGCGGTTGAATTGCAAAACCTCTGACAGCCCTTACTCACTGACATACTTCAGGTCTCTCCGTCTATAAATCAGACAGGCAGACCTAATGTTTGGCCATTGCAACAGAGTATCCTCCAAACCAATCTCTAAATCAGCTCCTATGACTTTTTTGTCATTTACTGTGACAGATCTAGGTAGCCACCACACCCCTACTACAGGGGCTCTGGGCGTTGCACGCACCTGGATGGGGAGTTGGGCTGCTTGGGCTCACTCCCAGACTGTACATCTTATGTCCAGGGCCTTTATATTGGTGCTCCATGGGCTTAGGCCCAAGCACATGTTCACCACGTTAGGCCAACCAATGGAGAATAGAACCGATATTGGGCCTCCATTCCAAGAGACTTGGAACATCTAGGGATCAACCAACAAATGATAATGCCCTAGTGGCCACAAGCCAAAGGTGACGAAGACCTCTTCGTGATACCTTCAGTAAACCCCTCCGGATAGGGGTGTGTCAGGGGAGGACTTAGAGTAGAGTCTCCACCTGTACTTGAAAAAAATCACAACACTCTGTATAGTGGGAGCACCGCCAAGTACTCCCCATGGTACTTATGTGAGGGAGACGTATGCAAGACAGCTTTCTACCAGGCCCTAACTGGCAGCCTGCTACTTTGGACATCTCAGAAACCCAAAAAGGTGGAAAAGGGCCAACAATCAGGCGAAACGGACAAGGAAGGCCCGGGGTGCCTGATTGGGCCAGGTGACTAGGTGCTCAGGGACTTAGGCCCAAGTACCTCTGCCGACTTTACAATGAAGAGGAAAGGGTGATTTTTATTTCTGAAATGCTCCTATTTTATAAGTTTAATTGCATAATCAAATTCACTTTCCATCTAGACAGCAATGCATTTCCACAAGGAAGCTGATAAGTAATGCCTACTCAGAGGTCGAAGTGAGAGTCTAGCTAGCAGGACATTCATTACCTTAATTACAATAATTACTATTAAATATTTCATATAAAATATTTTTGGAGTTACAGAATGTCTCATTTTATAATTTTACTTGACACTGCATTAGAAGCGAATTATTTCACTGTAAGCTCAGAGAAATCTAAATTGTTTTCTCTTTAGACCAAAGATAACAAAATGAAAATCCATCCGACCACCTGTTCTGCGGTTTCTCGGCTCCTCTTGTTTCCATTAATCCATTGATTGTTCACCTCATGTCCTAAACACTAAACTACTCACTCTCTGTGTCACTGATGTTGTGTGTATGTGTGTGTGTGTGTATGTGTGTGCACACAAATATTCTGTGAAAAAATAAAGGTTAATGTGAGGTCATATTCACCTGAGGTTATAACACTTTGACGTATGTTTAAAAAAACCTAACAAAATTCACTTAAGTCCGTAAGTGCTGAGGCTTCAACCCTCTAACTCCACCACCCAACCACCACCCCCATTGCTGAGCCCTTTATTATGTTTGGGGCAGTTTGTGTTTAAGCTTTCATAACTTTATTTCCACAAAAGGTATTCAAGTTACAGTTGTGTTATTTTTCCAATGTGATAGGGATTCTTTAAAAAGGGTTTGTGGATCCCTTCTGAGGGATCCAGTAAAATAGGCAAAGGGTAGCTAAATTTTGGCGATTCTTATGAAAAATGGGAAAAGTTGCTGTGCAAGAAGCAGTGTGTTTTTTCTAAAAGTGGAATCAACAAATGGTTTGCTGTGCCTAGATCAACCTCTTCCCAGCTTCCATGAACAGGCAGAATTGTAAAACATATTTTCTAATTTTTGCAATGTTTTAAGTGGTAGTCGATGTTTCCTATTTTTTGTGATTTCTACTTGCAGTATGTGCTGGAAACAGATATAAAATCCATGGGCGATACCAGAAAACTATACATTTCTGAAAAGTAGTCAAAATTCAAAACTCTGCAAGGGTAATTTGAGTAGCTCGCTCTTAGTTTTCCAAAGAAACGAATCATTAAAATAAAAAATAATGAAAATAAGTATGGAGAAACAGAAATAGGTGACAAAGTTCATGTGTAATTTTTGCCCCAATAGCCGATTTACAAAAGTAATATATCATTACACTCGTCACACTCTTTTGGTTGCAGGAAATATAGCGTTTGTTGGTTGTCCAAAAGCATGTGATACCCAGCCAACACATGAGGCTGCAGCTTATAATGAGTTTTCATTGTGCGTAAGCCATGCATCAGTTTGTATGGTAAACTCTAATGAATGAAAAATAGGGATGAAGTAAACCTATGCATTTTTTAAATGTGCCCATGAGTTTATGAATAGTGGGTACTTGTCCTACTCTGGATTTGGAGTTATCCACAGTATAATGTGGTTCAGAGGGGTTGCCAGATGTGTTCTTTCTTTCACACTGACTTACATTTGGAAGCACAGAATTGAGAAAAAGTAAATTGATAATAGCAAATGTTCTATTCTGCGTTCCAGTACTTCACCACACTGCTCACAATAAAAAAGTTATCCCGCTTTTGTGACTGGGCTTATCACCTGCAACAGAAACAGCCTCAAAACAAAACAAGGAAATGTCAAGAATCTCCCTTTTAAATTGAACCATTCTGGAAATGGGTGTAGTTGTGATACTTTGCCAAGCCAAGGGAAAAGTACTGAAACCAAACATTTCCATAAACTAGACAACCAGGGAAATCCAGAGTTGTGTGACTTGTACGGATCCCTCTATGGTTCCTACGCAGACTGCTCTGCAAACTTTAAACTTTGGCAAAAATCACAGATTTTCCTCATGTTTATGTGAAGGAACGTTTCAAAATATGCGAGGGTCCACAAAATTCCTGCTGCCTAGTGTTCCCATAGTTCTGCAGATAAGAACTGAAGCCCACTTGTCTAAATGGGCTTTTCATTCATAACAACAACACCCCCAAAATGCAACAAGGAACTATCACAATTTTTCCTTTTATAATAACCCATTCTGGCAATGTGGGTAGCTGCCGTATATGGGCCCGGGCTCTGTCGGCACCCAGTGAAATTTACCAAAACCTGACATTTCTGGAAACTAGACACCTAGGGGCCGATTCCGATGTCGGACGGGCTCAGGTCCGTCCGACATCGGTCCGGAGCCTTAACCGACCGACCTGCTGTCGTCGGTTACGGCCCAGGCAGTACGATGCGACCGAACCCTGTTCGGTCGCACTCGTATCTCCCACAATGGGAGCATGCATTCCGGACGGAATGCATGCTGGCATTGGAGAAAGCAGGGGTGCAGTTCAACCCTGCACCCTGTGGCCGGCACCCCAAGGTGCCTGCCACCGGGTGCAGGGTTCAACAGAGGGGCACCATAGGTGCCTCCAGGCCGCCATTCGGCGACCTTGCACCCATGGGGGTCCCACTGGGGGCCCCCAAAGACAGTGACCGACTGCCTTTTCGTGCCGGAAAGACCGGCACGAAAAGGCAGTGGCAACTGCCATCGTACTCCCTCGGTCGCAAAGAGGCAGCCGGGGGAGTACAGAGGGATTCCGGATGGCTGACGGGCTCTCCGAACCCGTCGTGAGCCATCCGGAAATCCGAGTCGGATTCTTTCCGACCGAGCCCATCGGAATGGCTCGGTCGGAAGGAATCCGAGCGGCACGTTCCGATTCGGTCGGAAGGGCTCCGACCATCGTTCGGTGCCCTTCCGGCCGAAATCGGAATCGGCCCCTTAGTGAGTGCAGGGTGGTGTAACCTGTGTGGACCTCTCTAGGATTTCTTATCCAGGATGCCCAGCAAAAGTCAAATTTTGACTAAAATCACAGAATTTCTTGACATTTCTGTGAGGAAAAGTACTGTAATCTGTGGGGACCCACAAAATTCCTATTACCCTGTGTCCCCTCACTTCTTCCAATAAAACGGTACCCCAAATTGTTTCAGACATACTGTATCATGAAGTGGAGACACATAAATAATTATCCCAATTGAATGTAGTACTTTAATGTGCTGATTCACTGTGATACATTATTTGTATTTAAAATGAGGTCCTACATCACGTGACCATATCGTAATTAAGGCAATCCTTGCCGAAATACATCAATATGGCTGCCGGGTTTGTAATTAATCAACACTAGCGATGACCAGTATGTGCTGACCAGTATGTGCCTTTATGCTGGCTTACTTTTTGTGAAGGACTGCGTTGTATATTAATGGAACATTTACAGCTGTTCTTGGCTTTTGGCACAGACTTCACTATGGCTCCATATCAGTCCTCTAAAGTTTTTCTTATGTGTGTGTATGCATATATATTTATAACAACTATGTAGGTATAGTTAGGACCTAGTTACAATGGGAAGAGTGTTTTTTGCTTCCTAATACCTGTGGCACCATTTGACAAATTTTCATGAAACATTCCAAAACAAAAGTTCATCCAGTTCAGTTCCTTCATGAAGGTTTTAGGCTGATTTGTCAAGTGGAGGTTGGGGGGGGGCAAGAAAAAAGGGCAGTCCCAAATCACAGTTTCTTCAAGCAATTTGCCATAGGAAAATTGAACAGTAATACCGCAAGAATGGCTGAACGGAATTACACAAAATTTGGCAGAAAACTACATCTTGTTCCAGAAAGCGTGCTTTTTGTGGTTTAGTGTAAATCCTTTCAGTGGTTTTTGAGAAATTAAGGTTAAAAAACTTTGTATATCTGGATGCTTGAGTTCGAAGGAATCTCCAGAGAGTCCCTCGATGAGGCAATAATAGAGTGATCTGATTGGCCGCGGGGGGGATTCCCACTGGCCCCCTCACTTCTGTTGGAGTGATATGCTCATGTGAACTGCTGAGGAGCTTGCACTCTTGATTTGCTGGCTGCAACATGTAGAGAAATGTTGGGGCTGCCATTTCAGGACACGGGGACTCATCCCAGTGTCCTGATAATTGAAGAAAAAAAAAAGGTATAAAGGGCAGGGTAGGGGTAACCTGACCCCGGGACCATGTGGGCCAAATAAAAAAAAATATATGTATTTTGGGTTTTTGCAATCCTGCAGGTGTCCCACGGGAGCCAGCACGTCCCCATGACTCCTACAAGAGTCCCACTGGAGCGCAGGGGACCGCGCTGGCTCCTGCGGAACACCAAGGGATCAGATATATTTTTTTTTTTTTAAAGGGGCGGGCCTGAGTGACCGCTGTGGGTTGCCCTGAACAGGCGTAAGCCGTGTGCTGAGAGGTGTTGGCTGCCTGCAGGGGTTGGATGGCTGCGGGGGTTGAATGTAGGGCCTTTCTGCAGAACAGGCCCTTGGCCAACTCCACACAGAGCACAGAGAAAGGTGGGTAACGGCCATATGTATGGTAATAAAATAATAACTTAGGTTAAAAAAAACTAGAAATTCACAGAAAAAACAAAGGTTAAAGGGATGTTATAGTTTGTTATGGCAATACTATCTCAGTTTACATTTAAATAAATCACAAATTCACCGAAAAAAACAAAGGTTACAGTGACATTATACTTAAAATGTCAGTTTAAACGCAGTATTTTAAACAAAAAAAACCACTGAAACTCAACAGTAAACATTTTAAGAGGAGGGGGGGCGAGCAGCCCCACTCTTCCAGCCCTAATTGTCCCCAGGGACTCAATCCCCTGGGGCAAAATAAAATAAAAAAGTAGAGGGGTGCCACATGGCCCCCCTCCCGAGCCTTCATGAGCCCCTGGGACCCCATCCGCCTGCGCCATATTTTATTAAAAAGGGGAGGAGGACCACAAGGCCGCCCTCTCCAAGCCTATTATGGCCTCGTGGACCCCATCCTCTTGGGTCTTCTCTAATAATAGGAAGGTATTAATAATGGGAGGGTGCCCCGATGCCCACCCACAGCACCCACCAAACACCCATTTGGGGGCCACGGGGAGCCCCAGGGGCTATGGGGTCCCAACCGGTTCTCCCCATGGTGCGGGAGTCGGCATTGCTCCAGCCCAAAGGGAGCAGCTATTTTTGCTGCTCCCTCCGGGCGGAAGCATATGTGTTCTGTCTCCTTACCCGCATTAGTGCGGACAGGGAAACAAAACACAAGTCTGCTCCCAGCTGGCAGGAGCATTTTTAAATCTCCCGCCAGCTGGGAGCAGAATTAGTGTTTACTCCTGTTTGGCGGGAGATTAAAAAATGCTCCTGCCAGACTGGAGCAAATACAGTAGTGTTCCTGTCCGCTACTGCAAACAGGGAAGCTACTGTGTCCTGGGGTGGGCTTCCCGGGACACAGTAAGTGAACCAGCCCCGGGGGTGGGCACCCGGGACCATTAAAGGCTCAGGGAGAGAGGCCGCATGGCCCTCCCTCCCTTTTAATGGAATCCGCAGGGCCTTTATCAAGGCTCAGGCGGGGGGGTCACATGCCCCCTTGACCTTTTTACATTTTGGCCCTGGGGAGGCTCAGGGATAGGGACCTCATGGCCCCGTCCCTTTTTAAAAAAAAATATCGGCTGCAAGGGGATGGGGTCCCTGAAGCTTTCACAGGCTTGGGGAGGGGTGCCACGCTGCCCCTCATCCCTTTTTTTACATAATCAGCCCCGGGGTCCCTATCCCACCCCATCTGCTCAGGTAGAGGGGGCCATGTACCCCCTTCCCTTAACTATACCTGCCCTGAGGGAAGGGGTCCCCGGTGCCCTAAATGGGATGGGAAGGGGAGCCAAACTGATGCCCCCTTCCCATTTATATATTAAAACATTTTTTTTGCAGTGATCTCGCTGGACTCCTGCGAGATCGCTGCAAAATTTGCTGTATTTTTTTTATTTAGAACCTGTGGGGCACAGCGGGGCAGGGTATCCCTACCCTGTCCCCTTATATCATTTTTAAAAAACTTCAGGACTGGGGACTAAGTCCCGAGTCCTGTAATGGCTGCCAACAACATTTTTCTCATGTCAGTGGAAGCCATTCAGCCGCTCATCTTGCAGGAGCTAGATGGTCCAAGGAAGAAAAAAGCTCCCTGGGCCAATAAAAACGCTCTATTTTTGAATTGCCGCTCTGCGAGACTCTCATGGACCCAACCATCCAGATATACAAATATTTTGTACCTTAATTATTCAAAAACTACCAGACAGATTCACACCAAATCACAAAAGCACAATCTGCGGACCAAGATCTAGCGTCCTGCCAAATTTGGTGTAATTCAATTCAGTAGTTTTTACTGTAGTACTTGTTAAAAAAGTCTATGGAAAATGCATGGGGATTTTGTGTTTTGGAATCCCCCTTTTTCTTGGCACCCGCTTGACAGATCGTCCCAAAACTTTCCATGCACAAACTAGTCAAAAAGTAGCACTTGTTTGGAAAGTTTTCTGAAGATTCGTCAAATGGGGCCAAAGTTATTTGCAAAACAAAAAGGCATTTCCTATGGAAACGCTGGCCTAAATATAACTACCCAGTGGCAACAACCTCTGGGTAATACATTTATATCACCATAACATAACGCAGATAGCCATTGCATTGACTGTAAGTTATGGCATTGTGTCTGATCACATATGAATATCTTGCTTTGCAAATGCCTTTTCGATCCATTTCATTCGGGCCTCTGAATAGCTGACATTCCAACCAACTTTATTATTTGTGATCTCACGGGCTTGTAAGTGTTAGAACACTGGAACTATCATCGACTGATGTACTGCGATGCCATACTAATCCTAGATTGTGTACTTTTCAAATGCTAATTAACAAGTGCCTATAATAGTAAAATGCTACCTGTCTGTTTATATTTGTGTTCTTTTAGTTCTGCCAAGGCTTTTTCAGGCTACCAGTTAGTATTTACCAACTGGGTTAGAGAATACGCTAGCAGTTAGCTCTGACATTCCACATGGGTTTACCTTTTGAAACTATGTATTTGTGCTCTATAGGGCAGCTCGTATTTAAAACTGCCTTCCTGGCTGCCGTTACAACGGGGAGGTGATTCAGGAAATTACATTCACTGTCAGCATCTGCGCCATACCGAGCTTTATGACTGAAAGGATAGAGCCAGTGTTGTAACAATAGCCCCCGCAGCCCCTGCGGTGCGGCAGGCCCCCAAGCTCCAGGGAGCCCCATATGGCATTGTGCATGGGCAGACTGGCCCCTGGCATGAGAGCTCCTGACTAGGTCTGGAGCGTGGGGGAGCCCCCTCCTTGTACTTTGCAGGGGGGCCTCAAGTTTCGGTAAGCTACTGGCTAGAGCCACCACGCCTGCTGAAGGTGATGTAACAATTGCATTTTTCTGAATATGTTTCCTAAGACCTTTCTAAATTCTTCCATATCCTTGAGGAATCGAGTGACGCTTCCATAGACTGGACCACAAAAGGGTCTTAAGGTTTTACAGAAAGAAATCTAAAGGAAGCAAAACTGGGTGGAGCAATGACAAAACACACAATTTACAAATGAATCACCCTTTGTATAAAACAGTATTATGAGCTGGTTAACAGCCTATCTGACTGCCCACTCACTCTCTTCATGCAGGTTCCCCTCCTCATCCAGGTTTGGGAGTTTGTTTTTGAAAAAATAAACATGTGTTAAACTTTCTTGGACAGCCATTTTTATGGGTCTCTTTAGATTCCTATTTTAAGTGTTATAAATCTAAAGAAACTGCCACTGCACCTGCCGTACCATTCAAATTATGACCCCAGTACCTACAAGGTAATTGCACTTGTGACTGCTTCTTTGGTAGTAAAATATAGTAATAATCAATGTTCAGGGGTTTCTTGAGCTTTTGGCCCCTGTGCCACGGCACCTGCTGCACCATTCAGATCGTGACCCTAGTGCCTGCAAGGTACTTGCACTTGTGGTTGCTCGCTTAGTAGCAAAATATAGTAATAATCGGTGTGTAGTGGGTTTCCTGGAGCTTTTGGCCCCTGTGCCACTGAACGTGCTGCACGATTCAGAACGTGAACCTAGTGCCTGCAAGGTACCTGCACTTGTGGTTGCTTGTTTAGTAGTAAAAAATACCAATAATCAGTGTTCAGTGGGTTTCCTAGACCTTTTGGCCCCTGTGCCACTGCACCTGCTCAAACATTCAAATCGCGACCCTTGTGCCTGCAAGGCAACTGTAATTGTGACTGCTTGTTTAGCATTAAAATATAGCAATAATCCCAGGAAAACACAGCTTGACATTTGACCTCGGGTTTTGAATGCACAGCAAATGTGGCATGATGAGAACAAGATTGAAAGGCCTATTTATTACAGAAAACAAGTTTGTAGAAGAAACCTTTAAGCACAGTTTTAGCATGGAGAGGTAGGAACTCAAGCTGCACAGCCTAAAGCAGACAAAGCCAGCAAATGGAAAGGCAGAAAACGTGAGTTACAAACGACAAAGCCAATAGCAAGCCACAGGCAGAATGCATTCCCAGCTATAGTTTCTTAAAGTCCCCAAAATGTCTTTCAAATTGTCAGACAGCTGTGCTGTCTGGTGGGCGGCGTCCTAAAAAGGAGGGTCATGCCATTCTTTTGAAGTGGACTCCAAGGTTGCAGTTTGGGGGGTGGGGGGGCATGGAGATTGTTTTCCGCTGGAGAGGAAGGCAGAGGAGGCGGTGTAATACTTTGGATGAGGGGAATACAGAATTGTATATTTAGCTGTTTTGAGCGTTAGGTAGTGGGGCAGCAGATAGTCTATGATTTTACAGTCTAAAGCCCTCTAACTATAGCAGCCATGTCTGCACATCACTGCAACCTCATCCGCTCAGCTGCTGTTAATAAGAGCGTGCTGGTCCCGTGCTCCCGGGGGTCGTGACTTCCTTCAGCTTGATGTATCTGGGAGCCGCGCTTTAATATAAAGTAATGGCAGTAATGACTCTAAGTGCACTAGCCGGCCAGCGGTTACACTGTGGATGGTTCCTGGCGGCACGCTCTACCGCCACACCATGCAGAGTGCTTTGTTTCTCCACATTTCCAGAACACAATAGCATCTGTAATATTTTCTTGTGGGATTGAGGTGCAGAAGATTTGTGCAGGAGCAGCTTCTCATCTTTTCTTTAGCTGGCTATTACTTGTTCACTGATGGCGTCGATTTTCAGAACTTTGGGGCCTATTATGATGGCGGGCGGATCTGCACCGCCTGGCCGGCGGTGGCGATCCGCCCGCCAACACACCCCACCGGACGGCCTTTTACCCCCCGCCACATTAGCATGGCGGGGGTACCACAGCGGACGGAAAGACCGTCCGCCGCTTTTCCGCCGGTAGGCAATCGTCCCTTGCAGGCACCGCCATTCATATTAGCAAGTGGCATTTTCAATGCCTTTCCATGGCGGAGAGTTCGCCATGGAAAGGCATGCGGTTTTCGCTTCAGGGGCCCGTTGCGGGCCCCAGGGGGTGAGGGGGTGGGAGGCTGCACTTGGGGGTACCCATGGTACCCCCAACATTGGCATGGACAAGGTGGCAGGCACCGCGCGGTGCCTGTCACATTGTGCATGCCAATGCACAACATGCATATATTGCATTGTGGCGGGTGCTGCTTACAGCACCGCCCGCCGCAATGCAATATATGCGGGATGCCACCGCCACCGTGGCGGTGGCATCCTAGTTACCATTGCGGGACCGCCGCACCTCTTGCGGGCGGTCCCGTTTGCCGTTGCGGTGGCGGGCGGACGCAGTCCGCCCGCCATCGTAATAGACCCCTTTGATTGATGAAAAATATCTGCATGTCTTAGTTTTTCATCGCAGACAAAGAGCACAAGAAGTAAATTTGGATGGGCAATTCCAGAATAGGAAGTCCAGAGTTTCTGCTTATTTCATAATAGAGCTTTCAATATTGTCCTGATCAAATAGCAGCACAACTAGTCAGGTAGTTCAGTGGGTAATGCGTGTGTTACGAAGATCTATGGACCCTGCTAGGACACAGGTTTGAATCTCAACTGAGTGAACTTTGCCGTTTGAACTTACAAGTGCCACCGGGCTGGCTAACATACTATGAAATGGTTGACAACAGAGTTTGAACAATACTAAATCATCGGTCTCTGCTTGGATTTGCAATAGTGGATTTCTAATCTATTGTGCTTTGCATGTGTCAGTTTGTATCTCATCCTCGTCGCCAGTGATATCATGAACTCTCCAGGCTCATGTGAAGAGGCACCAACGGTCACAGCTGTCCTGTCACAAAGCTGACAGGAGAAGAACATTCCATGGGAAGGACCAAGGGAAAAGGGGTAAAGGGTGGGAAACACCAAGACTAAGAAGAGGCACAACAAATAAGGGAATACAATTATGGTAGGCTAAATTGAGAGCCGTTTAAAAAATGGGGGATTATAATGGTACACTGACAAAATATAGACACTCAAAATATCCCCATACAAAAATAGTGTGACCAAAATATCCATGTCAAAAATATCTACATCCTATACTTATAATGGTAAGTACAAAAATATCGATGTCATAAATATAGTTGTACAAAATATCGTTTTTTATATATATATGAATTATATATAAATTAAATTAATAAATATTAAATATATTAAAGAATAAAATTAATTAAACAAAAGAAATAAGATTTAATATACATTTTAAAATATAACAAATGAACTTAATTTAAAAAAGTTAAACACGCATATATAATAATTAATATATACATATTTACTTTAAAACAATTATTAAACTAATACTTTTAATGTATTTTATAATTTTAAAATTATATAAATATTTAACAAATAAATAAATATATATATATATATACATATACTAATAACATAAAATCTATTTTAAAAAAACATTCTATTATAAATTAAAACATTAAACTATTTAATAATCTTTAAACTTAAATTTCCCACTCCAGTCAGTGCAACAGTAGGGAAAGTGTTGGATAGCGAAGGGGTAAAAATTTCAATTCCCACTCTAGTCAGTGCAACAGTAGGGAATGTGTTGGATAGTGGACGGATAAAATGTACTATTCCCAGTCCAACGAGTGCAACAGTAGGGAAAGTGTTGGATAGCGGAGGGGTAAAAATTACTATTCCCACTCCCATGAGTGCAACAGTGGGGAAAGTGTTGGATAGCGAAAGGGTAAAAATTACTATTCCCACTTCAGTGAGTGCAACAGTAGGGAAAGTGTTGGATAGCAGAGGGATTAAAAATTACTATTCCTACTCCAATGAGTGCAACAGTAGGGAAAGTGTTGGATAGCGGAGGGGTAAAAATTATTATTCCCACTCCAGTGAGTGTTGGATAGTGGTGGGATGAAATTTATTATTCCCACTCCAGTCAGTGCAACAGTAGGGAAAGTGTTGGATAGCGGAGGGATAAAATGTACTATTCCCACTCCAGTCAGTGCATCAATAGGGAAAGTGTTGGATTACGGAGGGGTAAAATTCACTATTCCCACTCCAGTCAGTGCATCAATAGGGAAAGTGTTGGATTGTGGAGGGGTAAATTTTACTATTCTCACGCCAGTCAGTTCAAAATTAAAAACAAACAATATATCATCAACAGAATACATTTTTTTTTTTAAGTAAGTAAAAAAAATATAAATATGTTAAAAATAAAAATAGAAATATAGTTAATATCAAAAATAAAAAAATAACATATTATAATGTTAAATACATATCACAAATACCTACAAATATTATATTAAATAAAATAAAAAAATAATTTTGAAACAAATCTTTTAATTTAGAAATTATTTAACAAAAACATTAATTACTACTTAAATTTAGTCTATTTACTTCCTAGCCTATAACACCACACATCTCACAACCCACATCGAAAATAAAAAAATGTATTTGCATAATTAACATAATTAATGATCAATTAAACAAATAATAATAATTAAAAAACAAATTAAAACACATAAAATGTAATTAACGTCCCACCCTTTACACCTACAAACCCCACAACCCACATCTAAAATTAAACTGTAAAAAAATTAATTACACAATAACATTTTTTTCAATTAAATAACTAATAGTATTTAACAACTAATTATAAAGTAATTAAATTAATTTACTCCCCACCCTTCACCCCTATAAACCCAAAACCCAAGCACAAAAAAATAATTAAACAATTACCCTAGTTATCGATTAATTAATTAATATTAATTATCAACTAATTATTAATTTATTAAAAATAAATTACTTCCCACCCTGTACCCCTAAAAACCCCACAACCCACAACTAAAATTAATTACACAATTTCCATTTTTAATTGTCAATTAATTAATATTAATTAACAACTAATTAATTAAAAATAAATTACTTCTCACCCTTTATCCCTATAAACCCCACAACCCGCACCTAAAATTAATTACACAATTACCATAATTAATTGTCAATTAATTAATTAATATTAATTAACAACTAATTATTAGTTAATTACAAATAAATTACTTCCCACCCTTTACCCCTATAAACCCCACAACCCGCACCTAAAATTTACCAAAACATATTAAAAACACAAGGAACATTATAAAATCTCAATTAAATAAATATTAATAAATACAAAATATTCATTAATTTATTATAATTAAATTACTTCCCACCCTATTCCCCTATAAACCCATAACTCGCTACGGAACTAAAAAATGCAAAATGTAATTAAAATAATATTAATAACTACTAAAAACTTAACACATGTATTAGAAAACATAAACAATACTTCTACAAAAATAATACATCACATACATTTAAAATATATACTAAAATACATAACACTAATTAAAAAATCGATATTTTAAACAACTATATTTATGCAAACGATATTAATGACTTCTGTATTTTTAAAATCGATATTTCTTACCTTAAAGTCAATATTCTTGACCACAATATACTTGCTGTTGATATTTCTGTGTCACGATATTTAAAACTCGATATAAGTGTAAGTCGACATTTCCAACTCGATATTTTGACTGAATACTATTATAACATATCTCTCCCTTCAGGGAATCAATTCATTTCACAAAAATGTATTATGTGAGGAAGAACCTACAAAGGGGACACTGAAGTGAACCAGATTATAATACGTACCAGTGCAGTAAATGTTGATTTATCCTGGTGGTTTTATGAAAAAAACAAGTTTTGGCCACAATTAATACCTCAAAGCCTATAGTGAGAGGCTCTGTAACCCTGTGGTGAACTTTTGTGACATTTTCTCTAACAATAGCAAGATATCCTCTTGCTGTGAAATATTTCTGAACAGTGTGTGGTGAATACTCCTTATCAACATAATGATGAGGATTGTGATGTAATAATCATTCTACCAAATTTACACTGTATAATTTATTTTTCTTATAGATTATATTGCAACAGTATATCAATTTTCCTTAGGCTCATAATAGGTAAATGTAGCTATAGAAGCCACTGTGACATATTCTCGTACATGTTCTTCTTTTAAAATTAGGGGAATATCTTGAAAAGATGGATTGTTGGGAAATAACAATTTGCGAAATTGACTGTCCAATTAATTTTGAGACTACAAAAAAACAAAATTAGGGAGAGAAGAGGTAGTGCCCCGAGGGACACTAACGGTGGATATGTCCTCCTCAAGTCAGTAGTTAGCAAAACATCAAGATCCACCATATTGGTAATGATCTGAATGATGAAGTAAAGGGCCTATAGTGGATGGGGAAAGAGTTGTGTTCCTATTCCATGATAGGACATACACAAAAGTTGTTTAAATATCCCTCACACATCAAAAGGACCCTTGATGTCATGCTTCATCATTGGGGTCTTCCCATCCCACTGTGGGATGGGGCGTGCTGCGACCAGCGACTACGCGGGAGCACTAATCTAAAATACTATGTGTGGTGCAGGGGTAGTGAGAAGAAGGGTCAAAAAGTGAAGTTTAAAAGGAACTGGCCTCATGGACATAAAACAATTTAATAGGTCATTGAGGCTGAACCTGTTAAAAATAGTGATTTGGAATGGTCATGCATTTAATGAGCTGACCTTCCTAAAAAGCCGACATGTTTCGAAGCTCAAGGCTTCTTCATCAGGACTAAGAAGATCCCTTCAGCGCTCACTTGTTGTTTAAAAAGTGAAAATAGTCATATACAAAAGTGAAAGAAATTCTTGCAAATATTCATGCAGTATAAAGTACCTGTTTGTACTCCTATATGTAAATCTGTTAGTATTACTATATGTTAATCTGCAAAAAGGGAACATTTTTGAAGTATTAATTGCGCCACACACGGCGTTGTCTCACGAAGACCTGAAAAGACAACACATGTGTCAAAGTGACTGTTTTATAAAAAACATAGTGCTATAGTGGTGCAGGGACCTGTGAAAGAAATTGGGAAAAAGGAAAACATACAGTGACACACTACATATAACATAAAACACACACTCTATTTGGTGACTATTGTAATAAAGAGGCGGTGTGTATAACGGTGTATATACACAATACATACAATGTATAAATGGGTGTATTGCCCCATGAGCCTCAGGTACAGATGAGCAGGAAGTAGTCACTCGTTACTGTGAGGGAAATTTTTTTTTGTTGAAATGAAGAGAGAAACGGTCAGGCAGTGCTCGTCCTCTTTACCGAGTAAACAATGAAAAAAACGAAGAAAAACTCGGACCATGACGGCTATGCCGTACTTACATGCTGCTAGACAAAATTTTGCCCCATACTGCTCACCCGCGGCTCCGCTGTATGACTAGGGAGTGCGGGGAGCGGCTATTTATACAGAAGTAACGAGAGCAAACAAGATTCACCTGCGAAACTGGCGCGAGACAAACAAACAAACCGGAAGAGAGCTTACAAGTTTGATTATCAATGAGCACTAGAGCGCTGACTCCAGTGCACTGCGGAAGTGAGTATTCCGTACGTGTTCAAAAACCAAAGTGTATGTCATTAAACCAGAGTTCTGTAAATCAGCGGCATAGTTGCCCAACATTACGTTTAGTTTTCTGAATGGATAATGAAAGTGAGGGTAGTAATGAATTTCGGTAACCAAGTATTGCATAGAAGATGTAATTCTGGAGCTTAACCTTAACCTGTAGTCCATTATCCAGCAGTTGGGGATACCGAAAATTGCAAAATCAAAATCAGGATTCTATAAAACAGTGTGGTTGATGCCCAACACTGCGTGTGGTTATCTAAGAGAAAATGCGAGACATGGAGATTGGTGATACTAAAATGGTCATTATAATCGAGTGAGGGAAGTGAAAGCACTGAAAGTGTATCAATGCGTTTTAAGAAGCAAAAAATAATAAATATTAATAACGCTCATTGAACAGCACATGTCACAAAAGGTATCTGATAATATAAAGGGCCAGAAAGATGATACTAATGGAAGGAACGCTAGCGAACTCAGGCAAAATCAAGTTTCATAAAGATGTAAAGGAGATTGCTGATGTATCATCTGGACCTCTATATACAGGGACCAAAACACTGAGATACAGTTTGTGACCTGTGTATAGTGATGAAGGGAAGTAGGCAGGTGTAGTGACTACTTTCAACCTATTAACTGGGCCCACGGAATTTCGTCATTCAAACCCTTTTCATGTGTCCCCAAACGGAACACCCAACGTTGTTCCTTTTCCAGAAGATACTTTTCGTTGAAGATTTGTTCGATCACTGTCCATTTTATGTCGTCAACGTTGTGGTTGGTTGACAGATAGTGGGTTGCCATTTTAGTGGTACTCTTCTTACACCTCACATTGCTTCTATGTTCACCAATCCGTATTTTAACTGGTCTGGACGTCATCCCGATATACTCCAAATTGCACGGGCAAGTGATCATGTAAATTACATTCTTACTATTACAATTAGTAAATCGTCTTTGTTCCCACACAGACCCGTTAGGGAATGTAATTTTCTTACTCTTTGTGGTAAGGGCACAGGTGCTGCAATTTCCACAGGGATGATGACCCTGGATAGGTTGGGAAATGAAAGGGGCCAGGTTTGTTTCCCGTGTGGTACGTGGCCTCGTATGCACAAGAATATCTCTCAGATTTCTGCCTCTTTTGTGCGAAAACATGGGTTTGGGAAAGGAAAGTTTTCCACAGTTCAGTATTTTCCAATGTTTATTGATTATCTTGGATACTTCATTCGAATGGGTATTGTATGTTGTGACACAGATTGGTCTGGTCTCTCTTTCCTTTGGGGGATTGTTGTCCAACAATGCCTCTCTATTGTTATACCTGGCTCTTTTCCAACCCTGTTTGATAATTCTTGATGGATATTCACGTGTCAGTAGTTTCCTTTCAAGATCAGTAGCTTGGTTTTTGAAATCCGTTATTTCCGTACAGTTCCTTCTTAAGCGTAGGAACTGTCCAAAAGGGAGATTGTCTCGCAAATGTCGTGGGTGGAAACTACTATAAAGGAGAAGACAGTTCTTTGCAGTAGGTTTGAAGTGAGTAGTTGTTTTGAGCTTGCCATTCTCTGGGTAGATGTTAAGATCGAGGAACACTAAGTCAGTATTGGATGCTGTATGTGTGAATTTCAAGAACTGATTTTGTTGGTTTAGCCATAACATAAAGGTTTCAACAGAGTGAGTATCGCCTTTCCATACCACTAAGATATCATCAATGTACCTCTTCCAGGTAATGATGTGCTCACAGAATGGATTGTCTTGGTGCAGTATCTTGGTTGTCTCTAGATGATGCACGTAAAGACCTGCAAGACTAGGAGCGAAGGTGCTTCCCATGCTAGTCCCATGTTTTTGTAAGTAGTGTGTATTTTCATAGAGAAAGAAATTTTCTTTTAATGCTAAGGAAATGCATTCCATAACCATACTACGTGGTGTGTGGTATTCCCATGTGGTTGCATATAGAACTTCTTCTATGATATCAATGGTTTCATCATGAGGAAGACTAGTGTAAAGACTCTCAACGTCTAAACCTAGTAGAAGATGTTGACTTGTGTCAAAGTCCTGAGTCGCAAGTAGTTGTAAGACTGCTTTCGTGTCTTTAAGGTAAGTACCTGTTTTCTGGACTAGAGGTCGCAAAAAGGCATCAGAGAACTTGGACAGGGGTTCTAATAAGGAACCAATCCCTGAGACGATTGGACATCCAGGAGGATTATCCAAGTTCTTATGGATTTTGGGAATGGTGTAAAAATAGGGTGTTATAGGTGATTTTTGTATCAGAAATTCTGATTCTTTTTTGATATCCAACTGTGACAGACCGCTTCCTCCACCATTGCTCCTATCCGTATCCGAATCCTTTCTGTTGGATCGTCTTGGATCACTTCATAATTACGTAAGTCACCCAATAGTCGTCTACACTCAGTATCATACTTGGGAGTGGTTTGTAACACAATGGCTCCGCCTTTATCCGCTGGTTTTATAGTAAGATCCCTGTTATTAGCCAGAGTTCGTAAAGCCTCCTTTTCCTCTCGTGTTGTATTATGAAAGGTTTTTTGTCTGCATTAGACAATTGCATGATTTCACCCATAACAGCTCTCTCAAAGGTAAGTAGCTCCACTGGAAGGGTTGGATCCGGGGGTGAACGTAGACTTAGGTCGTAATCCGGTATCGGAAATCTGTTCCTCTGCAGTCACTGTAGGATCCTTCTTGTCAAAGAAAGCCCGTAGTTTAAGTTTTCTTAAGAATTCTTTTACCTCCAAACATAGCTTAAAATTGTCCATTTTATTAGTGGGCACAAAACCAAGACCTTTGCTTAAGGCCAGTTTTTGTGGTTCACTGAGAACCAGTGATGTAAGGTTGACCACTAAGTTTCCTACCTGCTGGTTGTTGGTTGATTCGTGATTCCGGTCATGCTTCTTGTTGACACTCTGACTGCATCTTCTGGTTCGTTCCTCCAGTGGACATGATTGCCTCGTCGATTCCTTCCTCTTTGTGGTCCTGGGCGTGTACCTAAAAAAGGAGGTGGTCCATAATAGTCATACTCCTGTGGTGTTGGGGCCCAGTGCTGGAAAGGTCCTCCCATTGGTGGTGGACCATATGGATAGTGGGCAAAGATTGGTTGGTTTGGGTAGTGGTTCCATCTCCCTCTAGGTTGGAACGGTCTTTGTTTCCATGTTCCTCCTCTCTGATTTCTCGAGTTGCTCCCCGGCTGGAATATGAGTCGTTAGAGCCAGTGTCTGATATATCACTGTCAGAGCCTTGTTCACTATTGGCTTTCCTTGTTACGTAGTCCTCACATATATAGGGGTATACACATTCATGGCTAAAGGCTGCAGTGTCTTTTTTAATTTTTTTAATTTGCTTTGTTTCAAAGTAATCTCGTACTCACTCATCTGTTGCTTCAATTCATCCAATCTCTTTTTAATACTGTATGAGATTGGTAGCTCTCAAGTTGCACCTCCAACTTCTGTATGTCAACTTTCAATTCTTGTGCCAGACGGGTTGCTGTTTTTATTATCAGGACCAGCCAATCCCTAGTGCAGTGCCAGGATATGAGTGACCAATCCTTTTTGAATGCCTTGTCGTGCTGAAAAATGAATGGTTCGTTGCGGACAATTAGGCCATGAGGTGCCGCATTCGCCCTTAAGTACTCAGTCATTAATAGACCGTGCAGTGCTGTTTTAATCTGGGTTCTTCTGAGATTAGCCATCTCACCCCAATCAGAGCTGCTAGGTCCTGGATCTGAGTTGCTTAGCCCTTCAAAGGGGTTGAGGGCAGCTAGGATCCTGTCGATCTCGTCTTCATTGAACGTGAGACCTGCTGTCTCGGCCATGTTTGTGAATATACGTGTGAGTGTGTGTATAAATAGTCTGTGTGAAAAAAATTTAAATATAGAAAATAATAATACATAAAAGGCAAAAACCGGTGCACTGAACGATATTGCCTAAATACCAGAAATACTGGATAACTCCCACAGCTACACGCTGTCCAGAAGACTACAAAAAAACAAAATTAGGGAGAGAAGAGGTAGTGCCCCGAGGGACACTAACGGTGGATACGTCCTCCTCAAGTCAGTAGTTAGCAAAACATCAAGATCCACCATATGGGTAATGATCTGAATGATGAAGTAAAGGGCCTATAGTGGATGGGGAAAGAGTTGTGTTCCTATTCCATGATAGGACATACACAAAAGTTGTTTAAATACCCCTCACACATCAAAAGGACCCTTGATGTCATGCTTCATCATTGGGGTCTTCCCATCCCACTGTGGGATGGGGCGTGCTGCGACCAGCGACTACGCGGGAGCACTAATCTAAAATACTATGTGTGGTGCAGGGGTAGTGAGAAGAAGGGTCAAAAGTGAAGTTTAAAAGGAACTGGCCTCATGGACATAAAACAATTTAATAGGTCATTGAGGCTGAACCTGTTAAAAATAGTGATTTGGAATGGTCATGCATTTAATGAGCTGACCTTCCTAAAAAGTCGACATGTTTCGAAGCTCAAGGCTTCTTCATCAGGACTAAGAAGATCCCTTCAGCGCTCACTTGTTGTTTAAAAAGTGAAAATAGTCATATACAAAAGTGAAAGAAATTCTTGCAAATATTCATGCAGTATAAAGTACCTGTTTGTACTCCTATATGTAAATCTGTTAGTATTACTATATGTTAATCTGCAAAAAGGGAACATTTTTGAAGTATTAATTGCGCCACACACGGCGTTGTCTCACGAAGACCTGAAAAGACAACACATGTGTCAAAGTGACTGTTTTATAAAAAACATAGTGCTATAGTGGTGCAGGGACCTGTGAAAGAAATTGGTAAAAGGGAAAACATACAGTGACACACTACATATAACATAAAACACACACTCTATTTGGTGACTATTGTAATAAAAGAGGCAGTGTGTATAACGGTGTATATACACAATACATACAATGTATGAATGGGTGTATTGCCCCATGAGCCTCAGGTACAGATGAGCAGGAAGTAGTCACTCGTTACTGTGAGGGAATTTTTTTTGTTGAAATGAAGAGAGAAACGGTCAGGTAGTGCTCGTCCTCTTTACCGAGTAAACAATGAAAAAAACGAAGAAAAACTCGGACCATGACGGCTATGCCGTACTTTCATGCTGCTAGACAAAATTTTGCCCCATACTGCTCACCCGCGGCTCCGCTGTATGACTAGGGAGTGCGGGGAGCGGCTATTTATACAGAAGTAACGAGAGCAAACAAGATTCACCTGGGAAACTGGCGCGAGACAAACAAACAAACCGGAAGAGAGCTTACAAGTTTGATTATCAATGAGCACTAGAGCGCTGACTCCAGTGCACTGCGGAAGTGAGTATTCCGTACGTGTTCAAAAACCAAAGTGTATGTCATTAAACCAGAGTTCTGTAAATCAGCGGCATAGTTGCCCAACATTACGTTTAGTTTTCTGAATGAAAAATGAAAGTGAGGGTAGTAATGAATTTCGGTAACCAAGTATTGCATAGAAGATGTAATTCTGGAGCTTAACCTTAACCTGTAGTCCATTATCCAGCAGTTGGGGATACCGAAAATTGCAAAATCAAAATCAGGATTCTATAAAACAGTGTGGTTGATGCCCAACACTGCGTGTGGTTATCTAAGAGAAAATGCGAGACATGGAGATTGGTGATACTAAAATGGTCATTATAATCGAGTGAGGGAAGTGAAAGCACTGAAAGTGTATCAATGCGTTTTAAGAAGCAAAAAATAATAAATATTAATAACGCTCATTGAACAGCACATGTCACAAAAGGTATCTGATAATATAAAGGGCCAGAAAGATGATACTAATGGAAGGAACGCTAGCGAACTCAGGCAAAATCAAGTTTCATAAAGATGTAAAGGAGATTGCTGATGTATCATCTGGACCTCTATATACAGGGACCAAAACACTGAGATACAGTTTGTGCCCTGTGTATAGTGATGAAGGGAAGTAGGCAGGTGTAGTGACTACTTTCAACCTATTAACTGGGCCCACGGAATTTGGAGTATATCGGGATGACGTCCAGACCAGTTAAAATACGGATTGGTGAACATAGAAGCAATGTGAGGTGTAAGAAGAGTACCACTAAAATGGCAACCCACTATCTGTCAACCAACCACAACGTTGACGACATAAAATGGACAGTGATCGAACAAATCTTCAACGAAAAGTATCTTCTGGAAAAGGAACAACGTTGGGTGTTCCGTTTGGGGACACATGAAAAGGGTTTGAATGACGAAATTCCGTGGGCCCAGTTAATAGGTTGAAAGTAGTCACTACACCTGCCTACTTCCCTTCATCACTATACACAGGGCACAAACTGTATCTCAGTGTTTTGGTCCCTGTATATAGAGGTCCAGATGATACATCAGCAATCTCCTTTACATCTTTATGAAACTTGATTTTGCCTGAGTTCGCTAGCGTTCCTTCCATTAGTATCATCTTTCTGGCCCTTTATATTATCAGATACCTTTTGTGACATGTGCTGTTCAATGAGCGTTATTAATATTTATTATTTTTGCTTCTTAAAACGCATTGATACACTTTCAGTGCTTTCACTTCCCTCACTCGATTATAATGACCATTTTAGTATCACCAATCTCCATGTCTCGCATTTTCTCTTAGATAACCACACGCAGTGTTGGGCATCAACCACACTGTTTTATAGAATCCTGATTTTGATTTTGCAATTTTCGGTATCCCCAACTGCTGGATAATGGACTACAGGTTAAGGTTAAGCTCCAGAATTACATCTTCTATGCAATACTTGGTTACCGAAATTCATTACTACCCTCACTTTCATTTTTCATTCAGAAAACTAAACGTAATGTTGGGCAACTATGCCGCTGATTTACAGAACTCTGGTTTAATGACATACACTTTGGTTTTTGAACACGTACGGAATACTCACTTCCGCAGTGCACTGGAGTCAGCGCTCTAGTGCTCATTGATAATCAAACTTGTAAGCTCTCTTCCGGTTTGTTTGTTTGTCTCGTGCCAGTTTCGCAGGTGAATCTTGTTTGCTCTCGTTACTTCTGTATAAATAGCCGCTCCCCGCACTCCCTAGTCATACAGCGGAGCCGCGGGTGAGCAGTATGGGGCAAAATTTTGTCTAGCAGCATGTAAGTACGGCATAGCCGTCATGGTCCGAGTTTTTCTTCGTTTTTCATTGTTTACTCGGTAAAGAGGACGAGCACTACCTGACCGTTTCTCTCTTCATTTCAACAAAAAAATTTCCCTCACAGTAACGAGTGACTACTTCCTGCTCATCTGTACCTGAGGCTCATGGGGCAATACACCCATTCATACATTGTATGTATTGTGTATATACACCGTTATACACACCGCCTCTTTATTACAATAGTCACCAAATAGAGTGTGTGTTTTATGTTATATGTAGTGTGTCACTGTATGTTTTCCCTTTTACCAATTTCTTTCACAGGTCCCTGCACCACTATAGCACTATGTTTTTATAAAACAGTCACTTTGACACATGTGTTGTCTTTTCAGGTCTTCGTGAGACAACGCCGTGTGTGGCGCAATTAATACTTCAAAAATGTTCCCTTTTTTGCAGATTAACATATAGTAATACTAACAGATTTACATACAGGAGTACAAACAGGTACTTTATACTGCATGAATATTTGCAAGAATTTCTTTCACTTTTGTATATGACTATTTTCACTTTTTAAACAACAAGTGAGCACTGAAGGGATCTTCTTAGTCCTGATGAAGAAGCCTTGAGCTTCGAAACATGTCGACTTTTTAGGAAGGTCAGCTCATTAAATACATGACCATTCCAAATCACTATTTTTAACAGGTTCAGCCTCAATGACCTATTAAATTGTTTTATGTCCATGAGGCCAGTTCCTTTTAAACTTCACTTTTGACCCTTCTTCTCACTACCCCTGCACCACACATAGTATTTTAGATTAGTGCTCCCGCGTAGTCGCTGGTCGCAGCACGCCCCATCCCACAGTGGGATGGGAAGACCCCAATGATGAAGCATGACATCAAGGGTCCTTTTGATGTGTGAGGGGTATTTAAACAACTTTTGTGTATGTCCTATCATGGAATAGGAACACAACTTTTCCCCATCCACAATAGGCCCTTTACTTCATCATTCAGATCATTACCCATATGGTGGACATCAATTAATTTTGAGTACATCATGTGGACATTGCTGAAGAACATTGTTACTAGTGAAAACATTCTAATTGTGGACTGTGATAGCTTTCCTGATGGTATATCAGTATATGAAGGCTCCACTTTGTCAAGTTTGAGCCTCTCTGGCTTTTTACTAAGGTAACACTGCATCTTCCTAATCTTAACTTAAGCAAATTAAAATTCAAGTGGAACCACCACTTAAAGCCTTTCAGTAAGAATAAGAGGGTTCACCGTGTGCAATGTAAAAAAGTACTTGCATGGACACTTCATGCGTTAACTGATCAGCGAGCGGCCTGGAAGGATCTCGAATGGACACTTGCCAGTGTTTTGTCTATATACGACTGCACCACATACATATGGGAGAGACTTGACGTTGATCTGGGCCTTGGTGCTCCATCACACAGCTGTTGTTCCTAAGGGTTCACATCAGAGCAAAGCGGGAAATATCTCTAAGTGGGTCTCTGTGCCCTAACTCGAAGATACACTTCGCACCACATGACTAAACAGGAATTATTGGGTTGTTTTGGGTATAGAATTCCTTTCAATTTTACGTGTAATATATATTATTTTATCTGCTTATTTTTATTATTGATTTTATAATAAATGCATTCTAAAATGTCTACCACAAGGTTTAGTGGAATTCCTTGCATTAGGAGCTACTAGATTGCACCTCCACCCAATGGACTCGGGCCTGGGCTTTGAAACTCCAACTGTTAATACCAGGTTGAATGAGTAATTCTTAGTATCAGGCACTTGGCGAAGGGTATTGAGCTTTGTGACATATATGACTTTTGACCTAAAAGTAGCGTCCATTACCCATCCGCGACATCGTCGGGGTGAATGATGGCTACCGTTTTGGATGAAAACCTTGTACATCTTTCCCGCATCTGTGGCCTTTGCCAGAGAGGCTCAGTGAGCAGCTCACTATTCTGCACTGCTGGAGTGCGTGAAGCAGGTGCCGAGGGCATTCAGTGGCACACACAGTGCCGCCTTAACTCAAGTGCACGCTGGGCAGGTGCCCGGGGGCCCCACGAGCATAGGGGCCCCATGCAGACCAGACTTTAACACTAATTGTCCGTTAAACATTTTCATTCCTGTGAGTAGTTATGTAGGCAGGGCCCAGTGCACTGCTTTGCCCGGGGGCCTATAATGCTGTTAAGATGGCCCTGGGCACACATCCTCTCTTCTTAGATCAAAGGAGCAAGTGTAGTTAATAACAAGCCTGTATGTAACAGTCTGTAGTTAAAGGCCCAATCATCATTTGAGAAGTGGGGGTGGGGGTGGGGGCGTGATACTGCACCTGACTTGGACGCGCGATTGGGGGTTATGTTCTGGTGGCCAAAGAAATAGGTGCAAGAGTTGGGAATGAGAAGCAGAGCCCTGAGACAGTGCCATTAGATCCTACTGCCTCCTCACAGTCCATGCGGGATAACACAAGGGTCGCCTTGGTTTTCAAGCCGCTTCAATATTTTTCAAACTCATATTCAGCCACATGCCCGTGGATGACCACATAGCGCTTGTATAATCAATGTGCATTGGTTCCCACAGGAAGCAAGAGTTCGTTTTATAAGCTGACATTTCACCTACAAATCAGGTCTCCTCACTTAACTGTTTTACCTCCAAGACAAATTGACAATTGCTTCAAACTCCCACCATTCTAGAAGCAAATATACATTATTGCTTGAAATCCTCACTGTGAAGAAAAATAAAACTCAGAAGTTTGGGTCATACCGGACTAGTCTCTTCTGAAGGTATTGAGTGCACCGAAAACTCACATTTTCAGGACTTTCCTCAGCAATGATGCACTGTCTCGCTGCATAATAGCCGCTGTACATTATTTTCATACTTTGCATTTCACGTAGACTCAGGGCTTTAAGTGGGATGAAAAAACTGGGGGGTCTCTCAAAGGGGCGTGGCCAATGCTATTAAGGGCGTGGCTTAAAACATGTAAGCTAAAAATCTGTGCTTAGCATAGTGCGCCACCCGACTTGTATTTTGCTGTTTCTGTCATTGCATCCAGATATATGATACAACACATAACATCATACCTACAACAAGTCAGGACTATTGGCTTTGTCAATGGTTGTTAGTTGCATAAGATAAATAAGCAGCAACTATGGCTTGTATATAATATTGACAGCCCTGGTGACACCACGACGATGTTGCTGCTCCTGAGTTTCAAAAAGAGAAGAGAAATCCAGAGAGAAAATGACTCTCTTTAAAGGATTTCCCTTCCCCTACTACAAGCTCCCCTGGCATGACGTCATGCCGTAACATCTCCACTAGTGAGAAGTGAGAATTACTCTCTTTAAAGGATTTCCCTTCCCCTACTACAAGCTCACCTGGTATGACGTCATGCCGTAACATCTCCACTAGTGAGAAGTGAGCAGTGTGAGCACGCGCACATCGATGTGCCTGCTGTCACTGCAGTCCGTGGAAAAACAGACCGCCTGTGCCAGGGCACAAAACAGAGCCTGATAGGGACCCGTTTCGAGGCCCCCTTTAAAAAACTGCTGGTTCTCAGCAACGGTGAGACCCGGCCCACTCAAAGCCCTGCGTAGACTGTTCATGAAGCACTTTCATGCCACCTGGAATCGTTTCACACTGATCTATCCAGTAAATATACTCACGCTTTGCATGTTTACTTCTATGTGTCAGACAGGCATGCTCAGTCTCCTTTCATGAATAGGAGTCTTCAGCTGAAAACCTTGGATGAGCTGAACCGAATGAGGAAAGTCAGGGATTTTAGTTGTAGGGCCCCTTAAATAACATTGATGTGATATGGCCTACATCTAAAAATTTTCAGGAGTCTGCCAGCTTTCAAAGGGTGGTAAAGTATCTGGGTGACTTGAGGGAAGCTGACTTCAACATTGAATTCCTGGTGTACAGATGCTTTAACGGGTAGTTCCATTTGTTTTATTTATGTATTTTGACACTAGAGTAGAAAAATGTGAACTCTGGTGAGCTTAATATGTTAGTGATAACAAAACACAAATACATCATCACAGGAGATGGGTGATAGGCTGTGCTAACATCATGTTGTTGATATTACCTAGCTCGCAGAATTAGGAATGCCCTACCTCTGATAACTTTTAAGGTTATTTACAGCGGTTGATGTACTTAAATGGCATCGTATCTGTGTTTCCTGGCTCCATTTCTATGGTATGGTAACTTCAGGCAATTTCAATCTGCTGAGAGAGTCAAGGAACAAATTGAGGATGTAGCTTTACAGCTAGAGCGTCGACCTCGAAGCTGGGGAACTGGGTTCGAGTCTCGGCAAGGACGCTCAACAGCCTGTGATTCTGGGCAAATCACTAAATCTCCCCGTGCCTAACAAAAATGAATGTGTCCATCTGTAACGAAACTGGTGCTCACGTAAAGCGCTCTGATACCGATGTCTCTTGTCTAGTTCGCGCTATATAAAACTTGGAAAAAAGAGAGCTCCACTCACTTGTCCCTCGGTCTCTAAAGTTCTCAATGCCTATTCATGCTGTTTCTTTCTTTTCTCTTCATTGTCTATTTCTGTTTTGTTCTCTTTTCATGCCCTTTTCTATTACTTTCCCTACCATCTCTGTCTAATGTCCTCCAATCTGTTGCTATTATTTCCCCCTATATGTCTCTCTGTCTACCACTCAATCCCTCTTTATCGCTCCCCATCAATTTTACAGTTCAGTAATTGCACCTTTACTTTAGAAGACAGTTCATTATCGTTGAAAGGCTAACTTGTCAGAAGTCACCACATATATACAACATGTGTGTAAGGAGCAGAGAATGGGTTTCTGTTTTCTTGAATTAAAAAAATGTAAATTCTCACATCAGAAGCAACCTCGCAGGCAGGTATCGTCCTCCACTGCTCTTACCCTCTTTCCCATAAGCTCTTGCTTCTTGCACACCCCAGTGCTTTCACCTATTGTATTTTCCAGACCCACAATGGCCACTTTGAAGGCTTCCTCCCTCGCCTTACTGTCGCGGCACAGCGAGGCTGCCCTTCGGGAGTCCATGGTTGAATGCCCCTTGTCAGCGATAATGAGTCCAAGTTCCTCTTTAATGACAATTGCCACGAGGATGCTCCCCCAAACGACGAATACAGTGCATCACACTTTGTGATAAAAAGGACTCTCTCTGCTTTTGACAGCCCAAAATTTTAAATTCCGTTTTAAGTTCCCATGTCTCTGTAGTCAAAGAGGGTTTTTATAATGGGATCAGGACTATTGTACGTGCAGTTTTTACCTGACTTTTAGCACAGCTACTGCGTTTTCTGATGACAGGCTTAGACACTCAGATGGTCTGCTATTGTGGGATGTCGTTCAGAGGGCTTGTTGATTATTCCCTGCATCCTTCTGCGTTTTTAACCACCAAATAGGTAAAAGACTTGGTATTACCACTTTCTTCGTCATTCTAAGGCGACGAACTCAAAATGATGTGGTAGTACTGCACCCTCTAAAAACGGAACCTCATGGTAGTGATAATCCCCTGTGCTAGGGTTCTGGGTGAACCTTCTAGTATTTGTTGCTGCATTTCCTTTTACTTCACAAAGCCATTTCAACAGAGAATGTGCCTACTATAGGTGATCATGCACAATCACCCCACTTGGGTATGACTTTCACACATAAATTGAGAAATATGGATGTGGCCTAACGGCCAGAGCTGCTGGCTGTGGATCTGGGGAGCCAGATTTGAGTCCTGGTGTTGGCTCTGGACAAATCACTCAATCTCCCATAATTAAATAAAATTAAAATAAAATGAATCCAACCTTATATTAGATAATCTGGTGCTTATGTAAAGTGCTCCAATGCCCTTGGGCAGCGTTCATGCGATATAAAACTACTATATTTACTCCTAATGTCTCAGGGCCCGATCTATTATGGATCCTGAGCAACAGGGCCAAGTACCCCTTCTGCACTTGAGTCTCCGAAATAGTGTGGTCCAAGCAGTCCAAGGCTCCATTGGGGGGAGGTAGATATAGGGCACAAACACAGGCTCACAACTCAAAATACACGCAGCAGCAGCAATACATTATTGTCCAGCCAAATTCTCACTTTTATGAAAAAAGAGAAGTATTTTTCACCGCTATCAACACAAAGGTAAAAATGACATTCACACACAACTACACAGTACCGCCTAAGGTCAGGGCTCTAGTGTTTCGTAGGCAGTTCTCTGTGTCCCACTCCTTCCTCACTGTAGCGATCATGGTTATTCCCCATTCACTTTACGCAACATCCAGGATAAGCCCCACTAGTAGTTCGAGGCCATAGAGTTGGAGGCTCAAGAGTCCACTCCAACTCTATGGTAAAGTCAAAAGTGTTCCAGCGCCGAAGCGCTATCGAGCAAGCAAGATTCCCTGGTGCCAAATTGACCCGAATGCAGTCCCAATCGCACCTGCAGGATCAGAGGGTCCAGAGTTCCTGAGAGCGCCCTCTCTGAAGCTGCCGGAGCAGAAATCTCTGGTTCAGGTGAGTTCACTGCACGCAGCCCAGGCGGGCTTCACTCTACGATATCAAAGTTCCTTGCATGCAGTCACACTGTAGCAGCAACCAGGGGTTTCTCGTGGCTACTCCTGGCAGGGTAAGTTTTTCAGTCCGTTCCGCGATGGAGAGAAGGTGATGCGAAGGTCCTGATGCTGGCCCCACATCCCAATGTCAGTGCATGGCGGGTCCCGTGACGGCATCACTCCTCCAGAGACATGCCAGTCAGGTCACACTTCTTGTTAGTTCCAGTGACGCCCACTGGGATATGGGATCACCACACCTCTTCTATACATGGCACTGACCCATTCTGCACCTCACTGTGCTAGGGCAATTACCTGCTCCGCAGGACAATCCATCCACGTCGACCCCTCCTGGCATATGGAGTTGCTGAATCTTCACTTCACAGGGCTTCAGCACAATCAGCACAGCTATAAGGGTAGTTCACTTTGCGGCAGCCTTCTTTGGTATATGGGGTCGCTGATGCCTCACTGCACAAGGGCTCCTGCCCAATTGGCCCAGCGATTTCCCCTGCTCACTTCACGGTGGCACTCCCCTAGCATCAGACGCCGCAAACAGTGCAGTAGCCGTTCTGCGCACCTCACCCAGGGAATCCTCTTGACAGGATTCTGCACTGGACCTCGGTCCCTCCAATGCACTCCTCTTCCTCACAGGGCACACTGGTCTTGGTAAGCAGGCAATCACTGGTGCTACACACTTTAGGGCAGGTGGTCTTGGATTCCCTGGGTGATGCCCCTTCACCCAACAGGGACATTAGCAGGCCTTGGTCACAGCCAGAAGTCTTGCAGAGCTTCTCTTCCTCACACAGCCCTACTGGCTGCTTGACAGATGAAATTTTTGGTGTCTCAAGCTCTCCTTCTTGGTGTCTCCATTTCAGACACCAAATGTGATTTGAAGTCTGGGTCTTTGACGTTTATGTAGGGGGTCTGCTACCTTTTGAAGTCCCCATCCCTCAGCCCTCTCTTCCTCTTGAAAACAGTCTGTCATAGCAGGGGTGACTCCAAAGCTGATAGCCCCACAACACAGGCCATGAGAGTGACTGGAGTTCACACCTGGATGTCAGTCAAAGTGATATGTGTTTCAAAAGCTACGGCCAGGGCCTCAGTCCTACTCTTTATGATTCCCTTATCAGCCCCAACTCCTTCCTTAGATATGTCTAGGCCCCTTCCTTGTGACCTCTCGCTGAATCAAAGAGCACCCTTTGAAGTGTACAGGGGAAGCCTGGCTCTCCCCTCTCCATTGTGTCACACCCAGCTCACAGGATTTCAGCAATACAAAAATTTGTCTGGGGGGGGGGGGGGAGGGAGAAAGTGTCCGGGATGCATCGGACACTTTCTCCGGCAGTCCCCTTTGGATTTCGACTAAGCATAAAATATATTAAGTGGTCCTTCTTTAATGTCTATTTGATCATTTTGTGACATTTTAATTTTTACTCTGTGCCATGTTTTACAGCCCCTCAACTAATTTACTCCTGCCAGCAATTGCAGATTGGTGCCGTCATCTTAATCCTATTCAGGCTTCGTCATTTGTAAGTTTAACTCACTCACCACTTTCACTATTTCAGTTAGAGGTCATTTTGAGGGCAGTAATCATTTACTTTCAGACGAAGGACTTTTTTGGGCTCTTCTCACATTCACTCGGCTGTCACCTATTTTTTTATAATCTACTTATTATGCCTTCATTAATCTGTTTCAGGGATTCTTACTGCCAAATTACTTCTGTAAATATCTATTTCCCTAGAGACCTGGTCTTAGTCTGGCCTTTTATTCATTTTTAATTTTATCACTAGTACTATATCCTTTTTCTTAGGATCTATTTACACTCTATAATTCGGTTACTGTCCTGATGATGACCCTCCGAGAACCTTCTGGGTCGAAACGTTGTAGGAAGTAGGGGGCATAAGTACATTGTATTAATAAATTGGCCCTCGAGGAGCTTACAAGAAAATTGAAGGATTCTTTTTGTTTCTAAATCCAATAATTTATTATGTTAGTCCTGTAATTGGACCATGGATCTATTGTCTATTTCATGATCACCTTTTATGTTTTTCCTATCACTGCACTCACTTGCACTGTGTGATCACTTTACCTTGCACAGCATCGTTGTTGTTCCTCATAGATCCTTTTTGTACAGTATATGAATTTGACTCCTTTGAAATATTCTGTATATAAAGGACTTGTGTACTAGATATGGGTCTCTGTTGACATTCATTTGCTTATGATTGAATTAATTGACAATCAAGGAATTTTACATTATTTATGTTGTCAAATGAAACCTAGAGGGAGATGTGTTGCTTTATGATTACTGTATACGATCATCCCTAGGTATATGGGTTGCTTCAGTGGTGATTATAGTAACTACTAGTAAAGGCAGTAAAGGTATAAGGGCAGCGCTTTAGGCACCCATCCCAGTCCAAAAAGACTGCAATCCTTGAGACAGGCCTATGTCATGGTGCACACGCAAGATCCATGTTTGCCGGTGACAACAAAATCGGCATTAAGGATCCAGAAATCATTACAGTTGGGGCACTCAGGGCAGGGGTGCATGTCCATTACCATTTGGAGGACTTTTCTGTTCTGTCCATATATATATATATATATATATATATATATATCAATGAAAAAAACAAAGGTTAAAGTTAAGTTATAGTTAAGAAAACTTATTTTCCCTATAAAAGCCAAGTTTAAACTATCCAAACTTAAAAAATTGAAAAAGTTATAGCTATAAATTTCATTTATAATTTATCCTCCACCTCCAAATTAATATAAGTAGCGGATCTTGTTACACAATCTTTTCAGCTCACTAACCAGGCAACATTAACAATAACTCTCCACTCTACCATACACTGAGTGGAGTAGCATATAGTGTAGTGGCATACAGCGGAATAGCATAAAGTGGAGTAAAATACGGTTGAATGGCATAGAGTAGATTAGCATATACTTGAGTAGTGTATAGTGGAGTGGCATAAAGTGGAGTGGCATACACTGAAGAGGCGTAGAGTAGATTTGCGTACAGTGTAATAGCAAGAGTGGACTGATGTAGAGTGGAGTTGTCTCTAGTGTAATAGCATAGAGTGGAGTGGCACAGAGTAGAGTGTTCTACAGTGAAGTGGCAAATAGTGTAATAGTGTATAGTGGAGTAGCGTACAGTGGAGTGTTGTAAACTTGGAATGACGTTCTGATGCGTGGAGTAGAGTGTAATAGCGTACAGTGGAGTGGCGTACATTAAAGTGGGGTCCAATCAAATAGCGTAGAATGAAGTGACGTAGAGTGGATTGCCATACACTGGAGTGGCATAGAGTGGGGTAGCGTACAGTGGAGTGGCATAAATTGGAATAGCGTACAGTGGAGTGTTGTAGCGTGGAGTGCAAACAGTGGAATAGAATGTAGTGGCGTACAGTGGAATGGCGTTGAGTGGAATAGTATTTAGTGAAGTAGATTCCAGTGCAGTGGCCTACATTAGAGTGATGTAGACAGGAGTGGCGTACAGTGGCTTTGCGTACAGTATAATAGTGTGGTTTAAGTGGAGTAGAGTAGAGTCTCATACAGTGGGAAGACATAGAGTGGAAAGGCATAGAGTGAAATAGTGCATAGTGGAGTGGCTACAGTGGCGTGGCATATGGATATATGTGAAATTTAGCAGCAATGTAGATTATGGTGTGCACAGTAACGCAAAACAGCGAATTGCGCTGCCTTACGTTTCTCCAGATTTACCAATCAACGTAGGGCCATGCATGGTGTCCTTGCATTCCTTTGTTAATCTGACTTAAGTATTGCATTGCCTATGCGACACCAGGAGTGACACAAGGGTACCGCAATCCAATAATACAGCTAGGCCTTAGTTATATTTTGGGCCATGGTATACTGTGATAACTCTGCAGTATACCATGGTGCATGAAGACGACAAGTCAGAATATAATTGGGATTTGGCTGTTTTAGAGAATAAAAAAGCAGCCTTGTTGTTTTTATTACACTTGGGCTGTGTTCAGTGTTAGGGTCTTAGATATATGTAAGTAATAGGTCCCTACCTATTACCACTTTATAAAAGTGGTAATAAGTAGGGAAATTTATTTAATTTTTAAAAATATATTTTTAAATAAGTTTACACCCATGTACCACAGTAGTTTCACAAAATTTAGCTAAATTCTGCGAAAGTACTGCAGTGACAGATATCACTAAGTCTAAATGCCCTATAACTTTAAAAAAAACTACTTACCCTACTTAACTGCAGTACCCAAAAAGCATAATCTCTGCACCATAATGTATATTCATGCCAAATTTCATGTAAAGGAAGTGAGCCGTTTTCGCGATACGTCCAATACAATAGTCTAGGGAGAATGCATTGGTGGAAAAGTCTGTTTTGGGGCCCCCTTTTATCTTTGCATCCTCTTAAAAATTCCCCACAAAAATGTATATCATCTCAAAATTTTGAAAATGCTATAGGTCTGGAAAGTTTTGTGGTGATTCGTCAAACGGGTGGAAAGTTATTAGGGAGCTATTATCCAAGGAATTCCTATCTTTGGGAATACTAACTATAGCTACAGAGTGGGGGGGCGCTAGAGGCGCGCTGCGGAATGGCTGCACGATAGTGCCGCTCCGCTGGTCGGGGACAGGATTCTACAATTAACGGCCGTTTTTGGTACAAAATCTCCTGCCAATTTAAAAGAATTCACCATTGTAATCGCCCAGCTTACAGTTCCTGGCTTCGGCGATGCTGTGAGCTCCGCTGCTGGGGAGCATTTTGACATCAAAAGCGGGCCCCCGGGGTCACGGCGGAATCTTCAAAATGGCGGCGCCATAGACACGGCAAGGAATGTCCAGAGCATACGGAGCTGTTTCTAGGACATCTACATCGCTGTCGAGGTGCGCCCCTCAGCCTGAGTTCTACCTATCCGCCGACACCGGGGTGCTGTGACTGCTGCCTCGGCCACGAGGACTGTGGGTGCCCGATTAGACTGACCGGGAGCTCTGGCAGCGGCTGGGCGGGCGGCGTGCGGCTGATCGGCGCTGCCGTCAGTGCGGGGCTGGCCCCTGATACGGAGATGCTGTGCGGTACAAGAGGTGGCGCCCATTATCGCTAAACGAGAGGTACGCTTTATATTTGACAGCGCTATCGGGAGGCAATTAATTCATACACTCCACTTGGCGCGCACCGGAACACGCTACCAAAACGGTTGGAGATTAAGGGATTGTGCGCTGCCCCAGGGGGCTTGCTGCGATGCTTAGTGACCTGCAAGAATGATGGCGCAGTGATCGGGAGGCTTTGCTGCGGGGCCGGAGCGCCGCTGACACACTCGCGAGTCGGGGGGACGCGCGCTTTCGCGCCGCTGCCGCTGGAGATCCCTTGGTGCCTGGTGGGGAAACGGCGCTAGAGACCCGCGGCTCGGTGTGAAGCAGTGGAGGGCCGCCATCTTGAGTATCCAGCGAGCTCGGACTGCGAGTGTCCCGGCGCTGCCCTGCACCTCCGCCCGGCTGTGAGGCTGATCTACCCAGCGGTTCCCAACATACCACCTCCTAGGAGCTGCTGCTGACTGACTTAGCCCTCGGGTTGGTGGGTCTGCCCCGAGACTCCTGAGTGGGTGCGCGGAGGTGTTTGGTCCGGTCGGCCTGGATTTACGCTGGGGCTGCTGGGAGTCACAGGCCGCCATTATGGGGAAGCCCGATAAACAGTAACCCAAGATCTCCTTTGACAACCGTCGATCGGCTAAGCAGGCGACGGTGCACTCCGATACAGAACTGGACTCGGAACACACTCAGACCTCTAAGATGGACGCCGCTTTACAAGCCATCCAGCAAAGTCTCCAAGCTATAAATGGCAAGCTTGATACCCTTACTCAGAGGATGGACACCATGTCGTCCAAGCTGGATAAACAGGGCGAGAGGCTAACTGTGGCGGAGACCCGAATCTCGGCGGTGGAAGATGAATCTACCACAACGGCACGCAAATGTGAGGAATTCAACAGGATCCTGGAAGTCATCAAACAGAAGAACGAAGATTTAGAAGCGAGATCCCGCCGGAACAACGTGCGCATAGTGGGTCTTCCGGAGAGCACAAACACGGGGCGGCTAGAGACATATGTGGAAGACATGCTGCGAGACACCTTCGGTGTAGAAACCTTCTCCCCGTGCTTATTATAGAACGGGCCCATCGCTCGCTCGCCCCTGTGCCACCACCGGGCGCTCCGGCACGACCCATTATAGCGCGGGTGCTCAATTACAGAGACAGAGACGCGATACTACGCATGGCTCGTGAGAAGAAGCAAGTAACCTACAAAGGCATTGAGCTTTCCTTTTCCCCAGACTTCACGATGGCCGTGCAGACGGCGCGCAAAAATTTTAACCCTGTCAAGAAAAAGCTACGAGAGATGGGAATTGAATATGCAATGCTGTACCCGGCAAGACTGCGTATTGCACACGAAGGTCGCACAAAAATTTGTCTCACTCCAAAGACAGCACAAGACTACATCAAAAGCATCATCTCCAGCCGCAAGACTCAGCGTAACGCGATCTCAGACCCAGATTCAGACTGAATATGCGACTACTGGTGGTAACGTATGCAAATGGCGAGGCGAGTGACGATATGCATAGACATTAATTACTGGCTAACGCAGCTCATGATCATGTGTGTCATACTGGAGGATGTTCTCCCTCACCCTAGACTTTGAGCTGTTACACATGTATGACTAAAAGTTACTAGTGATGCAAGCAAGGCCTCGACCCATATATAAAATGGGACCAGGAACTCCAGGAGTAATGCTAGATATACGTGAACACTGTAGATTGCTATGTACTGTTGACAATATACTGTAATGTAGGGTACAATGATATCTTAGTTTAAAAAAAAAAAAAAAGTTATGGTAACTGCTGTTTACGCCTACTTAGGCCAGGGCAGCAGATCACGACCAGTCATCATTGACTAAAGTACACGAGACTGGACCCTAGTGATGGGAGACTGTGCAGGATATGGGGCTAATCCGCAACCTGCTTATGTTTGGGTCATGGCGCTAAATGAACCACGTAGATTGTCAAGGTAGTTAGCCTGCCCTTCAGGAACATGTGTAGAAAATATGATATGGTGTAACAATGCCGGTTTAGGCCCATCGTATACTTACGAGATGTGACACATGAGCAATCTGTCCAGTTGGAAGGTACAATGACTATTTGAATTGCATGTATCTCAACTTGGTGTGCTGTATTGAATTGATCTTCGTTTTTTTGCCCTAGAGGACATGCGACTGGGTTCAAGTTGAGTAGTTGTGCGACATTGCAGACCCGGTGTTGTGTTGGGCAGACTGAAGCGACACAGGATGAGCCCTGTCACCCAGTTAACTCGGTTAATTAGCCGGCGAGGCTTATAGCCCCCGGCCCCTAAAACTCTTTTGCGAAGTGTTACTCACAGAGTGAAAGTATATCCTGTACCAAAGCTGGATATAGGCACCCCGACCACGTCCGTACCCACGGATGTCGAGTCGAGCACTCAGCGGCCCCCCCGAGGGTGCTCCCCATCTCTGTTCGTGCGATGGCACTATTGGTTATTAGGGTATGGCTTTGGCATGTTTGGGATGCTAAAGTGGGTGGGGGTTTGAGGGAAAGTTCTATGTTTGTTACGGGCTCCTATACTTAGACAGCTCCATATGCAGTGCGAAAATATGTAAATGTATAGCAGTAAGAATGGTACGGATCTATGTTACACCTCCAGATGCAACGAGACAACTGATGGGTTTTATCCACAGGTATTATCAATGTAACCACTGAGTCTAAATTGAAGTCTTCCTATATCCGCTGCCTATCTTGGAACATAAGGGGGTTAAATAATCCAAAGAAAATACGACAGGTGTTTGCATATCTTGACCGTCATCACATAGACGTGGCTATGTTACAAGAATCCCACCTTGCAAAAACGGCCAGATGCCCACTGGGTAGCAAATGGGCTGAAACCGTGATAATGTCTTCATATTTCAATTACTCGAGAGGGGTGATTTTACTAGTCAAAAAGGGCATCAAATTTATGATGGACTGTACTTTGACAGACGAACAAGGTAGATACATCCTCATCACAGGGCATATTCGAGGACACTACGTGGGTCTACTCAACACCTATGGGCCGAATATAGATGATCCTGAGTTCTTTCATAATATTTGGCGCTGCCTCCGAGATTTACCCGATATAGAAATAATATGGGGCGGCGATCTCAACCTGTCTCTTGATGAGGAACTAGACAGATCAGGGGTCACTAAAGAACCACATAGGCGGGCGGTACAGGCAGTAAAAGAGGGTATGTCAGAATTTCACATGGTGGATATATGGCGCCTACATAATCCACACTCCAGGGAAGCCACACATTACTCCACTCCACATAACAGCTGGTCGCGTATTGACTACTGGCTAGCTACAGAGAAAATTGCCACATGGACCAAGGATATCCAACATTTGCCAAAAACACTCTCGGACCACAAACCTGTTCTCCTAGTGCTCGAACCCCCTAACTACACCCCGCCACCATATATGTGGAGATTCAACGCTAAAGCACTACTAGACAACTCCTATAACACGTCCATTAGGGCAGCCATTGAGGAATATTTTGAACTGAACCAGGCCTCAGTTGATGACCCAAGTATACTGTGGGAGGCCTTTAAGGCAACCATACGTGGCGTATGTATTAGTACATCAGCGGGCATCTTAAAAGATATCAGACAACAACTCACATTACGTGAATCGAAGCTTAAACAGCTAGAAAAAGAGTTTGAACGTACACAAGATGTCGCCACACTTGCTGACATTAGAAACACAATATCAGAATATCAAGACCTAGCGGAGGACGAACTTAAGTACATCTCTAAACGACATATTGCCTGGACTTATGGGGAAGAAGGTAGACCTGGTAGGGTCCTAGCGCACAAAATCTGTACCGGACGTGCCACACATACGATACTTAAAATTAGAGATCGAGCAGATACATTATGATACGGCGGGCATTCTACAAGCCTTTATGGAGACCTATGAAGATATGTACACTACACGACATCTAGCCGACCCGCCGGAAATTTTGCAATATCTCGAAGATATTGCAATAGCATGGCTCTCGGACGCCCAACGGGAATACCTAGCACAGGCGGTCACTGTAGAAGAAGTCACTGCAATTATTAAAACCCTGCCTAATAACAAAGCCCCAGGCCCAGACGGCTTTACCAGCGAATTCTATAAGGAATACGCAGATCTACTGGCCCCACATTTGGTGGAAATGTATGGAGACGCACATGAAAAGCAGTTACTACCACCGACATTGAGGGAAGCCATGATCATTGCCCTGCTTAAACCGGGGAAAGATCCGGAGCAATGTGACTCTTACAGACCGCTCTCGTTAATCAACACTGACGCGAAAATTTTAGCTAAACTAATTGCCTCTCGTATCCAACCCTTGATGCCCAATATTATACTACCGGACCAGTCTGGCTTCATGCCCAATCGGTCGACTGCACACAATATCCGCACCCTCTTTGCTCTAACACATCAACTAAACCCCGACCTGCCGGCAGCTGCGGTACTGTTGGACGCAGCCAAAGCGTTCGACTCTATTGAGTGGCCCTACCTCCTTACGGTCCTGCGCAAAATGGGACTGCCTCCTATCTTTATAACATGGATTCAGATATTATACACAGCGCCAGTTGCACGTATTCGAGTAAATCAATATGTCTCTGAAACAATTCGGATTACACGTGGCACCCGTCAGGGTTGTCCACTTTCCCCACTCCTATTTGCCATCGCACTGGAGCCATTGGCGTGCAAAATAAAACAATGCCATAAAAACACGGCCCTCCAATTCCTGCAGCGCCCGCTGAATATTTCATTATATGCGGATGACATGGTGTTATATGTCCGTGATCCAGAGATAAATCTATCTCCCTTAATTAGGGAATATATTAAGTTCGGTCGTCACGCGGGGCTCCAAATAAACTGGGGCAAATCAATAATTATCCCACTAACGGATGCCACCAGACCTAGCCCGACGGAATTCCCATTGGACTGGCAGTCAGACCCGACCCAGTATTTGGGGATTTGGTACCACCGAGATCCCGAGGTGGTGATACGGGAAAACTATGGTGCGGCTATCAGTATGCTTGAAGAAAAGGTGGAGGGTTGGATAAAATTACCACTTTCGCTTGCTGACCGTATGGCCCTCGTGAAGATGGTTATATTGCCAAAAGTTCTATATCTATTTAATAACATCCCCATTACACCCCCGCCAGCCGTATTCAGTAGATTGTCAACTGCTACGACACGACTTATATGGGCAGGCAAGCAAGCACGAATAGATTTGTACACACTGACTTTACCCTATTCGGAGGGCGGTTTCAAGGTTCCAGATTTTTTGCTTTATTATTTGTGTGCCCAAGCGCACTACGCGCACTACTGGTACCACCCGACCCGCTATCTGCCACATATAGCGGTTGAAGATGGTGTCGCTCATCCCATCCCACTTCAAAACATACTCCCACATCCATACAGCTCTGTCAACAACCATGAGATAAACACGATTCGCACCATCCAATCTAGCCTGGAAGAAGCTAGGCAGATTGGCACGCAAATTGCCACTATTTGCCCCAGCCCTACCACTACCACACCATCCGGAGTTATCAGTTACGCAGGAAAGGGTCGGAATGGACCAGCTCCACCAAGTAGGAATAGCTACATTGGGCGATCTCTATAATAACGGCACCTTCATAGATACTGACAATCTGGCTTATATTAGTAATCCAACGCTGCTTTTTAAATTCACATATCATAGGCTTCGGGGGGCGATCAAAACTCTATATCCGAGGCGGTGGCCTAGGAGCCGAACATGGCGGACGCGTCTCCGTAGAGCTCCGCAGCTCGCTCCTTCCAGGGACATCATCCGCCATAATCCTGGTCCCAGACACTTGGCTTGTGCGAGCGGACTGCTCACGGGCCCGCGGCAATCGTGCTGAGGTGCTTTGGAGGCGGCGGGGGGCCTGATTCTGCCGCCGCAGCCGGCCGGACCGGCGGAGACCATGCACGCATCGGCGGGCGGCTGTGGCTGAGCTGCGGCTGCCGCGTTTCACTGGTGGCGCGGCTGGGGCTGTTACTATCCTGCCCGGTGGCCCCCCCTGGAAGCTGCTGATCGGGCCCCGGTCCTGAGGGGCAGCGGGGGGTGCACTACAATCGCGGTGCCCCTCTGCCGGCTGCGCATGCCTCCGATCCCCTGCTGGAGGGGCCTTGGATCTGGTGAGGCCTACCCTGGGCCTGGATTTTGCCGGTGGGGCCCGGCGGGCCCCCGGACGGCCGTAGACTGCCGCTCTGCCTGAAGACTCCTGTGCACTACTGAATTGCGGTGAGCTGGGCGGGGGACCTGTCGGGCTGGACTCTGCTGCTGCCCACGCGCCTGACCCCCTGACGGAGGGCTCCGCCGGTCGGGGACGGGCTTGGACGGGGTAGTCGGCCCGCGCCAGCCGGCTCCCTCCCCCCGGCCTGCCCGGGGCGGCCACACAGACAGTCCTGACTGCCCCGTATATTGGAGGCCCCGGGGGCTCTTGGTGGGGATACCTGTCGGCGCTGCCTGGGATCGGGCGCCTGCGCTGGGGACACGGTCGTGGCGATCCGCCCCGCCCTGAGGTGGGTGGTGTACTCTACCGCTCCCCCCTCTATCACTATCTCTGGCTGTGGCACTGACTGCTCTGGAGCGGACCCTCCACGCCATCATGGGCAAGGGCAACCCCGGTGCGGCGGCACCCAAACTACCTACTATTGACCAATACACCACAGCCACCCCAGCGAGTAAAGGTGCAACAGAGGGCGTCTCATCAGATACGGCGACACTCCTGGAGGCCATCAATCAATCACGAACCGCCCTTGAGGCCCAGATCGGTGCGGTGGGGTCCGAAGTGTCGTTCCTCCGCCAGGACCTCCGAAAGGCAGTCGATCGAATCACCGAGGCTGAGACGAGGGTCTCCGCGGTGGAGGATACTGTCTCCACCCTCCAGAAGAAGGTCGACAAGCTGGCCATGGTATCTAGAGAACTGGAGGCTAGGGCCGAAGACGCGGAGGGACGGGCCCGCCGCAACAACATCCGCCTGGTGGGTTTTCCAGAGGGTTGCGAGGGATCCTCGATGGGTGGCTTCCTCTCGGAATGGCTCAAGGCGCAGCTACCCGCAGACGACATCTCTTCCTGCTTCATGATTGAGAGGGCCCATCGCGCCCTGACCAAGAAGCCGCCGCCGGGGGAGCGCCCACGACCGGTTATTGCTCGCCTTCTAAATTATGCTGACCGCGATGCCATTCTTCGCTTTGCCAGGACACATAAGGATAAAATGATCTTTGAGTCCCATCCCATCATGGCCTTCCCGGACTACACCCGGACTGTTCAGCAGCAACGCCAATCCTTTGTTGCGGCCAAGCGGCGGCTGCGTGATCTGAACCTATCCTATGCGCTCATGTTCCCGGCCCGTCTGAAGGTCATCTATAATTCAAAAACGTACTTCTTTGATACTCCAGAGGAAGTATTTGCGTGGACAGATGAGCGACGCCACCTGAAGCCGCATTCCCCACCCCCTTTAGACTCTGACTCTTCCCAAGGCTCGCATCGGGGTGGACGGCAGGGAAGCGACGCTACTCATCGACGACATCGATCCCGTTCTAACTGGCGCTCCCAGAACAAGAAGGACTCTGCAGACTGAGGCACCCCGAGGCTGGGACATGCGTTGGTGTATTGACTCTTCCCGGTCTCCTGCGACTGCGGAGCCCGTTGGCTGCGGCTATAGGCCGGGATATCCTGCCACCATGAGCCAGGGACTTCTGCTCTTTCCCTGGAGGGAGTGGGTCTTACACGCCTTCCCTGTTTTGAGTTCTCATGGGTAATGTTGGGTGGGGGGGGATCCTTTGGAGGGTCCGCCAGGGCCTCCACGTTTGGGGGCCAGGACGAGATTCCGCCGCGACAGGTACTCCGTGTTCTAGGATGTATAGGGGTTGGGGGGGAGGTGGGAGGGGTTGGGAGGGCGATTTGTTGTTTGTTACACAGTTGTTTTTTACGATACACGCACCACGATGTCCCATATGTCCACAATGTCCGCTGCTCTACACTTTACCGATAGCTCATGACACACACAGCTAATGGCACTCCCCTAGGAGATCTCAATATCGTGTCCTGGAATGTACGGGGCCTGTTGAATAAGATTAAAAGAGGGGCTGTACTACACCTGGCAAAACGTTACTCAGCAGATGTCTTGCTGCTGCAAGAAACTCACATGCTAGGCAACAAGGCCCCGTGTCTTTCTCGCTATGGATATGCCACGGTGTACCATTCTGGCTTCTTAAGGGGGGCACGGGGTACAGCCATACTTATTCACCGCAGGGTCCCATTTCAAGTTACTCAGCATTGGTCCGACGCGGGTGGCCGCTTTACGGCCGTTTCCGGCACCCTGGCTGGGGAACAGATTTCAATTGGGAGCATATACGCCCCACCTCCTCTCGGTCGGACGTTCATTGACAGACTGACGCAACTCTGGGGGGAATTCCCTGACGGCTTGACTATCCTGGGTGGGGACTGGAATGACGTAATGGCTCCCCCGGATAGGTGGCGGGCACGACCGCCGACCACCCCTCCTCCTAGGTCTAAACTCAACATCTTGGCACATACATTGGGTTGGGCGGACACATGGCGGGCTTATCATCCTTTTGAAGCTGGATTTACGTATGCATCATCCGTACACCCCACCCTCTCACATCTGGATTACATGTTCCTCCCAGGCAGCTACCTGCATCGGGTGTCGCATACCTCTATCCTTCCACGTGGCCTGTCTGATCACTCACCCATTCAGCTCAAACTCCGTCTGCAGACCAGTCGTCCCTCCTATCACTGGCGCATGTCTCCTTGGTTGCTTAGAGATCCCGGATATCAGGAGATGCTCCATCGAGCCACGGCAGATTATTTTGCTTTCAACACCGGGTCCACTCAATCCCAGATAATATTGTGGGAAGCCTTTAAGCCTACGATTCGGGGGGCTGATATCAGCTATCGCACTGGGGAAAAGCGGCGCCGCCTGGCACAGATTCATGATCTAGAAGATAGACAGCTTGCTCTCCAGGCCTCGTTAGTGGAAAGATCCGACGCCGGTGCCCGCCGTAACCTGCTCCATGTCCAACAGCAGTTGCACCAGCTGCTCACGGACAATGCCAGGGATGCCTGGCTGGCGACCCAGCACCGGATATATCAATGGGGCAATAAGTCCAGCCAGATGCTCCACCGACTATGTCAGGTAAGGGCCTCCCCGACGCAAGTCCCTCTATTGAGGTCCCCCGCCGGCGACATGTGCATCTCCCCGGGGGCAGTGGTGCAGGCCTTTGCCGATTTTTATGCTGCCCTGTACTGTGATCGTGAGGAACTCGCTGCACCGCTTATTGATGCCTTTCTTGTAGACATCCCTCCAAAACGCCTCTCTGATGAGCAGCGAGCTGTTCTCGACAAGCCTATCTCTGTGGATGAGCTGCAGGCGGCCCTCACCAATACCCACCCAGGCTGTGCACCGGGCCCCAACGGGTCCCCTGTGATTTTTTGCGCCCCCATATGGGGACCGTTGGTCCCCACCTTCTTGGCGCGCTGCACCAGGCGTTGGAGCAGAAGATCTTGCCCCTGGACTGGCGCCATGCCGAAATTGTGGTTTTTCTCAAACCGGGCCGCCCTCCGGAGGCCCCGGGCTCATACCGCCCCATATCCCTATTAAACTTCGAGCCGAAACTACTGGGGAAGGTGTTGGCTGATCGCCTCCGCACCTGCATTCTGGACCTCGTCCACCCGGACCAGTCAGGCTTTATGCCACAACGCTCCACTAGGCATAACATACGGCGAGCGCACAACGCTGTTGCCGAGGCCCACCGTCTGGGACGCCCTGCGGCTGTCCTGCTAGCTGACATCGACAAGGCGTTCGACTCCTTGAGCTGGACCTACCTTTTTAAACTTTTGGAAGCTGTCAACCTGGGGCCCCGGTTCCGCGCATATGTTAAATTGCTGTACACAGATCTTACGGACTCGATCCGTGTGGCCGGCCACCGTTCTCCCTCCTTCCCCATCCGCAGAGGGACCAGACAGGGTTGCCCCCTCTCTCCGCTTCTTTTCGCTTTAGCGATAGAGCCACTGGCTGAGTGGGTACGCAGGGATGCGGTTTATCGGGGACTGGTCTGGTCGCCTGAGTGTTCGGACAGGATAGCACTCTATGCTGATGACGCGCTATTTTTCTTTTCTGACCCTTGGGTCACCGGACCGAGGGTGCTTCAGATCTTGCGGGTGATCGGTGAGACGACAGGACTACATGCCAACCCGTCCAAGTCGATCCTCTTCCCCATATGCGGCGCACAGGGAAGTCAAACCTGGGCCTCGCAGCTGGTCATTGCGGACGAGGGGTTTAGATACCTCGGCGTCCATATCACTAGATGCCCCGCCATGGCGTGGTCGCGCAACATAGCCCCCTGCTTCCGGCGGTACGTGAGGAGACGACGGTATGGTCCCACCTTCCCTTATCCTTATACGGGCGGTCCGCAATATTCAAAATGGTATCATTGCCACGCTTGCTTTATAGGTTGCAGAATTTCCCGTACCCGATCCCTCCGTCGTGGTTTCTTCAAATCAATGCGTTCCTAAATAGATTCCTCTGGGGGGGAGGGGCGGTCTGGGTGGCTCTTGCGACCTGTATCCAATACACCTATTGCGGTGGCATTGCAGCGGCAGACGTACGGGCGTATTATTGGGCGTCCCAGCTCTTAGTCATCAATGAATGGTGGTACAATCCTCAGACTGATCCGGCCTATGCGGTGGACCGGCTCTTCCTGGCGGAACATCCACTATTAGATCTCTTATACAGCAATTCGTCCTTAGAGGCTCTTCCCCCGGCCTGCAGTACTGTAATCCAGATCTGGAGACGAGTATCCCGGTCCATGGGTTGGTGGGATACGCTGACAGGCGCGACTCCCCTTTGGCGGGGCACGCGCCTTCGGCCCGTCTCCACTCTAACCGGGTTCCGGGGATGGGATACTATAGGAATCTCTACATTGGGTGATGTGATGCGAGGGACCACGCTTAAATCCTTTCAGAGGCTACAGGAGGAGTTTGACCTACACAAGTCCCAGTTCCAGAGGTATCTTCAGCTTCGCCATGCCCTGTCCCCCCTGATAAAGCACCTAACGCCCTTACCCGAATTCCACCCACTAGAGGGCAGACTGTTGATGGGGGATCTGGGAGGGCACAAAATCCGTCAACTATATCAGACCCTGACAACGCACTCCAAGACAAGCATACACCGGACTAGGGCAGCATGGGAGGCGGATTTACCGGCCCTCACGGACGATGACTGGACTGAGGCCCTTGCCAGCCCCAGGTATGCCGCCGTCTCCTCTAGGTACAGGTTGATTCAGTTTAAGTATCTTCACAGGGTATATTATACCCGCCTTCGCCTTTGGAAGATGGGGGCTATTCAGTCCCCAACCTGCCTCCGTTGTAATTCTGACGACGGGTCCTTCCTCCACACGGTCTGGAGTTGCACGGCACTACAACACTTTTGGTCGGGGGTGCTGTCCTGTCTGGGGCGGGTGTTATGCTGGGACCTCCTGGAGGATCCTCGATTGATACTTCTTCATGGCATGGAAGACATCGGGGGAAACAGATATAAGAGGCACCTTCTATTCCTCGGTCTCACCTTAGCCAAGCGTGACATAGCGCAGCATTGGAAGTCTCCCTCTCCCCCCGGGGTGGCGGCCTGGAAAACAGCCCTAGATACATGTATGACGGCGGAAGTGGCGGTGTTTCAGGCACGGGGTTGCCCGCAGAAACATGGGAAGATCTGGTCCAAGTGGGCTAAATACCGGGGCATTGACTTATCCATCCATTCACAGTCAGCGAATCCTGACCCTATTGCAAGGCTAATCATCAATGATTCCCCAATCTAATGTGCTCATTGGCTGGGGCATTGGACACAGTGTTATGATCATGTATGTCTTTCTCGTTTCAGGTGGGAAGAGTGGTGCAGGGGTGGGGGGAGGGGGGAGGGGTGGGATGTTGGATTGCATGTTTCGCAGATCCTTCGGTGAAACCCTCGTCGGTATTTGTTGTATATGCATTTTGTCATATGTTTATATACTGATTACAGGGGTTTACCCACTGGGTGTTGTAAACTCAATAAAATTTGTTGTTTAAAAAAAAAAAACTCTATATCCGTCCTTCCCACACGAACCACCAACCCTACAGGCGCTGCAAATGATTATTCAGACTCCTCGCAACATACAACTGGTTACGAAACTGTATGCGCTAGCCCAGGCGGACATTGGGGGTAGGGCGGCCAAAGCTCTAACTAGATGGAATGCACAACTGGACACACAGCTCACGGACGACGAGTGGCATACGTGCTGCGCTTTAACTGAGATGCTCACCCCTAACGGCAACTTACGCATTATACATTATAAGTACCTGCATTAAATATACTATACACCTGCTAAGTTATATAAATATGGGCTCAGAGCCGATGCATGTTGTCAGAGATGCGGTGCTGAAAACGCCGACTTCCTCCACCTGGCGTGGCGCTGCCCCCATGTCAGATCATTTTGGGAAAATGTTATGAAACTATTAAGCAAAATGTTGGAGATGCCACTAGAGTGCACGATCCGGATATGTCTGCTAGGTTTGGTGCCCATGTACGATCTTTGAAACGTAAGTTTTGTGTCATAGCATTACGGCTAGCGAAAAGGAGAGTGTCCATGCACTGGGGTGGCAAGAAATATCCCATCATTAAACAATGGTTACAAGATATGGCATATTGCAGAGATACATTGCAGACTTATGAGGAAGAACTTCCCGCACGATCTAGACCTCGAGATTTTTGGATTACACTGTCCGAATACCTGCAAACTTGTTCAAATATGACTGCATCACCCACGATTAGCACCATTGAAGGCTAAATGTACTGTATACTTTTGTTCTGTATTGTAACGCCTGTCATGTATCCATCTGTCAGCCCGTACATTGTTTGATGTTCTTCGTTGTCTGAATTGTAACTTTACAATGAAAATCTTTTAATAAAAAAAAAACTAAAAAAAAACTATAGCTACAGAGTGGCAATCAATTTTAATGTGATTTCTTTCTTTTCATCTATTGTATTTGTTATGTATTTTGTTTATTGGTTTACATAATCATGTGACAATAAATGTGTCTTTTAGTTGATCATGTAGTAAAATCTGAAACTTTACATATACAGTCTAGTTTATTTTTTTGGCTTCCTTGCTACTTTTAGTAGGATTGTGCTACATATGAAAGCCAAAGTGAATAAAAAGCAATCATTGTTATTTTTATAAAAATTTAGATCATTTTTTATTCCTAGTGGCCAATTATCATGTCCTCCAAACAGTAGTTTGTGTGGCTCCCCGTTAGGGCAATTTTTCATTTTGTTGCACAGAGGTGCATAAGAAAGATGGTTTTTGTTTGGCTTGTTGGGTCACTTTTATTTTGTGAGCCAGAGAGCATGCAAAGAGAACTTGTGTAGATTAAGATATATTCTGTTTGTTATGTATTTGTTTATCGGTTTCCATTAGCATGTGACCATAAATGGGCCTTTCATTTGTTCATGTAGTAACTCAGAAACTTTGGGGCCGATTCCGATTCGGGCAGGAAATCTCTCCGACCGAGCCGGACCCGGAGAGATTTCCGACCGAATCGGACCCTAGCAGTCCGACCGAACGAGTACGATGCGTTCGCATGCTATCGGACTCGATTCGGTCGGACTCCCATTGAAGTCAATGGGAGCCGGTCGTAAAACGCGTACGCGGGCTCCCATTGACTCAATGGTTGCGAGGCGAACAAGGGCCCCCCCTATAGCGGGTACGCGTCGAAGCGGGTCGCGCCGTACACGCACAGGTAGGGGGGACCCATGGGTCCCCCCTGTGTGCGACTCGCGCGGCTAGGCGTACAGGGGGGTCCGACACGGACCCCCAAAGTGCGCTCCGACTGCTCTTTCGAGCCGGAAGGCGCGAGTCGGTCGGACTGCTCGCGGTGCGCATCGTACTTACCCGGCCGGGGAACGTCTCCATTGCGCGGTGCGAGTCGTGTCCGTGCGAGTCGGTCGGAGCGGTTGGGTCCCGCGAACGAGTCGGTCGGCGATTTCGCGTACGTTCGCATCGAACTCGTTCGCCAGGACGCACGTCCGACTCGGTCGGAAACAGGGCGTCCGAATCAGATCCGGTAAAGCCGAATCCGATTCGGAGCCCTACCGGCCGAGATCGGAACCGACCCCTTTGTGTTTTGGGACCCCTTTTTTTTCTTTGTACCCCCTTAACCAAACCCCACGAAACTTTCAGTCCTCTGACAATGAAATGAGTGCAACAGGTCTGCAAACTTTTGTGGACATTCGGCAAACGGGTGCAATGTTATTTAATGACCAACATTTTTTGCAAATGCAAATCCCTGGTGACCCTAACTATAACTGCAGAGGGGCTACTGCTACAAGGGAGCAATAAAGGGAGCAACCAGAAAAATAAACTACCTCACACATGGTTAAATGTGTGGGGTAGTTTATTTTTCTAGTAGCTCCCTTTATTGCTCCCTTGTTTATTCTAGATCTTAAGAAGTGCCTGATCCTTACAATGATTGGGTTTCATCCCTTGCCCCCGGTTTTCATATTTCCCTGCCTCCTTTTTTTCGATTGACACAGTGCCCAACCTGTGGCTTATGATTAGTCTTTTATTCCAGCTTTTTGCACTTGCCATTTGTTATTTTGACCCTATGGTCACCTATTCGTCATGAGATAATTAACTTCCTTGCAGGGGGAAGAAAGTAAGATGAAATTTTACTCTTGTGCACCTTTTTCACCATTTTATGCTGCTTTGTTAACAGAACAGTGGCACTTTGTTCACTGTGAGCGATGATGTCTATTGCTTAAATTGTCAGCTGTGGCACCAGCTGACAGAACTTCTAACCTCAGATCCTATGCCTTACCAAAGTCTGTGATCCTGTGCATAGCATGTTATATTCATTTGAATTATGCACAGAAATTGTAATTGTGTGAAAACAGGTTTAGTCCTAATATTAAATGGGGTATGTGAAAATACAAAGTGGGGTGATCTGTTTTAGGATGAGTGTCCCCTAAAATCTCTCCCTCTGCAACTCGGACCTTTAAGGGTCCTAAAGAAGCACCACGTGGGGGAGTGCGCAGAGACCTCAGACCTCCGTGAATAGTGCTCAATACCTTTGTTCCTTTCAAATCAATCAAGTATGAAGTGACAAAAAAGCTAATGAGCAGTTAGTTAGTTTGGACCTGGTGGCCAGAACCAATAGTCCTCACCAGAGGAGTCCACACACCTGCTCAGCTCCCTTTACCTAGGAATATGGGCCTGTCACTCACAGTCTGCTCTTTGAAGTTTGGGGCACAGCAGCCAGCGCGGCTCAATGTGGAAATGCAGGTAGTTCAAGGGCCTTGACACATGTTATTGTAAGGCTGCAAGGCAGGAGACCTTCTGGAAGAACATGTGGCAGCGCATACAAGCATGGGCCCAGGCCTAGCATGGTCATCCGGTGGCATTCATAATTTGCCAGGTTAGGCCATGGGTGTGGAGTGCCTGTCACTGCTGCTTTATCTGTACATGGGAAGCCTGCTCTTGTGCCTGAGCTTTGTTGGTAAGAGTCAGGGCACAAGGAACATTTTTTTATCTTCCGGTACAGGGTGCACCAGTGCTTAATTTGTAAAAAAATAAATAAGTGCAAAGGCCCTCTTCAGGAGGCTGCTGCAGCTTACTCCACTCATTGCCCCTGCTAGCTCTGCCAATGACAATTCAGACTATTCCAGGCCCCAAACCAATATGATTGGCTTGTGAAGTAGCTATTAGTCACTTTAATATATATTATATTAATAATATTGTTGTATAATATATTATACATATATATATATACATATATATATATATGTATATATATACATATATACATATATATATATTAATATATTGTTGTTCTTCTCATCTCTAAATTAGACAGACAACACCACCATGTGTCAGCTGTCATAAGTGCCGGTGTTGACAAATAAGTGCTGATACCTACACTGGAAACCATCTGCTCAAATTAAGCACTGGGGTGCACTCTGGGCGTGGGCAAAGCTGGTTCAGATGAGGTCCCTTTGATAGGCTACAAGGTTTAGCATAGGAGCCTGTGAGGCTGTGGTAAAAGCATACACGTGTCTTTTCACAGCAGGCCGGTGCCTCTGAGAGGCCTGTCCCTTTTCAGTTAGGATTACAGTTGGGTGGGCAACCAAGTTAACGGAGAGCCCAACCAGAGCCAAGTCAGAATCTGGCTTTGCTCTAAAAGCCTGTGCATGAGCTCAGCCATAAAAATGTTTGAAAAGTGCATCGCGCAACAAACATCATGTAAAAATATGATAAAAGCCTCTTCAATTTTTTTAAAAAAGTGTATCCCTTTAACATACAGAAGCATTTCAGTTTAGTGCATTGGATTATATCACTGCAGTAAAAATGATAGTCTTTAAATATGAATTTAGAACAGGGCACTTAAATCACACTGAAGACCAGAGACTGAGCTGGAGGGCAGGCAGAGACTATCGGCCTGATTTAGATCTTGTCGGACAGGTTACTCCGTCACAACGGTGAAGGATATCCTGTCCCCAGAAATATAACTCCCATTATACTATATGGGATATTTGTCACCGTTGTGACAGAGTAACCTGTCCTACAAGTTCGAAATCAGGCCCTATATGCATGAATGTCAATTCACCAAAATGCCTGGGGTAGCGGAAGTGACATCACGCTCCATTTAAACTTTACTTTCACTGACACACGCATGCTTACGAATACACACACATTCACACACTCGCTCTCACAACACACACTCTAACTAGCAAGTACACATACACAACATACATTTAAAAGCATTTTTTGCTTACTTTAGCCACCAGGGAAAGTCATATCAGCTAATTGTAATCCATTCTTTATTACACTAATACAGACTAATAAACTTTTGTTCACTATTAGTGTAATAAACAATTGACAGAAAACAAGGAAAGTGATGCCCCAACTGACGTTCTCAAGGAGGAGCTGCCCTTGAGTTTCGGGCACTGATTTTGCCACCTCTGAGGCCAAGGGTTGCAGAGGCAGTGCCAGGGATTGCAAGGGGTAAACCAGGGGTCGCTGCTGCAACCCATGGAGACTACTAAATGACGTCCATGCCTATGTCCTGCACCAGCCAGGGACACGAACAGGCTGAACAGGCTTTGTGGTCCTTACGCACTGCCATTATCCATGATTAGCAAAGACACTAGAGTAAGTAATTGGCCTCTTTAAGCAGGTAATGATTTAGGGGCCGATTCCGATTCGGGCCGGAAAAAATACCGACCGACTCGGTACGGGAATTTAGTCCGACCGACTCGGACCGGCGCCGTACGACCCGGGTAGTACGATGAAATGCATGTGAAATCCGAACGACTCGGACGGAATACAAAATGACCGACCGAGCCGGACGTAAACAAGCCATCCGGCCGGGAAATCACGCGAAACGATCCGACCGACACGCACCCGGATTGAACCCGAACGAAACGTACCCGCGAACTCCGACCCGCGTAGTATGATGCTGTGCGTGCAAAACACGACCGACTCGCCCGGAGCACAAGCCGTACGACCGACACGCATACAAAACCCAGCCGAAGCAACCCAATACTCCGCGACCGACTCGTACGCCGCATATGAAACCTAGCTGACACACAGCGGGAACGAGTCGGACAAGATCGCACCAGACAACTGCAGCGTCCTTTTCGGACACAAGAACGACTCCTACATGCACCAAAAACACAGGAATTTTTTTTTTTAAAAAGGGCCAAACAAGCAACCACAAAGCCAATAGATACAGGGAGGGAAAAAAAAATGGAACAAGGACACACCTCCAACTCCACCTACATAAAGGCCACAAATCCCTACCATGATCCTTTGCAAATTCCACTGACCTGCCAGCACAGAACACCATCACACAGCAACCACAGACACACTCACAGCTCATATATCACACAAGCCACACACCATTACCACACCTACAAATAGCACCCTCACACACACCCAGCTAAACCTACACTCACACCCCCTACTTGCACACACACACACACTCAATCACCACCACCACCCATCACCATGCCCCCAAAGAAGAATCATAAGTTCCTAGACAGTGAATTGGAAGTCATGGTAGATGAGATCCTCAGGGTAGAGCCACAGTTGTTTGGTACATTGGTACAACAGACCCCCATGTCGCAGAAAACCAAGAAGTGGGCGAGGATTGTCGACAGGGTGAACGCACAATCACCATGTTTGCGCACAAAGGAAGACATCCAGAACAGGTGGTATGATGTGCGCAGGAGGGTCCGGGACCTACTCAAAAAGGACTACCTCCTCAGCCAGCACACCGGCAGTGGCCCTCCTGCAAAACCAGTATACCTCAGGCCCTGGGAGGAGAAGGTGCGGGCCATCCTACCACCAGTGAGCGTATACGGACTAACAGACATCCCAGAGCCTGGTGAGTACACAACTAATATACACAATATGGTGTGACAACACACACACATCACAGTCAAGGGGATAGGCAAACCATGCACCCTTAGCAAATACACAGCAACCAAAAGATATTCATCCCAAGATGTGAATGCTAGTCAGACAAACACAATACCTGCCATCTCATAGTGATATGTAACTGTGTCATGACATGTACAAACCTAACAACAAATACAGCAAGGCAGTGGCACAAATAGAACCAACAAACACTCCCAGATATTTACCCACCACTAGAACACCACCTCACAGGGAAGCTCACTGAAAGGAAGGAATTCGGTGTATGCTGGTGAAGTCAGTGTAGCCAATAGCATGATGGGAGTGGTAGTCACAGATATTGGTCACACCCACAATTGGCCCATCAACACCACTCTGAACCATGCTCACATCACAGGGAGTGGAAAACAACTGACAAGATGGCTGACACTGGGTACTGCTGTGGGGAGCACAAGGCCCTGATGGGAACTGGGCACCAACAAACAACAGGACCACACTGTCAGCCATCTTGCCATTGCTGTCACACTCACACACAGTGAAGTCCACTCAAAAGGAAGGAAGTATGGGCATGCTGGGAAGGGGGTGTAGGCAATAACATGATGGGAGTTGTAGGCACAGATATTGGTCAGCCTCACAATTGGCCCATCAACACCACTCTGAACCATGCTCACATCACAGGGAGTGGAAAACAACTGACAAGATGGCTGACACTGGGTACTGCTGGGGGAGCACAAGGCCCTGATGGGAACTGGGCACCAACAAACAACAGGACCACACTGTCAGCCATCTTGCCATTGCTGTCACACTCACACACAGTGAAGTCCACTCAAAAGGAAGGAAGTATGGGCATGCTGGGAAGGGGGTGTAGGCAATAGCATGATGGGAGTTGTAGGCACAGATATTTGTCAGCCTCACAATTGGCCCATCAACACCACTCTGAACCATGCTCACATCACAGGGAGTGGAAAACAACTGACAAGATGGCTGACACTGGGTACTGCTGGGGGAGCACAAGGCCCTGCTGGGAACTGTGCAACAACCAACAGCAGGACACCACTGACTGACATCCTGAAAGACAACTTGCACTCCCTGCAATGGAAGCACGTTCCATGGTGGGATATCTGGCTGGGTGGGAAGGAGGACTCACAGCACTGACCATAGTTACAAGCACCTCCCCTCACACACCCCCTCAACACTAACTCCACATAACCCACCTGGGAGAATGCAATGCCTCACATCCTAACTGAAGATCCCACAAAGAACCACCACCCTGGGTTATGCTGTGTGAAGCACAGGGACACTCTTGGGACTTGTAGCCAAACAACTGCCAGGACAATACTCCCAGCCATCCTGTCAGCACAGGCACCCCACCCCACAGGGAAGCAGAGTCAAAAGGAAGGAAGGATGGGCATGCTGGGAAGGGGGGTGGAGGCAATAGCATGATGGGAGTGGTAGTCACAGATATTGGTAAGCCTCACAATTGGCCCATCAACACCATCCTGAACCATGCTCACATCACAGGGAGTGGAAAAGGACTCACAAGATGGCTGACACTGGGTACTGCTGGGGGGAGCACAAGGCCCTGCTGGGAACTGCGCAACAACCAACAGCAGGACACCACTGACTGACATCCTGAAAGACAACTTGCACTCCCTGCAATGGAAGCACGTTCCATGGTGGGATATCTGGCTGGGTGGGAAGGAGGACTCACAGCACTGACCATAATTACAAGCACCTCCCCTCACACACCCCCTCAACACTAACTCCACATAACCCACCTGGGAGAATGCAATGCCTCACATCCTAACTGAAGATCCCACAAAGAACCACCACCCTGGGTTATGCTGTGTGAAGCACAGGGACACTCTTGGGACTTGTAGCCAAACAACTGCCAGGACAACACTCCCAGCCATCCTGTCAGCACAGGCACCCCACCCCACAGGGAAGCAGAGTCAAAAGGAAGGAAGGATGGGCATGCTGGGAAGGGGGTGGAGGCAATAGCATGATGGGAGTGGTAGTCACAGATATTGGTCAGCCTCACAATTGGCCCATCAACACCACCCTGAACCATGCTCACATCACAGGGAGTGGAAAAGGACTCACAAGATGGCTGACACTGGGTACTGCTGGGGGAGCACAAGGCCCTGCTGGGAACTGTGCAACAACCAACAGCAGGACACCACTGACTGACATCCTGAAAGACAACTTTCACTCCCTGCAATGGAAGCACGCTTCATGGTGGGATAACTGGGCTGGGGGAGAAGGAGGCCCGGATGGCAAGCAAATACCACCAATGCTGGTCATGCACACACCTCAACATTCACATTGACATGCCACAGGTTGGCAGGACAATGTGCTACACCAATATCACTCTCTGACTGTCACAATTTAGGAGAATGCAATGTCCAGGCCCACATCCAGAGGAAACAGGTGATGATGGGGACACAGCAGCAGACGAGGAGGAGTCCCTGTCCCAGGCTCCGGGGGACACTGAGCTCACTGGTGTGGATCAGCCTCTGCACTCCTCGGATGGCGAAAAACCAGCTGGACCCTCCGGTGTGAGTCATCATGCAGCACCAGCAGGACCAACATCTGCACCCACCCCTCCAACAACTGCCAACAGACAGGCCACCCCTGCCAACACGGACAGACCAAGGACCAAAGTTGACAACAGTGCAGGGACCCAGACCCAAACTGGAGCTGGTGACAATGAGCCCAGGAACAACACCCAAGTGGGCCCACGGTCACCTGTGCGTGCCACCGCAGGTCCTGCACGCGTCGCCAGGGGTGGTGGTAGACATAGGTCGCTCTTTGCAGAGGGGTCTGGACTGCATGATGACCCACAACTGGCACGCATCGCGGATGCGTACCAGACTAGCACCGGAGAGGTCAGCCAGGTAGTGGGGATCCTCAAGGACATACAACAGCAGCAGGCTGCCCATCATGCCCGCTTGGACTCCCACATGTCCCGTGTCGAGACACACATGTCACATGTCGAGACACACATGTCACATGTCGAGACACACATGTCTGGCATGGAGTCCAAGTGGGACACATTGGAACAACTGACAGCGGTGCATAGGGACATACTGACATGCCTCCGCCAGATCAGCACCAACATGGCCTCACCTCCCTGTGTGCCCACAACATCTGCTGCTGAAACAACTGCAAATGCCACAGGGAGGGAGGAGGACTCTGGCAGAGAGTCCCCTGCACCGCCGCAGCCTGCACCTGAGGGTCCACCCCCCAAGAAGAGGGGCCGTCCGAGGAGGCCAAACTGAGAGGCCGATGGCCATCTACATCCCCCAGGAAGCCAACACCTGTTCTGGAACTTTTCCTCTGTGTGCAAACTGCACGCCCTGTCGAAGCCAACCCAACTCTCCCACATGACATGGGGAGCTATAGTTGGCCAAATTTATCAGATGACTCTGGACATTTCAGCTACCAAGACTTCCGAATCACATGGGAACTTTGGATTCCAATTTCTATGTACAGCACCCACCATCCTGTGCACCATCCTCACACCTGTATGTAAATAAACTCACCAATACACCATATCTGCCTCTGTTGTGATTCCAACGTGCTCTCTGTCATGGAGATGGTGATCAGAAAAATGACACTGTGCATGCTAACTGCTACAGCAAGTCCAACACCGTCATGGCGACGTGACACATATGAGGGAGACACACCACTAGGGCCACACAACACATACACACCAGGGCCATCAGACTCATCACCTATACTGATGTTGCAACTAAATACAGTGGAATGCACAGACACGCCACCTATTCACAGTCTGTGTCAACTAGACTACAGGTGCAGTAAGCAAATGTCAGTCAGATGTGTGACTACAGACAACGCACATCCCAAAGTGAAGCACAGGTTTATTACACATTTGCAACATGTTGTTTCCACTACAAATACTAGCTAATCCAACCTGGCTGTGGCCACAAAGTCAAAAAGTGCAGAAGATAGAAAGTCCAGGGGTGTGTGGCACATCACCTGTAGGGAAACGACTGCTTCCACCTTGGAAGTTGAATCATGGATTTGTGGGATCCAAGTTGAGCAAACAACTCCGGCAGCACCCTGTGAAGGACAGACATGACACACAGTCAAAACCACTGAAGAACAGCACAGAACGGCAATACTCATGTATTATAACATGTCACGAGATAACTACACAAAACCAAGTTAGCATGTCAACACTGTTGGGCAGTACAGACCACCTGCAAGGACACATCGCTGCACGCATCCAGTCAAGTAGCACATGGCCACACTCAAACAGCACCAGAGCACCACACACACATATCATGCAAACTCAAATCATTGACATTACAACCCTCTGGAGACTCACATTCAGCTGAAGAAGTTGGTGATGAGCTGTGTGCGGACATCACCATCATCATCTTCACTGGCATCGTGACCCAGGCCAGGATCTTCCACAGGTGGCGGACGTTGGTCATCGTCATCCAGGATGAGAGGCAACTCCTTCCGCACTGCCAGGTTGTGTAGCATGCAGCAGACGATGACAATCTTGCACACCTTTGCTGGGGCATATGGGAGGGCCCCTCCTGTCTTGTCCAGGCAGCGGAAGCGGCTCTTCAGGAGACCAAAGGTCCGCTCAATCACCCTCCTCGTCCGACCATGTGCCTCATTGTAGCGCATCTGGGCTGGTGTCACAGGGTTCCTGAGGGGTGTCAGCAACCACGGCATGTTGGGGTATCCCGAGTCACCTACAGACAGACAATTGCACATTAGCCGATTTGAAAATGTGTGCGGAAAACAACATAGCAGAACACACACAATGGTACAAAGTCAGTACACACCAACAAGCCAGGCACGCTGGTTCGGCATCTGTGACATCATCCTCGGGATGCGACTACTCCTCATCACGTAGGCATTGTGTGCCGAACCGGGGAAACGGGCACACACATGTGTGATGGTCATATCTGCAAGACATACCACCAGAGCATTGATCGAATGGTAATGTTTACGGTTCCGGTATGCCTGCTCATGTGCCTGTGGTGGTATCAAAGCCACATGTGTCCCATCAATGGAGCCAATTACATGTGGCATCCTCCCCAGGGCATAGAAGTCACTCTTGACGTCAGTGAGTCGTTGACGTGTTGGGAAATAGATGTACTGGTTCAGGTATCTCAACATTGCTCCCAAAACATCGCGTAGCACACGGCTGAACATAGTCTGTGACATCCCACCGGCAGTCGCCACAGTGTGTTGAAAGGTACCGGTGGCAAAGAAGTGTAGGGCTGCCATCACCTTCACCTTGGGGGTCAGCGCTGTAGGATACGGACGGCCAGGCTGCAAATGTGGGTCCAACCGCACTGCCAAATCCTCAATCAGCTGCCTGGTGAAGCGGTACCGTCGGATGCTGTCACGTTCCACCATCGTTGCCAGGTCTGGGAATGGTCGATGGACAGCAGGAGCCCTGCAGTGCATAGGTGAAGAAAGCAAGATTGTCAGTCACCCCACCTATGTGCCGTTCACCATACTCAATTTCACATGATACATCATTAACAAACACAAGTACTTGATGTGTGTGTCGTTCTGTTTGGACATATATGGCACCTACATGGACATCATCTAACATCTCTGTTCAACAAGTGTTGACAACAGGTTCCAGGGTGTGCTATGGGAAACCATTAGGCTGTGTCACAGTACCCATTTACTGCTCTCACGTTCCACACACATACCACAGTGACATGTCTGGACAGATGCTCCACTGGCATCACAGCTCATTGACAGGTAGATTCCCAGGGACCCTGTCTTGCCACATGGACACTGGCATGACATGGCGTATCATGTACACGTCAGAAAAACAAACATGACACCCACAGGTAGTGGCCCCTGTAGCCTCTGCAGGACAGACATGGACGTCTGTGACACACACACACACAACATCAAAGTTCATGCACAAACCACGTGGATGTGGAGACTGTCTCCCATTGTGCACATGGAGTCAGAGACATGTGAAACACAACAAGCACACAGACTGCGGAGGGACATCACTATTGTGGCAATGGGCCACCCTGTGACGTACATGCCTTCCCACATGTGAGCCTGGGGGTATGTGACATGTCATACACATATACAACCTGGAAATGTGACCATGACACATGCTCCAAAATGAAAAGTTGCACACCACAGTGGTCAGGTGCACAACACACAAAGGACCCTGTCCCCATGAACACGTGCACAGCCTGGGTGTGTCTGTCCCCAAGTGCCACCCCAAAAACCACATGTTCACCCACATACACAGATAAGGTTATGCTGCCACACATGCCTTAGATACAGTGTGGACTGGGTGTGGTGTTGTAGGTGTCCCCCTGAGTCCCTGGAAAGTATATGTGGCTGGCATAGGTTCACCAGTGACCAGCATGGTGACATATGCGTGTGACCTGTCCAGGGACGCGTTGTACAGCAATGGACCGATCGGTGTGCCCGCACGGCCCATTGCATTGGATGTGAGCGGGTACGCGTTGTATCCCGGGTACGCGTTGTACATCAATGGACCGATCGGTGTGCCCGCACGGCCCATTGCATTGGATGTGGGCGGGTACGCGTTGTATCCCGGGTACGCGTTGTACAGCAATGGACCGATCGGTGTGCCCGCACGGCCCATTGCATTGGATGTGAGCGGGTACGCGTTGTATCCCGGATACGCGTTGTACAGCAATGGACCGATCGGTGTGCCCGCACGGCCCATTGCATTGGATGTGAGCGGGTACGCGTTGTATCCCGGGTACGCGTTGTACAGCAATGGACCGATCGGTGTGCCCGCACGGCCCATTGCATTGGATGTGAGCGGGTACGCGTTGTATCCCGGGTACGCGTTGTACAGCAATGGACCGATCGGTGTGCCCGCACAGCCCATTGCATTGGATGTGAGCGGGTACGCGTTGTATCCCGGGTACGCGTTGTACAGCAATGGACCGATCGGTGTGCCCGCACGGCCCATTGCATTGGATGTGAGCGGGTACGCGTTGTATCCCGGGTACGCGTTGTACAGCAATGGACCGATCTGTGTGCCCGCACGGCCCATTGCATTGGATGAGAGCGGGTACGCGTTGTACAGCAATGGACCAATCGGTGTGCCCGCACGGCCCATTGCATTGGATGTGGGCGGGTACGCGTTGTATCCCGGGTACGCGTTGTACAGCAATGGACCGATCGGTGCGCACGCATTGGCTGTAGCCTGGCATGGCAACGGACGCGTTTTCGAAGCTTCAACGAGTCTGATGCAGTGAATTCAGTTGGCCAGCCACAACAATGTTGCAAATTCATGGGTGTCATGAAGTTGAATTTTTGAAGGATGCTGTGGGCGTGTGTTGGTGCTGCAATTCCATGGATTGGTCAGATTCAGAAGATGCAAACGACTTGGACCTATCACTTTGGACACATGGGACAGTATCTGCCTCTGCAGCACACATATAATGCTGGCTGTTCCCCTGAGGGCTCACTTGCCTGCACTACATGCTCCAGGACGACATCTGCCACTACACTGCTGCTGTCCCTGCATCCTCTGGCTACTTCAATGGCACGTACTGTGGAGAGAGCCCCAGCCTTCACCCATGAGGAGAACCAGACCCTGGTGGACAACCTCCTTCCACAGTACAGCAAGCTGTATGGGACACCAGGGGAGCAGGTGAGTGTGCTGTCCACTGCCTTACTAATTGTGCATGTTGTCTGACTAGAAGGATTTACAGTGTGCACACCACTGGCTAGCATGCTCACTGAGTAGTTCGCAGCCCCCAAAGTGTGTAGTCACATGCACTGAACAGGTACAGTGCAGTAACAGTGCATTCCAACAAGGTTTACTTCCCATGCAATGATACCATGTAGTAACTGCTGGCAAACTGTCCATAGCCCTCGTTGCACTGCCTGTGTTCATCATATGCCCCTGTGATTGAGACATGTATTTACAACTGTGTGATGCACGGATATGTTGCATGTATAGTAATGGCCTTTTCACTTTGTCATCCTCACAGGTTGATGCCCACCAGAAGCAGGAGATCTGGCTGGCCATCGTCCGGGCAGTAAGATCCGTGGGGGTCTACAAGCGCCGGATCCGCAACTGCCAGAAGAGGTGGCAGGACCTTCGTGGCTGGACCCGGAGGATCGCAAGGACCCCCCACATGCTCCGGATCCTGGCGGTGGTCTTCCCGGACCTGGATGGGCAGCTGAAGGCCAGACAGCAGCAAGGAGGGGGTGAGTCAAAGACTGCTCTGTGAACTCTGTCTAACATGCTATGTGCCCTCCTCTGGCCTGGTTAAACTTCCCCAGTACATCAGTCTTGTTGTCCAGTACCCATGTCCCTCTATTGTGACATGCCCACTCCTCATCTGATACGCAGGTGTGCTCCTCACGCTCAGGATAATTGTGTCACTCGGGTACAGGGTCCTTGCATTTTTCTTTGGTCAAGGTGGGTGACAGCTTTTGTTCCCGTGACATTGTGTTGGCCTTCATGGGTGGGTCAATTGCTCACACAATGCCTGAGTCGTGCAATGTAGTCTGGGTGTAACTTTGATATGTGGTCCACTTGCAGATCAGAATCACCACATGTCCCTGGGGTATTTGGCACACCCCCATGCTGCGGGTGGGTACAATGTTTGGGCCTCAGGAGTATGTATGTCAAGTGTGTCACACATGCTTAGCCACCTGCCTACTGACCAGGGCTCATCCCTCTTGCAGGTGGAGCCGGACAGTCATGCCTACTACAGGGCATACAATACACTCTGTACTCCCACTCCCGTGTATCAGCTGACATGTTGTGCTCAGTGAAATGTTCCCTCAGGTGTCTGCCTCTGTGTCGTTGTGCTGTGACTACGTTGTCGGGACTCCTGTGATGTTTATCAGTTAGGGGTCAGCATGCCATCTGCTATTGGACCATGTGAGACAAGACTTCTGTGACTTATAGGTGTTTGATCACTTGACTGTGCAGACAGGTGTATGCGACTGTGACTTTCAGGCAGATGTTCATCATTCACAGCACACTGAGGTGCTCTGGTTCAGAGAGTTGTGTTTCATGTCTCCCATTTGTCCAATTGGTGTGCAGTGGACAAATACGGGTTCAGATGATGTGGTTAGTGGGGGTGGACATGTGCACTTGTCAGTTACATTACTTGCCTTCCCCATGTCCTAGGATTGTGACACAGTGCAGACTGTTGTTGGCTGGCTGCCATGGCCATGTGACTGGAGACAGTGATGTATGACTTTGCAGGCATGCCTGTGTCATGGCTTTCAACTTCCTAAGAGTGATCCTGCAGGGGAGTGACATGTGCAACATGCACCCCATTGTGGCATTGACTATCCGGACATGGGTGCTTCATGGTGTCTGGTGCTGGTATGCATCTCATGCATTTCTATTTAGACTCTGCCCGTCCATTTATCCAGACACCTGCACTGACTCAGTGGCAAGAGATGTGACGTGGGCATGTTCACATACTTCACCGTGTTCTCAGCAATGTCCAACAACTGTGTAGGTGGTGCATGTGTCCACACTGGGGTATTACCATCAGACAGGCACCAGACAGATGGGTGCAAGGGCAGGAGGGGTATCTGTTCCATGGTTGACCATCAGACTGACAATTGGCTTTTCCTGATCTGTGTGAGGACTTTTGGCAATGTTCAGTTGGGGATGCCAGGTCTTACTCTGTAATGTGCTGTACTCACTGTGGTGTGTGCGGTCAGTGCAGGTGTCTGATGTTTGTCTGTTTCCCTAATTGTTTGCAGATACATCCACGGCCACAGGAGGGGACAGCTCCACGGACCAGGAGAAGCGGCAGAGCCAGACTGGGTCAACAGCCGACGAGTGGTCGGAGGGACCCAGTGGCACGGAGGGCGAGGGGAGCCACACCGAGGAGTCCTCAGCACCATCCACCTCAGCTGAGGACCACAGCAGCTCGGAGGATGACTCCCTTGTGGAGGCGGGTGTCAGCAGCCACCAAACACCAGCTAGTCTGTCTGGCCCTGCCACCACCACCACCACCACCGCCCTCCCATTGGCTCCCATTCCAGAGGTCCGTGGAGGCTCCTGTGTCCGGGAGTGTGTCTCCTTTGTGCCAGGCACCGCACCCCCTGCCCCTGTGTCCCCTGCTGCCCTGAGTGAGGAATCTGTGTACCTGCTTCGGCAGCTCCATGTAGGGCAGACACCAATGCTGAGTGTCCTCCATGCACACACCACCAGGTTGACACAGCTGGTGTCGTTCATGGAGGGCATCTCGACGGGTATGTCTGCCCTACAGAGGAGCAATAGGTCCATGGAGTCCTCCCTGACGGCAGCAGTGTCCCTCCTCCAACAGTCCCTCGCCCTCCTACCTCTGCCCCATCCACACTTCCTGGCACCCTACCTGTCCCAAGCACATGCACACCTGCACAAACACCAAGACACACAGACACGAGCAGCACAGACACACCCAAAACCAAGGCAAGACGTGCACACAAGCATCCTCAGGGGACTGATACCACACACACAGGGGATGGGGAACTGACACACACACATGCAACCACAGTCACTCCGCAATCCTCAAGATCCTCTCCCTCCAAGACCCCTTCCCTTGCCTCACCTGCAACCCCACCTGATAAGCAGCTCTTCCTTTGTGACCTCGGCCTCTTCCCCTCCAATCCCGCTGATCCAGCATATTGGGGGAAGAGGAAGTCCAACCACACAGAGGGGAGTGCCCCTCGCCCCCGGACACCCTCCCCCAGGCGCAGGCAGAGTGAGCCCCCCGCCCGCAAGTCCCCCCGGTCCCGGAAGAGCAAGACCCCGCGACCGCCCTGCAAGTCAACCACCCAGTCTCTCACCTCCATCCCCCAGGCCACCACTCCACAGGTTCCACCGCCACACGCTGCCCCAGGTTCCCCCACACACCGATACCGCATCCCCAAACTGCTTAGGCCCTCCCCCCTGCCACTTGCTCTTCCACCCCCAAACCAGACGCTCTGCCTGTTTGTGCCACTGGTGTGGAGACCGTGTCCCCCCTCTGTCCTGCCCAGCTCTTCTGCCCCCCTTCCACTACCTTGGAGTCATGCACTGCGGTGGAGTCCACAACCACCCCATCTGACTCGGGCACTGCATTGGGGACCCAGTCCACTCCATCTGACCAGCCCACTGCAGTGGTTGCAGCACCAACACCATCTGACTTGAGCCCTGCGGTGGTGCCAGCCCCCTGAGTCAGACACCTCCACTGCAGTTGCCGGTGACACTCCTGCACCCACCTCCCCTTCACTGCCTCCTTCTGGCATCCCCTGATCCTGTCCCTGCGGTGCCTGGCCTGCCCCTCGTATGCCCCTCCAAGGGGGATGTCCCCTGTCCGTACCTGTGCAGGCAAGCAATTGTTGACAAGTTGTCACACATCACCCTGTTGGGACTGTATATTTGGACTGGCCATTGGCCTTAGTTTATTTTGGACTTTTGATTTGAGTTGCACACTTGCTGAATAAAGCCTACTTTTGTTTACTTGTGGTTAATCTTTGGAGGTACATGATGTAGATGTGTAGAATCATGCATTTGCTGTTGTAATAGTGTTCAGATCACGTAAATGAAGTTTTGCTGTGATGGGCTCCATGTGGTCCATGGGATATGTGTCCTAATCTAGTCTGGATCTATAGCATCCTTTGCTGCAGTCTGAGGGTGTAATGTTCAGCATTTGACACAGGGATGTACGTTTAGCATTTGTAGATTACCATCTTTGTCCTACACTGATGCACATCTGGTGGGCTTACCACTGTCCAATGTTCCTAGTACCCTGACTGTGTGCCCGTCTCCAATGGACATGCAGTTTAGCACATCAAATTTGGAGGACTCATCTGTGTACACAGTGCAAGTTGCTTGACACGTGTCTTGGGTGTATGCAGATGACTGACGTGACACTCCCGTGCCCAGGCTGATATGAGCAGAGCCTTCAGTGTGTTGTAGTTGTTGACTCACTGACCGAGTGTTCTGCTGACATGTTTGAGTCGTGCACAGACAAGGTTTGGCACAGCTGACCTTCCACAGGAGTGGAGTGCCCTCATGGCAGTGCGTGATTCCGTGATATAGGCTGTGCCCGTGTTGTGTGTTGTGTAGGCATGTCTGTGCGTGTTCCCTTCTCCTTTTCCTACACAGGCTGTGTCCCTACGGATGATCCTGTTTGTGATGCTTGCTGAGTTGTTCTGTGTTCATCCAGCATCTTGGACCTGGTTTCTCCGGGATGTGGGTGCATGGCAAACTAATGTTCATGAGGTTCTCATCCCTAGTTGTCTTTGTTGTCAGGGCTGGGGATGTGGGCAAACGCAGATGGGACACAGTCAGGATTCCTCTTGGCACTTGTTGGTTACACAAGTAATGTGATTTTCTGTTTGTGTATGCTTTCAGTGATTGTGACACGTTGTGTGTGTGACTGCTGCCACTCCTCAGGGTCAGAGCTGCAATGTTGGAAGTTGTCTATGTGTGTCCTTTGTGGGTCAGCTTGGCTTCTTCATTGGTGTGTGACTATGGCCAGGATCCCATTGTTTGGGGTGGATTTCACGTCATGCCCATGTACGGAATACTGTGCAGTGTGTCAGACATTCACAAGTCTTGTTGACTGGCCATGTGTGATGGGTTTCTGCACCTTATTTCCCCCACCACCCCTGGGATTGTCATGGGTGCATGTGCAATGTCAGCAGTCCATGTGAGCTTCACTGCTGCACATTGGTGGACATCAAGGTGTGTGGCGTTGAGTGTGTGCAAATGTGAGTTGTTGCACGGCTGGGGCACTACCTCCATATTGTCCTTGGCTGGCAGGCCATGCTGAGTGCTTTGTGCTTGTATAGGTGTGATGGTAGTTTGTTGCTCAGGACACATGGCTGTGGTTCACAGTGTGGATGACATCTACCTTTGTCATCACAGTGTGATTGTCATGCAGGGTAGTGTCACCACAATGTGGGGTCCCTGGGGAGTGCTGTGGTGGTTCTGTCTCTTGCTGTGTTTGTTGCTGTTCCTACAAGCTTGTGTGACATGTGTAATTTGGGCTCCCTCTCATCTCACAATGCCTGTTTGCCCACATAGGGAATCCAATCCATGAGTTACTTTTTTTTGTGACTGTGTGGACATCTGTGTATTAGTGAATCTGGCCTCCTCATGTGTTGTGTGTTTGCCTGGGGACACTGGCACACAACCCCCTCACCTGTTGTGTTTGATATGCAGTGTGAGTCTGCCTGTTTGTGTTTGTGCATTTGCACCACTGCATTGGCATATCTTTAGTTTGCCATTGGCTGTATGTTGTTTGTTGGCTTTCCCCTGCTGGCCCTGGGACTGCTAGGTCATCAGTCAGCACATTGATCATGGTTAGTATGTCCCATTGCTGCCATGGTATGGTATTTGTTCACCTGACATCTACAGTCTCCACAGGATATCTACATTTGTGTGTCCATTGGTGCAGATATGTGGGTCTGCATTATGATTAAGGCTTCCGGTTTTCCGTTTTTACTGATTTTTACAGATAAATACAGACAGAAAACAATGTGTTTCCTGTCTGTATTTATTTATAAAGCGGAAAAATACTGAAAATGGTGCTTGTTGTGAGAGACTCTCCATGCTGTCCTTCATGAATTCCAGGCAACAGCTGAGCAGATAGACAGCATGGAGAGTTGAAAAACAGAATGCAATTTCCTTAAATACAGGCATATGTTAACATGTATTTGTAGTATAACGCTAATATGTCCCTGTGAGTGAAGTGTTTTATGATACGTGGCTGCTTATTTTGCTAAATCGTGACAGGCATCCTTGTATGAGTGCATGTTTAAAAGTTAATTAAACACGGAAATATACCATTTTATGGCTCCATTTAAACTCAAAACAGAAAATAAATATGGATAAATACCAATAAGATGGCCAAAAAATAAATATGGATAAATACAGACGGAAATGTTAAAAAAATAAATACCATAAAACCGGGAGCCCTAATTATGATGCTCACTTCTGTCATTGTGTTATTTGTGAATGTAGACAATGTGGGCCGCCATGGCTGATGTTTGTGTGCACATGGCCAGAACGATGTGTCATTGGCACTGCACTGCTTGCCTCACACAATCTATGTTGCTATGGGACACAAGCACTACAATGCCACTGTAGTGTTTGGTGTTGTGTGGCCAGGAATAATCCCTGCAGTTTTGTTTTTGCAGCTTTTACCAGGACTACACTTACCTTTTGGGCACTGTGGTGATGGGGCTTTGGGCCCCATTGCCACACTGTTCAAAATGTGCTTCAGCTATGGAGCACACACTTACCTTTTGTGCACTGTGGTGATGGGGCTTTGGGCCACATTGCCACACTGTTCAAAATGTGCTTCAGCTATGGAGCACACACTTACCTTTTGGGCACTGTGGTGATGGGGCTTTGGGCCACATTGGGTGGTGATGGCAGTGGTGGCAGGCATCCAGCCCACCCTGAGTAGGGGTGGTGTTAGTGGTAGGCATCCATCCCCCTATGGGTGGGGATGGCAGTAGTGGCAGGCATCCAGCCCCCCATGAGTGGGGATGGTAGTAGTGGTAGGCATCCAGACCCCCATGAGTGGGGATGGTAGTAGTGGTAGGCATCCAGCCCCCCATGAGTGGGGATGGCAGTAGTGACAGGCATCCAGCCCCCCATGAGTGGGGATGGTAGTAGTGGTAGGCATCCAGACCCCCATGAGTGGGGATGGTAGTAGTGACAGGCATCCAGACCCCCATGAGTGGGGATGGTAGTAGTGGTAGGCATCCAGCCCCCCATGAGTGGGGATGGCAGTAGTGACAGGCATCCAGCCCCCCATGAGTGGGGATGGTAGTAGTGGTAGGCATCCAGACCCCCATGAGTGGGGATGGTAGTAGTGACAGGCATCCAGCCCCCTATGGGTGGGGATGGCAGTAGTGACAGGCATCCAGACCCCCATGAGTGGGGATGGTAGTAGTGGCAGGCATCCAGCCCCCTATGAGTGGGGATGGCAGTAGTGACAGGCATCCAGCCACCCATGAGTGGGGATGGCAGTAGTGACAGGCATCCAGCCCCCCATGAGTGGGGATGGTAGTAGTGGTAGACATCCATCCCCCTATGGGTGGGGATGGTAGTAGTGGCAGGCATCCATCCCCCTATGGGTGTGTATGGCATTGGTGATGGCCATCCCGCCTCTATGGTTCTGCTGTTGCTAGTGTACGTCATTTGTGCATCCCTATGTGTGTGTGACATATGTCGGGTACGTGTCGTTTGTTTGTGTAGTGGGTGTTTGACTTACCGTCTGCGCCGTACGCATCCGTACCGGTCCCGGTAATAGATGTAGAGTATTGGTAGGACCTGCGCGATGGGATTCGTGGTTGGGTCGTCTCGTTCGGGTTTCTCGTGGCTTCGACTCGTACTCGTCGCTGGCTTGCTCGTCTCGTAGCCGTGGATCGTCTTGTGGCGCGAATCGGAGCTTATGTACAGCTCTCCCGGATGCTCAAACGTGCCGGACGTAGCGACGAGTTCGGCGCGTACGGAAGACGCATCGTACTAGTCCGGCCGGAAGGTGCTGTGTATTTGGTTCCGATTCGGCGATTACGGATCCCGCTCGGGCGGGGAACAGGAGCTGGAATGGGTAAGTACGGCTCGCTCGGAATCTGGGCTGTTATGCGCATCGTACTTGTTCGTTCGGTTGAGTGTTCGAGGCAGTCGGAAAACACGCGTTCGGCTGGTATTTTTTCCGGACGTATACTGTTAGGTGCGCTTCCGGCCGACATCGGAATCGACCCCAGAGTGTCTTGGCAGAAGTCTCTGCACTGACCGCTCACTGATCTTCGACAAATTGTAAGTACATAGGGAGTTGTGGTTTTTAGCAGATAGTACCGTAGTCCTCACGTTTCATGCAGCAAAAACTGGGTTCAAGTACAGCCAAAACGAAAGAAAAAAAAATAGTGAGACATGTCCTTTTAACAAAAAATGAGGCTGCGAGCAGGTGTTAATAATAATAACTCTTTCTTTTATATAGCGCTACAAACCACTCTTCTGCGCGCCTTAAATAACAGATGTGGATAAACTAATGTGGGGGAGTGACAGTTCCCAAGATTAGCTTAAAAAAGAGTGCCCATTTGACACAATTTACTCTTGGGAAAGATATATAATTACTCAGCGCAACCATCTAAAAGAACGCTTCTCTGGAGCTGCAGCAATGTTTCAGCACATGTGAATCTGGGGCCGTTTTACAGAAGGTGCCCCGGGGGCACAATGGGCGTTTGTGCCCATTTTGCACACCCCTGGGGCACTTTGGTATTACAGAAGGGGCCGCAGACACTTCTGCGGCCCCTTCTGTAATATTGAAAGCGCTTTGCCTCTGTGCCTGTGCCATATTACAGACGCGGGTGCAAAGGCACAGAAGCTCTCAGGAGGCGTACTGACAGTGCACCCCCTGATTGCAGCCCTCTGGGGGGGTAAAGGGGGTCCCATGGAGCCCCCAGACATTCCCTTGCAGACCTGCAAGGGGATCTCTAATCCCCTTTAAAGGTGCAGGCGGGTTGCCGCCTGCATTGTGAAACACAAAGCAGCTGCTTTAAAGCTGCTCTGTATTTCACTTGAATGTACTGCCCCCAGGCCAGCACGAGTTTGCGGCTGCCTGGGGCAGCGCATTCTATGTAAAAGGGCGCACTTTCCCTGTTTGTGCCCAGCACACCTGTTTTAAGGTGCGCCCGGCGCAAACAGGGAAACTGCGCCCTATACCCAATAGAGCCCCTGGGGCCGTATTACACAAGGTGCCCCGGGGGCGCAACGGGCGCTTCCGCCCGCTTTGCCCGCCCCCGGGTACTTTGTTATTACAGAAAGGGCCGCAGAAGTGTCTGCGGCCCCTTCTATAATACTGAACGCGCTGGTGCACATACAGTGCCAGCGCTTTTTCACGAGGGCGTTCCGTCATTTGAATGGGGGTGTGGCCCCATGCAAATGAGGGGATCCCTTTGCCTCTGCGCCCGTGCCGTATTACAGTCGTGGGTGCAGATGCAAAGAAGCTCTCAGGACACACCTCAAAGGTGGCGCACTGTCACTATCACTGTCAGTGCCTTCTGGCGGGGGGAAGTGGGTCCCATGGGCCCCCCAGACATCCCCTTTAAAAGTGCAATTGGGTTGCCGCCTGCACTGTGTGAAACACGGAGCAGCAGCTTTAAAGCCACTCCGTATTTCACTTGAATGCGCTGCCCCCAGGGCAGCAGGAGTTCGCGGCTGCCCTGGGGGCAATGCATTCTATGAAATAGGGCTCACTTTCCCTGTTTGAGCCTGGCGCACCTGTTTTAAGGTGCACCAGGCGCAAACAGGGAAAGTGCGCCCTTTACATAATAGGGCCCCTGGTGTTTGAAGGACTGAGAAAATCACAACATTGGTGGTCAAATGATCAAATCCCCTTTCCTAAGAAAAGGAAGCTTTATTATCATGCTCAGTGTACATTATTGCTAGGTGGTCCCATTTGAAGTCTGGAGATATTGTTTATTAAGAATCACTGACAGAATATCGACGTCAAAAATATCGACGTCAAAAATATCGGAGTAGAAATATCTATGTCAAGAATATCGAAGTCCTATCTACATTATGGTAAGTACAAAAATATCGAGAAAAAAAATATCGTTGTCAAAAATATCATTGTTAAAAATATCGGGTTTTTTTAATGTTAAAAAATAATGTAAAATAAAGTAAATGATACATATATTTAAAATAAACATAGTTAAAATATGTTTAAAATTATAAGTAATACATATAATGTAAAAAAATAAATAAACATATACATATAAAATATAATATATATACTTACTTAATATTTACAATTAATTATTGTAATAACTTATAAATTGTTAAAAAACATTTTATAAATTATAAATACATACATACACATACAACAATAATATAAATAAAAATATATATAACAAATTAAAAACAAATTTTGATAAATAAATTATACACAACATTAACTAAAACAGTAAATCTTGGATAGCGTAGGGTAAAAATTACTATTCCCACTCCAGAGAGGCAAAAATAGGGAAAGTGTTGGATAGCGTAGAGGTTAAAATTACTATTCCAACTCCAGAGAGTGCAACAGTAGGGAAAGTGTTGGATAGCGTAGGGGTTAAAATTACTATTCCAACTCCAGAGAGTGCAACAGTAGGGAAAGTATTGGATAGCGTAGGGGTTAAAATTACTATTCCAACTCCAGAGAGTGCAACAGTAGGGAAAGTGTTGGATAGCGTAGGGGTAAAAATAACTTACTAATAATTAAAAAAAAATTTTTTAAATAAATAATAATTTAATTATTAAATAACAATAAATTAATTAACAATACCAATAAATAAGTACTTAAAAATAATTACCAATTAATAATTAACAATTAAATAGATGATCAATACAATTAAATAATAATTATTAACAATTAATTACCAAATAATAATAAATAAAAAATAATTCATTTTCAATACCCAAAAACAATTTTTTTTTTTAAAATAGCAATTAATAATTAATTAACAATAAATTATTGATAAATACCAATAAATAATAATTAATGACAATTAATTAACAATTATTAATTACTGAACAAATTAATTTCCAAAACATAAAAATATCTATTATTAAAAAGTTATTACCAATTAATAATTAATTAACAATACATTAATTATCAATACTCAACAATAAAATAAATAATCACTTAATTACAATTAAATTACTTCCCACCCTATTGCCATATAAACTCACAACACACTTCAATAATAAATTAATACACTTAATATAATTACCAAATAATCTATTAATAAAAATTAACTACCAATTAATAAAAATTAACTACCAATTAATAATTATTTAACATAATATTAATTATCAATACCAATAAATAAAAATAAATAATTACTTAATTACAATTAAATTACTTCCCACCCTATTGCCCTATAAACTCACAACACACTTCAATAATAAATTAATACACTTAATATAATTCCAATTAATCAATTAATAAAAATTAATTACCAATTAATAAAAATGAATTACCAATTAATAATTAATTAACATAAAATGATTTATCAATACCAATAAAGAAAAATAAATAATTACTTAATTACAATTAAATTACTTCCCACCCTATTCCCCTATAAACCCACAACCCGCTACAGAACTAAAACGCAAAATGTACTTAAAAATAATTCCTAATTCCTAAAATGTTTACATTAATTTAATATAATTAAATTACTTCCCACCCTATTCCCCTATAAACCCACAACCCGCTACGGTACTAAAACGCATAATTTACTTTAAAAAAAATTACTAACTTCTAAAAATGTTATACATATATTCTAAAACTAGTACAATAATTAACAAAAAATATAAACACAAACATATAAAATACATAATAAAATACATAACACTAATATAAATATCGATATTAGTAACATCGATATTTTTGCTATCGATATTACTAACTTCGATATTGACAAAAACGATATTTCTTACCTTCAAGTCGATATTCTGGTCGTCGATATTCTTGACTTCGATATTGTGTCCCTACGATATTTCAAACTCGATATTATTGCAGGTCGAAATTAAAAACTCGATATTTAGACTGTTTACCGTTTATTAATGTAGCACTTTGCGGCTTCAAGGTGCTGGAAGCGTGTGCTTAACCGTGTGGGTCAGGGATAAGGCGAGTGAATGGGTTCTTCAGGTGAGCGTCAGGTTGGTTGCCCCAAGTGGCTACCAGGTACCTACTAAGGACTAGCGGCAATCAGTTGCTGATACAATATTGTGGAGACTATTTGGCCTACTGCCTAAGGAGCTAATCGGTGGACCTCGGTTCTAATCCCTCCTGTGGCATTTCGCTGGAAATCATGTGACTCTCTGATCCCATCACGTAATGTCCTTGGGCCAAAAAGGAGTGGCTTTTGTGAAATATAACATGCCAGGAATCAAGTAAAATGTAATACAAGTACAACGCTTTGTTTCTACTGGAAAGCTCTGCATTACACAAATGCCAATGTATGCATGTTTTGATATTAGGAAGGGGCCACGAACTGGTGCATGAACAAACGTTTCTAATAAATCCTCTGTTTTCTTTAATAAAATGAAAATTATGTCACTGATCACTTTTATATTCATTTAGCAAAATAGTATAAAGCACTAAGGGGCCCATTACGATACCCGGCGTAAAAGAATCCGCCAGGCATGGAAGCGGCAAAAATCCGCCCGCACACACCGTCTGAACACCGACCACGCCATTACGATTACACAAACCGAAAACCGCCATCGGCGGAAAAATCACACAAAATACCGCCCGCCATCGTCCGAGTCGGAGTCAAACCGCCCGCCACGGACGGAAACACGCACGACAACACAAAACCGCCCGCCCTCACGGCCGACACACCGCACGTGAGATTACGATCGCACCGCCATGAGCGCGGGAAAACTACAAATATACCGCCCGCCTGCGCAAACAACGCCGATGAGAATCGACACGGCAGAAGCCATGGCGCCCACGTCCCTGCACAGAAACCATCCGCTGACAAAAACAATCGCACACAACATGGCCAACAAGTCCACACAGCAAGGCACGCACAAATACACAAGCACAGTACACATCCCGAAAACACCCCCTGGACAAACTAAAACTACAAAGGCCAGAACCCCAGACACAACACACCTGAAAACAACAGACCATGAGGACACACCCACATAGGTAAGTACAAAAGCAGCACTCCCACAGACCACAACCCCTTGCAACATTGCAAACTAGAGAGGAGAGGAGAGGACACAGTGACACAGCAAGGACAGCAGCACACCACAGAAACGCACACATCACAACCACCACCACCACCACCACCAAACACCGGCACCACAAACCCCCTGCACATTACACAACACACACCGCACCAGCACCACAAACACCATGGCACCACAAAGAATGCCCAAGTTCACGCCCATTGAGCTGACGGTCATGGTCGACGAGATCATCAAGGTGCACCCACAAATCTATGGGAACCTGGTCCAGCACACACCACTAGCCACCAGAAACAGAATGTGGAACCGGATCGTAGACCAGGTCAATGCAGTCGGGACCCTGCCCAGGAACAGAGTCGAAATAAACAAACGGTGGAATGACGTCAAGAGCCTGGTCAAGAAGAAGGAGACCAAGAACAGAGAGCTGGCAGCCGTCACTGGCGGAGGAATCCCGCGCTCTTCAAGACCTTCAAAGCGTGGGAGGAGAAGGTGCGAGTCATCATACATCCCGAGATCCTCGCCGGATTAGCAGGGGGAGTGGAGGCTGGTAAGTACAAACTAATGTATACCAGCACACCGCTATGTACTCACATGCACTACCACCATGCCACAGCTCCCAGGGACAAACACCCCCATATCCAGCACACAATACACAACACATCACACACACATGCAACAGACACCACCACACACAGCCCAAACAGAACAACTGTAAGATGCGTGGGGACATGTGTACACTCAGCCAGCCACGTAACCACCAACAGGTCCCCAAATATGCCAGAAGCGCCACAACGAGCACCCACCACACCCATGTGTCCGCCACAGCTGCACTAACCGACAAGTAACAGGTAAGTGGCAGGAACACAAAGTGCAGTGGGTGGGAGGGTGGACAGCCCAAGTACAACACACACCAGGCCCCTAGTCCCACAGCACAGCAAGGAGGAGCATCCCCCACACCCCACAGCCACGTGTCAGCCACCGCAGTGCACAACGACAGCCGAAAGGTAGACATCACGGTCCACAGCAATCGGTGTCAGTGGGTGTCCAGCCACCACCACGACCCACAACACCCCCCCACCCCCACAGACCTGCAACATGGAGCACCCCCGCTTAGAACCATGTGGCATCCAGTACAGTGCACGCCCGAACAACCTGCAGGTGGGAAACTGGACAGGGCTGGATTACTGGAGGCATGAGGACCGTAACACGACCAACACATGGGACATGTCACGTAGCAGACGAACACGCAGCACCGCCCACCGTCACGAACAAGTGAACAATGTGCACACGGACATGAACCACAGACTCACACCTCACATGACCCATCACAGACACAGCAACACCCAAGGAGCCACGTCTGCATGCACAAGCCACACTGAATATAGTACCACACGGCAGCCACTGTGCAACTCATCACACACAACCGAAACACCATTGAAGTCCTGTCCATGTAGCCCCTACTGCCTGTCAACCACACACCCCACAACTACGCCTATGTAAGACAAACAACACTAGACGCAACAGAGCGGAACAACATAAATGCACACGAACACCACTGAACCCATCAAACACACAGACACACCATGCACATACAACATACCATCCATCCCATCCGTCAGCCCCAGTCTCATGAAAGGCATGTCATCCGCACAGCTGCCACACATACAGCAGTCACGCTAAGATACATGCCCATGACCAACCATGTGCCAGAAGTCAATGAAGCGCACGACACACTGTGAGCAACAACACACAACATGGGCCACACCCCCCACGAGCACTGCAGTGATGCACATGGCACAGGGCAGCACGCACACCAAGGAGATGGGACAACTGCAATACGTTGGCTGGCACACAACCATCACTCACTCATAACGATGCGTCCAATGCCATGTCCAGTAATCACAACAGACAGCAAATATGCAGGCCATGTCAGGCATGCACACACCTCAGACCATGCACTGTCATGCTGCCACAACACATGTCACGTTCGGCACCCATGGCTCACAGCATGTACCCCAAAAGCATATTCCCTCCCAAATGCGAATCTGGGGCATGGCCCCCATGTTGCCATATGCGTTCCTAAGCGTCCCATTTGAACCCCAAGAGCATATTCCCTCCCAAATGCGAATCTGGGGCATGGCCCCCATGTTGCCATATGCGTTCCTAAGCGTTCCATTTGAACCCCAAAAGCATATTCCCTCCCAAATGCGAATCTGGGGCATGGCCCCCATGTTGCCATATGCGTTCCTAAGCATCCCATTTGAACCCCAAAAGCATATTCCCTCCCAAATGCGAATCTGGGGCATGGCCCCCATGTTGCCATATGCGTTCCTAAGCGTCCCATTTGAACACCAAAAGCAAAGTACAAACCAGACCCAGGATGGGCCAGGAGCCCGCATACACCAGAGTCACAATAAGTAGGGGCACAGCAACACACCCATCGGCATGGCCAATCCGTCCCATGCCACATGTGCACAGCACACAGTCCCATTGCCAAGCACACACAACTACAAATGGTACAGCCACACACACGCCTCCGGGAAACCCATGTACGAGATTGCACGAACTGTGAATGTCAGACGACAAATACATACTTCGCCAGGTGCAACACAATAACAAATCTCATTCTCTCCACAGGTGACGAACTGCTGGATGCTGGGGATGGAGACAGCAGCCAGCACAGCCAGCCTACAAGCCCCCAACGAGGACACACGGATGTGGAGGATCTGTCCACCTCTTCGGACACGGACCACCAAGCAGGCCCATCTGGTGTGGCAGGGCCCAGCCGCTCCCCAGGACCCCTCCTACCCACCAACCCATCATCCAGGGCTGCTGAACATTCCCAGCCCCCTGCTGCCACTGTCGTTGCGGCCACACCCACGGTCATTGCGGCCACACCCACGGTCATTGCGGCCACACCCACGGTCATTGCGGCCACTACCACTGCCGCAACCGCCACCATCGCCGCACCGACCACCACCGCCGCCACCACCACCACGTCTTCGCTGGCACCAGCCCCAGCGCAGGTGGTGGCCCGGCCGACTGGATCCACCCTGGGAGCCACAGCGAGGACCGTGGTGAGCAATGTGGCTAGTGGGCAGGCCGGTGGCAGCAGGACTGGTAGGAGGAGCAGGGTCAGGGAAACGCTAGCCTCCCCTGGGAGCCATGCCCTGCCTCAAATGGCCAGAGTCCTTGGGGCCTATGAAGAGGCCCAAGGACAATGGGCCAGGTCAGCTACAGACACGCGTGAGGTGCTGGGGGTGCTGAGGTCCATGGACGCCCGTATGGGCCAACTCGTGGACCTCATGGGCCAGCTGGTGGTGGCGGTGAGGTCACAGCCAGGGACAGCAGCTCCCCCTCCGCCACCACCTGCCGGGGCGCAGGGTCGAGCAGCAGTGTCCAGTTTCCCTGCGTCCACAGCCAGTGAGCACACCTCAACCACCAGCATGTCGCAAGCAGGCACCCCCTCGCAAACGTGGAAGGGGCCGTCCGAAGTGGAAACAGATCTCCCGGGAGGACTTCGCACGCTCCAGACGCAAGTGAGGCAGCCAGCCAGCCTTCCTTGACCACCCACTGCATTGACTTGGACTACGATCCCACTCCACACAGCCATCTGGATGGCATGTGTGTGTTGGACTATGGACATAGAACCAGTGGGTACACCCTGAGCATCACGCAGCCATGACCGACAGCTCATTGTCACTGCACGCACCACTTTTGTCATCACCTTACACACAATCACATGTCACAGTTTGAAATAAATGCACCTCTTACACAAACTGCTGTTTGTGCCCTGTGTTTTATTTGTACGGAATACAACGGCCACCTTGGGCGGAAAGGCACCTGATGCGTGGCATGGCAATGGAACCGGAGGGCCTGTAGGGACCTAGGGGTGGGAGACAGAACAGGAGCACATTCAATGAGTGTGTCACACACCCATCACACAGTACATGTCAACAACTACAAGCAATGTACACACATCGCACAGAGCAATAGGGCACAATGCCACAGCCACCAACAGTGGCATACAACCCTGGCCATGGAGCGTTGACACACAGCACGCAGTGAACAAACGGCCACCCTGACACAGCACACACACACCTGCACAGATACAGCCACATCAGCCGTCGTACATGGACACTCACCGTCAAGTGAAGTAGTGGGCGATGAGCTGCTGCCGCACATTACCAGCTTCCTCCTCTCCGCTGTCCTCCTCACTCGAGCTGTCCTGGTCTGCGGGCTGGGGCCCTGGTTGATCTCCGTCATCCACGATGAGGGGGATCTGCTTCCGAATGGCCAGATTGTGCAGCATGCAGCACGCCACCACTATCTGGCACACCTTCTGTGGGGAGTACGCCAGCGCACCCCGGTGCGGTCCAGGCACCTGAACCTGGACTTGAGGAGGCCAAAGGTACGCTCGACCACACGTCTGGTCCTCCCATGTGCCTCATTGTAGCGATCGTCTGCTGGGGTGCGAGGATTCCTCAATGGACTGAGCAGCCATGCCCCATTCGGGTACGCAGAGTCACCTGGGTGTGAGGGACACAGAGAACCGTTGCTATTCCAACTGGACAGGGGACAGCATCGCACAACCAGCACGCTACACCACTCCACATACTCACCGACAATACAGCCACGATCCTGTTGCAGATTGGACATCAGTCGTGGCAAGATGCTGTTGCGCATTATGTGTGCGTCATGGGCCGAGCCTGGGAACTTTGCACACACGTGGGTGATCACCATGTCCGCAAGGCACACCACTTGCACATTCAGGGAGTGCGTGTGCTTCCTGTTGCGGTACAGGTGCTCAGTGGCCTGTGGTGGAACAAGGCCAACATGTGTGCAGTCAATGGCTCCAACGACGTGTGGGATTCTGCCAAGGGCATAGAATGCACCCTTCACTGCCGCCAATTCACGAGTCCTGGGGAAGCGGATGTACCTGTTTCGGTACAGCATCATGGCTGCCAGTACATCCCTCAGCACCTTGCTGAACATGGGCTGGGACATCCCTCCTCCACTGCCCACTGTGTGCTGGAATGACCCAGTGGCGAAGAAATGCATGGCGGCCATCACCTTAGCCGTGGGGGTGACAGCTGTCGGATACACCCTGCGGGGACGGAGATGGGGTTCCAACATGGCACACAGTCGATGCAGGGTTGGCCTGTCCAGCCGAAACTTCCTAATGACCTCTGTATCGTCCATGTCCGCCAGCAATTGGTATGGGCGGTCAATGTTCGGTCTCCGCCTAGGGAAATTGGCAGTGGACACATGTCAAAGCAACACAACACATAGCAATTTCGCATACACATCACTGACATGACTGAGCAAGCACATGAGCCACAGCCCAGCTGTCAAGCTGGGACGGCACGGCCACAATACACTTACACAGGTCTCCCAACAATGGCAATGGCTAGTGATACAAACCACTGCCATGTGCATGCACATGGGGATCTAGGCCCCAATGACTTGCGGGGCGTGCTGATGGGGACTGACTGCATATTCGTCAAGCGGCAACGCCACGGCAACATGAATGTCTGCTGAGCATGGAACTGCTTCCGAGGCTGGATGAGTATGGCACACGACGACGACGATGTGGGCACAGGCTGAGCGGCCAAAACAAGTGGGACCTGTGGCACGAGGGGATATGAGACAGTAGTAGGTGTCAGCACTGCACCCTATGTACAGCACTGTACGGATCACACCTCACGAAACATTGACAGGTGTCCACATTGACAGCCCCATGCCAAGACGGCTGAGTGCTTGCAGTCACACGTCACAGGTGAGAGGTTACATTGCACGTGCCAGGTGGCAGACGTACATAGTGGGAGCTGGCATATGTGTGCATGTGTCTCCTGTTCAGGATCCACCAGATGGGCGCTGACTCTGTACTGACCATTGGACACAGCATGTTCCGTGGAAGGCTTGTGTGTGTGGGATGGTGGCACTGGATGTGCCTCCGTTGGGTGGGGGGCCATGCACAGGGCGGGTACGTCGATGATTGCGCATTGTTGGTCACGGTGGGTGCACCCACTAAGATGTGTTGCCCTGTGTTCAATTCCTATGTCCGCATGATGATGGACTGTAGATGTGGGCAGACTACACATTGGTCGATGTGCTGTCTATATGCATGTGCCTTCACACCAGGCACAGCTGCCCCTGCACATGTGACCCCTGCTGGACTCGCTGCTGGGTCTGTGGAGCTGATGCACCTTCTGTGCGTGGGGCGGACAGCTCTCCTCACTTCCCTCATTGCGCATGTCATGACTTTGCCGCAGGTGACATGGATCATGGAGGGCCCACATGTACGCGTGGGTAGGCTACACATGATTGTTCACTGGTCGCCACCCCCAGTCAGTGTTTCGAATGGGAAGGTTGTCGTGCTGGTGGTATGTTCGATGTGGCGGATGGGCGGGCCTAGGTGCGGGCTTACATTCAGGACATGGGGGTAGTTGGATTGGCGACTAGTTGCAGTACACACGGGACACGTCTCTTCCTTTCCACATCTGGGTCATCCCTTGTACTCACTGACAGTGATACAGTCATCTTCGCCCCAGCCCTCATGTCCTCCCCTCGCTCCCCCAATATGCATGTGCACCTGCGAGGCTAGCGCTTGCACAGGCAGCCCCAAGCTCGCACCAGAGAGGGCAAGGAGTGTATGTGTGGGTCCAGTTGCACGAGTGGGCTGTCTCAGGGTATGGTGTGTTGCGGGACGCCGTCCACCTGCGTGGTGCCCCAAATGGAGACCCGGCCTGCATGGACTATGCATCACAGTCTTCGCCTTCCGGATCCGCCACCTGCGACACCCAGTGGCTGTGGCTGCCCTTGCGGCCATGCCGCGTCCGTCTGTGACTGATGGCCCACACATTCACTCTTTGGCCTCTCTGGGGAGGGCTCGGGGGTGGTGGCGCACGCGCTTGCACTTAGTCGCAATGGCATGTGGCGTGGTTGGTATAATGGGCAATGGATGGGATGGTGCGAGCCACCTCCCGTGACGTCAGTGCTGCTCGTGCTGTGGTGCGTCCCCCTACACTTCCATTTGACTTGTGCCATGCTAGACGTTGAGGTTCTATTGCCTGCGTGATATGACCAGGAGGAGCGCGAGGAGACCTCTCACACACCATGCTCCACTGCCATCCCGTGCCCTGTATCGCCTGTGCGGATTGACTATGTTGGGGTTACACCTGGTCGACTGGGGCTGTGTGTGCCTTGTCAAGGGGCATGGCGGGCGCACAACAGGATCCAGCTTGTCCACAGAGGGTGGGCTGAGGTGCGCCTGGTACCGCTTTGTACGTGTGCCCGGCTGCTGTGCACACACATGTTCACTCCCCCCGACAGGTGTCCTCTCACAATGCCCAGGGAAGCGGTGGTGTACTGTTCATGACCCCTCCCGACACGGCGTGCTCCAACTTGGCATGTGCGCATCTACCCGTCACACCCACCCACCTGAGCACTGCGTCCATACGACTTCACACGACACATGTGTGTCTTCCACAGTTGTGCTACTCATTTGCGTTGACATCCAATACCAGTGGACTACATGGTCATGTCACGACTGCCGTGTACTTCACATACTCTCATCCTCTCTCATTCGTACTTGTGAAATGAGTCAGCGGAGACAGTTTTGGTTTCAAACATTATATTGAGTCTTCTGTCCTCTGTGATGCAGTATAGTGGACACTACTGGCAGCGGAATACATGTTGAGGATATACTGAGCATGATTGCAAATGGGATAGGGTGTGGGGTTACATGTGATTGGCTGTTGCATGTGGGATGTGGGCTTCAGAGTTACATCTGCTTGGCCAAGGCTGTGCTAATGTACATTTACGTATAGCTGCGGAGCTGCGGACTTTGACACAGACGGTATACATGTAGCCTACCAGACCGCTTGGCATCATGGGCACAGTCCATCTCAGTTCCATGTGACAGGTTTGCTGCGGTTGTTCCTCATGCACGCGTGCATGTGTGATGACATCAGGGCATGTGCTTGCGTGCATGCAGCGGCGTGCCACTTGTTGTTGCACTGTGGTGGTTACTGGACATGTCACAGTCACTGGGGTCGTGTTGTTGTTGTATGCACTTGTCGTCCATGCAAAGGTCCTGGTATGGGATTCCCGGGGCGGGGGTGGGAGGGGTGCAGCACCCACAGACTCCAGGCGACCTATTCATGTCCACTGAGCGGTGTGTGTGTCCATGGGCGCTGGATCCATGTTGTGTCCTGGTTGTTCGTGCAGTTCCGTCCATGTGGGTGCGATACACAGACCCCATGCCACTGCCTCCCACGATGCATGCGGTGTTCCTGGATGTGATGGGGAACAGTGTGCATGTCCCGGTCATATCCGATGTCATGGCGATGTCGTTGATGGTGTGGTTACAGTTGCCGGTCGTTTGGTATGGCTGTTGTGGTGGTGACTGGCCAGTCCGTGCGGAAGCTAAGCATGGGTGCGGGGTTGGACATCATAGGTCAATCGGGGAACCTGCGTTGTGGTCCGACGAATTTACAGGTTGTCAGGTATGCGATGCCGTCCAGCAGGGCTTCCATGTCATTGGTGGTGTACATGTTTGCCAGCCAATGTAGCGGATGGTGGCTGTCAAGGTGTTGTTCGTAAGTTGTCCCTTGGAGGACCATGATGGGGCATGCTGGGTGACATTCGATGTAGCTGTTCTCGATGATCCGTCGTGTGGAGGCACAGTGGTCCCATTTAAGTGCGGGTGCGATGTTGGCCACATACGCCATGCCCCCATAGGCAGAGCAGGCCCTGTCGTGTGCGTCCAGAGGGAGGAGTAGTGGTAGCAGGTCCGCCTTTAGACATGCCGGGTTGGAGAGGCATATCTCCACGGGATGCTGGTAGGGACACCTCCGACAGTAGAAGACGGGCATGACGCAGCTGAACAATGTGATGCGGTAAGTCAGTCGGTAACTTACGTTCAGCAGGGACAGGAGATCGCATCCCAATATATGTAACAGGTTGGTTTTGTACAGCTTGAGCTGTCCGGCGTAGTTGGGTAGGTGTGTTGCGGTTGCCATTTCGCAGCGGTGCGTTGTGGTGGCGTGCTCCGGATGTGTGTGCAGTCTGCAATGTGCACGCTCCGAGGTTGCTGTGAGCTCTGTGTAGTCGTAGGGAGACAGGACTTGTGTTCTGTTGGCTTGTTTGGAGGACACGGGCCCTCATCCCACATGCTTCTCAGACAGTTCAAGGTCAGTGATGTGTGACTCCTTCCAATTAACTTGCATGTGGCCGACATGGGGAGTGTTTTCTTCTTTCTTCCCCGTCCGTTGTGTGCTTCTGTGATATGCGCTATCTGCCCTGTGGTCGGTCTCCTCGGCATGCCTGTGTTGGTCTATTCTTGGACAATGGCTGTATTCACCGGCTTCTGTCGTAGGGCTGTGGTTTCGGAGTTGGAATGGAAGGTCATTCAGTGCTGTCTGCTCTCCCTTGTGTGGGCGGCAGGCTGCCTTTCCGCTCTGCGTTGGGCCTTGTGTGTGAATGTTATTCTTGGGCCACCTGTTGTCGGTCCCCGGGCTCTTTGGTGTTCCGTTTTATATGTCTTGTTCATATGTGCAGGGTGGTATGGGTGTTTCAGTGTGGTACTGGCGTTCCTCTTCCCGAAGGAGCCCTGCTTCTCCTAGTTGGTGTTGCCGCCGCTGTGTGCTACGCCATGTTTGTTACACTGGGGTGTGTCCTGCTGTTGCGTGACTTCACTGACATGTGTGCGTCGGTTGTGTGGCGTTGGGTGTTGTCCGTGAATTGGGCGTTGGGGACATGTCTGTGGCAGGCCTGTCACGTGTCATGTGCGTTCGGGGTGGGGCTGATGTGTGTGCTGCTTGGTTGTGTCCCTGTGTCTGTGTGCGACGCATGCATGGCGCTGCGGTTGGCCTCTGCGTTGTGCGCATGTGTGGCGGCGTCATCGCCGCTTTGGGGCCGTGACGGGGTCGTTGGTTCCTAGTCCCAGGTGGTGTGTACACATGTGTTACGCGATGTTACGATTTGGCCTGTGTGTCATATGTGGATGCAATGGTGGATGTGTAGTGTACACGCGCTGGTGGGGGGTGTCCGCTTTTCCGCCCTTGCACTGTGTGCGCTGTTTGCGTGCACTTGTTGTGTGTGTGCCTACCTGCGTCTCCGCGGTACGTTGCGTCCTTGGTGGTGCATCAGCAGGAGCATGGGGAGGGCCTGCAGTGCTGGATTCATGCTTGGGGGAGCCGCTTCTTCGTTGTCCGTGCTCGGCGTCCGTGTTACCGCTTCGGTTTGTCGTACGGTATCTCTTGGCCGTGGGAGCCGTTTGTTTGCGGCATCGTAATTTATACGCCGGGCGGGACGTGTTTCGTCGGACGGTGTGTGTCAATTGGGCTGCGCCGCTACGTGTACGGGCGCACTTTGATGGCGGACGGTGTTGCTGGCTTGCCGGCGGTGTTTGGCCTACTTTTCGCATCGTAATTGGGCGGGCGTGTGGACTGCTGCGTGCCGGCGGTAACTGGTGGTTTTTGCATCCGCCAGCACGGCGGTTGTGCTTCCGCCCGCCATCGTAATGGGCCCCTAAGAAACTTTTGAATCGGTTTTTACTTGTATTTACTGTGAGAAGCTGGCCTGGTATATGATGTCCACTAATGTAAGTGGGCACCTTGCACCAGTCCAGGCAACCCTTATGGTGATTTAGGAGGTCTCAGACAACTGTAGAAAGCTATCCAAGTGGTAGCTGTGGAGAGCAGCCTTCAGGCTAAGTCTTGAAGGAGTGTAAAGCAGCTTGTTTTACCAGAATGCAATCTTATAGTATAGATTAAATGAAAAAGAACCACACAAAGTATTTATAAAAATATGTATTTCTTCTATAACATTCTCTAGTAAGTTACAGTATCTCCTACACGGAGATGGACACAAAGCACACACTACTTTAGCAAAGAAATCACAGTAAATAGCACTAATACACAGTGGGCCCCAGGGGAGGACCAAACCATATACTAAGAAAGTGGTATAAGAACCATGACTCGAGTCAAGACAATGTCGAAAGGACGTAGAATTGCTGGGGGCCCACAGAACCACCCAAGGTAAGTAGTTAGGGACCCCACGGAGAGCATGTGCAGTGTTTGAACACGACCGCGTGCTCCATACAAGTCCATGTGCAAGTCGCGGTTGGAATTTTAAAGATTAGGGACCCTTCCCAGTGGACCCTGAAGAAACCCTGTGGAAGACAGAAGGTTGGAGAACCACCCCACCTGTGGATACCATGGTACCCAAGTCACGTATCCCAGGGAAGCCGGGTGCATAGGTGTGAAGTGGCGTCGGAAATCGCAATCAAACCCAATGGAGGACTTCAGCAAAGTGCCGCTGCTGGAAGAGGAGAAAGTGTCCGGAGGAATCCAAACGTGGATTCTTGACGAGGGGACAGAGTCTATGTCACTCAGGGGTGATCAGGAGACTTGAAAGACGTATGCCCTCCGATGTCGGGTGCTTCAGGAAGGATGACGGTGACCGTGACTCTGCAGCTGCGAGGACCAGGCGCCGCTGAGAAGGACCAGGACCCGGATATGAGCTGTCCCACAAAGGATGTAGAGTGCTGAGGGGTTGATGTCCGGTGGGAGCACCAACAAGCCTTGGTAAATGCAACCCATGCAGGAAGTCAAGAAGGTGCACGGTTGGAACCAGCAAGGTCCAGGAGACTCACCACAAGCAGGGGAGTCAGGGCAGCCCCGAGCAATCAGGGGATCTCAAAAGAAACAAGTGAGACTCGCAAGTGGACCCACAAGCCGGAGGCACTGGAGTCGCGAGAGGACCTCAAGCAGCTCACCAAAAGATGCTGGCCACGATGCACACAATGCGGTGTGGCTGAAAATTCTGGTCACTGGAGGTGCTCGAGGTTGGGGCTACTTGGAGCCCGAAGATCTTCTTGCAAAGATTTCAACAAGCCTTTGCAACTGCAAAGGGACGTGGTACCCAGGGGTTCGGTTACTGCAATCCCCACACGGACTACTGGCCTCCAACTTGGTGAGAGGGTAGAGCAGGCCTCGGGAGCTGAGGAAAACCACCACCTGTGTTGCAGAGCCCATGGAGTCTGGAGGAGCTCAGGATCTGTAGACCGGTCATCTTCATTGCGGTGTCTGCGAATGCAGGGGAGTGACTCCGCCACACCAAGGGAGATTACTTCAGTTGTCCTTGATGCTTCACAGGCCTTGGTATGTTCCTGTATGATGCACACACACAGACGATGCAGCAGACTGGAAGGGAGACGAAGTCAGGCCCAAACAAAGTCCAGCGAAGTCCAGAGTGCCCAGACGGTAGAAGTGCAGTGGTTTCAGTTCTGAATCTTATCCCAGGACGAATCTAGGGACCTACACCCAGGTAAGCCCTTAAGTACCCTAAGGAGAGGGTTGAGAAGATTCAGGGGACCTTCCCGGGAAGGGTCTGGAGAGGGGGGACGTTACACAGAGTGGGAGCCAATGGCTCCTAGGACTGGTTGGAACTGGACTATGCACAGGGACACCAAATGTGCCCCTCATGCAGACTTTCAGGCGCTGGCAAGCGCACCCACCCAGCCCTTATACACTAAATCATGTCTGGGAGGATTTTCACACCTCCCTGTGACAGGATGCCTATTGTTCTGCCTTCCCCTGCTCGGGCTTGGCTCAGCAGCAGGAGGGCAGAAATGTGTCTCTGGTCGGCAGCAACCATTTTGTGCTGTCCGGGACTAGAAGGCTGGTACCGGAAACACTGAGAGCCTAACGGATGGCTCTCCCGGTGCTTGGAATTATACCTACCACACCGTTTACGGTGTGGGGGATATGATTCCAACATGTTTGATACCAAACATGATAGGATTCGTTGCAGCCGTTTTCGAGATGGTCATCAAGCGATTACGCAATGCCCCTCTATATAGTACATGGCTGCTTCACTGACAACCCGGGAGAATGGACGCCGTAGGCTGCACAGGTGTCCTGCTCATGCAGGGGCACCCTCTCACTTAGAACCAAGCACCCTGCGCTCAGGATTGTAAAGGCCTGCTATAGGGGTGACTTATAGTTTTTAAGTGCAGTAACCCTTAGATATAGTAAACCTATATCTTTAGTAAGTGGTGCATGCACCAACTTACACAGGCTGCAATGGCAGGCCTGTAGTTCCATTTTGAATGGTCTCTCATGGGTGGCATAATGCATGCTTCAGCCCATGGGAGACCTCTGGGGTACCTATGCCCTGGGTACATGGGTACCATATACTAGGGACTGATAAGGGTACCCCAGTATCCAATCTGGGATGTACCTAGGTACTGAACACAACAATTTAGGGAGAAAGCAGATAGACTGGGGTCCTGATTCGCAGGATCCCAGTCAGACTAGTCAAAAACAGCATCACATCAGCAAAAAGTGGGGGTAACCATAGAAGCAGAGCCTACATTTACTGTTTAAATTCATATAGAAAAGTGGGGAAAACTGTTTTTTGCAGAATTTCAATATTTTTGTACCACAATTGATATTAAAATGCAGGTAATATATTAACGTGCACTAAAGTAGGTGACATTTTAAGTGTAAGAATGGGAAATTGATGCCAATTTTATCTGTAAATATAGTCAGTTCCCCACCTGATTTAACAGTGAGGCTTATGGTGGAGCTATCGGTGCAGCAGGAACAGTGGCACCAAGGAACTATGGTATGGAGGGTCTTCTAGGACCCTGTTCTGGCTGGCTTTTACTATGGACCTTCCCCAATAAAAGTGACAAAATGTAATTTTAGGTGCCAGGGATACTTAATGGGTCATATAAAGAATGGGCCCAAAACAGCTGCCACAGTGTCGACATGCGTCCTTTACGTTTTAGGACTTAGTAATAATAATATATGTATGTTGGAAAAGGAATGTATTTATATTTTCATGAGTGGTGACAAATAGGGCTGACAAGAGTTAAACAGTGGTATGAGCGCTGCAAAAGAAGCTGGTCCTCTGGTCACACTATTGCTTTAGCATTAAAGAGCTCAGTCAACTCAGCGAGTTGATGTGCGTGGTGCAGACCGTAGTGTGTACTACACGTGTGAATTATTTTTTTGTTTTCATTTTTATGTAGTTTGAAAAATTGCTGGACCAACTGGCTAACTATTCACAGTGTCGGCATCGAGGGCATGAAATGTTTCCAAGTTCAATTTTTAAAAGTATCACTTTAAATGAATGGCTTTCACAGCTGGTGAAAGAGGAAGAGAACAAGAAGAGCAGATGCGATGCAGCCCCCTTCTCCCCCCCCAGACCTTTGTGCAAGACAGTCGTGATTTTCTTGTAAACTGTCTCGCCTGTTCGTACCATGCTTAAGGCGTCAGCCAATCACTACGCAGGGGCAGTGCCAGATAGTCTGGCAGGGCTGTGAGCATCACGCGCATTGCATGCATGGGCAGAAGTGCGTGGAGTGAGTAGTGTGCCGCAACAGCGCAACCTTACTCACACTTGCGGTGGCTGTGGCTTGCTCAGTGTCAATGGCTCACAAGTGCAGTTACAGTGCGCATGACCATGACACGACCTGCCCGCCCATGGCCAGCTCTGAACCAAACCAGACACCCAGGCCAGGCGCCGGCTGAGGCCCATATGAACATTGCTTCCTTCAAGTTTGCAAGCTTGCTTCGGTTCGTTGTATATGAAATGTATATATGAAACTTTACTGGGGTGATCTGCTGCAAGCAACGCTGGACCAGATCTCCACGTATGACCAGGAGGCAGGGGCCCCAGGAAACCAGAGCAGGCCCAATATATTGGTATAGTAGGGGTGATGCTGAGTGACTGAGGTGACGTGCTGTGGCCATGAGTCACATGACTCATAAGTGCTGACTCTGAGGGGGCTCCCCCACCTGACCAGCAGCCAATCAATCAATCAATCAATCAATCAATCATGTCACTTATAAAGCGCACTACATACCCGCGAGGGTCTCAAGGCGCTGGGGGAAGAGGGGGGTGGTGCTGCTACTGATCGAAGAGCCAGGTCTTGAGGAGTCTTCTGAAGGCCAGTAGGTCTTGGGTCTGTCGGAGGTTGGTGGGGAGGGTGTTCCAGGTCTTGGCAGCGAGGTGGGAGAAGGATCTGCCGCCGGCGGTCGTTTTCCGGATGCGGGGGACTGTGGCGAGGGCGAGGCTGGTTGAGCGGAGCTGGCGGGTGGGGTGTAGAAGCTGAGTCGTCTGTTGAGGTAGGCTGGTCCGGAGTTGTGGAGTGCTTTGTGTGCGTGGGTGAGGAGCTTGAAGGTTATCCTCTTGTTGACAGGGAGCCAGTGCAGGTCTCTCAGGTGGGGTGTGATGTGGCTGCGTCGGGGGATGTCGAGGATAAGACGTGCAGAGGCGTTCTGGATGCGTTGCAGCCGTCTCAGGAGCTTAGCCGTCGTTCCTGCGTAGAGGGCGTTTCCGTAGTCCAGCCTGCTGGTGACGAGGGCCTGGGTGACTGTTTTTCTTGTTTCGGTGGGGATCCACTTGAAGATCCTGCGGAGCATTCGGAGGATGTTGAAGCAGGATGAGGAAACGGCGTTGACCTGCTTAGTCATGGAGAGGGTGGGGTCGAGGATGACCCCTAGGTTGCGTACGTGGTCGGTGGGTGGCGGGGCTGTTCCCAGTGATGTTGGCCACCAGGAGTCGTCCCAGGCTGAAGGGTTGGAACCAAGGATGAGGACCTCCGTCTTGTCTGAGTTCAGCTTCAGGCGGCTGGTCCTCATCCATTCGGCGACGGCCTTCATTCCTTCGTGGAGGTGGGCTTTGGCGGTGTGAGGGTCTTTGGTGAGGGAGAGGATCAGCTGGGTGTCGTCGGCGTAGGAGATGATGTTGAGGTTGTGCTGTCGGGCGACGTGGGCGAGGGTGCCATGTAGATGTTGAACAGCGTCGGGCTGAGGGAGGAGCCTTGGGGTACGCCGCAGATGATCTTGGTGGCCTTGGATCGGAAGGGGCGAGGCGGACGCTTTGTGTTCTGCCGGAAAGGAAGGATGTGGTCCAGTCTAGGGCCTTCTCTTGGATCCCGGCGTTGTGAAGGCGTGTTCGTAGTGTGTGGTGGCAGACCGTGTCGAAGGCGGCTGATAGGTCCAGGAGGATGAGGGCTGCTGTTTCTCCGTTGTCTAGCAGGGTCCTGATGTCATCGGTGGCGGCGATGAGGGCGGTTTCGGTGCTGTGGTTGCTGCGGAAGCCGGACTGGGAAGGGTCCAGGATGTTGTTCTCCTCGAGGTAGCGGGTCAGTTGTTTGTTGACGATTTTCTCGGTGACCTTCGCGGGGAACGGGAGCAGAGAGATGGGTCGGAAGTTCTTGAGGTCCTTGGGGTCTGCCTTGGGTTTCTTGAGTAAGGCGGTGATCTCGGCGTGCTTCCAGCTTTCCGGGAAGGTTGCTGTCTCGAAGGAGATGTTGATTATTTTCCGGAGATGGGGCGCGATGGCTGTACTGGCTTTGTTGAAGATGTGGTGAGGGCACGGGTCTAGCGGTGAACCGGAGTGGATGGTGTTCATGATCTCGCTGGTGTCCTCGTCGTTGATGTTGGTCCAGGAGAGCAGGCGGTTGGTGGTTGTGTGGGCAGTGGTCTCGGTGGTTGCCGGGGCGGTCGTGGTGTTGAAGCTGTCGTGGATGTCGGCGATTTTGCGGTGGAAGAAGGTGGCCAGTGAGTCGCACAGGTCTCGCGACGGCTGGATGTCGTTGGTGTTGGAGCTGGGGTTGGAGAGTTCCTTCACGATGTTGAAGAGCTCTTTGCTGTTGTGTGCGTTGTTGTCTAGGCGGTCTTTGAGTGAGGCCCTTTTGGCGGATCTGATGAGGTGATGGTGGCTGCGGGTGGCGCTCTTGTGGGCGGCGTAGCTGTCCGCTGTCCGTTCGTGGAGCCAGATCTTCTCCAGTTTTCGGCATGTTCGTTTGGAGGCCTGGAGGTCTTCGGTGAACCAGGTGGCTTTCTTGCTGGTGTGGCTGTTGGGCGGATTCTTGAGCGGGGCGAGGGTGTTGGCGCAGTCGTCGATCCACTGTCTGAGGTTGCGGGCGGCGGTGTCGGGGTCGGAGGGTTCGGTGGGTGGGCTCAGGGCGAGGGTTGTGGTTAGCTGGTCTTCCGTGACTCTGCTCCAGCAGCGGCGAGGCATTTGTTCGGTGCGGTGGTGCGTGGTGGGCTTCCTGTAGGTGAAGTGGATGCAGTGGTGGTCAGTCCAGTGGGGTTCGGAGGTGTGGTTGAAGGAGTGCTGGCTTGTACCGAGGGTGGTAGCACGGGGGACTGGGGGGGGCACAAAAAAATAAAAATGAATTCAATTACCTCCGCAGCGCGACTTCCTCCTCCCTCGGGTGTCTTCCAGGAAGCTCCCAATGGAGGAAACTGCACTACCCAATCCTGGCGCTGCTTTCACAGCATGAAAGCAGCACCAGGATTGGATAGAGCAGGCTCTCCCAGCGCTCCTAAGAGCACTAGAGGCCTGCACTTTCTCTAACCCAGCTGTCTAAGACAGCTAGGTTAGAGAACTTAAAAATGTGCATGTCTGGCTGGCCATCCCAAGACGGCGGGCCAAACAGACATGCACATTTTAAAGTGCACTGCACAGCTCCCTGCTGCTGCCACTCGGCAGCACTGGCCCCGCCCCCATCCTGACAATCAGTTCAGGATGGGTTGCTGAAAAATAAAACGGTAATAAATAAACGTTATTACTGTTTTATTTTTCAGCTCTGGGGCTTGTGGGGCGACGCTCCTCTTCTCATATGGAGGATCCATTCCCTGCCTAGCAGCTCCAGCCCCCTCCCCTCCCACCACAGGGTCTGTGGGGGCCTGCATTACATCCCTGCTGGTATCAACACCAAATTTTCAGACGCCTTGTGGTTTTAGTGAACAGATGCCACAGGCCAGCGCCCCTCTCTGAAAACTGTTACAGCTCCAGTGCTGTTCACCATCTGCCACTTTTAAGAGCAGATCAATATCTTGGCCACAGTACAAAGACATATTGACAGTGGTGGCTCGCATAGGGCGTGCTGCGAGGCGGTGAGGCGGAGCGGGGGAGGGGCAGGGTGGGGGGGTAGTAAACTCGGACATACGACGGAACGGAGGAACGGAGTAATTACTTTCCTCCGTTCCGTCGTATGTTCGAGTTTACTAACCCCCCACCCTGCCCCTCCCCCGCCCCACCGCACGCCCTATGCGAGCCGCCACTGCATATTGATGGAGTAGTTAAGATCGTAGCATTTGCAAACAACTGCTGTTAGAGAGGAACGCACAAAATTGTAAAGAGTATGTTATTTTGGTATTTCATAGTATTTTAAAAGCATGTCTACTATTACATTAAAAAATACCCCCTTCTCGTGTCCGTTAAAGCTAGGTGGGTCACGCAAGTTTGTAGTTCTAAAAATTGGGTCATGGATTTAAAAAGTTTGGAAACCACTGCCCTGTGCAGTATTTCTAATTACTGTGGGGGACCTAATGAGCCACTAAATAGGCAAGCTTTCTGGAGGTCTGCTTTTCCAGGTCAATATTCCAGTTCAGTTCGAGGGACTTGGGAACAAGAAGGGAGGGCTAGTACTCTAAGAGGTTTTTTTTGATGGATCCGTTTATTTTCTGATGTTCAAATATTTGAGCTAGTTTGGTCTTAATACGGCCCATCATATCCTTACTAGTTTGACGCTGAAACTCTTCAGAAAAATGATTCATTTGTAAACAGTGTAGTTATTTATTAAACTGGCAACACAGCTATTTAGGTTGAGAACGAGTAGGTTTTGCAGGTGCCTGTACATAACTCATATGTCATAGATACAAAACCTGACAGGTCAATTAAGGCTTTCCTTTTTCGAGTTCGGTAACATAAGCATCGTCGAGATGGACCATAACGCCTCTGTTCATAGATCGCCGAGGCAATTCCATGAACGGTGGATGTATTTGAATGGTTGCTATTCGCACATTATTGCACCTCCTCGACCTACTAGGAATCTCTTACTAATATTTTTTTCAAATACTTTTATTAGGTTATTTTAAACAAACAAAACCATACATCAGCATCTGGCCACCAACAGTAGTGGGATGTAGATTGATAAACTACGGATCGTGGAAGTTGACAGGTATTGCCCCGTGACCAACAATAACAAACTTCTCATCTGTTAATTTGGGTGGTCGAACCAAAAAAAGTAACAAAACACCCATTATTAACACCACAGCATGGTTGAAACACATTATGTAGTGTCCCACATCCCCCACTCCTCCCTATCCGCCTGCCCCCGTCACCCTGAAAGTGCATTCATGCAGGGAAGGTTCTGATTTCTGCATCAAGCAACTCCCTTAGTCTGGGACATGGTTCCAGGAGTATTCCGTGATAAGCCACCCATCTCCCCCAGATTTTATAATACTTCCGAGAGCAACCCAGCGCTATATAAATAGGTAGGACACAAGTCGGGGGTACATGCAGGTACACGGCGTCCACCCACTATTTTCACAGGGTCGAACCGTCCCCCCTACCAAGAAGTTGGGCCCCACAGAAATATGCTGAACTTGTCCCGGTGTAATATTTAGACACCGGGACACGTTCTGCAGTGCCTGTACATTGTCTGCTTTCCATTCCCAGCAGCAAAGTTCAGGCAGGGAGGGAGTTTTTTTTTCACCACCAGCTGGGCCAAAGTTAAGGGGCCATCAGGCCTCCTTTTGTTTGAATATCCTGACTGGAGGCGGCCTGGAACCTCACACTTAAAAGTAAATGCCATGGAGGGAAACAAAGCCACACAGCTTGTTATCTCTTCGCAGGTACTTAAGAGAGGCATGCTTTTGCATTTGTTCAGTGCCTGTATATAAGAGATGCATGCAGTGTAAGAATGTCAGGTCTGTTGGTCTGTCCCAGTATTTACACAAATAATTTCAATAGCAATATTCTCCATTTCTTTTTAGTGCTACTCAACCCAATGCAGGGTGTCAGAGCTCTTTAAGTAACATACACATTATACATTGACCATAAATCATGTACATGTGTAAATCAATGTACAAGATGAGTTAAGTGAGACAGGGAGGGTTACAAGGTGTAGGAGTCACATGTCCTTCATAGCTCACTGTGCTATAATACAAGGATTACAATTTATGAACTGCAAGTAACAAAATGATCTCTGTGTTAAAAGCAGTCACCCACTTTACTATCTACATAAAATAAAAATCTGTCATCTGCGTGTTACATGATGTGCTTTTCAGGAGACACATTAACCTTATACTACTTTGATTGAAATCTGGGACTTCACAAAACACAGATCTCTCCAACAAAGGCATTCACCTCCTGAGTTATCCCACCATTATTTTTATTCCCTGAGATTTACTGGGCATCTTTAAAGCAGATGCCTTAACCCAATCAAATATTTTAAAATGTAGACTTTGCAACCAATTAAACAGAACAGATCTACAACCATGCTTCTCCTTGTTGCCAATTTCTTTGTGGCAGGGTTTAAAAAACATAAATGTATTAGTTGAGGCCCAGATTTTGCATCGGGATTGTGCCACTTTTTTGGAACAACCCAGACGCAAAATCTCATTTGTTAAATATCATAATGCGCTTAAATGTACTCATGATATACCTGATAAACATATGTGTGAGGTCTTAATATCTGATGTTACTTCTTGTGATGTCACTTCCAGTGAGGTCACTTGCCGTGATGTCATGTGCAATGTCACGCGTCTTGACATTGTGCGCTGTGATGACACGCGTCATGATTTCACTTGCATATTGCCTAACCTGGTTAGTCCCCCCACTTCTGTTTTTTAGGACTTGTGCCCTGTAAATAGGGCATTCCAATCATAGGCAGTGGTCCAATGCCCCCTTCCACCGCTCCAGCGATGGAGCAGTGGCCTCTTTCTAGGCCTCTGCGATGTCTCGTTTGGGTATTACCGGGGTCAGCCACAGCAGAGCCTGCAGATACCTGTTCCCGTCGATGTCGTTGGAGATATAAAGCAAGGCGCACCTTAGGGTCCGTGATCTCTTACTGCTATTGGTGTTTGGTTGCATTCTTGTTATTAAGAAGAGTGTGCGTACATTGTTGGACATACAACAAAGACTTGTGAGACTTAGTGGTTTGATGAAGTTACGGGGTCTCTGACCTCTATGCCACAGGTTCAAGCAGGGCACCCCAGTAGCACTCAGAATGTACTGCCCACTGACAATTCAATCCATCACCCCAGTCACAACATCGCAACGAAGTACCGTTGTATTCTGCACAACTTTTGTTTAAGTCCCACAAGAGAGGCCAAGGAGTGGCGGGGCATGAACCTGAATGTCCACTCCACATGCCCAGAGGCAAACCCGTTGTGGAGACCTACACTGCTCCAGGCCTTCTCTTTTATAGAAGGCTGGACAGGTGGAAGTCTTCCAGCACATCCTGTGCCTCAAGAGGAGGCAGGACATCCCTCACATGGAGCCTGTACAGCACATGGACAGATAGACAGGTGTACACACACACAACACACAAACACACCACAAACACCCATACCACAAACACACTCTCGCTCTTCTCCACAGACATCTAGCACCGGTCCCAAATATCCAGAAAGAAAAAGCTCATTGGTTAATAATGTCAGTTGACTCACTGAACACAGGGCTTTTGATTGATTTGTAAACAAATAACACATAAAAATAAAAACAACCCATTATCGAACAAATTATTCATATACACATTGGAAGTGTGGGAAAGAATCGCCTTCTGTAAGAGAGAAGATAAATCATAAAATACCCCACCCCCCGTGTAGAAACACTAAACAGAAGGGCATTAGTACCTATTTAGAAAAAAAACATGAAAACGCCATTAATCAAGTCCGCTCTTCAAAACTATACCTCCTTATGAGCCAACCTCTAAAACTGCTACATATTAAAATTTGCAACGTTAAATGCGTCGTCTGAAACGTCACTGCTCTAGTACAAATTCTGCGACAGAAATGAAGTTCTTCTCTTGCAGTCCTCCTATCAGCCTCGTGAAATGATAGTCTCAACAGCCTGGGTCAAAGTAGGAGAATGCATGTTAACATTTCTGTGCTCTCTGTGGTGATTCTGTGAGTAGCCTTTTGACATCCAGTAGACGGAACCAGGAAGTGATTTTTTATTGCATACCTGTATCATATACCCAAGCATACAATATGTGTAGCATATACTCATCCATCTGTTTATGAACGCACTCACCGGTTCCCTTCAATAAAAAAACACAAACAACCAGTTGTGTTTTCTGATTTTCAACTTCTTGAGAAAGGGCCTAGATGTTGAAAAGTCTACTCCTCAGAAAGTAGTGCTCAAGTGAGCCATAGTAGAGAGGAGTGCCCGCATAGTGAGGAACATGTGGCCCTTCTACAGTAGGTGGAGGAGGAACATGTACCAGATCTGGAGGGGCCAAGCCGTGAACACCAAGATTTCAGAGCACCTTAGCTATCCCTGATCCAAATGACCCTGTGAATCGGGGTTTGGAAAAACTTTACAAAGTCTCACATCAGACTGTCCCCAAGAGATCGGTGCTCCTGCCGCTCAATGAATCAAACTGTTCACAATTGGAGTTAAGAGGCAGAAGTATCTCTGGGAGGATTACTTATGAAGCATTTAAGGATTTAAGGACTTCATTGAGAATCTGTCATAGATGGAATGAATTGATATTGTTCACTCTGGTGTTGTCAATCCCTGATATGTGGGAGACCCCGAAAAGCATACCTTCTTGCCATGCCTCTCCCACAGATTGCCATCTGGCATAACTGCGGTGATTGGTTGCCTCCTTATTTTCGATGTAGAAGAGGGTAGTGGTGCTGTCTGTGTGCACCAACAACACATTGGATTGATCATCCTTTTAGTTTCAACACATTAATAGGGAGGGCTCTATCTAATTTGTCCCAAAAGGCATTGATAAAGAGTTTCCCGCAATATGCCCCCCATTTGTAGTCTGAAGAGTCTGTGGTGACTGAGAGCTGAGGGGTCAGTGAACAATCCCACCAGGAGGTTGGAAGCATGTGCCAACCATTCCAAGCTCAGGCCCAATGATGGACTAGGGTGAGCTTTGATTGGCCAAACACATGGCCAAAGTGCTCAGCAAGACTGAGTTGCCAGGAATCCAAGTAAAACTTAGCATTTGGCCCGATCATTACACTGAACACTTTGAATCCCAGGAACATCTGGAACCACTAAGTTGTCACAGCCATGCTGGTCAATAACTCTGGCACATTCTGTCTGATGGCCGGTACCCTCTCTGAGCGAGAGCAGGTCTTTGCCAGGTTCAAATCCAGACCTGTGTCTATGAATTGAAATCTTTTGGATTGAACCAAAGAGGAGCTTGGATGGTTCACTGAGAACCCAAGCCTGTAGATGGTCACTAGTGTCAGTGGCAGATTTGCGACTGCCGCTTCCCTTCACACTGCTCGAATGGAGTTTCTGCTGCTACGAGGATGCTGACATCTGGGCACAGATCTCAGTAAAGACCAAATGAGTTTGCCATATTGCACGGATGTGATAATAGCAGAGACCAGGTTCATGTTTCGGCTACACAAAAACACATCCATGTTTGGTGACATGTGGCTTATGCATGACAATGCTGCTGGAAAAATGATGAGGTGAATATTTTCCTCCCTGTTTTCCATAATATAAAAAGGCTGTCAGTCTCGAGCTTTGGAAGTACAAGACCTTCTCTCTTACTAATGAGGATGCAGGCATAGGATGGTGCTCTCTGGTGCCTGTAGCTGTGCAATGCACGTGTTGATGTGTGTATCATTATTGCATGTGGAGAGGAGTTGGCCAAGCTGGTAAGAACTTAGATAGTTGTCATATGAATGGCAATTTTTTAGATATCAACGTGATAGCATAAGACCCTCATTATGAGTAATATTTACAGCCAGATTCCACAAGCCTTAGGGAGTGGAATGATTTGATTAACTGATTCTATAATTTGGAGGATTTGCATTGCATCTTCTGCATGTTGTGTTAACACAACTAGAACTAGTCTACCAGTATTTCTTGAAGAGTATGACAAATTATAAAAATCAATACATATTTTCAACTAATGTTATTTAATTTTTTAGCACCAGAACGAGCATTCAATCATCCCTTTTATGACAAAACATCAATGCTTACCTAGGGGGTCATTATGATGGCGGGCGGTGGCGATCTGCCCGCCATCACAACACAATTCACCCCCGCCATATTACTATGGCAGGGGGTACCGCGGCGGACGGAAAGTCCGTCCGCCGCTTTTCCGCCGGTCGGCAATCATCACGATTGCCGGCCGGGCGGAACTCGGGCACAATATGGTGGCGGTGCCTAGAAGGCACCGCCATCCATATCATGATGCCTAGCGGTTCCGGCTTTTTCATGGCGGCGATGCCGCCATGAAAGAACTGGCAGGAATTTCTTTGGGGGCCCGTTGCGGGACCCCGGGGGTTTGGGGGGGTGGGGGGCTGCACTTGGGGGGTACCTATGGTACCCCTCTACATTGCCATGCTCAAGGTGGCAGGCACCGCGCGGTGCCTGTCACGTTGTGCATGGCAATGCACAACATGCCTCTTTGGCATTGCGGCGGGTGAGGCATCCAGCAGCGTCCGCCACAATGTTGGAGATGCGGGATGCGACCGCCACGGTGGCGGTCGCATCCTAATTGGTGGTGCGGGACCGCCGCACCGCTGGTGGCCGGTCCCAGCACCGCTAGGGTGGCGGGCGGACTGAAGTCCGCCCGCCATCCTAATAGGCCCCTTAGTGTGTAAAAGAGTAAGAGCCGGAGGCCCAAAGTTTTGTTCAGAAGCCCACGCCTGGCACTAGTGGAGCCCGGGGTGCCGACTACCAAGCCTGCATAGTTTTGTACCACCCAATGCTTAATTTGAGCCACCGGCACTCATATCTGGAGACCAGCACTTATTTTTCCTCATCGAACATTTCCCGAGAGGAAGACAAGGAAAAAACATTCAGAAGGGAAGGCTGAGGAAGAGAAAGAGGGAAAAACCGTAGCACAGGAAAAAATCAAGAACTGGCAAGAGTGGAATAAACGGGCTGGGAGTGTCTGTTAGTGGATGAAAGAGGCGTGAGATGGATTTAGGACTACACATCCTTGGAATTTGACAAACCGATATTCAATTGCACCAGCAGCGGGCTTCTGTGCAGAGTCTTGGGCACGGCCCTCTTTCTTTTACAAGTTAAGCACTGATTCCACCTTATGCCACTTTCATCCATCACCAGACACTCCCTGCCTCTTTATCTCACTCTTGCAGGTTCTTTTACATCCCTGCTTTCTCCCTTTGTAACTACGTTTCGGTCTTTCTCTTTCTTTCTCCCTCTTGTGTTTTTCTCTCTCTTGCTCTGCAACAAAGCTTGTTGAGGAAAAATAGGTGCCAGGTCCCAAAAATGAGTGCTGGTGGGCCCCCGCAACCACCTGCTAAAACACCCAAAGGGCCTTATGTGAGACTTGTTTCACGGGGAATAGTGCATTAGTGAAAGAAGGACCAGCTGTTTGTAGCCCCCTGTCCGTCTTCCAATTGCGATGGCAACCCGTCCTGCATTTCGAAGGGAGGCCGAAAACCTACTGCATGCGGGTGCAGTGAGTGACTGTCCTGCGTCTGTAATGTGGAGTGGATGCACAAACAAAGGATTCCTTCATTTGCACGGGGCCACATAGCCATGGAAATGACGGAGCACCTCCTTGACATGGTGCCAGTGAATATTTAATGCTGACGTGACCTGTATTACAGAAGAGACACACAGTCATCTGAAGCCCCTTCTGTAATACCAAAGTGCCTCAGGGGTGGAAAAAGTGGGCACAAATGTTCAATGTGCGTCTGGGGCACTTTCTATATAATAAGACCTATAACCTTTTCTATAACAAGGCCTATAGCCTTGGTTTGAATCCATTTATGCATAACAAAATGCACAATTGCTGTAGATTTTTCAGAGAAGTAATGGTAGTGCCCGGGAACTTTTTCACATATAAATGTTACACGGGTGTTATAAAACTTTTAACACAAGTTCATACTGGTTTTAGATGTTGGTTTTATACTAAGCTAAATCATGATTCTCAGACAATCAACAAAATGGCCCGTACAAGCAATGTTTGGCAACAAGGGGACTGGAGGCTGTGACACAAAATCAGAGCTAAGTAGAGATTTTTGCTGGTTCTTTTAGGATACAAACATTTGAATAGCAGGCTATTTAAACATCAGTTAATTTAACTTAGAATGAATTTGTGATTTGAAGTGTCAGGCTATTAATCAGGAAGCAAAGAGGGTGAATGTGCAAAAAGAGAGGTAGAGCATTCTTGTAGGTTTCGAAGCTACTTGGATAGCTGTATCTGCCCACATCAGAGATCCATTTTAATTATACCGTGTCCTCGCTGAGACGGAATGTATTATTCCTCTGACACAGCTTTGAATTTTGGAGTGAATAAGGTATGGAGATGGAAAAGAGAGCTATTGAGGGTCACTTCGAGTTTGGCAGATGTGGCACATCCGTCGAAAAGTGGCATAAAGTAGCAGGTGCTCCACCTACCAAACTTACTGTTTCCTCTGTTTAGAGTTGTTGTAAATGCCAGAGCCAGCAGAACAGTTTGACTAACAGGCCAACCAACAAAGATCTACTGGTTAATATATGTCAGAACGTCAGCCCTATTTAGAGCAGTCGATCTGACATACATTTATTCTCTTGGAGACAGCAATCCCAAACTAGAAACAGGGAAAAGGACATCCCCAACAAACGGTGAGAGAAAACTCCCAAGGCATAAGGACCATTATTTTTTTAAATATTTTTCCATAACAAACTCATGCTTTGGGAGTGCGGCTGCATAAAACATGGTTGGTGCCCATTCGGCTCGCCTTCTGTGTTGCAGAGACTCAGATCCCCACCTTTCCGATGGGGATCTTTAACTATGGTGGGCGGGCCGTTCTAAACCTACCCCACTGGCTCTAAAAACAAGTCTGCCCCAAATGGTAAGTCTATATACCACGCGGCAATCTTAGACATGCAACCGTCCAAGAAACTGCTCTGCTGCTAGATCGAGCAATATGTTTGGAAAAAAAGCGAAAAGTTCTACGTCACGACGAAGTTCTACGTCAATACGATTGTATATGGTGCACACGCCACATTTCGCATTGCAAAAGGGAGACGTTGTAAGCAAAGGATCAAAATATTGCTGAAATTGCACCATGAAATTTACATCACATTACTTTTCAGTATATATATTTATATATTATATATATATATATATATATGCTGCAAACCAGGCACACCTATCCGTGACCACAACGGACAGCACTCACGGAGTTCGTTGTTAAATACTTTATTGTGCAAAAACCTCCCTCCGACAGACGCGTTTCGCCACACAGCTTCCTCAATGTCGGTTAGTTTTTCATTAACGTGATTCTTTTAAAATACATCATACATCACGTGATAAAAATGAAAAACATGAAAAACAAAAGATGGACTTACACTTCAATGAATAACATTTCATGGCGGTGATCCAGCGCTAACAATACAAATAATTCTCCTATTATGTTTTGGTCATCCAGGTGCAACTATTCCTCTAACACACACACTATATCCATATGACGGTGGGGCCCATAACACCGCATATACATTCACTTACTCATTTATTCCCTGGATTTCCTCCGTCATTAACCTAGGAGAAAAACGATTCGCTGGAAGGAGACGGGATACCTCTTTTATCATGACATAATATTTCTCGTTTGCTTTTAAGGTATTCCGCTCATTGGTCGATGGACCAACTAGTAGGAATCAGTTGATGGTGATTAAGACCAGCTTAATCACAATGAACTCTTTAACATTTCTTTTTAATCATTGAGTTAAAGAAACACGGAGTCATTTGTTTAAAGAATAATAAAGTTTATATAAAGTTTTGAATGCAGGAAATGAGATTAAACTTATTATTCAGATCATTACATTTATCATCCATATAAGAATGATTTGAAATTGCAATGCATATTTATTAGACGGAAAAATAAGGTTACCATAATAAGAACTCTAAAGATCAATCTATCTACCTATCTGGGGAAAATCCAATAATTCTAAAATAAAAATCTATCAGGAAAAAATTCTCCTAAAGCAGCATCTTTATACTCAACTGAAAAAGGAAAATAGCAGCAGCAGCATCAGCTCGTCAGCATCAGCAACCGCAACTTCACCCATCTACAGCATCTAACTCCCGCCGCATCTCTCTCCCGCAGCATTCTAACCCCTCCCACCAAGAGTAGGTCTTCTTATACCCTAATTCTAGCTTACAGCATAAAATGTTTCTTCTTCATGGCGTGACTCTCTCTCATTGGTCAAAACTTCAGGCCCATATACATTTTAATCAAACTTCCTGGTCTTAACCAGTTCCGTGTGGAATGTCCATGCAAGCATCGTTTCCCACAGTTCATGCAATTGCTCATCCGTTTCGATCAGTCCAAATTGTATCTTTTTCTGTTACATTTTGTTTTAAACAGTTCCGTCTATTGATTCAGTCGGACTTCTCACGCTTCTTGCTGATCATCTTGGCACACATCTGCTCAGAAAGGTCACAACAGCCTTGACCATACTTCCATCTTAGCCTCTCAGCATCAGCACGTGATCATCCCTTTTCCACAGCCTCTCTCCTCTATCACATGGTCTCCCGCTCATGCGTACTCTAGCAACTCGCGGCCATTTTATATTGCTGCTCGACAGGCCTAAGGGCACTATTTTCAAAGATAAACAAAATATTGTTAAAACAAAGAAATATAAACCCTTTCGTTTCCCTCCCGTCTTTCTACGTACCCCAATTAGGTATTACCTAGCAAAAAGCAACATATAAAGCTGTCCCTTACTTACCATCGCTTTATTTTGCAACCACACGTTTTATTTAAAGCACAGATCATGCGTTTATTATTGAATTAGTACGCAAATGTTATGTTATGTTAGACACGTAAACAATTATAAGTTGATTAATTTGCACACGGAATGGCGTGTTACCTTTAACCCTTAACATATAACATACATTGTTGATTATTTACTTAAACGAACATGTTTATTAATTATTTTACGAAAATATTAGGAGGTTAAAAAATGTTCATTTACCCTGCTCCATCAACTCCCCCCTTTGGTGATTTTTAATATCACCACAAAACCCAAGTTATACAATTTTCTCAGACAGCATATATCTTTTATCCGTTTGCTTTTGTTAGTTTATACAACTGTATCCCTTTCAACTTGTTTCTTCGTTTTCTTGTACATGTTCTCTTTTATTTCTTCTAACTCTATTTCACCCATTTCTCTCTCTCTTTCCCTGTTTATCATATTTTCTTTTTCTATCTTATTCTGCCTTCTTCTTCTCTTTATACATGTTATTGCAAGCTTCAGTACTAATATTATTATTATTATCACGGTTGCTATTATTATAACTTTCCCTATTATTAATCCACTCATTCTTGTTAACCAATTTATTACTGAAGAAAACCCTTTACCAAGTTTTCCACAAGCACTTTCAACCTCCAGTGGAACAAGTTCTTTGTGCAAATTTGTAATATTTGTTATAAACTTCTGTATATTTTCGCTTTTATCTGGAATGTAAGTGCAACAATGTTGGACTTTCAGCATTCCACAGACTCCGCCCTCTTTTGCCAAAAGAATGTCAAGGGCAAGTCGATTTTGCATCACCATAGCTCTCATGGCAACCATCTCGGTATTTACCATCAAGAACCCTCCAGCAGTATCTGTAGATAAACGATCTACCACTGTGGATAATTTCCGAATTTTAAATGCATTCAAAGATATTCCCACTGCTGGTATCAATGCACCAAAAATATCACCTACTATTTCTGAAAAACTTTCCTTTTTCTACGTGTAAAGGTATTTATCATTTTGTGTGTTCCTTTTTCTTTTCTATCCACATGAAAAATCTTTGGAAAGACCAGGCCTAAGTAACATGACCCATACCGATGGTCCAGCAACCTATAATAAGCCCTATTTCCGCAAACATAATAAATCCCTGGAAATATTGGATTTTTTCCCCCTTTGAATCCCCATCCACCTAAAATTTGGTAATTGTCATGGCAATTACTGGAACCCACAAAATAATTGTCATATCTTGTCTTATTTCTTCTAATGCACAACCTTCCCTGTTGGGGCCAATCCAGAGTCATAGCTGCATTTGTCTTTTTCTTGTCATGATTGTCTTCCTCAAACGCCCAAAGAGGTGTTTTTGTCTCTTCTATCACTTTTCTTTGAAATTTCACTCTTCTCTCTTCAACCAGCTCTAAAAATACTTTTTCTTCCTTCTTTAACTCACAGGTAAGGTTGTACCTAATTATACTATCTAATGTTAAAATCTTATCTTCTAAAAAATATTCACCAAACGTTTTTCCCTCTTTTATTTTGTTAAGCTCGGGAACTACAGAAACTTTCGCAAAAATCTTATTTATGTCAGTGTAATAATATTCTAATCTACCTGTTTTATAAAATAAACTTGCTAAAACGCTACATGTTATTCCATATGTCAAAGGGAGGTGATGATAAGTCACACCCTCTGCTACAGATGCAGGCAACTGCATACAAACATAGCAATCTCTTACATCCATTGTTTCTACATACTAATATAATAATTTAGTAAAAACATTTTTTGAAAAATCTGTTATTGATTTGTCCTTGTGTAATTCTGCACTACTCTTTAAAATAACTGGCTCTTGAGTGTTAGCTCCTTTTTCTTTCTCAGTGTTATTAGACATTTCTACTACAGCTAAACTAATTGGAATAGTGATTGCTAAAACCACCCATACTGTCATTAATAATCCTGTACAAAAACAGCACATCTTGCACCATCTACTTAAAAACTCACATTTACATTTTCTATCTCTAGTATTCTCCATTTTGTTTTATAACCTTATTTATTTGTTTTCCAGAAAATTGTGTCACTACACCTCAGAAATGACTTGTTTGCCACTCTGTACTCCAATGTTTTGTCTTTGCTTGGTACTTTCTTTTAATTCTTTCTCAGAATTCTTTCTTTGTCACATCCAGTAAATTCGTCAGATCCAGTGTTTTGTCAAATCCGGTAGAAACTATCTAAACTTTTTCAGGTTTGTTGCACTTCACTTTCTCCCATCAGGTTTCTTTGTTCTGGGTTTTCGTGAGTGTTCTTTCCTTCTTTGTGACTAGTCAAAGCACGATACAACCATTCAGGCGATCTATACTTCGGATTTACCTTCTTTATTCTTTTCGTTTTCTGCAAGTGTTTTCCACTTTGTTTTTCTTGCTCTCTTTGACTTGTTATTTCATTCACTTGTTCAGCACTTTTCCCATCCAACCTTATGATTCTGTATCTTAATTTTCTTACTTCGTTGGGCCAATTGTCTCCTTTTCTTGGCCTTTTTGGTTCACTCCCTTTTTCCTCTCTTTCTGTTTTCCAATTTCTTTTTCTTGTCTCTAGTTTTTGATTTCTTTCTTCTCCACTTTCTTCAGACTCTGTTTCAATTCTCTCGTTATTTCCTCTTATTTTGAAACTTATAATTTCATTTTCTTCTACTTGTGGTTCTTTTCTTATCTTCCTTCGTTCACCTATTTCTGTCCCTCCTCGAGGTTCTTCCGAATTTGTGTCAGTCTCTCTATCTGCTTCTAAATTTCCCTGTTCTTGTGTTTGACTATCTGTCCCTACTGCTCCTCGGGGATTTTCCGATTTTTCTAGCTTTTTGTTTGAAACTCTCCCTTCTTCATCTATTAATATTATCTCCGAAGGATTTTTACCACAACTTGTACTTGGTTGCTCACTGTCACTATCTTCTGGCTCAGTTTCTTCTCTTATGCTCTAAAAATTCCAATTTCTTTTTAGAATTTCTTCACAATCCGAATGTTCTGTATCAGATTCTGAACTGGATGTCGACTTACAGGTCGATCTTCAAATTCTGGAACTTCAGCTATTTCTTCTATTTCTTCTTCTTCTGTCGTTGCACTTGTAGTTGGGTCTTCCAGATGTCGACTTACAGGTCGATCTTCAGGTTCTGGCACCCTGTTTGTTTCTTCTTCTCTTTCTGATGCTGAACTGTTATCCAATACTTCCAGATGTCGACTCACATGTCGATCTTTAGGTTCTGGAACTCTGATGGTGTGACTGGCATGTACCCAGTGTTTCACTCCTGCACACTTGACTGCAGTGGTCGTCACCAGGATCACTTGTCGTGGTTCGTCCCAGCGAGGAACCAAACAGTTTCTTCTCCGGTGGACTTTTATGCGAACCCAATCTCCTGGATTCAAGTCGTGAGCTGGTTTTCTTTCAAGAGTGGTCGCATCCGGTCCAACCTGATGAAACACAGAACGCACCACATCAGCCAATCCTTTGCAATAATCCAGCACTAGATCATCAGTTATAGTCAGTAGTTTGTTGACAGGTACTTGTGCTTGCCTCATGGCTCGTCCCATAATTATTTCATGGGGACTGAGTCCAGTTTTCCTTTCCGGAATACTTCTGATTGTCATCAGAACTAATGGCAAAGCATCTGGCCATTTGAGTCCTGTAGCTTGACACATTTTTCCTAACCTGTTCTTGATTGTTCCATTCACTTGCTCTACTATTCCAGAAGCCTCTGGTCTGTATGCACAATGTAGTTTCTGTTTAATACTAAGTGCTTCACAAATCAGTTTAACTAATTCATTTTGGAAGTGTGTTCCTCTATCTGTCTCAATCGTGACTGGAAAACCATACCTCGGAATGAATTCTCGCAGCATAAGTTTTGCTACCGTAATACTATCATTCCTTCTTGTTGGGTATGCCTCCACCCAACGGGAAAACAAACAGACGACCACTAGGACATACCTTAGTCTGTTGCAAGGTGGCATTTCAATAAAATCCATTTGCATTCTAGTGAAAGGACCCCCTTCTCGTCCTATTGTTCCTAGACTCACTACTGTCTTTCTTCCTGGATTTAACTGTTGACAAATAAGACATCTCTGGCAAAGACTCTCAACTATGGCTCAGAATTTTGGATTATACCATGTTTGTCTAAAAAGTCTGATCATTGAATCTCTCCCAATATGGGCTTGTCCATGGTACATCCGTGCCATGTCTGAAATCATGCTATCAGGCATAACTGGTCTCTCATCCCTGTAAACCCAAACATCAGTCTCTTCATGTTTTCTACATCCTGCTTTTATCCAGGTATCTTTTTCCTCATCCTCTGCAGCTTCTTGTAACTGTCTCACCTCATCCCATGTTTCAATAGAGTTAGTAAAAAGCAATGGACAAGAAATATGCTCTCTTTCCCGACATTTATTCAAAGAAACCACATTCTTTGCACAGTACTGTGCCATTTCGTCAGCATATTTATTATCAACAGTTATGTAGTCTTCCCCATTTTTATGTGCATTGCACTTCACTACAGCGATCTGTTTAGGCAGCTGTATCGCCTCAAGCAGCTTTTTCACAAAATCTCCATTTCTAATGGGCGTTCCTGCGGACGTCAAGAAACCCCTTTGTGACCAAATCTGACCAAAATCATGCACAACCCCAAACCCGTACTGGCTATCTGTCACAATCGTAACCCGTACATTTCTTCCCAACTTACATGCTTGAATCAGAGCTACTAATTCTGCGACCTGGGCAGACCGTACACCTTTCAGACAAGATGCTTCCTTTACAGTTGCTACTGTGCAAACTGCATATGCTGCACTTAGAACTCCATCACTCGTTCTCAAACATGAGCCATCCACAAACAGAATATAATCTGATTCTTTCAAAGGCTCATCTCGTATGTCAGACCTTGGTTTTGTACAGTATTCGAGCACATTCAGACAATCGTGATCTACTTCATCCTTTTCAATCACACTCTCTTCATCTGGCAATGATGTTGAAGGATTCACATTCATACATCTGTCAATGGTCACATTATCTGCACTCAAAATTACCTTTTCATACCTAGTCAGCCGACTATGTGTCATGTATTGGGTTTTCGTTCTTGTCAAAAGAATTTCCACAGAATGGGGAACATACACTCTCAATGGATACCCCATCACTATGCCTTCACTCTGTTCCAGACTCACACAAGTAGCAGCAACTGCTTTCAAACATCCAGGCAATGCTTTCGCTACCGGGTCTAAAACAACTGAAAAATATGCAATTGGTCTTTTCATAGTTCCATGTCTCTGTACCAAAACTGAAAATGCACATCCATCTCTTTCACTGCAACACAGCTCAAAATCTTTCTCATAGTCAGGCATTCCCAATGCTGGAGCCTCACACAATTTCTTTTTCAGCTCTCTGAATGCTTTCATTTCTTCATCATTCATTTCAAAAGGATCTTTAACATCCTTCTTTGTCAGTTTCTGCAGTGGTTTAGCAATCAGTGAAAAACCGCGTATCCATTGTCGACAATATCCAACCATTCCCAAAAACATTCTTACCTCTCTTTGTGTCATTGGAGCTCTCATTCCTTGAATCATTTTTATTCTTTCAGTCGTTACCTTTCGCACTCCTTTCTCAATTTTATGCCCTAAATACTGGACTTCTTGTTGACAAAACTGCAATTTTGAAGGGGACACTTTATGTCCTCTTTTTGCTAAATGATTCAGCAAAGCAATTGTATCATTGACACATGCTTCTTTCGTTTTTGATGCCACCAGTAGGTCATCAATATACTGAACCATTACTGACTTTTCTGGCATTCTTAGATCTTCCAATGATTTCTTTAGGATCTGATTAAAGATTGAGGGACTTTCTGTGTACCCTTGAGGAATTCGGCACCATGCCAAAATACGCTCTCCAAACCGGAACGCAAATAATGGCTGGCTATCTGGATGCAGTGGAATAGAGAAAAATGCATGACATAAATCAATTACTGTGTACTATTCTGCTTCACGTGGAATCTGATATAGAATCACAGCAGGGTTCGGTACTATTGGGCAACACGGCACAACAATTTTGTTTACCTTCCTCAAATCCTGTACAATTCTATATGTTCCGTTTGGCTTTTTCAGTCCCATTATTGGCGAATTACATGGACTGCTCATGATTTCTTTTAGAATCCCTTGTTCAATCATTTTATTTATTACTGGCGTTATTCCTTCAATTATTTCTGGAGTCAATTTATACTGGGGCGTATTTGGGTAACTCGTTCCTTCTTTCACTGTTATTTTAACTGGATCTACTCCTTTCATTAATCCTACATCTTCTCCTGTAAAGTCCCACACTTCTTCTTTCACTGTCCTTTTCAATTCAATTGGGGTTTTCTCTGCATCAAATACAGGAAACAAACCATTTACTTCTGGTTCTAAATTCACCATTGTCATTTTATACAGCACATCCTCATCCGGAGTCTGAAATGCAATTCCGTCTGGGGTACAATAGATAGTGCAGTTCATCTTGCACAATAAATCGCGTCCTAAAAGGTTCACGGGACTACAATCACATACCACAAATCGGTGCATTTCGCTAAATGGACCAATTCTTACCTTCACTAATTTAGTAAGAGGCGTTTTAATTTGCTGATTCGAAACTCCAACTACTTGGATATGTTCACCTGAGAGAGGAAGGTTTGGAATTTCCACTGACCTAACAGTAGAACGGGTAGCTCCAGTGTCAACAAGGAATGTTACATTTGCACCATTCACTTCTCCATCCACAAATGGACCAGACTGATCTACCTCTAGAGTTGCGCCAAGCACGCACTCTTCCCCCTCTCCTAGGCACCGTCAGGAACTTTCATCCGTGTCATCCTCATCCTGTCGTAACCAATATTGAGAAATTGCAGCTGCACGCGGCAACTGTGTTACCTGTTCTCCTCCGTAGAATCCTGTTTCTGCACTGTATTTCTGTTGGTTAACACTCTTGGGAAGTGGTGGTTGTGGCACCTGACCTTCTTGAGTAACTACCTCACTCTGCACCTGTGAATTTAATGATTGATTTTCCACATTAGGTTTTGGAGGAAATTTACACTCGTTTCTCCAATGTCCTAGCTTTCCGCAGTTGTGGCATGGCCACTTTTTCTTTGCCTCATCTATGCTCATTTGTCCTTTTCCTTTACCTATATTAGGTCGGGATTTAAACTGTCCTGTTTCACTACCAGTATTACTCAATTGAGCTTCTTGCTTCACTGCAACTTTCACCTGTGCCCACATGGCCTTTTCTTTCAATTTACGCTGTTTACTCTCAATTTCATCACTGCAATACTTAGCATATCTCAAAACTTCATCCACTGTGCTATTCTGCCAACCAATCAAGTGCTGCTTAATCATTTCACTTATCTCTGGTTTTAATCCATACACAAACCTATATACAAAATGACTCATATCCTTCTCATTCAGTGTCTCATAACCACTATACTGTTTGAAGACCAACAACAATCTCTCATAGTAGGCGTGCACTGACTCTTTGCTTTCCTGCGTTGTTCTGTCTATTTTTACCCAATCTGTTTCTTTTGGTGGAATTTTATTCTTCAAAAAGGTAACTACTTGGTCGTACTTCCTCATCACTTCTGGACCTGGCGCTCCTGTTTTAGCATCCCCTGGATATTCCACAGTTGGCCAATCAATAGTAATCTTACATTCTGTCCACAAATCAGCTGGCACTACTATATCAAACAATCCATCTAGATCTATCCACAGCACTTTTGACACCTTAACAAATCTCTCCACTTGTCTGTACCATTCTACTGGTTTCTCTCTCAATTTGGGGAAGTCATTTGTAAATGACAGTATATCCTGTCTGGTCCACGGAACATGCACAAAACTACCACCTGGAGTTTCTCTCATCGGGTATTCCCTAGCAACTGGTTCCCTATCTGTCACTGCAAAAGCCAAAGATGCTTTATCTGTTGTTTTCTCATTCCTCTTTGACCATCTATTTCTCCATCTATCCACATCACCCCATTTTCTCAATAAGACGATCAACTCTTTTATTTGGGTCAGTCTTCCTGATGTGTTCAAATTCTCTATGTCTTTCTCACAAAAATCTACTCTGTATGGTTTCTGCAACGTTCTCACTTTTACAAATTCCACTCCTAGTTCACTTGCTGTCTCTTCCAATTTGTCATGCAAATTTCTAGCTCTCCAAGTAAGACTCTTGCACAAAAACATAATCTCATCATCCTGATCATTTTTTAGTTTTTCTGTTCCAATTGTTCCCAAAATCAATTCTTCCATATCTATTTTCAACCTAATTACATCTAATGGTTTCTCTTCCGGTTCTTTTGTTTTTAGCGCTTTCATCCATTCGTTTAACTCATCTGGAGTCGGACCTACAGGCATACTATTTAATTCTATCCAATTGCTGCTTCTTTCTGGTGTTCCTGATGCGGACTCTGTCACCATAGGCATTTTCCTAATCTCATTCTCATTTATCGTCAAATTTGTAGGTGGGCTTGGTCTACAGGTACTAGCCAAATTATGTGCACCTTCATTATTCAGTTCCATCCCTTCTCTTTTTCTTTGCAAATGTGAATTCATGGGAATCACTAAAGAATGTTCATTAATTTTCTGATTCTCAAAAATTGGCATTACTGGACCTATCGTTACTGGTACAGTTACAGCTTCCATATTCTTTGTCAATTCTCTTATTTTCTCAGTCAATTCTTTTGTCGTTTTTGCTAATTCAGTTGCATTGTCACTTTCTATCTCTTCATTTTGTGAAGTTTTAAATTGTTCTTGTGACCTATTTGTTTCATTTCTTCGTTCAGGTTTTTTATTCCTCCCAGTTTCCATTGGCGGTGCATTAGGTGTCACCACCGCAGAAGTCTGTTGGTATGGAGGTGGGTTTCTGTTTAAAATATCTTCCAGCAATTCGTCATCTGTTTCACTACCACCATACACATACTTATCTACCACTACATGTTTCTTTTTCTCTGTACACTTTCTCTTTGCTTCTTCCTCAACTGCAAAAGCTGGAAACAAACCTCCTGTCATGTTAGCATATCTCCAACGCTTTACTCTGTCCTCATGATTTACTCCCCACAACCTTCCAGGCAAAAACTCATGATTCTTTAATCCTCTGGATCTCTCTCGCTCATACATCTCATCTTCCCATTCCAGCTTCAAACTGTGTCGGTCTAGGTCTAGGTTCTAACATTACAATCTTTTCTCTTAAATTCCGTAGTACGGCTACATTAAATGAACCATTCTCAGGGAAAGCCAATGCTCCATCATTCTTGGTGTATTTTGTCCAATTTTCTAACCATATGCATGTATGATATCCATAATTCAGCATCATATGTGAAGCTGGTGATTTCGGCGGAGGAATTATTTGTCCCTCTCTAGTCACTACCTTTTTGTCTTTCTTAAAGAAGTTCTTAACTTTCGACATCCATGACGTTTTCTCTTTACCATACTCATAGTACGACATGATTCACAACCTTTTTCTCCTTAAACGATCCGCAATTCAACACTGTACTCTATGCGTTATTTCAACCAATACTAGCGCGACTCACACCAACACTCCAATCACAAACTTCTACGTCACTAGGCTATTCAACCAATCCTTGTGCGACTCACACCAAAGCTCCAATCAGAGCGATTTCTGTCTACGGCACACTGACCAATCCCAGCGCGGTTTCTGTCTACGTCAGTTCTGCTCCTATTCTCATGTGAGTAGCGCACTGTCCAATCCCAGCGCGACTCTTGTCTACGTCACTTCTGCTCTTGACCCCTCCTTTACAAAAATTATCTGCAATTTCTCTTTCAACAATTCTTCGTTAGTTACTACATTTAAAACACATTTCCATTGTCTGATTCGCTAAACCGAAAAGATAGCTTTGACCATTTACACAAGAATTCTGTATTTTCCAGTAGGCAGCGCTTACCTCTACCCTACCACAGAATTTTCAGTTTCGCCGATAAAGTAGAACTTCCCTCTACCTTACCCTTCTTTCAAGCAATCAGTAAACCCGTTTCTCTGGGGATAAAGCACATGTGGAGACTATATTGCTCCTGAGAATTAAGGCCAAAGTTTCACAAGAAAACCGATCACTATTTCACTTACACACCTTTTATACACAAAATGTCCCTATTATAACACAACCTGTGTTATTACCAAAAATGAACTCAGACAGTGTACAATTCCATGTGACTTCTCTTGCCACACGTGTTCCACTTCCTACTTCCCGGAAGCGTGAAAACTTACATATAACATAACACGACTCAACAAAAAGTGTTAGACATGTACTTATCAATAATCAATAATCACCAAACTAATCTATAGTAACCATAACTCTGCTACCAAGAAATCTGATCCAGCGCTAACAATAAAAATAATTCTCCTATTATGTTTTGGTCATCCAGGTGCAACTATTCCTCTAACACACACACTATATCCATATGACGGTGGGGCCCATAACACCGCATATACATTCACTTACTCATTTATTCCCTGGATTTCCTCCGTCATTAACCTAGGAGAAAAACGATTCGCTGGAAGGAGACGGGATACCTCTTTTATCATGACATAATATTTCTCGTTTGCTTTTAAGGTATTCCGCTCATTGGTCGATGGACCAACTAGTAGGAATCAGTTGATGGTGATTAAGACCAGCTTAATCACAATGAACTCTTTAACATTTCTTTTTAATCATTGAGTTAAAGAATCACTGAGTCATTTGTTTAAAGAATAATAAAGTTTATATAAAGTTTTGAATGCAGGAAATGAGATTAAACTTATTATTCAGATCATTACATTTATCATCAATATAAGAATGATTTGAAATTGCAATGCATATTTATTAGACGGAAAAATAAGGTTACCATAATAAGAACTCTAAAGATCAATCTATCTACCTATCTGGGGAAAATCCAATAATTCTAAAATAAAAATCTATCAGGAAAAAATTCTCCTAAAGCAGCATCTTTATACTCAACTGAAAAAGGAAAATAGCAGGAGCAGCATCAGCTCGTCAGCATCAGCAACCGCAACTTCACCCATCTACAGCATCTAACTCCCGCAGCATCTCTCTCCCGCAGCATTCTAACCCCTCCCACCAAGAGTAGGTCTTCTTATACCCTAATTCTAGCTTACAGCATAAAATGTTTCTTCTTCATGGCGTGACTCTTTCTCATTGGTCAAAACTTCAGGCCCATATACATTTTAATCAAACTTCCTGGTCTTAACCAGTTCCGTGTGGAATGTCCATGCAAGCATCGTTTCCCACAGTTCATGCAATTGCTCATCCGTTTCGATCAGTCCAAATTGTATCTTTTTCTGTTACATTTTGTTTTAAACAGTTCCGTCTATTGATTCAGTCGGACTTCTCACGCTTCTCGCCGATCATCTTGGCACACATCTGCTCAGAAAGGTCACAACAGCCTTGACCATACTTCCATCTTAGCCTCTCAGCATCAGCACGTGATCATCCCTTTTCCACAGCCTCTCTCCTCTATCACATGGTCTCCTGCTCATGCGTACTCTAGCAACTCGCGGCCATTTTATATTGCTGCTCAACAGGCCTAAGCGCACTATTTTCAAAGATAAATAAAATATTGTTAAAACAAAGAAATATAAACCCTTTAGTTTCCCTCCCGTCTTTCTACGTACCCCAATTAGGTATTACCTAGCAAAAGCAACATATAAAGCTGTCCCTTACTTACCATCGCTTTATTTTGCAACCACACGTTTTATTTAAAGCACAGATCATGCGTTTATTATTGAATTAGTACGCAAATGTTATGTTATGTTAGACACGTAAACAATTATAAGTTGATTAATTTGCACACGGAATGGCGTGTTACCTTTAACCCTTAACATATAACATACATTGTTGGTTATTTACTTAAACGAACATGTTTATTAATTATTTTACGAAAATATTAGGAGGTTAAAAATTTTCATTTACCCTGCTCCATCAGCGGCCATCTTAGAACGTGTAAATTATAAGCTTAATCCCAAAGTGCTAAGTGCTGTGCAAATTACAATATAAAACCCAATATGATGACAAATAAATACATGTTACTACATTTCAGAATTGTATTATAATCAAATTCATATATATCACAATTTCTAAAAACATATATTAATGCTCTAAAACGTTATTTCATTATAAATTCATATATATACACACGTGTTCATAAGTGTCTCACCAACTCTATTAAAAGATTACATGTAATAAATAACATTTATATCAATAAAAGAGTGGGAGACTATTTACGCCTTGTGTATAATATAAGAGCCAATGTCATCAGTATGCAGACATAATTGTGCCCTGTATGGGCAATTAAAAAAGTCATTCTATGGGAGCCAATAAAATACTGGATTGGAAAGCAGCTAGATTTTAAGATTACTATTCGTCTAGAGATATCTCTTCATCTTTTTGGTTATCATTTTTATTTTTGTTTTTATATTTTATTTATTGTTTTACCCCAGATGTACCCACATCTCCTCATCATTATTCAGCCCAATCGGCATCTTGGTTTGAAGGTCAATGATATATTTAGACTCCAAGATACGTAATTGCTGCACTCTATTGCCACCTCTCTCCTTTTTATTGATCTGATCAATACAATAAAATCTAAGGAGGTCCCTGTTGCTTTGATGGAATTTTTCAAAATGACGTGCAACAGGGTACGTAGCGTCTTTATTAGTGATGGCTCGCATATGTTCCAAAACGCGTTTTTTTGTGGGATGAATAGTACTACCAATATAGCGCTTGGAACATGGGCATATTAGACAATAGACTGTGAAATCGGAGTTACAATTCAGGAATTTTTCAATCTTACGGGTGGGCCTCGGGTCCCCTGGCCTACCTGGATAATTTACAACTTTACTACTCTGTTTGCAGGCTTTACATCGCTGACAAGGATAAAAACCCGCTATATTTAAGCGATTCATGGATTTGGGGGTTTGATTAAAATGACTATGAATCAGATGGTCACCCACTGATTGGCATCGTTTATATGTGATCATTGGTCGATTTGGGAGATTATTCTTTAAGATGTTATCTGTCTGCAGGATGTGCCAATTTCTTTTAAAGATCTGAAGGATATTACTTGATTTTTCATTGTAGCTTGTTATCATTCTTATTATGCCCACTTCATTTTCTTTTGCTTTTACCATTGTGGGACATTTTGCTACTACTAGGTCCCTTCTATTGATCTTTTCAACCCTACTTTCTGCTAAATTAAGATCTGCATTCCCATAGCCTCTTTGCCTAAAGCGGTCTAAAGCCTGATCTTTGGCTTCTTTGTAACTCTGCACCGTAGTACAGTTCCGTTTAAGCCGCAACAGTTCTCCAAATGGTATGTTTTTTATGAGGCTTTTAGGATGATGGCTTCCTGCATGTAAAACTACATTACCCGCTGTAGGTTTTCTATACAAACGGGTTAACAAGGTAGAATTTTCAATATAGACTTCTACATCTAGGTAGGTAACCGACTTATCACTGATACAGCTTGTAAATTTCAAATTCAGTTTATTATTATCTAGTGAAGCAACATACTCCTCAGCCGAGGAGCGGCTGCCCCGCCAAATAATAAAAAGGTCGTCGATATACCTAACCCATAATATCATGTTTCCCATCCAAAAGTCCTGTGTCTCCCCCCAGGCCACGTGCTTCTCCCACCAGCCCACGAATAAATTCGCGTAGCTGGGGGCGAAGCACGTGCCCATCGTGGTCCCGCGTTGCTGATGGTAAATCTGGCCTGCACAGGTAAACATATTGTTATGTAAACTGAAATGGATCATGTCCAACAGCATCTTATTATGTTTTTGAAATTTAAGCTGTCTTTTGTTAAGGAACCACTCCACAGCTTTTAAACCATCTACATGTTTGATGCATGTATATAGGCTTGTTATGTCTAGTGTAATTAACAACATATCATCATCCCATATAATTCCATCAACCAGTCTCAAAAAGTCTTGGGTATCTCTGACATAGGAAGCCAGATCTCTAACTAGAGGTGCCAGGAAAGAATCAATATATATGGCAGTGTTTTCTAAAAGACTGCCTATAGAGGCAACAATGGGCCTACCTGGTGGATTACATAAATCTTTGTGCACCTTTGGTAGGTGATAAAAAGTGGGCAAAATTGGCATATCACAATATAAAAACAAATATTCGTCTTGCCCCAGCATCCCATCATTTTTCCAGTCCAATAATAATTTATGATAGGTGCTAATACATATCAGATAGTCTTTCCGTTGTATAGAACTGTAACATTCTTTATCTCCCAGTTGCCTCATGGCTTCTTTTTGATAATCCTGTTTATTAAAAACAACCATATTCCCCCTTTTGTCAGAGGGTTTTATCTCAATACTGGTATCTTCCTCAATGTTTTCAAGGCCTCCCATTGTTTCCTCGGTAAATTATAATGTCGATCTTTCTTGATACTCTGTTTAGCCAAGTTCTTTAAGTCTGTGATGACTGCTTCATTAAAAACATCAATTGCATCGAAGGGAGTCTGTGGGATTGTTTTTGATTTTCTTTTAAAAGTACTGTGACCTCCAGTTTGAGAAATACCAATACTATCTAGATATTCATCGATGTTAATATCTGTTTCATTTATGGAGGTATCAAGACTTTGCAATGTTAATAATGTCTGAAAAAAAAAAATATATATATATATATATATATATATATATATATATAGAACTAATCCTGGCAATATCCTTAGACAGGCACCGACTCCGTGAGAATTTGGCACAGAGATTTTTTATTTCCAACAAGAACCCAGACGCGTTTCGACGGCAAGCCGCCTTGATCACTACATCAGGTACTCTACCATTTTCACCACTATATGTAAATCACTCACATTTGGTTGTCACAGCAACCATCTCCCAAACCATAGACATAAAAGTGATATATACTTGACAGTGAAAAAAATATATATAAATTTCAAAACGAAATATATTTTGCCAATAAAATAAATAACTGAGTAAGCATTTATCAATGTAAATAATATCACAAATGGAAAATGTAAAATTAGAAAAAATTTAAATATATCTCATTTACGACAAACTGGCAACCAGTATTTTAACCATACATGTGAAAACTAATGGCGATAAAGATGCAAAGTTAAAATATTAATGTAACCTTGCAATAAACATAGCCCTCAATGAAAATCAGCCTTATGTGTATAGCAATCACAAAGGGTTACTAGTGTTGTTTTGGTGCACACGCCCTAATTTGTACCCATAATGGAACAATGAAATTGGGTCTAGATAAGACACGGAAGACCGATTGCTCATATGTGTTGTATGAACTAAAAATACCAGCGGTATGATTGTATCACCCAACTTGTTATCCAGCCCCAGTGGGCATGCTGAATCAATTTAGAGCGAAAAAGTGACATTCAAGGTTTAACACATGTAAAAAGCGGTGCCAGTCACTGGAGAAAAAACAGAACGATAAGATAAAATACAGTGAAAAGAGGACCTAACGCTAGGAAGAATGGGTCAGGTGCAGAAAGCGTATAACATTATCTTTATAAATGTACATTCATTGCTTCGTCTGCATTCATCCCATTAGGGATTTTAGAATTAAGCAAAATAAAGTATCTCGACTCTAATCTTCTTAATGTCAATTGTCTATTCCCTCCCCTTGGGTTTTTCGGGACTGTATTAATTACATAAAAAGATAGATCTTGGGCTCTTCCCCCATGGCAAGAATTGATATGTCTTGCCACCGGGTACGATTGGTCATTATTGGAGATGGCCCTGAGATGTTGCAGAATGCGGACATGTACGGGGTGGATGGTGCTCCCCACATACTTTTTGACACACGTACATTGCAAAACATATACAGCAAAATCAGATTTACAGTTGTAACTGCCTCGAATCTCATAGGGTATGTGTCGGAAAGGCAGTTGTACTGTTTTTGTATTCATACCATGTTTACACGCCTTACATTTAGTGCACTTAATAAACCCCTTCTGAGTTTGCAGCCAATTCGGTTTTTTAGCAATAGTTGGCGCATTGCACACTAATTCTTGGCGCATAGATTTTGCTCTCCTGAAGCTTATAGAAGGGACTTTGGCGCATGTGGGGCCTATGATTGGGTCAAGTTCTTTAAGTCTGTGATGACTGCTTCATTAAAAACATCAATTGCATCGAAGGGAGTCTGTGGGATTGTTTTTGATTTTCTTTTAAAAGTACTGTGACCTCCAGTTTGAGAAATACCAATACTATCTAGATATTCATCGATGTTAATATCTGTTTCATTTATGGAGGTATCAAGACTTTGCAATGTTAATAATGTCTGAAAAAAAATATATATATATATATATATATATATATATATATATATGTATGTGTGTGTGTGTATGTTTCCGACAAGCGCCCCAAGAGCAAGGACGCACTCAAACAGCAAACTGAAAGCCTGCATTCCGATGGCAATTTCAGCCTGACGCGTTTCGGAGCTCTTGCTCCTACTTCAAAGGCTCGACACTGAGGTTCATATTGTTGCTGACACACCTATGAATAAATAATCAAGCGCCCTCTAATGGGCCACTCAGGTGAGTATTTCCGCATTGCCTTCTGGGACTTGTAGTGTGTATCAGAATAAATCCATACCCAAATGGGTGCTGTGTCCCTCGAGCTGTTATCAACCAATATTCACAGCCCTCTGATGGGCCTCAGAGTGCCAGTCAGTTTTCAATCCTAAAAGCTGCTGTCTCACTTAAAAGACAACACATGATTCCAAGCCCTGTGGCCCCTTTAATTGGGGTGGGGGAGAGAGAGGAAGAGAGAGAGATAGAAAAAATACATAACGGGTAACTTTGTAATATGGGTATATACTTTGCCACCAAGGGGCTCTAGTGACATTTACAAACCTTGAAGCTGTGGCTATGCATTTTTTATATGAGCTGTCAAGTTCTGAAAAGAAACATGATACTTATTTCTTCTTCCTTTGCTGTTTAGAGTCTGTGGCAAACACTCAGGAATGGGCCCTCAGCCGCTCCGTACCAGAGCTGAGAGTGGTAGGTTGTTTCCTATTGTTTCCATTCAAAGGGATTTCTAGGCTGGATGTGCTACTTTAAGAAGGGGGTGCTTTCCATGAGTTTCCTGTCAAAGACACATTTTTACGGGGGAGCTTTGGACACCAGTGGAGGTGGCAAAATGCAGCCAATGATGGTGAACGCATTATTGGTAAGAGTCAATAATAATTATGCTGAAAGCATTAACAGCCTTTAATTGCCCAAATCACAATAAAAGGCGTGATATTTGAGTATTGTGATATTTTGATATTAGAATATTATGGGTGTAAACCTCTTACTTCCCATTCCATTCTTCCTAAATATATTCCAATTCTTTGGCTTCCTTCCTTGTCTTCCTACTTACCTCCCTTTCCACTTCCTGCTGTCCATTAACACTTCGCCTGTTCTTTCCATCCTCATTTCATTCCTGCCGCCTTCCTTCTGTCCTTCTGCGTTCCTTCTTCAGCCATCCTTCTGCTGTCCACTTAGTTCCCTTCCCTCGCCTTCCATTCCACTGATCTTCTGACTTTGATCTCTTTCATACTTCCTTCCTCCATGTCATCTCTGTCTCTTTGTCGGTCACTCTATTCCTAAGTTTCATACTTTCATGACTCCCTTTCCTTCCACTCGTCCTCACTTCCATTCTTCATTCCCAGCTGCGCCGCTTATCTTGCTTCCTTCCTTCCTGTCCATTCCTTCCCCGTTTCTGCTTCACCACTCGTTTTCTTGAGTCATCTCTTTCGCTTGCTCTTTTGCATTTCTTTCAGTACTTAGTTTGAGCCGGTGGTTTCCGGTGCTCGGCACCAGCACTTAATTGTCAACACTGGCGCTTTTGACAGTCTGCCTCAAGGTGGCGCTGTCTGGCTAATTTTGAGATGACCCCAATAACAGTTAATGAGTAATTCAATATACATTAAAAAATACTATTACATGCAGCACAAGCCATTCTTAAAGCTTTGGGGGCCTGAAATAGTCCAAAATGTCACACTTGTAGGAGTGTGATGGTTAGTAGTTGTGTTGTTACCATAATTGGCAGCATGGCAGGGGCAATGTGTGATGCAAGCTGCAGTGGCCTCCTGACCATAGAATTGGCACTTATTTTTTTACAAATTAAGAACTGATTACCCCCAGATCCCTCCTGTCCTCGTCCCATTCATGACAAAGTGGAGATAACCATCTCCCGACAGAAAAAAAGAGCAGAGGAATGATGGGACCCTAACCCCTACTCCTCCCACTGGGAGTACATAAGGAGTACTTACCCTTCATTCCGCCTGTTCTTTTTTTCTGTCTTTGACAGGAATGGGACGAGTTGCTGGTGCTGTTCCTGCTCGGCTTGAGTGGCAGTTTTCTTCGGTGCCCCGTCTGGCTGCCTGGCTGTTCTGGACGGGGTGTGTGCTGTTCAGCCTCCCGGCCTGCCTGGCTTGCTGGGATGCTTGATTTTCCGTCTGAAATAAAAAAAAAGGAAACTCTTGGAGTGCGCATCGGCCGGTCCTTTGCGGCTGATGCGCCGGCCTCCCGGTCGTTTCCGGGTTAGGGGCGCAACTTCCTCAGGCCTGGACTGCTGGTTGTCGCTCCTCGCTCGCTGGTCTTCTCCTATTGTTCCTGCTGCCCTGGCGTGGTTGTTGGTGGTTCGCCTTGGGCTGGCTATGGACAGGGGGATGGGGGCCTTGTTTGGAGTGTGCCGGCCCCCCTCCCCGGTGAGTACCGCATAGCGGATTTCCACTTTGTTCTGTGTCGGCATTACCTTATCAGCCTGCTGTGGTTCTTCCCATTCTCCGCCTCTTTAGGTTACGGATTCCCACCTGCTGGCCTTCTGCTGCCGGCCTAGGTGCATTGGGTGCTTCGGGGCATGTCTAGTGCTCTCCCCGTGCCCTATTGTCTGTCCTTTCCTGCTGCTCCTTGCACTCATGCTCCGGCGCTCGTGCTGGAGTGCGGATGCTGTGCTTCAGTGTCCTCCGGCTTCTTCTTCTTTGGTCCTGCCGTCCTGTGGGTGCTCTCCTTGGCCGTGGTTGTGGCGTGCGGCTTGCCCTGTGTTTGCTGTGTGTTTCCATGGCCTGGTGGTTACGGTCGCAGCCTCTTCCTCCGAAGGTGGTTCCCTTCCTTCTGTATGTTGGCATACTTGCCTTCTGGTCTAGTCATGCTTCGCTGCGGCGATTCCTGGCGCTGCCGGGGTTTGGACCCGGGGCCTCTTGCTTGCGTAGCTTGTGCTCTGCCTTGCGTTGCAGCCCCACTTCTGCCCTTTGGCTTGAATTTTACCGTTGGCTCTCTGTTTTTGTGTTCCGCTGCCTGTAACTGTGTGCGCTGCATGGTTTTAGTGGTGTGGTGTCGTTGTTACCTCTCGTTTGGCCCACTGCCATACCTCCCTGTGAGCCTGTTTGCCTCTGCTTTGGGGTCGTTTACTCCTCCTTTGGGGGCAGCTGTGGATTGCCGCCGGCTGTGGCGGGCTTTGCTGTTGTAGTGCCTGGGCCTACGGGGCGTTCTCGCTTACTGCACCTGCTCTCGTCTGTGGTTGCTGCCTGGTTGGTTGTTCCTGATGCCCCTGGTGCTTGGGTACGGCGCTTTGTTCTCTTTTGCGCCTGATTTTTTGGCCTCCGGCCCTTCCTCCCTGGTGACCTTTGCTCTGGTCTGCTGTCGGGTTGTGCTGGGTTGGGGCTGGTTCCTTCTTGGGCCTGAGGCCGTCCCGCCCTGTTTGTGTCTGTTCCCCTCTCCGGGATTTGTGGATGTCCTCCTGGGGTTCCCCCACCTACGGTGGCGCCTTTGTTTGGTGTTTTTCTTGCTTTTTGCCCTTTGTTGGCCTTCCTTCCCTGCCTTAAGGGGTTTGGTTGGGTCGGCCCTGGTTGGTCCCTGGTTTGGGGTGTGCCGGGGTCTGGCCCCGTGCTGTGGGCTTTTGTTTTGCCTCTGGTGGACCGTGTGGCCTGTGGTTCGTCATGCCCTGCGGCCACGTGTCCTGCTGTCTTCCTGCTCTGTGGTTCGGCTGGTTTGGGCATGGTTCCTTCCTGGTTTGGTGTCCGCCTGGGGTTCCGGGCACTGTCTGTTGGGGGTTGCACCAGTTGCTTGGGGCTGGCTGTGTTGTTGGGTTTGCGCTGGCTCGGGGGTGTGTTCCTCCTGGCATTTTTCTTTCTCCCCCCCCCCCTTGCTTGGTCTTGCCCTGGGGCGGGGCTGGTCCCCCTTCGTTGAGTCCCGGTCCTTGCGAGGGCAGGGTGGTTCTGCTGATTGTGGCCTACGCCCGGGGTGTTTGGCCTGTGCTGTTTCTCCTGTCTTCCCCGTTTGGCCTCCTTGGGCACGCTCCTGTTGTCGGTGGCGGTCAGTGCACGTTCTCGCTGCCCCCTCCATCTCTTTTTTTCCTCCCCTCTCTGGGGTGCAGTCGTGTGGGGTGTGTCTTGCAGTGTTGCGTGCCTGCTTGCCTTGCTGCTGGGGTTCCCGGTGCCTGCCCCTGTAGTTCCGGTGGGCTTTTGTGCCGCTGGCTTCTGGGTTCCCTCCTGTTCCTGGACTGTTGTCCCTCTGCAGGCGGCTCTGTTTTCTATTGTCTTGGCCGCCTGCTCTCCTCTGTCTTGTTGTGTCTTGCCGGTTGGCCTGCGTGGGGCTGTTCCTGTGTTGTCTTGTGCTCTCTGCTCCCTCGTGAGAGGGTGGGGGCTGTTGTCCTCCGTGTCCTGTGGCCACTCTCGTCTGCTCTCTGTAGTTCTGCGGGGTTGGGCCTGGGCTACGGCGCTTGGCTCCTTGTTTGGTTCTGGCTGTTTTCTTTTGGGGCGTTGCTGTTCTTTTCTCGGCCCTTGCTGGTCCGAGCCTGTGGGATGTTGCCTGGTTTGGGTTGTTTGGTCCTGTAGGTCCGGCGGTGCTGGGGTCGGGGGTGGGAGGGGGAGGTCTCGGCTGGCCTCTCTGCCCTTGGCTTTGACTTTGCTCTGCATGGTCCTTCCCCGTGTGCGGGTTGGGCTCTCCTGTCCTCCTGCCGGGTTGCTTGGCTTGGGCCCTGGCTTCCCGGTTTTGGTGGCCTTGCTTGTGGCTGGCCCTGGGGGTTCTGCCCTCCTCTATAGTGTGCTGGGCCATGGCTTTGGTGTGCCTGTGTGGTCTGCTTGGCTTCCGCCCTGGCTTTGTTGCCTCTGTGGCCTGTCTGGCTTGGGACTTTGGCTGTTGCACAGTCCCGTCCCTTCTGAGCCTGTGTGGGTTCCATGTTGGTGGCCGCCGGTCTTAGCTGGCCTGTCTGTGGTTCGGTTGGCTGGCTGCTCGGTCCCTGTGGGGGCGTTTCTTGTGTCTCCTGTCGGGCCCCGGGTTTCCGGTTGGGGTGTCCTTCTGGGGGTGTTTTGTTTGGGGCGGCGTTTTGCCTGTTGTACCTCTTTGTTGTTTGGGTTGTTCAGGTCTTGGCGGCCTTGGGGGTTTGCCTCGCCCTCCCCTTCTGTTCTGTCCTTCCCTCTACGGCCCCTGGTTGGGTCCGGGGTCTGTTGGTTTCCACTTCTTGGCCTTTCCTTTGGTTGGGCTCTGTTGCTAGCCTTGTTCCTGGTGGGCTGTTGGGGCTTCCGGAGTTCTGGTCTCTGGCTCTTCTCCTGTACTTACGGTTCGGTTGGGGCTGGGGTTTGGTTCCCTGGTCCTCCTCGTCGGTCTTCGGCGGCTGGCTTTCTTTGCTGTGTCTGCTCCCTTTTGGCTCTGGGGCCTGCCTTGTTGAGCTGCATTCCGGTGGTGGTCCGGGTTACCCGGCCTTCTGGCGTGGGCCTTTGCTTTGGTCTCTTTGCCTGTCCGTGGCTCCCGCTTTGGTTCCTTCTCCCATGCTGGGTGCTTGGCTGTTGTCCTGTGTCAAGTCTCCTGTTTGGTGCTGTTCGTTCCTGCCCTGGGCCTGGTCCTCCTCTGGGGGTTTCGGTGGCAGTGTCCTCTGGGCCCTTTGGGGGGCCGGTTCGGCCTGTTGGGGGGTGGATTGGTGTTTGGTCCGTGCTCCCCCCCCTTTTCTGGTCTAGTCTGTGTGGCCCTGCCCTTTGTTGGTTCCTTGGGTTTGTGTCTTACCTTGTTGGAGGGCCGATTTCCCCTTTTCTTTTTGGTTGGGGGGGTTTGTCCTGTGGTTGGCCCCTTAGCCCTTCGTGCCTTTTGATCGGGGGCTGTGGGTTCTTTCCTTTCTTCCCCTTGTCTTCCGTTGGGGTTGCTTGGGTGTCTGTTCGGCTTTCGGGGGCTTCTCTTCCGTTCTGGCTTCAGGCTCCCTCTCTCTGTTCGTTCTCCTCCCTGTTCAGGGTGGTGCTGGGCTTGTCCGCCTTTTGTCCGGTGGGCGCCCATGTGTTTTTTTTTCCGTGTCCTCTGGGTGCCGGTGGTGTCGGTTGGTTTGTCCCGGTTTTCCTTCTGGGGCTCTGCCCTTGGGGGTCTCTGGGGGGGTGCCTCCTTTTTGCCCTTGGTTTCTTGGCCTTGTCGCCTTTGTGGTTTTCTTCCTTCCGCTTGGCGGTTTGGGGTTTGCCTTTCTTGGGGCCTGGTGTTCTGCTTCTCCTTTCTGTGCCGGGCTGCCTCCTTGGTGCCTTCGTCTTCTGTTGTCCCGTTTTTCGGGCGTTGGTTGTGTCCCTGTTGGACTGTTCCTGGCTGGTTGGTGGTGTTTTGGCCTCTTGGGTCTTCTTTTTTGTGTGGCCTCCTCGCTGTCCTTCCGTTTGCTGACGGCCTTTGGTGGTTTTTTGGCGGGTTCTCCTCCTTCCTTGGTGGTTTGGGGAGTTCCTGGTGTGTTTTCACTGCCCTCTGGGTAGTGGTTGTGTTTTTTTCACATTGGTCGTTTCCTGCTTGTTTTGTGTGGGGGTTAAGTCCTGCGTTTTGGTGGGGTTCTTTCCGGGCTTTCTGCCCTGCCTGTTCCTTGCAGGTCTCTTTTTTGCTTTCCTTGGTTACTGCTCTTGTGGTGGTTTCCTGGGTGTGTTTTGGAAGGCCGGGTTTCTGGCTTTGGTATTCTCCACTTTGTCATGAATGGGACGAGGACAGGAGGGACCTGGGGGTAATGCCCTATTACTTACCGGTAATCTTCATTACTCCTGGTCCCGTTGTCCTCATCCCATTCATTACACCCCACCCTCCCTCCCAGTCGGCTGGCCTTCCTGTTGGGCTTGGTAGTTCAGGTGGAATGCTGGGTAAATACTCCTTATGTACTCCCAGTGGGAGGGGTTGGGGTTAGGGTCCCAGCATTCCTCTGCTCTTTTTTTCTGTCGGGAGATGGTTATCTCCACTTTGTCATGAATGGGACGAGGACAACGGGACCAGGAGTAATGAAGATCACCAGTATGTAATAGGGCATTTCTTCACTCTCTTTATTCAGCCTTTTCTCTTTCTGCTTCCCCTGTATTCCTTCCGTCCTTTCCTCCTCTCTTTCTCTAACCTTCTGACTTCCATTCTTCATTCCTCCCCCCCACCCTCCAATGGTCCTTCCTCTCTCTGCTCTTCCTCCATACTTCCCTTCCTACTGTTCTTCCTTTCCTCCCTCGTAGCCACCCACTGTTCCTTTCAGCACCCCTGTCTTTGTTTCATAATTCACCCTTCTAACTCCCCCATGTTTGCTTCTCGTTTCAGGGTGTGGTAGGCAACATCAAGAGCGCCAAGTCAGCCCTTGTCCATCGCTTCGTGACCGGGTCCTACGTGGGGGTGGAATCATCAGAGAGTAAGTAATGAAAATGTGGGGTTTGAAAATGTATTTCCCACTTCACCACACCTCCTGAGCCACTTTCGATATCTGTAGATCCCTGTATCGTTGGCCAGCGATGTTGGTAAGGTACTTGGCGTCTACAAGTCACGCCTCAGCCTCTTCACCATAGTTCTGTTCAGCCATCTTGATATTTATGCTGATTTTCCATCACAGAAGCTGTCTTTAATTTGTATGGTGTCATACCACGCTCTGATGATACAGACCTTAGAAGATACTACTTTCCAGTGTTGGGGGATCTAAGATGTTCTTAAGGTGACTTTTTTTTTTTAAAAAGAAAAACAAATCATTACATGATAGATCATCTTTCCCTGGACCAAATATACAATGCATTTACTTTGTTCCATTTTGTTTTTCGAAAAAAGTAATCAATCACATATTACTGATGACACTTGGATTATTGTTGCAAGCCTACGATTCAGAAGCTTACCTGAATTCCTTTTGAAAGAAAGCAATTTCTCTATTGAAATGCACCGCATGGAAAAGTGAACATATTGTAAGTAATGCAACTAATCTAAACAGACTATGCTGGCAGGAATTTTGAGCCCAAAAGTGAGAAGAAGGGAGATGGGTAGTATTTCAGGGAAACGAGTATGAACTAAGGAAAAGAAGTGTCTACTCGGTGATTGGAGAAGTAAGCGTGCCCCATGACTAATGCAAGAAGACAAAGAGAGAAGGGCAAGGAGCCCGAACAGGTAGGAGCTCTCATGCTTTGTCTGAGCACTGAAGAGATCATTGAACGAGATGAATTGAAGGAGTTGGCTTTAGCAATGAAAACTAGAGAGATGGGGGGGGGGGTGGCCAAGCCGCCGACCAAGATGGCCACGCGGCATTGAAGCTCCGCCAGCCGCCCCAGCCCAGCCGAAATATCCCCCAGATATGTGACACTAACCCCCCACAACATAACACCGACGGATAGCAGCTCCGGTGGCGCACGCATTGACCCCCTCGGACCGCGGCTTGATGACGCTTGGACCGCTTTCCCGGCTCTTGGAAAATCCCGGGACATGACGTGCACGGGCCCGCGCCAGTCTCCACCGCTTCGAGACGCGGCTGAGGTGGAGTCCCGAACTGCAGCCATCACCCGCTTGGAGCCGATAACGGTTACGGGGGTGAGTGCTCCGGGCGCGGGTCGTTTTCTGGGCTCCCCCCCCTGCCTACCCACCTCCTTTGCCGGGGCGCGGCCACGTTTGGCGGCGCCCGGCCTGTGTTGCTTGCTCCTGCCCCTTCTCAATTGGCCTGCTTCCACCGGGACCCACGCGCTGGCTGCCGGTGTCGACTAGCGGCTGCCGCCACCAGCTTTCCCAGCATTACAGCGCCACAGCCAGCCATACCTGGGGCCTTGTCCACCTCGCCACTGCCTGCATCTAAACCCTCGTACATAAATAAATGTCACAGTGGAAAACATTTGCATGACATAGAAACACAGGAAAAGCTCTTTGTTATCTCACAAAAGTATAAGACACCACCATTAAATTATGCCAACAATGGTTGTGATTTTATTTCATCACATAGTAGGATTAAATCAAATCATAGAGCACAATTCAATTAAACAGTGAGCATATTTGAGTAAAAAGGTGCACAGCAAGGGGAGTGGATAGTGCATGGGAAGGATTTGTGAAAAGTGGTGTGACACGGGAAGGCAGTGCGCATATATACATCAACAGTCCATATTTACAACCTATCCAGCCAAATGTATGGCACGCACATGTATAACAAATCATAACATAGTTATTTAGATGCAGATATAGAATCTCTGTCATCTATGTTTGACAATTGAAACAATTATTGTCGACGTTTCGACCCCTATATGGAACAGGAAACTTTGCGCCTTGAGGGCGAGGCCTTCATCAGGACCGAAGTGAGGGGTAATGTGAGGCACCAATAGGGGGCAGCGAGATGGCTTCAGGCTGAAGGATAGAGGATCCGGGCTGTTAGGCTCTCAGAGTTAGTGTGAATGGATGACTATTTTCTAGATGGCCACGGTTGATCAGTAACCTGTGGCTGCTGGCTGCCGGAGGGAAGATTGACGGCTAACGTTAGAGCTAACTCTGAGAGCCTAACAGCCCGGATCCTCTATCCTTCAGCCTGAAGCCATCTCGCTGCCCCCTATTGGTGCCTCACATTACCCCTCACTTCGGTCCTGATGAAGACCCCGCCCTCAAGGCGCAGGTTCCTGTTCCATATAGGGGTCGAAACGTCGACAATAATTGTTTCAATTGTCAAACATAGATGACAGAGATTCTATATCTGCATCTAAATAACTATGTTATGATTTGTTATACATGTGCGTGCCATACATTTGGCTGGATAGGTTGTAAATATGGACTGTTGATGTATATATGCGCACTACCTTCCCGTGTCACACCACTTTTCACAAATCCTTCCCATGCACTATCCACTCCCCCTTCCTGTGCACCTTTTTACTAAAATATGCTCACTGTTTAATTGAATTGTGCTCTATGATTTGATTTAATCCTACTATGTGATGAAATAAAATCACAACCATTGTTGGCATAATTTAATGGTGGTGTCTTATACTTTTGTGAGATAACAAAGAGCTTTTCCTGTGTTTCTATGTCATGCAAATGTTTTCCACTGTGACATTTATTTATGTACCACGATTTACCCGGGTCCAGTGGTCCTTCGGGTTACCCCATTGATATATAACTGCATCTAAACCCTCGCCAGCCCCATCCATTTGCACACTGCGGGGCACGACGACATCCATCTCCTACGCAGCGGAGAGGGCTCCACCATCCTCTTACCGCTGAGCGCCCCGAACATCGTGTTGGCTCTACAGGGTGCCCTGCCTCCCCCCTGCTCGCCGTTTGCTTAAACCCCGGATCACTGGTCCCATCTGTGCCTGAGGCCTGCCCATACTCCTACACCACTGGTCGGTTCTCCTGGCTTGCTCCCTACCCGCCCGTGGGTCGGGCCCTGGGTTGCCGGCAGCCCCCTTGGGTGGTCATAACACGGCATGGGCCGCAAAGACCCAAAACAAAGGACCCTTCCCTTTGAGAAAGTGGCTGGAAACGATCAGGACGACGGCTCCAATATGGCGGAGGACGCCCAGGGTCCGGGTCGGGTGGACGATCCAGCTACGCAATCCACCTCGCTGCTCCAGGAGATGAGGGCGGGCTTTCGGGCGCTGGATGGGAACTTCGACATTCTAGACAAACGTCTTGAAACTATGGGGGCCAAAATTCAGGCACACGACAAGCGCCTGGATGTAGCAGACGCACGTATATCGGACATTGAGGATGGCACTGCACAGGCCCTCAAAAGATTAGAGCGCGTGGAGCGCATCCTCAAAGATGTGGCGATCAAAAATGAAGACCTCGAAGCGTGCAGTAGGCGCAACAACGTCCGCATTTTGGGGGTGCCGGAGACCACTGCTACTGGCCGCCTCGATCATTTTGTTGAGACTTTGCTAGGAGACATGTTTGGAAGGGACTCTTTTACCCCCGGATTTGTGGTGGAGCGCGCACACCGCACCCTGGGCCCCCGACCCAACCCGGGCTGCCCCCCACGGCCTATAATCGCCCGCATCTTGAATTTTCGAGACCGTGACACCGCTTTGCGCCTTGCCAGGGAGCGCGGTGACACCACGTGGCAGGGCTCTAAACTGGCGTTATATCCGGACTTTACACTCATGGTACAAGAGGCCCGCCGGAAGTACAATGGCGTGAAGGCCACACTCAGGAATTTGGGACTAAGGTATGGCATGCTTTACCCGGCCAGATTGCGAGTCGACGTTGACGGCAGGGCCCGTGTTTTCGACTCCCCCACTGAGGTGCAGGAATTCTGCCGCTCCTACAAGCACAACAACCACACGGTCACGAACGGGGCCGGATCATCCCCTCAAGGCAGCAGCTCCAACGCAAGCATGGAACTTTTTTCGAGCTCCGGCACTGGCTGACTTTTTTCAATTGCATATTGTTAGTGTGTTATTCTAGCTAGATTGGGATATTAATCGCTCATCATCACGAAATGTTTCAATGGGCTGGCCGACTAGCGGTGCGTTGCCACCCCTCATGGTGTACACCCTTGGTTTGTTTCTAGGGCTACTGATGCACCAAATCAGGGTTTTTTCATTCCAGGTTGTCATTGCATGGGGTATCATCCTTTGTTGTAAGATGCGGGTTTTGCCTTGCTTTTCTTGGGGCGAGGTTGGGTGGAGGGTGGGGGAGGGATAATTGTTCTTATGCAGACGTTTCGCAGTAACTGTTGTTTTGCTCACTGTCCACTTTAATGTTACTCAACAATTGTTTACCTTAATTGTGAATGTCAAGACCATTAGATGGCGCAGTTAGGTAGTATCAGTGGTCCCTCTCATTTGTCCCTGTTGTCTTGGAATGTCAGGGGCCTTAACGATAATCGCAAGAAAAGGAATGTTGTTCACTATTTGATACGTCACAACATCGACATTGCTTTCTTACAGGAAAGGCACCTGTCCAAATCTGACCCCGCACGGTTTACCTCCAGCTGGGGCGCGCACAGATATTTCTCCAACTTCAGAAGTTATTCCCGTGGCACGGCTATTCTGATACACAAACGGGTGCCCTTTAGTCTTCACTCCTCCATAGGGGACAGCGAGGGTAGATACCTGATTGTCACTGGTTCGTTAATGGGTTATAGTGTCGCCCTGGTATGTATCTATGCCCCAAACACGGACTCCCCGGAATTCTTTCATTCCCTACATTCTCAGCTTGTGAAATTGGACCCCGGATTACTGTTAGTGGGGGGTGACCTAAATCTGCTATTAGACCTGGCCCTAGACAGTACGGCTTCCTCTCCCAGCACCAAACCGCGAGCGCGCAGGGCTTTATTAGACCTTTGTCAACAATTATCACTTTACGACATATGGCGCAAGCGCAATCCATCCACTACTGAATATACACACTACGCCGGCTATCATAACACATGGACCAGGCTAGACTACTGGCTTATTTCCCCTGGTGTAGCTTGCTGGTATCGCTCCCTCACAACTCTGCCGAGAACATATTCGGACCACTCCCCAGTTAAGCTCCTCCTTAGTGTTCCCAGACCCGAGGGATATGAACGACAATGGCGCTTTCCCAGTCGCGCCCTTGATGATGACCTCTTTCACTCAGAGATACACGATGACATAGAAGAATACTTTGCCATCAACACAGGCTCTGTAGACTCATGGGATGTCCTATGGGAAGGGTTTAAGGCATACATTAGGGGAGTATGCATTGCCAAACAAGCCGGGGTACTGAAAGCTTTGCGAACCACATTATCCCGACTGGAACGCGACTTAAGAGACATCGATAGCACCACAATAAACAGTCTCAATCCAGAGGCTGCCGCGCGCAGGCTCTCCCTCCTCACTGAATATAGAGAAACTGCAGACCGTGAGATACTGTTCCGAGGGAAATATCACTCCGCACGACGTTATGGTGAGGGAGAGCGCCCTGGCCGGGTGCTGGCGCAGATGCTTCGCCCACCCTACAGCAAGGCCTACATCATTGAACTGACATCCTCCGCTGGCCTCACGCTCACAACCACCTCACAGATACGTGACGAACTCCTCGATTATTTCACCACCTTAAACACGTCGAAAGTAGGGCACGACCCCACTGCGCAGGAGGCATACCTGTCCGAGATTCCTTTGGTATACTTGGAAAAGAACATGCAGGAGTTTTTGGCTGAGCCGATCTCGGTGGATGACGTCACCAATGCCATCATGGCTCTCCGCGGGTCCTCAGCCCCTGGCCTAGACGGCTTCACTGGGGATTTTTATAAGACATAGAAAGACCTCCTGGCACCTCAGCTCATTGAGGTATATGCTGAAGCCCTCGAAAAGCAAGTCCTACCCCCTACCTTCCGCGAGACCCGTCTCTGTGTGGTTCGTACCGTCCCCTGTCCTTACTAAATTTAGACTACAAAATTCTGGCCAAAATTCTCGCCATGCGTCTATCTCTCCTGATGGAATTCATCATCTCCCCTGCCCAATCAGGCTTTGTTCCTCATCGCTCCACTTCTCTGAATCTCCGGACACTCTTCTCGATTCTTCACAGGATAAACCCGGAGACCCCAGCCGCAGCTATTTTGTTAGACACTGAGAAGGGGTTCGATACTCTAGAATGGCCATTCTTTGTTTCCATCATGCGCTGCATGGGCATGCCGAAAGGATTTATTGCTACCACTGAATTGCTATACAGCCGCCCCACAGCGCGACTCCGTTTGAACGGCACGCTTTCCCGGCCATTCTCTTTATCCTGCGGTACGCGGCAGGGCTGTCCCCTGTATTCGCTATTATTTATTCTCACAATGGACCCCTTAATCCGGCACTTCCAGGAGAAGCACCTGCACAGGGGCCTCCAATTTAATACTGGGCCGCTGTTAGTCTCACTTTACGCGGATGATACTATCCTTTATGTTAGAGATCCTGGCACCAACCTGGAGCCCCTCATAAGGGAAATAGTTCGCTTCGGGCAGCACTCTGGTTTAGGCATAAACTGGCGTAAGTCTGTTATTTTCCCCCTAACACCGAGCACAACGCAATGGGACTGAATGGTGCACTGACTCTGTTAAGTATCTCAGCATTCATATCCACCTGGACACGACCCACATCATCCGTCTAAATTATGGTCAAGCGATCAACGCCCTGGAGGCACAGGTGGAGCGCTGGCTACGATTACCACTGTCCATCTCTGGCAGAGTAGCGATAGTCAAGATGGTGGTGCTCCCCAAATTTTTATATCTCTTCAATAACATTCCTGTCCCCCTCCCTAACAGTTTCTTTCTAACGCTGCGATCACACCTTATTCGGTTGGTTTGGGGAGGCAAACAACCCAGGGTACGCTGGCAAATACTGACCCTGCCGTATGAAAGAGGGGGGTTTGGAGTCCCCGACCTTAAACTGTACAACTTAGTGGCCCAATGTAGCTACGCTTTTGCTTGGTACCACCTAGACGCTCGAATCCCCTATCTCCGTCCGGAGGCAGATTTCGTACTGCCTGAGAAGCTATCCGCGGTACTGCCCAGGGGTATTCCGAGAGATCCCAACGATATACAGACGGTCTCCACCACCAGCTGGGCATGGGACAAACTGAAGCGGACAACTGGCACGGCCACACTTTATACATCGGCTCTCCCCCTCCCAAACGCGCACTGGCTCCCAATCACGGGAGAAAAACTGGTGCAACGCACTCTAGCCAAATTTGCCATTACCAAAGTGGGAGATTTGTTCCCTGGTGGACACGTCTTTACTGTGGCGGCCGAGGAGCGCTTCCGCGACGCCACATTTATGGATCGTTTCATCCTAGGGCGAATTCGTTCAGCACTGCGGGCCTCCCTGCCTAGCTTTCCTGTTGAACCAGATTCGCCTCTAAGGCCCTGTGCACATATTTGATACCATGCATTCATATCTGCAGTCCCCCATTTAAGGAGGTCATTTCGCCACCATCGCTGCTGTGGCTTCCCGGTGATTTTCAGGCCATTGCAATACTCCATAGCAAGAGCGTACGCTATGAATTTCGCCACATGCTTTGTCTTTTTCATATGTGTATCAGCCCCAATAGGCATTGCTTAGGGGGTCTGTTCAAGGGGTTTGTTCGTAAGCTGAGTCATGGTCGACACCACATCCCTCCAGCACCTTGCTATTTCAGTGCAGAATCAAAGCATGTGTTGGAAATTCACTGTATGTGAGGGGCATCGACGGCAATTGGGCTGTACTCCCAGGAGCAAGTGGTTGAACCACGCAGGAGTAAGATATGTATGGTGGAAGTAGTTGAACTGGGTATAGTTCATTCTCGGGTTCCTCTACACTGTTTTTACCTGCCTCAACGTCCCTTCCCAATGCTTATCCGTCAACTCCTGCCCTACAATGTTATCCCATTTACCCCGCAGGCCAGGGTACTCAGTAAGGTGGCAAACCAGGAGTGCTGTATATAACAAAGCTACTGCCTTCTTACCCTTGCTGCTTCCTAGCAAGAGTCCAAGCTTTTTGGAGGGGTGCGGTTCGGCCTGGTCCTGGTCCCATGTCTTCTTCATGACATGCGTCAATGCATTGTATGTCAGGTAGAGGCCAAGGCCAATTCCGTATTTATCGGTCACCTCCGGGAATGTGAGCAGCATGGTGTGCTCAAACATGTCTCCTAATGTGGACCGTCCATTCTCTGACCAGTGCTTTGTGTTGTGGTGTAGGGTGAGTGCATTGAAGTCCGGGAGTGCCCATAAGTTCACCATACTTCATTAGTTTCGAGGCCACTGTATTCCATCCTGACATAACAAAAGATTCATTATCCGACAAGAGTGAGAGTTGGCATGGTAGCGATTTGGTGGATGTTGTAAACCATTAGAACCTTGAACCTAGAAGACCTTGTTTTTCGTTACTCATAAGTCAGGACACTGGAATGATGTGATTTTACAGTGGTTATGTTTTCAGCATGAATATGGATTTGCCGCATTTGCCACACAATACATCTTCTGCTGCGTAATCTGCATTTTTCAGCAATAAAATGTAGTTTCTAGCTCAAATTGATTAAAAGTTACTAATAATGTGGCAACACATCTTCTTGCGCAATGAAAGGCCCATCAAAAAGGTTGACTGGTCACACCGCTGTTTCTTATTTCTGTATTTGGGTATCAAAGTGGTACTAATGAGGTATAACAGTTGACCAGATAGTGTTAACGTGTAAACATGCCAAACTAATGGTGTCAGATGGGGGAGAGTGGGGGGCTGGAGCTCGGGTGCCGCCCCTGGAGCTCTGGGGCCTCCCCGCACCATGGGGACTGCGGTGACTGTTGTTACACCACTTAGGGTGACCAACCGTCCGTAAATTTCACGGACCGTCCGTAATTTGGATCTCACGTCCGTTGTCCGTGACAATCCCTTTTACGGACGCCTTTTGTCCGTAATTTTGGGCATTGGGGAACACCACTGTTCCCCTGCCAGAAACCTCAGCTCCCTGATGGGGCCACCTCGTACTCCTCTGAGCACAAGAGCAGCCCCACCCCGCCCATTGTCATTCTGTCTGCGGCTGATTGCCACATACAGAATGACAATGGGCCAGTCTGTGCTCTTACTTCATGTGGTGGGCCTCCTCCTGCCTCGGTCTAGGGCAGGACATTCAGTCAGGTGGAAGAAATGAACAAAAACGCCCATGCTTCTAAGTGAGAATCCAGTTCATGAAAAGGAGGTGAAACAAGTTTTAAAAAAAGGGTTATGGGTCTTTCACTGTCTCATCATTTTAAAACTGACGCATTTTCAATGTTGTATTCAACAAAGCCATGGTTGCTGCTTTTTTAATTTTATGCAACTAGCAACCATTGACAAAGCCAATAGTTGTGGCTTGTAGGTGTAACACTACTTATGGTGTTATATATCTGGATGCAATGACAGAAGCAGCAAATTACCAGTCGGGCGGCACTCTATGCTAAGCACAGATGTTTAGCTTAGGTGTTTTAAGCCATGCCCTTAATTACATCGAACACCCCCTTTGGAGAGACCCCCCAGTTTTTTCATCCCATTTAAAGCCCTGGAAACAACACCATGTCACATTGGCACTGTGCATCATGCATGACTCATGACTTCCACTTTATCGGATTGCCTTTGTACAGGGGCATAGTGAGCCCTACCCCACCCCACCCCACCCCTTGCTTTAGGAACTACAGCAGGGGTGAAGTCCTTGATGGGCCTCTTCTGTCTGCAACTCAGCAGACAAAGGCTCAGCTCATAATTAAAGTGAAAAGGTGTGTAAGTGAAGGGATGGGTGGATGGCTGGGTGGATTAGTGAAAGGGTGAATGGATGGATAATGAGAGAAAGGATGGACGGATGAGTGAGTGAGTGAAAGGATGGATGAGAGAAAAGGTAAATAGATGGATGTATGGGTGGAAGGGTAGATGGATGGGTAAAAGGATGGATGTACGGGTAAAAGGATGGATGGACGGGTAAAAGGATGGATGACAGGCAAGTGAATGGGTGGATAGATGAGTGAACTGATGGAATGGATTGATGAATTGATAAGTGAAAGGGTGAATGGATGGATGGATGAGTGAAAGGGTAGATGTAAGGCTGGATGAGTGAGTGAAAGGGAGGGTGGATGGACAGAAGGGTGGATAGATGAGTGAAGGAGTGAAAGGGTGGATGGATGAGAGAAAAGATGGTTGTCCTCTCGCATTCCAACTTCAGCTGCCTGGTTCTCATTAATTCTCTGCCTTTCCAGAATGCTGTTCTGGCGCCCCTGATGATCCTTGCCCTCCCAAATTGTGGAAAATGCTAGCCCCCTGCCTGTTGGGAGGATTACTTCATATTTGGAATACTTCCCTAGATACAGGCATCTTCCCTGATCAATGGAAGCATGCTACACTTCTCCCTTTGCGAAAGAAACCAAATGGTGACCCAGGCGACCTCAGCAATCTTAGACCCATCTCTCTGCTCCCCGCCCCAGGAAAAATGCTGGAGAAGCTGGTCCAGCGTCAACTGTCCACATTTATTGAGCAGAATAGTGCTCTGCACGACACACAATCTGGTTTCCGGGCGGGTTTCAGTACGGAGACCGCTCTCCTTGAGGTGGCAGAGTCGGTAAGATGGTCACTGGGTTCAGGAGCATCAGCACTGCTGGTGCTCCTGGATCTGTCCGCCGCGTTCGACACTGTCGACCACACCTTGCTGACCCAGAGACTACAAGGTGTGGGCTTTGGTGGGAAAGTGCTGACCTGGTTGACATCCTATCTGAGCGGGCGTACTCAGCGAGTTGCCCTTCAACCGTTTGAATCTAAACCAAAACAGCTCTGGTGCGGTGTCCCCCAGGGCTCAGCTTTGAGCCCTTTGCTTTTTAACCTATACCTAGCTCCACTGTTTTCCCTGATTGCCAACTGGGGTGTGAAGGCGATTTCCTACGCTGACGACACCCAGTTGGTCTTTCCGTTTAAAGAGGGACGACAGAAGCCTTCAAGAACTTCAAGGGCTGTCTGCGCGATATAGCTTTATGGATGAACTCAAATAAATTAAAACTCAACGCTGGGAAGACAGAGGTTCTGTTCTTCGGGAAAGACCCAGTGCCAGACTCTGATTTATGGTGGCCGTCAGAAATGGGTCCACCACCATCCCCTGCCACACGTATCCGAAATTTAGGGGTGAGATGGGAGGCGGACCTCTCTTTCTCAGCCCAAATACAGCAGAGTTTCTGCAACCTGTTTCAGTAAATTAAAAATCTCCAGGATAGTCCTACACTTCCTACCGGAAGATTGTCGTATATCAGTAGTCCATGCCACAGTTACATCTAGGCTGGACTACGCAAATAGCCTATATCTTGGCCTTCCTAATTACGCCATTTGTCGCCTTCAGATGATACAGAATGCGGCTGCGAGGCTGGTTCGTCGCATACCTTTTCGACACCATGTCTCTCCGCATCTACAGAAGCTTCACTGGCTTCCAGTGGAGAGGAGAATTAAATTTAAGGCCATGACACTGGCCTACCGGGCCCTCAACGGAAAATGCCCTGGTTATCTGAAGGATAGACTGTGCCGCTATAAGCAAAATCGTACGCTGCGATCCAATTTTCATAATTTGCTGCGCACCCCACGCTTTGCGAAATCGCGCTTGGGCGGCAGAGCATTCACAGTCAGAACGGCTTCACTGTGGAATGCTCTACCGGGGTCCCTGCGACAGGCCAAGTCAGAAGCCTGTTTCAGAAAGGCCCTGAAAACGTGGCTCTTTATGGCAGATCAATAGGGCCCGTTGGACCCCGGTGCTCGCTCCGGTCGCAATGACCTGCTGCTTCAGCGCCGGGACACCCCTGTTTGGGGTAGCTGTCGCGCTTTATAAGCTTCAGTATTATTATTATTATGAGTGAAGGAGTGAAAGGGTGGCTGGATGAGAGAAAGGATGGCTGGATGAATGAAGGAGTGAAAGGGTGGATGGATGAGAGAAAGGATGGATGGATGAGTGAAGGAGTGAAAGGGTGGATGGATGAGAGAAAGGATGGATGGATGAGTGATAGGGTCAATGGATGGATTCATGAATGGATGAGTAGATGGATGGGTGGATGGAATTATGGATGGCTAAATGAAAATGGGATGGCGAGAGAAAGGGAGGATGGATGGATGACTGAAAGGGTGAATGGGTGGAAGGATGAGTGACTGGGTGGATGAATGAGTAAGTGAAAGGATGACTGGATGGGTGAAAGGGTAAATGGCTGGATGGATGAGTGAATGGATGGATGAGTGGAAGAGTGGATGGATGAGTGTAAGGTTGGATAAGGTGAAAGGATGGATGGATGAGTGAAAGGGTGGATGGAGGGATGGATGAGTGGAATGATGGATGGATGGAAGGATAGATGATGGATTGGTTTGCAAACGGTTGAATATTGATATGGATGGGCACACAGATGGAAGGACAGAATGAATGGTGAAAAACTGAATGATGGATGAAAGAATGATTACACCTTGTAACCCCCATTATCTTAAGTACATTTCCTATAGATTGATTTTCACATTTATATGAGTCATTGTCTCTATATAGTATGTGTGTGATGTAACGAACTCCGACACCCTGTCCTACTTACTTGGGATGAGTAGCACTATAAAAGAAATTAAATACACATGAGAGAGGGTCTATGTGAAAAGGAGGCTCACCATTGGAGGCAGGTAGCAAGGCCGGACTGGCCGGACCGGGCAGAGGGCGTTTCCCTGGGAGGCTGGAAAGGTGGGGGGGTCGGTTTTGTTACCACAAAAAGACCTGCACATTTGCTCAAAGCTGCGTGCATACTGAAAAACCATGAAGTGCACAATTGTCTCAACCTAATATAAACGTCTTTTCACTTGTACTTAAGTGGTTGTCTATTTACTTACTTATATACTATTGCGCGACCTCTTCTGATGTGTCTCTAAAACTTACCTTTTGTCCTGAATTTTGACCTCCTGTCCTGAATTTTTGTCTTGAATTTTGACCCTTTGTCCTGAATTTTTACACTCACCGTCCAGAATTTGCACCCATGCCAGTTGGTCACCCTAACGCCACTGCATATGTGTTGTTTTTATTCACGCCCTCTAGGTTTGGTTGTTTGATGCCGAAACACAAAGGGTATTTATTATTTTGTCTGTAAACTCGGGAGGCAGGGATAAAAAGCTCTGTTCCTGTCAGTTTGAAAGCACAGAACGGTAGTGCCGCAATACGACAGGCGGAGACTGTTCCCCCAGTGAGAGCTCTCTCTACGCACTGCAATCTGAGGATTACATTTTGTGCGATGAAAAGAACCCAATGCGGGCAATTAATTTGCTTTCAAACTGTTCTGAAAAGTGAGTCATCGAACGGAGGCATTTCCTTTCTGGCTTCATGGAGAAAAGAAAACAAACGCAATATTTGCTCCCCGTTTCTGCTCGGTAACACCCCCAGCCAATTGGAACAGTCACCCTTCGCTGGCGTGGGAGGCAGGGTGACAACAGGAAGTTATTAACGTAATTTCAAGTAGACGAGTTATAAGTGTGAATGTAGGGGATCTTATAAATTATTCGGATTTCTTTGTACTGGAGCATCTTACTCATGTTAACAGAAATCCCGTGCTCCACCTCATCTCCTTCGAAACATATTTGGTTTTTCCCCTGGTTCAAAATGTTTGCAACGGGTTGATTGTCAGCGAACATCCCGCCTAGACCTCTGGGTTATCTGATGCTTCCCGTCACACGTGTTGAGTGAGAAGCACCCCGCTCTAGCAGCAGTCTGCTTTTCACTTATTCCATCATCATGGTGTCCACCTGGCCCCACGCTTTGAGGAGACTTCACTTCCTTTCCCTCCCTCACCAAGTGAAGGTCTTCATGGCATATGGCTATTGCATAAAGTAGAAAGCAAACACAAGGAGATGATGGACAGAGTGCTGAAATTTTCAGACACTCCCTCCCAGTCACAGATCTGGGTTGAATCCATCATCATTCTTTAGCTCACTTCGCCACCCCATTTTGGACCTAGCCATATGCAGATCAGTCTTGACCCTGTGCCTCATGGGAACAGTCAAGCCCGAACTGCCAGGCCAGGTTCGATTCAACCCAAATCTGTGACTGAGGGTGAGTGTCTGAAAAGTTTCAGCGCTCCGTCCATCATCTCCTTGTATTTGCTTTATTGCATAAAGTATACATTCCCTGGCTGCCCAAAGTTTGGGGTTTCAGGGCTTCAGAAAAAGCACAATGTGAGAACCCAACTCTTGCTGATATGGCAATCTTACAGCATCTTACCAAGCCTCTGACCACTGTATTGACTCTCTCTCGAACAGGCGATCAACGCCCAAGACTTTTCACGTCCAGCTTCCCATTTCTGTAAGTTTGTCTGCTGCATTCCATGTTGTCCTGTTCACTTAGAGACCCAAAACTCTTTCTGACATTCTGATACTCTGTAGACTGGAAACAGGGCCATTGGGCACCTTAAATGTGAAACGCTCTCCAACAGCATCTTAGGAATAGTATTAAAGAATATCTAAGATTCACACACAGGCTAAGACTTGGCTTTACTGACAAAAATGTTCTTGAATTGACTGGACTTTTCTGAAAAGTTTTAAGGGTGCTTACACTCATGATCTAAGAAACCCACACCACAGACTGTAATGTCATCAAAAATAGGTTATCTCTACATTACAATCTAACCTAGAGAAATCAAGTCAATGAAGTTTCAAGAAATACATTAGCAGTAGCTATTAAATTAGATCAGCAAAGATGGCTACTTTAAAAGCAAATAATTTCTCCCCGGTTTATGCAGGAGCAAAGTAATTCTACTCCCAGAAAAACGAATCCTGGCCATGGTCATGTCCTACATAGACTATTGAGCAGCTTACACAGAGCCTTTCAAATGTGTCTCCCTAAACTCCAGAGAGTTCAAAGCTACACTGTGTGCTTGTTATTTGGTTTTAAATGACATGATTACATCACACCAGTCTGAAATCCTTCCATTGCCGTCCTGTAAAAGAAAGAGTGGTCTTTAAGACTCTCTGTCTAGTACATAAGGTGATCCAAGGCCAATCACTTAATTATTTCACATAAATGTCCGTCCCCTACCATCGGACCAGTAGTTTCAGGTCTGCTAATAGAGCTCACTTGACCACCTGCATGGCCAGATACTAGAGATATGGCAGCTGAACCTTTCATGAGTAGGGCTTCTCCTGGTGGAATTCTCTACCCCAATATCTGAGTCTTGAGGACAACTTTTTCCCGCTCAAAAATACTTAAAGAATCACCCATTCTCCAAGGCACTTATTTAATGGAATCCTTGTCATATCATTCCACTTCAGCTGAGTTTAAAAGTGTCTGGTGGTATGATGCCTTATTTCAGGTTTTCAGACCCATATACTTTTAAGGTGTTGTCTTTTGGGACATATTATATGGGGCATACCCCAGTGTTACCTGATGGACTACTTAGTTGTCTATCATCAGGTTTTGCAGAGCACTCTCCTTCTACACTGTTGGATGGAAATGTCCCTGCATGGCATAAAGGCATAATTACCTGCCCCAAGTGGCCAACTCCATATATATCTGTATCTTAACTTTCTATTTTTGCCCTGGTATCACGCTAATCTCTAAGCATGTCCGCAGATGCCAAACCTTGTCACATGCTATAAAAGGTGCTGCAAGTTGATAGGTGCACCTAGAGTGCCCACAGTCATGACAGTGAACTACTGTCAGTGTCACATTATATGCATTGAACAGTAGCGGTAGCATACTGCGGTTTGGAGAAATCTATATTGTGACCTGACCTTTTTATCTGGGTCACTCAAGTTGAGGTCTACTGTGTGAAGTTCACTCGTATGTGTGTACTCAGCCCTTGTGCTGACATTCTCTGTGCATGTCTATATGTTTAGTGAATGTAGCATATGTGTGGTGTGTGGATGAACTAGAGCAATGGAAGTCAGTGGGATCCATTTTGGATCCCTTTGGCATGGCTTAACGCAAAATGGGTGAAAGCCGTGGAAGTGCACTGCTCAAGTTTCCGTAACTGGAGATAGGAGGTTGAAGTGGGGAAAAAGAGAGAAGGCTATTTTTAGAAATCCTATGAGCCTTTTGGTAAACAAGTAGCTGCTGCTTAGTCTTCTTGAGCACTGTCATATGATAGATGAGATGGGTGGTACTGCAGACTCTGTTGTGACGGATGAGGCAGTCGCTAGGTGATGCCTTTCCATGATTACTTCTACAGTAGTGCTGGTAGCCTGGTTCAGAACCTTCACACCTCTTTCCTCTTTGTGCCCCTGTTTTGGGTGCTCCAGGATGGAAAAAGTCTCAGTGCAACCTGCTGTGAGCGGCATCACTCTATACCAGGGGTATCCAACCTTTTCTACCAAAAGAGCTACTGATGTTAAATGAAAATCATTCCAAGCTACTTATATTAGTGTTTTAATAGTGACCCCATCAGAAAAGATTACATTAATGGCCACCCCATGCAAGATTACTAGCAGTGATCACCTTGGTGCAGGGTTTCAAGCAGTAATGTAAAAAATGGCGTTGTCAAGTTGGAATTCCTCTATGAGGGTAATACAAAACAGCCATAGCAGCAATGCCCTTTGCACCAAAGTAATAATATTGATTACAAGTCTCGCCAATGCTGCATGATTTCTTACTCAAATATCAGTTTTAAATATATTTTGGAAATTCAACCATTTTTCTCCAACCTCCGCTTTTGAGTGCTAAAAATGCACACATTTTCGTCCCACATACATGCTTTTGAAGTTTGTTACCTAAATTAACTCAATCAAGCATGAGCTTCTAATTTTATAGGCTAGGCTGAACAGAGGAGAGCTACCTACAGGTAGATAAAGAGCTACAGTAGCTCACGAGCTACTCGTTGGAGAAGTCTGCTTTATACAAAGTCTGTATCTGGAAAACAGCCTGAAGAGGGCACATGAAATGAGAACCACCCCAAACTGTTTGTACAATTTGAGACAGCAGAGCATATTCCATGACTAAAAGTTGTGTATAAAAATGAGACCAACACCACCTAACTTTGTTCCAGTTCCATGTCCTTTAAGACCAAGTAAGGGAGTGCTACACAGAAAGCTCAGAGGACTGCTGTACAACCAGGACTGGTGTATGCCTAACAGTCAGCCTCCCATCTGAAGTCTGGACTTTATGCATGAGAAGCTGTGTACCTGCCCTGAAGCAGCTACAAGTCTGCTTGCCTGCTGAGAGAGGCAATGAGTTGGCAATGGGGAGAGGAGTTGGCCTAACGGCTAGGGCGGTCGACCTCGAATCTGGGGAACTGTGTTCGAGTCTCGGCAACGACGCTGAACATCCTGTGATTCTGGGCAAATCACTTAATATCCCCCGTGCCTAACAAAAATGAATGTGTCCTCATGTAATGCAATTGGTGCTATGTAAAGCGCTCTGATACCCGATTCGGGTCAAGTTCGCACTATATAAAACTGTAAAAAAAAAAAAAAAATTAGTCTACCTGGCCCTGCAAGGGGAGAGACTATTCAGGAAGAGCAAGGCCCAGTGCGCTCCGTGGGGTTGTGGACCATCCAGGCCAAAGCAAACTGTTGGAGAGTGATCTAGGAAGGACTCTAGTGCCAATGTGCCTCCTTAGTTTCTCACAAGATTCATATCAGAAGCCTAGCCCACTGTCAGCATCACTGCCCACTATTCCTAACTGAGGAAGAAGAGAGCCAGAAAATGCACCACTTTATTCCAGTCACTCACAGTACACAACTTAAATAAAAATAAAACTATAGATTCATAGTTGATACATTTTCTAGAAAATTCCTCTAGAACACAGTTCAGAATTTGGTTTTCTATTGATGTGCTGGAGCCATTCTCCACACCAGTGCTCAAGTGCTGAGGACAGCGGCAGCACATCCTGGCACCCGAGCCAGGAAATCCCTCATTTATTTTAGCCACAGGAGCTGCGGGAGAACTTCCCCAGTACACCAGGCTAATTTTTTTCTTCTCTGAAATGAGGATTGGTGCGCGTGGCGTGCTAACGTAATTTTGGAGAAAGTGAAAATGAAATTATCCGACTGGCTCATTTCACCTTCACTGCTTCGGTGCTCCGGGGCATATCTCAGCCCCCAAGCAGCGAAGCAGATGGGAGAGGTATCGTTGGAAAGGGGGAAATCTTCTCTTTCTAGTGGTACCTTTTCCTAGTGGATCACTGGTTGGGGATCGCTGCAGGAGGGCGATCCCTAAGCAGGGATCAACTTCACTAGACACCAGGGACTATTTTTTTGAGGGGGGAGCTGCTCCCTCGCACTGGGCTAGTACTCCCCCCTATCCAAGGCCCAACGGTATTTCTGCCCCCTGGATACCTGGGATTTTTATTAAAGGCAAAATAGCTTTCTTTCTGCCTCCCGATAGGAGGCATTTTTCTCCAATCTGCCCCCAGTGTGGGGCAGAAAGCCCACTAGACCACCAGGGATTATATTCGGAAGGGGGAGCCCCTAGCAATAGGCTAGCACTCCCTCCTCCTCAGGCCATAAAGTCTTTCCACTCAACCCCAGGGGCAAATTTGAGGTTTGTACCTCCAATCTGCCCCTCGGGGGGAGGCAGAAAGCCCACTAGAAACCAGGGATTTATTTTACGGCAAAATGGGTGGGGGTGGCCCTTCCAGGCATTGGGTGGGGGGCAGATAGGAGGTGTTTTCCTCCAATCTGCCCCTGGCGGGGGGCAGGAAGCCCACTAGACCACCAGGGATTATATTTGGAGGGGGAGCAACCCCTCTGGCAGTGGACAAGGGCTCCCCTCCTCAGGCCCAAAAGTATTTCTGCCCCTTCCACCAGGGCAGCAGGAAGTCCACTAGACACCAGGGATTTCTTTTATGGATAAATCGGTGGGGCGGCCCTCCCAGACATTGGGCCTAGCCCTCACCCACCCTATAACACCCAGCAGTATTTTTGCCCCCCTGGGAGATGTATTCATCCAATCTGTCCCGGTGGAGGTCAAAAGCCCACTACACCACCAGGCAGTGTATTTGGAGAAGGGAGCGACCCCCCTGGAAATGGGCTAATGCTCCCCTCTGCCCCTAGGCCCAAAGGTCTTTTTGCCCCCTGGGGGGGAAGAAGGCCAACCAGACACCAGGGTTTTTTGTTTTTGCAAAGAAATGGGTGGGGTGGCCCACTTAGGCATTTGGCCTAACCCCACCTCACAAATAACCTGCACCAGTCTTTCTGCCCCCTCCCAAGTAGCAGATAACAGGTCTTTAACTTCAATTTGTCCCGGTAGGAGGGACTGAAAGCCCACTAGATAGCAGAGAGTTGGCGTGCCCACGCATCCACACATTGGGCCTAGCTTCCACCTACAATATGACCCAAACAGTCTTTCTGTCCCCTTGGGGGTTAAAGCATCCCCATCTTTTTGACAAGAATGGAAATTTCGTTTTTGGATGCTGTGGGATTTTTTGTACATATGGGTAGCAGAGTTGGGCTAAGTCCCAATATCGTCCTATTTCTATGTTGAATGGCTGCACTTTTTGGGCTCAGGTCAGATGCCACCTGGGGAAACCTACCAAATCCAGGCATTTCTGAAAACAAAACACAAGGGGCAGTTCAAGATGGTGTGCCTTGTGTGGATCCCATGACATGTTCTTACACACAATGACCTGACAATTGACTAAAATTGTACCTTTTTCTTGCATCTCTGTGATACAAACTTCCGGAATCTTCAGGGATCCACAAAATTCCTACCACCCTGCCTTCCCCCGCTTTTCACCATTACAAATGTTACCCCACCTGTGTGGCCGGTCCTAGCGTCCATGATACAAAAGGCCCCAAAACGCAATGTGGAGAAATTGCCAATAGAGGTAGCTCCAGTGTTTGGACCCAGGCTCGGCAGCCACACAGGGAATGCTACCACACCCTGATATTTCTGCAAACCAGACATCTGGGGGAGTCCAGGGTGGTGTGCCTTGAGTGGATCCCACAACATTTTCTCACCCGCAATGCCCTGCAAACCTCAAACGTTGCCTAAAATCGCACATTTTCCTTACATTTCTGTGACGTAAACTTTCGGAATCAGCAGGAATCCACAAAATTCCTACCACCCAGCACTTCCCCACTTGTCCTGATAAACATGCAACCCCACTTCTTCTGATTTGGCCTAGTGCCCCTGACAGGCACAAATCAAACCACCAAGACTCCCATTGACCTTGGTTTGATGCTGGACAAAATATATAGAAGAATCTATGGTGATTCCAGTATTTCATGGCCTGTGCTCAAAAGTCCTACCTTCTTTTTAGAGATAACACACATGCCTAGCTCTACCCCTTCCTACCTCACGTCACTGGCTGTCCGAGCCCTAACAACTTTTCAAAGCCAAGAGTGATTTCTGACTGAGTTTGCTCCTGCTCTGCTGATTTTTGCAGGTGAGCCTGAGAAAGCATTCCTCTGCCAAAGACCTTTTGTGTAGTCTGCTATTTACTTCCCAAACTTAGTTGGATTTTGAGAAGTTGTCATGAGTTGCAAGGGACTGTTTTCGATCAGATCCGTTTTGGCGGCTCTGTCATTTGATGTTACTTCTACCCCTGAGTTTTTCTTGACTTCAACCTAAGCTACAATGAATTAGATAAATGTAGCATGATTCAGGCTGTAAATTAACAGAGTTCTGTTGTGCGGTTGTTGAACATTGAGAATTGATCAGTGCCAATAGGTTCTATCGGTCGAACTGTTGGATTATTTGCATAGAAAGTGATTATGTGATATAACCTGTTACCCACAAAACCAATGAAAGAATAGGAATCAAACTATTGAGAACACAGTGGATTGCCTGGTCATCTCTGTTGGGCACATATTCACCAGAAGGAGTGATCTTTGTTTTTGCTTATTCCTTTTCGTTGAAGGTGCACAGTTCAAGAAGGAAGTAGTGGTGGATGGGCAAAGTCACCTCTTGTTGATCCGAGAAGAAGGGGAAGCTCCTGATGCAAAGGTAAAATACTGATACCAAGGCAGCATTGAGGGCCTCTACTCAGCTACCTGTATTGTGCAAAACCACAAGAACATGGCATGTTTTTCTAAAATAAATGTATCCTTGATGCTTTCAAATTGGTATCTATTGTTCGCCACACGAAGCAATCTCTGACTAAGCTGGCACCTAACTCCTTCCTGAACTGCCAGTGATGGTGCTGGTTATATAGTGAGGTAGGTTGTAAAAAGTAGGTCCACATGTGCCACAGCTGAGTGAGATTTTTAGGTAACCACTGGGGAGATATTAACATATAGTGTAAATTGTTTATTTAGCCAGTGGTTTTTCTGAGAATCTGGCATGGATACATCACTGCTTCTCCTTCATCAGACAGCTGTGTAGTGAGACAATTGTAACCTGGTCATCATTTAACTTGTTTCACCACAAATGATTAGTATATCATTCACCATGTATGACTACTGTATCACAGCTTGCTTAGCATTTTAGGAACATATAACGTGCCCAGAATACACATTTTATCAAATTAAATAGGCACGTATTAACATTTAAGAATGGAGGTGTACAGTAAAGAACATGTTACTTACCTTTGGTAACGCCTTTTCTGGTAGAGACTCTATCTAACCGCAGATTCCTCACCGTAAAATATTCCCCAGGCAACAGACTGGATCCAGAAAATCTTGAGCAATACCTCTGCGGAGCCAAACACTCCGTGTCTCTGTTGTCTGCATTGGAAGTGGCGTTGTGGTACCTGTACAGGCGCCACCTCGGTGAGCTGACATTCGTTTTTATCGTGACTAATCCCACGCAAAAAAGGCTGAGCCATGTAAAAAAAACGATGTAACTGTTTTGACCCGTATGCAGTTTCTAAGGGATCTTTTTAGGAAAAAGAGCCCAGTTCACAGAATAGAGAGGATGGGAAGGTCAGTGAGGAATCTGCGGTTAGATAGAGTCTACCAGAAAAGGTGTTACCGAAGTTAAGTAACTTGTTCTTCTGATAGAGACTTCTAACTGCTGATTCCTCACTTTAAAATAGATACCCAAACCATACCCTCCAGGAGCTGGGCCTGCAAACTGGCTTAGACCAAAAGGTGCTGGAGGACCGAATGGGCAAAACGCCCATTACTATAGACGTGACTGCACAAGCAGTAGTGCTTCATAAATGTGTGGAGGGAAGTCCAAGCGGCAGCTTGGCAGCTGCTATGGACAGGTACCTCGCGTGCTAACGAGGTAGTGGCAGTCTTGGCCCTGGTGGAGTCAGCCCGCAGGCTTTCGGGGGGGGTTGTTTCTTTGCCAGTGTGTAGCAGATTTTTATGCAGAGTATTATCCATCTGGAGATGGCTCGTTTTTGCACAGCCTTGCCCTTCTTTGCTCCAGCGAACCCAACGAAGAGCTGTTCATCCGGTGATCTATGGTGTGATCAATATAGAATGACAGAGTCCTTTTTGATCCAAACAATGGAGTTTCTCCTCCTCTTTGGACAGATAAGGCAGAGCGTAGAAGGCATACAGAGTAATGCTCTGGCCAATGTGAAAAGAGGTGACCACCTTTGGAAGAAAACAGGCACACCTCTGAAGAACCAGTCAGGAAAGAAGCTGGTGTTTGAAAGCTGGACTAACACAGCCTGAAGTTCATTTACCCTTCTGGGCGATGTAATGGTCACCCGGAACCCTGTTTCACAGCTAAGAGCCACAGAGGGCAGCTATGCAGGGGCTCAAAGGGAGAACACATACAAAAGATAAGGACAAAATTGAGGTCCCATTGGGGCATCATAAAAGGAGTAAGAGGGAACAAATGTTGCAAACCTTACAAAAATGAAGTGATAATGGGTGACTTAAATAGGGAGGGTTGGTCTGGCAGCTGCAACAAAGCCAAGATGGCTGACAAGTAACCTTTAACGCCGCCCAGAGCAGGGTCTTGCCAGGCAAAAGAAAGAACAAACAAAACCTCAGCAAGAGGTGCAGAAAGGGGGTCTACATGGAGTGAGGAACACCAATCCACAAACGTATTCCAGAGGCAGGCATAGACAGTTTTAGTGGAAGAATGCGTGGCTGCCAGGATGGCATCACAAACTTCTGGAAGGATATTGAAAACCCTCAACTGTCGCTGCTCAATCTCCATGCATGAAGGTAGGGCCTGTGCATGTTTGGGAGCCGGACCCTGCCCTGTTGTTTCAACAGGATATCCTCCCGAAGGAGCAACTTGACCGGAGGATAGATGCTCATGCTCAGAAGTTCGGGATATCATACTCTCCATGCCCAAGCCAGAGCCACTAGGATGACTTGGGCCTGGTCACTCCTGATGTTCTTGAGAACCCAGGGCAATAGTGGTATCAGCTGAAAGGCGTACTGGTGTCCTGAGTCCCACTCAAGGCAGAACGCATCTCTGAGTGAGCGCCGCTATCTAAACCCCAGCGTGCAGAAATGCTTACATTGCCCATTCCCGGCGGTGGCAAATAGATTTAACCAAGGATCTCCCCAGTCTCAAAAGAGACCTTGTACCTCCTCCAGATGTAGACGCCATTCGTGATCCGCAACGCATTAATAGCTGAGTTCGTATGCCCTGGCATTTCGAGATCCTCCCTGGTGTTGTACGACCAGGAAAATATCCTGAAGTTCCAGCTACGTATGGAGACCCAGAGCCTCCTTGCACAGGATCCACGACCCCACCCCGCCCTGTTTGTTGCAGTATCACATGGCGGTTGTGTTGTCCAAGAACAACTGAACCAGCCTTCCTGTGATAGATGAAAGGAAGACTTTCAATGCCAAGAGAATCGCCCTCAGCTCCAGAAGATTGATGTGGAGCTGGAACTCTGCCAGAGACCAAACAAAACTTATGATCTCCACCTCTCCCAGATGGCTGCCCCAACCCAGGAGTGACGCATTTGTCACTACTGTGAACTCTGGGTGGGGAAGTAAGAGGGATATTCCACTGACCCAATCGTGGTTCATCAGCTACCACTGCAGATCTTTTGCAGTTCCCTTCAATATCTGGACCATGTCGGAGAGATTCCCCTGATGATGCACCCACTGGGATTTCAGGTCCCACTGCAGAGTCTGCATATGCCACTGGGCATGCTTCACCAGCAGGATATAGGAGGCCATGAAACCCAGTGGTGTCAGTCTCACAAAAATTCAGGATAGAGAAGTGGGCACACAGCTTGAATATCCCGGACTCGCCATTCCGTAGGATAGGCGTGGAACAGCACTGTTTCCAGAATGGCTCTGATGAAAGGGAGTGTCTGAAGGGTAGTCAGGTGCAACATTTGCATATTGGTAGTTGTTATAAACGGGTCTCTAGTGGGCAGAGGTATGTACTCTGTCCACGTGGGGCCCCACAATCCAAGTCAGGGTAAGTGTAGTACACACTAAGTTTACCTGTGTTCACCCTCTGGTAGCTTGGCTCAGAGCAGTCAAGCTACACTAAAGAGGCAATGTGTAAAGTATTTGTGCACAAACAACACACACACACACAGTGAAAACACCACAAAAGTACTCCAGAAAAATAGCCAATATTAATCTGAGTAAAACAAGACCAAAACAACAAAAATCCAAAATTATAAAGTCAGGATGTGGATTTTTCAGTTAAATGCAGTTAGAGAGCTTAGAAACACAATAGCTCCGGTCGGGGCTATCTCGACGTGCATTATGGAGTCGAATCCACAAATTCAGGCCAACCACGAGGGACCCCCAGTACAGTACCTTGGAAACGTTGAGAAATAGATGTTGCAGGGCGCCAGGAAGGTGAGTTGTCGCGTAGGCAGGTGCGGCCTTTATTCCAAACTGCGATGTAGGTTGTTGATGCTTTGGCGCTCGGGGACGATGCTTTGCACAACGGAGGTGTCACTGAAGCAAGTGAGGCATCGGTTCCTGGAGGTGGTGTAGAGTCATTGAGCCGCTGATGCCTGGGGATGATATGAGGAGCGGGGTGGTGTTATGGTGAGGTGTCGGTTCTGCTGGCGGTGCGTTGTCGATGAAGCGTCGAGGGTCAAGCTGCAAGGCGTCGAGGTCGCAGCATCGATGTCACACCACGAGGTCACTGGTGCAGCAGCGGGTCGGAGCCTGGCGCTACAGACTTCGTTGACTCAGTACTTGGGACTTCCTCTGTGGTGATTTCTTCAGAGGCGCTGAGGTGGCATCGAGGCTTGCATTATAAGTCGTGCTCGTTGCATTCAGTGGGGACCACTGCTCCGGTGCTGCCAGTGGCACGGTGTCGGAGTGTGACACCGGTTCTGGAGAGGCGCTTGAAGTCATTGCTTTCTTTTAGCACAGCAACTCACTTCCAATGGCCCAGGAACTGAATTAGGCACCCTTGGCAGAGAAGGGCTCTCAGCAGAGGAGCCCAGGTGCTGCAGGTGAAGTCTATGATGGCCCTGAGACTTCCAACAGGAGGCAAGCTCAACTCAGGCCCTTGGAGAACCTTTAGAAAGCAGGATGCAGAGAGCAAAGTCCAGTCCTCTCACTCCCACGACAGAGGTAGCAGGCAGCAAGCTAACACAGCAAAGCAAGCTTCAAACTGGCAGTCCCTCCTGGCAACACAACAGCACTTCTTCTTGGCAGAATGTCCTCAGTCTAGAAGTGTTCTGAGTATATGGTGTCAGAGGTCCAGTGCTTATACACATTTTAGCCTTTCAAGTAGGGAGACTTCAAAGAAAGGTCTTTGCAGTGCACAAGACCCTGTCCTTTCTTCGCTCTGGCTCCAGGCACACTACAGGAGGTATGCAGCTCTTTGTGTGTGGGCAGGAACAGCCCTATTCAGGTTCAAGTGTCACCTCCCAGCACTCTAGCTAAGGAAGACCCATCAGCCTGGTGATGTGCCATCAGCATATGCAGGGCACACGTCAATTCCCTTTGTGTGTGACTGTCTATAGTGAATTCACAAAGCCCAGCTGTCATCCAACCCAAATGTGTATTCTAGGGAAAGTCAGCGGCACAGAATGGTTAAAGTAGGAAAATGCCAACTTTCTAAAAGTAGCATTTTGAGACCTGCAATTTAAAAACCAACTTCACTAAAAGATGTGTTTTTAAATTGTGAGTCCAGAGACACCAAACTCCAATTTTCTATCGGATCCCAATTGAAAGATACACTTGCAAAGTGTTACAAAGCAGCTCCAATGCTAACCTATGAGAGAGTGAGGCCTTGCTGTGGTGAAAAACGAATTTTGCAGTTTTTCACTGCAAGGACAAGTAAAACTTAAAACCACATGTCCTACCATTTAAATACACTGTACCCGTGCCTATGGGGCTACCTAGGACTTACCTTAGTGGTGCCATACATCTAATAAAAGGGAAGGTTTTGGCCTGGCATGTAGGGGTACTTGCCAGGTCGGCATGGCAGTTAAAAACTGTGCACACATGCTCTGCAGTGGCAGGCCTGAGACATGTTTAGAGGGCTACTAAAGTGGTTGGCACAATCTGTGCTGCAGGCCCACTCATAGCATTTGATTTACAGGCCCTGGGCACACACAGTGCACTGTAGTAGGAACTTATTAATAAATCAGATATGCTAATCATGGAGGAACCAAATGCCATTACATTTTAGACACAGATAATATGCACTTTAGCACTGGTCAGCAGTGATAAAGTGCCCAGAGTCCTAAAACCAGCGAAAACGAAGTTCAGCACACAGTCAAAAACAGGAGGCCAGAAGCAAAATGACTGGGGAACCCAAGCCAAAAGATGCCAGGTCTAACAATAGTGAACCCCATCAAAGGCAGAAGGCCCGCCATAGTCTGGATGTGGGCTATGACTGCCTGGGATGAGCCTACATCAACAGCCAGTCATCGTTATAGGGGAAGACTCGCACCCCTAACCTCAGCAGATGGGCTGCAACCACCATCACTTTTGTGAACACCCGAGGGGTGCTGGTGAGGCCATAGGGGAGCACAGTGAACTGAAAATGCTTGTGGCCCACGGTGAAGCACAGGTAACGCCTGTGGGCAGGCCGGAAAGCAATGTAGAAATACGAATCCTGCAGGTCCAGCGCCACCATCCAGTCTCCAGGATCCAGGGCACTCAGGACCTGAGCTAAAAAGGGCACCTTGAATTTCTCTTTTTTCAGTTAGTAGTTGATAAGGCGCAGGTCTAGTATAGGCTAGAAGTCTCTGTCATTCTTCAGCACAAGGAAGTAGCAGGAATAACACCCATGTCCCACCTTAGGTGGGGGCACTCTCTATATGGTTACTTTGGCCTAAAGAGATTGCACTTCCTGACAAACCAAGAAGAGATGGTCCCCCGTCAGCCATTCTTGGGGTGGTGGGAGGGTTGAAGGTGTTTCCGAAAATGGCAGGGCATAAGCCTTCGCCGCGATCTGAAGAACCCACTTGTCAGATGGTATTGTCAACCATCGAGGCAGGTTGTGCCAGGTTCTGCCGCCAACATGAGGAGGGCACGCTAAAGGGGTTTTGAGGCCGCGGCAGCTGGAGGGGCGTGAGACTGAACAGCACCCCAGGGCTGTCTCCCCCATTCTTTCAGGCTCCACAGGCCCGTCCTCAAAAGGGCTGGGCAGGTTGCTGGACCGGGTATGGCTGTACTGCGGGCAAAATTTCCTGTGCCACAGCTGTGGTAGAGGCATAAGGACTGCTGTTGACGAGAGGTCAAGATGGAAATGCCAAGGGACCTGGCTGTGACCCTGCTCTAGCAAAAGCTCAAGTGCTACATCGGCCTTTTTGCCAAATAGATGCAGGAGCCATTGAAAGGCATGTCTATCCATAAAGACGGGACATCCCCTGAGAACCCAGTGTACCTTAAACAGGAGTGGTGACGCAGCACTACCGTAAAAGCCATGGCTCTACCCAGGGAGTCTGCAGTGTCCACCGGATGGCGGCCTTCACTGCATCCCTGCCATCCACCAGAGATTGTTTGAGGATCGTGTGGCCATGCTCAGGCAGCATCGGAAGCAGCTGTTCAACTAATCCCACAATGTGTGGGAGTTTCGGCCCAAGAGACATGCAGTGTTGCCCGACTGCAGGGCAAGGCTGGTGGAAGGAAAAAGGTGCTTATCAAAGATGTCCAGCCTTTTGGGTTTACTATCTTGCGGTGTGGTAGGAAATGCACTTCGGTTGGCCTTCACTGTTGAGGCCTGCACCACCGGGCTCAGTTGTTAGCGCTACCTACTGTGTGATCAATGGTGCAATCAATGCATTGAGAAGGGTAGGAATTTTCACAATTATTAAAAGAACAGCAGCTAATTCACTACATAAAGGATACGTATATCTATAATAATATATGTGCATTAGAGTTTCTCATTGGTCAAAATCCGCCATTTATTCAAATTACATCGCATACTCGTACATTTTGGACCATTAATGCACATGTTTTTAACGTTTTTAAGGTTTCCAAATCTTTACAATGCGTTCCACTCCGCTTTAAAATCACATTATTAATTACGTAACTAAATAAGAAAAACTGCTGTTTTAAAAGAGATGACACTACTTAATAAAACCAGAGTTACACTGCCATTAAAAACTATATTAAGTGCATTATTCCAATATTAAAATATACAGTCGAGGGTATCTTGCAATACACAAAGTGATTGCATGCATTTCAGTATGTTCTGTTCCCGTGATGCATCTGACTTTTATGAAAGACTCTTTCAGTCTTGTGGTCTATCATGATAACAAAACTCCCAGTCACCATAGGGCATAACACACATTTTGCGCATATACATGCGTGCACACACAAAACACATACAATAATAATCATGATGTACAGTTCATTAAAGAAAAATACTTAAATCATAGTTTAATTAGGCTAACAAAATCATTTATTTGTAAACTGCAGTGACTTTTAAAGTAAGCTCTTAAAAAGTGTTGGAAACCAAAAACGCTTCAAATCGAACAGCTTGATGAAGAGAGCTTTTCGGCCACGAAGGCTTGTAAACGTGATTTTTGAAAGTTAAGGTGTTTTTGCTTCCAGGTGACTCCTAATTACAGGATGCTACGCTAAAATGGTACACACATCCTGAGCTGTCTAGGTACTGTTAAACAAACAGCAGTGGTTTCATAATTCAGACGAATGGCAGTACACTCATGAAACAGTTTACGCCAATACGAAGTGTAGAGAACATTTCACAGTAACTTTCAGCCTATCTGACTAAAAAGACCAGATGGGTAAGTGCATGAGTAAATAAAAACACCCCTCAAACTATGTTATGTCCCCGCAGGTACGTCAGAAAGAGTTCGAAATTATTAGACTGATTACAAAAATGCTTTCAAGCCGGACTGGGGTTACTGTCACTCTGGCATTTCCCTGGTAGGCTGCAGGCTAGAGGACTGCTCGGCATATTGCAGCTTGGTACTGGTTTGAACCTTTTTGGCGGGGTTGTTTTTGATTTCCTGTCGCTCCTGAATGTTTTCCGTTTGGGATAATGGTTTGAGCCATCACTACCGTCGGACTTTGCATTCAGGATGTGTATATTTAAAAGGACAGGTGGGCGAGAATGCAGTTTTGAAGAGGAAGAGGCCTGTGTCCTTAGCGCTCAGTGTCTAGTCCGGAGCCGTGCACACACAGACGCGTCATGAATTATTAAGCGTCCCTCCTCGCACACAGACAGGAGATTGCCGCGCTGTAACTCGAGCCGGCCTGCGCTGCTTTGTGTGTGTGTGCGCGCTTTTAATTCTCTTCCTAGGACCTGTTTGGACATTCACTTCCTCCTTTCTTGTCATTGCCGTGCAGTTTGCGAGCTGGGTGGATGCGGTGATCTTCGTGTTCAGTCTAGAAAACGAGGCGAGTTTCCAGGACATATTCCAGTACTACTCCCTGCTAGCCAACTATCGCGCCGTGTCCGACATCGTCATCGCCCTGGTTGGGACCCAAGGTAAGGGCACGTTTACACTGATTTTAATGAAAGATATCCCTTTCCATATGGGAGGACGTGTGGCCTTACAGCCAGACTGCTTACTCTGGGACTGGAGAACTATGTCCGAGTCTCGGCGTCGGCTCAGCATCTTGTGATTCTGGGCAATTCATTTAATTTCCCTGTGCTTAAAAGTAGGTGAGCAATCTCGTTCTCATGTTAAGCGCTCTAATACCATTTGGCGAATTTCACGCTCCATAAAACTGCAAACAAAACAATTAAAATACATTGACTGTGGTAAGTTAACTGATGCAAAGTCAATCAGGGGCACTCATCTACTTCTGTGCCCTGGAGCCTGTTGACATCTGAGGCTGGTTTTATCCATGTCACCCCTGCTGAAAGGTGCATCCAGCGCAGATTTCATACAGACCTATTCCATAGAGTATACATAGAGTGAACTTAATGCCTAACCCTTTCAACCGCTGTTTATTTTCAACCAGCCTTTTTCTGCCATTGGTTTGAGACTTTTTAGGTCTCGCCTACGCAGCGCGCATGCGCTGCATAGGAGGGCCGTTAGCCGTCACTCTGCTCTTTTTGAAGCACACACTCGTGCTTGTGGCGGCATCCACCTTGCGGGAGCGAGCAGCGGCGCGCATGCTAATTGGCTGTTGCTCGCTCCCGCAAGGCGCCACAAGCACGAGTGTGCTTCAAAACAGTCATTAAGCAGAGCGCGGGCAGCGCGAGGCGCGCGCGCTTGTTATTTCGTGTTGTTGTTCTTGTTATTCTGTTATATCCGCTTTGCCACTCTAGGTACTGAAACATGCATAGTACTTGTGTTTCCTGCTGGCTCAGCTGTCACTCCTTTTAGCGTGATCAGTGTATAAGTCCCTCTTTTGCTCCTTTTATTACTTGGGTAGTACTGGTGTTTCTCTTTGTTCTGTGTCTGTCATTCCTGATATTGAGGCAGTACTTGTGTTTCATCGAGGATCACCCCATTGCCCATGTTGCTCCTGGGGCAGGTTTTATTTTTCTCCTGTTTGGTCATCTTTGTCGCTAGTGTTAGTACGGGGCCGTACTTGTGTCTTGTCTGTCTCACTCCTGATGCTGGATCAGTGCTTGTGTTTCTCAGCGCTGTCATTGCTGTTGACACTGTAGCAACGTTTCTGTCTGGCTTGTTTTACTCAAAGAATATCAGATAGGACAGTATGTCTATTTGATTGGACTCTTAAGTTCCCCTCCCTCCTTCATCTGTTCGGGTAGTTTTGTTCCTCTAGCGCTCTGAAGCAATCAATGGTTAATGGTTTTTAAAAGTAATCAGGCTCCACCTCAAAGTGCAGAGGGTGCAGTGAGGCGAGAGCGCAGACAACGCATTGCCATGCTACAGACTTCAGCCTTTGTGCAGACACTGATCTCACACTAGCGTCTAGATGTCTGCATTGAGAGAAGCCTTGGTGAAGGCTTTGTTTATTCATCTATTTAACGCTCCTACTGCCCTCTGCTTTATCGTACCTTCATTGACGCATTTTTTACAGTCATTTACAAGACTAATCAGTGTAAATGTAACATTTTTGCCACCTGGCTACTGCAATCGATTGGTGCAAATTCCCAGCTCTCCAGGTGGCCTCAGAATAATTAGGGCAGTACAGTCGGTTACAAAATATGCCTGGACTTAAAAAAATAAAATTATGAGAAATAAGTATTCATCCTAGCTTCACCCTCACCTCTGCTTGTCCTAAATAGCACCAAAGACAGGTTAGCGTGAAAGGCGCCTGCCAGCTTCCTGTGGTGGGATCATGTCTCGGGCTCAGAGACATCGCTCTGTGAACCCTGCAGCCTGAACTCAGATCATCGACTCCTGGAGCCTCGGCCCGGTGCAGTGACCCTGCGTGCACCATTCTGTGCATCGGTGCTGGGGGTCCTGGCTTCGAGGGCGCTTTAATATTCATTCCTCAAACGGACTTTATTCTTGGACAGACAGTGATCTCACACTAGTGTGTGCACTGAGAGTAAAGCACTATGGAGCAGCAGGACCTCTACCCTGGGAGTTGGTGAGGACTCGACTCTCACACTAGTGCCTAGATATATCTGGGAACATATGATTAGCACTACATTAATTACAATGCTTCTTTGCATAAGGCATGTGTTTTAAACCGTATTTACCATGTACTCCTGTGTTACACCAAGAAGTGCAGGTTCCCTCGCCTGTGAGAGCCCAAGCCTCGGTCTCACCTTGGCGCTCGTAAGCAAGAGAGTTAAGATTCCTGTGTCAGCTCACCAGAGACACGTCTGCCATGAATCTCTTCTGCAAGGTCTTTCCACCGTTTCACGAGGGCACAAGGGGCGCCTGCTCCAGCGCCTGTCATCAGTAGTTTCACTCTCTCTCTCACGCGCCTCCTTCAACTGTCTATGTTATGAAATGTGTAAAAGCCATGTAGTTTATTAGCATCATCTGAACTATAACATTGTGAGCGAAGCTACATTGGTTAGTTTCGCGAGTACTAACTTCTTCACTTGTTTATTAGCATGACCCAGACTTCGAGTAGGCTGAGAGAGGGATATTTATTTCACATCCGCATTGGGAGTAGGCGCTATAGAGCAACTCGGACTCTGTCCTCCTGAAAGTTGACAAGGGCTGCAATCTAGTAGTACTGCCCAGATCTCTGCATTGGGAGTAGGCGCTATAGAGTAGCTAGGCCTCCTAAGCCTCAATTCCCCTGGGAACGAATGCCATCGATCTCACACTAGTGCCTGTAAGTAAAAAAAAAAAAAATGTAAGTCCGTATTTATATAGCGCAGCTACTCACCCTTACGGGTCTCAAGGTGCTGGGGGCCGGAGTGGAAATTAAGTGAGCTATTGCCCAGAGTCACATGGTGCTGAGCTGAGCTGCCGCCAGAGCCGGGGATCAAACCGTGAACCCTGTGCTCCGAAGTCAGCTGCCCTGGCCGCTGCACCACACCTCTCCACTGGATATCTGCTTTGGGAATAGGCTCTATAAAGCAGCTCTGCCTCTGTCCTCCTAGCGGTAGATGAGGGCTCCACTCATCTCACACTAGTGCCTAGATATCTGCTTTGGGAATAGGCGCTATGAAGTGGCTTGGCTTCTATCCTTCTAACGGTAGGTGAGGGCTCCACTCATCTCACACTAGTGCCTAGATATCTGCTTTGGGAATAGGTGCTATAAAGCAGCTTATCTATTATCCTCCTAGCGATAGATGAGGGCTCCTCTCATCTCACACTAGTGCCTAGATATCTGCTTTGGGAGTAGGTGCTATAAAGCAGCTTATCCATTATCCTCCTAGCGATAGATGAGGGCTCCTCTCATCTCACACTAATGCCTAGATATCTGCTTTGGGAATAGGCGCTATAAAGCAGCTCTGCCTCTGTCCTCCTGGCGGTAGATGTGGGCTCCACCCATCTTACACCAGTGCCTAGATATCTGCAGTAGAGTAGAAGGCCCGGCTCTAGTTGGTGGGCCAGGACCCCTCGGGCCCACCAAACGACAACATAAACAAGCTTGTCCACTTGCCTCATTTTTATTCAGTTTCACATTTGCCTGCAGTTTGTGTTTTTTGCCTCCTCAGCGCGTTTGCAGGACACAAAGCAATGAATCTGGGTGCTTCCTGTCGGTGTGATGGGGCAGTCACAGTGTAGTGAAGCCGAGTCTATTATCCCAAGGCCCGGGGTTTCGAGGTGCTCTGCCAGCAGGGCGCTAGCTGCATGCTAAAGAAAAACAAGCATTGGCATAGACAATAGGTCTCGCCTTTGGGACCTTATAAGTGTTTAGTTATCCAGCACAATATCCTTGGTGCAACAACATCAACTGTTGCATGGCTAAACACTTATAAGGTCCCAAAGGCGAGACCTATTGGCTATGCCAATGCTTGTTCATTTGGGTCTTTGCTCTGCCTAATGGAAGGCCCTCATCTCTCACCTAAAGTTATTGGCAGTGTCAGTGTGTCTTTCACCTCCACTCGAGTGCTTGCATTAAGCTGCATGAGAGATTACATTACAACTACAGTGCTCTGTCCACTTTTGGTCAATTCACAAAGGTAAATTCATATGTGAGTAAATCTACAGATGTAAATTCATTCTTACACTTTGTAGTAAATTTACTGCTTTTAGCTATTCACCATTTAGGGATCTAAATTTACTACAAATTGTAGACCTACATGTCTCCGCTCCCTGAAACAGAGGGTGGCCTCAAATGTATGAGTGCATCGTTACTACTGTTAACTGTTCACACACACACACAATCTCCACCATTGAAGCGGACATCTCCTTTATGTAAAATATAGGGAACATTTAAATAGTGTATTCAACTTTGAATTTAAAAAAATATATATTTAATGTTAAATATCAATAATTTGGTTATATTTATTTTAAATGTAGAACGAAATAAAAAATGCACATCATAATTACCATAATTTTGGATGTAGCATTTAAATAAGTTATTTAGAAAAAAAATAACCCAAGGAAACATTTATTTAGTAGGTATTAAACGTTTTAAAATGTAATGTGTAAAATTAATTAAATTAATTTAAATATTTTTTAAAAGAAATGTTGCATTTATTTTTAAATACAAAAGGTTATTGAACTATTTTTTCATTAACCAATATTTATTTTATACGATTAAATGAAATTTATATATTATTTTAAAAAGTCAAAATACATTAATTTATCTTTATATTATTTCCTATAGGATTCTATTATAAGCCTCTACCTCCATTATTTCCAATGGGAGGGTGTTTCAGTACCAGAGGTTGGCCTTGTGTTGCACTGGACTTACTCCAGGTCTGAGCTGGAGTACATTTTCAAATATTTTGGGTTGTTTTGGGATTTAGTTACTTTAGAAGAGCAGTTTATGAATATCAATGAGCTTACTCTTTTGTGGGTGGGTATCTGTCCGTCCCAAAATCCTCCTCCTTAGCTCTGCCTAAACCCCACCTCAGTCCTCCCATAACCCCTTCCATTTAGTAATAGATATTCCCCATTTTCCAGGCACTCCATGTGGTCCCTCCTACATTTACTTTTAAGTAATAAACTCAAATATGTTAGGATCTCGCTTTTAAAATATAGGAGGGTGGGGATTTTCACCTGTAGGTTTGCTAATCTCATTTTGCAGTGCATGAGTAGTACTACATTACATATTAGAAAATTCAGGTTGTAAATCAGGCCCTAGGTGGCTTGTTCAGCGATAGCACTTAAAACTCAGACCTGCTGACTTTGTCAAAGCATGTCTTCTTTAACATGTTTACTTTTCTAACATGTCTTACTTTATCAGTTAGTAGCCTCTTCCTTCTGCCCCATGGTGACAGTGTTTCTCCTACTCTTGCAGTTTTAAAACAACTTTCACAGTTTCATTCTGCAACTGTACTCTGTATTACTGTGCACAGTTCGCCTGTCATTCTAATATTCAATCCACCATAAAGTTGTGTACCTGTCTCAGGAGTTGAGAAGGAATTTTCATTGTTTCTATTATTGTGTTCTTCTATCACTTTAGTTTACCATTTGGTATTCACCGCGCTGTCCGGGGCTGCCATCCTTGATCCCTCAGATGGCACCATGAAGGACTTCATAGGCCTGGGCCACGAGGTCTTCATTAAATGATGATCCCTGTGCAAACACCTTTTTACGAGGGGTCACAGATACAATTTGTGTGATGATTATTGCACCGAGGCATGAGTGGGTGCAATATATCTTTTCCCTCAGTTTTCCCCCCGAATATTATCTACAGGTCAGACCAACTGGAACCTTCATGGGGGAAAAGGCTTGGTAAACACTGAGACATGTAGATATTTTTGTGGAAGCCCCCAAATCCACGTTATGTCCCATTTTTGATGCCCCATCTCTTAATAGGTGCTATTTATTGAAGCTCTTCAATTTCGAAACCCAGGGTATCAGATTTTAATGGGTGCTATAAATAGTACCTGTCCCACTGGGGCACTCGTAATCCAGGCCTCAGTATGTTAACTTTACGATAATGTAGTGGAGGCAAGAAGCGCGGTAATGAGTTATGTTATGTTATGTTACGAGAAATGTATAAAGCGCACGTACACCAGCAGGTCTCTTGGCGCTGAGTTACCACCTCAAAGCATTGAGGAGAGCACCAGGAAGAGCACTGTGTGTTAACAGTGAGATACCGTCTTGAGGACGGCAAAGCTGGGTTAACAGCGATAAGGCATCACCGAGGATAGCAGAGCAGGTCATGAAGGACAGGACACCATTTATGGTGCGAAGAGGGCCATACGGATATGAGCACCAGGTGGCATTTATGAGTACAGGAAGCAGTACTACAGGAGTACTCTTTTACATAATCACACAGCCTTAGTGAGTCTGCACCCAAATCTCCAACTCTTTATTATTAAAAGTGCAAAGAGGGTTCAAACCTTTCTAATTGTACCAAATGTATATACACATTCCTTGAATATTTCCATTTGATTCCCATTTTAGAAGTTTTGGGGCCAGCGTACTACAGGACTACTACTTTAGGGTCTCTAAAATGCTTTTTTGAGTAGGCCCCAGGTCAACATTGAGGTGAAACCATGAAGGGTGGCACTGGATAGAAACAAAGAGTGCATCACTGGGGCTGCACAGCCTGGTGGCAATGGCACAACACCACTAAGGGCAGCACAGTGTGTTAACAATATGATGACAGCATTGAAGCATGTTGTATTAGCAATGACACAATACACAGGTGACAATGTCCACAGTGGAGTTAATTTAGGGCATCACAAGCTGTTCCCGGTGAGATGGCACCATTGAAGGCAAGACAATGTGTGGAATGAGACAAAACTTTTAGGGGAAGCACGTGTTGATAAAAATGAGATGAAACCACTCATTGCAGCACTGTATGTTCACAAGGAGTTGAAATTTGAATTAATTCTTGAAAAGGAAATGCCGGGATCGAACACAGCGCTATGGGATGCCAGTGACATGACTCCATGCAACGTATTAAGAAAAGTTAGGCGGCATCACTGAGGGTAAGACATTGTGGTAACGGTGACACGACACAATGGACGTCTGCCAAGGGCATTAACAAGGAGCTGGATACCTACCGCTGAGTGCAGCAGTAGATGAAGACCTAAAGTGCACCACAGTGCGTTAAAAAGGAGTTTCAGGTATTAATGGCAGCACAGTATGATGACAGCAGAGTGAAGATATCAGTGAAGGCAGTTTAGGTGTTACACTGAGAGCAGCACAGTGTGCTAATAGTTGGATGGTGCCATTGATGGGTAGATTGGAAGTCAACATTCATGTGATCCTGATTAACCTCTGTTTCACCATAAACAGTTGATTTTGACTACATGTGAGCTCGGCTTCAACAAAAATAATAGCATGCCATGTGCCCACCCTTGGAATGACCGCTACAAACGAATTTCGTTGCGCGCGCTGCATCGCCAAATGCGATGCAGCGCGCGCAACGAAATTCGTTTTATTTATTTATATGTCTACTTACCTCTATACGGGCGTATTCCGTACTTTACTACCCCCCACCCTGCCCCTCCCTAGGCCCACATCAACGCCCGGCAGCACTCCCACCACGGGCCGCTACTGCCGCTACATTCAACCAGTATTTGAATTGATGAGTGCTGCTTGGCACTCATCAATTCAAATACTGTGCTGAGTACTTCCACGACTGGAACGGTTTAAACAGTGTCTCTCTACCCAAAAAAATCTAAATCCCGGGGATGCTAAAAAAAAGGAATACGGCCAGAAAATCAGCATTAGGCTGGAGCAATCATTGAAATATTCAGAGAGAAAAATATGTGACTTTAAAATCATCTTATACTGTGTTTGTGCATGTGGTCAAAATGAGCATTGAAGTAGCTTGAGATATAGGGCAAGCTGATCTTTCTGAGTTTAAAAGCGAATTTGTTCTGTCTTGTAGACAAAATCAACTCCAACAACAAGCGGGTGGTGGATGACGCGCGGGCCCGAGCGCTGTGTGCGGACATGAAGCGGTGTATGTACTACGAGACGTGTGCCACCTATGGGCTGAACGTGGACCGGGTTTTCAACGAAGGTAGGACATGCAGGCGACTCTTGGGCTGGGACACACTCAGGACCTGAGCAGTCAGTGGTGTAAGCAGGGCTTTAAGTGGGATGAAAACACCTGGGGGGGTCTCTCAAAGGGGCGTGGCCAATGTAATTAAGGGCGTGGCTTAAAACACGTAAGCTAAAAATCTGTGCTTAGCATAGTGTGCCACCCGACTTGTATTTTGCTGTTTCTGTCATTGCATCCAGATATATGATACAACAAGTACCATCATACCTACAATAAGTCAGGACTATTGGCTTTGTCAATGGTTGTTAGTTGCATAAGATAAATAAGCAGCAACTATGCCTTGTATATAATATTGAAAAAGTTTCCACTTAAGGTGACACCACGACAATGTTGCTGCTCCTGAGTTTCAAAAAGATAAGGGAAATCCAGAGAGAAAATGACTCTCTTTAAAGGATTTCCCTTCCCCTACGACGCTCACCTGACCTGACGTCATGCCGGAACTTCTCCACTAGTGAGAAGTGAGCAGTCTGAGCACCCGCACATCGATGTGCCTGCTGTCACTGCAGTCCAGAAAAAAACGAACTGCCCGTGCCAGGGCACAAAACAAAGCCCGATAGAGACCCGTTTCGAGGCCCCCTTTAAAAACTGCTGGTGCTCAGCACCAGTGAGACCCGGCCCACTTAAAGCCCTGGGTGTCAGGTTTACATGTAAGCAGAGGCAGCATCAAACTACCAAACACCTTTACTGACATTGGAATTGTTGCCAAGTTGTGTTTTTTTTAGCTTCGTTTATGTGTTACTACGCTTTGTCTCTTCTGGCCCTTTCTTTCTCAGTTCACAGTAGCACATATTTACCTTTACAAAAGGCCAGAACAAGACACGGGGTGCCACCATTTTGAACTAGCCCTTTTAGGAAGGTGGAACTCCTTCTTCTGAGTGTTATGGGAGTGATAGTGTACACACAGCTGGCGGTTCACATTAACTACCTTGTGAAAGGCTGAGTCATTCTATGCTGAAGTACTTTTCCACATCGTAATAAAATGTACTGCTTCCAAAAACCTGAAACCAATCCCTACTAAAGCAGCAATATCCATCTCAAAGAAGAGAATTTTAATATGCCGTCTGAGAAGCCTAAAAACGATTATTGAAAAGGGATGACGCCAGGAGAAGCATCTAAAAAAGCACATTACTGCTAAATCTATCTTCAAAAAAAGTTTTTTCCACAGATGCTGACGCTTGTTTTTCTTTATGGAACCACTGATAATCAGACACATTAATAGAATAACCTCTGGGAGAATTACCCTGGCCTATAACCACCACTTATGTGGCAATGACTAACTGAACTGGATGACTAATTCAACCACAGATCTGTAAAAAACAAGTTTCAGTGATAAAAAGTAGAAGTGAGATTTTCTAAACCCAACCAGGGGAATTTTTTGCATGTTGGGTTTTCTATCCACAAGTGAGACTTTTGAAATCCACACATGAACTGCTTTGGCATGGAAATCCTTCATGAGCCTTAACATGCTGTAGACTGTTAAAAAGCACAACGCAATCTGGATTGTTGTGTCTGCCTCTCGCTGAGCGCCACTACCGTGAATACAAGATTCTAAATCTGGATATTCTGTAAAAAAGGAAAGTTGTTTCCCACTGTTGTTGTTTTATAAATGAATTCCTTTTCTGAGAGCCTTTCATCACATCACTGGCTCTCTGCTCTGAAGGAGAGCACAGAGAACAGCTTCATGAAGGGAAAGTACAGTGGGTGGTGGGGTTGGATGGGGATAGGAGGGAGAGGCCATGGTATGTGGGTCTCTCCAATGGCTCCTCTGCCCCTAAGAAGCAGCTGAAAGCAGGGTTAGATGATTTTCAGGGACACATAACATAAACTTATAGATGGGTAAAAAGTGAATAATGGAGATTTTTTAACGTCAGGGTTCTGAATCCCATCAAAGACAACTCGAGCTTCACTCTTGACTATTTGATATCACTCAGAACCCCCCAATGAAAAACGTCCCGGTTATTTGAGTGTTACCCATCTGTAACTCTATATGTTTCTTGGAGCTTGACTGATAGGTGCTCATTAGTACTTGTTTATGTACCGCACAAGGGTGAAGCCTTTAACCGACATTTAAGGACTGAAACCTGTCACACATGGGTGTTCAACCCGGCAAGCGTCTAACTGGGTTAATACGTGTTTTCTTCTAAATTTTGTAACTGAAGAACCGACAGTTCCTTGGTGCTGTAATTGAGTCTGAGTATAGATTTATACCGAGTGTTTTCAAAGCGTAAGCCAATTAGAAATGAACTTAGATCAAGAGGCAGTGAATGCCATAGTGGTTGGGTGCGGTGGAAAAGTAGCACCACTACCACTACTAGCGAGGGTTGAGCAAAGGCTCAAACCTCGGTCTCCTAATGGGCATGCGGGCGAGAGGTAACCGTGCCAGCAGCGCCAGGATTGGCTGAGAGGGGCTGTAGGCAGGGCCAAACGGAGTCGGACCCGAGGCGGCGCAGACGGCGGACCTCCTCAGAGTCAGGTAGGATTTTCTATTTTTTCTTTTAATCCCCCGGGCCCCTGGCACAACACCCCCCCCCCCGCGCGCGAGCCGCGTCCTCGCCTCACCTGGGCCCACAGCGCGCGCCTCCAATTAAATCAAAAGTGTTTGTTTTAATGGCCCTTTAGGCTGACAAGTGGCGATCATCCCGGGCCACGAGCTGTCAGGAGCCAGAAATCCTCGGTTGATAATGCCCAGCGCTTCCAATTAGGGCCCGCTCTGCGCGCTAACGACTCCGCAGCCTCCCCCGGGGCCCGGCGCTTTCTTCCCCTTCTTGTCCTCCTTCCCGGCCTTTCCCGCTCCCTCCTTCCCGCAAATTACCGCACAAAGCGTCCGGCCGGGCGCGGCCGTCCTGTCGGCCCTAATGAGGCGATGCAAGTTTGCACCTTCTGTGCTAAATTCTTTCTTGTTTGACAGCTGCTCGCGAGCCGCGCGCTGACCTTATAAAAGATTTAGTGTTTCTCATTAGGGTCTGTCAAGCGTCACGCGCATGGGATCAGCAAGTCATTTGCATTGGGTGAGCGCGAGTGTGTGTGTACTTGTGTCTTTCAGGCCGTGTCTGTGTGTCTGATAATCCATGTCTGCCTGGGTGTGTATCTGGCAGTCCAGGTCTAGTATGTCTGTCTGTCCGTGTGTCTGACAGTCCAGGTCTCGCTCTGTGTGAGTCTAACTGTCCAGGTCTATGTGTCTGATAATCCATGTCTGCCTGGGTGTGTGTCTGGCAGTCCACGTCTAGGTGTCTGATAATCCCTGTCTGACAATCCAGGTCTGGATATCTGAGTGACAGTCCATGTCTGCCTGTCTGTATACATGACAGTTCATGTTTGGCTAAACGTGTGCCTGGCAGTCCTGGTCTGTGTGTAGGGCAGTCCATGTCTGACTGTATGTGTGTCTGACAGTCCATGTCTGGCTGTATGTGTGTCTGATAGTCCAGGCCAGCTGTTTGTGTGTCTGACAGTCCATGTCTGGCTGTATGTGTGTCTGACAGTCCATGTCTGGCTGTTTGTGTGTCTGACAGTCCATGTCTGGCTGTATGTGTGTCTGACAGTCCATGTCTGGCTGTATGTGTGTCTGACAGCCCATGTCTGGCTGTATGTTTGCCTGACAGTCCATGTCTGCCTGTGTGTGTCTGGCTTCGACAGTGGATGTCTGATTGTGTCTGTTTTTCGTGTTTGAGAAGATAGCCTCGTTTGACCCCTTTTGACCTGGCGTTATGTCAGCCTATGGAGAGCTTCTCTGAAAGGAGTGGCTGTGAGCAGAAGAGGGTGGCGCGGTTTAGTCACCGTTCCGGGGTGCAGAGTTTGTTAACCATAAACTTATTGTGGAACGTGAAGCATTGTGGGACACTGGCCTTTCAGGGGCAAGTAGAACTTATACAAACTCTAGGTTAGATGACACAAATGCTCATTGCCAGTGGCCGGGCTCGGCCGGCCTAGGGGGCTATCGTGCAGTGCCAGAAGGGCTGGTCTGGCAGGTCAGTGTGTGCAGGGCCGGCTCTAGGGCGGTGCGATCGGTGCCACCGCACCGGGTGCTGACTTGGGGTGGGGGCATCATTTTTCAAGTAATATTATCATTTAAAAGCACCAACCTGCTGGCGCGTTCCTGGCCTCCATCAATTTTTGTAGGCATCAATTAAAACGTCAAGATAACTCCGGTGATTTATCGTGTTCCTGGAAAGAGACCGGAAGTTTGTCTAGTGGACGTTTTGATTCATCCAAAGGTAGCGCAGAGGGTTAAAATGCCTTCTGCTAAGGACGTGTACCATGCGGATAACAAAGTGCATGTAATGTAAATAGGTCAGTGGGTTACTGCTTCCTTTTGTTACTTGTCCTTTGTAAGTCAAAATCGTAATATAGAACATTGAGCTACTAACTGTCATCAAAGAGATGTGTGTAAACATCAAGGTATAAGATAGAGCTATATGTTTTTTTGCCCAGTCTTTCATTATCCTAATCTTGCCAAAAGGGTTCATTTGGGAGGAAAAAATATTTTTATTAAAGAAAACCCATAACAATGGTGTTACATTTTAAATTCTGAATTTGTGCTTTTTCAGAATAAGGACTCTTAAACTAAATTGCCTACCTGTATCGATGACATGTTACTCCTACACTACACCTTGTAGTCCCGTCTGATGTAAAAATTTCCTATACACTGATTTACAAACCAATGATTGTCTCTGTGCAATGTGTGTGTGGTGTAACGTGCTCTGACACCTTACACTGGAATGCCATCTGTATTGCTACAGCTCTCCTTTTTACTTGTCGAATCCGAGTGCTTCAAAGCACTTGCTGTATACATTTTGTTTGCAATGGATGATTGTGAAGGGGTATGCACATTAGATTGATGCAGGTGTATCAAGAGATCAACACGCTGTGCAGTATCCAGCTTGATCGCACCTATGAAACTTGCCATATTGGCGCAGGGTCTTGACTTTGTTTTCTGTGACAAATCTTTTCCCAGCAATTATGGGATGTGTTTCAGAGTGGAGGTTCTACCTTCTTGTAACAAACCATTCTACCAATAATATAAAACACTGTGGTATAGATTGATGTGACTCGTGCTGCACTAGTTGTTGGAAGAGACGGGCACTAAGGAAACGACAGGGATAAGAAAACAGCCGGAGCAGATGCGGGAGAGAGACAAGCAGCAAAGAGAGCGAGAGATAATAGAGGAGGAGGGAGTTGGAAGAGACCTAAGAGACACAGAAAAGACCGGGAGTGAGGCAGTGACAGGGGAAACAGAGGGAGTGACCGAGAAGCTGCAAGACCGAGCGAGAGAGAAATGAGAGAGGAAATTGGACAGAGAAAGAGACAGCGGAATAGAGATAAGAGCTGAAAGAGCAGGGAAGAGACAGTCAGTCAAGGAATTAACTTGAGTGCAGAGAGAGTAAGACAGAGAAAGAGACAGGCACAGACAGACTGGTGGCCGTGACAGGGGAGAGCAGAGGAATGAGCATGAGGCTTTGAATAGAGGGAGGAGACAGTTGGAATCATACTACAGTCACAGATCCGAGGCAAGGAGGGAGACATGGGCAGGAGAGAGACTGCCAGGGAGAGAGAGACAGTGCACAGACAAGCTGAAGGGAAGGGTAGTGAAACATGGAAGGAGAAGGGGGCATTTCTATTTACTTTTCGAGTTTATGAGCGGTTTCAGGGCGCGCACACTGAATATGGTCCCCAGAGTATCAATAGGGCACATTATCAAGGATAAAACATCAAAAAAAATATGGACAGGTGTGAGTCTAGATTTTCTACACCTAACACCACATATTGTATTAATTGTATTTATATAGTGACTCTACAATAGTCTACAGTGATGAGTACATATCACAAGAATTACCACTTGCTATTGTTTAATATGCTAAACTGAGGGAGACATTAAATGTACTGTGTTCTGCTATAGGTGATGAACTTGCCACATAGAGAATTTTATGGCGTTCCGGAGCATGAGTTGTGTTTGAGTGTTGCTTCCTTCTTTATTCCTTTTTGTTTCCTTTGGCTCTCATTCATAGTATATGTACAATTGCTAAGTGCTTGTATTCATAAACCTTCTACTCTATTTAAAGGTATTTTCTGTATTCCTGGTATGAATGGCTCCAAACTAAATGGCCAAGAATGAGTTCTGGTGTTGGAATATGCAGAAGGGTTCAGGTTTGTGCAGTAGAATGTGATGAGTTTTCAACTTCCAGAGAAAATATAGAGAGGACATGAGATGAGAGAACTCTCTTAAGGGCATACTTTTTGAGGAGGCCCTCTGCTTTTGATTGCAGTGGCTCAGTTTATTTGGTGATTCACAATTCCAATCATGGGTAAAACATGGCTTGTTGAACATAGATGAGATGTACTTGCAAATTGTTTGATTGCATATTGCATTTCAGGTTTTCAATTTGACCAATCCTTTGACTTCTTACCAACGAAATATGATTGTCTTCCTGGTCGAGGACCACACTGCTTTTTCTCTTATCTGTCTTGTATCAAGACCCTGCTGGACTATGGGGTGAAAGAAAGCTTGAATAAGCAGCTACCTATGTTATATGACATCTCTTTATTAATGTAATAACTGCACTTTCACAATTGCTTTATTAACCATCCTGCTTTCTCAAATTTGCTTGAAAATGCACCATTTGTCCACTCTTTTTTCAAAATTTTCTCAGGGGGAGAACCCCCCCGAACCCCCTGGGTTGTTCGGGCTCGCTCGCTACGCTCGCTCGCTGCGGTGCACTATGCCAATAATTTTACGCCCCACCACTTTCAAATGTCACCAGCCACCACTGGTCCAGAGTAACGTAAAACCTTCTCTACAATCCAGTGCCTATGCACACTACTGTGTTCTGGAGACTCTGCACCCAAAGGAGCTGAGAACATGAGAGCTAACAGTAGGTGCTATGAGCATAGCCCAAACTTTCTGCAGATCCACTAAATTGAATGTACGTTCAATGACTGTAAGTGAAGCTCATTTATATTGTTCTCTTTAAAATCTGACATGGATCTCGACTGGGTTCACTTAATGACATTATTTCTTGGAGCTTCCGAGCTTTTCTAAATAAGGCGGAGATGCATCCCTTATGCTCAGACCAAAGATCTGTGTCGTTTTCATTTATGCTAAAACCAAGGACCGGTGTCTTTTTCATTTATCCTGAGACCAAGGACCTGTGTCTTTTGCATTTATGCTAAGTCCAAGGACCGGTGTCTTTTTCATTTATGATAAGACCAAGGACCGGTGTCTTTTTCATTTATGCAAGACCAAGGATTAGGGTCTTTTTTCATTTATCCTAAGACCAAGGACCGGTGTCTTTTGCATTCATGCTAAGACCAAGGACCGGTGTCTTTTTTTTATCCTAAGACCAAGGACCTGTGTCTTATTTATTTATGCTAAAACCAAGGACCGGTGTCTTTTTCATTTATGCTAAGACCAAGGATCGGTGTCTTTTTCATTTATCCTAAGACCAAGGACCTGTGTCTTTTTCATTTATGCTCAGACCAAAGACCTGTGTCTTTTTCATTTATCCTAAGACCAAGGACCGGTGTCTTTTTCATTTATGCTAAGACCAAGGACTGGTGTCTTTATCCTTTATCCTCAGACCAAGGACCGGCGTCTTTTTCATTTATGCTAAGACCAAGGACCGGTGTCTGTTACATTTATCCTAAGACCAAGGACCGGTGTCTTTTTCCTTTATCCTCAGAGCAAGGACCGTTGTCTTTTTCATTTATGCTAAGACCAAGGACCGGTGTCTTTTTCCTTTATGCTCAGACCAAAGACCTGCGTCTTTTTCATTTATGCTAACACCAAGGACTGGTGTCTTTTACATTTATGCTAGGACCAAGGACTGCTGTCTTTTTCATTTATGCTAAGACCAAGGACCGGTGTCTTTTTCATTTATCCTAAGACCAAGGACTGCTGTCTTTTTCATTTATGCTAAGACCAAGGACCGGTGTCTTTTTCATTTATCCTAAGACCAAGGACCAGTGTCTTTTTCATTTATGCTAAGACCAAGGACCAGTGTCTTTTTCATTTATGCTAAGACCAAGGACCGGTGTCTTTTCCTTTATGCTCACACCAAAGACCTGTGTCTTTTTCATTTATTCTAAGACCAGGGACCGGTGTCTTTTTCATTTATGCTAAGACCAAGGACCGGTGTCTTTTTCATTTATGCTAAGACCCAAGGACCGGTGTCTTTTTAATTTATGCTAAGACCAAGGACCGGTGTCTTTTCCTTTATGCTCACACCAAAGACCTGTGTCTTTTTATTTATTCTAAGACCAGGGACCGGTGTCTTTTTCATTTATGCTAAGACCAAGGACCGGTGTCTTTTTACTTTATCCTCAGACTAAGAACCGGTGTCTTTTTCATTTATGCTAGGACGAAGGACCGGTGTCTTTTTTCTTTATGCTCAGACCAAAGACCTGTGTCTTTTTCATTTATGCTAAAACCAAGAACCAGTGTCTTTTTCATTTATGCTCAGACCAAAGACCTGTGTCTTTTTCATTTATGCTAACACCAAGGACCGGTGTCTTTTTCATTCATGCTAAGACCAAGGACCGGTGTCTTTTTCATTTATGGCAAGACCAAGGACCGATGTCTTTTTCATTTATGCTAAGACCAAGGAACGGTGTCTTTTTCATTTATGCCAAGACCAACGACTGGTGTCTTTTTCATTTATGCTAAGACCAAGGTCCGGTGTCTTTTTCATTTATCCTAAGACCAAGGACTGGTGTCTTTTTAATTTATTCTAAGACCAAGGACCGGTGTCTTTTTCATTTATGCTCAGACCAAAGACCTGTGTCTTTTTCACTTATGCTAAAACCAAGGACCGGTGCCTTTTTCATTTATGCTCAGAGCAAAGACCTGTGTCTTTTTCATTTATGCTAAAACCAAGGACCGGTGTCTTTTGCATTCATGCTAAGACCAAAGACCGGTGTCTTCTTCATTTATGCTAAGACCAAGGACTGGTGTCTTTTTCTGGATCAAGGTCCCATAGGTGCTCCTATATGTTTTTTCCCCGATTTCAGGACGAAACAGAAAGCAGGCATTAGGCACTTTTGAGAGAGGGGGTTGTAAAACCAATCGTGATATTTTTAAAAAGGAGCAAATCAAAATACCTTTTGTCAGTATAATCTAAAATATAGCACCCTAAAATCCTCTCCAAAACCCTGGTTAAAAACATACTGGGTCTACAGTAGTTTATCATAGTCCGAAAAAATGACGAAACTAGCTACAATTCCATAAAACAAATAGAAATGCCACTTTTCTCTACTGGGAACATTTGGCCGTAAGAGAGGTAGTACATGGTGTGGATGAAATTTTGTTTTTAAAAAGGAAACACGTTACAAAAAGGTTCAACAAAAAATGTTCTTCACTCCTCCACCTCACGGTCCCAGCCCGGATAGGTGAACTATATGCTGAATTGATACACAATATAGGACCTCACCAGCGATCACATCATAGTGTGAAAGGCGGGAAGGGATAAACGGACATCTAAGAATACAGAAGCTGAATAGAGGTTCATTCTTCGATGGCTTGGTGTGATAGTTCTTAATAGTTATGTTTGTTTGGTCGTTTATGTATGTATTTATGGACACATATAATCACAGACGCGTGTATGTGCATGTACCGCCGTTCCAGTTTACCTCAGTCAGTTAATCAGGTGAGAATATGAAACAAAGTTGTCCTATTGCCCTGCCTTTGAAGAGTAATCCACAATGAGATGTCCTCCTTATGGCACAACGTTCACTGGTGCAAAATACATAACAACATAACAAGCAATACCATACTGTCTTAGCCAAAATGATTCTTATAAAACATAGTGGGAGCAAGAAGGGAAGAGACGTGGAGGGGATATTTGGAGTTGAGGGGAGTTTTCTAATGGGCAAAATAAAGAACAACAATTTGGGAAGTTGAGGTTTAGAAATTGTTTGTACAGCGTCCGGACTGCAAGAGATAGAAGTGATGCAGTGAACTTTTAAGGTCTGTTTAAGCTGCAGAAAGAGACCGCGAGCAGCCTACCATCAGAGCACCTATGTTAGAAGGTAAGACTTGGGGAGTATGCCAGTTTTTTCCTCTTTATTTGTGTTGGAAAATAGCATCCTTAATTATAAAGCTGTGAATATTCACAATTGTTGCTGAATTATGTTATTTCATTTTTATAACGTGTTTCATGCTTCCAAAAGACATGATAAGCAAGATAGTTCTTGGAACCTTAGAGCTTCTGATCGGAATATAATATTTCATAAACAAGATGTGAAAACATCGTTGTTACGTATTAAAATTTCAATTTTGGAAGGCGTCTTGAAAATGCTGATGAAAATATGATGGAAATAGAAACTGTTGCTAGCTAGAAACTCAAAGAAAGAGAGTAGAAACGTTTGGCTAAGAAACTAACATTGCACTGAAGTTCATTAATAGTAATAGAACTTTATAGAAAGAAAATCCAAAGGGAAAAAAAATACAAATAGTTATTTCCAGTATACCAGACAAAAAAGCTGCAAATCTTCTCAAATCTAAGCTGCATGAAGGAAAGCAGAAAAGGGTTTCTAAAATTAGGAGGGCAAAAAGAAAGTTTTCTAACTCAATAAGAATTAAAAAAAAGTTCCAGTGCTAAAATAATTACAAATACCAGATTCGATTGACGGAGAATTGCATTGTGTTTTATAATAGCAAATAAGAGACATTTTAAAGAAAAAGTATATGGAAACAGAACTCATGCGTAACAACATTTTCCCCTGATAGTAGAACCCGAAGGTGGAGCTATGAAGCACACGTTGTGAGCTTTGGTAAACCAAAGTGGTAAAGGCCATATTAAGTTTAGACAATGACTGTTCCGTTCTGAGTGAGTGGGATATGCGAGTGCCCTATAAGGCACCCCCGTGAGAGGTGTATGAGTATGATAATGTGATATACCCAAGCTTATCCAAAAGGCTAATCATAAGGTCACAAAGAGATAAAATATTGTAAAATGATATGCTAAATTTACACATGTCCCAGATACACACAGAAGCAGGAATGCATGATAAAGTTTAAATCTGAAACCAATATTTGTAAAATCATGTGGCATCTGCAAATTGTAACCAAATTGAAGAATAAACAACTGAAGAACACAACCAAACCACACATCCAAAACCACCCATAGCAGAGGTACTGATTCTACAATCGACTGCTGAGGCCAACAAACTAATTACTTAGCAAGCTCAACAGTTTGAGATAATATCCGGGTTATTATAACAAAGAGGTGTTAAATTATATGAATAATTAAATGGGAATTGTTTTATTTTTGATACATGATACAAACAGATGTAGCATAATTTATATTTCTGCTTCCCCTCTCCATCTACTTTATCTATCTCACTATACCATTCTCTTGACCTCATTATTTTTCTCCTGTCCCCCTCCCCCATTTCCCTATTTTTTTCGCTCAGCCGCAGGTCACTGTCTAGCTGTACGAGTGTACACATAGAAAGAGGAGAGGAGGGACAAGGCACAGGAAGAGAATTACAGCAAAAATATACAATTTCACCCAATATAGTAAAAAAACATGGAGCAGCGCTTTCAATTTTAACAGTTATAGTGAAAGGCTAGTTGTGAAAATGGATTTATTTGTGATTATGAATATCCGGGAATTAAACACTATATGCATTTGCCAAATTGTGATACTATGCCCCAAAGATCTACTGAGTTGCCCTTATGTGTTGTTGCGAAACAAAAAAATAGATCAAACTGCAAAAAGAAGTAGCTCTACCAATGCTTGTTCAAGCTTTCTTTGGTACTATTTGAAGGGAGAATGCTGAGCAGCTTAAGATTTCCGCTGTTTTTCCTTGCCCTCATTTCTGAAAGTTTATAGTATAATTCCATATTATTTGGCATCATGAGTAAAACATTCAAAGTATTTCTGAACGGGGGGGCCAAAGTAGTTTTTGCTGGGGTCCACAAAAATTCTTACGATGGCACTGAACCGAGGATCATAAAACCTCCTGCAGTTTTAAACCTGGTTCAGTTATCTTGACATGCTTGTGTTTTTTTCTCTGGGTTAGTTTATCCTTTTCGAAGTCCAAAGGCATGGTTCGATGCGGACATCAAAAAGGTAATTTCATGACTTCCTTCTTCCCTTTTAACAGTATATGGAGATGCCATATTAGTGGGTAGAGCAGATACATATCATAAATTGAATTAAAGCTCTTCTCCTGATCATTGGCTTAAGGTGGCATAAGGTGGTACAAACATATTCTTGTGTCAACAATTCTGCAGGCATACAAATTGTTTAATTTCTCTAGATGCAAAATCCATTCCCATAATCTCTTTAGGTACATCTTCCATGAAGATTTCCCCTGCCACTCTCCCCTCTTGCTCACGCCCCTGCCAGTCTCACCTCACTCTCACCTGCATGAGCAGCAATTCCTCCTTTGCTAAATCACAATCTAGCTGATTTATGGAAAAGTTACAAAACAAAGCTTAGAGAATAATCTAGCAGAATAGCTTCTTTATGCTTTGCACATTTAAGTGATTTTTTTATGCATCACCAATCTACAACAAATGTTTGAGCATTCCTTGACGAATGATAAATTGGTCTACATGAAAGCTCAATCATGTGGTCTCCCTGACTACAGGCTTTATCGCAGCAAAACGTTCAATATGCCCTCGAGTACGGGGACCACCGATTGAATAAAAAAAGACCTTCTGCTCCCACCAAATGCTCCCTTTTATGCACAAGACGAGTTCAAAATCCACAAATCCTGGGCATGAGCAGGCCAGCTCTACCTTCTGAATTTAATTGGGACTTATGCTCCTCACAGATGAGCGCCCTCAGTCACCCACAATCTTGCCCATGTACTGATTTGTTCGCAAAAAACAGAAGTTTCTCTTAGGTCATTCCCGAGCTATCGAAGTAACTAACGTTTAGCATCCAACCCCTTCATCTTATTATCTTTTTCCCTACCTCTATGCTCCTCCCATTCCTTTTTTCTACCACATGTGATGCTTCTAGAAACTATTTCGTTGGTGGGGTGTGCTTATAAATCCAATAAATACATATGTAAATAAACATGAGAGCTCTTGGGCAGTCAACGCTCCCAACAAACTTGACCTGAAGTCACTGGAGTGCTATTTAGTCACAAAAATGTTAATGGTTCTCATATAGAAACAAAATTGTAAAAGTACATTTGGAGGTTTCCTGTTACACTTGAATGTACTTTTAATCTTTTTAGGAATTCACAAAACATTTCAACTGTGCACCTAAGACCTACACCCGTCGCAGGTTTCCAGGAATACTCCTGCAGAAAACTATGCATCCACATGTGTGCTTTTAAATAGCAAACTGAATCTTTGGCATTGATAATAAGTGTTTATTGCTACCTAAGAACCCACTTTACCCAATCTCATAAAAACACAATATAGAGTGGAAACCCACAAGTTTGTTTGAAGCAGGTGCATAACTCAACAAGCTATTTAACCATAAATATAACTATGGACCCGCATTAGCACAAAGATTCCAGCAACAATAACATTAAGCCAAGATGGTGGATGCACCTTAACCCGACCAGCAACCCTGAAGCATCCTGGTCACACTGCTGGCTGACTGCTTGATTCTGTACCTCATTCTGTTCTCCCTGAGGTGGGGGAGCAGGTGAGGGGATCCCGCCTGGAACTGCACACTTCTACACGCTAGCAGTAGTATAGGCCACTTGGACAGGAAGCAGGCAGCACCAATGGCCTACAGGATGCTGCGACCAGTGGGACTCTGCTGAGCCTGCAACAATAGCAGGCAAACCCCATTGGCACTCCTGCATGGCGCACAATGCACTGGTGTTTCCGGAGCACGCATTTTGGGGTTGGCAGAGCAGAAGAGGGGACAGCTTCAGCAGTTACGCCATAGAGAATAAGACAGTGTGTAATTGGCTGCCATTGGATGGCCCTTCCCTCCCTGAACATGGAGGGAGCCTCCCAGGGGGCCTTTGGTGGGGAGAAGTGAAAACGTGACGCCTTTGAAAGCTGGTGGGGACCCAGACTGGGGGAACTCCTCTGTTAATTGAAAAGCGCCTGCTCTTGCTGTCCCCATCAACAAGACAAAGAGTGGCGGCTGGCCATGGAGGATAAGCGGGCTAGCCCATTTCTTGGGAGAACAGTACTCTGGCTGGAGAAGTCATGAAGAGGATATGTAGGGAAGAGGCAGTGGGGTGAAAGATCTGCCCAGGTGTGACTGATTTTCCTCATCTAAACCCCCACTCGGACACCTCCTGGCAAAGGGGTACCTAGGACAAAGACTATAAAGACTTGTGGTTAAATATCAGCCTTTCAGCAAGGGCAATTAACTGACAGATACCCTGTGACAGATACCCTGTGGTTGGGGGACTCACTCCTCAGTCCCAGACTTGAGCACTCAGTAGGCCTCACTGATTCCCCGTGGGGCACAGAATGCAGGAACAACTAGAGCACCAAACCGGCTTCCGCCACTCAGACCTTATTGTGGTCAGCCCTCTTGTTCCCCCTTGCCCCCAGAAGGCCCAATGGATACAATTTCTGAATCCTGATGGAACAGATCATCCTGGGGATATTGGCTTGTGGAAACCCTCCAGCCCAGCATCAAACATATCACACCATGGAGGAAAGGCACTGGACCACACAGTGGTAAAAGACAAGACAGGGCACACCCCCAATCAGGGAACAATTGATAAATAGAGACACTCTGTTGTGCCAGCAGCAGAGCTATGTCTGGCCCAGCAACCTTGTCATCCTCACAAGGGAAATCCGGCAACCCCACAGAAATCATCCTGTAAGCTATTCAATCTTCTAAAGCCTCCTTAGAAGCAAGAATAAGTAAAATGGACATGGATGTTTTTCTACTGTGGCACGGCCGTAGACATGTTGTTAAGAGGGTGACGGAGACAGAAGGTCATATTTCCTAGTAGGAGAACACCATGAAAGAGATGCAAGCGACAGTCACCCTACTGAAAACGTCCTAAAAAATTCTCACAGAATGGGTGGAAAATAGAGAGAAAGAACAATCTGAAGTTCCTGAAGGATGTTGAGGAGCCCCGCCCAAAACTCTTCCTTGAGATAATACTGCAGATCATCTCTCACAATGGTTTGTAATAGAACAAGTGCACCGGGCTATCTCCCAGAGGCCTCCACAGAGAACACAACCTAGAATAGCACTGTTTTTAAATTACAGAGATAAGGACAAGGTACTCAGAGTGGTGAGAAGGCTAGATGAGTATGAATCCCCGGGCATCCTAATCTTTCCAGACTCTATGAATGGTGCAGTAACAGTTCAGGGTGCTGAATATATGCTGCAATACCCTGCCAGTTTAAGACTTTCCTCTTTGGCACCTCAGAGGCAGTCCAAGGTTGGGCAGAAAAGCGGCCTGATTTTGATGTAACGATCTGTTTGGCACAGTCCAGATACCACAGAAACCTCAACCATAGATGGCGCAGGAAAATCTAAAGAGGCATTGGGTACCTGGACCTGGGTAGGCCAGGGAATCACTGCGCAGCTGGCAGCTACTTGCATTACCATCGACAAGCCCAGATCCCTTACACTGAACTGTAGCTTGAACTTTGTTGCAACACTAGGTCAAACAAGCGATGCACCCAGACACTGCAGAGTCCAACATCAATCCAATAAGACCTGGCAATATGAAAAAAAGAACATCCCTGCTAGCCTTCACCGGGGCCATGGAAATAGTTTAGAGTAAGCTGAATGGGGCAAGGTTGGAGGCTCTGACCTACATAAAAAAAGACAAGACTCTAATGAACGAGCTTAACACGCTTCTCCCCTGCAGGATTAGCTGACCCCGTTAATCTGGTGGAAGATCCGTTTCTGATGCGGACAGGGCCTTTACGTTTTGCAGGGGCCCATCTAGGAGCAGAATCGACTATATAATGCAGTCCCTTAGATTTTGGTGCTGGATGGTCGACTTTTGTTTAATTAAAAGATCAGAGAGTGACAATAATAAATTGAATTTAACATTGAAAGAGGGGTTCTTAGATGTCTCCGAGTTGGCCAGTGCATATGAGAATGTTATTGTTGGAAATTCCAAGAAGGTTCTTAAGTGGCCGAAACTATGCTCTTTCCCAGAGAGGCTCTCTTTAATATATGATCGCTTTGTTTCAGCTCTTTCTCCCTATGAGGATGATGCTTTGTATGCAATCCCTATTGTTGACATTCATGGTTATCTGTTTAATTCTCTAAGACACTTTTTTGAGGTCGAGATGGGAGTTGGTGCTTTCAGGGAGCCCTCTCTAAGTCTTCTCCTTGGATTACATGGGAATGCAGACAGGTGAAAACCCTCTTGTTAAGCACTATAAAGTCCTTGTGCCCTACACGGATCCATGAGTGCAGATGATACTAACTGGCAGGACTTACTCGAAGCCCCCAGAAGGAACGATATATCTTTCTTCTGGCACATAATCGGATTGCCCATGGAAGTCTTGAAGGTCGCACTCCAACCGTCCACCATATTCTACAGCAGGAATGGGTTCAGCACTTTTCTAATTTTTATTCTACTTTTCCTTCTGGCACTATGTCTTGTGTTTTCAATCAATGCACCACGGCTAATAGTAGCCTTGCTGTGCCTGACCAGGAGTTTTTCTCACTGAATGATGTCAGAGAAGCAATAATGTTCATGAAGCCTGGTAAAGCACCAAGCCTCAATTTAATTCCGGGAGACCTGTACAGCTCAGAAATAGAAATTTGGGGTCTGTACATAAACATTCTGTCTAATGCTATAATGTCTGGTGCTCACCTCCCTGATACTTGGAGAGGTGCTGTAATTGTTCCTATCTATAAAAAGGGTGCAAGAACCATCTCACGTAACTACAGGCCCATTAGCTTAATTGACATCCTCCAGAAGGTGTTTTGCTGCAGGCTTGGGCAAATTGCAGTGGTAGGATTGTGACGGTAACCTTCTTTCCCTCTTCCAGCCCGGGTTCAGAGCTAAGGTAGGAGCAATAGGCCACGTTTTTAGGTTTATGATGATTCTTTGAAATACATCACAATATTGAAGGATCATCTTTATGCAGCCTTCATCTAACTGAAAGCCACCTTTGATTTGGTCCCCAGGGCTTGTCTTTGGAAGTCTTTAAGATCGAGAGGGGCCCACCTTCTTTGGTAGGGATCATGGAGAGGCTTCATGTGAACAACTTCGCCTAAGTTCGTTGGGGCACAGATGGGGGTCTAACTGAGCCGATCATCATTTTTGGGGGGATCCGGCAGGGGTGTGTCCTTGCACTAACATTATTTTCACTACACATGAATGACACATTTAATTACCTTAAAGATTGCATTCATGATTCCCCCAAACTTGGTGGTGATCCCATCCCTGGTTTAATGATTGCCGCCGACACCCTGCTCATCTCTAAGTCCCACGTTTGGATCGAAAATCTATTAGACAAATTCAACAACTTTTGGAACTCCAGGGGTCTAGAAATCAATTCCCAGAAAACAAATGTTATGACATTAAGACCGCATCGATCTTTCTGCAAGAACTTGAGACTTGAGGCCACACTTTTGGAGGAAGTCAATCACTTTGATTATCTAGGAGTAATAATTTGTAGATCCCTATCATGGTTCGATCATATCAAAAAGAGTAAGGCTACCATTCTGCTTAAATCAACAGCAATAGGGAAAATCTACAGGGCTACCACTTTGAGAACAGTGTTGCCGGCTGTAGAAGTGTATAAGACTTGCAGAGTCTGCTGCAGTATATGGGGCAGAGGTTTAGTGTATGGTTTCATTAAACATTATGAAATCATTATTGAGCCTACCCCCTAGCCCTCCTATTGTCCCCGTTTATTTCGGCCTGGCTATAAAATGGACTGGTGATCTGGCAGTTCTGAGGCCCTTGGTGCTTTGGGTTAGGATCTGGTTAACTCCTGAATTAGAATCTTACAGGCAAGGTTTAGAGGAATTAATTAGGATTGACAGGAACCTCACTACTCCATGTCTGTCACACATCAAGAAATGGCTTTATGCCCTGAGATTGGAAGCCTTGTGGACCCAAACTGTTTTCAATGAGCTCCTCATCCAATGCCAATGTGAAGAAAGCTTTCTGGGAGTATATAAAAGTTGAGTATGTCAGGAACACCGATAGCGATAGCCTTACTGAAAGTTTTTTTTCTAAAATATCCACCTTGAATTTAGAAGTATATCTTGACGAGATTACTCCGCACTGGTCTAAAACACTTTTCATTAAGTTTTGGATTGGCACACAGGCACTGAATAGTTATACTTGTAAGTGGAACAAGAAGTGCCCAGATAACGTTTTTTGCTTCTTTTGCCCTGATCAGATAGAGTCTGTCGAACATGTTATGTTTAGCTGTTCATTGTATTCACATGCCAGAGCAAAATGGCTGAAACCCTATTGTCGCGGTTATGGAATTTCATATCTGCTCTTAGAACCCTTAGTTCGGATATGAGTAGGGCAGCGGTCTTTTATTATGAGCAGATTTCTGTTTGCAGCGGGAACAAATAGAAAACATTGGGTCTCCCATCTTAATATGTTGCTCTATTTCTTGTGCACTAAATAAATCTGTAATTGGCTCCCCAGTGTAGCAGGCTAGGATTATTGAATGGGTGATTGCCCCTTATTGTTATGCACAGCTCATTTAATCCCATAATGCCCTTGAAATCCTATCACGTGGTTATGATCATATTGACATCATGGTATTTATTATTTGTAGGACGTCTATTGCCTCCAGTGCTAAATGTTTATTTTTCCACTGCAACATATGTCTCAAGTTGTATTTGTACCCCGACTCAACTCGTCTATCTATAGAACCTGGGTTGTTATGTGCATTTTGCAATCTTTTCAGGGAAAATGGTGGCTCTACCGTATGCAGAAAATACTTGGTGATGCTTGTGTTATTGTATTTTATTTGTTGTTTTATTCTGGATCTAAGCCACAATTTATTCTGCAATTTTATGGGTTTTATTGATGCTTCTTGTTATGATGTGTTTTATTGCAGTCCTTGGCCAAAATAAAGTATATTATTACTACTTCTACTACTCTGGTGTAGCATAAAGACGTATACCTTTAGGGTTGTAGGAAATCTGATTTTTCTTTGTTGTCACCCCAGATTTTCAACCTTTTGCTGGGCCCTATATTTCTGCTGGCATTAAAACTGTGTGCCCTTTATCCCTGCTAGCAATAGTAACATGCCTGTGCTCCTCCATTAAATATGGTCAAAGTGGCATACTCCTAATTGGAATATTTATCTTACCTATAGGTCCCCAGTATATGGTACAAGGTGTATCTAGGGCATAGACGTTTAATGTCACTAGTGGACTGCAGCTACTATTGTGCCATCCACTACAATTACAGTGTAAAACATGGCTTCAGGCCTGCCATTGTAGCTTGACTATGGAAGCTTGAACACTGCAACTCGATCTGGCAAAATAAACCCTTTTGACAGGTCAAAACCTCCCTTTTACATATTAAAAGTCACCCCTATGTAGGCCTTGTTGCTTACAAGGCAGGGCGAATGGTACTTAAAAGTAGAACATGTATAAATGTAATGTTTTAATGTCCTTATAGTGACTAGCACCCAAAAGGTTTTTTTCACTGTGGCAGACCTAACTGTCCTATGTAGAACACCAGAATATAAATAAAAAATCCTAATACTGTATCTCAGGAATGTGATTAAATAGAAAAATATTTAAACAGCTACTTTTTAATAGTTATTAATCCAATTGAATGGTGAAGTCGTACTTTTCATAAATATTAAGGAAAAGTAACTTATAGAAAGTTACCTTTTCCCTGCTTGAAGTTCCTGGAGGCTAAAATTTGCATTTGCTCTCCCACTTCTGGCAGCAGAAATCAGCATTTGTAGAGGTGTGAAAACTACTCTCAGAGCAGAACAAAAGCCTGGGTATGGATAAATGCTGCTGTTCCCTTGACAGGATGACCAGTGGGGTTGAGCCCAGAAAATGGATTAACTTCAAAGAGGCCTCTCCTGTCACAAGCAAATGATAGCAGACCCCTGGTTAGGGCCCTTCCTTTTTTAATGTTTTTATTTTATCATCTCAGAAAAGCAGTAAATACAGTGAACCGGAATCGGAAGATAACTAATACAGACATTCATAACAAATAGTACATGATAGACCACTTATTCTATTCCATAAGCGGACTCCAAACTTGGATGCCCCTTTTCTTCGCCCTCCGACCTTTGCATTTGTACAAACCCATCTCAAAATTAAATACATAAAACAATCTGGCGTACCACGCTTGATATGTCGGAGCATCCACATCCTTCCATTTTGATGCGATCATTATGCAAATTATTGCGGTTACCATAAAGCAAAAGCCAACTTGCGTTGATTCCAACTGTAAAGTCTCATCACAACCTAGTAACATCATGGTCGGAGATAGTGGCACCGCCCACGATAAAGTTTTCTACAGAAATGTTTAAATCCCCTGTTTTAATTCATTAAGTTTGATACACTCGGAGTACATATGAACCATATCAGCGGGACCCTGTGCACACCTTGGACAGAGGTAGTTTTCCCTTTTCCCCCAAGCAAATAATTTTGCCGGTGTAAAATATAAACTGAAAACTGTTTTAAAATGTTGCGCTTTTAAATTGGCAGATAAAAACACAGTTTTAGACAACAATAATGATCTACTTAAATCAACATCCGGGTTCCCCAGTTTGTTTGCCCATACGGTTTCGACTCTAGGTATGTCATCCACATTGGCCGCAGTCAAGATGGAATATAGATCCTTAATAAGCGGCTGTTTATATACCAAACACCCTAACACCTGTATTCTGCCCTTATTTATAATCTGTGGCACAACGGGTCTGATTGTCTCCCTGATTTGTGCATACTTAAAAAACGAACTGGAGTCCACACCATATCTCTCCTGGAGTTCTATGAATGACATAACTCCATTTAGATCAAGTATGTCTCCTATACTAATAATTCCAGCCTGTTCCCATCTTTTACCCATTGCGTCATATAGTGGGGCAGGAAAAACTGGTGACTGCCACAATGATATGTATCTCTGTAGCTTTGGGATTTCTAAATGCTTACATACTTTGTGCCAAATGTTCCAGGCCGCTCTAAGAGGCTTAAATCGTGTTTTTTTATAATAACTCCCCTCCAGCTGCCTCATTAGAATCCCTGGTGCTGCACCACCAATAGCCAATTCGAAAATAGATGGAGGGATTTCATCCTGTCCTCCTGGGGTTGTTTCTGCCTTGGATTTAAACAATATACCCATTTGCTGCAGCATTATGGCCCAATAGTAATATAGAAGGTTAGGAATTGCTACCCCACCCCCTATCTTGTGGTAATGTCATGAATGTTATGGATCTCCTGATCTTTCTGTAGTTCCATATGAATTGTGAAAATATCCCATTTAAAATCTTTAAAAAAGCATTTGCTGGTTCCAGCGGAATACATCGGAGTAGGTAGAAAACCTTAGGGAACATTGTCATTTTGATCACATTACTTCTTCCTATGATAGACAGATGTAAGTTGTCTATCCTTCTTAAATCTCTACCTATCTTCTCTATGAGAGGAGCCGCATTGATATCCCATATGGAACCAACTTCTGCCGAGATATTTATCCCAAGATATGTAGCGGCCTCAGTCTTACGTGGATCCTGACATGCCGTGTTTTTAGTACACACAATCCTAGTCTTGTCAGTATTCAAACCATACCCAGACTCCCTGCCAAATTCTGAGGCCAACTCTTCGATCCTTGCTAATGCACCTATTGGGTCAGGGGTGATGACAGCTATATCGTCAGCATATGCTAACACCTTGGTATTAAACCCCCTGACCACAAATGGTTTGATTACTTAATCTTGTATGATTGCACTTATGAATGGGTCATTTTATAATGCAAAAAGGATTGGGGAGCAAGGGCAGCCCTGTCTTGTACCACGTGCTATCCAAATCCTTTCTGTTTCCCTCCCCATCAATTGAATCCTTGCAAAAGATTGCACGTACATAGCTCTTATGGCTGTTGATATTCGTGGTCCAAAACCTTTATTTCTAAGGTTGCCCCAGAGATATGCCCATTCGACCTGATCAAAAGCTTTTTGTGCGTCGAGCAAAATAAGGGACATCTGCTCCTCTGAGGCTTCCGCTATATCAAACAATGAAATTGCCCGGCGGATATGGTGCGTAGTCCCTCTCCCTGGTATAAAGCCGTGTTGCCACGGGCTTACCAGAGGGGTAATAATTCTAGCTAGTCTAAGCGCGATGATTTTAGAGTATAACTTTTCATCGGCATTTATCAAGGTGATAGGTCTATATGAGGACGGGTCTTCTGCCGCTTTCCCTTTCTTTAAGAAGAGAACGATGTTAGTCTCTTGCCAAGACTGTGGCGGGACTCCCTTCTGCTGTACAGCCAGGAACAGGTCCAAAAGAAGGAGGGCTAATTCTGTCTGTAAAACGTTATAGATTTCCATCGGGATACCATCCGGACCTGCTGCCTTTCCTGAAGCCATCCCCTGAAGAGCATCAATAACTTCACCAATTGTCATATCTTCCTCTAATTCCTGTATTATAGGGGAATTTGCCTCAGTTTCCAGCCGTGTTGCCGTGGGAGTGTCATGCCTAGACCGATACAATTCCCTATAAAACTCTGCAAATATTTTAAGAACTTCTTGAGGTTCAGTAGCCACGATCCCGTTCTTCCCTTTGAGCCTTGCGATGTTATTTGCCGCTGCTCTTTGTCTAAGACGTAGTGCCAAATGTTTTCCTGTGGCCTCGCCTTACGCATAATTATCTCGAGCATGGGTTTGATATACTTCGGCCACGGATTTACTAAAAAATCTGTGAAATTTTGCCTTTATCCTTAGAGCTTCGAGTCCTAGTTGGGTTTGTCGCTCCTCCTGTTTTTGCGCGATAGCTACTGTATGTTCTTCCTCACACTTGGACAATTCTTCCAATAATTGTTGAATTTCTACCCTCTGTTGCTTCCTTCGAAATCCTACAAAACTTACAATCTCCCCCCTTAACCCCGCCTTAAAAGCATCCCATACCATTTCTCTGGATGTGCTGTACCTATTCATATCAAAGAACTGTCAGGTCCACCCCCTGATATGTTCTATGAACCCTTCGGTAACCAGTAGTTTCCTGTCTAAAGTCCATTTAGTCGGCAATCAAACAAATCCCTGCATCGGTATTTCCAGCATTAAAGGGTTATGATCCGATAATACTTTTGGTAATTTCCTAATGTTGGCACCCTCTATAATAGAAGCGGAAACATAAAAATAATTCAGTCTAACACATTTTTTATGGGGGCACGAATAATATGTAAAACCTAAGTCTCCTGGCTTTCTGAGGGACCACATATCGACTAACCCGTGACTTGCCACCAGGGCTTCTAAAGCCTTAAAAACCTGTGGCTTCCTCCCTCGATATTCTTTCGTGAATGTGCCATCTACATCCAAATGAATATTGAAATCCCTGCAAATGACAAGGGGGGATGGCCAAGATGCGAGTTCTAACTCGAGTTCTTTCAGCAAACCAGGGTCATCAAAATTGGACCCGTAGATCGTGCAGAGTGTTAGTCCACTCGCTATTGAAGCGATAGCCCACCAGCCCCATTTGTCAGATAATGTACGTTCGACTTGTGGTATCTGATTGGAAACATGAATTGAGACACCTCTAGTCGTGGTGGACTGAGATGAACAGATCACCTGAGTAAATCCCGGGATCACATTAAGCCCTCTCTTCTGCCATGGAATGTGTGTTTCTTGTTGGCAGATAATATCAGCCCCCAAGGTTCGTAGTATCTGACTTGCCCTGCCTCTCTTTCCCCTATCGTTCAGGCACCCGATATTTATAGAACAAATAGACAACCTACCCATCCCAAAAGTTCTTGAAACACCCAGCTTGATTGTTGTACCATTTACTCGTAATAATTCCAGCCTTACTTCTTAAATTACACCACCTTTCTGCTTTCCTGAGTTTTCTCCCCACCTTCCATCCCCCCTCCCCCCAAGCTCCCCTCCCCCACTCCCACTTGAGCACGCCCACCCCCGCCGATTCCCTGCCCCCCCCCCGAACTGTGAGGCAACAGACCTGTCTCGGTCTGTGTTGGATGGACGGTGGTTCCTCCCTAATGGTGACATATATTATACATCTTAGTGACCTTTTTTTGTTGAACTCCCCAAGTGACACCAATAAACCCTCCCCTTTTGACGAGAAAAAAAAAAAGAACAAAGAGAAAAAAAAAAAAAATCTCCTCTTCCCCCTCTCCCTCCAAATCTAGACCTTAGTACTCCCCTTTAACTCCTACGAGCAGTATTACAGCTAGAGAGGCAGATGAAAGTAGAAGATAGAGGGAGCGAAGAAGTAGGAAGAGAGGCAAAAGAGAAACGATCAGTCCAAAAAACGTATTCGAGCGGAATCCTTTAGACTCTAAATCCGGGAAGATAGAAGAAAAGAACTGTTCATTCGAGATCGTGTTCTAGCTAAGACCTTTTGATGCCAAGTCAAAGACAGAGTCAGAGTCACGGAATCATATCCCTCCTGCATTTAGGCACTCTTTAGCTTTGATCTCTGATGTAAAGAATCTTGTGCGCTTGTTCCAGATCACTTTCAACTGTGCTGGATTTAAGAGGAAGGCCTGTGCCCCTTTCTCCTGGAAGGATTTGATCAATTGACGCAGGCGCCAGCGCCGCTCAACTGTGAAATGACAGAAATCAGGTCTTGTGAAGAATGAAAATCCTTCCGCTGCACGTTGGGCTTCAGGTCTTGACTTTTCAAACACCATTTCTCTCAGCAAGAAGTTTCCAAAATATACCAGAAATGCCCGGGGCTTAGTGTTTGAGCTGACTGGCTGATGGAGAGTAAACGGAACTCGATGTGCCCTTTGAATTTCGTGAGGCCAGTCCCAACCTTCGATTTCCGGAAATGATTTTTGCAAAAGTTGTACCATATACATGCGTGGGTCGGACCCCTCTTTCCCTTCAGGGATTCCCAGAAATCGCAAATTATTTTGTCTCTGACGATTTTCGCTTTCTTCGAGTTTCCACTGGATGTCAACTAGTTGGTTTTCATGGGCTTCCACTTGACCTTTAGAGCCTGCTATGTCCATTTCCAGGGAGGTTGTTCTCGTCTCCAAATCCGACATCCGATCACTGATGGTATTACAGGTTTTAGCGATTTTCCTTACTGCCCCCTGTAATTTGCGAGCTGCGGTCTGAGAACGTCTGCTTTCCTGTCGAGCTTCCTCTCGATGCGCCACAACACATTGCAAAATGGACTCCAGTGTTGGGGGTATTGAGGGTTGGTCGTCGCCAGGAGTCTTATAGGTACCCCCAATCAGTTGCCCCCCCGAAGAGTAATCCCACCTCAAGTCCCTTTGCTTCTGTTTGTCTATTCTGCCCTCTCTCGAAAGGTTCTTCCTGGTTGTAGCGATTGAGTCTTTGCCACTGGTACCAGGTGCGCTATCCATCTCGCTCAGCTCTGAATTAGACCCTATCCCTGATCCGTCATCTGACCAAGTGGCATCTGACAGTGAAAAAAAATCAAAGTCATTAGTCTCTGAGTCCATTTCCCTTTCACTCCTGGCATGTGGAGTCCTGAGGTCTTAAGTTTCACCCCCCCGGATTTTGATTATTAGCTTTGGAGGGATTCAGCCCTTGTACCCCTGCTGGCACTTCTTGCACCTTATTAGTACCCTTTTTTTTTGCTCCTGTATTCTTCCCCTTCATGATTCGATCAGCTTGCTCTTGCGGGTGTTTGTTTTGAGCTGACTCCTGCCAGCCTAATTGTTCTTGCCCGGCAGATCCTGCATCTGCCCCGCTGACATTCTGATCTCCCAACTCCGAGGGCCCTTCCTTAGATGCTGCCACTGCTGCGATCTGTGTTGGGTTTCTCCCCCCTTCATGTTGTGTCTGTTGAATATGCTGAAATTGTCCAGAAGAGGGAGTCTCCTGGGACCCTTGCTCCATCTCTGCCGGCTGCGCTGTCAATTGCCCACCTAGTAGCTCTAACTCCGCAGGGCCCCCCGGCACCCCTGAACCCGTCAGAGACTTACCGGTCTGTGGAAAGCTCTGACCGCTTTCCTGGCCCGAAGTCTCGATCCGCTGTTCCGTGTCCTGTGTAGTGGAGCTGCTCCCAGCTCCTCTGAGCATTTCCAGTACTGAAGCGCCGGCCCACTGTAGCTGGGGCTGGGAGACTGCACCCCTTCCCTTCCTAGAGATTCTCTGTCCGGACCTTTTGCTTTCGCCCGACTTGCCCCGTGGCTGGAGCCGCTTCTGCCTCCGTCGTGATCGTCTGTAGAGATGCCTGGGCGCCAGCCTGTTGGAGCGCCCCTCTCCATCTCGTGCCCGGTTTCGGCCCCATCAAGGACAACAGGTTATCTGCGTTGTATCGCCCAGACGTGGAGATGAGCGCTCGTTCAAGGCACTTGCAGCCGGAAATCAGTCGCTCTGCCTGTTCCACCAAAACTGCAACCCAAGGTAAGATCCCAGTGGGTTCCAAGGATCTTATGACCAGTTGGGGGTTCGTCATATTACCACCTCATTGTCCTGTGATTAAATAAACACCGCCACTTTCGGGAGCCACCTACGGCCGACTCACACGGCCGCCATCTTCCTCCTTTCCATTCATTCCTCGGTTAGGGCCCTTCCTTTGTCCCCCCAGCCAGGCAGGTTCCAATCACAGTGGGCCTCTTTTTCACATTACATTGTCAAATCCTGCTAGAGTGTCATATTCTGCTTGACAGGTCTTCTGGGTACTACCTAAAACATTGGGGGCATACTTGAAAGGAAGGGAAACAAGATTTCCAAAACAATTCTTGTGTATCCACTGTCTAGTTGCTGGAAAACCCTGCTTTGGTCTACCAGACGCCTGTCTCTGTGTTTATTGTGAGTACAGTGACTGAACCAAACTGGAATTTTGTGTTATATGTGGGAGGAAGGACACTAGGATTACTATAGTATACTCCCCACACACACTCCCAGCCCTCAGAGGCCAAGTTTGGTGTGGCTAAAGCCTTTTGCCATCTTGAAAATGCCCAAATTGGGTAGAGTTGACCCCAGGAACATTTACCCCATTGGTTAGGGTGTGCCCACGTGTCATTCCCACCTTCTCGCTTGTGCCATGCATAATGTGGCATCTTCAGTCACTCACTTCAGAACACTCCAAAACCTAAGGAAGATCAGAAGAGGACTGAATCTGCTGTCTGCGACCTGAGAAGAGCCCCGAAGGTCTTGACTTGCTCTCTCCTGTACCTACGAAAAAAACGTGAACTCTAAGGGTCACAAGCCTGACCTCCTGTTCAAGCTATAGGGGTGCAACAAGCTACAAGAGGCCTTTCCTGCAACTGGTCAGCTGATCAGTTGCAACTGGACCTGGACTGGACTGTTGTCCTCTGCCTGAAACCCAGTGAGTCTCTGAGTGCCTTCACTGAGGTGCTGGGAGGATTTAGATATGCACTCCTATGGTGGATTGGAACTTAAAGGTCTAAAGTCAGAAGGTAAAATCTATGACCAGGACGAACCTGTATGGTGTATCTGACCCACACTCCACCGCGGTCAGGGTCAAATTGCGTTTAGGGCCCAATCTACTGTGGCCATTGACTATCAGTGGCACTTCATGCTTTGTGGCACTATTCCTACTTAAAACCTTTGTGCCATTTTCTTTATTAAATTTTACTCTATTTTTCTAATTCAGTTTGACTTTATTACTGTTTTGGTACAGCGTTAATACTTTGCACATTGACCTAAGTTAAGCCTGTCTGCTCTGTGCCTTAGCTACCAGGGGGTTATGGTCAGGTTAATTATTGACTTTAAGAGTTCACCCTGATAAAGGTTTTGGTTATTCCTTGAAGTGAGTAGGCACCCTCCCTATTAGTAATCCAATTTTTTACAACCCTCATATCCTTTTTGTGCCCCAAATTGAATGAAATGGAGCACCCCTTAGTTTAATATTAGTGTCTCATGTTTAATGGTTCATATAGGGGGCTCGGGGCTTAGAAGTAGAGATGCAGTTAGCTATTCTTCGCATTAGGGGTGGCTTTGGCTCCTACGGTTGTCCAGCAGATGCTTGAGGTCAAGAAAGAAATGTAGGGTGGGAGGAGATTTTCTTGTGAACTGTTCAAATGTTATTTGCATTTCATTGGTATCTCCTAGATAGTACACAAATACCAAGTAATTGTATAAGAAGGGACCAGGGACGGAGAGTGTGCTGATCACCTCTCCTGGAATTCTAACAGCCTCCTGGAGATGGTTAGAAGAGGAGCAGCAATGAAAACAACCAAGTAATATGGCACAGTGGTGTTGATGGTCCAGCAGATGCACTTGCTTGGGAATAATTGTAAAATCTTCTGCAGACAGAGATATACCTTGATTTATCATGCAGGTTTCATTTGTGGTTCTAAAAGGTTAATGGTGTTGAAGCGACTCTTCCTATTTCAGGTGACACAGACATGGCTAGGAAAGTTATATTATGGTGGCAAGACTTCTTTATGGCAAGATCATCACCATATTGAATGCCTATATGGCTCACCTCCCGTGTCATCAAGCCTTACTTCAAGTATTAGGGTTCATCCTTTGTGACGCACCACTGGGTTTGATCGTGATGACATCAGTAGGCTGATGGATAGATCACTGTACCAGTGTGGTTCAGCCTGAATAGCTGAAGGGGGCCTGACACATTTGGTATCATTTTCAGCCTCCTACAACTTACGTGATTTTGGAGGTTTCAACACCCACCCCAAAGGCAATACACCTTTTTATCCAGGCACATAAATTATTCCCCCACAATGATATTTCTTACCAAAAGCAGAAGAGGATGTTGTGGCTGACTCCTGAGTTCACACTTAAGGCCTTTCAGACCACACCACAATAGAGATTAACCTTGGTCAGGAACCTGCGTGATACCATGGTATGTGGCAGCTTAGCGCTTGGTGGCTTACCACAGAAGAAGTTAGAAGCTTGTTGAAAGTAGAGATAGCACACTATGTAAGTGAACCAGAAACAGATCCAATCACTCAGGCGGGAGAGAGCACCGAGATGGGGTTAAGGGGTGTTGTGTCCACAAGAGAATCATAATCAAGGGTACCACCATTAATGCTGCATCGAATTGTGTAGTACTAAGTACTGATTGGTAATAAGTGCAGTCTTTTTCCAGCAGACAAGCACTGGGCTGGACATTAAAGTTGTTGTGTCTCTTGGTTGATTGTTGAGTTCTATGGCTGTTCACACCACACATCCTCCCTCAAAAGCCCATGACTTCTCACCCTCGCTACCTAACGAGTAAAGTGCTGAAAGGGCTTTACTCGGCCCAGTTTGCAAAGCCATAGTAGAACAGACCCCAGGACACTAGTGACAAATGATTTTACCTGCCATGGTTAGGGCTCATTAATCCGGGTCTTCCCCATTACCTCCACAAACAGGGTCTGAAATTTTGCATCTTAAACACAAGGCCGTATTTGTGATAAGGCATCTAGAGAAAAATGTATTAGACCTGGAGAGTACATACAGGGAAGAGCAGTCTGCGGAAACAGCTCTTGGATGATGCCAGGGAAACTTGGTTCCTCTCCCAGGGTAGGCTCTATGAATACGGCACAATATATAAAAGACCTGATCGCTTTTAGACACCCGTCACGTTCCGATGAATCCGAGAGCAGTATAATAATATCCCTGCTCAAATTCTAGCTTCTCAAGAATGCTAATCACATTCGGATCTGGGTGTACAAATCTCACTGTTTGTCAAACTACCAAGGAGTGAGCAGTCTTTTTTGAAAAAATCAGGACAAAAAAATGTGTGAAAGGTCAGAAAGTACCTCACGTAAGCATCACCAAGGGAGCTGCTGGTTGGTACTCACCAGTTTGCTCACGTTTTTCATCATTTGTGACTTTCATGACCGTGAAAATAGAAAAGAAATTCAGTGTCAAAACAATGCTCAAGAGGTGAAGGAAAGAAACAGAAATGTTGTGTGAAAGAATGCACGCCCAAGTGCTCGTGTCATTCTATACCCACTGGGCCCCGTGGTGAGAAAAGAACACACTTTGCTTCTCCAAGCTAAAATGAGTTGTGACTCACTTGCACATATATGTACTTTATTGGATGCCGTGAGCACACTCAAATTAAAACGAACGGTATGCTTCAGACCATTTCATTCAGGAAAGGCCAACATGTTTCATTGCCAGAAAATTAGGGCAATTTCATCTGTGCTTCGGGGACCAGTCTTCACCTCACTGGTACTTCGAACTTAACCTGCAGTGTTTGACAAACAATAAAAAAGCAGATGGCGCCAACCAATAAAATTACTTCAAGACGTTAACCAGCCTGGCCTTGCTGTCAACCCATGAATAGTCGTGGTAATAAAATATTTACCGGGTGGTTGCTATCTTGATTCATACCAGCAACACACCACGAGGGGAGTGTTCCTTACTTCTTAGCCACACATCCCCTGTAAGTAGTCCTAATCGCCGTTTGTCGACCTGTGAGTATATACACACAAAAACTTCAAAGGGTGTATGCAAACTCACCGCCCCTGGTTTCCTATTTTTTTTTTTTTTAAATGTATATGCTGGAAAACAAAACTACACCCAGCTATATCCTCACCGAGTCTATGGTGTCTCAATCTCATAACATATACTGATGCCATTCCCCAAATCACTGGTATTACAGCTTTCACGCTGTAGCTCATACGGGCGTGTTTAACACACGTCTACCGTCCTTCTTTACAAAAAAAGCCTCTTGGCCCACGTCTGCAAAGGTATTTAACGGGCACTTTCACCGCCCTTCAACATGTTCACACACTCTTACCGCTATCTCGGGGCGCATCAAGCTTGCACTCGTCCCACTCACGCTGGGAGTTTGTGCGCTACTTCAAGCGGGTATGCCGGAAGGATCTCAATAGCCACACCCCATGGCTTCCGCCCCTCCTCCGACCAAGTTCGTTTCTGGGTGCCATATTGTAAGGTTGTCCCTTGCCTATTACTTCAGTCTAAATGTTACATCGTACCATGATTAACATACTGACTGTTATTTTGGGTTTGTACTTTTACTTTGGAACAAAAACGCTCCGCACTCCCACATTTGGCCTTAAAGAGAAAAGACTCCTACAAGATTACCTACTACTTGGTAAATTAATTGGAACCCGTGTGTCTAACGAGCAGCGCCACATTGGAATGGTTTATATGGCATGTCGTTCCTACTGCATTTAATGATTTTGCCTTTTATTCTAACTGAAAGCAGCTGTTGGCTTATCTCTACGGGACAGTTATCCTTGTTATTAGGATGGGCACTCGACCTTCCAATGTGTGACTAAGTTGTGCAGATGTTAAAGACTGTGTACACCAATACAATCCATCTCCACAGTCTACTGTGCCTGTCAATGCTTGTACCATTGGACCTCGCATTCACACTTCCATCATAATGGTACAAACCATGCATCCATGCCAACAAATGCTTTCTTGTACCAAGTCAATACTACGATGTATGATAAAACGTCATCTTATGGTGTACAATAAATGTACCCAGCCGATGGTTCAGACATCAAAGATTGTATCACCATGATGGATTAGCGACCTGCCTTGTTCCATTCAATACAATCGTTCAGGCCCTCTTGATCCACCTTCTCAGAAAAGATCCACCTTGCCTCCTTTCTGGCCAATGTGTTTTCAATGCTATGTGTGTCTCCTACTACTCTTTCAAGCACTACCCATTTCAAGTCCCTGAACTTATGTCGCTGTTCTTGATAGTGGCGGACTAATCGTGTGGTCAGCTTTCCTGCCTTCAGTGTACTGATATGTTCCTGTATTCTTATTTAAATTTTTCGCGATGTTAAGCCAATGTAATGAAGTCCACAGTTACAAGTCAATCTGTATATTACGTTGGTTGTGTTGCAATTACTGAATCTGTTTAGATGCCAAGTCTTACCATTCACCAACTGCACACTCTTTGTTGTCTCAGTTAGATCGCATATCGAGCAGCTGCCACACGGAAAGTGCCCTGATGGAATTCCGGACTCTTTTGTATGTTGATTGGGACGGGTGTAGACCAACCGGTCTCTCAAATTCGAGGCCCTCCTAAACGCAAATCTAGGTGGTGGCATTTTGGCCTCACTGGTATCCAACAATGACCAATGCTTTCTGATAATCTGTCTTATTCGTGTTGACAGTGGGTCAAAGGTCATGAGTACAGGCAGGCAGACGTCTGTCTTTCATTCCTTTCCAACAAGGCGTCACATGGAGTATTAAGTGCCCTTTTACGAGCCCTTTTGACCACCCTCGTTGGATAGGCTCTATTCTCTAGCTTCGTCACTAGTTCCTCAGACTGCTCCATATACATCTTCGTTGAAGTACAATTTCTACGATATTGTAAAAATTGCCCTACGGGATGGTTATCTCGCAGGGCCCTAGGGTGAAAGGAGCGATAGTGTAGCAGTGAATTCCCGTCAGTTGTTTTTTGATGCACAGTTGTATACAATTTGTTATCAGTTGCAGTGATGTCTAGATCTAAGTAGACCGCAGAGTATTTACTGATGGTCCATGTAAACTTGAGGCACCTGTCTGCCTCATTAAGCAACTGCATAAACTCCAACAATACGGTCTCCGGCCCATCCAGATGCATAACACATTATCAATAAACCTCTTCCAAAGAGAGATGTTCTGTTGGAATGGGTTGGAAGCATGATGAATGAAGTTCTCCTCAAGCTGGCCCACATAAATGCAGGCCAGGCTGGGTGCAATTGTAGCCCCCATAGAGGTCCCCCAAGTTTACATGGACCATCAGTAAATACTCTGGGGTCTACTTTGATCCATTACTTTTTACCCTGGCAGTTGAGCCCCTAGCAATACTGCTTCATTTGTACAAGGTTCACTGGGGCTTTCATTGGTCACCTGCGCTTGAAGATAAGACATTCTAATATGCACATGACTTTATTCATGTTCCTTAGTCACCCTGAACATTCGGGCCATGGGTAGAACAATCTTCAATGACTTCAGCCACATTTCAGGGCTTATGGTTAAATGGGCCAAAACAAGCCTGTTTCCATTGTGGCAGGCCGAAGAAGCGAGAGACTGCACTACACAGTCCAACATCTCAGTGGATTCAAATATCTGGGTATAAACGTGGACCCTACGAGAGGGCAATTATGGGTAGTAAATATTTATGCATTAATAGAAGGCCTAAAAAATCTGTTTTACTGGAACCTTGTATCATTGTTCTGGATGGGTAGGATAGGGGTCTTTAAAATTATTTCATTACCCAAAGTCCTGTGCATGCTGCAAAAACTACCCTTATCAGATCTCCCTGCCCTTCTTAAAGCCTGTGAATTTACTGTTACAGTCTTTCCTGTGGTATAAAGGGACACCCAGGGTGTCCACAGCTAAATGCTGAAAATTCCCTTATGATGTAAGCTTTGGGATGGCCGCTTAGATCTCATCTAACAGAGCAGCAGATCTAGTAGTAGTTAATGGCTGGCTTTATGGACCTAGTTCAGACCTGGCCTACATCACAGAGTTATGCGCACTTAAGGACAAATTGCCACTGCATTTCTATAGGCAGCCTCCCTCCCCAAGGGGATCAGTCCTGCTATCAAAGTTGTGTTTGAGCCATGGAAGAGGATGTTGATACTCTTGAGTGGAGTGACAAACTTACTAAGACCTCATTGTGGGTAGGTACACAAGTCACTCAGGTTGCTGCACTAAAGGGATTTTAGGGATTGGTCAGATTAGGAATATTCACACTTGTACAGTACCTAACCAAAATGCCTTGAAGTCCTTCATTGGATTTCATTCGGGCTTTTTCAAAATCAGTTTTTCCGAAACGTATATCTTAGACATGCCCTCAAGTCATACTTTACCAATGTAGAAACATTTCCAGACCTTAACCCATTTGAGGTGAGAGGGACCACATCAGAGCTGCTGTGGCGGAAAAAATCTCCAGAAACTAGATCATTTATCATGCACACTCCGAACACCTTTCACACCCTCTGACTTCCATGGGAGAATGATTTTGGTACCCTAGAGGACAATGAATGGCAACACACCATTATGGCACCCAGCAACATTGCTTTATCAAGAAGGTTTCATTTCATAGAATTTAATTGTTTACACCGGGTCTACTTCACCAGGCAAAGGCTCTGGTGCACGAAAAGGGACTCCTCACCTGTCCACCTGGGTAATGGAGGGAGGTGAGGGTTTGTTCTATCTTGTATGAAGTTACAATGTTATTGCATCTTATTGGAGGGAAATGACTCCCATCCTAACCGTGGTGCTTGTCAGGAGCATTAGGTTGACCAAGCAGATAGTCCTATTGAATGATCTTGAAAGAACTTGGTCTAAAGGACATTTCTGGGACTGAGGTTGATCCTGTCACACAAGATATTTCACAGGACTTGAGACGGCCAAAATGCGCCAAACCTTGGGAAATGGAAAGCTAGCATGGGCTACTGTGAACTAATGGAATTACCAATTTGCATTTAATATATATGAACAATGCATGCAGAGCAGTAAAGACATTTTGGAGAATTAACTTAAATAGGATGTCATCAGTTTTCGAAGTCCAAGTAACAATCTATAAATCATTGATCACAGTGGGGTGTGATAATCAAATGGAATAACTCACAAACTCACAGTTTATTGTTTCGCCATAGATCTGGAACAATTAGATACTTATTATGCTTGCCTTTGGGTTTCTAAAGAAATCTTGATTTGACACCTTGTCCTTATGATAAGAGATCAGGGCAATCCACACTGCACTTTTTATTCTTTTGTGGCTTTAACTCTATGTACACCAAGCACTTTTTACTTCCACCTTTTAAATAAAAATGGAAGAAGCTATATATTTGAGAATGTATTGAAATAATTTCTTGAACATTATATATAGTGAATTACTCATTGTAGAAGACTTGCTGCAATTCGTTTTTGTTCATTTCCCCATCACATTTTCCTTGTACCTTCTCCTATATTCATCTTCAACCTCCTTTTTCGGGGTCCGTTAATAAACGAGTTCTACATATAAGAACATGCATGGTACAGGCTATGCTATAACCCATAGATTTCCCCTATCACTTTTGCATACCGTAGTGTTGCTAAGTGATGTCATATTATAATTTAATTAACTTTTGCACTTTTAATTTAAGCTTGATCATTATCGGTACGTTTATATGGAACTGGCATTTAATTTTTTTTGGAGACCATTAACAAAAAGTAATAAAAAAATGAAATCACCTTTTTGGGGGTAACTGAATTTCAAATACCTTTCTGGCCTCTCAGACTATGGGCCTGCTTTAGATTGCGGGGGACAGGTTACTCCGTCACAACTGTGACGGAAATATCCCGTCTGCCGAAATATAAATCCCATTATATCCTATGGGATTTATATTTTGGTGGACGGGATATCCGTCCCCGTTGTGACGGACTAACCCATCCGCCAAGATCTAAATCAGGCCCTATATCTGATGCACCTGCCACCTACCTCCCCATAATGTGGGGACATGACGAGTGACATTTTAGCCAGGGAAGAGAATACTTTACTTCAGACTTTCCTTCAACTGGGCTCAGGTGAGCCAACAGCAACTATCAGGATGGAACTAGCACTGAATGGACTACTTGTGCTAAGTCATACCTATGACTGATTAGATAGTACATAACATTTTACTCCCACTTTTGAAACGCATTTCATCAAGGTCCTCGTTTTCTCACATTTATCCATGATGCACAGATTTCTGGATGAACAATCTTATCTTAGCGAGCTTGACTTGAGCTGGTTGCAGAATGTATTGGAACGTGAAGCTAAGCAAGAAATTGCCATCATAGAGTCTGCATAATTTTTGGTGTTTTGAAAGCATCTGTCATCAGCCTGGGAACTCCTGTTTGGGTGTCATGAGGGATGGAGACAGAAGGTGTACTTGATGAGATGCCCCCACCAGTGAAAAGGCTGGAGATGCTGCTGGGGTTGATGTATCTTCCCCTGGCATCACTAACCGCCTGGCGTCAAAAAAACCTTTCACCAAAGATGACACAATAGCAAAATCTACCCATGAAAGGGCCCTGCACTGCTTGTTTACTTTCTTTTGAGATTTTCTAAGAAAGCAATGATCAGACCACTTTTTCTGAGAGGGAAACAAGGGCGGTTAGTGAGGCTCTAGCCCTTCGCCATTCGATTGAAAGTAGAGCACGTCAGTCTGCCCTAGCAAAAATGTAATTCCTTAACAAATGTATGGATTTTAGCGTCGCTGTAGCAACTGATCAATAGGAATATAATTCTGTCCTTTGTGATGGAATCGAAGGAACTGTAAAACTCTATTTTAATACGTATTTTAATGACAGCAGTTAAGTAAAACATGCATGGTTTTAGGACTGTAATAAATTATCTTTTGGGTTATAATTTTGTATTTTGAGATATGATTATTTTATAAGTTGCGTTTTTAATATTATAATGGTTATTGTCAATAATAAATTGATTGATTTGAATGTGTTAACCCTTTTTTATAATCCTGCTCTTGATCCCAGTCAAGTATGTGGTAGACATTTTGCAAGTTATGCTTTAATTTTTGGTCAGTTGGAAGGCAGCAACCTTCAAAGCAGAGAATCTGAACTATTTTTCTCTAAGCCTCTCAAAAATATACAGTATGATTAGTGATTATTCTTCCTGTTATAATCGAAGGTTTCTTAAGACAGTTAATGGCATATTTTGATCACTTGCAGGTCTGTCCCAGCAGCCCTTCCCAATCAATCATAGAGACAGAAGACTCAGCAACGCAGTTTGGTGTAATATTACAATACAAATTTTATGTGGAAAAGACGCAGATTATTACTGTAAATCTACACAGTAGACCACCCTTTGACACACTCCCCAATTACCCACCAAGCAAGAGATTTAGAAGTGGTATTGACAAATGAGTATAAACACCTCTTTAGAGTAAACGTCTATGAAGCCTGGAGGTAATTGGTTGGTCTCAAGAAAAATGTGAGAATTTACCAACATAAGTGCTAAGCACAGCCAACGTGGTTAATTAAAATGTCTACGTTGCCTAAATCTTATATCTTTTTAAAGATATATCTATTTATTTTCCTAATACCTTCTTTAACCAGGTAATCTCGACTATTGTTTCTTTCGTGTGGGGTGGTCGTTAATTACAAGTTGAACGAACATAGCTTATCTCTTATATTGAGACGTAATATCTTTTTCCAAACACGGTTGTACGAAGTCTTTTTTGCAAACACTTAACAATATTTTTTATGATTTCAAATCCCTGAACTTTGCATGACACTTTCGCTATAAAACCACAGTAACAATAGTTAGAATTTGGAAAGAGCTACTGAGGTTCCAGTGGGCCGAGGATACCTGGTGTAGGAGCACTAAAGCGTAATCCTGCACTTCATCCTTCTTTGAAGTAACGCAGTGGTTAATTTGTCAAATAAATAATTGCCGGGGCTCTCTCAGGAGGCAGCTTGCACCAGCCGATTTCTCCTGTAACTTTGCCTAAAACAGAGCCAACTACTAAACAGGAAGTGGGGAGGGGATGTGGCTTAATGGCCAGCGCTGCCAAAGTCGGAGCTGGGGAACCTGGAGGCAGCTTGCACCAGCCCATTTCTCCTGTAACTTTGCCTAAAACAGAACCAACTACTAAACAGGAAGTGGGGAGGGGATGTGGCTTAATGGCCAGAGCTGCCAAATTCGGAGCTGGGGAACCAGGTTCGAGTCTCTGCATTGGCTCAACATCCTGTGATTCTGGGCAAATCACTTAATCTCCCCCCTGCCTACCAAAAATGAGTGTGTCCTTAACTGATGCTCATGAAACTATAGCGCCAGTGTTGATGATTAAGTGACGGTGCTGAGCACCGGAAAGCACTGGCTCAAATTAAGCACTAACGAGTCATAGCATCTCAGGTAAAAGCGACCTTCAATTCGCTTATCAATGTTATCAGCACCGCTGGATTCAAGAGCTATATGGAAATTAAGAATCAGTCTGCAATTCTTTATGAGGAGTTTTTAAAGTATTCACAGATTAGAAACGGTTTCATTTCACAGTAGAATCCGGAATGGAGCTTTCTCATTCCACCAATCATTGAACTGTTCTTACATAATCCTAAATTACTTCTATCCAACATATATAGAGGAGATACAATCTCAATTTAGGGCCCGATTCCGATGCGGTTATGAAGGCCTCCTAACGGCATTTGCTCTGTCCGAATCGGATCGGGAACGTGTCTTTCCGACTGACTCAGAATCCCAATTCGAACACGACGGCATTTGGAATGACCGAGCCGTACGGAGCAGAATCATACGTCTCTACGGGCCGCGTTTCCGAAAGACCGAGTACGATGCTGGATCGTGCCGTCTGACTCGAATCGTCAGTCGGAATCAGACTTTGGGCACCCGTAGCAGGCCCCCCCTGCACCCAGAGCCTTCAAAATTGCGCCCGTGGGGGTACCCATGGGTCCTCCCTTACCAGCCATGCACAGTGTGGCTAGCACCAGAGGGTGCCTGCCACAGGGTGCCGATTTTCCCCAGCCACCCCTTTCTTGAATGGGAGCCTATGCATTCGGTAGGAACATTGAAGTCAATGGGAGTCTGATCGAATCGTATCTGGAAGCATCCGGATGCATCGTGCTCGGTCGGTCAGACTCTCCCGATCCGAGTCGGTCGGAAACCATTCCCAAACCCATTCGGTCGGGAAGATTTCCAAACCGCATCGGAATCGGGCCCTAAGTGAGAAATGAATTGCTGAATGGTGCACTAGTACATAAATAGATGCCGAGGTATGCCAGGATTCTGCTAACATGATGCATGGCATCTCCCAGTACTGGACGGGGCATTACATGAACGTTTTGATTTCTATATTGCCCCAGCAAAAATTTGGAAATGGTCAGATGCTGTAATGGTACCAGGCTGCAGAATGCATGTTAGCTGCGTGTCCCAATTAAGATGAATATTGAAAATCAATATTAGCTGTGCTGGCCAGATTTTGGGTCAGGCTTTAATACCATTGGTAACCATCATTAGGGTTATTTAAAGCCTTCAACACTGATTGGCGCTTTTTTGGCGTGTTGGTGGTGCAAAATTGTTACCACTCGAAACCGGCTGTACAAATCAAGCATCAGCCCATGAAATCACATGGTTTCAGGATGTTTGTGAGATATATATGTTCAAGAAGGCATTCACTGAAAAGCTGTGCAGAGTTAGACACGCAGTGAAGCAAATCTTGACAGGAAGGATGCTTTTTAAAGGAGCCCAAAGCAGTACATGGTTGGGACTGTTTCTTTCACCCTTTTCCTCTACTCTTTTCCTTTTGACCAAGTGCTAGTGCAACCGAAACCCATGATACAATTGTAAATTTGGTTATGTGTTTTCTTCTTTCCTCTGTCACTTTGTACAAATGTACATTTTACTGTTGGTGACTCAGTAGCCAGCTGTAGTAAAGAGGCAGAAGTCAGACCCCCTCTTGGACATTATCCAATTCTGTCTTATGACTGGTCGCTCACTTCTAGTCTATGTTCATTAGTATCCATTAGTTACCTCTCCCAGAAGAGTACTGGGGCTTGTGTGGCTGCTTTATGGGCCTCATCCTCCAACCCTATATATGCCGCTGGTGCATCACGCCTGCTACAAGACCTCTACAGACTGGTCCTCCAGTTCTCTTAACTTCAGCAGATACCTAAGCAATCCTGTCGCGAGGTAGAGTACCCGCTGAAGTCTCAGAGCCACGCGGAGCATATCTTAGGAAGACAATCGCCTTTATCTCCCCGGTGCATTATAAGCAGCACCACTTCTTGACAGTACAATGGCAGCATGAGAGGGGTTTAGGAAGTCCATTGTTGGTCTATAAACTAGATACTGCAATAAAAGTGTTTTGTTCTGTATAATGCGGGCACTGTGTGGGCACATTGAAAGCCCATCAGCAGCTCCTAGTCCTTTGAAAGCTCGCTTTATTGTTCTGCACGACCGGCTGCGATCCTTTCCAGGAGCTGTCTCGCCAGAGCGGCCCTTGGACAGCAGGAATAGTCGAATGGAGGACTGGTTTAAAAGAAACAATGCTCTCAGATTTGCATTGATACGGCTTTGAATTTGTTCTAAGTGATGAATTAAAACAAAGGCATTTTTGCAAGGAAATGTTTTTGGATTTTCTGGTTTTATTTACTTTCTTTGCTTGACATTTTCTTTTAAAAGGTGAATACCAATTGAAACTTGCAGGCGTTGTGAAAAAACATACTTTTCTTCTCCTGTTTGACTCTAGGTTAAGTAAATTACAGCATAGCCGTGGGTGTTATGTTTATCCAGGAACTATGCCTGCTTCCATCTCCCGTTGTCATTGTATTGTATTATATTGGACATTTATCTTGGCCTCTCCGGTTACCTAAATAATTATTTTTTGGTATTAACCAACCTCACAACACTTGTTTTAGCAACAGCAGGATGATGAACGTTTGATTTTGCCCCGCCTTCATTCAACCATAACCTGCAGGTTATACACAGATCTCTACAACAGGCGCAATATCCTGCTGATCTGTTTCTAGGGCTTACTATGTTGCCCACCTATTCTGTTCACATTTTTGATGAGAGTTTCACAGAGGACACAGGTAAGATGCATGCACCCAAGACCAAGAATCTCAAGTCTCTTGTAAGGCATATTGTTCGTGATCACTTTAAAGCAAAGATCTTTAGGCCGAAATGCAACCTCACCAGAGAGCTTTATGTTGAAACAAAATGGTCACCTTGCATTAGGTGCGAAGAGTAGAAGGCAAGGGAACTCCTCAGAGAATGGCAACAAGATGCTGTTAGCTCTTAATGTTCTATCAGGTTAAGTGGCATCTCTAACCAGTAGATGGCAAATGATTTAAGCCAGTTTAGAGAAAGGTATATTATTTGATAGTCTAATCAAGTTGATATGAAACCACTGATGGCCAAAAGGGTTGGGATGGGTTTAGATGATGCCAACATAGGCTTGTTGACTTTGGATGAATATGTGCATGGTCTCACTTCGACAATGCGGTATACAAGCCTCTGTCTCTGAGTGAAGCATTGTAAACCTGAAACAATAACATACATGCTTATAGTCTAGTTGAATGAAGATCTGGACACACCCGGTTAAGTATGGTACGAAGAGGTGCAAAGAAGTTTATTATGCTTGATTAATTAAAACCATTGCATACACGTGTCATTTTGTGAATTCGTTTGCATATTCAAAATAGGATTTAAAAAAGAGAAAGAAGGATAAAACCGTCATAAAATACCAGCTGCTTGAGGGAGTCTTTGAGCTTTCGAGCAGTTGGTTCAGAGCTATGGTATCATACAGTGCATTGCGGTCCCGTTTGCATCCAGTTCTCGGGTGAAGGATTGACAGTCATTCATTTTTAGTGTTGTTCTTAACTGTCCGGTCTTGAGGGGAAATCGTGATGAGGTTGCAGCTTCCAGGCTGCTGAGGATCAACTGGGGCCTTATGGTCCTAGAAGTTTGTTGTGCAAAGTTTGCTGTGGAAAATAGTCCTTTGGTTAGGTTTTTGTGTGAATTTGTGATTAGTAGATGATTGTTTGGTTTACCGGGTTTGTCTGCAGTGTGTAGTTTGTTGGTCGATGTGAATATTTCATAGTGTGAAAATATTAACGAAATATGAAAATGTTTGTGCAGCCTGACTTGTCCATATTAGGAGAGTAGGCAGTTGTTGTTAAGGTTGTGCTTGGCCCAGTTATTGTTTTACTCGCCTGTTGTTTCATTGAGTGGTGACAATTGGGCCAGTCTCCTTTCTGCTATGTTGATGAATCTTGTAAGCCAGCAGTTTAGTTGAGTGGTGGTTGGGTTGAAGCAGGACTTCACTGCCTGTCTAGAAGACCGAATGCCTTTTTGATTAAAAATGGGGCAGAGCATTGAGCGTATGACGTCCAGTAGGCTTGGCAGATGCAGATTATATACACAAGGTCCTCACTTCAGTTGCCGCAAAGTCGGCAGGTAAGCTCTCCAGGTTTCCTTTTCCAGGGAGGTAGGCGAGGAAGAATCGGAAGTATGCCCAGGCAGTATCTCAAAAATGTCTCCTTCGTCGTTATGTTGAATCCTGCACTCAGGTATGGTTGTGGTTTGACTGCTGTGTATTAGTTAAGAACAGACCAGCCATGCGACCTTTTTGTCAGTGTTGCTTTGTCTTCAATTAGAGATGTTATTTTTGAGGCTTTCGTTACTACTTTTTTGAATCTGGGGTGGGTTGCAGGGGTCTTCCATAGATTAAACAGGCCTAGTTTCAATAGGGAGTCTAGAAGGTACTCTTTGGCTGGTGAGATTTCCTTGATGACAGTTCAGCCCAGAGGTGTGAATTCAGTGAGCCTTGCTCTGCTCCCCTGATCTTATGCCAGCTTTTTATGAACGCTCCCCCTTCTGGCCGTGGTCTGTGTCTGTAGACCGAATTCTATACGTATTTGTGCTGGGGAAGGATAGTTGGGGAGGTGGAAGATCGTTCTGTAGGCACTGGTGAGGATTTTATCAAGAACGATTGCGTACCTCCCTCGCACTGGCTCGCTTCCATAGGTCAGCATTGGGAGTAACTTTGGCTGGAGGACCTGGAGAAGAGGATCTAAGGTCAGGCCTGGTAATGATTTTTTTAGAGGTTTCATGACTAGTGTTGTTGTGGTGCCTTTCCATCGCAAAGTCTCCATCTGGGGTTTGTAGGAGCATTTGCTGTCTAGTAGGATTCCAAGATATTCATACTCAGTTACTGGTTGTAGGCGGTGCGCGTCCAGATGCCAGTGTAGTTTTTTTTTTTGGTATAATTTATTGCCATTGTTTTCGTTTCACATAGGTTGATTTGTAGAGCATTCACTTGCGAGAAGTCTTGGGTAGTGTCCAGTAGATGCTGTAATCCGATTGGCGTTTGGCTTATTAAGACCAGGTCATCCGCATAGAGAAGATTAGAAAGAGTCATGTTTCCAAGTTTCGGGGCGTGAGATATACTAGTTAAGTATGGTTTTGGGAAATAGTAAAGTAGGCGGCATAAGCATTGCTGAAGTACCTAGCTTAGTTAAGTTCGAGACATACTTTTTCACAGTCTGGTCAGGATAGGTTCAAGGCATCACGATGGGTGGTCACAACAATTTGTGAAGAAAGCTTGAATATTTTTGATACCATACAGTTAAGTTAGCATATTGAAATAAGTAGAACAGTTGAAATATGACAAGTGAATCTAGGTGAAAAGCCCAGTCATGGTGAGTTGATGGTATTAAGATGTATGGTCCAGTGGAGTTGTGAGTTTATCTAGCTTGAGAAGGAGGTGTACATGTTTATAGCTCAGTGTTGTTGAATTCAAGTTATGAGCATTTACATTATGGTAGAGCTGAGATAGGTGCTTCAATCCTTAAAGACCAGTTCAATTAATTTGAGAGTGTAAATGGATAAAGCCAAGTTGAACTGAAGGAATGGCTATCCAAACTAGTTGACTTACATATAAAGCACATATGTTCTTGGTCTAGTCAACTTGACATGAAGGTATATTGTCTGTAGTCCAGATCAGTTGTGTAGACAGCATCCATCTTGAGATGAAATGATTTGGACAGTCTAATTGAAATCATCAAATGCACAGTTGAAGAAATGGAAGTTGAAAAGCCAGCATTATTGAGTTACAGTCTTGCATCAAAATCTTGCAGTTTTCAAAGTATTCTTAAATTGAGTTAAGGAATAAATGCTCATAGCCCACTCATTGTGTGGAGGAATGAATACTCAACACTGAGGTACGCCAAAGGGAAGTAGGCCGATTTCTGTGTCATGATCATAAAGCAGTTGCGGGCTCCTTACAGTAATTTAGGTTGGCATCTATAAACCTCAAAACAATTACCTTCCAGCCAAAGTTCAGCACTATTAAATGATTGCATATAACATTGCAATGTAGGCAACTGACTTACAATTCTTGAGTCTCCCTCCTTTATAAATGCAGTACACAGTCCATACCACAACTTCATTCTCAGTCTTTATGTGAGGCTTGGTGGGCCCTCACTTTGTTCTGAGAAGTGACACTGCACTCTAAACTCTGAAATGGTCTTATAAATTGTCCTGCTTTAAAAAAAAAAAAAAGTATAAACCTGGGTATCTTCAAACCCAATTAAATGAGGTCCTTGGTAACTGCACTATAAACAAGCAATCAAAGGGCTCTTTGGATAAGACTCTGAATATGTGCACAGAACTTGTTTTGTGTCCTCTGGCCATAATGGATCAATAATTTAGCCATCAAGCATTGTTCTCTGTCCTCCAGGACCCAGAGCTTTGACAGCCACAGGGCTGTTGCCAACCAGCCATAAACATTTAAAGGATTCGGGGGCAGAACTCTCAACACATAGGAATTCTCGTTGTGGAATGTCTTGCCCAAGACTTGAGAAACATCCTTGAAAGTACTGACAATGCCTTAAGACTCACCTGTTTCACTCAGCCTTTTAACTAAGAAATTCCCATTCCTCGAAACATAGCCTACGCACCTTAGTCCAGCAAGACGGCTTGGTTCGGACACACCTCGTTCAATGTAACAGCTGATGCTTGAGCTTCATGGTCTAAAATAGGACTTTTTCAAAATGTCTACTGCCGCTGTCTGTTTATATCACAGTCACTGAATTGGGATGTTTTACTAGGTTTCCTCCAGAACTCTACTGGTTCAACGGTGGTCTAGTGGCTTAAGCCAGAATGTGGAGTTTTTTGCACATTTATAGCAGTCTGCACTTTTTTCATCATATAGAGAATTAATCATTTTGTAATTTTGCACACTAGGTGGATGGCTCCTATGTTTGACAGCACTGGATATTCTATTTATATGGACTTGAATGAACTGACCTTGCATGCAGTATCTTGTGTTATCTCCTTGAGAACTCTACCTGCTAGCACTGTCTCCAATGTTGTACGACACAATACACTTCAATTATCTTAAGCATTTTTCAAATGGAGTAAATAAACATGTACAGCACCTTGATATTTCTTCATTCACATGCCTGACTTGACTTTACTTTTTCTTACAGTCGCTCAAAAAATAGTGACGATGAAAAAGCAGCAGCAACTGCTGGCCTCGTGCAAATCGCTACCCAGTTCCCCGAGTCATTCAACAGGCTCTACCCCAGTATCTGGGATCCACCCAGGACAGGTAAAGTGCCCAAAAAAGAGGATAATACACATTTCCTCAGAAAGAAACAAAGGTTTTATGAAATACATCTTCAATTCTTGACAGTTTCTCTCTTTGCATCGATGTTTCCACAATTTTAAGTCTTGAACCAAACCTACATCCTTAGAATGATCCTGCTCTGTAAGTTTTACTGCGCTAATCAGAGCCTCATCCATTTTGAGAGTGTTTTCCGAAAATGTTTATCATGTTGCGACATAGTACAAGTGACCACCACGTGAAAGAGGTTTCACTTTGTTCATAACTCACAGGTCTATGTTGGATTATCAACGGCTGCACCTTAGACCATCATCAATAATACTGAAAATAAATCAGGTTTTGAGTTGCACCGGCTTTGGATCAGATTGCTAAATATTGAGATAAAATATGCTTAAAGTGGGAAACGGCCTTTACAACATGGGCAGAGCCACAATAGCCATTTCCCCTGCAAGCTCAACCACGCATGTCTTAACCACGTATATGCGTGGTTAAGGCAGTGTGCTGTCTCTATGGTGGGATTGGTGGGTCCAGGAACTGGAAGGATCAGGAGAGGGTGCGGTGAAGTAAGTGGGGCTGGGGTCAGGTTTCGGGGGGAGGGGGATGACTGGTAGTTTTTGAGCGCTGGGGTAGTTTTTAGGGCTCAGGGGGGTCGGGTAGTTTTAGGGCTGGGGGAGTGGGGTATTTTTTAGGGCTAGGGGGGTTGGGGTAGTGTTTAGTGCTCGGGTAGTGTTTAGGGTTCGGGGGGTCCGGTAGTGTTTAGGATCGGGGGTTGGGGTTGTTTTTAGGGCTCAGGGGGGTCGGGGTAGTTTCAGGGCTGGCGGGGAGTGGGGTAGTTTTTAGGGCTCGGGGGTTGGAGTAGTGTTTAGGGCTCGGGGTAGTGTTTAGGGTTCAGGGGGGTCGGGGAATGTTTCGGATCGGGATTGGGTTTGTTTTTAGGGCTTGGGGGTCGGGTAATGTTTAGGGCTCAGGGGTGTCGGGGTAGTGTTTAGGGGTCAGGGTAGTTTTAGGGCTGGGGTAGTTTTTAGAGCTCTGGGATGTCGGGGTAGTTTTTGGGCTGGGGGAGTGGGGTAGTTTTAGGGCTCGGGGTTGGGGTAGGGTTAGGGTTAGGGCTTGGGGTAGAGTTTAGGGTTCAGGGGGGTCGGGTAGTGTTTAGGATTGGGGGTTGGGGTTGTTTTTAGAGCTCGGGAGTCGGGTAATGTTTAGGGATCAGGGGTGTTGGGGTAGTGTTTAGGGCTCGGTGGTAGGGGTAGTGTTTAGGGCTCAGGGGGGGCGGGTAGTGCTTAGGATTGGTGGTTGGGGTAGTGTTTAGGGGTCGGGGTAATGTTTAGGGCTCAGGGGTGTCACGGTAGGGTTTAGGGCTCGAGGGGTCGGGGTATTGTTTAGGGTTCTGGGGGTCAAGGTAGTGTTTGAGGCTCAGGGGAGGTCAGGGAGTGTTTAGGGCTCCGGGGGTCAGGGTAGTGTTTAGGGCTCGGGTGGGGTAGTTTTTAGGGCTCAGGGGGGTCGGGGTAGTTTTCAGGGTTCAGGGCATGGGGGTTGGGTTGGGGTGTGATCTTTACCACGCATCCCTTTACCTGTCATGTCTTTACCACAAAATTGCATGGTAAAGGCATGCATGGTATAGGCATGCCTAGTAAAGGCATGCATGTTTAGACGCATTCGTTATTGGGTCCTCGCAGTAGAGGCACATGTTGTTTGGCCATGCGTGCCTCTGTCATACAACCGCTTAAAGTGCATGCTGTAGAACAGTGGCTCTTAATCTGAGGTCTGGGAACCCCTGGGGGTCCACCGTGGCTACTCAGTGGGTCCGCGACTGCTTAGAAAATTAAATAATATTAACAGATTAAAAATGGTATATGAATAAAGAGGCACAGTTAAAATTGAAAATTTTAAAGTGTTCTGTAAATGTGAAGTCATTTGAAATTGGGGCTAAAAATTAAGTTGGTTTCTTCAGATTGATTTGTGGGAGCAGTGCAAGTGCATCAAACAGGAAATAATATAGGCAGTAGGTGGTCTGAATTGAATGTAGAAAACTTCAATATTCCCATTAAAATTCAAATGTTGATTTTTTTAATATTTGTGAATTAAATAAAACATTTAATCATTTATTTATTTGTTTGATGACTGCTTGTTTCTGTATTGGTTTGAAGTTCAAGTTATTGAAATTGCTTAGTGCTCCCTGCATTCCAATAATGACTCACTTGGGGTCCCTGAATTCCAATAATGATTCAGTGGGAGTCCCTGGATTCTAGGAATCATTAAGAGGGGGTCTACGGAAGTCAAAAGGTTAAGAACCACTGCCTTGGGGAATAGTTCACAAATTCTAGTGTTTAAGGGTAAAAAAGTCAAAATGCTAATTTAAGCAGATTCAATTTGGCAACTTGGTTCATAACATTTATATTCTCTCAAATGTTAAAAACGCATGGACTAAGATTAAAGTTCAGAAGGTTTCTGTCAAGTGTTAAGAAATGACATTAGCTGTTGTGGACGCATTGTAAACTGCCCACTTACACCCTGTCATAATTTGAACGTTGTAAATAGTGAGGACGATAACTGGCTTTACAAGAAGACTCTTGCTTTTTCAAAAGATTGTCAAAAAAGCTATTTCTTTTTGTCTAAAAGCTTTACAGAACGGGCTTTAAAAAATTGCAATAGCTGAATTTTCTTTCGTGGCAATACAAATAGAAGGTGCGCAGCATATACGCCTTTTCTAATGAAGAGAACAAATATGCCATCTATATGTACCAAGCAGCTTGGAGGCTATTTGGAAACCACCTTGTGGTGAATAATAAACAGGAATTTAAATACAGGTTTGAAGGCAAATTGTAAAAAGTGAAGGAAAAAAAGCGAAAATGGATCGAATCCTGTCTTTTTGTGCAGAGGTGGGGGAGTTTTCATGTGAATATGGTTCTCCATTAGATCAGATTACAGCTACTCACTAAGAGACACAGTTACTAAATATTGCATAGCTGCTGCGTTTTACAGTTGTCACAGCAAATGCTTGCCTCACTATCTGGGCACTCTTTTTTTCTTATGCACAACAATTGCATTGATTCGAAAGCTGCATTTGTGCTTGCAGGCAACGTTTTCGTATATATTAATTCCACCTCATAGAAACACTTTCAACAAGCATTGGTAGAACCAATAGCGCTCAGCTATCTAAAAGCGGTGAAGAGCTATTGGCGTTGCCAACGTTGGTAAATGAAACATTGCAAAGTATTGTGAAAAAGCAAACACATATCTTATGTAATCTCATAACTGTACATTTAATTCTATGTTTGATTTATAAATAGCATGCTTTAAAAAAAAAAAAAAATTCCTCTTAGCAAACTCCTAACAGAATTGAAAAAAACAAGGCAGTGTCAAAACTTAAAGGGAAAAGCTTGCCAAGGCCTAAATTACTTTCCACAGGGCTCACTCAGCTCAAGAAGCAGATATGTGTGTGTGGGATCACTGACAAAATATTGTGGTAAACAATATAGTTGACAAAAAATATCATATTGTGTCAAAAATATTCTTTACCACAATATCATGCAAACAGCCGCAACAGTAGGGAAAGTGTTGACTTTGGAGATATTACATTTACTTTACCCACTCCAAACAACGCAACAGTAGAGAAATTGTTGGACTTTGGAGGGGTACAATTTACTATTCTCACTCCAATCTGTGCAACAGTAGGGACTTCGGAGGGGTTATTTTTACTTACTCCAAACAGGGCAACGGTAGGGAAAGCATTGGATTTTGGAGAGGTAAAATTTACTATTCCCACTCCAGTCAGCGCAACAGTAGGGAAAGTGTTGCATTTCAGAGGAGTGAAATTTACTATTGTCACTCCAAACAGGGCAAAAGTAGGGAAAGCATTGGATTTCAGAGGGGTAAAATTTACAATTTCCACTCCAAACAGTGCAACAATAGTGAAAGTGTGGACTTTGTAGGGGTAAAATTAACTTTTCCCACTCCAATCTGTGCAACAGTAGGGAAAGCGTTGGATTTCGGAGTGGTGAAGTTTACTATTCTTACTCCAGTCAGTGCAACAGTAGGGAAAGTGTTGGACTTTGGAGGGGTAAAATTTACTATTCTCACTCCAGTCTCTGAACCAGTAGGGAAAGTGTTGGATTTCAAAGGAGTGATATTTACTATTTCCACTCCAAATAGTTCAACAGTAGGTAAAGTGTTCAACTGCGAAGAGGTTCATTTTACTATTCAAACTGCAGTCTAAGCATAAGCAGGTAAAATACTTCACTTCAAACAATTACATATATGAGTAACCTGATGAATGCAGAAATAATATTAATTAACATTAAATATATATATATATATATATATTATATTTAAATGTATTTAAAAAACTAAAAATAATTAATTGACATAATTACTATTCGAGTATTAAAAGTTCTATAGAGTATAATGGCATTGTAATATGGTGGATGGGATATCCATCACGTTTGTGACAGCGTATCCCTTCCGCAAAGATCGTAATCAAGCCCTTAGTTATTAATTAACTTCCCATCCTGTTCTCCTACAAACCATCCAGCCCGCACTTAACATATAACTGAAAAAATAACTAGTCCATAACTTACACATTTAAAATAAACTAAATAATTAACCATTAATAATTATTTTTTAATTATTACTTAGTTAACTTCCCACCCTAGACCCCTACAAACCAAGCATCTCCCAACACAAATAAAACTAATTTAAATAAGTATTCCACAATTTACATATTTAAAATTCAATTGAATAAATAATTTACAAATAATAGTTAATTATTACTTAACTAACTTCCCACCATATACCCCTACAAATCTAGCATCCTCCAACTAAAATAAAAGTAAAATAAATCACTATTTCATATTTTATATAATTAAAAATCAATTAAATAATTAACAATTAATAATACATTGTTATTCAATTGTTACTTAATTAACTTCCTGCACTACATCCCTACAAACCTAGCAGCACACAACTAAAATATAAATAAAATAAATTATTATTATATAAATTAGATAATTAAATATCAATTAAATAATTAATTGACAATTTATAATTAATTGTTAATTAATTATTACTTAATTAATGTCCCACTCTATACCCCTACAAACCTAATAGCCCACAAAATAACATATAACAAAAATAAATCAGTATTACATGAATTACATATTAAACCTAACAACCCGCTATAAAACTATAAATTACTATTAAAAATTAATAAACATTGGAAATGCCTTAAAATTACAAGCTTCATTTTAACAACAATATCATTTATAAAACACTATCAACACAAAAAAATTAATATAGCAAATAAAACACATTATAATAATTAAGAAACAATATTTTACCACTAAATTAGTGAAAACAATATTAAAAACATCAATATTATTTACAACTATACTACGTACCTCAAAAAACAATAGTCTTGCCAATGGTATTTGTGCTTCATGATTATTTGTGTGTCACAATATTTAATTTCTGATATGTCTGTCTCCCGATATTTTTAAAACAATATTTTGTCCAAACACCATGTTGCCTCCAGGAGAAGAGTCATACTAAGTACACCTTCTGCCTCAGAGGCCTGCTGGGGGAGTTTAGCAGTTGGCCCTTCCACCAGTGCTATAAAAGTGCAATACAGAAAATAAACAACCCTTTAATTTTGCTTTTCAACCATACAGCAAAAATATCCCTGTTGTGCTTTTGCAAACAAGTTGAGTTAAAAAATGAGGAAAAGTAGCTATCTTAATGTGAGACGTAGAAGGATACAAGCCAGCCAGTCAAAGAGGCTATGCTTCAAGGTAGGGGCAAACACAAGAGGAAGGCAAGCCATTGAATAAGAACCAAGCAATGAGAGCAAGGCGTAGGTATTACAAGGTAGTTGAAATTGATAAATGAATGACAGCATCAACAGGCTGTTACGACCACAGTGACCTATTTTATGGACCGATCGCGCTTCATCTCTTAATTACAAGCCAAGAACTCTCTGGACCGCTGGATATTTCGCGCTCTGACGGAGCAGTGTACTCGCTGCCCCGCACTCTTACCACAGACTCGCGCTTTGCTTATCAGATTGCAGAAACTTGACCTTGTTGATAATGTCATTCATTTACCAATTTCAACTACCTTGTAATTACGCCTTGAGAAAGCCCCAGGTCTGCGCACAGAGAGGGGGGGAAACACGTGTTGGCTGTCTTTCAGTTCTACTCTGGAAGCAATATTCTGGACTATTTGAACATAGTAATAAAAGCATACAAACTTCTGACTACTCCGGATCTTTACCCAACTTGGCAATATTATAGTCAGATGCTCTCACCTTCCAGCTCTGTCCTTCACCCAGTCCAAGTGCATTTTATGTAGTTGGGGACATCACCTTTGACTCCCATGTCATAGAGTCTGAGGGGCAATAGTTGGTGGTCTACAGTCTGACAAATTCTGATGAAAGGATGAGTAGTGTGGCAAACTCCATTAGCATCAGCGGAGTTCTTGAAATCATCCCAGATGACGATTAATGCTAGTTCATTACTTCTTGAAGTGCATCCTGTCTGTCAAGGGTTTCTTTTGCTCAGGGAAGATAGAGATCTGGGAAAACCTACCTTTACAATGAGTTTACCTATGAATGGTTCATCGGATAGTAGTATGTAGTTTTCTGGACCGGACCATTCCAGTCCCTGCTTTGTTTAATGAAAGATGTTTACAGGTCACTCAGAAACTCCCTGGTTGCTACGGAGCAATAGGGAGGAATTGGTGACTTTTCTCACTGATATGTTGGCCAAGGATTCTAGGAGAATCATTTTGAAACTGTCTGGAAGGCTATAAGCTAGCAAGTCTTAGTCATTTATACTTTATTTATTCTGTGGTTTATGTTTTTCAATAGGCTAATGGATCACAGTTATCTTATAAGGTGGAAGTTGCCCACTTTGTAGTTGTTGGCAATGTGAGGCTGTTGTGTTTGCGAGTATTTTGTGCTTGTTAAAGTGAAGACTGGGTTATGTAATTGAGCATCACTCTGAATGCCTGTTTGCTTAGACAAGCCGCATTTGAGATATGAAGGAAGTATTAGGATATCTTGGCTTTCTTAATGGTTGCGTTTTGACCAGTTCCATGCGTTGGACTTGCGGGAGCTGTCCGAAGCAACGGTGCTCGTGTGCGTCGGATGGCTCCCAGCTGTCCGCGCACATGGCACTGGAAATCCCTCTGGTGCGGGCACTAGAGGGATTTCCTTTCTTCCAAAACAGCCTGGGGAGATGGGGAATAGCTTCCCCAGCTCCTGAGGCTGTTCTGGGTTTTCAGTGAAATAACGATCAGCGCGCACAGCGCAATTACGTCATTTCACTGAAAACTAAAGTGATATGAGCCGATCGGCCCATTTCACTTTCACTTCCTACGTGCTTGTGGGGCTATCTCAGCCCACCGAGCACATAGGCAGACGGGAGGGGTATCATTGGAATGGGGAGAATCTCCCCTTTCTAATGGTACCCCTCCCTAGTGGATCCTTGCTTGGGGATCGTGGCAGGAGAGTGATCTCCAAGGAGGAATCCACTACTAGACACAAGAGAGGGGGGAGCGGCAAGAGCGTTTGCTTTTTTGGGGCAAACTTGGTCTTTCTGCCTCCCTCCTTCCCCCGGGAGGGCAGATCGGGGGCTAATGCCACGAGGCACCAGGCATTGTTTTATTTTTATATGAAGGGGTGTGGGCTGCCCAAAATGGGCATGCCAATGCCCTCACCCCCAAATACAAATTGGACTGTCTTTCTGACACCCCCTGGGGGGTGCAGATGGGTCAATAGCCCCGATCTGCCCTCCCAAGCCACACCTCCCTGGACTCCCCTGAGTGTCTAATTTTCAGAACTGTCTGGGTTGGGTAGGTTTCCTTAGATGGCTGCCGAGCCTGACCCAAAAACGCAGGTGACCCCCTTGCAAAACCAGGTAGTTTTGTGATAGATAATTTTGATGTCTCCACAATACGTTTTGGGCCTTTCCCTGTCACGGGTAGTTGGCCCACTAACACAAGAGAGGTACCATTTTTATCGGGAGACCTGGGGAAACGCTAGGTGGTAGGACATTTGTGTCAGCCCAATGATCCCACAACTTTCACACACAGCAATGTGAGGGAAATGACTCTTTTAGCTAAATTTGAGGTTTGCAGGGGATTCTTGGTAGGAAAATGTTGAGAGATCCACGCAAGCCACACCTCCCTGGACTCCTCTGGGTGTTTAGTTTTCAGAACTGTCTGAGTTTGGTAGGTTTCCCTAGATGGCCCGAGCCCGGGACCAAAAACGCAGGTGAGCCCGGGACCAAAAACGCAGGTGACCCCCTTGCAAAACCAGGTCGTTTTGTGATAGATAATTTTGATGTCTCCACAATGCGTTTTGGGCAGCTCCCTCTTGTGGCTACTTGGCCAACCCACACAAGTGAGGTACCATTTTTATTGGGAGATCTGAGGGGAACACTGGGTGGTAGGAAATTTGTGTCAGCCCAGTGATCCCACAACTTCCCCACACAGAAATGTGATGAAAATGTGATTGTATTTAGCTAAATGAGAGGTTTAGAGGGGATTCTAGGTAGGAAAATGTATGAAGATCTAATCAAGCCACACCTCCCTGGACTCCCCTGGGTGTCTAGTTTTCAGAGCTGTCTGGGTTTGGTAGGTTTCCTTATATGGCCGCCGAGCCCGGGACCAAAACCGCAGGTGACAACCTTGCAAAACCAGGTCGTTTTGTGCCATTTCCTGTCGCAGGCACTAGGCCTACTCACACAAGTGAGGTACCATTTTTATTGGAAGACTTGGGGGAATGCTGGGCAGGTGGAAGTTTGTGGCTCCCCACAGATTTCAGAACTTTCCATCACAGAACTGTGAGAAAAATGTGTTTTTTTGACAACGTTTGAGGTTTGCAATGAATTCTGGGCAACAGAACCTGGTGAGAGGCACACAAGTCACCCCATCCTGGATTCCCCTGGGTGTCTCATTTTCAAAAATGTACAGGTTTGCTAGGTTTCCCTAGGCGCCGACCGAGCTAGGGTCCAAAATCCACAGCTAGGCACTTTGCGAAAAAAGGGTCAGTTTTCACTGGAAAAATGTGATGTGTCCACGTTGCAGTTTGGGCAGTTTCATGTCGTGAGCACTAGGCCTACCCACACAAGTGAGGTACCTTTTTTATTGGGAGACTTTGGGAAATGCTGGGTGGGTAGAAGTTTGTGACTCCTTGCAGATCCAGAACTTTCCATCACAGAAATGTGAGGAAAATGTGTTCTTTTATACAAAGTTTAAGGTTTGCAAGAGATCCTGGGTTACAGAATCTGGTGAGAGCCACACAAGTCACCCCATCCTGGATTCCCCTGGGTGTCTAGTTTTAAAAAAGGTACAGGTTTGCTAGGTTTCCCTAGATGTCAGCTGAGCTAGGGTCCAAAATCCACAGCTAGGCACGTTGCGAATAAAAGGGTCTGTTTTCACTGGAAAAATGTGATGTGTCCACATTGCGTTTTGGGCCGTTTACTGTCGCAGGCACTAGGCCTACCCACACAAGTGAGGTACCATTTTAATCATGAGATTCAGATTAACACAGAATAGTAGAAGTGTTATTACCCATTTACTTTCTATGTAATTCTGCCTTCTAAATATAAGACAGTGTGTAAAAAAGAAGTCATTTTGAAAAATACCCTCTAATTCACATACTAGTATGGGTACCCACAAATTCGGAGATGTGCAAATAACCACTGCTTCTAAACTCCATATGTTGTTCCCATTCCGGAAATACATTGGTTTCCTTGATACCTATTTTTCACTCTTTATATTTTACCAAATGAAATGTGGTATACCTGGTACACAATGAAAAACCATTGCAAGTCGTAGCTCAGTTATTGGATCTGGGTACCTCAGGCTCTTGGTGAACCTACATGTCCTATATATCCCCACAACCAGAAGGGTCCAGTGGACATAACAGTATATTGCTTTAAAAAATCTGCCAAAATTAGAAGTTGTTACAGGTAAAAACATAGGCACAAATGGCTGTTTTTCTCAAATCAATTTCAATATTGTTTTATTTCAACTGTTACTTTCTATAGGAAAACCTTGAAGGATCTAAACAAATGAGCCATTGCTTAATTCAGAAGTTTGTCTACTTTTCCGAAAAGTATAGCTTTCTGAGATCCATTATTGGTTTCACACCCAGTTCTACCTCTAACTGGAAGGAGGTTGAAAACACAAAAAATAGGAAAAATAGGCTATGTCCCAGTAAAATAGCAAAACTGTGTAGAAAAAGTTGGTTTCCTGGCAAAAGTCTGCCTGTTCCTGAAAGCTGGGAAGATGGTGATTTTAGCACCACAAACCCTTCATTGATACCATTTGCAGGGGAAAAAACAGACTCTTTCTTCTGCAGCACTTTTTTCCCCAAAAAATAAAATGTAGCTATATTTTGGTTAATTTCTTGGTCCTCTCCGGGGAATACACAAATCCTGGGTACCTTTAGAATCCTCAGGATGTTAGAAGAAAAGGAAGCAAATTTGCCATGGATACCTTATGTGGACAAAAAGCTACAGGACCTAAGCGCAAACTACCCCAAATAGCCAAACAAAAAGGCTTAGCACAGGGGAAGGCCTAGCAGGGAAGGGGTTAAATTCTGTATTGCGGTGGAACTCACTTTTTGTCATTCAGGTTGCACATTTTTCTCCATCATCTGGTCGCAGTTTTGAAGTTTAATGTCCAAATTGAACTACCGCACTTTCCACTGATGGGACCAGAGACTTATTGTTTAGAGGGGAACCATTAAATTGAAACCCCTGTTAGCCAGTAGTGAAACAGCTTTATAGACTTTGCTGGGTCAATGAGCATAGAAGCACAAATATTTGCTTGGATGTAGTTGTGATATTCAGAGTGTTGGATTGGCATTGGGAGGTTGAGATTGAAAATTATAATGAGGTGATCACTTCATATAGCAGGGCCGTTTTACTGTGACTGTCATTAGTCCTCTTGGGGGTGAATATTGCATCAAGGAAATCGACTACTTCCACGTTAGTGAGGTGGCACAAAGTCTGATGTTGAGCTCTCCTAACATATAGGGATTTGAATGTTCAATGATAATGTTGTACACTGGATCCATGGAAGCATCTACGAAAGCTGGGATTTGTTGGGGTGGTTGATAAATTGCTACAAAGGGGGAGGAGAAAGTCAAAGGCATGTCAAGAACATGATCATTCCACAAATAATGATTTGAATTTCAAGACTGAGTAGTCCTTAGAAGGGGATATCAGTAAAAAGAAATTGTGCTACATTAGCCATTTACTGATCTTTTGAACAGTTTCTGACTAGTTTAACCTATTAATTTGATATAAATGGATCATTATCTGCTAGCCAGGTTTCAGTAATGAAGAATATATCCAGGTTGAGATTAATCACTAGGATGTGCAGGTGTATTCTGTTTTTTCTTAGTTGTCTGGCGTTTATTATCCTGCAAGCAAGAAGGCTACTGTATTGCTACTGTATTGCCATGTAAAGGTTGTTATCTCTGGTTGGTTATGTAGAAATTATGATTGCTTTTGTTGTCAGAGCAGTAAGTAGCAACTTAAAGTTGTTGAGGTAGTTTCTGGATCTATACCCTCTTAAGACAGGTCTGTTGCTTCCGAGGACCAGCATGACATACCACAAATCCTCTTATTTGGTATGTCACTGTCTTAGTTCATTCAGTCTCAGTAGGTTGTTCTTTTGTTGATTTATCTAGTTGATATGACTGCTGGGATATGATTGCTGATCCCCCTGGTCTAATTGCCAGATCATAGTACAGATATGTTTTTGTTGCTGTCCACAATCTAGCGACTTAATTGGCCATGGGTTTAGCTGATTGCTGTATCTGTTGCTCTGGTGATTGTTGTAGATAATAAGGTGACCAACAAAATGTGGCCAGCGAAAGGATAAATGATGAGAGGATGGTAATCAATAGGTCGCACTTTCCCAGCATATCTTGCTAGACGCTTTCAGGAGATCACAGCTCCCAAAGGCAGGAGTCAGTTGCAAATAAAGGGCATTACACAGGTTGGAAAAGAAAAAGGTAAATTTATATTTATAACCACAGCAGGACACCTTAGCCTTACAAGGGTACTACCTCAATAAAGCCCAAGAGTGCTGACTAATTTGGCTAGCCAACTGGATATGATCATTGAGTCAGTCACTGTGTGGCTGTCAGTATAGCACCCCAGAATGTGAGCACTATTATTTTTTGATTGACCATTTAGAGGAAGCCTCACCCATGTGATGTGGCATGCTTTAACATCGGAAAACCTCACCCACCCTACTAAGATGATACTACCAGGGTGGACTCAACCCCAGATGCGAGGAAGTTCCGATAAAGTTTATGCCTGGATAGGACCGGGATCCATATATAGTTAAAAGTACATGAGAGTAAACCTAAAGGAATTTCCTTTGTTAGTAAGTTCACTAGGTATGGTTAAGACAGTCTAATGGGATGGTTTTGGTACAATGCCCTGAGTCATCCTTTAAACAGCCAACATATTTCTCCACACACTAGTGCCTAGAAACAAGTCATGTTCATTCTTCAAGGCTAGGAACGAATCCCTCAGAAACAGCACTATTTTTATTCCTACGCAGTAAAAAAGGACATTTCTACCTTCACCCTACAGTTAATGGTTACATAGGGAAAAACGGAATATAATAAGATGTCTATTCAATATTCCAAAAACTTGCTTCTTGGTTACAAGGTGAGGAGCTGTTTTTTAGCACACGTGCTACTGATGGGACATTGCAAACAGACACCACACATAACACACGTGATTAGTGGTTGATGAGATAAATAATGCTCATTCAAACATTCATCTTACCTTAGTCTGGGTAATAACTAGCTCCGTGGTCTAGCTGGCGGAAGGTGACTCGAGTAGTCACTCAGTAAAATAGAAACAATAATCTAATTACATGGTAACAAAGAAATCAATAAAGGAAAAAACGTGTTCTAATTACTTGTGCAATGACTGGTAATTGTACTCAATTTGGAGGAGCCTGCGACCTAAACATCCCAAGAGAAATTAATTGGTGGCAGTGGGGTGTTCCAACCAATTTCACAATAATACACGAGGAAAATATTGAAATATTTGCACTCATTGATGGCAGTGGGGCCTACACAAGTGAAATGTCATTTTATCGCCACCCAGTGTAGGTGTTGTTTTTGTTTTAAACTAGGTCATAAAGAACCTGAGAGGATACATTCTGTAGTCCAAGGCCTCTTGGTAAATTGGAGGGCCCTTGAATTAGATCATGAGAAAAAGCAAAATTATTGCTCACTTACTTCTTCATGGAGATCACCGGTGATTTACGTCATTTCTCCCCGCCTGCCATTGTAATGGTCTAGTGAAAGGAGATCTCCATGATGTTTTACTGCAGAGGCTGCCATTCAATGGGCAAGGCAGCCCTGGGTGATGTAATCGCGCCCCTTTGATGCAGGCTTCGATGAGCGATCAGTGTACGCACTCCCTCGCTAGGACTAATGGGAATTGTAGTCCGGGCTAAGTAACGCCCTAAGCAGTAGAAGATATTCTGACTTAAAAAACATTGTCAGTGCTGCATGATCAAAATGAGCCCAAGAGATTAGTAAAGATTAGAGAATAATGAACAATGGGGATGACCAAAAGCGTAATGAAGCCACTAAATAGTCTTAGCTTTATGTGGATGAAAGTTCTGACCTATGTGTCCTGGGAAACAGTACGAGGTACCCACATAGAGTCCTGGATAATATTTTAATCAGTACCAAGCATACAAATGACCAAGCAACCTTATGGAAATAGAAGGTAGTATCATTCACTAAATGAGCTGATTAGCTATGCATGTGTTAAGGGAGTTGACCAAAGAGATTACTGTCTGTGTCTATTCAATTGTGTCTATGTATCACATCATTCAGGACTCTTGCGTCAGTCTTGAGCCCATATATCCAGCACTGTTTATAACATAGGAGTGATGATGTCAGATCCTCGTGTAGTGGTTTAAGTTTTTCAATGACGGACTCTGTGCTTTTTCAGGGTGATTCTTTTCAAGGTAATGTCTAGTCAGTTTTATGTGGTGATTTTTACACCGGATAGTACTTCTGTGTTCATTTTCAATGGTGCACGCTTTTCTTGTAGTCATGCTAATGTACATAAGTCGACCCAGGCAAATAATCACATAAATTATATTAGTCGATTCACAGTTGGTAAACTGCATCAATTGCCAGGAGGGTCTGGCGCCCCAATTGTAATTCTGTGTTTTTTTTAGTTCAGCGACAAACTCCACATTTACCTCAAGTGTAATGCCCTCTTACTGGGGGTAAATTCCATAAAGGTGTTACCTCATTGTAATTAGTGTTTTGAAGAGACGCATGTGAACAAGAATGTTGCTCATCCTTTCCTAAAAGAGAACTTGGCCTTCTCCACTTTGAGTCTACCCAAAGTTAAAATGTGCCAGTTAGTTCACCAATTGTTTTACCCTTTTGGAGCATGGACTGAAAGTAGTAATGCAAATTGGTCTATCACTCTCTCTTTTCTCTTGGGTGCTCAAACGTTGGTCGCTGTTATTATGGGCACTCTTTTTCTGACATTTCTGATGATACTACCAAGATAATGGTTCTCCTTAAGTTTATCAGTTAGTTGCGTCCTGTGTTTTTTTATACATGGTGATATCTGTGCAGTTACATCAGAGACATAGGAACTGGCCCACAGGAAAGTTTTTCCTTACTGAGCATGGATGAAAGCTTTCAGACTGAAGAAAATGATTTTTATCTGTTGATTTATGATAGACTTCGGCTTTGAGAACACCATTCTTGGGATAAATTTAAAGGTCAAGGAAGGCTAATTCCGGTTTGCTCATAGTAGGGGTGAACCTAAGGAATGGACATAAGTAGGTAAGCCATACCCCAAAGGTCTTTGCCTCTTCAAATGTGCCTTTCCAAATGAGAAATATATCATCTACGTACCTCTTCCAGAGAAAGAGCTGTGGTCTGAGTGGCTTGCTATCATTAAAAATGTACTCAGTCTCAAAGGCTTGCACACACAGCCGTGCTAAGCTGGGAGCAAATGTGCTCCCCATAGATGAGTCTGTAGGAAGAAGTCTCCATCATAATCAAAGTAATTATGAGTCATTATGAGTCAGGACAATGTGTGCACAGTCAAGTATGAAATATTGCACTGTGATATAATCCCATATTGTCGTTGCGAGGTATATAAGGATTCCACGTGCATACTGATCAATATCTCATTGTCTGGACTGAACTTAAGTTCTCTAAGATTTTTAAGTGTATCTTGGTCTCCTTAAGGTACGATGGCATTGCTAATACCAATGGTCTCAAGAAGAAATCCCAGAAGTGAGATAGTGGTTTGAGGGCTGGCCCAGTACAAGAGACAAGTGGCCGTGCAGGAGGGGGGTGTTTGTTGTTGCACCTTAGCGATGAAATAGAAGTAGCAAATCCAAGATTATTTGCCAAAAGAAAAAGTTAATTACTTGCGGTAACAATCTTTCTGGTGGATGGTCCTTCTACCCGCAGATTCCTCACCTGTAGAACAATCCCAGGCGTCAGACTGGATATTGAAAACTTCAAAGACACGATTTCACCAGTAGAGGGCGCTGGACTCAGTCAGCACCAGAAGCGACATCAGGCAACGCCACTGAGGCCATAAAGCACCCGCCCCGGCACATTGACATCAGTTTCTCTCCATTTTTTCCAAGTCTGAGAGAGAGATTAAAATCAAGAGAAATCGCAGTACTAACAATCTGGGATCTTGTTAACTTCCCTACAAGTCATCTATTAAATGGGGAGGCCGGCGGGTCATTGATGAAACTTCAGGTAAAGTATCCACCAGAAAGATCTTTACCATAGCTAAGTAACTTTTTCTTCTGATGGATACTTCTACCTACAGATTCCTCACCTGTAGAACAGATTTCACAGCAATACCCTGCCCAGGAGGAGGGTTGATGGATGATTCAGACCAAGAAATCCTACAAAAAAGATCTAGCAAAGTGTCCAGCCCGGTGCATCTCTGCATCAAGGCAACAGTGCTTCACAAAGGAGTGCAAGGAAGCCCACGTCGTCCCCTTACAGATTTCTGCAACTGGGACACCTCGAGCTAACGAGGAAGTGGTGGATTTAGCCCTAGTGAAATTGGCCCTGATTCCATCAGGCGGCTCTTTCTTGGCTAAAGCATAGCAATACAGAGGATAATCCATAGAGAAAAAGTCCTCTTCTGGGCCCCCATCCTCTTCTTGGCTCCACAATAGCCAACAAAGAGCTGGTCGTCTGACCAGTATCCCTTGGTGCAGTCCAGGTAGTAATTAACCGCCCTCCTGCGATCCAACAGATGTAACCGTTCCACCTCCTTCACAGGATGAGGAGGAGGATAGAAGGTCTGAAGGGTAATGGATTGGGTAAAGTGAAAGAGAGTGATCACCTTTGTCATGTGTCCCAAATAGGCCTAGTAAGATTATTTGCTATTTTTACATGTAAACAGTTTTTTCCTAAAGTTGCCTTCACTTTGCCACATCAACTTTTGACACACTTTTGCATTCGTGACACTTGGGTTAGTTTCTTGGAAACACCTACTTTGCTAACACCAATAAACCTCACAAGAACACTATCACATTGCCTTGGCATTGTGTACAAGGCCCTCATGTGCGTTGTGCAAATGTGTTTGTAATTTACGTCCATATAGTGACACAGCTATCTGTGGAATACAAAAAATGGCAGCCTGATCACAATCTCAGCCCACGGCAAGGATGCTGTTTTATAAATATAATCTTTTGTTTCCGAGTATAATCAGAGGATGCACTTCAGCTGACTTTGAGGGGTCCCTGCATGCTGAAGCTTTCGCTTAGCAGCTAACTGACATCCCCGTAAGGGGTGTCCAGTTCATGACCAAGACAGGTTCCTACAGTCTTACCCACCTGGTAACAGGGTTGGATCATCCTGTAGGGGGTTTCTTGGTAGAACATACATGTTGGTTAGAGTTTGCATAGTAGGAGTACGTAAATTGTTATACTGTTATATATGCTTGCATACATACATTGTCTCAGCAAGTCTTTGTCCTGTTCATTGTCCTGACACTTATTATAACTTTCGCCTGTTTCTGTTTATTGATCATTGCAGCACATATATATTCTATACATGAATCACTTTGGTTCCATAAACACTGAAAACGTCCCTTGTGTATTCTTTGTATATTTCTCTGAGAAAATGATAGCGCGGGTGTCTGAACGTGATCTAGGTCTGTCACCATGGTCCATGAGGGAACAGGGTTGTCATGTTCAGTGGTTGCCAGAACTGTTTGCTCCCTATCTAGGTTAGGGGGCTTATGGTGGCACTGTGAGCTAGCTGGTCTTAGGGACAACATATCCTGTGGGGGTGCATGGAATCAGGCTGGCACCATCTTAAGTTTATGTCGTCCACAAACGCACAGTTCCTGCTGATTAGTGGAAACTACACAACACCTTAGGAAGAAAAGCAACCTTGGTTCTCAACACCAACTTGTCTGGGAAGAAGGTAGTGAATGGGGGCAACAACTAAGGGCCTGCAACTCACTGACATCAGAGGTGAAGGCAACCAAAAACATAGATTTGGGGTCAACATGCAAAGGGTACAACTGTACAGGGGCTCAAACAGAGTACCCATTAAAATTTTTAGACCCAAATTCAAGTCCCATTAAGAAGCCATAAAGGGAGTGGGAGGAAAAAGGTTGGTCAGGCCCTTAAGAAAACGCATGGCAATAGCAGATTTAAACAGGGACTGGTGATCCAGAAGACAAAGGAAGGCAGACAAGGCGGCCTCTACAGCACAATGGCACATCCCTTCCACACTAGGGAAAGCGCAAACTGCATCACTTGAGATAATTTGGCCTGCAAGGGATCCACAACGTTGTGCACACACCTGGTCAGGAAACTGTTCTACCCTCGCGCAGCTCCGCCGTGAGTGCCGCTGCCGCCGACCGGTGTTCAAGGCTCCATCACCTCGCTTCGCTCTTGACCTGCCTTTTTTCTTTGCTTTTTTCCTGTTGCCTTGTTTGCCTCTTGTCTTTTTTGCCTTTTGCCTTGTTTTCCCGCCGCTGCTGCCTCTGCGGCCCCTCCCCCTCCCAGCTGTCCTGCCCCCCCCCACCCCTACTTAATGGTGGCCGCTGCGCGACAGGGTGAGCAAGGCCTCTGACCTCCTGGTCAGGAAACTGCTCTTCCCTTGTGCAGCTCCACCGTGTAGCCTCTGCCCCCAGCGCTACTGCCAACCGGTGTTCGAGGCTCCTGCGCCCCGCTTCGCTCTTGACCTGCCTTTTTTCTTTGCTTTTTTCCTGTTGCCTTGTTTGCCTCTTGTCTTTTTTGCCTTTTCTCTTGTTTGCCTTTTTTCTCGGCCTTGTCCTGTTTGCCTTGTTTTCCCTTTGCCTTTTCCTTTATTGTTTTGCCTTTTTGCCCTTTCTCTTCCTTTTCTCCATCCTGCCTGCTGCCCGCTTTCCTGTCGCTGCTGCCCCCGAGGCCCCTCCCCTCCCGTGTGCTCACTCTCCCGCCTCCCAGCTGTCCCGCCCTCCCCTCGACCCCTACTTAATGGCGGCCACTGCGCGACAGGGTGAGTAAGACCTCTGACCTCCTGGTCAGGAAACTGCTCTCCCTTCGCGCAGCTCCGCCGTGAGTGCCTCTGCCCCCAGCGCTGCCGCCACCCGGTGTTCGAGGCTCCTGCGCCTGGCTTCGCTCTTGACCTGCCTTTTTTCTTTGCTTTTTTCCTGTTGCCTTGTTTGCCTCTTTTCTTTTTTGCCTTGTTTTACTTTTTTCTCTGCCTTGTCCTGTTTGGCTTGTTTTCCCTTTTCCTTTATTTTTTTGCCTTTTTGCCCTTTCTCTTCCTTTTCTCCTTTTCTCCTTCCTGCCTGCTGCCCGCTTTCCCGCCGCTGCTGCCCCAGCGGCCCCTTCCCCTCCCGCATGCTCCCACTCCCGCCTCCAAGCTGTCCTGCCCTCCCCCTGACCCCTACTTAATGGCTGCTGCTAAGCGACAGTGTGAGCAAGACCTCTGACCTCCTGGTCAGGAAACTGCTCTCCCCTTGCGCAGCTCCGCCGTGAGTGCCTCTGCCCCCAGTGCTGCCGCCGACCGGTGTTCGAGGCTCCTGGGCCTCGCTCTTGACCTGCCTTTGTTCTTTGCTTTTTTCCTGTTGCCTTGTTTGCCTCTTGTCTCTTTTGCCTTTTTTCTCTGCCTTATCCTGTTTGCCTTGTTTTCCCTTTGCCTTTTCCTTTATTTTTTGCCTTTTTGCCCTTTTTTCTTCCTTTTCTCCTTCCTGCCTGCTGCCCGCTTTCCCGCCGCTGCTGCCCGCTTTCCTGCCGCTGCTGCCCCCGCGCCCCCTCCCGCGTGCTCCCGCCTCCCAGCTGTCCTGCCCTCCCCCAACCCCTACTTAATGGCGGCCGCGCCACTGGGCCCAAAGGCAAGCCCATCTGCGCCCGTCCACGACCCGTCCGCGACCAGCACCAGGGACCCTGGTCCTCCTACCCACCAGCGCTACACCTCCTCGGCTCTCTACGCACTCAACGCTGGCAACGACAACTGCTGCAAGCTTTCTTCACGTATCGACACCCATGGACCCTTCACCTGCCGACAATGCCGCCACTCCTTCTCCTTCACTGAGAGCCAGGACCCACCTCAACCCTCCCGCATCAACTCCACTGCACCCCAAACCCTGCAATGCATCCTCCTCAACGTCCGCTCCCTCCACAGACTCGCCGCAGAAATCTGGGATCTCCTCGACAGCGCTACCCCCGATGTCGCCTTCTTCACAGAAACCTGGACAAACGCCGCCTCGGGGCCAGACATCGCGATCATAATCCCCAAAGGCTACAAGATCACCCGGAAGGACCGCCCCAACCGCCCCGGAGGAGGCATCGCTATTGTCCACAAATCCAACCTCCAACTGAGCACCCACACCGACGGACCCTCAGACCAGATGGAACACTTCACTTCAAGATACAGACCAATTCGACCACCACCCTCCAAGGCACCCTCATCTACAGACCCCCCCGAAACCTGCGCACTTTTTTCCGACTCCATCACCTCCTCTAACTACACCTTGCTGGGAGACCTCAACTTCCACCTCAACAACCTCCAAGACCCCAACTCCACCTCCCTCCTGGACAACCTCCTCAACATCGGACTCAAACAGATCATACCAGAACCCACTCGCTTAGCAGGACACATCCTCGACCCCATCTTCACAGCAGGAAACTCCATCACCTTCAGCCACAGCTCCAAACTCCCATGGTTGGACCACCGATGCATCCACTTCACCTTCAAAACAACCATCACCAGCAAACGTCCACACCAGCTCCGGCGCAGGAATTGGAACAAGATCTCCGATGACCAGCTCACCGCCTCCCTCAGCAGCTCCGCCCACACTGCCATGGATTACGACCCTACCACCGCCTCCCGAACCCTTCACAATTGGATCACCGAATGCGCCAACACCATTGCCCCCCTCAAGATTACTACCAACCCACACGCCAAGAGAGCCAGCTGGAATCCAGGCGAAACTGGAGATGCCTCGAAAAACATGGAGGAACTCCAAAACCCCAGCAGGCCTTGACAACTTCAAAGCAGCCACCGCCGCCCACCACAAGCTCATCAGATACACAAGGAAGAAAGCACTCCAGGACAGAATCTCCGCCCACGCACACAACAGCAAGGAACTCTTCGACATCATCAAAGAGTTCACTCAACCCAACAGTGAGACGACTGACATCACCCCTCCCAGGACCTTTGCGACAGACTCAGCGCCTTCTTCCACCACAAAATCAAGACCATCTATGACAACTTCAACAACGACAACCTACACGCGGAACCCACACCCACCATTCCCTACACCTCGCAGCCTACACTTGACAGCTGGACCGCCCTCACCATCGAAGACACCCGGAAGACCATAAAGTCAACCCACTCCGGGGCCCCCACTGACCCCTGCCCCCACCACATCTACCACAGAGCCGCGGTCATCATCGCCTCCGAGCTTCGACAAATCTTCAACCGCTCCTTCGAGACCGCCTCCTTCCCCGATGATTGGAAACACACCGAGATCAACCCTCTCCTGAAAAAACTCTTGGCAGACCCCACCGACCTCAAAAACTTCAGACTGATCTCCGTACTTCCGTACACGGTGAAAGTCATCGAAAAAGCCGTCAACAGCCAGCTCGCCCCCTTCATAGAAGAAAACAACATCCTCGACACCTCCCAATCCGGCTTCAGAAAAAACCACAGCACCGAAACCGCCCTTCTCGCAGCAACAGACGACATCCGCTCCCTACTCGACAGAGGAGAGACTGTGGCCCTCATCTTCCTGGACCTCTCCACAGCCTTCGACACAGTCTCTCACCGCACCCTAGCCTGCAGACTTCACGACGCAGGAATCTGGCACAAGGCCCTCGACTGGATCTGGTCATTCCTATCCGGCAAAACGCAGCGGGTCAGACTCACACCCTTCCTCTCGGATCCCACACCGACCACCTGCGGAGTTCCCCAAGGATCCTCCATCGGGCCCACCCTGTTCAACATCTACATGGCCCGGCTAGCACCCGTCAGATCCCACGGACTCAACATTGTATCCTATGCGGACGACACCCAACTCATCCTCTCCCTATCCAACGAACCCAACATCTCCAAACACAACTTCCAAGAAGGAATGGAAGCAGTCGCCAAGTGGATGAAGAACAGCTGCCAACAGCTAAACACCGACAAGACTGAAGTACTCATCATGGGCCTACAACCACAACCAAACGCCTGGAACGACACCTGGTAGCCCCCGTCCTCGGTGACTCGCCCACCCCCAGGGACCATGCACGCAACCTTGGAATCATCCACTCCGAACTCAAAATGGACCGCCAAATCAACGCTGTCTCCTCCTCCTGCTTCCACACCCTCCAACTCCTACGAAAGACCTTCAACTGGATCCTCCTCGAACACAGAAAAACCGTCACCCACGCCCTCATCATCAGCAAACTGGACTACAGCAACGCACTCTATGCCGGAATCAACAAGAACCTCACCCGCAAACTCCAAAACATCCAGAACGCCTCCGCCAGACTAATCCTCAACCTACCTTGCCACTACCACATCACCCAAAACCTGCGGACACTACATTGGCTCCCCGTCGAGAAGAGAATCACCTTCAAGCTTCTCACCCACGCCCACAAGGCCCCCCACAACACCGGACCTGCCTACCTGAACCACCGCCTCTCGTTCCACGCACCCCAAAGACCCCTCCGCTCAGCCCAGACCTCCCTCGCTACGGTGCCATGCATCAAAAAGACCAGAACGGGAGGTCGCTCCTTCTCCTTCCTCGCGGCCAAGGCATGGAACACCCTCCCTCTCCACCTCCTACAGACGCTAACACTCTCCAAGTTCATGAAGGACCTTAAGACCTGGTTCTTCGACAGATCGCCGTGAACTTCCGGGAGCTGCATCTCCCCCCCACCCAGCGCCTTGAGACCCTCTCGGGTGAATAGTTGTGCTCTATAAACTCATGATTGACTGACTGATTGATATAGCACAGTTGCTCCATCTGCTGGAATAGACGACTTAGTGGAGTGGTGACGCGCAGATAAGATGTCCGGTGATAGCTGAAAGGAGCTCAATTGACCCAGCTCAATCTCCAAGCATGTAGCTGGCATCCTCGGAATTTAGGGGGTGGGGGGCAGAACCATTCCCCATGACTAGGAGAGAAGATCCCGCCTGAAAGGCAGGCGGGGCGGAGGACACATGGAGAAGCGCAGGAAGTCTGCATACCACAGACTTCCCGGTCAATCTGGGGATAAGGGAATGACTTGAGACAAATAAGCCCATTGGGCGAAGATGTCCTGGACTAACTCTGGTAGAAGACACCACTTGTGATCAGCAAGATAACAGAAACTCACGCTGTTGCATCTGGTATTCATAGACCGCGTTAGGTGTGCCCAAGACAACATTCTCAGTGCTTCCAGACAAAGGAGGTGAGACCCTACTCCCCCTTGTTTGTTCACCTACCACATTGCAGTTGTGTTGTCCGTCAAGCTCTGGACACACCGACCAATAATGGAGGGGAGTAAGGCCTTGAGCACCAGCTGAATTGCCTGCAGTTCTAGCAGATTGATGTGAAGAACTGGCTCTTCCAGAGACCAGACACCTCCGATCATCACTAGGGTGGAGGCATCCGTCACTATTGTAGTATTGGCTGGAGGGGGAGTGAAGGCCATCCTGTGTGCCCAGTTTTGCCTCGGTCCCCCATCAAACCTCTTCTGCCACAGCACCAGGGTGATCACAATGGAGTCTGACAGGTCTCCCCCATACTGGAGCCTCCACTACAGGGACCTCGTGTGCCAACATACATCCAGGAGAATGCAGTAAGCCATCAGACCTAGTAATTGTAACACTCTTAGGACTGGAACTGTCGCACCTTGATAGAAGAGAGGAATCATCTCCTGGATGCAGCTCATTCTCTGTGGAGGAAGAAAGGCGTGGTGGTGTCCATTATTGACCCTCTGAACTGGATTTGTTGGGATGGCCACAGGTGAGATTTGGACTTGTTGATCGAAAACCTCAGTTCAAATAGCAGAGATAAGAAAACACAAAAGTCCCTATTCAAAAGATTAATGTTGTGGGCAAAGATCTCCGTAACTAAGAGTATGCCTAAATATGGATCATGTGCTATAGCAAAGAAAAACGTACATATTTAGCTATATAGTGAAAGTAACAAAATATGTAAATGTGCAAGCAATTTAAACAAAAATAAATATTTTAAGAGGTAATCACGATATCAGTGAAAGTTTATTTAAAAAAAAGAAACACATGTTATATTCAAAGACCGTATACAGTTTTCACAAAATTAAAAACATCTTCTTGTTTAAGAAGTTACAATACATCTGACATTCAATTTGTATTACTAACTGATTGTATTAATGTCATATTTAGGCATACTCTTAGTTATGGAGATCTTTGCCCACAACATTAATCTTTTGAATAGGGACTTTTGTGTTTTCTTACTCTGCTACCCCGTCCCTCTTCTTAGAATTAGGGTAACTCCCTTTCCTTTGGATACAAATAGCAGAGATGCCATTCGACTGCAGATGACACGACACCTTCTCTAGCTATTTGGTTGTGAGGAGCCATTCGCCCAGGTACCCAAAAATCGGTACTGCCAACCATCTGAGATGGGCTACAACCACTGCCATCACTTTGGTGAAGACTTGAGGTGCCGATATCAAACCAAAGAGAAGTACTGCAAATTGGTAGTGCGTAGAATCCACCACAAATTGCAAGTACTTCCGATGGAACTGCAGGATAGGAATGTGGAAGCACGCACCATGCCAGTCTAGTGACTTCATCCAGTCCAAGCTCCAACGCCAGTAGAACTTGAGCTACGATCAACATCCTGAACTATTCCTTTTTGAGCAAGACGTTCAGGCTCCTGAGGTCTAGAAAGGGATGCAGGCCACCGTCCTTCTTGGGCATGAGGAAGTAACGTATGTAACAACCTTGGCCTATTTCCTTGTCTGGCACTAACTCCATCCCCCCCCCCTTTCCGAAGGAGAACTGCCACCTCATGCTGCAAAATGGCCAAACGATCGGAAGGTGGGTAAGCAGGAGGAGGTGGGATGGAGGGCCGAACTTGAAGAAAGGGAAGGGTGTAACCCTTTTCTATGATCTGAAGAACTCACTTGTCAAAAGTAATGGCATTCCAGGCCGGAAGAAAATGAGACACCCTCCCTCTTACAGGTCCTGTGTTGGTTAAGAGAAAAAACGAGGCCTGCTTTCCTGGAGGCATGAGGGAGGAGGAAGAGAAGGAGGTGGAAGGTTGCAATGTGGATCCATGGCACTGTCCTCATTAGCAGCCCCTGTTTTGTCAAATACTTTGGTTAGGTTGCTGCTGGGGTGTCTGGTACTGCCTGGGATGAAAGGAGAAACCTCTGCTGAAACCACCAAAGCAGCAAAAGAACCAGAAGTCTTTGGATGGTGGCGGAAGCTGGAGGCCCTGTGATCATGCCGTGGCTTTCAAAGTCCTCTCTCCAGAGCCGAATCTGTTTTATTGCCGAAGAGGCATACCCGATCATAGGGAAGGTCCATCAGATTGGATTGGATGTCAGAGAAGAAATTGGACGCCCAGAGCCAAGCATGGTGATGGATGGAAATAGAGGTCACCATGGCACGGGTGACAGAGTCAGCTGTGTAAGTCCTGATTTAATGATATAGTGAGAAGCATTCTGACCATTTGCAATGACTTCCTGAAAATGCGCCATCATGTCTGCGGATGTGTGGCAGTATCATTTGGGCCATGTCCCATAAGGCATGGGCATAACAGGCGAGCAGGCAGTTGGCGTTTAATGATTTCAGGACCATGCTCCCTGCCGAGAAGGCTTTTTTACCTAAGCCTCCCTTTCTGAAGGTACAGTAGGGAAGGCACCACCCAATTGCATAATGGAGCAAGATTTTTGAATAACCAGGTTCTCTGGCAACAGGTGCCTGAAGAGAAACAGGAGTTGCCTGGTGCCGAACGGTAGCGGCGGGCCACCAGTCTTGGCTTTTTTCCCAAGCCAGATGTCAATGAGGCCTCATGGAAGGGCAACAAAGGTTCGGAGGTTGCTGATGATAGCAAGAGGACCTCAGTCAGAACGTTGGTCTTTGTCTCTGATGAAGGGAGCTGCATATCCAAGGATTCTGCAGTCTTTAGCATTATCTTATGGAGGGACACCACCTCAGGTGTTGGTGGTCCATTTGAGAATTCCATGGCTAATTCTGGTGAGGTATCCAGGCCATTTGCTGATGACAGGCCTTGAACTTCATGTAGGAGATCTTGGTCTGGGTTTTCATAGGGCAGAAACTCCACAGGGTCTAAATCTGTGCCAAAGATTTCATGGAGGCATGTCCTGTAAGCCTCCTCTTTGAACAAGAGTTGTAACTCCCTGCGGGACTGGATCCGAGGATTGATGTTGGTCTACAGCGCCGGTAGCACCTTATCTGGAGGTGGTGGTCAAAGTGGTGGCGGTGGTGGGGGCAGCGCCGTCCATGGAGTCGGTTGTGGCTCTGAGAAGCGGAGCACCAAATCAAAGGAGGGAAGCATCGGCATCAGATCCGAAGGCACAGCACTGACCGGCTTCAGGTGGAACGGCAAGAACAGCGGAAGCCATGATGTAGCCGATGGGCCTGAAGGGGCTCAGTATGGCGTTGATGTTTTGGCAAAGATGCTGTACATGGTGTTGAGAAACACCACAGGATCCAAGCCCGGAGCCAGAAATTCAGGAAAATGCAATGTCAGAGGCTCAAGCAAGGCTGTCAGCACTGAGGACTTTGTGGAGGTCAATCAGGAGTTGGTCCCGATGAAGGAATAGGCTTGTGTGGTTGATCCTCAAGTGGTAACTTGACAAACTCCGGTTCCGAGGATGATTGTCCTGTGGGTGTTGGAGAGCGCCGGAAACGCTTACCTCTCAAGTGTTTCTTTTCCTTTTCATGGTGTTTTCTCCGCTTGGTGGAGAAGAAAAGATGGAGAACGGAAACAACGTCGAGAACGATTTTGACACTAGCAGTCATCCTTTGCCCTGTCCATAAAAACAGGCCTTGGAATCATGGTCAGACCCTAGACACCACAAGTAAACTGAGTGGGGGTCCGTGATGGACATCTGCCCATCACAATCCTTAAAGGGTTTAAAACCCCAACTTTTTGGGAGGTGACATGGTACTGCTTTTAGGAAAATTTGTGTTAGGAATTTTCTCAGAGAATAAATCTATGAATTTGTATCAAGGTGCGAAAAAAGAGAACTGACGTTGATGCGCTCGGGGCATTTCTAGCATCATTGAGAAGCTTAAGACATTTTTCATTACATATTGTTTTAAGCAAAATAACAGTGGTACCACCTGATTGTATAATGAAGAATGTATCCCTGAGAGTTCCTTTAAGGCCTCTTTATCTTCTCTCCTAATGTTTTGAAACCCCTTGTGTTACTCTATGAAGTTCGTCAATTTCAAGGTTTACTGCCTGTTCGTACACAAGGTCTTCTGGAGGCATTTCATGTGTAGGGGGCATAAACATGTTGGCTATTTAAAGGATGCATTGTACACAAATCATCCCATTAAACTTTTTTAACCATACCTAATAATAAAGGTTATTCCTTTAGGTTTACCCTCAGATATTTTTAAGTGTCTATGGATCTCAGTACTATCCAGTCATAAGCTTTATCTGAGGTTCAGTCCGCCCTAGTAGTACCAGCTTACCTGCGAGGGGTGAGCAGTGCCAATGAAGAAGCATGCCACATCAGGTGGGTGGGGCTTCTTCATCCAATAAGGCTGGCTTACCAGCTGTGCCTAGGACATTCATAGGACGACTTAATAGATGATTCCCCTTATCTCCACCGTACCTTTTATGATTTCCAGTCTTATGTCAACAGGGTGTATGGTGTTGATCCTCAGAGTTCTCCCCCTGTGTTAATATAGCCCATTCAGAGGCTTAACCCTATAGGGACCTGAACTGAAAGAAATAGCAGCCTGTCAGTCCTGCCCCGGGGGAAGCGGGGAACTCTCTACAACATACACTCTAAAATAATCCGAAGTATAATCATATCATTGCAACGCAGATGCGCTCTATCTAGCCGGAATACATATGCGAGGGGTTAAAATAAATGCGTATTTCTGCCTCTGCTGTAGCCCTCTTAGAACTTTGTTGCCCTAGAAACATGTTCTGCCTCTCCATTGCCATGGCAATCCATCTCCACGGATGCCTTCCCCTCGCAGAGCCGCTTTTGTGTTTCTATGAAAGCCTTATGATGGCAGGTGAAATGTACAAAGTTAAATGCGGCATGAACACAGTAAATATCGTCATGTAAGAGAAGCAACATGCCCCGAGCTGATAGAAAGAAAATGCATGGTTTGCATTGTCTGCAACCCTGCGTGCTCCTCTGGACCATTCACCATCATCACCAGGGCGCGTGGCCCGCAGGCATCCGTAGATGAGGTCACCAGGCCAACCTTTCATCTCGTGCACTTGCAATCGGTCGCCCATGGTGACCTGGATTTCCCTGCATGGCGCACTCATGCCACAACCTAGCATCTTGGCGCGTACAATTCAAGCCCTCATTATCGGGAAGGGGCATCTTGACTTGGGCCACTGTTTTCATATTCTCTTGTGTTTTTTATTTTATTTTCTAGCTAGTTCGGAATTTTCACGTTGTGCCATTTCAAATACCAGTAGTCCATCTAGACCATACTTTTTCTATGTATTCTGAAACCTGTGCTCATGATTTCTCCATAGTGTATGAAGTATAAAGCAAATATATAAAACAAAAACATATGGACGTTCTAAACACTGAATAACAGTCATTCTGCAGCTTAATAGTTGTGCCACTATTTCACCAATCCAGTCAACAAGCTCCAATTTAAAAGGCCAGGATAGGCAGCATTTAAAGTACAAGTTACCCATTCATTTATCTTCGTACCTTCCTTGTGTGGTTTATTTCCGTAGGAGAATTTTAATTTGCACTCATTAATTGTTCTCCAATACAAATTTAAAAAGTTAGCATTCCTTCATTTCCCTTTTTTGGAGAGATCTGAATCATTTACTGTTCAGTCATCACTTCATATTCTTCTATCCTAGAACAATTACAGGGGGATATTCATAACAAAATGTCGGCGCGCGGTGTTATGCCAAAATTGGTAATGCTGCGCTCCATTTTTAAATACAGAGATGCGCCGTATTTATAAAAATACGGGGGCAGATTTACAAGAACTGGCGCATCTCTGCATATTAGCAGAGATGCGCCAGTTAATTTGCGACACGTAAAGGATAGACAGATGCGTGACGCATATTTTGGCGTAAGTGCAGCGCATTGCTGGAGTCGTGTCGCAAGCACGACGCAACTACAGCAATGGTCAGGAATGCCTATTCCTACCATGCTGCGTCACTCCTTACGCCTGCTTCAAGCAGGCGCAAGGATTTGACGCAGTGGCGTCGTAAAAGTGACTCAGTGAAATCTTGTAGATTTCACTGCGTCACTTTTACAAGGCTTTCTTGCGTCGGAACGCCCACCCTGCATACATTATACCTGATGCAGGTATAATGTAGCGCAGGGCTTTACAACGTGATGCATCTCCCTAGATGGCACCCTTGCTTGCACTATGTTCTAATGGTGCCTGCGCTGCAGGGGCGATTGTTTATGTGCAGGAAGTGACACCTTCCTCCACATAAACAATCTTGAAAGGCGATTTGCTCTTTCTCTTGTGTGGTGCAGAATGCAGCACACATGGAAAGAACAAAAAACGAGCAGAAATTAATAATTTCTCCACCTATCGCCAGTCTAAGACCAAGTCTTAGTTTTTGGTGCTGTCCCAGCCTTGTAAATCTGGGGCAGCGTCAAAAAACAATGAGTGTTGCGACGGAACGCGCACTGCAACACCCATTGCATGGCCCTTTGCCGAAGGGGCATATTTACAAGGTGGGGTTAAGCCACATTAAGTGGCTTAGCGCCACCTTGTAAATATGGGGAATGGCGCAAAACCAACGGAGAGTCAGAAAGCGTGACACTACGGTGTCCTTAGGGGCATGTAAATATGCCCCATAGATTGGTAATGCTAACCCCTTTCCTGGGCATCCAAGCGCCATAAATAAAGGTGCTGTTATTTGTCAAACCGAGGAACACTGTCACTCGCCGCTCGTGCCTTAACTCACTGAACTCTCTTACTGGCCCGTCTCCCGCCACGATAAAAAGTATACTTCAAATACAACTAAGTGAATCACAACAAAATAAAGTTTCGAAATGGATGCCTTTCTGCAGAATTCGAGTGCGGAGAGCGGCCCTGCAGAGGACCATGGATTGCATTTAAGAAGCAGGCCCTCTTTTGCGTGCAGTCAGTGCTGTAAACGGGCATGCGCTGTCTAGCACTCTAAACCCTGGTGCAGTATATTTAATGGGACAATACCTGCACTTCTAAGCCCTGCTGCAATACATTTAATGGGAAAGTATCTGCACTTCTAAGCCCTGCTGCAATCCATTTAATGGGACAGTACCTGCACTTCTAAGACCTGCTGCAATACATTTAATGGGGCAGCACTTGCACTTCTTTAATTTGAATGGGAGATAACCTGCCCTTCTCAGCCCTGCTGCAATACATTTAATGGGACAGTACCTGCACTACTAAACCCCACTGCAATAAATTTACTGGGACAGTACCTGCACCTCTCAGGAGCAGACAGGTACTCAAAATAGTGAGCACCTGCACTTCTATATTTCCATTTAAAGCACTGCTTGAAGTGAGTAGGACTATGTCTCCTAAGCCAATAGAAAAGAAGGGCACTGCAGAGATCCCTTTGAGGTGCTGCTTTTAGGATATCATTATAATGAACACTTCCATTCTCACATTTATGGGGCGCAGTGAGTCACCAGCGTGGGGAGTTTACCGCACAGACTGAAGTATACAATTCTACTTAGTGACAGATCGCCAGGAGTGGGGGACAAACAGTACAAGGGCGGGAAGAGGGCTCCAGTCTGTAATCAGACCTGTCAAACAGGCTTGGGAGCATCCTTTCCTTGGAGTCCAGGGTGGGAGATGCCTTGCATGTTGTGAGCGGAGGAGCTGATGCTCATACGTGACACCTGCGGAGAGGGTGGCACTTCTCAGATCTCTTGAGAAGATGAGACGCTAGCGTGGTGCTGTGAAGGGCGTATATAAAATGCCAGTATTTATACAAGCAAATGCACAAGCAGTCCACCAAAAGAAAGGAGCTTGGAAACTGCAAAATGTGGCCATGGGTGTTTGTTTATGAGTCGAGTGGTCTTGAATCCAGAATAGTGATAAAGACAAGTGCGATAGGCTAACTCAGCTGAATTCCAATAAACAACAATTTATTTTATTTATGCGTTTTTATATAGCACGTACTTTGCCCAAAGGTGTCAGAGCGCTTTACAATAGAACCAGTTACATTACATAAGGACTTCATAGTACATGAATTACATAAAAGATACGGAACAGATAAAGTCAAAACTCAAAAAGAAAGTTAGTAAGAGACAATACGTATGTCTACTACAGCTACTAATGGTTAGAGTTACAGATATACAAGTTGCAAATTCACTCAAGATTACATATTAAGAAAAGTTGAAGCAATAAGGGTTGGACAAATATATATTACATATTTACAGAGCATGATCTTCTTGCCATTGCTGGGCTTCTTGAGGTGCTCGTTCAGCTAGGTCATCAGGGTGATGTTGCTCTCACGGGCAGTATTCTTGGGCCTGGAGGGATCCCCAACTGGTACTGGCCATAGGGGTAGAAGGGTGGGTGGTAGTGGGCGAAAGCGGCGTGTTGGAACCCGGGACTGTTCTTGAGCTCATACTGGGCGCCAGCTATGGGATGAGGGATAGCTAGGCGTTGTAGGGCATGAAGGTGCCATAGATGGCGTAGGGCAATTCGTTTATGGAGGAGAGGTAGCCATTGATTAGCAGGACAACGATGCTGTGGGAGACAGACTCGGGTAGTGGGAGCCGGCCTGTCTGAGGTGCGCTGCTTGATGGAGGTGATGCAGAGAGACTTGGGCAGTGCGAACAGGCAGGGTGGGCAGCCAATAGTATCAGTGGCATGAGGCAGGAGAGACAGCCCTGATAAACCAGCCTGACTGTAGATGAGCAGCAGGGTCACCTTGGGGGACACTGTGGGCTCCTTCAATCGAGATGCATCAGTCTTCAAGATGGAGGAGGGCAGCTCCTCTCTTGATCCTCCACCCCTCATGCTTTTCCACTTACTTGCCACCTCGCTGATCCGCGCACTCTGAATGGGGTCAGATGTCCTCCATGCTTGTTGTCCCGGTTGCCTGAACGCTCCTGGGACCTTGAGAGCGGTTTACGATGGCGTAGGCCAGCTCAGCGTCACAGGAGGCTGGTAGCTGAGGAGTGCGGCAATGGGAACATCATGGCTGCCTCATTCTCTTTATCCCCCGCTCCGGCAAGTCGTAGGCGGGCAGGGGAGCAAATGGTGCTGCATCGGGGAACCCTGCTGTTGGTCAAGGTTTCAGGCTCGGGTTGCCGTTCCTCAGGGAGAGAACTGGCCGCAATGGGACTTCAGGTTGGCTGTCAGCAGGCACTCCCGGGCTTTTTCACGACAGCTCGGTCTTGACCCCAACCCTTGCCATGTTACTGTGTCGCCCCGGACGCCGTTCTGGGCTCTGTCCACAGCTGCTTTCAGCTGTGCAGGACCACGAGATCACTGCCTTCCGTACCAGTGGGGCATTGGCTTATTGGGGGAGGGGGGGCTTCTCCGGGGATTTAGGCCTAACGGAGATGCCAAGCCCAGAAGCTCCTTAACCATTGTCCATTTTAGGTGGATCCTAAAGCAATGTGAGCTTTGGAGGATGGAAAGGAAGCAGGCAAGCTGCTCCTTCTCCTAGCTCGTGAAGCACCATACAACTAACGCCGATACTCAGCCACACTACCTGATTTCTTTGAATGGAAGGATGTGATGGTTTCTGTAGCCTCCTGCACATTCCTTTAGAATAACTCTCATGGGGGGGTCCTCATCAGGCCATGCACTGGTCTTGGCAGCCTTCTTTGGATTCAATCCTGTCTGTCATCATTCTTTGGAAGAGGTAGTCACAAACATAATTCTGTTATTAGCACAGAGAAATGGATTGCCCTTCCCTTTCTTCAATCCTTACAATTTTGAGGGCTGGCAAATTTCATACTTGCCTAAGAGAGTTCCTCACGCAGACTGTCACTGCAACTTCATCCTGACGTTTTTGCTGTAGCATATGCTTAAAGGGAAAAAACATTTTTACGTTTCTGATGATGGCTGCTGGATGCAAGTTAATGGTTGAAACATCAACGGATACCCCTACTGCCTTGAATTGTGGCATGGTGGTCATTTTCAGCATTATACTTTCCAGGCATATTGAATTCAGCCTGGGCTTTGTATTTTTATGTCACTGCAAACTTGTATATATTGTTCATTACTTTAGAAAGAATGTTGTGCTGTGTATTCAGCACTAGTTGCTTCACTTTATACCCACCCTTCATGGAATTGTTAACTATGATTAAAAGGAACTGATAAAAAACACCCTGGTTAAAAGTTTCTGCCACATCCAAGAATTGTTAACTTGACAAACACTATCAGAAAAAGAAAAGAAGGCTGCCTTAAAACAGCTCTCTTTTTTACATGTATGGTAAGATTATGGATGCATGAAATGAAGATTGTTGACTAACAAATTCTAGAGAACCCCTATTTATTTAAATTATTTCTCATCAATACAGCGCTTGTGAAATCTCTTGTTTTGAAAAAAAATCTTAACAGGGGCTTACAGTCCGCCCATTACTTACCGTTGGTAGGCTGCGCGGTCACTCCCATTTTCTTGCTTCTAATTGGCCAGCAGCATCAGGGTAAGGTCATCAAGTTTCACTTCCTCGTTCTTCTTCCTGACGTTGGGCTGTTCCCAGAAGCTTGGCCCAAGTACAGTTTCCAGTCAGCAGCCAGTGTCCTTCCACCGGCTGCATGCTTCTTGAGGTACTTTTTTAAAGTTAGGTTCTAGCACTCTATAAAGAGTGCACATGTTTTCTGACGGTCTTCCCTCCTCCAACGCACCCTTTCCTCGTTGTTCCTTGCATCCAGAGCATCCTCCTCGATGTCGTTGCTTGCACCAGCCCCCACGCATGCTCATACGCACTAAGTAAACGTGGAGATCATGTGGCACCTGTGAGTAAATAGCAGCTAGGAAAGGGATCGCCGTGGTAAGTTCGAAAAGCTTTTTTTTCTTGTTTTATTTGTGACCTCGTTCTTGTGTGCTACCATAACCTGTTGGTGAGTCTTTGTTGCAAAGCGGTATGCTCTTGTCGACTAACGCTGACCTTGCTTGCCCTCCCCCCTAAGCTTCCCATGTGACACAAATAATGGAAATACTGCAAAACACCACATTTAGAACAGGGCACAGACTGGACCAGGCCTTCGATGTGTGATGCCTGTTCGATCGGCTGAGTTAAAAGACAGTGGGTTGGTCCATTACTGGTTTAGGGCCACCTTGCAGCAAGTGATCACATTTCTCATTATTAGCATGACAAAAAATAAACGTTGTGTTACAGCGGGCTTGTGATCAACACTGTCTCATTTGCAGCATGTAAACAAACAATGGCTACTTGCAGGCACATCTCACATTCACAGCGTGCAAGAGTGAGTGGTGTCGTGCCTTTTTTAAAATTGAGCTGCCGCCGAGTCCTGACCAGGCTGCTCGAGGAACCCCTAGCCCACTTCCGACCATCCACAACAAGCAGGTTTCGCCTATAGAAAAGCTATTACATTTGTGTCAATTTTCTTGCATGGTACACAGCAATTGAGCTGCTGTGCAACATGGCTCAAAGTTAATTAAAAAAAAAAGCGCTGTGATGCAGTCAATGGTGACCGCATCGTAGCACTTTCTTTTTTTACTTTAAGCCATGTTACACTGAAACTCAACTGCTATGCAACATGTAAAAAAACATTGCCAAAGCCAATCGATTTCACAAAGGCGAAACCTTTTGGCTTTGCCAATGCTTGTTTATACTGTCCACTCTTCCATCGCATGTCAGCATCCTCTTGTATTTTTCTTACTGAATACCTATATCACTTGGTCAAGATGAGCTAATTACTATGACTAGCTCACATTTCTCCCGCTTAATGTTTAGCAGTAAAGTTCCTTTAATTTTGTACTATGGTTTCATGTCCCCAAAATACGTAGTTGGCTGCTTTGCAATATATGTGTAACACGGCAGACCTATCTGCAAGTAATTAGTATTATTATATTAGTATAAAACTCTTCAAGTAACTAAAAAATGCGCAGCCACCTTTACCGTAGGGTCGCCTGTTATGAAGACATTTCCAAATCAAATTCTTGCCTCCTCTGCCCCATGAGCATCAGATGTGTTCCTTGGTTGTGAAGGTCTGTCCTGCTAAGCTACCTTAAACTTTCCTCAGCACGTACATCCTTGTGCATTAAACTAGAAATGCATTTTAACCTCCAAAAACCCATTGAGATCAGCGCTAGCTCAACTTGGTTTTTCTCAGGAACCTCAAAACCTTGACCACTGTTAAGGAGGCATGTGAGGAGGTATCATCCCCTGTTGTCGTCTATAGTGACAGTGGCACTGCATTTAACGCTGGCTTTTCTAAAACAACTTTCACTCTATCAAAGTCATTCTCCGCTCTGTTGCCTGCCTCATATGTAGTGTGCAAAATTCAACCACATCCCCACTTCCCTGACAGATTTCAGCTAACTGATGCTGGGTGCATTTTATCAAAAATCTGTCAGCCCTACTGAGCAGTCCATCTATCACAACACTTCTACTTGATAATGCCAAGTTTGCCAATTGAACCTGTTTTATTAGAAAGACTTAGCTTCTTAAGTGAAGAAGTTGCTCAGTGTTAGTAATGTTTTTTTATGGAAACTATATTTTCACAGCTTTATTATCTATTAAAATATCTCCAGGCATCAGACTGGGTCAAAATAAAATATTCAGTTTCAAGCATAGGTGTCAGATGGCACTACACAACTCCAGCCACAGAGCTACTCTGGAATCACCAGAAATTATGTTGTTTCCATATAAGTGCCACCTTGAACCACTGAAATCAGGGCATGCTCTAGAGGGAATGTGAATAGCAGAAATGTAATTGGCAAAAGATAACCATCCTCAGAGAATGGAAGAGGACAGGTGAGAATGAATCTGTATCAGGCTATATGGCTCCAGTCTTATAAACTCTCGCCTTGATTACTGCAACTCCCTGTATCTTGGGAGCCCGAAATATGTGATCAAAAGGCTGCAAGTGGTACAAAATGTTGTCGCAAGAATTCTTCAACAACTACCAAAGCATCAATCAGCCAGACCAGCCCTTGTAGCCCTGCACTGGCTTCTAGTTCAAAAAAAGAATTCACTTCAAGGCTCTCTGTATCTCACATGGGGGCGGCCATGAACAAGGCCCACCTATCCTTCGATTCCTGCTTACCCCCTACGCTCCAGGAAGGGCCCTTCGCTCTAGCAACCAGGGACTTCTGGTGGTGCCCAAGATCAAAAGAGCAAGGAGTGGAGACCGCTCTTTTGTTTACCTCACCTCCAGGCTCTAGAATGATGTTCTTCCGGCTTCCCTTAAAAGTCAGCCATCCGAAACCTGTTCCAGGAAAATGCCAAAACGTGGCTTTAGGAAATGTTTCATCTCAGTTTCGTGGAGGGGTTTTTTGTGCATCAAGCGCTGGGAGCTCGGTTGGGTAGCCATGCAGTATACAAGTACAACTGAATTGAATTGAATAGTCATGGGTAGAGGGAAAGTACAGGCTGAGGTTTCTGCATCCACCTGAGCATAACTTTTCCTACTTTTTTCCATTCACCAACATTTCCAGTACACTCCAAGCCTCATATTTTTACACTTCTGCTCTGGAGGTGTGGTACAGAAAGTGTTTTGGCTGTGCTTTCCAAAACTTACCCGAACCACAAGGCTTTTGTAGTACGCAATAAGCTAAAAACAAAAGTGGGTCTATTGACTCTGGGAGGTGTTCACTGGCCATCCGTTGCTGCCAAAGCGTAAAATGGGCTCTTCCAAAGTGTTAAATCTTGGCCCTGAACGGCAGGAGGGGTTCAGGTTGCTGGACCGATTAGTCTCAAATTATCTTTGAGTACAATAGGTTGTTCATGTCATATGAGGGGACGGGAATCTCTGAAGACTTAGCTGTTATAGCAATCAATGCCGAAAAGGTAGAGGATCCCTAAAAAGGGCACTTCATGTGGCATGAGGAACTCAGAATCTGGCAACTGTCATTTTGAAGGTCTGGTAGAATACTATGGTTTGCTTCCAGTGGCTGCAGAAGGTCATAACTCTCAGAGTCAACACCTGATCTGTTTGAAGGTTGTTACTCTAGGTGATCAAGAAATGCCATTTAACCCCAACGATGGTGACCACTGTGGTGAGCCCCTTGTTGTCGCCATCATCACGGCTCAGTACCAGTGGGCCACGGTATTGATTGCTGTGATCTATTAGTACATTTATGTCCAGGACTAACACCTGACCCTAAAAGGTTAGATTTTTTGTGCCTTGCTGAAACCTGATGAAGATATGTAAGCGCTGTTAGTGACAATAGTGCAAGCTGATGGAGAGGGGCCACCAAGAGGGGCTCAGGTCACTGCCTGCCTCACCATTCCCCGCCCACTGTCCCTCCTGCCTACAAACAACTGTACATAGTGGAAGACCTTGATAATTATAAAAGAGAGTGCTAGCACCTGTCAAGGACAGAGATTCAGCAGAAGCTCCCTCATCATGGGAACACAAAGCCAGCTTAAGAGCTGCTTCTGCATTGCCACCGCACAATAGGGAAGCTCTGAAAACACTTGACGGTGAGTCATTACTAAGCAGCATGAGTCACTGTCAGTATTATGAACTTTCCGTTGAGGGAAGGCCATTGAATATTTGATGGAAAGGGCGAGGAGTAGGAGTCAGCACATGGGGGCTGGAATGCTGCAGAAAACACTGTCTCAACCACAATGGACGGCAGGAAGGCGTAGGTAGGTAGAGTCTCACCTGACAACCAGGCCTTGCTCCCGGGAAACAGGGAGAGAGGTACATAGAGGCAACTGAAGGAAGGCAAGGTGTCATAGCATTTCCACTGATTTCAGCACCCTTTTCACGGAATGCTAACCATGGTGCTACGCAGGAGCACCTTTCAAATCTGTTTTGCATATTGCAGATAACTATCATGCCATATGACATTCTTTTGACTTGAAGTATTTTTTATTTATTTATCCACAATCCCTGGATTAAGTGAATAGTAATATTAAGAGAATAACAATTACAAGCACTTAACTATCAAAATTAGCAGACAGTGCATAAGTCAATTAAGCACTTTAGGCATAATTTAAGAGAAGACATACATATGAAATCATTGTTGTGCACATAATACATGTAGAGGTCCGACATATAAGAGTGGAGATCAATTTTTGAGAGAATAGTGGATCCTGGGTTGTTTGAAATTAAACAACAAATGCATTAATAGATGGACTAAGGGGGAGTAGTGGATAAAGGGTTGAGAGGAGTAGATACCAGGGGCGGCTCCTCCTCAATGGCGGAGGAGCGTCGCCCCACTGGCTCAGAGCCAGCAGCTGAAAAATAAAACAAATATTTTATTATTGCCTTATTTTTCAGCTGCTGGCTGAGCCAGCGTGTGTAGGGAGGGGCGGGCCGGGACATGGGAGGGAGGAGGAATGAAGTGATATGTGCACTTCTAAGTGCGCATGTCTGTGGCCAACAAACATGCGCACTTAGGTTTCTCTAACCTGGCTGTATTCTACAGCTGGGTGGAGAAACGGCACAGACTCCCTGTGCCTGAGCACAGTGTCAAACCAACCCACTCAAGCCAGTCCCGGTGCTGCTCTCATAATATGAGAGCAGCATCTGGATTGGATGAGGAGTCTGTCCTAGGAACTGCCGGGAGCAGCAGGAGCACAGAGGAGCACTCGAGCGCGAGGCTGCCGCAGGATCAGGTACTTTTTTTGGTTTTTATTTTTTTAATTTATTTCAATAGACTGCCTGTTAAGACTCTTGACATCTAAGACTGCTCACATACGTGGCAAAGAAGTCTTGTACAAGCAGTCTGACTACAGAATGTGCAGAATAAACTAGTTTTTAAAATAAAAAGTTAAAAAGATGGATGTCAATCAACTAGTGTTCATTCTGCACCACCTTGTCTCCTGGCCATTTGTGTCATGTGCCAAAACCATTACATTACAAAGAACATTCCCATACAAACTGAAAGTTAAACAAAGCTTCCAGTGAAAGCTTCTGCTCCGAAATAATCCTCAGGGTACTTATTGCAGGAACAAAGTAACAACATCCCAAACATATTCAATCTTTAGGCAGTGGCGGCTGCCATGTACAGAGGGTGGTGAGGCGTGGGGGAGAAATGCAAAAAAAAATAAAAAACACTTACCTTTAGGTACGACGCAAGATCCTCCTCCACCGTCATCTCTCTCCCAGGCAGGCTCCGGGACCCAGGAAACTGCTCTAACCAATCCTGGCGCTGCTCTGACCAGCAAGAGAGCAGCGCCAGGATTAGTTGGAGCGGCCTCACTCAGCACTATCAAGAGCACTGAAGGACTCTGCTTTCTCTAATCCAGCTGTCTAAGACAGATAGGTTAGAGAACTTTAAAATGCGCATGTCTGGCTGGCCATACCAAGACAGCCCGGCAAAGAGACATGCGCATTTTAAAGCGCACAGCTCCCTGCTGCTGCCACTCGGCAGCACTGGCCCCACCCCGTCCTGTCGTTCAGGACGGGTCGGTTGCTGAAAAATAAAATGGTAATAAAGAAACTTTATTACCATTTTATTTTTCAACTCTAGCATGTGGGGTGACACTCCTCCGCTCAAATAAAGGAGCCGCCCCAGTCTTTAGGGAATGTGTGGTACAGGACTGTTCAACCTCACTCTCACCTGCTTTTCTATGCCAAGCGCCAGGACACTCTCTGAGAAGCCAAGCGCTATACAAAAGCTATTCATTCATTCATTTATCCCCAAGGACATCAGGCAAAATAATGGGGTTCAGAGGATCAGTCCTTCCTCAATCAAAATCTCAGTGTTCGTGCAGTTCATTTTCAGACAGGTAGCACTGACGTAAAGGTAAAGGTAGCCTTCATGAAATCTATCGAACCTCTTTCCAGTGGATGTACTTTGAATTGAGATGCAATATTAAATAATATTTATCAGAAACGCCTGGAGGAACAGGTGATGACCCTCACGAAGAATCAGGCTGACATTTACGCCCGGCTCGAAGACCAAAAGGGTAAGCCCGGCGCAACAATATCCGGGTGGTGGGGGTGCCGGAGGGCATGGAGGGGCCAGCCGTAGACCTCTTTCTGGAGGACTTAATCCTGAACCATCTCAAGCCTAAACGACTGTCGCAGTTTTTCTCAATTGAGCGGGCCCACAGAGCGTTGGGGGGGAAGCCCCGGCCGGGGGCCCCCCCACGTACCATCATTGCTCGCATCCTAAACTTTAGGGATCGAGATGCCATACTGCAGGCGGCACGGATGCATGGAGACCTCAGGCACGAGAACGCTACAATCCGGTTCTTTCCGGACTTCACGCTGCATGTACAGCGTCAGCGACGCTCCTTTGATGGGGTGAAACGAGCCTTTAGGGCACAGGGCGTGAAGTACATGATGCTCTTTCCGGCTAGACTTAAAATCCTTGACAATGGAAAGGTGTACTTCTTCGACAAGCCGGAGGAGGCGAGCGACTGGCTGGAGGGGTGGTGTACTGTGAGCCGCAAAGGAGGGCACAGGAGGTCGGCGATGGACCAGAGTGGTGAAGAGTCGGGCATGGAGGCCGGGAGCTCGCCCAGCGGATAGATGCGCCGATAACGGACAGATGAGTAACCACTGAGACACTCTCCCGGGGGCTGAGGCTGCAACGCGGCTCTGTGTGTGGGGAGGGGGGTGATACTTGAGTAGCGGGGGTGAGATTCACGATGCTGCTGGGACAGTGGGGTCTGAACCATGGACTCTTGCTGGTGGGACAAAAGAACTGCATAAAGTTGATATTTGCACTGTTTGTTGTGAAAGCGGCGCCGCGGGGAGAAGTTAGTATAAGTTGGCCTGGCGGGGTGTGGTTGTGGGGCTGAGAATCCTAGTCAGCAGACAGATCTCTCTTCACGCTGGAGGCTAGTCCACGACCCCTCACGAATGGGTTTATGGGTGTTCAATGGGCAACAGGCACTCTGCAAGTTTGGGTGGTGGGAGGTTGGGGGCTCACCAAGCAGGGATGCAGGGAGGGGGGTGTTGGGACTATTGTTTGTTTTTGTTTGTAGCGGGGAGGGAGTAACGCTCGAGACCTACACAATCAGCAGACGTTGAGGGTTGACACGGAGTATAAGGCGGGGGAGCAGGGGGGCCCCGTTGCCACTTGCTTGACATACGGCCAATGGGTGAACCGGCTACTGTGAAGTTTAGGTCCTGGAATGTGAATGGGCTGGGCAATAAGATTAAGCGCACACTGGTGATGCAGTACCTGAAGAGGCATTCCCCAGATGTCGTTCTTATTCAGGAAGTGCACTTAAGGGGCAGCAGTTGTAAAGCCCTCGACCGGTTTGGCTATACAATGGTAGCACACTCTGGGTTTACGTCGGGGGCCCGGGAAGTGGGCATTCTCATACGCAAAGCGCTACCCCTAGTGATTACGGACACTTGGACAGATACTGCGGGGTGTTTTGCCGCGGCTGCGGGCAAATGGGAGGGGCGCTTGTTGGTATTTGGTTCCTGTTATGTACCGCCGGGGTATCACTCGGTGATCCTCCCACAGCTCGGCCCACTCATAACTGACCTCCCCTTGGGCACCCTACTTCTTGGATGTGACACAAACACAGTAATGAACCCGGAAATGGACAGGTCTGGCCCTCGGTCGGGCACGCAGGGGGAACATGGCCTTGCAGACTTCGCGGGGGCGCTGGGTCTGGTGGATTTGTGGCGGGTGCATAACCCTACACTGAGACACTATACTTTTTACTCGGCTAGGCACGGGTCCTTCTCTAGACTTGACCATCTGTTCACACACACAGACAGAGTGGGGGACTTTTCTACAGCCCACCATATGGCGAGGGGGATCTCTGATCATGCACCAGTGTGTGCTACACTTAAAGGCCCGCTAATTGACAGGGCAGCCTTCCCGCGGATAGATCCATGGCGACTGGGCGATCCGATACTGAGTGACAAGCTCCGGGAGGGATCTGAGCTGTACTTCAAAGAGAACAAGGGGACGGTGCAATCGCATATCGCGCTCTGGGAAGCATACAAGACGGTGTTGAGGGGGCAGGCGCAGGCGTTAATAGGGGCACAAAAGAAGGAAGAGACCCTGCAATGTAGGCAAATTGAGCAGGAGATCAGCCAAATGGAGGGTGAGGCTGGGATGACATCATGCCCGGAGGCGCGACACCGGTTGGCGCTGAAACAACGTGATCTGCGGGCCTTAGCGGAATGTGAGGCACGGGCATATGCGCTGGCCACCCAGCACCGCCTATACGACATCGGGGACAAGGCCCTCAAACTCCTAGCGTGGCTGGAGAGGCGCGATAGGGACAGGTCCTGGCTGGTGGGGATCCCAGATGCAGAGGGGGTGCTTCGGTCCACCAGTTCTGATATCGCAGAGGCATTTGCGACACACTTCGAGAGCGTATACGCCCCAGTAAGCGCGAGGTCCGCAATGGACTGTGAAGAATTTCTCAGGGACTTTAATTTGCCAATGGTCCCCCCGGGAAAATATGATGACCTGGAGGCGGACATTACGGTAGAAGAGCTGGGTAAGGCACTGGGTTCGCTTCGGCCGGGGAAGGCGTCCGGGCCCAATGGGCTCCCGGTAGAAATCTATAAGAAGCAGGCAACGATCATCCTCCCCCCGCTCTTAGCGATGCTACAGGATGCGCGGGAGGCGGGGCATCTCCCGGCGGTCCAAATGGCAGCCACGATCGTGGTGATCTACATGGAGGGCAAGCCGGCTGATCAGTGCAGTTCCTATAGGCCTATTTCCCTCATCAACGTGGAGGCTAAGGTCCTGGCAAAAGTGTTGGCAGACAGGGTGCTGTTGGTAATCAAAGACCTGGTACATGTAGACCAGTCAGGGTTTATGCCTGGTAGAAGCACTAGGCACAACCTGCGGAGGCTTTATGGGGTACTGCATATGACGGGTGGGAACGTATCTCAGCAGACGGCATTGATGTCGCTTGATGCCTCAATGGCCTTCGACAGTATTGAATGGCCATACCTGGTTACGGTCTTTCAGCGGCTGGGCTTCGGCCCATCCTTTTGTAGCTGGGTCAGACTCCTATTTGAGGGGCCTACTGCGCGGGTGAATGGTGCCCTGTTCAGATCCTTTCAGCTTCGGAGGGGCACTCGGCAGGGGTGCCCTCTTTCCCCGCTCCTGTTTGCCATGGCGTTGGAGCCTTTGGCTCATTGGGTCAGGAGAGATCCTGAGATTTGGGGGTTGCGGGCGTCGGAAGATTGGGAGGAGCGTATTTCTCTGTACGCCGATGACATAGTACTATACCTAGCACGGCCATATTACTCCATAGCGCGGGTCCTTCACATTTTTGAGTTGTTCGGTAGCTATTCCAGATACAATATCAACTGCTCAAAGTCGGTGATCTTTCCTCTCTCAGGTCCTCCCCCCAGGGTCCCGCGGTGCTGCGCGGCTCCGGTGGTGGTGGACGGGTTCAAATACTTGGGGATTTTCATCACCAGGGACCAGAAAGAATTCCTGGCGAAAAACCTGGGGCCTCTAATGAGGCGTCTCACTGCTGATGTTAGCCACTGGCGCTCGCTCCCGCTCTCACTTATGGGACGGGCGGCCCTGTACAAGATGCTGATGCTACCGCGGCTTCTTTATATATTACAGAACACCCCCTATCAGATACCACAGAATATTTTTAAGCGCATACCACAGGAAGTGCGATCACTGCTGTGGGCTGGAGGGTCGCCGAGAATTGCCCTACACAAGTTACATAGGGGGGTCTTTGATGGAGGGATTGCAGTTCCAGATGTCAGGTTGTACTACTGGGCCTCCCAACTGCAGGTGGTTAATGATTGGATATACGTAGGGATGGATGAACCAGCCTACAGAGCGGATAGGGCAACGATGTCGCAGGGCAATTGCGAATCGCTTTTGTACTCCCAGCGGATGGGCCCGGCCTGGCCGTAGCATACTAAAGTGGTGGTCCAATGCTGGAGAGACGCCAATAAACTGCTGGGCTGGGCAGGGAGGCTAACGGGCAGAACCCCGCTTTGGACTGGTGATCCTCTCAGGGAGGTGGCTGCGCTGACGGGATTCAGGGGTTGGCGCCTAATAGGCATTGAATATTTGGACGACGTGTGGAAGGGGGACGCCCCCCGCAAGTTTGAATACCTGCAGAAAGAGTATAACATGCACGACTCACAGCGATACACGCATCTGCGGCTTTTACATGCTCTGCACACTCACATCCAGCAAGGGGTCTCCATTCCGGAATATTCCCCGATGGAGGACCGGCTACTGCTGGACCCCATACAGGGGAAACCAACCTCTACGATTTACCGTAAACTGATTAACAACCTCCCAGATCCCTTGGTCTCCCTTAGGGAAGCTTGGGCTGGTGATCTAGGGGCTCTGGATGATGAGGACTGGCAGGAGGCGCTCCAGAGCCCTAGAGAAGTGCCTATGCGTGTCAGATTTAGGCTGGTGCAGCTCAAGATCCTGCATCGCACCTACTATCCTCGCACTCACCTATTCTCCTGGGGTCGTGCCCAGTCGGCGCTGTGCGTTAGGGGGTGCGGGGGTGCGGGGAGGAAGGTACCTTCATACATATCTTGTGGGAGTGTCCCGAGATCTCCATATTTTGGCGGAAGGTTACGGAAGTCATGTCAGATGTCGTGGGAGCGCCTGTTCCACTTGACCCAAAATGGCTTCTCCTAATGATTAGAGGGGATGCAGATTGGTCCAGGTATGTGGGTATATGGCTGGTACTGTCGGCGGGGGTGGCAAAGTGTAACATTGCCAGAGGTTGGGTGGCGTCGGCACCCCCACAGGTTGAGGGATGGAAACGTGATCTCGATTGGTGCCAGAGGGCGGAGGAAACAGTATACAAGAGTAGGGGGTGTGCTAAGAAATGGGAAAAGGTGTGGATGCCATGGAGAAGATATAGAGGGCTGTGGGGGGCAGAATAGTAATATGAAGAAGGGCAACATGGGGGCCTGCTTAACCCGAGAAAGTATTGATTATGATTCTCTGTACATGGCATTTATCGTAATCACGACATTGTCTCTGTATGATGTGGTCTCTCGAGCTTTTGTTAATAAAAAGATTTAAAAAAAAAATAATAATATTTATCAGCTTACATTAACATTAAAACCGTATTAGATTAAAAACAGAAAAAAGACACAGGATAAAATATAGACAACATAGGGAAATAAAACAAAGAATAAAATGTGCAACAAATATTAGATATAATTCATGTGTATGTTATGGATAATTACTCAGAGAAAGAAAATAGAAAAGATAAATGATAAAAGTTAAGGAAAGTTAAAAATGTTACAAATATTAATTTTCAACATAATTGAAATGTGTGTTTTAGAAAAATACTCAAATAAAAAAAGTGATTGAAATACTGTAACTAGCATATAACATTTGATGTCAGAGTCTGCCTCAACCTTTTATAGTTTGAGAAGCAAAGTTATTTTTCCCCAAAGAGTATATAATTCATCTACAAATAGTTCCAAGGTACCCAGTTTGGGGATATTCTGATTTAGAAATACCACAGTCTACATATTATAGTTCTGTATGTCTCACATTGGAGCATGCATGGTTCTTTCAATGCTGCTTTACTGAGTTTTAATTTGAGAGTGATCAAATTGTGGATTAGCGATATGGCTTTTACTGACAGTGCATGGTCTAGGAGTGAGAAGGGCTCAGAAAATGATGATGTGAATGAATGATGGGTAATTTTTAAAATTGAGGAACTACAGGGGATGTTTCGAGGAAGTGTAAGGATGGTTGGGAGGCAATCTCTCGATATTATGATTTAAGAGAGGATACTATTAATTTTTTCTAAGAATATTTTAGTTAAAATGATGATGATACAAGATGAATGAGATATGTGGTGAGCTATGGGTCAGGGTCTAGGGCTGACTCATTACACAAAACGGGACCAGCCCGAGGCAACAGTGAGTAGGGCCCGAGACCCCATAGAAATAGGGGAAGAGGGCTTGTCGCAGACGACCCTGCCCGCTCTCCTCATGTGCATGGAGTATCGCCGTGGGTGGGAGTCCGAGGAAAGGCGGCTCTTGCCCGGCAGGAGCACCAAGCAAGTACAGCTGTCTGTGCAAAGCACCCAGAGGACTGGGGCTGCTTGGGAGAGCTGGCAGGGCTGTATTAGGCACCCTGTGTTGGCCCAAAGTGAGGAGATGGCTGTGGATGCCCTGATTGGGACTGGGGCACCCAATATGAAATAAACAAAGAGAAAGAAACGTGTGGAGCAAGGTAACCTTACCGCGACCAAAAACCGACTCAGCATATATTCATGGCTCTCAGCCTGAAAGCGTCCTGGGATGCTCTGCGAGGGCTGATTTGGATGTGTTCTTTCTGCTTGTGGTGCTCCAGTCTGGACAGGGGCACCACCAACATCTGACTAAGGTATTGTGGGGGGTTGCAGGAATGCAGCATTCCCCATTCCCCCCAATTATTTGCAAAGTTCCTCTAAGTTGCTAAGCCCATAAAATGCATGACTCCCAGCTTGCTTCATATTAAGCATTCCTAAGGCTGCAACTTTTGCTCTACACACCGGTAGTGCAGTGACCTCTTGTGGTTGGTCTTTGACTGCCTTTTATGTGGACCAAATATGCAAATAAAAAACTCAGACACATGTTATGCGGATTTTCAATTATTTTTTCAAAGTATGTTGCTGACAGTGGTTTTGGTAATCTTTGCAATGCTTTATTGACAATATTGATTGCATTTACACATGGTTACTGATTCCAGTGATAAGATTGTGCTTATTATAATATTGGGTTATTGGTCTTGTCATATAGTAACCCCTAATACCAATAGGCCTGCCTTATATGTTATTGTGGTGACCCCTTGACAAAGCCAATAGACCTGCTTTATATGTAATGACACCCCTTATATTGCGATGTTCTTTCTAATAAAAGTGGGGGTGGGGTGGGACTGTGATTTGGGGGGGTCATGACCAATTAGGGGTGAAATGCGATTTCAGAATGTCACTAAAAGTATTTTCTATCAGCCTGATGTATATATTTGTAAATTAATGTATAGTGTTTAGTAATGTGTGTAATAAAGGTACTTTTCCTTTTTCAAAGAAAAAGCACTGTCTGGACAATCATTTATTAGTGGTAATATTGCATGACAGTGTAGGATGATTACTAGCCCACACTACCTCCCCTAAGGAGGCCCTGGGCTGCTCTGCTTTGCTACCCTGAGAGAGTCAAGTGCTACAATTGGGGTACCTGGTTCCCAGTAAGGAGGCAATTGTGGACTTATTACTTGTGCAGGCCTCACATCCTGCACAATTAACCCAATTTCTTACAATCACTATTTGAGTTTGATATTCCAGTGGATGTTGAAGTCCTTTAGGAAAAGATGCTGTGATGTGAAACAACTTTTCTGTCACAAAATCAGTGAATAGTTCAGTGCACATTATATGCTAGGTTTACATTTCAGAACTCTGAAAGGGATACCCCTTCCTATTTGAGATTCTGTTCCGAACAGAATTGAAGGAAGTGACCCGAAAAGGGCCACCCGGGTCACTCACGACCACCTCCTCTGCCTTCCTACAAATGAAGAGTCGGTCAGACAGTAGAGAATACAAACCAGATATTTATTGAGATTACACTGCAGTGGAGCCCAGTCTGACCAGTCTCTTGGGATGGCTGTCGAGGGACTGAAGCCCATAAGCATGCAATTACATTATGTACGTTTGCAAAGTCCACAAAGGCACGCCTACTATGGAAAAATATTAGCAAGTCTCGTAATACAATGGGGGTACAGAGCATAAGTTTCGATTCTGCATCTGGGCACAGGCCATCTACTGCCCAAGGTCATCTGGCCTATCCTCCCTACCAGACGGGAGGGAGAAAGACTCCATCTAACAAGAAAGTTATGTACTAACGAGGATACTTGCAATTATAAAAGAAAAAGCTCAACCTTGGGAAACGAAACTTACCAAGGACCGTTTCTCGGAAATAACTAAGCAGCAGTTTCGATTATCATACAAAATGGCGTCCAGATTGCAAGATGGTGTCGCGAATGCTAAAACATACGGACAGAAGGGCTTCCCAATCTTAACAAACCCTCCTGTTAGCATGAGCTAACCATCTACACTCGAAAATCAAAGCAGAAACATAAAGGAATAATAAAGCACATAGCCTTTTTATGCACATGTCATGTTGTCAATAGTGGGAGTATATTCCAAGAGAAGAGAGTACGCTTCGAAAACGCCCTCATCTATAGCCATGATGTCATCTATTTCTTTCTGTAACATTATTGCAGCGTTAGTATCATGAATCGATATCTTCCTCTTTGGAGCCAATACAGAGATACAGTATGTGCAGCACATTGGGAGACATTGAATAGGAATACAGCAAAATACCAATATAACAATGAAATATATTGCTTTTTCTATTAGCCACCCCCATGTTCCAAAAAAGGACCAACTCCAATTACCTGGTTCCATACCTTTGAAATTCTCAATAATATCCAAGATATGCTTGGTGATATTCTTTTCCATATTTGTTATGCCCACTACACACTGATCGCCAATAACTGCGCATGCACCACCATTCTTTGCTAAAATAAAGTCCACTGCATATCTAGTCTGTTCAGAATAAATCCTCATACTTTCTAATTGAATAGTGATGTCACGTAATTCTGCTACTGTGGTATTTGACAATATCTGTAATTTACAGCCAAAATATTCCAGAAATTTTTCAGTCCTACTCATAGCCATTCCCCTTAATGTGAAAATGGCAGACAGGATGTAACCAAAAGTAATACCCTTACTATAACTGTTGATTTCAATATCTGTTACTCCTTCGCAAAATTCCTTTGTAAGTGTTCTCTTTACCCATTTTATTTGTCTGTGAGCATATTTGCAAGGGACCCCCAGGGGCAGCACCATCCCAAGAGCTACATCATTGGTGCCATTATGAACATTTGAGTACGTTCCATTTGTGAGAAAAAAGAACCCGGGGTCGGCATATATCGGCCTATCATAATTCACAGTTGAATAACGAGAATTACCTGTAATGGTGTCAGAATCTTTCGAATCTTTCAAAGGGAATGTCTGTTTGGATATGATCACCCCCGAACAGTTGATATACAAAATAGTATCAGTATTATTTATGATGGGGCAACAAGCAGGGTAATAGCCCGCTTTTTGGGGAACCGTCACTTCTTTATAATGCCAACCCACCAATGTAATATTTTGCTTTTCGAGATAAAAGTTATCACAGTAAGTATAATTGTCACAACCGGGGTACCCTGTTCCTGTGGGTTGACGATGATACAAGCATGGTCCTGGGTAGCCAAAACCAAACTCCCCTTTTACCTCAACAAAATTTGTCGGCTTAGAATATGTATAATTTATCAAAGACAGAGGGTAAGCGGTCCATAGGCTAGTTACAGATTCAGTAGGATAACAAGCAACACCATTACCAAAAAAACTCTTATGAGTATCTACTGTTTTTCTTCTCCTGTGAGCCTCGCTGGCAGGCTCCTATTGTTCATCCACAGTAGTGCTATCAAGCACTTCTCGTTGGAGCTACACAATTGCAGCCCTTGCTGAGGAAAATCCACTTCTTTCAGGATAGGGTACTCTCCCCCCTGGGAAAAACGCCCCAAACTTATCCTGTCCAGTGTCTCGAACAATGCACCAATTTCTCTGTCCCTGCTCTATTGTCCCTATTCTTCATCCATGAAGTCCATCCCTACTAGTCTGACTTTTCCTTTGGTGCACTGTTCCTTCGTCAAGGACGCAAATTGTACTTAACAACTCCAGGAACAGAGGGATCAAGAAACAAACATTCACTTTCAGCGGTATGGATTGATTCGGATTCAAACACAGAAGGGCCAGCTGACTGGAGCTCTTGGCTGGCCTTAACCTCAGGTGGCACTGCTTCATTCAGGACTGCATCACTCTCCTCCTCAGAAGGTGCCCACGTTATTCTGGCATTGGAGAAAGGAATGAAACGAGGAACTTTTTCCGTCTCAGAGTCCCCTATACCGTCGATCCTCCACTGGTCATACGGCAGGGGAAGTGGCACCTTCTTGGTATGCGTAGAGTGTATCCAATTCTTCCGGCCGTCCACTTTGACTGCAGTGCGGGTGGTGAGGAGTATCTGGTAAGGCCCCTTCCAACGGGGCTCCAAGCTGCTTTTTCGCTGAAAGTGCTTTATGAGAACATAGTCACCAGGCCAAAGGTCGTGGCCGGGTCCCTCTGTAGCGGATGGCAAGGCCTCTTGAATCTGCTGATGAATAGAACCCAAATTTTTAGTTAGTTCGTATAGATAATCTATCAACAAGGGGTACTCTATCTCGGAAAAGTGACGGGGTCTTGGAACTCCCAAAGCACTATAGCGGACCTACCAAAAACAATCTCATAGGGGGACAACCCTGTTCTTGTATGGGTTGTAACTCTCGTTGACAACAAAGCCAATGGTAAAGCCTCTGGCCACTTCAATCCTGTACTCTCCTGAATTTTGGTCATCTTTAGTTTGAGAGTACCATTGTACTTCTCAACTAAACCTGCTGACTGGGGGTGATTCGCAGTATGAAATTCTTTCTTAATGTGCAAGCCATCACACACTAACTGGATGACTTTAGAATTAAAATGACTGCCATTGTCACTCCAAATCAAACGGGGCAAACCGAAGCAAGGGAAAAACTCCTTCAAAAGAGCTTTCGCCGTCGCTAGAGCTGTATTTTCCTTGGTAGGATAAGCCTCAACCCATTTACTGAATGCGCAAACCACCACCAATACATACTTCAAATTTTTCACCCGTTCCATCTCAATGAAGTCCATTTGCAGGACTTCGAAAGGGAAAGAAGGGGGTGCAAAGTTACCGGGAGGTGTAGGGGTCCCCTTCCTTGGATTGTACAACATGCACACCATGCAATATTTCACTAAATGGGCAGCCGTCTTTGGAATATTATCATTCTGCCACACGGCACATTCAAGCAACTTGCAGATACCCCTAGCACTAATGTGAGCTGGTCCATGAGCCATAGTAACTATGGGGAGAACATATGCATCTGGCAACATCCATCTCTGTTTTCCTGACTTGTCTATCCAACACCCATCATCATCCAATTGTGCTGTACTTTCTTGCCATATTGCTAATTCCTCAACCGTCGCCTCGCTCTGTATTTCTTTCACACTATCTAGTTTGTCCTCAAACATCGTGACTTCTGGCACCCATCTAGCAGGACCTGCTACAAACATATTTTTCATCTTAGATCGGGCCGTCTCTTTAGCTGTTTGATCCGCAAAAGCATTTCCCCTCCCCACATCATCAGTAATTGCTTTGTGAGCACTACACTTCACTATTGCCAGTTTCTTAGGCACGGTCAATGCCAACAAAAGTCTATTTATCAAAGGGCCGTGTCGAATCTTTGTACCATGGGAGGTAAGGAATCCCCTCTCTTTCCAGAGCCGCCCAAAATTATGAGTGACTCCAAAAGCATACTGGCTGTCAGTATAAATATTAACTGCCAATCCCTGACCCAACTCACAAGCCCGAATTAGAGCTGCCAGCTCTGCAGCTTGGGCTGACTGATAGGGGACTCGTGATGTCTCAACTATCGTGCACAGTGTCGTGATGGCATAAGCAGCAGTTGTAGTGCCATCTGGTAATTTAAAACAAGAGCCATCGACATATAGTTCGCCTTGGGGGTCAGATAAGGGAACATCAGTCAAGTCTACCCGTCCTTTCGTCTCCTCCTCAGTGCGAAACATTCAATCATGTATGTCTATCTCCTCACTCTCCGAAGGGAGGGGTAGTAACGTGGCAGGATTCAGAGTGGCACAGCGTTTGATCGTAATATGTGGTGCAAAAAGAGTTAGCTCATAGCCAGTCAGACGTGCATTGGTAAGGTGCTGTGTCTTTGTTCTGTTCAAAAGCGTATCCACAGCATGGGGTACCATAACTGTGAGATCAGTGTCAAGAACAAGCCCTGCCGATTGTCGAATAGAGATGGCCGCTGCCGCGGTCGCTCTTAAACAGCTCGGGAGGGCTTTCGCGACGGGGTCAAGCACAGCAGAAAAATACGCACACGGCCTCTGCTTACCTCCAAAAGCCTGTGTTAAGACAGAAAGCGCACAACCGGATGACTTGTGTACATACAACACGAACGGCTTGTTATAATCAGGTGTGCCAAGCACAGGTGCCGAGCAAAGCGCAGCCTTCAATTGCTCAAAAGCTTGTTGACATTCTTGCGTCAGAGGCAAAGGTTCATGCACATCTTTAGTTGTTAAAGATAACAGTGGCTTTGTTAGTAAAGCAAAATTGGGTATCCAATGACGACAATAGGAAGTGATACCAATAAAGGCTCGCACATCCCTTTGGGTCCTTGGAACAGGCATGTTAATTATAGCGTTAATACGTTCAGGAGTTAGTTTCCGACCCTCCTTCGACAGTAGGTGACCTAAATAAGTGACCTCCTGTCAACAATATTGGAATTTGGAAAGGGATACTTTATGTCCATGCTGAGCCAAATGCAGCAACAATTTGACTGTAGCTGCTTTACATCCTTCTTCAGTATCGGACGCAATCAAAAGATCGTCCAAATACTGCAGCAATACATTACCTGGAGGAAGGGTAAGGGAGTCTAATTGACCCTTCAGAGCCTGGCTATATATACTAGGACTCTCAGTATAGCCCTGAGGAACCCGACAAAATCTAAAACTACGACCTGCCAGGGAGAACCCGAACAGGTGCCTGCTATTGGGTTGAACAGGGATACTAAAGAAAGCGTTTTTCAAATCAATGACAGAAAAGAATTTGGCAGAAGAAGGAATCATAGTCAGAAGAGCAGTAATGTCAGGGACCACAGGGAACTGAGGGACTACTATCTTATTAACTTCGCTCAAATCAATCACAAAACGATAGACATCAGTAACATCATCAGGAGAACCCGGAGGTGGCCTCTTGAGTACAGTAAGGATGGGGCTGTGGCACACATTTGCCACTGTCTCTTCAACAACTCCTGACTGAATCAAATCTTGTATTATATGTAACAACGCCTGTTCTCCTGCATGCGAAATTTTATACTGAGGAATACGAGGCAATATCGCATTTTCTTTAACCTGAATAGAAATTGGAGGTATTTGCAAAAGTCCTACATCTGTATCACTTATAGCCCACAGCGTAGATGGAACATCTTTAAACTCAACTGGGAGGGGGGCATCTTTAGACAAGTATTGTATAGTACTAACCACACTCGGACCCATTGTCAAATGGACACCGTCTGGGGAACAGTAAATAGTAGCATGTAGCTTTTTTAACAGATCTAATCCCAACAGATTCTCTCCACAATTTGATGTTAGTAAAAACGGCGAATCAACGGTAAAGGGACCTATAGTCAAGGCAAGGGGTTTGGAGATGGGGCTTACTACGGCATACCAGAAAAACCAACCGAAACTTTGTTATGGCCAGACAGGGCTTCCCCAGTGACCTCGCAACAGAACTATTCATTGCTCCTGTATCCACTAAAAATTTCTTCTCCGAGCCCTGCAAATCCACACTAATATAAGGTCCATGCTGGTCTACAGGTATCGGAACTGGTCCCTTACCCTATCCTTGGCTGTCCTAGCTGTAAGACGACCCAGTCACATCCTCCAAATCATAGTCATCATGATAATACTGTCTGCTCCGAACGTCATCAAAGTAATTCTGATCAGTACGGCCCGATGACGTTCCAGCAGCCTGGTCCCCATCCTGACTGGCTGCTCCCCGTCCTCGCCCTCTCTCTCCCCGTCCTCTAGGAGCAGCAACCTTTTGCAGCAAAATTGGACACTCTCTATGCCAGTGCCCTTCCTCCTTACAATACGCACATTGATTGGGGCCCACAGGCACAGCACTCCGACTCGTACGAGGAAGCTGCCTGGCCGGTCCAAAGCCTCGACCCCGTCCCTGCCCCCTGGATGCCTGCTGCATCAGTACCCTAGTCTTCAACTCCTTTGTTTTCTTTTCCACCTTCTCTTTCTCCTCATTCTCTCTATGTTCATAATACTGAGTCAATAAAAAATCTATAAAAAATCAATAAAAAATCAATAAAATTTACGTTGCATTTAACAATACTACAACTAATGAGGAGTTGCTACCTAAGATCTCTGCTTTACCATGTGATTGTACCAACATGTCCCTGCCGCTTGACATTGATGACAGATCGGGCAATTTGCTCGAGAATTGGATACCGTTTGATATCTCTTCTTTTTATCGTATTTTAACTAGCATAAAATCTGGCTCTCCCAAGGATCCCCTTCCTATTTCTATTTTGCAAAAACTGGACTTATCAATACTTAATACCATCATGAACCTCCTCAATGCATCGCTATGCGAAGCAAGGGTTCCAGCGGCCTGGAAACATGCTATGGTCCTTCCCTTACTAAAAAAACCTAATTCTGATCCAGAAGTTTTATCTAACTTCCGCCCGATCTCCCTACTTCCAGCTTTCTCTAAGATTCTGGAAAAGCATATCAATTTTCAGTTGACGCAATTTGTGGACTCCCAGAACATTCTACACCCATCTCAATCGGGATTTAGAGCTGGCTTCTCTACTGAGTCCACGCTCTTGGGAGTCACTGAAGTTATTCGCCAATGTGTGGATAAGGGAGAGACCGTGGCACTTATTTTATTAGACTTGAGTGCCGCGTTCGACACTGTATCCCACAAGACTCTTTTACAAACTTTACATTCAAGGGGCATTGTCGGATCAGCTCTCAAGTGGTTGTCTAGTTTTTTGTCCAATAGGACTTTCCAGGTCTTTTCCCCTACGGCTAATTCTAAGATTCATTCTTCCCCGTATGGCGTACCTCAGGGCTCTATACTTAGCCCATTGCTTTTCAACATCTATGTTAGCCCCCTGGCTTCTATTGCGGAGGAGGCTGGGCTGACCATATATTCATATGCGGATGACACCCAGCTTATTTTCTCCTTGTCTTCCAAGGAGACTTCCAACATATCCTCTCTCCAGGTTGGGCTACAAAAGATAGCTGGATGGATGCATACAAATAGGTTGAAACTGAACGGAGGGAAAACGGAACTCCTTATCTTCGGAAATAAAACTCTTTGGGGTCCCCAGCATTGGCCACCTCAGATGGGTGATTTCCCCAACCCTACACAATCTGTTCGCAACCTTGGTATAATTATTGACGATCAATTGTCTATGAAACAGCAAGTAGTTAAGGTTGTTTCAACCTGTTTTACAATTTTAAAATGGCTAAAAAAAATTCTTTGGTTGCTTCCATTACCCACGCAAAGAACTGTTATTCAGGCCTTGATCGTGTCCAGATTGGACTACGGCAATGTCCTGTATTTAGGTGTGAGTAAGGAAGTGACCCGTAAGCTGCAAGTGGTCCAAAATTCTGCGGCCAGACTACTATGTCAGCTACCCAGAATGGCCTCTATTTCAGGTCCTCTCCGTGATCTTCATTGGCTCAAGATAGAAAATCGCTCAAAATTCAAAGCCCTCTGCTATATGCATAGGATCAAAATGAATTTAGCACCACATTATCTTAGTGCCTTGGTACATCCTTACCTTCCTTCACGACTTCTGCGATCCTCTAACCAATTAAAGTTTCAAGTTCCCAGGATCAAACGAGCACGCATGGGCGGGACGGTCTTTTGCCTACTTAGCTCCATCTTTATGGAACTCTCTTCCGTTTCAACTACGCCAGGAAACCATCTATCATAAATTTCGTAAGGATTTAAAAACGTGGTTATTCAACCACTAGAGCATGTTCTCTTCTTTTAGCGCGGGTCCGTAGGTGCCGGGAAACCTCCGGGTAGCTGTGCGCCATATAAATTTAATTTAATTTAATAAAATAACTGAGCCATACTCAATATCACCGAAGGGGTAGAAGTAGTCCACGTGCTCTCAGCAGCCTGCAACCGTGTTGCAATCTCTGGGAGCAAATTCGTGACAAACCTGTTGACAAACAATCGGATACCCCCTTCCAAGGACAAATCCTGGCCACTAAAATCCCAAAACACACCTTCAAACCGAGTAAAAAAATCAGACACACTCTCATCTTTCTTCTGACGACATGCAGCTAGCTTATCCCAATCCACTTTCCGGGGTGGAATAAGAGAGTGAATATAAGTAATGATGCGATCTGGCAAAGCCAAGATCTCAGCCTTAGGCTTATCACCAGGCTTCCTCTCCTTATCCCACGCCCTAATCTCATCCCATGTACCACCCAATTCTACGGTGTGGTTCTGAGTGTGCACCTGTCGCCAGACTGACATCCACTGGTACAAATAAGCCAAAAGACATTTCAATATCTGCCAACGTCATTATTGTCGATGCAGCAGCCTCTGTCAATTCCTTGTAGTAAGCAGTAGGATTTTTCCTGGGGTCGGGCAACTGAGCCTTAATTGCGAGGACTTCACAGACAACTGACCCACTTCCTGGAGGAGAACAACATCCTGGACTCCTCCCAATCCGGCTTCCGCAGCAATCACAGCACCGAAACCGCCCTCATCACCGCCACCGACGACATCAGGACCCTGCTGGACAACGGCGAAACCGAGGCCCTCATCCTCCTGGACCTCTCGGCCGCATTCGACACCGTCTGCCACCACACCCTGCGCACTCGCCTCCACGACGCAGGGATCCGTGACAAAACCTTGAACTGGATCACCTCCTTCCTCACCGGCAGAACCCAGAGAGTCCGCCTCCCCCCATTTCGTTCCGAAGCCACCACAATCACCTGCGGCGTACCCCAAGGATCATCCCTCAGCCCGACCCTTTTCAACATCTACATGGCACCACTCGCCAACATCGTCCGAGCACACCACCTCAACATCATCTCGTACGCCGACGACACCCAGCTGATCCTCTCCCTCACCAAGGACCCGGCCACCGCCAAATCCAACCTCCACGAGGGAATGAAGGCCGTCACAGACTGGATGAAAACCAGCCGCCTGAAACTGAACTCTGACAAGACGGAGGTCCTCATCCTCGGCTCCACCCCCTCCGCATGGGACGACTCCTGGTGGCCGGCCACGTTGGGAGCTGCCCCGACACCCACCAACCACGCACGCAACCTGGGATTCATCCTGGACTCAACGCTCTCCATGATCCAGCAAGTCAACGCTGTCTCCTCCTCCTGCTTCAACACCCTCCGCATGCTCCGCAAGATCTACAGATGGATCCCCACCGAAACCAGAAGGACGGTCACCCAAGCCCTCATCAGCAGCAGGCTGTACTACGGCAACGCCCTCTACGCGGGAATCACGGCCAAACTCCAGAAAAGACTCCAACGCATACAAAACGCCTCCGCACGCCTCATCCTCGGAATCCCTCACCACAGCCACATCATCGCCCACCTGAGAGACCTGCACTGGCTCCCGATCAACAAGAGGATCACCTTCAAACTCTTCACCCACGCTCACAAAGCACTCCACAACGCCGGACCAGCATACCTCAACGAACGTCTCACCTTCTACACCCCAAACCGCCCGCTCCGACCTCGCCCCCGCCACCGTCCCACGCATCCGCCGAGTGACCACCGGCGGCAGATCGTTCTCCCACCTCGCCGCCAAGACATGGAACTCCTTCCCCACCCACCTGCGACGGACCCAGGACCTGCTGACCTTCAGGAGACTCCTCAAGACCTGGCTGTTCGATCAGTAGCTGCTTCATCCCCCTCCCCTTCCAGCGCCTTGAGACCCTCACGGGTGAGTAGCGCGCTCTACAAATGTTTGATTGATTGATTGACTCCTCTTCCATGGAGTATAAGCCCATTGTTCTTGAAAACGGGCCTCTACTCGTTGTCTAGTCACTTGATCATGTTGATCACGTAACTCTGGTATCTCTGGGTGAAAAATGGGATGAACTTCCCTCATTGGGAACTGAGATATTACCGTCTGGGATTTTTGATGCAATCTACCACGATATCCAATCAGTGTAGTAACACTAGCAAAAACCTCATTGGGAGCCATGCCCGCAGCATATACTTGGTCCCTAATATCGTAAACAGCCTGGGGTGCAAAACCTTTAAAACACTGTTCCCATAATCCAATCAAAGTGGCCGACATATGTTTAAGGGCATGCTGCTGAACAAATGGCTCCTAATCCTTTAACACACTCCAAACATCCTCAACACCATAAATAGGACTACGGGCCCACTGGGCAGCCTGATTGGCCACCATATTCTTCTCCACATCTCCCACATCAGACCGAATCAACACCCGTCCTAATCGCTCCTTTGCAACTGCCCCAGCTCCATCGACCACGCACCAGTGTCTCGGCAACTAACAAGGGGGTAGGAGTAAAAACAAGGGCCAACATACTGGTTGAAGAGGGGGGCATCAAGGTCAACATCGGCTGAATAGTAGGTGTCTGTGAAGGAGAAAGTGACTTCGTAACAACAGGGGTGGCAGAAGGACCGGCAGTCGCAGTGACTGTGGGAGACGGAGCCACAGAAGAAGCTGGTGATGCCGGAACCAAAGCACTTCGATCAATACCAGATACAACGGGAACAGGGGGGGCAGAGGCAGATGACGAGGGCTGTGGAACAGCAGGGTATATTCTATTTGGGGCATAAGGGGGAGGCAGTCAGTCTTCCAATAACTCTTCCATAAAAGTGTCTGTTTCCTCTCTAGTAGCATAAGACTTATCACATTGCAATCTAAACCTCCTATCTGCACATTCTATACCCTTCTCCACTTTCTCCTTATCATGTGCCACCGCTTTCTGAGTCAATGTCTGTGTTCTCTCCCTCCGTGCCTCCCTTTCCGCCCTCAGCCGTCTCTGTTTAGCTTCCTTCCGCCACACCTGAAGGTAATCAAACATCGACTGCTTATTACGTTTAGCAAACAATTTTTCCTCTAAATAATTCAATTTCTGTTCATCATAGGTGCCTGTTGACGGCCACTGCAATTCAGCGTTGTCCCTGGTATATTTGTGCCATAATGTACTAAATATAATAGGGCCAAGGCCGTGCTTAATATACATATCATAATTCGGTGTGCCCTCTGTGGGCGCAGGTTGCTTCTCTTCCAATCGAGCATCAGCAGAACAACAACGGCATCCCACACAGCACAACTTGCTAAAGCAAGGCATTCTTACCTTCACACACACATACACACACACACACACAGCGTGCTCAACCAAATATCTCACAACCAGCTCTTCCAAAGCAGGTCAACAGACCCCTTCCAACAAAGTATTGGTACCAAATACAAAAGTTCAAATATTCTAAGCGCTTAGTCCAAAACGATCCTCAGATCGTACCAAAATCAAACAAATGCTGCACCATGTTCACAAAAAACCCCAACAAATTCAAGCGCTTGTTCCAAAAACAGTCCACAGACTGCACCAAAGAGAGACAGGCTCAAGCCCCAGACATTTTCAAAAGTAAGTCAAATTCACTGAGTTGCCTGGTAGGGTATCCGCAGACACCCTGTATCTCTGAACTGTCCGCAGACCTATCAAGTTCAAACAGCTAAGATGGCGCCATATTTACCAAGAATCAAGACAAACTCATCTGATGCACACATGTCAAACAAAGTTATTCTCCACTGCCGACTCTTCGGACCAAACTGTCAAATCCAAGGGTTTCGCCATTCAGGACCCCAGTCGGGATGACCACTGGGCAGGGCACCACCCGATCAGACAGGCGGGGCAGCTTCCAGTGCGAAACTCTATCATACAGGGGTCCCCCAATCCCCCTATCCGACCCAACGCGGCCCCGTCCTCCTCACCCGTCCGTGGGCGAGGATGAGGTCACCCGATGGAGTCCCTGTTCGGGCGCCAACTGAAGGAAGTGACCCGAAAAGGGCCACCCGGGTCACTCACGACCACCTCCTCTGCCTTCCTACAAACGAAGAGTCGGTCAGACAGTAGAGAATACAAACCAGATATTTATTGAGATTACACTGCAGTGGAGCCCAGTCTGACCAGCCTCTTGGGATGGCTGTCGAGTGACTGAAGCCCCTAAGCATACAATTACATTATGTACGTTTGCAAAGTCCACAAAGGCACGCCTACTATGGAAAAACACTAGCAAGTCTCGTAATACAATGGGGGTACAGAGCATAAGTTTCGATTCTGCAGCTGGGCACAGGCTATCTACTGCCCAAGGTCATCTGGCCTATCCTCCCTACCAGACGGGTGGGAGAAAGACTCCATCTAACAAGAAAGGGAAAAGTAACGAGGATACTTGCAATTATAAAAGAAAAAGCTCAACTTGGGAAGCGAAACTTACCAAGGACCGTTTCTCGAAAATAACTAAGCAGCAGTTTCGATTATCATACAAAATGGCATCCAGATTGCAAGATGGTGTCGCGAATGCTAAAACATACGGACAGAAGGGCTTCCCAATCTTAACAGAATACACAAAAAATTTAAACTAATGAAAAGTTGAGAGAAAAATATGACCAGGTTTCCGTATGTCAGATTGGCAGGCTCTTCGCTCAACAGGAACTTACTCAATGTTTGGTGTGACCCAGTTGAAGCTCAAATTGTTCAGCATGTGCTGATGTGAATAAGACGACAATGGGAATAATACTTAAACTGTGGCTATTTGCTATTTTTTAAATGTGTGCACATTTCTGTCTCCAATGCTTTCTTCCTTTAAAACTGTGAAGTAATTGCTATTTAGAAGCAAACTTGATTTGTTCTTTCATATCTAGTATTTATCTGGAAATAATAGCTCTAATTCACAAATATCAACGATATAAATCATCAAAAAGAGTAACTCTTTACAAAGGTATTATGTTTTTTTACTCCCACGCTATAGGCTGAAGTTGGCCAGAGGTCATCTGGGAGGGCTGACATTACTCTGTGCCTCTCCTTCTGTGTCTTTGCTGCCAAGCCGCGCACACTAAATAATGTCAGGCAGGAAAGCAACCAGGACTACCCACCCTGAAGTGGGGCAATTTTTAACTCCCTTCTTGGTCATTGTATATTCTGGTCCTCCAGCATAGAGATAATTGGGTCGAGAGGGATCGGGCAGCGCAGACGGTGCCTAATTTGTAAAATAAAAATAAAAAAGTGCAGGGGACCACATTTTTTCTGAGGAGCCTGCCACTGGCGCTTCTGGGTTTGCTGAACATCACGGCTGCCTAATCTTGACTGCACCACATGACTCCCACTTCACTATTCTTCCTGTCCCTTTATCTCCCTATTGCTGGTTGTTTATCAGCTCTGCTTTCTCTCTTGGTCACTGTTTTTCTGTCTTTCTCTACTCCACAGTCTTGCTCTGGGTCAAAGTCTGATGATGGCAAAATATTCATGGTTCCCAAAAATGAGTGCCTTTGCCGACCATGTGCAGATATATCTTCTAATTAAGCACGGGGACCAGGACTATTAACAGACCAGATTGGATGGGCTCGTTAACTCCATACCCACCCTATTCCTCTTGGTATATTGTTAGATATGTCCAAACCCCATTTCCAAGGGCCAGCTTAGAGGTGGGGGATGGAGGATGAATGTTTAGCATCACAACAGCCCTGAGCAAGGATATCAGGCCACTTCAAAACGTCACATGAAGTTTGAGACCTGGGATATTTGGTGTCTACAAGTTGAAATACATTGACTTGGTGGAAACTACCTGTTATCACAGTGATATCAGAAATCCAACAGGAGAGACAGCTAAAACAATACCATTTTCTAATTACATTTTCCATACAGTAATTCGTTCTGTATATATTCACGCTGAGAACATCTTCAGCTACCATAAAGGCTATATGTTTAAAACACATATCCAGTCAGTGACCTCCTTAAATATATCTGACAGCATTGCCGGTTGAGTTGTGAATTATTCATCCTGCAATCCATGACAATCGTTGGACAATCCATTGGCGTGTTCAGTGGTCTGGCCTGAACAAACAAATTATTGTCACCTGGCGCAAATAAGTTAGGACCAGAAATTGAAAAGACTTATTCCTCTTTACGATTTTATGTCAGTTTCTAAGACACTGCATCTATTCAATTAAAAAAGCCTGTTTGCACTTACTCAATTAGTCTAGTTTACTCTTTTATAAAAAAATATATAATTGTATAATTAGGCTATACTGGGAGGAACATGCCTTGCCAGAGCTGCAGTGATCAGTGTCCAGAAAACTGGGAGTTTGTTTACAACCCTATGAATTATGCTAATAGGGAATTGTTTACCAAGTCAACCAGAAACCAGTGCATAATTCTTAGCATGGACAGCAAGCCTAGAAACACCCAAAGCCTTTTTTTAATTATTTACCAACCAATTAAGCAGCACACCTAAGGGGAAGGATAATAATTAGATCCCCTACTAAGAAGACAAGATGTGCAGGATCACTGTGAGATCTTTTCTTGGAGTCCCAGAGCCATCAGGGTCTGGGCCAAACTGCAAGCAATTAGGTTGTTTACTATTAGTGTCTTTAAGCCACAATACTAATGCACTGCAACTGGATGACCAAGTACTCCCCTTTTAGACTTGCCTCTCACCGGGTAGCGCTATCCAGCAGCCAAGGCTTACTCAAGAGGTTGGTGTGCGGTTAGACATCAGAATACAGGTTACACTATACTAGCAGTTAATAAGGTCAACATTCTCTGAGCTGTTTACTTTAAAAGAGAAGAACTTTAATCACACATAAGAGTAATATAATACTGTGGGACCTGGCATCTTTTGGCATGTTTCCCCTGTCTTTTTGCCTTCTGACCTCCTTTTTTTGATGGTATGCTTGACTTCATTTTTGCTGGTTTAGTGTCTCTGCGCACTTTTTCACTTGCTAAAATGAAAGTGCTCCTACTGTAAACTGTGTTATGATTGGTTTTCCATGATTAGGATATTTGATTTACTAGTAAGTCCCTAGTACAGTGCACTGTGTGTGCCCAGGGTGTGTAAATCAAATAATACTAGTGGGATTACAGCACTGGTTGTGCCACCCACACAAGTAGCCTTTACAATGTGTCTCAGACCTGCCACTGCAGTGTCTGTACACAGCTTTTACTGCCATGTCGACCTGGCAAGTGCACCCACTCGCCAGTCCTAACCTTCCCTTTTCTTACATGTAAGGCACCCCTCAGGTATGTCCAAGGTAATCCCATGGGCAGGGTGCAGTGTATGTATGTAAAAGGTAGGACATGTACTGGTGTGTTTTACATGTCCTGATAGTGAAATACTGGTATTTCCTTGTTCACTATTGAAAGGCTGCCTGTTCCATAGGCTATAATGGGAGCTGCCTTGTAACATCTTACAAGTGTAACTTTCCATTGGGACAAGGTAGAGAAATTGAATTTAGGCTTCCTGAACTTAGAATTTAAAAATACATCTTTTAGTGCAGATGATTTTTATATTGTTTGCTTGAAAATGCCACTTTTAGAAAGTGAGAAAGCAAAAGACACACAATTGATGGACGGAATGCAGAACAAATCAAAACATTCACCCCCTGTCCATCAATTGTTTTTGCATTTGTCACCCCGAGTGGGACGGGTATGCCCAGACGTGGGTCCCGTGCTCTCCATGCCACTGGAGTCAAGCTATCCTGGCTGATGAGGGCTGAAAGCCCGAAACCGGTCCTAGGATGCTTGTTTCCAGTCCAGGGAGGACCTGGCCTGGCAGTTCGGGCTGGACTGTTCCCATTGGGCGCAGGGTCAAGACTGATTTGCATATGGCTGGGTCCAAACTGGAATGGCGAGCAAACAAACGATGGATTTAGGCCCAGATCTCTGTACTGGGGTGAATGTACAACATTGTTCTGCATTCTGTCCATCAATTGTTGTTTTTGCACTTTTAGAAAGTGGGCATTTTCTTGCTTAACCAACCTGTGTGCCTCTGCCTGTTTGTGTACTCAACGTCAGGGTTAAGAGTGACAGGAGTTGGGGATGTGCATTCACACTACACAGACAAAAGGGGGAGGTTGAGGTGTGTCCTGCCTTTCCTGGGAACTCATAGTCAGGCTGAATAGACCTGGCTGCATTTAGAGTAGTGAGAGGAGTTGTCGCTTGCACGTGAATGGACTGTTGTTGCCTCTCACAATGCTTTTTTCCCCCCTCTGGAGTGAACTTGGCCTGAGCCAGGCAGAACTGGTTTATGTATGCCAGAGGAACTTTGTGGTACCAACTTCAAAGGGAAATGTGGTATAAATATTGGGGCCCTGACCCTAGAACTTTAGAACTCTTTGGGACTAAGGAACCTGCCAAGAAAAAGAGCTGGAGAAGCTGTGAGGAGAGACTACCACTTTGCTGTGTGCTTTGCTGTATTGGCCTGCAGTGGCTGCTTTTGTTTTGGGCAGTGAAAGGACTGGATTTAACTTTTCAGAACTTCTTTTTCTGAGTATCTCCAAGTGCTTGAGGTAGAGCTTGCCCCCTGTTCAAGAAGGCCCAGGAACAGTAAAGACTTCACCTTCCTCTGGGCAACTGCATCTAGAACTGTGTGTTTCAGCTGCCACAGAGGGAAAAAGCAACCCGACTCAGTCAACGACGCCGCTGCCGGCTCCGTGACCAGAAGGCACCACCGAGGCCACCAGTGCACTTTGCACTGCAACCCTGGTCTCACCAACTATGCCATCCGGCTCCGCCACTGAGCTGCTGCTTGCACCGCGACCTGTGGGCACCTCACTCTGCACCGCCTCCCCTTCACACTACCACCCTGGTCTCACCGACGACATCGCTGCAAGCTGACATCGATGCCACTGCATGCACTGTCGTTTGGGGGCACCACTCGTAAGTTACACGACGCACCGCCCCCCCTCCCAAACCGCAGTCTTGGTCCACCGACGCCAGCACCGCGACCTGTGGGCCCTGAACCCTTCATTGCCCCGTCTGGCACCGCAGCCTTGGGTCTACCGACGACAGCGCTTCAACAACGAAGTTGCCACTGCTTGCACCGTGACCTGCCAGCACTGCCCCACTTCGCACGTCAGCCCTGGTATCACCGGCGCCAGTGCACCATCGTCACCGAGCCGCTGCCTGCACCGTGACCTGAGGGCACTGCACGCCGCACCGCTCCACTTCACACCGCTGCCTCTTCGCCTGCCGATGCTGGCGCTCCTGACTTCAACTTCATGGAGTTCAACCTGCAGAGCATGTGGCTTCAAGGGCCCGACGACTCCTGCACTGACCTCTGGAACCGACACCTGCCAACGCCGGCTCTTTGGAGCTCATTGCGAGGTCCCCGACTCCCTTCATTTCTAAAGGTACTGTTTTGCGTGCCTTCGCGGCCGGCCTGAATCGTTGGATTTGTTTGTTCACGACGCCGTGATAGCCCCGGACGGAGCTATCAACTTCATGGAACTGTATTTAAAGTCTATTTTTGCATTATTCGTATCTTGGTAACTGTATGTTGGATTTTGATCGTTTTGGTCTTGTTTTGCACAGATAGATACTGGCTATTTTTCTAAAACTGGTGTGGTGTCCTCTTGTAGTGTTTTCACTGTATTACTGTACGTTATGTGCAAATTCTTTTCACATTGCCTCTGAGATAAGCCTGACTGCTCGTGCCAAGCTACCAAGGGGGTGAGCAGGGAATGTTTTGAAAGTGTAACTCCCTTATCCTGATGAGGAGGAAGGGTCCCTGCTTGGACAGGCTAACAACCTGCCAACTAGAGACCCCAATTTCTAACAAATACACATAGAATTAAGATATGTACCAAAAACCATAAGAACCTAGGACCTTCTGTACCAGATAACCAACGCCACACATTTTTCTAGCTTGTAAGTACTAAAATTCAATTTAATATTGGGCCTGATGGCTAGTTCTTTGAATAAGGGTTTGTGCTGCCTGAGGTGGTACTACTTGAACCAAAATAACATGGTTACTTTTGGCAAAATGGAGAAACATTTACATACAGGCCTGCTCTATAAAGACTAAAGTGATGGTTTTGGGGTTTCGGGTGCAGTGATTTGCCTTACATATTAAAAATAAAAGATAGCACTTCAGAAAGCCAAAATGTCTAACAGGTTGAACGCAAAAATAGCCAGTATGCAAGAAAAACAATGCACAATAGTTGTTGTTTCAATGGACCAGAAACCAGAACTACCACCCAAAATCAAGTTGGAGCATACAATGCTAAAATCCATGCGTTTTAGTCATACTTTTATATATTTTTTAACAATAATGAATAATGCCTAACAAAAATGAATGTGTCCTCATGTAATGCAACTGGTGCTATGTAAAGCGCTCTGATACCCGATACCTTCTAGTCAAGTTCGCGCTATATAAAACTCCGTAAAATAAAAACAAATGAGTCAATGGAAACGTGAGCATGTGAATAAAGCTGTTACTTCAGATGAAACCAACTAATGCTCAGTAGGCAGGATCGTCTCATAAGAAAGAATGTGAGAAGTTCTTAAAGACTAAAAACAAGAACATAAATAAGCGCTGACTGCACTACTTTCACTAATTTGCGCTTTCGTGTACTAATCCCCAAAACGAGGCTACGCTTAATACACAGTGTAGAAAATGTGCAGTTGTATAACACTGAATGATATGGCTTCTAGGCCTTAGAAATACGTGAAACGTTGCAGACATATTTAAGGTAATGTGCAACGAAGGTTAATATAAAAGGGATATTGCAATATAGTCTTGAAAAATATCACTACGTGTAAAGGTATACAAAAGCATTGGTGTTTTCATAATAAAGTACTGGCAATGAGGCACAAAAATAAATTATACTGCTTTTTCAGTCCCCCCTCTTTTGTCGGGAGGCAAAACCGTTAACAATAATTCAATGCCATACAGCCGTATGATCTAGGCTTTTACATCCTCATTATCACTATCATCATGCTAGAGTGTAGCAAGTGGATAGGTGTAAACAGAAAGCAGTGCGTAGGATGATACACATTATTCATTTTATTAAAACATATAGAGTAACCACTTTTAGAAAGACAGCAATATCCATATGTTCTTCCCGCTATTTATGTATATCCCTGATAGCTAAGGTCAGATGCCACTTTTATAGAAATCTAATTTGTTCTGCACTTCATGTAGTTTCCTTACATTATCCTTAATGTGGTCTATATGGTAATGAATGCTGAGTGAGGTGCTGGGAAGATAAGTGCTGCAGAAACAAATGATGGACAGAATGCTGCATGAATCAAACATTCACCCCCATTCAAGAGATCTGGGTTAAATCTATCGTTCTTTTGCTCACTACGCCATGGGAAGATACGTGCAGCACTCGATCCCTACTATAGCACAGATTATACCAAGATGTAGTCAAAGGCCATTATATTCTGTAGGAGCATGGTATCCCCAATAGTTGTTATTGGTGGGGTCCTCTGATAAGGTTAAAAAGAGAGGTGTCACATAGAGATAATAATTACTACAGCATCCCACGTCTCTAGGTCTGCATGTTACAGCCAATTTTAGTTGCTTGTTACAGGCATATGGCCTTCATAAGGGACAAAAATCTCTGCCTAATATACAATACTAGTTGCTGAAATTCAAGCATTCCATCCATCACTTATTTGTATACTTCAGTGTGACGCCCTAAGTAGAATTGGTATGCCTAGACGTGGGTCCCGTGCACATTGTGTTACTGGAACCAAGCTATACCCGACTGAGCAGCCCTAAAAAGGGCAAAACCATTCCTGTGTTGCTTGTGTTCCACTTCAGAGAGGACCTGACTTAGCAGTTCGGGCTGGACTGTTCCCACTGGAGCTGGGTCAGGCCTGATTTGCACATGGCTCGGTCCAAACTGAGCTGGCCAGGTGTGCAAAATAATGATGGACTGGGAAGCAGCCTGAGTAATTACCAGTGTTTGAGATTAATTTATGCATTGCATCCATCACTTTTTTCATTCTTTAATATACAATCCCAAATCAATTGAGCATGTCACTACTGTGAAGGAACACTTATAACATGCACACACTCATGTAGACATACGTTCTCCAGATAGACTAAATCAGGGTTTTATTCCTGGTAGGGTAGGCACTGTATCCATACGTAGGGGCGGGAAGCTCTCAGGTGCAGCAAGCAGTTGCATCTCTAAATGCCGGTTTGACTACAGGGATGGCTATACCCTCCACTCCTACGGGGCCATAGGCGTCACTTCTCTTTTTAACCTTATCAGAGGACCTTCGCCAATAAAGACATTATTGGGGTTTCCTATTAGGTAGTTTTATTCCTGGGTAGATCCCCCATACTTGTAATATCAAGTGCTTCATTCAAGGTTGAGCCCAGCCAAGTGCATTGTAACTCTAGATGTAGGACTCTATGATGAGACATACCACAAAATGTAGGTGGGAGTCCTTTTAAAACACATTGTGGTTTTTAGTATGGGTTTCTGTATTCTGGATGAATCTATCCTGTTCCTTTTGATTACTTATGGTTGGCTATATTTTTGTGGTCTCTACCACACTGTCACATTTCCTTTGAACCACAAACACTTTGATTGCTTGGTGTCCGTCGCTCACAAACCATCCCCTGTTTTGACATAGCAAGATGAGTGACACTGGGTTGGTAATAGCCTAGGAGGTTGTTGTACTTTTGGAGTTCTAGGAAAGAACATAGGGAGATCTCAGCCATGCTACAGCACTATTAACTTAATTTTGAGTTACATATTTTATTATTTCAAATGTATACAAATTAATATTGTTTTTTAAGATTTCTTTAAAAAACACAAAAAGTAAAATGTTTATATTGATTTATTATCTGTTAAAAATAACAAAAAATTATGTATATAATTAATTTAAATAATGTAATTATTTTTTAAATACTTTATTACTAAATTAGAAAAAAGTATTAACATATTAAAGATTTCTATCTATCTATCTATCTATCTATCTATCTATCTACACAGAGATATAGATATATATTTGAAAAGAAACAAAACATTATTTCCTTTGGTGATCTATTTATGTCCCTACCGCAACTATTTTCTATGGAAGGGTGTTGCAGTATCAGTAGTTGGCTATGGTATAGTGCTAGAGTTCCTGTTGCTCCTGTTTGGCAGTAGTAGCTTACACTCTTACATTTTGCTCTACTCCTTGCTTCAGGGAATGGAGCCATGTAAGTCTGCACTTTTGACTAACTTTACACTTATAAAAGGAGAATAACCAAAAGTAGTGACGTTACTATAGTGTAAGAGTAAACTCACATGTGTAACTCGCTCACAAGTGTAATTTACCTTTGCGAATAGCCTCGCTTATTATGTAGATATTGGTGAGCAGTGCACTTAACCACTGCCACCTGCTTTGGCAACCGCAACACACCGAAAAGATTTTGGACATATTGTCCATTTTTAGTGGGGGTTCCTGCTAATTTTAAGATCTCCAGTTACATCCAAAGGAGCTCAAAGTCATATGACATCATTTGAGTATACACAGTAAAAATTTTCTCTTTGGCTAGAAGGGATGGATGAGATGGGGCAACAAGCTCAGCCACTTGGGTGGACCTTACATTTGGTATGCAACAAGTTTCCACAACTTGATATACAGTACATACAGGTGTCCTGCAACCAGGACACCTTTATCATTTTTGAGTCAGAATCCATCAACAAACTACATTACCTCATAGTTCGGTATAGGAACATCGATCAAATCAAATGGGGCTTGGTCACATGAGTAGTAACAATTAAACATCCATGAGGCTTTCCCTCCTGTTGTGGCGCATTAGAGGAGGGCCTTAGAGTGGGGCATAGGGGAAGGGTGATGTGACAAGCAGACAACAATAGAATCTACTTTTCAGGACAGCTGGTCAGTAGAGATGTGTTATGTTTTTTGATGAGGATAATACAATATTTTCGCAGGCTTTAATAATATTTGCAGTGGCAACCATGGGGCGTAGCCATAGCAGGAGCCCAGCCATGGCTGGGTCCAAGGCTGCAGAATTATAGGCTACAGGCTTTTTCTGATCCCCGTAATGATCACCATAGTTCTTGACCAGCACCCCGAGGGTAAACCCAATATGTTCATGACAGTACAAGGTAAAGGGTTTAACATAACCAGGAAGTCCTAAGGTGGGCGCAGAAGTCAATGCTTGTTTAATTTGAACAAATACATTCTTGGTTTCCCTAGACCACTTTAAGGGTTCAGGGTTGTCTTTTCTGACTATGGGCCTGATTTAGATTTCGGTGGACGGGTTACTCTGTCACAATGGTGACGGATATCCCGCCCGCTAAAATATAAATCCCATAGGATATCATGCGATTTATATTATGGCAGGCAGGAGATTTGTCACTGTTGTGACGGAGTAACCTGTCCGCCGAAATCTAAATCAGTCTCATAGTCTTGCAAGAGTTTTGCCATTACAACATAGCCCATAACCCATTGTCTACATTATCTGAACATACCCAGAAAAGTACATATCTGGGAAACATTTATGGGGCAGGGCACCTTAGGAATGGCTTCGACTTGTTCAGGAGAGAGAGGTGGTGTTTGCCAGAAGAAATTTCATGATTAAGGAACAGTACTCGGGGAATGCAAAATTGCATTTGCTCTCTTGAAGACTAGTGTTCCATTTTAGCCAAATCAGTGAGGAGGTAGATGTAGTACATCTTGCAGTGATCGAGAGTAACAGACACCAATAACAGATCGCTAGGATACTGAATAAAAGTAGAACCCTGAGGGAAGATCACCATGTCCAGATCTTTCTTTAATACTTGGGACAAGACTGACAAACTTCATAAATCTTTGAGGGAGTCTTTGCCATGCAAATTGAGACCCTCTGATAAGAATGCAAAAAGGTATGTGCTCTCTTCCTGTATAGGTATAGAAAAGAAGGCAGAACAGAGGTTTACCACACTAAACCACTAAGCATTTGCACCAATGCAGGAAAGGGTGCCAGTGGGTTTAGGAACCACAGGGAAACTTGGGATAACCACTACCGTTGGCGAGCGCGAGCGAGGAAAAAACTCAGCTGCACTACGAGGAGTGGAGTTTTCTGCACTCCGCGAGCTCCGTGGAGCCCGGAGTGCAGAAAACTCCGCAAACAGAGTGGAGTTCAACGCCTAGGCCCAAAACCACATTATTAATCCCCCTAAGATCTTGCACAAATCTTTACACATTCACTTTACCCGCTTTGCGTATTGACAAAATCGGGGTGTTACACCTGCTTACAATTGCGCTAAAGCCCCTTGCTTAGTCAGATTAACATTCACAGGACAGATTCCTGCCTCTGCTTCAGGTTTAAATGGGTTCAGAGGTATTCTGGGTATCTTTTTCCCGAACCATCTTTTTCTGCTGGTCAACCTTGATTTTCAATAGCTCCATCACTGATATGAACCCCACATCATTGGCCCCTGTGGACTGCAATGCAGGTGGCACCTGAGAAAAACAATGGGTTAAATCTCGAGACATGGCAGTTTTATTCTCACTTGACTGACAATTAGTATCTTAAAAAAGAGAGCAAGGACCTTGTTTTCATGTTGTTGGGGTATATTTAAATACACTCAATCAGGGGTACAGAAGACAGTACAGTTAAGCTTATAGAGCATATCCCGCCCAAACAAAAAGGAATGTTTGCCATTGATAGGTACCAAGGATATAGAGACTGGATCAGAAATGTGATAAGGAACACATTTTTTAATAAATGCCAACATACTGGTAGTGAGGAGTACTCAGTGGATTTTAAGGCAGAATGACTAGCACCAGTATAAATGAGGCAAGTGGTCCTTTTATCAATAATAAGGCAACGTACATAAAGGCCTTTGTTGTCTACTGACATTTCGGTATTTATGATAGTCATAACCTCTCGGACTGTCCTACAATTCAGGGTAGGAATTTTGAGTAAGCTGATGAAACTTTGGTTGGTACATGAGACTTTGTACTTTAGCCACCTTGTTAGAACAATTCTACTTCCAATGTCCTAGATGGTCACTGGCAAAACAAGATACTCCAGCTCCTGGCTCTTCCCCTCTGCCCCTCCCGTTTCCTACCTTTGCTCTTTCACTGCCTTGTCCTCCCTTCCCCTTCCATTCATTGTCTCCCTTCAACAATATCAGTTTCGAGTCAACATTCTCTTTCTTTCTATATTGTGAAACCACACAGTGGTTTGCGATAGTTACTAATTCTGCCAAATTCTTTGTTTGCCATCGAATACAAATGGTCATCAGCTGACTTCTCACATTTGGTAACAGTACCTCCACCTACATCTTCCTGAGGTATCTCCATCAGACGGGCTATGTCCAAGTATCTTCCAAAGACATCCTTAAGTCTGTCCATATAATCTGTGGGCACTTCAGCCATTCTCTGCTTACTGTTTGAGATCTTAGTCAATTTGGTTGTCACCAGGCACACATCCGCAGCCACATTCAACAATACATCCTTTGTAGCATTCAACTCTCTGTCAATGCCAGGATCTATCCTTGGCCACACTGACTTTTCCTCCAATCGGTCTTTCACTTCAAATGGCACCACTAATCTCAATCATTGATTTCCATCTGCCCAGTTTGGTCTTTATACTTGAAAGACATTTTGCAACTTCCTTCAGAACTGGATAGGGTTTTCGCTAATGCTTCAAAATTGCTTCTTGATACTCATTGGGTCAGAGGGTGTCCAGGGAACATGGACCATAATGCTGATCCTGGCCATGGGTTGTCTCTGAAAGGAAAAGGGTGTCTTGACTGGGCAAAAGGGGCAGACTCCATGACATCAGCATCACTGCAATGGAGCGAGGGAAAACATCTCCTAGCCAATTGGTCCTCTGTCCGTCTTAGACTTTTCTCTAGTAATAGTGGGTCTGCTCTTTCAGGGGTCTCTGAGCCCTGTGGTAACAGACTAAATTCATACTCTAGATTGATACACAGTAGTGGACTCTGCATCCTGTTTAGTCTTATACATACTTCTATCAGGTGCTTTGCTGTCAGTCAGCATCATCACTGTTGTATGCGTTACCCTGTGGTCCAGTCACCAGTGGTCCAGCAGGCGCTAATCTATTTCCAAGTGCAGCTGCACCCCGGCCTCCTCAGCTGTCATGGTAAACGTATCCAGCAGAAGCTACCCCCTGTTGTTCTCGATCTCTTTCTCCTATTCTTGTGGTTAAGTGATCTGAGTTAATACATAGGGTGGAGGTAGAGCAGTCAGAATACAAGCCCTAACTCTGTCTCTTTGAAGATTGATTTGACACTCCATTTTCTCCTGGATATTTTTCATACACGTACTTGGAATTCATACTTACATTTATGGGCCTACTCAAGCCATTGCAAGAAGAGTGACCATTGAACAGAGTCTTTTTTGTTTTTGGATCCTTTGTTTTCTTTGGTAAATTCCCAAATCTTTCTGTATAAAAGGTACCATGTTCAGGAGAGGACTTCTTTCCATCCTCTTTAGGGAGCCCCACCCACTCCTTTAAATACTTGCACATGCCTTTACCGTATTTGTTATCCATATTATGGACAAGGTTCACCTCGGCGGAAGCTTGCTATGTTTAGATTTTCTGGCCTCCATGATTTGTTTCCGTTGTTCATGCACACATGAGTTACCAGGAAAGGGTCTGCCGGACTTGTGCTCACAGCTCATCCTGTGGAGGGAGGGTGGAAAGGAAATGGGAGGCAGGCTAAGGGTTCCTTCAGTTATCTCTCTAATTGTCCTTATGGAGGGGGACGAGGTATTGGGCACTCACACCCAAAGATCTCCTTGCGTTCAACTGACCTTTAGTTGGGCTCAACGATGGGCTAGTGAGGGATCCATGGCAGCTAGATCAGAGGGTCTGTTTCCTTCACGCATTCATCATTCAAGGGGCTGTGCTTTGGATCCTGGTGCTCCTGCTGCTGTTTCCCATTTCCATACTATTTCTGGTTCACACATATACACTTTCTGTTCTTTGGATTCCCTCCATTCCTACCTACCCAACCAGTCTAGTATCCTACCATCTTCTACCCAGTCGACACTTGTTTGTGCACTTTTAACATATAGCAGACAAACGTAAAACAATACAGGCCATTCGTGCAAGCAAGTAAAATAGGGTAAGTGCAGTTAGATTTACCTAAATTTGGATCAACATGCTTATGCTGCCCAGCCAAATCACTATGTCTAGTGCTGGGCAGTGCTGCACCCCAGTCCACCTGGAGAAACGTCCCCCATACTTCTGGCACTTGGGGTCGTTGTGTGGAGTCCAGTCCAGCACTCTTCCATTCATGGAGCGTAGATGGTTTCCACATAAAAAAAATCAGTAAAAACTCTTCTGGAAGCCTAAAAGTCTAACATGCGCTTAATGCACAAATTGCCAGTATACATGCAAAACAATGCATGACAGTTGTCGCTTCAATGGACCAGAATCTGGAGCATATAATGTTAAAAGCTATATGTTTTCCTCACACTTTTTTACAGTTCTGTCTCAATACAAGTCAGAGGAAATGTGAGCACATGAATGAAACGAAATGCGTTACTTACCTGTAACTGCAGTTATCCAGTATTGGTATCTTTCATAGATTCACATGCCTGAATCATTCCCCGTCGTCAGGATGGGAGTCCCGGTACATAATTATAGTAATGTCCCATTAGACATATAGAGTAATAGGCTAAGAGCCTTACATTAGTAACATATCCATGTCCTTTTGTAAAAAGGACCAAACTCTAGAAGAGAACCAATCAACTATCACCACCCTGTGGAACCTTCCTGGAAGGAGCTCTAGTCCCTCAGATTTTCGTAAGCACAGTGCTAAGTAGGTGTATTACTGAGAGAACGAGGTGAGCCCTTCCAGGGGAGGTGAGTGGGTTGCATGTGAATCTATGAAAGATACCAATACTGGATAACTGCAGTTACAGGTAAGTAACGCATTTCTTATCCAGTATTAGGAGTATCTTTCATAGATTCACATGCCTGAATCAGAGTAGTAAGCAATGATAAGCACATTTCGGATGGTACATTACAGGCGAAGTCACTAGATAATAACATATCAATGTGAAATATATATATCGTACCAAACTGTAATCAAAGAAGACCATGACAGAACACAATAAAGAAATGTGCGTATAAAAACAAGGATGGTGGGATGAAAAGAAGGCTCACCTCTATTGGAATAGATGGCGTAACACTGCTTGTCCCACTGCAGCATCCTTCATGAGTTCTGTATCCAAGCAGTAGTGCTTGGTAAATGTATGCGGCGTCTTCCATGTTGCCGCTCTGCAAATGTCTGTGATAGACACACCTGCAAAGAGTGCCATAGAGGTAGAAACTGCCCTCGTGGAATGAGCTCGAACCTTGGACCGCAAGGGTTGACCCGCTTGCTGGTGACAGAAAGTAATGGCTCCAGAGATCCATCGAGAGATACTTTGTTTAGTAGCGGAAGACCTTTCCTAGGTCGACTGTAAGCCACAAAGAGTTGGTTAGATTTGCGGAACGATTTCGTCCTGTCAAGGTAGAATTTAAGGCAGCGCTTAAGGTCTAGAGAGTGTAGAGCTTTTTCTGCCGGCGTTTGAGGATTGGGAAAAAAGGACCGCAAGATTATGGGTTCATTGAGGTGAAAGTCCGAGGGGACTTTGGGCACAAATTTAGGATTAGTCCGTAATATAACCCTGTCGTGTTTGAACTGAAGGAAAGGGTCTTGAATTGAAAAAGCCTGAAGCTCACTTACTCGCCTTGCTGAGGTAAGGGCTAGAAGGAGTGCCGTCTTCCAAGAAAGATATTTAAGATCAGTTCTGTGGATTGGCTCGAAGGGGTGTTTCATGATCTGAGCAAGAACAGTGTTGAGTTGCCAAGTGGGAGGCAGAGGTTTTACAGGAGGAAAAGTTCTGAATAGGCCTTTGAGAAATTGCTTAATCAGTCTATCAGACCAGAGAGAAGGACCTGTTGAAGATCTCCTGAAACGGGATATTGCTGCGAGGTGCACTTTAATGGAGGCATGAGCAAGGCCTGAAGTTGCCAGATGGAGAAGGTAAGGCAGTATTTGTTGTGGAGAAGACGAAAAAGGGTGTATGTTTGCCGATTTACACCAGACACAGAATCTCTTCCATTTTAGGGAATATGTTTTGTTAGTACTTTCGGCTCGAGCTAGAACTGCCCTGCAGTCCAGAGGAATGTCTAGGCGATGGAACTCTCTGAACTCAGGAGCCAAGCCGATAACCTGAGAGATGCTGGATCCGAATGTTGGACTTGTTCCCTGTTCATTGTTAGGAGAGAGGGAAATGGTTTCAAAGGTATTGGCGGCTCCAGAGAGAGAAGGTGGAGCTCTGTGAACCAATGCTGGCGTGGCCACGCAGGAGCTATCAGAATGAGCGTGCAGGGTTCTGCCTTCAACTTCCTGAGGACCCTGGGAATTAGGGGAATCGGTGGAAAAGCGTACGCAAAGACGTTGAACCATGCGATCGAAAATGCATTCCCTAGAGATCCTTTTTGGGGATGCCAGCTTGCGAAGTTTTGGCATTTGGCGTTCTGCTTGGTAGCAAAAAGGTCCAAGAAAGGAGTGCCCCATTGGGAGAATATGCGGTTGAGAGTCCGTTGGTTCAGCTCCCATTCGTGACATGTTGTATGTTGCCTGCTTAGAGAATCGGCCAGTATGTTGTCTGAACCTGGAACATACTCCGCCCGAAGGGAGATGTTGTGGAGAAGTAGCCAGTTCCAGATTTTTTGAGATTCGTGAGAGAGTGCCAGTGAACGAGTACCTCCCTGTTTGTTCAGGTAGTGCATTGTCGTGGTACTGTCCGTTCGGACAAGCACTAGAGAACCTTTGATTCTGGGAAGGAATGCCAGGAGAGCCAGATACACAGCTCGCAGCTCGAGGAGGTTTATGTGAAGCTTCCGTTCGGAAGGAGACCACTTTCCGTTGATTCGGAGCTCCTGGAGGAAAGCTCCCCAACCCTCCAGGGACGCATCTGTTGTGATGATTTGTGGAGAGGCTTGAAGCAAGAAAGGCAGGCCTTGAGAGAGATTGCGTGGACAAGTCCACCACTGCAGCGCAGTGACTATCTGAGGGGTCACGTGAATGACGTCGTCGAAGGATCCTTGGGATTGAATCCATTGAGCTGACAGCGCTTCTTGGAGAGGGCGCATGTGGAGGCGACAGTGAGGAAGGAGGAGAATGCAGGACGACATCATTCCTAGAAGAGATTTGAAGAGGCGCACTGAGAGGGACTTCTTGGCTTTTACTTTGTTTGCCAAATGAAGTAGTTTGATCTGTTGCTCTCGTGACGGGAAGGCTTTCTTCTGGTTTGTGTCGAGAGTAGCGCCCAGAAAAGTTATCCGACAAGAAGGTTGGAGGACAGACTTGTCCTGATTGAGAGTGAGTCCCAGGCGACCGAAAAGCTGTAGACAGGCGTTGGAAGACTTGGTTGCGCCGTCCAGAGATGGTGCTTTGACGAGCCAGTCGTCGAGGTAGGGAAAGACCTGATGGTGTTGTTGCCTGAGATATGCCGCCACTGGAGAAAGGCATTTGGTAAAAATGCGTGGAGCTGATTTGAGTCCGAAAGGCAGGACACGAAATTGGTAATGTTTGCCTGCCACGGTGAACCTGAGAAACTTCTTGTGATTTTTGTGGATGGGGATATGGAAGTAGGCATCTTGAAGATCTAAAGACACCATGAAGTCGTTTGCGTTGAGAAGTTGCAGCACTTCTTGGATAGTAACCATGCGAAACGACTGTTTCTTTAAGAACTTGTTGAGAGCTCGCAAGTCTAGAATTGGTCTCCATTTCTTCTCCTTTTTTCGCACCAGGAAAAAACGGGAGTAAAAACCTTTTCCTCGTTGACGAAGAGGAACGTTCTCTATGGCTCCCTTCCGGAGCATGAGTGAAAGTTCCAGAAGTAAAGGGCGTAGATGTTTGTGAACCATAGGTCGAGGAGGAGTGTGGGGAGGAATTTGAATGAACTCTAGCGAATGTCCGAACTGTATCAGTTGAAGAACCCAACGGTCCGTTGTTATTTTTTGCCAATTGCGTAAGAAATGGGAAATTTTTCCTCCTAATCTGGAAGGTGGAAAGGAAATGGAGACCGGCGGGAGAGACAAGTCATTGTCGTCGAGCAGCGTCCTTCTGTCGTCCTCCCCTCCTTTGAAAGGAGGTTTTGGTGTAAGACGATTGCTGTTGGCGTTGTTGGTATTGCGGCCGAGATTGTTGGTTGGAGGAGGAATAGGAGGAGCGATAGTGTTGGTAGTCTCCTCTGGTGGTAGATTGACCTCTGCCCCTTGAGCCACGAAAAGGAGGGTTTTTAAATTGAAGGGTACCCAGAGCCTTAGCCGTGTCGGTATCCTTTTTTATAACTTGAAGAGCTTCGTCAATATGTGGTCCGAAAAGAAGCTGACCATCATAGGGCATGTCTAGGACTTTTGTCTGGATTTCCGGCCGGAAAGAAGTAGCCTTCAGCCAACCTTGGCGTCGTAGTACGGCAGCACCGGCCAGTTGGCGGAAGCCAGTGGAGGCGATATCCATCGCACAATCGATAATTTCGGAAGCCGAACGTTCGCCTTCCAGCAAGATCTTCTTTGCCTCTTCCTTGGAACTATCTGGTAATGTCCCCAAGTAAGGAGCAATGTCCGCCCACATTTGTCTGTTATAGCGTCCTAATAACGCTAGGGAATTCGACGCACGAACTGTTAGTGCAGACATTGAAGAGAAACGCTTTCCAATATTGTCAAGCCTTCTACCCTCCTTGTCTGGAGGAGCGGACAGTGGAGCAGAAGGGTTTTTGATTTCCGCTGCGCAGCCTGAGTGATGACTGAATCAGGCTTGGGATGTCCGGTAAGGCAGGCCGGAGCGGTGTCCGGAGCTCTGTATTTTTTGTCCAGCCGAGGTAACACTGGGGGACCCGAAGATGGATTGTGCATTATTTTAACACCCTGATTCCAGATGTAGTCAATGATGGGCACCGATCTTACAGATTTTTTAAAAGGTTCCTTAAAATCATAAAGGAAACAATCCTGCTGGTAAGAAGGTATAGGAATCTGGAAACGCTGTTCCGCCCTCTCTAAAACACTATGAAAACCCCCTATATCCTCCGGAGGCGAATCCGCTTGAGTAGGCACCGGGGAAGCTGGACACGGGATAACATAATCATCCCACTCATCATGAGTCGATTGTGAATCATGGAGTTCTCCCTCCTCCTGTTGATCATCCTCCTCATCATCATCCGTGTCAGGTGGAGGTGGTATCGTTACAGGCACCGACTGTGGAGGGAGAAGCGGAGGCTGTGGTCCTTGCTGTGGAGAGACAACTGGAACAGGAGACGTAGCAGATGTAGGGAATCTCTGCTTATAGTCAGCAATGAGGAATTGGAGGTCAGAAACCAAAGACGCTGGAAGACAAACCATGGGAGGTTGGGAAGGATGGCTGTCTTCAGGATAATATGCTTGGTTCTCTGGGTCTTGTTCTTCATAGTCGGAACTGTCCTGGCATTTGACGTGAAGTTCAGAAGGACTCGTAGCAGCCCCGAACATGCTGTCCTCGTCCGAGTCTTCCTCCTCATCCAAAAGGCGAGTTGGAAGCAATGTTTGAACTTTGCTAGGAGAAGTGAGAGCAGGTGTTAACGTGCGTTTAGTTTTCTTTATATGGACATACACACTTCTCACTTCGGACTCTGGTGTCGTCGACGAGCCCGTCGTCGGTGTAATCGTCGACGGTGGAGCACCAATAGAAAGAGGTAACAGCGTCGAAGTTCCCGTCGACGGTGTCATCGTCGACGGAGCCATCGTCGACGGAACGCTCGTCGACGGTGTTGTCGTCGTCGGAGCTCTCGTCGACGTCATCGGCGGAGGTCTCGTCGACGAGGTAGACGTCGACGCTGGTGTCGACGCGCTCACCGGCGATGAAAGCGTCGACGCTGACTTGGTCGTCGTCGATGATTTCTTTATTTTTATCGTCGACGGTATAGGTTTAGCAACCGTCGACGATGGAGTCGTCGTCGTCGACGTGGACAAGGTTGACGCCAAAGAAGTAGAGACAGTCGTCGTCGATGAAGTCACCACCACAGCCGTGGATGGGGTTTTTCTCGTCGACGAAGCCACCGTCGACGATGTGGTCGACGACGACGTGGAGGCAGGCTTCTTAAAGGTGTGTAAACCCTCCTGTGGAGAAACCTTTGTTGGCAAGGTCTTAGGGTGTCCCTCTGAAGACTTTTGTGCGTCTTCTTTGGAGGGGGTTGCGACGAGGGTCCTGGAGAGGTAACCCTGGGTCTTTTGTGAGAGGACCTTGAAGATTTGGAGGAGCCCTCACTTTCCTCAGAAGACAAAGCCTGGTCTTTGTCCTTAAGTCTCTGTAGCCAAGTTAAAAGGCGTCCCTCCCGGTCTCTGAGGGTTTTTGAAGAAAAGGTACAACATACCTTACAGTCCTTTGAGGAGTGATCCGGGTAGAGGCAATACAGGCAATCTTTGTGTTGGTCGTCCACATGAAGCCTCTTTTTGCCACAGGAAGCACAGGACCTAAAAAGGCCTTTCTTAGAAGACTCTGCCATTGAGAACTTCACACAGAGACAGAATGGTGAAGAAAAAACCACTGGAAATCCAGAAGCAAAGAAAGACCTGAGCAGAGCTCAGTGGAGACTCCCTTAGCACGACGTGCGGTAGAAAATCTGAGGGACTAGAGCTCCTTCCAGGAAGGTTCCACAGGGTGGTGATAGCTGATTGGTTCTCTTCTAGAGTTTGGTCCTTTTTACAAAAGGACATGGATATGTTACTAATGTAAGGCTCTTAGCCTATTACTCTATATGTCTAATGGGACATTACTATAATTATGTACCGGGGACTCCCATCCCGACGACGGGGAATGATTCAGGCATGTGAATCTATGAAAGATACCCTAATACTGGATAATGTTAATTATGATGAAACTAACTAATGAGCAGAAGGCAGGATCTTTTCATGAGAGAATGTGAGAGGTCTATAGGAAGGCTATATCCTTGATGTGATAGCTTCATTCCCAGACTACGTAGCCATGCTGCTCCTCCTTAACTGGAATGAACTTGCTCAGGTGAAATAGGTAGTGGCCTGTAGGAGGCCATTTCGTAAAGAAAGATCGATTTAGACCAGGAAGGGAGTAGGCGTGGTTTCACTCTAGCAGAGGAAATGTGGATACTTGGACTGGTGGGCTACTCACCACCAAGACCAATGTTCATGGGAGTCAAGCTAGGGGTTGTGTATGTATGTTGTGGCTCCTATCTCTGGAATGGACCAAGGGCAGCCTTTCACAAACCATCCAGTGGGGCACACACTTGTAAGTGGAGTTCAGTGGACTCCACCACTTACTCGGTCAGCATCCATATTACACCACATGCACCATACACATACATGTATAGGCCAAACCCATGCATGTTCGAGCCACGATGAAGGCAACAGAATCAAGTTGTATGGGACTGAAGAACTTTATATGAAAGGAACCAGTTGGAGCCACCCTCAAATTGGCAAAAGTCAAAAGGACTGTATCCCCAAACTATAGATAAAACTGTGACCACTGTCATCTCTCAGAACCTGGGCTGAGGGGATATTAGCCACCCATGCGAAAAGCGTTGCACTTTGTGTGCCCCTTCAACATCAGAATTCCATTCTGATCTTTCACAACTATAAAATGTATGTTTCGTCTATGGGCATGCAGGATTACCAAACATGCTGATGGAAAATTGCACAGGGCTGACTAGAAACATACAAGGGCAGGGTAGCAGAGCATCCCAAAGCCAAGCAAAGACTTAAGTCTGAAGAGCCGCACAACTTCCATAGCACACAATGCCACTTCTGGGAGGTGCTGATACCTGTTAGATTCATCTTATGTAACTGAAGCCAAGCTCAATCGTTGTAAGAACTACAACTGAACGCAGGGACATTATTGCCACACTTCTTATCCCACCACCCTGCCCCCAACCCTATTGTTTTCCAGTTCAACTTTGTCGACCACCTTGGATTGTCTTAGGGGTTTTCCACCATAAACTCTGATGTAGTAGTCTGAGGAAAACATACCCCATCTGGAGACCCTTGAACGCTGATGAGACCTAATTCTCTTTCTAGGACTAGTTAGTTTTCTAGGACTTGTCCTCCCTGAGCCACCACAGGAGTTTGGAACCTGTTACCTCTCATCTTCTTGTACATTCCAGCACTTCTAAACCCCATTCCGTTTTCTCTAGACTATCTGCACTCGTCTTATTCATTCCAGCAGCTACTGAATCTGACGAACACCTTCATCCACCCCATGCTCAATTTTTCTCTGCACCCTCAATGGACAGGATGCAATTCTCTTGGGCCCTACTGACTTAGGACCTAGGGCTCAGGCAGACACATCCATTATAGGAAATACACAACATCCTTAGGTTGCCACCTACTGATGGCACAAATTTACTGAAAAATTGTTGAAACTGACTTTTGCAAGGAGCACTGAAAATCTTCACTCCATTCCTGGCCCAGGGTGTGGCCGAAGTTTTGTATCAGGCGTGTGTACTGGAGTGGGGGAGCAGTTAGACTCTATTCTGCAGTTAGACAGTGTGATGGTCAGCAATAACAAATGGTAGGTGGAAGTGCCACTCCAATCCAGGGGACTCCCCCATTGCTTTCTTCCATCTTTGCCAAACAAGACCTGACCCGACCTGCCAATCTTCTGTCGAACTGCACCACCATCACCACAGAGTCTGCCCCTGGAGTGCACATCCACTCGCCGGCCTTCAAACATGGGGGTTGCACCTGCAAATGTCAATGTAAAAGCCTGAAAGACTTGGGGAAAAAAGTATTCATGAGGCTAAATGGAGCTCGTGCTTAATAACCTTACCTCTAACTTCATACCTGCAGTCAGGTAAATCTAGGACAGATACTTAGGGACTTCCATTTAGAACGGGTATTTACAGAGCATCACTCGAGGGGAAAATGAGGGGAAATGCAAGACTTTGTTTAAAATTTGTCCTTTACCATCTCAAATTGAATGCTTCCAAAACAGAAATACTCACGTGCAGCGATTGGAAACATTATGACTGCTCGCCGCGTGGCCTGATGATCTGAGAACACCGCCTAAAGTATCAAAGGAAGTAAGAAACCTCGGAATGACCATGGACTCCAAGCTATCAATGAATGCCCAAGTGGACAAACTACAAGATCAAGCTTTGTTACTATAAAAACTCTGCGAAGAATCTTCCCCCATTTGGGATTTCCACACACGGTCCAGGCAACCATCTCCCTTGTTCTGTCCAAACTCGATTACGCCAATAGCCTCTACCACTGATCACCTTTAATGACCATGCAACGACTACAAAGGATTCAGAACTCGGCTGCCAGACTACTTTTACATATAAAACCGCAAGACCACATCTCCCCTGCCTTGAAAGCCATGCATTGGTTACCGGTTGCCAGAAGATCCACATTCAAGCTGCTTTGTATCACCCACAAAGCAATACATGGAACAGGACCGCTCTTCATCAGGAATAAAATCACCAAACACATTCAATAATGGAACCGCCGCTCTAGAGTGGCACCTCGCCTCAAAATCCCAACGTACAAGGAAAAAACCATCGGTGGCACATCCTTCTCTGTTCAAGCAGCCAAACTATGGAACTCTTTACCCCCAACATAAGATCCATGGATAACCCCCTTATCTTCAGAAAACTACTCAAGAATTGGCTCTTCCCCACATAACCACCATACGCAAACAGAAACATACAGAATATACCTCTGCATATAACCATTTATTTGTTCTATAGATATGTACCTATATATGTGTATTGCATTGCATAAACGTGTAGAATAATTGTTTTAAAATATATATAGTTATTCATTAGTTCTGCTAAACAAATGTACATATTACTGATAGTTACATTATTCTATGTTTTTAACATGCATATGTGACTCAATAAATAAGTAACTCTTTTATCGTAACTATTTATCTACAATTGCTTCACTATTGAATTACCCAAAAATATAAATAAATAAAATTAATTTAAAGTACAACAACACTTGAAAGCCGGAGTTTATTTAATGCATCTTTAATCTACATATACTACCTTCCTTTATGCATCTATATACCTTCCATGTACTTATGGATCTATATATTTATTACTTTTCTTCTAATTCAGCATATCCAATGCACTACCTTATTTCTCACTCAATACTGCTCTCAATATATCCTCTACCTCAACTCTCTGACTCATCTCAAACCTCTTTCTACTACTCTTTCCAGAGTAGTGTGCTACTTGCTGACAAAGCGCTTTAATACCTCAACAGGGGCAGCAAGCGCTATATAAATGCAACCCTTTTTCCCTCTTCTATACCTCCGCTATCCTTCTCAATCCAAATAACTGACTAACATTTCCACCACTCAAATTACTTTCGTTTTTCACTATACTAATTCACCACTAATCCTTTATGGGTTCCAGAGTAGCGTGTTACTCACCGAAAAAGCGCTTCAACACCTCGTCAGTGGTAGTAAGCGCTATGTAAATGCAATTACAATACAATACAATACTAGTTCAAAATCAAAGGAGCCAAAAACAACAAAGGACATGTTTTAGGTAACTCAGAACTACTCAGATGCACCCAGCCCCCATTGCTGAAGTTGTAGGGCCTCATTTACTATATTTTGACACACAGCAGTGCAGAAAGCCTTCCTGCTGCGCCGCCATGTGTCAAAATAAGAGGGCAGGAATGCGCTGTATCTACAAGATACTGGGCATTCCTGTCCTTCTCCCCGCACAAACAGCTGCCGCGCTCCAACGCAGATATCCTTCCGTCATTTTTCAAGGGTACCTGCACTGCAGGATGATTGTTTTTGTGCAGGAAGGGACACCTTCCTGCACAAAAACAAGTATTGATGTTATTTTCCTCTTCCTATGCCTGAAAAGAGGAAAAAACGAGGAGAAATAAAAAGCATTTATCCTCGTTGTGCCACTCCTACGCCTCGCCTGGGGAGGTGTTGGAATCTGACACATTCCCAGGTTTACAAAATGTTGTAAATTTGGGAATGTGTCAGGTTTCATGGATATTGCGTGGGAACACCCGCAGCAACACCTGTGGAACGCCCCTTTCACGCAGAGTAATGCCCCTGGTGTTTACTACAGAGGATTCAACCGGTGTGATGTGGTTTGGCTTGTTCTGGTTGATATGATAGTACCGTTATGCGCCACAAAGTAGTGTGAATACAGCAGGTAGCATTCACTTCGGCATCACTGACTGTCTCTCTATCGATGCAATTTGTGCAGGCGAGCAACGGGGGCCACGCCAGCGACTACTCCTCGTCCCTTCCCTCCACGCCAAACATCAGCCACCGGGAACTGCGGAGTGAACTGTCCCTGGGCCTCGGCACACCCAGCTCCCTCCACCGGGGAGCGAAGCGCAGGACCAGCCTATTCACAGTGAGTAGGGCAGAGTGCATGCTTGGGGGTCACAGTGCTACAAGCAGCCCTGGTGGGTCCACAGGAAAGGTCGCGTTGAATAGAAGTGTCATTGTCACATATTGCAAAAACATTTACTCAGCTGAAAAAACACTTGAATGTATGAGAGGGGGGAGAAAGTGATAGCTAGAGATTTCCGAGTACCACCTGAACGTTTCTGCGCTATTTCTTTATTTCATCATTAAAAATTCGGTGAAATGTAAACCATGCAAAAACAAAACAGTCCGAAGCCATTTCTGAGAGCCAAATTAAAAGCTCATTTAGGCACTGATTCCGAGTAGGACGGTTCTGGGGCTGCTACCATTACTGCCTGGTAAAACCGGCCAGTCCCATTCAGTTTTGAGTAAGCCCAATGGAATGGGGAATTACAATGTGGGACCAATATTTTCGGTCGTAAAATCACATTGAATCTGGCATTGCACGGGATTGCACAACATACAGCAGGTGTTAACAGTGTGAGAGGAGTGTTGTTGGGGTGGGTGATAATAGGGAGTAGAGGAGGGAAGGAGATTTGTTTTACCTGCAGGAGCATTGTACACTCCGCTCTGTTAGAAAAAAAGAAGGAATACAACTTGTCTGCTTCTGTAGTCAAAGCCTCCTCATGCGATTTTCCGTCCAGAATTATCCGCTGGAAAATCATGTTTGGTTCTCCCACGCCCAGTGAAATCGGGTGAGGAAAAACCAAACATCTTATAATTATGAGGAATGGAATTAACGCATAAACGCATGTGTTAATTTGGTTCCCTATTACAAGTGATCAGGGCCTTACTGGAGAAAACAAATTTAGAAAAAAATATAAAGTGAGGGAAAAAGTATAATAATCGTTTAAAAAATTATTATTAATTGTATTTTTTTTTTAAATTGCAAAAGTACAGTTTTCAAGGAAAATTGTGGATGTGCCACAGTAAATCTCCCTTAGAGAACATAGTTTGAAAATGAAAGTGGAAACAATGGAAGTAAGGATAAAAGGCAAAGGGGAGGAAGGTTGGCAAAACGGTTAAGCAAAAGAATGAGGGTGCTGAAGGTTACTGGAAAGCATCCCTACAAAAAAAGGGATCAGCATGGAAAAAGTAAAAAATAAACAGATTTTAAAATTGGACAACGTTTGTTGTCGCCCCCCAAAAAACAAGTGGGAACGGTGAAGGCAAATAAGGAGGGAAGGATAATGAATACAAACACAGGGCAAAGACAGCATGTGGGTTTGGAGGCAGCCCCCCAGGAACAGCACTTGACCCGTGGACAGAATGTGGAAGCAGAAGGGGGTGAAGGTTAAACAGATCTGTGCAAACCCAGTAGAAAAGGTGTATTTTCAAGATTGTTGGCAATTACACCTCATAAAAGCTTGTAACATGCAAAAGGCAGCCTCTGAGTGGGCTTCTACAAATAGTAAATTTCGTTAATCTGGAAGATTTCCATCTTAAAAATTTCTATTAAACAGTTTAGGTGAAATGATTTACCAGAATTATTATTCCTATTGGTATAGGTTTTATGTTTTTTTCTGAAATAGTGTCCAACCTTAAGACTAATGTGTTGGATATTAAGCTTTCTTTGGATTAAGTATGATGTTCTCTCAGCTCCATGGACTGACAGGTGAGTAATCCAATGTACTAGATGTTGAGATGCAGAATGACTTTGCTGTGGACACCTATTCACTTATTTCAGACTAAACATGACCACATCCCCACACAGACATAGCTGAATAGGTTTTTTAATGTACTCACTTGAGTCCGAAGCTGAACAGGAAAGCTGAACAGGAAAGAGACATTTTAACTCCGTTTTTCTCTTTCTTGTGACTGAGTGTCCAAAATAAATGTGTTCCACTTTGTTTGAGTCGCTTCCATAGAAATCTGGAGAGTAATAGGCATGTTAGAGAGGTGAGGAGCATGGCTTTGAATTTTGGTACATCCATAAAGTAAGAAATATATACCATCGATATTTCACAACTTATATCAATATTTCTAAATTACTAACTTCCCTTCCTGCCCCAGTACATTCCTGGAATAGACCATGTAATGGTGATGGCGATCTCTTTAGGGATCGGGAGATCAATTTAGAAACATTTGTAATAAACTTGAGAGTGGAATTCTCATGGGATCCCATTATATTTATGCCTTCCTAGAGTGGCGGTAAGAGTGGTGTTCAAACGGAATTTGCAGCATGCAATCAATCTCATGAAACTAAGTTAAGAAGTGAATTTACAATTCTACAATCATTAGCTGCAGCCTCCTAACAACCCTTCAGTCTGATGAAGTAAAATACGTCAACTTGAAAGATTCTCGGTGAAACTAAGAACATACAAGTTGGAGATCGCGATTTGTCCCCTGTGCTATAAGCCTTGTAATTTAACTGAGAACATTAAGGGCGAAGGATAGTCTAATGATAAAAGTGGTCCCTCTTGTAGGGTTAATGAGCTGTGTCCAAAAGCTCATGTCACTCCAAGCCTGCGGGGAGTGTGCAGTGCTCAATTTGTACAGGTGTTTGGGTATTTCTAGACACTTATCTATGACACTCTACCACATGGTGGCAATGTCTATTTATTTTTGAGCTGAGCTCATCAACATGTTGGCAGTGTTCAGTGAGTGTTCAATATACTTTACGAAAATATTGAAAGTAGCAGGTCCAAGCCAGCCTTGCAGCTTGAAGTGACCTGAAACAATCACAATGTCCCTCTTGTAGTCTGTGATGGTTAGCAGTACTGGGAAGGACAGTGGGCAGTGCCAATCGCGGTGGCCTCCTTGACATAGCTCGGGCCTGGCACTTGTATTTTTCAAAATTAAGAACTGGAAGTATGCAAATTCAATACTTTAAAAGTTCTAGAAGGGCACAGCTCTTCTAACATGATGATTAATCAGCACTGAATTACAAGGGCCCCATCCCCTTGAATAATTTTCTTTAATTCACATCCAATTCTCTTGTAGAATCGTAGAGGAAGTGATTCTGAAAAGAGGAGTTTGGACAGCAGGGGAGACAACACTGGCAGTGGCCGTTCAATCCCAATTAAGCAGGTAACTTAATTTAATGTTTGCATTTTATGAGACAGAGTTCATTCACATGTGCGCTTAACACAGTAGGTTTATTTTCAGTGACATTGTTGGGTGTGAGTTTAGCCTGGATGTTCCATGCTCAGCAGTGGCAGCTGACTTCAATAAAAAATAATGGGGCGTGAATGCGCAATTCACCATAAACTCGAGCTGGAGCACGACCGCGGCAGCACTTCTCCCTTCCACAAGCAGGAAAAGGAAGGACTTCCTTACTGCTTGTTCAATGGAACTCCAACCAATCCTGGAGCTGCCTTCCTGCTGTGCAAGCAACTCCAGAATTAGTGGGAGTAGGCTCACCCAGTACTCATTGTGAGGCTGGGGGCCTGTGCCAGCAATCCCCAGGCTGTTTCACAGCCTTTGGATTGCTGGGTCTACACTGTGCATGTCGGATAGGATGGCTGTAGACAGCCGGCCAATCTGTCATGCGCACTGTAGACCGGTGCAGTCATCCTGCATTTGCAGGATTTAGCCCCACCCTCGCGCTGTACACAGCAGGAGCCATGTGGTGGCAAATAAATAAAATTGCATTTCAATGCCATTTTATTTATTTGTGTTTGCCTGCTGCGCTCGCAGCAGGTGGGGCGACGCTACTCTGCTCCTGAGGATGAGCCGCTACTCTCATCTGTAATTGGGAAGTAGTGTTCCACACAGATAATTTGACAGTGTTGGGCTAGTCCAAATGTTGTCTCAGGGTGGTTTTGCGTTTTCTTCTTAAACAGTTTGTTTCTCTGATACTGATCTTTCTCAAATTGTATTTAAAGAGGCCAATGCAATGTTGCTCACATTAAAGGCAAAAGACTAGTTCCACTCAGTTTTTACCTCTTTCCTTAGAAACACCTCACACCGCGCAATTGACTGTTAACCAGAATATGCAGAAGACTTGGGGGGAGATTTTCAAAACTTTTGGGCTGGTTTAGCGTCGCAAAAGTGACGCAAACCAGCGCAATTTTTTTTTGTTGCTATTTTCTTTCCAGCGCAAAACTTGTTTTGCGCTGGAAAGCTCTCTTTAAGTAGCGCAAAGCAGCGCAAAGCACTGATTTGCGTTACTTTGCGCCGAGGGGGCGTTACATGGGTGGTACATGGGCGTTCCCATGCAACCACCTATGTCTTTTGACGCAAAACCATATTTACAAATATTTGTAAACATGGTTTCGCGCCAAAGGAGGCGCTAACAGGAGAAATGCTTTCATTTCTCCATGCTTTTCCGACTTTCCATGCGTGCTGCACTGTGCAGCACGAATGCAAAGTGGGAAAAGCTTTGCATCGTGCCTTGCACAGTATTTTGTACAGGAAGAGTACCCTTCCTGTACGAAAGCTATGCTACACTCATGCACACACCCTAGCGCTGCGGCGCTAAGATGTGTGCATGGCGCACGGCAGCTGAAATCAGCGCCGGCGCAAGATAAAGGGGAGGAGAGAGCCATATCTCTGAAGATATGGCGCTCTCCTGCTCCCTCCCTGTCGCGCAACGCGGCGCAGCCTCGCGGAGGGCTGTGCTGCGTTGCGCTACTTTTTTGAAAATCCCCCCCTTGGTATTCTAGACCTCTCAGTAGCTCTTGACACCTTGAACAAAATGCCCTCTTGGGCAGTTTGTCATCAGGTGCTGACATTGAAGGTAATTCATGTCAGCTGTGCAGGCAAACAAAACTTCTGCTGGCAGAAAAATTCCCATCTTAACCCACAACGCTAACAAACATTGTCCCCAAATAACTCATACCACAGACTGCATCCACCTGTTCAATGTCTATCTAAAATGTTTGGTACACCTGATGAGAGATTCAACATCAACTTCCAAATGTATGCTGACAATATTCAACTCTGTTGCACAGTTAAGCCCCAGGAGGAGGGGTACAGATGAACAAGTTACTTAACTTTGGTAATGTTCTTTCTGGTGGATACTCATCTAACTGCAGGTTCGTCACCTTGGAATATTCCCTGGGTGCCAGACTGGTTCAGAAAAACTTTTCTCAAATAGCACAGTGCTGCTGCATGCGGACTTCACACCGCCACGGAAGTGATGGAGTGGAGCTGCATATAAACGCTGCCCCTGTGTTTCTTGTATTTTTCCTTTTTGCACCCTCAGACACTAAGCGTTGACAATTGTTGGCACCAGAATGCTGAATTCTAACTTGGGACCTTTTTAGATGTTATAGAGGACACTCCACAGAACTGAGAGGTGAGAAGGCAGTGAGGAATCTGTGGTTAAATGGAGTATCTCCAGAAAGAGTGTAATCACAGGTAAATAACTTGTTCTTCTGTTGGATACTTCTAAGGGCAGATTCCTGACCTTAGAATTGATGCCAAAACAGTACCTTTCCAGGTGGAGAGTCTATGGAGTGGACCTAGACCAAAAAGTCTAGCAGAACCAAACAGGGAAAAGACCCTTACCGCCAGGCCTGCCTGTCAAGGCGGTAGTGCTTCTTGAAGGTGTGCACAGACTCTTTCATCACAGCCTGGCAGATCTCAAGGACAGGCACTGCACGTGCAAATACAGTGTATTAGCCTTAGCCCTGTTGGAAGGGATGATCAAATCTTCTAGAGGCTGCTTCTTGCCAGTTTGTAGTAGATCTTAATGGACAGTGCCATCCACCTCGTCAGGGTCTTCTGTATAGTCTTCCCTTGCTTTGCTGTGGAGAACCCCACAAAAGTTAATCGTCCACTCGACCGTCATTGCTCTGATCAATGTGAAAGCTTACTGCCCTTTAGGGTCTAGCTGATGGAGCCTCTCCTCCTCTTTCGATGGGTGAGGAGAGCAAATAATGTTGGAAAATTAAGGATTGCCCAAAATTGAAGTGAGTCATGTCTTTTGGCAAAAACACAGCTCGAGTCCTCATCACCAATTTTTGGGATGACGGTGGTCTAGAGCAGTTGCTCTGAACATGCCTGAAATTCACCCACGCAACCAGCTGACAGAACTGCAGTGAGGAAAACGGTGTTGAAAGTCAGGTGACACAGTAATCAGCTATGCATTGGCTCAAAGGTTGTTTACATGAGAAACGTCAAGACCAACAAGGTCCAACTGTGGCATCACAAACAGTTTGGGGGTGAACATGAGTGCCAAACCTTTGATAAATCTCATCACACCGGTAATTTAAACTAAGATGTTTGGTCCGGCAAATGTAGTGAGGCTGAAACGACAGACAAATAACATTTTATAGTGTTTACTGCAAACCTTACTGGGACATAGATAAAACAAACAAAAGAATTTCCGAAAGCTTCACTTGTAAGAAGTCAGTCTTACGAACACCATACGAGGCCACAAATTTATCACATCATCTGGCATAAATGAATTTTGTGGAAGAGCACCTATCGGCCAGGATGGCATCTGCCCACTTGTCTCCTTCTCCTCTTACCCACCTCCTTATGGATTCTCCCTAAATTCCGGCCGTGTGTCGGGCTCCCAAGTTACCAACATTCCATGTGCCAGTTAGCATTGACAGTTGCCCTGTCTTCGTAGCGGCCGTGGTGGTGGAGGCTGTTGTGAGAATAAATGAGGATTGAACTTACCTTATCCAGCCTTGCGTCTCACTTCAACATTGGCGACGAGAAGCTGGATTCACAGTGAGTAAGGATAATGGCAGGATTGGGGTTGATTCGGTGGACTACTTAGGGCATACCATTTCTAGGCATGGTGTCAAACCCAACTGGATCTGGTCAAAGCTTTGAGAGAAGCTCCCCCTCCAAGGAATAAGGATGAGTTGAGTTCCTTTTTGGGATTGGCAGAATATATGACCAAGTACGTCAGGAAATTTGCGGATATAACAGCTCCCTTAAGGAATCTGTTAAAAAAAGGTGTTTCTTTTCTCTGGGAGCAGGGTTGTCAGTATTCATTTGTGGCTATTAAGGATGCTATAGCGAATACCCCTTCCTTGGGCTGTTTTGATACCCGACGTAATACGATTTTGACCACAGATGCAAGTGGAATCGGTGTTGGTGAGGCGTTGATGCTAATAGTTGAAGGAAAGGAAGTGGTTGTGGCTTTTGCGTCTAGGGCTTTGAGAGAAACTGCGCGTAATTACTCTACGGTAGAGAGGGAACCCTTGGCCTGTGATTGGGCTATTTATCATTTAAAATGTTTCTTGTGGGGACTATCCTTTAAGGTATGCACAGACCACAAACCTTTGATGTTCATGTTCTCAATGAAAGGAAGAGTCACCACGACCCCCAGGGTTGCCAAGTGTTTCCTGAGTCTGGAAGGGTTTAATTTTACCATGGAATATGTGCCTGGCAACAGGAATTGGGTAGCAGATTGTCTCTCACGGTTACCTTGCAAAGAAAGTGATGGTGTTGCCAATTCTGGGGATGGTGAGATTGTGGCATTGGTGGAAGTTTCAGGAATTTTAGAGTAAGAGTGGGAATCGGAGATGGAAGAAGATGAGACTTTGAAACAAGTCAAGAGTAAGATCATTCAGGATTGGCCCTTCAAATCTGGTACTTTAAGTGACGGTCTCAAGGATTTTTGGGTTGTGTGACATGAATTAAACATTCTTAACACCAAGGTCATGAGAAGAGACAGGTTGGTTCCTCCTGAGAAATTGTGGGCTAAGATTGCCGTTATTGCTCACGAGGGACATTTGAGCAGAAGCATGACCAAGACTAGGGTCATAGCCACCTTTTGGTTCCCCAGAATGGATTCAGTGGTGGAAGAGACGGTCAGAGATTGCTTATCATGTGCCCTTAGCGACAAATTGAGGTCCACTCGGAAAGCGCCCCTGTCTCCTGTTGTTGTCCCTTCCAAACCATGGGATAAGCTTGGTTTAGACATAACTGGGCCTCTCAAGGTACCCATGTGGAAAGGGAGGTTTATGCTAGTTTTGGTGGATTATCACTCCCATTGGATAATGACGAAGGTGGTGAATTGTATTAACACGAGGTCCCTCATTAGTATTCTTAAGGAAATGTTAATGTTGGAAGGGATTCCCAGCACTCTCATCACTGTCAATGGGGTACAGTTTACATCCGATGAGATGCGCGAGTTCCTGAAGAATTGGTCCATTTGCCATTTCAAGACAGCCTTATACTGACCCAGGGCAAATGGTTGGTTGAAAGGGTTGCTTGCAATTGTCTCTTGTGTCAGGTAAACCTGCAGATTGGGCTCTTCAAAGCATGCTGTGGTCCTATCATACGACACCTAATTTGGTTACCAATATCTCTCCGTTCCTGGCATTAAAAGGGAGATTACCTTGTACAAAGTTGTCACCTAACTGGTTGGGTGGAGGAGAGCCCAAGTAGGTGGGAAGGGATGAGATGATTCAGCTTAGAGAACTTCACCAAAATAGCTACAAAAGGAAATATGACGCAAAATAGGGTGCAGTGGATGGCAGATGGAAGGTGGACGACACTGTTCTTGTCAAATTACGACTACCTCGTCAAAGTGGAGGGAGCAAGTTTTCAAAACCCATGAAAGTCGTCGAGGTGGGCAGGAATGTGGTTACTTTGAATGATGGACGTACATGGAGCATGGATAGGTTGTCCGTGTGTAACCCTTTCCTTGTAAAGGACAAACATGTGGTGGGTCCAAGGGGTGACTAAGTCTAGTTATGATCGTAGGAGTACGAGACCACATAGAGCTCCGGGATGGCACAGTGATTATGTTCCACGTTAATCAGCAGTTTCCTGTTTGAGGGAATCTCTGATTAAAACTTTGCTCATGTTCCTTTCAGGACTGCACAACCATTGTTCTACTAGTTGAGTGTTCTTTGAGGATGGGGGGAGTTTTCCTATGGTGTATTGTTTTGTCATATTGCATTGCATGTGCTATTGCTATTAGTTGGTTAATTCTGTCAAGTAATGCATGTACCATTGTAATGACTGGATGAATTATGGGCATCCAACGCCTCTGTATCATTATCTCATTTTGTCCTGTTTTAGGAGGGAGATGTGTAGTAAGGTCTTTGTTCCTATGTTCACCCTTAAACTTGCACTTTGTCCCACTTGTCTCCTTCCCCTCTTACCCACCTCCTTATGGATTCTTCCTACATCCCGGCCGCGTGTCGGGCTCGCGAGTTACCAACGTTCCATGTGCCAGTTAGCGTTAACAGTTGCCCTTTCTTTGTAGCGGCCATGGTGGTGGAGGCTGTTGTGAGAATAAATCAGAATTGAACTTACCTTATTCAGCCTTGCGTCTCACTTCAAGAGTAAATCAAGGCAAAACAATATTTTTTTGACAAACGACAAGCTTTATTTGGATAACTTGGGTTTGCCTCCCAAAACTGAAAGTTTTTATTATATTGCAATTTGTGTACACATTATGAACCTGCTTTGATGACATTTGAAGACTAAATGACTGCATTTACAAACTACATACAAAACTCATATTTGAATGCTAATTTATGCTAAGGTGGAGAGACGTATTTCTGGAGTTATTCACTGGTGCCAGAGGCCTTTTGCTGCTGTGGTCATAATTCCATTACTCATGTTACTCATCTGGAGGCAATTCATATAGCTAAAGAGTTTTTGCTGGGATCCAGACTCATGATCCACAGATCACAGTAGGCGACAGTGATTAGCGTTTAACTCAATTACCAACACAAATAGTGTTCTCATGCTCTTTTTGATGTTATGTTTTCCAATGGATAAGAAAACACAAGAAATAAAGTACGAGTTACTTACCTTCGGTAACGATGTATCTGGGAGAGACGTTGTCTAGCCGCAGATTCCTTAACTTAGAATATCCCCAGGCGTCAGACTGGATCCGGAAAAATGTTTGCGCAGCAGTACCACTGCGTGCCGGGGGGCGGCGCCGCCTGGCTCCGCCCTGACGTCGTCCCCGGACATGACGTCAGTGGAGCTACATAGGACCCCCCCCCGGCGCGCTGACGTCAGTTTTCTTCGGAGGAACTTTTCCGCGCCACAACGCGGAGCCCCCAGCAAAACTGTGAGAGTATGGGAACAGTGTGCGAATAAAAAAGAAAATGGGTGAGAAAGCACCATGAACAACAGTGAGAAGCACTGTTGACTGAAAGGTGCTGAAAAGGAAAGAGCAGAGCAATACATGGAGAAGTGATTTCGCAAAAGCGAAGTGAATGTCACCCCTGAGGGAAATAGATGACCGAGGCAGACGACAGAAAGTCTGCACTAGATGAAGGAAATGAAAAGCAACCCCAGAAAAGCGAGAAAATGCTCTCTCCTGAGGCAAAGGGCAATGAAAGGAGCCAACAGCGAGAGGCAAGAAAGCCCCAACCCACAGGATTAAAGAGGAAAGAAAGAAATAGGGAGACTCTGTCCCCTATGATAGAACCATTGGACGGAGGAACAGGCCAGAAAGACCTGAAAACTAATGGCCTGTAGGAGTGGCAACGGAGAAGGTGGGTGGGAGGGTAGAGAACACCAGTAGGCCCCATACTGGAGGAAACCGATGTGGAAAAACGCAGAAGGACACCTGAACCTATCGCCCAAGCATGAGATTGGGAGAAGCAGAACAAGTAAATCCAAGGAATAAGCCTGACGGGGAGGGTGGCGAAAGATACCGCCCCGTAGAAGGACAAGCCACACCAAGGGAGGCGAATGCAGAAACCCCACCTGAACAGGTCCTCGCAGATCGAGGAGGATGGGTGGGCGTTAAGGAATCTGCGGCTAGACAACGTCTCTACCAGATACATCGTTACCGAAGGTAAGTAACTCGTACATCTGATAGAGACATCTAGCCGCAGATTCCTTAACTTAGAATAGATACCAAAGCCATACCCCATAGGAGGCAGGTCTGCGAGAGAACCCCACTAAGTTCCTAGGGGAACAGAAGCCGTAACCAGCCGGCTAAACACAGTGGGGGCAGAACTGCCAAAGTGGCCAACACCAGACTAGGAAACGGCATAGGGAGTGGCCAACAATGAGAGGCAAAGGCATGAAAGTTGCCGAGGGTGGCAGGAAATCCCTGTCAGTTAAATAGAGGAGAAAGTGAGCACAGAACCAGAAGGGCAGTGCGGAATAAAAGTGGATACCTTCCGAAAAAGGGGAGGAACCAATTGTATAATATGAGGGATCCACAGGATCTGATGGACCTTCAAAAGAGAAAGGTCTAGCTAGGGTACAAGAATGGACCAAGTCCGAGCAGGCAGGACGGGCATGCAGGACAGGGAAAGCAGCACCGTGGAAGTGAGAACAGCAGCGGAAGGATGCTGACGACTCCCAGGATGAGGCAGTGTTACAGGAAACACAAGACCTGCTAATGCACCATGGCCCATGCACCGGACATGTGAAAGGGCGGGCACCAAAAGGCAGAAGGGTAAAGAAGAATGGCAACAACTAGTGCCACGAACGTGGGGAACAGAAGTACACAAGAGAAACCGTATGTACCGCCAGAACCACACCATGGAAAGGAGAAGGCCACGAGCAAAAGCTGAGACACGAGAGACGCACCAATAGGTGTATCGCGTGAAAGAGAGCCGGCAAAACGAACACACGTAGAAGACTTGCGCTCACGAAAGTGAGGAACAAGACCCCAGCCACCGCAAGGAGGACTACGCCTGCGGGAGGTCTGGGTGTGTGTAGTACGCCGGACAGGACTAAAGAAGACAGGGCCCAGCCCGGTGGATGAGTTGAGAAAGAAAAAAACACCATATCACCAACAGCTACGTAGCAGCGGTACCGGCCCAGAGCCAGACGCAAAAGCCACAGGCGGTAGGAAAGATCCACTGGCTATCGTGAGACAGACAGGGAGGCCGAGCAGTACTGGAAGGAGACAGTACGAAACGTTGCGGAGGAACAAGAGTGGATATACGCAGAATACTCCACCAGAGAAAACAATGCTCGGAGGAGAACACTCCCGCTGAGAGCAGCAACCGCAGCCGGAAGGAAAAACAGGACAACACCTGCGCGGAATGCAGCAGGGAAATGGAAAGCCCTGGCAGGGGACGTGGCCAAAAAAGCAAGGCACAAGACAATGACAGCATCAACGTCTGGGGCCAGAATGCCACCACGGAGAGCGAAGTCCAACCATGAAAGGACTACGCAGCACGGGTATAGGAGAGTAGAACTATGCAATGGAAAGTTGCTGGAAAACGCACCAGCCTGTGAGAGCGAGCATACTAGGGAGCAGTCACTGTACGCATATAGAACACAGCGTCAGGGCCCTGTGGTAGGCAGTCCACAGATGGAACGGCCGCAGCGAAAGAACCAAGACGAGACGGCAGGGACCTGAAAGCCCTTCCGGTCTCAAGAAATTGATTAGGGAGATGCAGGGGAGTGCCACAGACCAGCAGCAGCCAGTATGAGAGATCCCAACAAATGGACCGCAAGAAGGCCCCGGGAGGGCCTGCAGCAGCAGTAAAAGTGTAGAGGCACACAACCTAGTAAAAAGGACCACACAGAAGCGAACAAAGACTGCTGTGGGAAGAAGGAAGCTATACAATAGCTAACAAATACCCCACATAGGGTAAGCATCAACCCGAACAAGGGGCACCTCTTGAGCGTGAGCTCATAGACAGAGGACGTAAATTGGTAACTCAGAAACCACAGGTTCCGAACACATAACCCTTGGGGTAAGGGCGTGCAACCTGAACCACTAGGCAATAGCGACTCAGAAAAATAAGCAGCTGACCTGCTGCATGAAAGAAAGCAAATACGGCGAGAAGCCGCTCAGGCCGTTCAGGTATTACAGCATGAACCCAGGGCCAACATGAAGCAAAGACACACTACGGAAGGGTAGACAGAAGGCGGTGAACCGCAGAGTCCGCATGTGCGTCAAACAGGGACACACCATCAAATGGTAAGTCCCGGAGACTGTCACGGACATTTTCTGGGAAACCCCCGTCGCGCAGCCAAGCATGGCGGCGCAAAGCAACGGACCTCGCCATTGCCCGACCCACCAAATCGGTAGTGTCAACGGCGGACCGAACAGTAAAGCGCGCCATCTCTCGGCCTTCGTGAAGGAGACGAGCTACGTCAGCGCGAGTACACTCAGGGAGGGCAGGCAAAAGACACTCCACAGAGTCCCAAAGGGCAGAAGAAGCCCGGGCAAAGACGCAAGCCGTGTTCAGAGCACGTAAGGCTGAACTAGAGGACGCAAAAATGCTGCGTCCACATGTCTCCAACCAACGAGACTCCCTAGTAGGAGGCTGCAACAGAGGTGGAGTGGAAGGTTGCGTGGCCAAAGACACCTGCACTACGAGGCCATGAGCCCCAGGCTGAAGGGACAAACAGGCTGGGCTTTCAGGGGCCGGACGGTGCCGATGCGCCACAGCCCTGTCGACAGCATCTCCTGAAGAGGGCCGTGCCCACGTCCCGAGAAGGGCGTTGAACAATAAGCTGCTAAAAGGCAGCAAGTGCTCAATATCTACCGCACCCTGGTGGAGGAGATCCAATAATGGGTCGGAGGACAAGGAGACAGAAGGAGGGTGCAAATGTAAAACAGCTGCAGCCCTACGAACACCCCTCAAAAACAAAGCACCAGCTTCAGTGGGCGTGGTGGGGGGTGACAACAGCCTATCTGTAGGGGACGGTTGCAAGCTGACACGTCCCACAGGAGGAGGAACAAGGGCCCACTGCCCCCATGGCATTGGAGGCAACTGGCGTGGAGACAAGTCCGGGCACACCTGGTGTGTGTCCTCCGGAAGCGGAGAACCGAGAGGTGCCGGCGACCGCTCCGGCGTAGAACGACGCCGCTCCGACGCCGAACGACGCCGCAAGGGCGTCGAACCCACCATGGAGAGGCGCGGAGAAAGAGCCTGAGGACCAGGTGGCGACAGGCATGGCGCCGGTGGCGCCGCCGATGCCGATGTCAACGCAGGGAGCCGCCAGGGGATATGCGGAGACAAGGCAGAATGGCTTGGCGGGGGCTGGAGTGCCCATCGGGGTTAGGACCCGAAGCCGGCACGACTCCGGAGCCGGAGTCGAGGCACTCGGCCGCCGGCGCAGATGATGCCGATGTCGACGCAGGGAGCCGCCAGGGGCTATGCGGAGACAAGGCAGAATGGCACGGTGTGGGGCTGAAACGCCCATCGGGGTTGGAACCCGACGCCGGCACGACGCCGGAGTCGAGGCACTCGGTCAGCGCCGAGGGCGAACCCGCCGGCGGAGATCCGACCTGAATGCCTACCTCCACTGTGGGACCCGAAGGCGCGCCAGGGAGAGGAGGTGACCCGAAGATGGAGTGCAGAGCCTTGTAGTAGGCTTCCATCTGGGGCCGAGTCGCACCAGTACCCGGAAAGGGCGAGTAAAGGGAGGCCGACTCCGGGGCGCACGGCTCCGTGAGAGAACGGGAACCATGGCCCCCATCGTCACGTGGAAGCGAGGACTTCGACTTCCGTGACTTTTTCTTCAACTTACCTGTAGAGCGACGTTCGCGGGATCGACTTCGGGAGCGGACGCGGAGAGAAGAACCAACAGGAGAACGTCGGGGAGATGCCTTGCGAGAAATCCGGGCGGCCAAGAACTTCATCCGACGCTCCCGTAGGGACTTCGGGCGCATCTGCCGGCAGGCGGCACACTCCACGGAGTCGTGGTGCGACCCAAGACACCACATGCAAATGGCGTGCGGGTCCGAAGCCGACATCTGGCGCGAACAAGTCTCGCACAATTTAAAGCCCGAAGGCATCGCACACTGTTCCCCGACGCCAAAGGACGACGAAAAGGGCCTGAAGAAAAAAAGGCCAGAGGAACAGCTGAATCCCGGATCCGCGTTGGAACGCGGAAAAGAAGGAAACGGACGTCAGCGCGCCGGGGGGGTCCTATGTAGCTCCACTGACGTCATGTCCGGGGACGACGTCAGGGCGGAGCCAGGCGGCGCCGCCCCCAGGTGCGCAGAAGTACTGCTGCGCAAAAAAAATTCCGGATCCAGTCTGACGCCTGGGGATATTCTAAGTTAAGGAATCTGCGGCTAGATGTCTCTATCAGATCTAAATATTTACTTGTGTAGGGCCCCTGAGAAGGGCTATTTTGCAAACTTTCTTAGTTCCATTTAACTCTTACCAGGTGAGACTCAAGAGTTCATCTATGGAGGTCAATACAGTATCTACAGCTGTATAAATGTGTGTTCTAGTGGAGTGATTTGATGCTCTACAACCCCTAATTTAACCATCACTCTTCCCTAAGGCTTTTTTAGAGATTCCTTACTGTTTTATTACTTCGTAAGGTCTTAATAGAAGAGGACCTAATAATCCATTGAAAAACATCTTCAAGGTATCATAAAACTAAGCTTACCCAGTGCTACCTAAGTGCAGGATCCTATTTCACCCCAACAGTAAAGGCCACACTTGACAAATGTTTAGCCCTAAAGCTGGTTATTCAAGGTCATTTCAAGAGTTCAAAACCATCAAGGTTGATACATCAAGAGCTTTGCCTGCGAAACCTTAGTGAGTAGGAAATAAGGCTTGGGAAGACCTAATAAAACATGCTTTGCCCCTTCTTCCAGCTTTACTTCCTTAATCTGTAGGTACTCGCCTTGCTTTTAAACACTTCACTCACACCGTGCTTACGTGCTACTGCCTTCCTTGCCTCCCTCTCTGTAACGTAAGCTCTGACTTGTCCATATTACCATTACTTCAAACTTCATGTATCAATGCCTTTATGATAACTGCATCCTTCTGCCCTACAAAAGTCGCAGATAATGATATTCTGTAAACTTCGAAGCATCTTTAACTTTTCCAGTTTGCATACTTCCATTAATTGCAGACTACAAACTTAAAAATCCTTTTTACAACCACACCCGCAGAGTGCCTTCGCATGTGGCTAAAGAACAATTCTTGTCATGCATTGTTAGAACCCCTTTTAGAAGGCCATGGGGCATGCAGGGGTGACTGAACCCAACCGTGGTGGTTGAGGCCTTTTATTCATGATTTCCCGGGGCCTGACATATTATGGATCCTGAGCAACTGGGCAAACTACCCCTTCTGCACTTGACTATCAGTGGTAGCTGTGGACGAGCAGTGAAAGGTTCCCTTGGGGTGGGGGTGGGGTGTAAATACAGGTCAGAGAACATAAGTCATAACTCAACGTCCACACAGTACAAACAATAAATCAGTGTCCAGTCCAATACATACTTTTATAAGAAAAATAACTATTTTATTTCTAACCTTACACATTCACAGGAATAATGACATTGATGAGCAATAACACAATCTCCTGAGGTCGGGGCTCTAGTAATTGTCTGGCAAATCCATGTCCCACCCTCTGGCTTATAACATGGTTGGGGTTATTTCCTGTTTCACTGGTGGCCGCATCTGTGCTGCAGGACCTTCAGTAGTGAATCCCCCGGGGTCCACATCCGAGTTCAAGTCTTACTAACTCCTGCAGCACAGAAGTGTTCGGCGTTAGAGTGGGTGCACTGAGCACAGACACTCTTGAGTTCAGTTCCTGCTCAGAGATGCCAGGCTGCTTGCGGTACACGCAGCAGCACCTGGCAGATGCAGGCTCACTCTTCTGAGTGGTGCGGCCGGTTTTCCCCAGTGATCGGAGCAGGTTCCAACTCACGACGACACAGTAAGTCAATTTCTAACCAGTGGGGAGAATTCAGTCCTTCGGCCCCCGACTGGAGTCCAGCAAGGGCACGAAGTCCTCCTCGGCGTCCTCCTGGTCCTCGGGAGTCAGTCAGAGCAGATCACGTAGGACGAACTTGACTCACTGGTCACAGCCTCACTCTAGTCCCAGGTGACGGCCCGAAATCCATGGCAGCTTAGTACCGGCAGCCCCTCCTGGCATACGGGGCTGCTGCAGTACTTCTAGACACAATGTAGACTCCTCCTGTGCAATTGTCCACACCACAGTGGCCTCTCCTGGTACATGAGGTCTCTCCTAAGACGTACACAAGGCCTGGTTTGTTGGTCACACAATTTTTTTCACTGTGGCCCCTTCTGGTATACGGCATTACTGCTACAGGGTTTTAAGGGCTTGGCACTCCCCGCATAGTTTTCATTGAACGGCTTAGTCTATGGAGGCCCTTTTGTAATGATGATACTACAAGGTTTGTAGTGGAAGTAGTGGGTTTATTCCAGAAGATGCATCTCTTCATGAAGGGGCACTGGAGCAACTGACTACAGAGAGAATGTACAGAGCGAATGCCATGCTCCAGTGACCTCATAACATTCCAAGCTTAGAGCTTAGACTTTGCACATTACCACACATCTCCCTTTTTTAAAAACAATAAATAATACAGAGCAAATAACAATAGTACAATTTAAATGAAAACAAAAAGAAGTTTCACAGAATAAAAAATTTGCTAGCATTCGCGCCAAGAATTTTCAATTCTATTAAGGACACGGAGGCGAGGATTATGCTTTCTCTTTCTTTTACTGAAAATATACAGCAGCCAATAAAAATGTTTTTAACATATCAACAAAAACTACATTTCCCAAAATGCCATAGTACTGCATCAATAACCATAGAGACTAGCCCTATAAATAACGCTGCTCTTACGAACACTTCCTCTTTCTTTGCCCAACGAGCATTTTCCATGAGTTAATTGTCCTTTGTCCAAGAAAATAGAACTTGTCGAAAAACAGCAAACAGTAACGTCCTAGCCTCAGCTACCGACTCTGCAGGTGATGACTTTACAACACACCTTCCAAGAAGCCCAAAGCGATTGTTTACTCGCCTTTCTGTTCTGAACCTGAAATAGAAATCGTACTCGTAATAACTGTGATAAACAATCGTCTCAGGGTGGGTAAAAACATGACAGTTATCAACAAGAAATGTACTCTGGGCGGGATAATCCTCGCATCCGTGTCCTTAATAGAATTGAAAATTCTTGGCGCAAATGCTAGCAAATTTTTTATTCTATTACAGACCGGAGGCTTCGGATAATGCTAGTTTAACGCTTATCTAAGACCACAGAAGCAACATCGCCCACAGGTTTATAATAAAATTGTTTAAATGTAGAGCTAGACGACCAATCAGCTGCTCTCATTATATCTTGTATACTTGTACCTAACATAAATGATTTTGAAGCCATAGCGCCTCTTATGGAGTGCGCTCCAAACCTTTCCGTGTCAATGCCTGCCTCTGTCATGATATATCTGAGCCACCTAGCAATAGTAGCAGAGGTAACTGGCTTAAAGGGCTTTTGTAAAGCAATTAACAATCTTGAACAACTGACCGGTCTGATAGGTCGGGTACATTCCTCATAAACTTTGAGACAATTTACTACGCACAATTTATCATTGATCGGAAAAGCACTGTAATCAATGGACCGCGAAAAGGTCTTGGTCCGTGCCGAAATTACAAATGACACCCCCTCAGGGGAGAATATTCTACCATCTAAATTCAAGACTCTAACATCAGAAACACGTCGGCATGCAGATAAACAAAGAAGCATAGCTAATTTAGCAGACAATTGTTTCCTGGAGAGCAAATCATTTCTAGGCCAATTATCGAATAAATTTAGAACTTTAGGCACATCCCATAAAGAAGAATACTTAGCCTTAGGTGGGTTTGCCACACGTATTCCTTTTAAGAGTTTACACACCACCGGATGCATACCTACCGGTCTCCCGTCTATCTGCGCATGTCCAGCCGAGATGGCGGATCGGAAGTTGTTAACCGATCTATATGACAAGCCATCTGCGGCCTTTTTGGATAAACAGTTCACAATTTGTGGGAGGTCCGCCTCCACGGGATCCACGTGCTTCTCCAAGCACCAACCCAACCATGCTCACCATGCTGAACAGTATCGTTTTCTAGTAGAGGGAGCCCAGGCCTGTTGGATGAAGCTTGAAGCCTCTTGCGAAAGTCCTGGCAAGGACCATTGTTGCCTGAAAGCCTCAAGGCCATCAGGGACAGCTGCCCCGCGAGAACTAGAGGGTGCAGTTCTCCCTGAGGGCCCTGGAGCATCATCTGGGACCACAGAAGATGAAGAGGGAAGTCGCACGTCAGTTCCAGCAGAACCGGAAACCAGGGTTGGGCCTTCCAAACCGGGGTGATTAGGACAATCTCCGCTTTCTGCTGAACAACTTGGGGGCATATTAGCAAGGGCACTATCGCCGCTTTAGTGGCACTTTTTGCCGCTAAAGCGGCGATATTCATATCGCCCTATCAGCAAACTGTCTCTAACAGCAGTTAGCGACAGTTTGCGGGCATTAGCGCCCGTTTTTACCGCTTTGCATGTCAGCGATATTTATCGCTAATGACATGCAAAGTGGGCGTTCCGACGAACAAACCTGGGAAACACCCGCTAACAGGCCTATCGCCTATTAGCAAGGTGGCCATGGCCCCAGTTAGCGACGTGAAAAGTTGCGCTAACCGGGGTCATCGCCATTTATTTAACACCTGCAATTAGCAGGTGTTAGCCATACCTAACATGGGGGGTGGATTATGCTGATACGACCACAGGGTCGTATCAGCAAGGTGTTCTCCCTTCTCCATGCAACATTGCTGGTTTTTCAGCGATGTTGGCCCATTTCCCCCGCTATTGCTGGAATATTCATCGCCATAGCGCTAATCGTTGCTAATACAGCGTTAGCGTGGCGATATATTCCAGCGATAGCCGGCGATAAAAAAAATCACGCTAAGCAGGGTTAGCGATGATTATCGCCTCTTCTTGCTAATATGCCCCTTGGTTCGCTACTCTGGGAATTAAGACAAATGGAGAAAAAGCATAATTGAGTGTTTTTTGGCCAATCCTGCGTGAAGGCATCTGTGGCTTTTGCCAAAGGACCCGGTCTCCAACTGAAAAATGTCTCCAGTTGGCGATTCAGCCTGGAGGCAAAGAGGTCTATGTGGTAAGGGCCCCAAATCGCCTGAGTCATTTGGAAGAGAGACGGATGGAGCTTCCAGTCGCTGTAATCTTTCAAGTGACGGGAGTTCCAATCCGCTATCGTGTTGTCCTGCCCCGGAAGGTATTTCGCTATCACGGTTATTTGGTGAGCCAGGAATTAATGCTAAAAGTCCTTGGCGATCTCCGCCAACATCGGGGACCTTGTCCCCCCCAGCTTGTTTATATATCTCACCGCAGAGATGTTGTCCATCCTCAAGAGGATGCAACAAGATACCTTCTTAGGCGAGAGAGTGCGAATCGCAAATGATCCCGCCAGGAGCTCGAGACAGTTGATGTGTAACGATAACTCCTGGAGAGACCATCTGCCCCCTGTGGCAATCTCCCTGCATCGTGCTCCCCAACCCGACCGGCTGGCATCGGCTTCTATGACCACCTCCGGGCGAGAACCAAAGATTGCCCGGCCGTTCCACGCATCCACGTGGGCTAGCCACCATTTGATTTCTTCTCAGACTTCGTCTATGAGGGGAACTTGGTCTGAATAGGAAAGACCCTTCTGCAGGTGTTGTATTTTCAGACGTTGAAGGGCCCGATAATGTAACGGCCCTGGAAAGATTGCTTGAATTGATGAGGCTAGAAGGCCCACTAAACGCGCAATCGCCCTTAGAGACATGACCTGTTTGGCTAGAGTCGTCTTCAATTCCTTCTTTAGATCTCTCAATTTGGTTTTGGGCAACTGGAGTTGAGCTGTCTGAGAATTGATTACGAAACCTAAGAACTCCAGTGATTGCGCTGGGACTAGAACTGATTTTGTCTTGTTTATCACAAAACCCAGATTCTCTAACAGGTGCATTGTCATCTGCAGATGCTGGGTTGCTAGGGAGACGGAGGGAGCCATTATCAGTATGTCGTCCAGATAAATTATTAGACGAATACCCTGCTCCCGGAGATGTGCGGTCACTGGCTTCATCAACTTGGTAAAACACCAAGTAGCTGAGGAAAGACCGAAAGGCAGGACCAAATATTCCAGCCGTCTGCCTTGCCATTTGAACTGCAAGAAACGCCAGTGAGGGGGGAAGATCGGGACCGTTAGATAGGCGTCCTTGAGGTCTAGATGGACCATCCAGTCCCCTTGCCTCAAAATGTCTGTTAGTAGATGTATCCCCTCCATTTTGAAATGCCTGTACAGGACGAACTGGTTCAAGTCTTTCAGGTTTAGAACCAGTCTGTGGCCTCCGCCTCTTTTCTGAACTAGGAAGACATTGCTGCAGAAGCCCTCGGGTTTGTCATCGCAATACGCTACCGCGTGCTTCTCCAGCAAGTCCTCCACTTCTTGATCTATAAAAATTTCGTCTTGTTGGGAAAAAGACAAAGGAGGGGGAGTTACCTTTTGCACAGGGGTTTGAAAGAAGTCAATGCGAAAACCCTGTACCGTTTGCAAAACCCAAGCATCCTGAGTAATGATTGACCAATTGTCCCAGAAGTAGTGAATGCGACCCCCCAGAGGACATAGAAATAAAGACATCGCTCTTACCTGATGTAATCTGGGGTTGGAAGTTTCCCCTCTGTCCTCCACGGTGGTACCGGCGACGACTAAAGCGTCTCGTGGGGTAGAACGTGTCGCCTCTGGTGCTATCTTGGTAATCTCCTCTACCCCGACCGTATCCTCCTCTGAGAGGGCCTTAGTAATATTGGCGGCCTGGCCAGTGGCCCCTGCCTCGCCCGGCCCGAACAAAAAGGCCTGCTTGGAAGACTTTCTTAATAGTTGATTGTGCCTTGTCCAGAGAGGTGACGGTCCCGACGTACTTGGAGACGTCTTTGACGAACTTGTCGCCGAAAAGTAACCCCTCCACCAGGGGGCCAGCCTCCGCAGAAGCCAGTTCAGTGAGGTTGTTGTCCATCCTCATGAGAAGCGATTTCCTACGCTCTGCAGAAATGGCACAATTCGTGTTTCCCAGAAAACAAATGGCGCGTTGTGTCCATCCTGCGAGGATGTCAGGATCAATCGGGGCACCTGTGTCTTTGGCTACTAAGGCCATCTCCAAGATTTTCGCCAAGGGGCCAGGGACGTCCAGGAGCTTATCCTGGCACCCGCGCCACGCACGGTCAATGCCCTTCTTGGGATCCTTTGCAAACTTTTTTAAAAAGGTAAGCATATTGGGGTCGATGTCCGGCGTATCTGCTACCCTATCCGGGACGTCCGGACGCGGACATTCGGACCTCAATCTGCTCCGAACCTCCTTGTCGAAGTTCCTTCTCAGGTTTTGATGAAGATAATCCGCTACTTCCGGGGGCGGGGCCCAGTCCGAGGATCTCGGATGGACAATGTCCTGTGGATTAAAATCGAACGGAGTTGCGGCGTGGAAAGAGGAGGACTGCGGCGGATTTAAGTGCACCTTCTTAGCAGTTTTCTTCTTAGGGGATGCGGTATGTCCCGTAGAGTCTGTGTCGGTACTTGTGTCGGTGTCTTGGGCCTTCTTGGAAGCTGGGATTGGGTCTGGAGACACAGAATATTGATGATCCCCAGAAGATACTGGGGGTAGCTTAGTCAGGGCCTGCGCGTGCGGCCAGTTAGAGGACTTGGTCTTAGCTGAAGCTTTTCCTCCTGAGGTGGCCGCAGTTGGTCCTACCGTCTCTTGGGGATGCATCCCATGCCTTTTCGCAAAATTTTCAAGCTGCGCCATGATGGGCTTGAGGGCAGCCGCTAGCGCTTTGCTGACCGTCTGGGGAACCGCCGCCTCTGCCGCCTCTACCGCCTTATTGACGGATTGCTGTACTGATGCGTCCAGGGCATCAACCAGATTGTCTTCGAGGAGAGGACCCTGCTCTTCCTCGTAATACCCGTACTCGTCCTCCTCAAAATAGGCCCAGTCTTCCATCGCTACTTACTTTCCAGCAATCTAGACTATTTTGTGCCAAGTCCAAAAATTCCAGAGGAATTGTTCAAGGGGGAGCAACCCTTAGTGCCAACTGAATTCTACTGCTCCTCAGCCCTGCTGTAATCACTATTATAGCAGCCCACCAGAGGGCGTCTGAGAGCCAACCTCGTATAAAGCCTGCACCCGGCTTGGGCCTTCCTTGTTCTGCAGCCCAGGAAAGGCGTCTGTGCACACAGGGCAAAAAACAACCATCTGCGCGCTGTTCCGCTTTCAAAAAACACACGGAACGAGGAGGAATCGGTATTGGGCGTCGCATAGCCCAAAAAGAGCCCAAAAGGAGCCCAATTGGGCTACGCAACGTCCGGCTCTGACATAAACGCGGGCCCGATCAGGGAAGGCACCGCGGACCGCTAGGCTGAGGTGCGGTTCATTGGCAGTAAGTTGAAGGGAGAAGGCACTCCGGTGGGGGCGAGACGCTAGAGAAAGATCACCCTGACGCGCTCGCTACCACCCGATTGCCGTTACGGGTTTGCCTGCACTCGTGCTGCCGCTAAGACGCGGCTCAGGTATCAAGCAAGTCTGACAAACAGCAATGTCAATACCCACAACATTAAGCAATAATCCATAAGCCAATAATAAAATCAACGCATTAGCAACAACAGAATCACAAACAAGTCAAAGAGTGATTATACTGAAGCACTTAACTTGGCTGCGAGCAGCAAAGAAAGAGGAAGTGTTCGTAAGAGGAGCGTCATTTATAGGGCTAGTCTCTATGGTTATTGATGCAGTACTATGGCATTTTTGGAAATGTAGTTTTTGTTGATATGTTAAAAACGTTTTTATTGGCAGCTGTATATTTTCAGTAAAAGAAAGAGAAAGCATAATCCGAAGCCTCCGGACCTGTAATAGAATTCTTTCTTAGTTCACAAACCTGAACAGGATCTTTGAATTTCGACAAACCTTTTCCAACAAGGACTGGGTTCTTAACACGTACCCAGTCACCTACTTTTAATCTACATTTTCTCGTCAAACCCATCCTCGTCGCCAGTTTTGTAAGGATGATACTACAAGGTTTGTAGTGGAAGTAGTGGGTTTATTCCAGAAGATGCATCTCTTCATGAAGGGGCACTGGAGCAACTGACTACAGAGAGAATGTACAGAGAGAATGCCATGCTCCAGTGACCTCATAACATTCCAAGCTTAGAGCTTAGACTTTGCACATTACCACACCTCTCCTGGCATCTGGGGATCAACACAGGCTAGGACCCAATTGGTGCAAAGCCGAATCCTCACACCTCGCATAGAGAGTGCTCACTGTAAGGCTCCCCACTGGACCTAACTCCCTCCAACGCTCTCCTTTTCCTCATAGGATACACTGGTCTTGGCAAAGAGGCAGGCACTAGTGCTCCAGGCTTTAGGGCAGGTGATCTCAGTTTTCCCTGGGTGATGTCCTCTCACCCAGCAGGGAGACTAGAAGGCCCTGGCCCACGGTTCTGGTCACAGGCAGAAAGAAGTCTTGCAGAGCTTCCCCTCCTCATACAGCCTGTATGGTGCTTGGCAGGTAACAAATGTGGGAGTCTCCCCCTCCCCTTTTCCAGACACCAAATGAGATTTAGGGTCTAAGTCTTTGAAGCTTTATGTTGGGGTTCTGCTTCTTTTGAAGTGTATATTTCTTCTTTTCTTCTTTCCTCCTGAAAGCATGTCCATCTCAGCAGGCAAGACTTTGAAGCAGATTGCCCCAACAACACAATTCATGGGAGTGACCAGAGTTCACGTCTGAATGTCATCAAAAGGCACCCAGCCCTGCTCTTTATGATTCCCTTATCAGCCTCCATCTCCTTTCCTGAGATGTGTCCAGGCCCCTTTCTTGTGATCTATCACTGAATCAAAGAGCAACCTTTTAAAGCGTAAAGAGAGAGTCTCTTCCTCCCTGCCTCCAGTGCATTTCCTCCCCCCCCAGCTCACAGGAATGCCGCAATACACAAATCTGTCTGGGGGTATTCCTCTCCTCCTCATGTCTTCACCAGGCATGCTGGGCCTTCCCAAAATGGAACCCAGGGTCCTCCATGTAATGTACCATTGTAGGCACACTTGCACTCAGTGTACTTTCACCACACATTTACTCTCCAGTACTGTTATCTCCATGCAGTGTGCCACTACAGACACACATGTATACAGCACACACATTCAGTCTGAGTGCACTGCTCAGTGCTGTAACTTTTCTGTATTGTACCAGGATGTGCTGTTTACAAACACAGTCTGCCAGCACACACTCACTCACTACGTGCGCGCTGCACAACACTTCCACCCTTCATGTATTGTACTTCACGCAAGCACTCAAACACCTAGCACATGCTTCCATTGCACACGCTGTGCACAGCTCTGCATCGCTCATGTACTGTATTCCCAGCAGCCATGCATACACTCAGTAAATGTACTAACCACACATACACTACACAGTACTTCTCTACAACTGTACCGTACTCTTCTCATGCACACATACATCCAGTGCAGAGTCACTAATCCTACGATGCGCAGCTATCGAAATCTACCTGATGTAGGCCAAAGGTAAGTTAAGCACACAGCAGCAGATCTTTTAAAAAGGTGAGTGAGCCTGTAGGCCTCATTCCAGTGACCCATGGTAAAAAGGTCCTCTTCACTACTACTGATCACTTCACAGTATGCTGCCACCACCGCCCTTGTGCTGCTTAACTCCTGGTAAAGGCTGTAGCCTTCCACCACTATGAGAGTAGCGCTTTGGGTGCCTCTCTTGGTCCAACAAGACCGCAATCCATGAGACAGGCTTATGTCAATGTGCACATGCATGATCCATGTTTGCCTATGACACAAAAATCAGCATTATGGATCCAGACAACAGGCCAATTGTCCACTCAGGGCAGGGGTGCACATCGTTTACCGTTCAAAGGACTTTTCCGTCCCAACATACATCTACTGTGTGATGCCAATCTGTGGTCGATCCACTGATGGAGACAATTAATGTTAATAACAGGTGAATTGTGGCTTGATAGAAACTAACATGAAGTCGGTCACTGCCAGTTTGTGTTTTTGTGTCTAGGAATGTATTTCTAAAATTGCTTGTGAATATTCAGATTGCTGTATTCGGCGTGAGCATATCATGAAGGAACGTGAGGATATTACTTCCAAACAACGATAATGATGTTATAATTTGCTAACCATTACTCACTCGTAGTCCAGATATCGTTTGGACCATGCTTTCCCAGGGTCTCCTAATTTGTGCAGTGGAACCACGAGGTGGTGACATGGGGGTCAGCGGAGTTCTTTCTCTGCAATATCTTCACCTAAAAAAAGTAGTCAATTGAAAGGGCTTAGAACTTAGGCTGTGTGTCCTGAGTCCTAAAAGACAAATGCTTCTAGGATGCTTGACCAACATCACATGCATCAAATATTCACAATGCGTCAGATGCGTTATTCATTCAATCAGTATTGATTAGAAGAGTTTACTGAGACCAAACACCCCCATTTATATAAGCAACACGTACACATTCAATGAAATGACTCACTAACATGAAAGAAAATTCAGAGTAAACAAATACTTTCATGCGTAAAAGAATAGCTTAACTAGAGAGCTGATGTTGGGGAACAACTTAGAGTAGACAATCTTCATATAACAGCTTTGAATCTTGCAAAGCTTAGAGTTTGTTTTTACTGGCCAAGTCTCTGTTCCTCTGAAAACTAGGGGTGGACATTACAGCGTCATTCTCTCTAGCGTAATGACTGCCAAATTACTTAGAATTATGCATAATACTTAGTGCAAAATGCAGCCTCGCTTCTAAAAAGGACCCGAGGATACATTTTGCGCTAAGAATTTAGCACTAAATGCTACAGGGCACGAACAGCAGAAGCCAGCAGCCGGTCACTGTCTCTTAATTCATTGTTCCTCTTCCCCTGTGGGAGGATATTTGCCCCAAAATGACTCTTAATTAATCAAGCTGCCGTTACCGTAATTGCATAAATTCTGTTATTTCTCATCACAAGATTAATGCGTAATTTCTGAAATTACTCCAATTACTCCGCTGTAATAAAAATTTCGCCCAGGCCTACTGAAAACTCGATCGAGTTATGAACTTTTCAACCTTCAAGCCCTGCTGCTCTATTCTTCACCATACTAGCAAAAGCAAGCTATGGCAAATCGGCCCAACCCCCTTCCAGTTGCTTCATGTATTGGCGGTGGTTGTAGCTCCTGGATCTGAATCCGCTGCGCCAAAGCCTGCTGGTCCTCGGCCCCCTCTTAGAACGATTGAGACTGTGAGTGTGTGTACGGGCCACTGCTTCTTGAGCAATCAGAGACAAGGACGTGATCCGCCAAAGAGGCAGGCTTGGATAAAGAGAAGGAAATGTAAGATCTGAGCACAAGCAAAGGTATTTTGGAAAGTGAATAATTTACCAAAGCTTATCTAAAATAACAAACTGAGTCGTGCATGGGTGACTGGCAGATTCCCTCGTTTTTCAGTTAATTGTGTTATTTCCTTTACTTCCAGTCAGCAAAGTGCAACTTAACTTTTGAACAATGCCTGATCTGAAGCCGAGCTAAAGTTGAACCCCTGCGGAGCTCTAACTGCTATGTACCCACGTTAATGTATCACACAAACACATAATTGGTCGAATTAATGATGGGGAATATCACATAGCTTTGCCATAGCTGAATACGTATTCACGGCGCTTTTCATTTCTGTGCTCCGTGGGTGGGGTGCTCGAGGTAGGGATGGTGTCGCCTACGCTAGCGGCAAATGCATTCATAAGGCAGGATTATTGTATCCTACTGAAGGCATACCTAATTAGCGGGAGCCGGTCAATTTGCTTCATTACCTGCCGAAAAAGAACCAGAAAGGATTAGCTGTCTTTTGTCTAACCTCTGCCTGTGTATAGTCTGAGGGCGCCAACAATTGGCGCAGAGGCCATTAATTAGTATATAAGTCTATCCAAGGGAAAGAACAAAGCCCCCACAAAGATTTTGCTTGTACATTTTGCTTTGTTACCTTCTTTGCATCACTGTCCTTTGGTGGTGAGAGTACAGCTATTGAGTGTGCTTGTACGGTGTTAATTGACCCATAAAACAAGAATTTGTTTCCACCTTTTTGCCTTTGTGATCCTGATGTGCCAAAAAATTATATTTTAAGAAGGAAAAGCACAGCATCTGTTTCAAAAGGGAGTAGATAAAAGCTTTTGAAGTCCATGTCGGCTGTTCGGAACCCACCTGAGAAATTCAGACTTATCACACACCTGGTAGCAGTTTCTGGATTTCGTATTAGTAAACTTCATCACACAGTCTACTAGACTTTCTCGTCACAGTCCTAACAGAATGAGGCAAGAGCTTATGCCTGGAGTCTTTGAAACCAGCCCTCTCCACCATGCCATACATCTTTTTTAATCATTTATTACAATATCTCTCCTGAAAAGTGCTTAACCTCATTCAATCATCCTGAACTATCAAGCAGTGTCTCTCTGAGTCAATCTGAGAGGGCTTGAATGGAAACTAAGGCTGTAAAGAGGACGAGTACAAATAGGATTCAGTGTAATACAGATTGTCTTTAAGTACTTCAGGCTTGAGGACCTCTTCCCTTGTCAGAACCCCTTTCAGAGGGTCACGGAGCACGCAGCGGCTACTGTGCCCAACTGCGGGGGTTGAGGCCTTTTACTCCTGATGTTGTGGGGCCCAACCTACTATAGATTCTGAGTAACTGGGCAGGATACCCCTTTTGCACTTGACTCTCATGGTTGCGTGGTCTGAAAAGTCCAAGGCTCACTTGGGGTGGGGGAAGAGAGGGGGTGGTGGATACAGGAAAGTGAACACAGACTGACAACTCAAAATGCGCGCAGCAGCAGCATAATTCATTGTACAGCCAAATACTCACTTTTATTAAAAAAGGGAAGTATTTTATTTCTATCTCTACCCACACAAAGGAAAAATATGACATTCACAAACAATCACACAATTCTCCTTGAGGTTGGGGCACTAGTGTTTCTCTGTCCCACTCTCTTTGCGTTATGAATAGTGGTTATTCCCCGCTCTCGGACCATGCCCCAGTGTTGCTGAGTTGGCGCGCCCCAAATACACTCCCGAGGGCCTTTAGCTGGCGGCTTCCCCCACATGCTCTTTTAGATACTGTATTTCAGGAGGAAATAGCGACTGAAATAGATAATTATTTCATTACAAATGAGGGGTCCGTAGACTCTGCAGCAACGCTCTGGGAGGCCTTCAAGGTGGTTATCCGGGGTGCATGCATCTCCAAGGGCTCGGGGGTCTTGAAATCTATACGCACAACCTTAACGACACTAGAGAGCACCATACGGGGTCTTGAAAACACATTCTATACCACGAATGACGTAACAGTCCTAGCCTCGATAAAACAAGCCATATCCGACTTTGGGGAGGAGGCGGAGAGGGAGGCCAGATTTCTGGGTAAAGAGACTAAAGCCAGAAGCTACGGGGAGGGAGATAGACCAGGCAGAACCCTCGCGAATCTGCTGAAACAAACCCCAGCACCTACATTTATTTCTGAGCTGACAGATGTGGGCACCCCGCCTGTCCGAGGCCAAGTGGACACACATGCGCACCTAACTGCTTTACTACTCTGACCTCTATACCACAAAGCACACGTCTACTTCCGCAGACCTCACGGAATATTTGGACTCTATACAGCTCCTATGGCTGAGCCCTGAGCATAGGGAATATCTAGATCTCCCATTCACACTAGAGGACGTTACGCGGGTGATCAGGAGTCTGCCGTCAGGTAAGGCGCCTGGCTTGGACGGACTGACTACGCTCTTCTACAAGACATACGTCGAGGCACTTGCCCCCCGCCTTCTTGATGTTTATCAGGAATCCCTGGAATCGGGGACTCTTCCACCAACACTGAGAGAGGCGGTTATTATAAATCTTTTAAAGCCAGACAAGCCAGCAACCAGCTGCGATTCATACAGGCCACTATCCCTGATGAATGTGGATACTAAAATCCTAGCTAAACTTGTCGCAAATAAACTCCAACCACTGATGCCCCTCATCACCCGGCCGGACCAATCCGGATTTATTCCGGGTCGTTCGACAGCCCACAATCTTCGTACCTTCTTCTCGGTTGTACATCAAATAGAGCCCAAGCTTCCAGCCGCTGCAGTCTTTTTGGATGCTACTAAAGCATTTGACTCGCTTGAATGGTCTTACCTTTTCACTATCCTCACTAGACTGGGCCTGAGTCTTAAATTTATCAAACTTATTCAACTGCTTTATACACGGCCTATGGCCCGCCTGCTGGCAAATGGACTCCTCTCGGACGCTTTTGAGATCTCCCGAGGCACCCGGCAAGGATGTCCGCTTTCCCCCTTGCTCTTTGCTATTGCAATGGAGCCACTAGCTGCCCGAATACGCCAATACCACTCGTCGAGGGGCCTGGTTTTCACGGACCGCAATCTCATTACATCTATGTATGCGGATGATATTACCCTATTGTCAAATACCCGGATGACAACCTAAATCCGTTGCTGAGGGAGATGCTTCGGTTTGGAGGCCTTTCTGGTATCACGGTAAACTGGAGAAAGTCTTCGATACTGCCCCTGACGACCGCCTCCCTGAGCCAATCCTTGGACTTCCCGCTAAAGTGGGAGGAGGAAACTGTAAAATACTTGGGCATATGGCTTAGCAGGGACCTCCAGCTTATCTGGAGTTTAAACTTTGGGAGGTTGTTTGACTGGTTCACGGATAGAATAAAATTCTGGTCCGCACTTCCCCTGTCGCTGGCAGGACGCATAGCAATATTGAAGATGATAGTCCTCCCTAAATTTTTATATTTGTTTGTAAATATTCCGATACCTCTGACACAGGCGTTTTTTAAACAGCTTCGCTCGGCCGCGATCTCTATGGTTTGGGCGGGAGGTCCGCCCAGGATCAGCTGGGACATTCTCACACGTCCACTGTCCAGGGGCGGCCTGGGAGCCCCAGACTTTGAACTGTATGCTTTAAGTGCACAGGCCCAATTCTTACATTACTGGGTCTATCCTACTCCTTTTCAACCACATGTGGCGACGGAGCGAGATATTGCGGATCAGATACCGCTGCAAGTGGCGGTGTACTATCCCTATCGTAGGTCCCCGACTGAAATTAACACAGTGGAGACGACTAAATGGGCCTGGGAGGGCCTGAGACGACGATCCCAAGTTCAATGCCTATATGCACCCCTAGTGCCGCTAGCATACCATCCCAATTTCCCCTTTTTGCAAGATAAGGGGGCAGTAGCGAGGGCTCATAAAATGGGACTTAGGACAATGGTAGATCTATACCCAGAAGGATCTTTCTTACCTGAACCTACTGCGCAATCGTGCGACCCTATACCAATATTGGAGAGCCTTCTATTCCACCAACTTAAAGCGGCCTGCAGGAAACAACATGAATCGTTTCCGGCCCCTCCCCCCACATTGCATTCTCTGGACAACCTGCTGGCCACACCGTCGCCACGGAAACTGGTTACCAGGCTATACACCTACACGCAGCTACACATGCCATGGTCAGATCCTGGGGCGCTTGCGCAGTGGCGTGAGGACTTACCAGACCAGATCACGGACGATATATGGGCTTATTGCTGCTTACAAACGAAACGTCTATCCCCAAACTACAAATTACGCTTAATCCATTTTAAATTTCTGCACCGTTACTACCGCACACGCAACACTTATTTAGAATAGGGATACGTTCAACATCTAACTGCTGGAGATGTGGGCGGGAGGGTGCAGCCTTTATGCACATTGCTTGGGAGTGCCCCAGTGTCTCTGAATATTGGGGGGGGGTGGCAAATGTCATAGGAGATATTACAGGCGAGGTGCTGGAATGTACCCCGTTGGTTATGCTGCTGGGCTATGTGGCCCAATCTAAACCAGAATACAGTCGTTTAATTGCAATGCTGCTGGTTCTTGCGCGACGCAGACTGGCCATACATTGGGGCTCTCCGCACCAGCCTCACATAAACACATGGCTAAAAGATGTGGCCTACTGTCAGGAGCAGCTGGCTAACTACTGGGATCTTATGCCGACAGCGTCCAGACCTAAGAATATCTGGGGTCCATTTAGTGATTGGTTGCGTCAACGTGGGAGTCAGGCCACTGGAGATGAGACCCAGTCAGAAGGAGAACTGCCCTCTCTCTCAGACACCTAGTTTGTTGTACTCGCTATTGTGTTGGGCTGGGCTTGGAAAGTATTATGGTCATGGCTACGAGCGGATGCTTCATGTATGTGTTGTTAAGATGTGGGAAGCTTAGCCTTGATCGTTTTTAACACACCATGCCTCCAAATGTCAATATTGGAAGTTTGCTATCTATATGGTGAAGCCCAGATTGTCTCCGGCGAATTAGATGCATTGTCGATCTGTAATATATCTACAAATGTTAATTGAATGTACGCATGTATGCCTAACGCGATTGTTCTCTCACAAAAAATGTTAAATAAAATAATTTAAAAAAATAGTGGTTATTCCCCATTCACTATTGGTAACATCCAAGATATGCCCTAATAGCAGTCCGAGTCTCAAGAGTCCACTTTGACTCTCAGTTAAAGTCAACAGTGTTCTGGCGCCGTAGCACTACTTGCACCAAGTTTTCCCAGGGCTGAGAGGCCCGAAACCAGCCTTACCCGCTCCAGCAGGTGCCAAGCGTTCAGAGTTCCTGAGTACACCCCGTACGCAGGCACTCGCAGCAGCTGCAGCCAAGTTCAGATAAGGTGGCCGAAGCAGCTGCATTCAGTGAGTTCAGAGTCTCTCACTCGTGGTTGCGCTCTTGAAGCAACTGGAGGCTCCTCCTGCGGGGTGAGTGTTCATTCAGCTCCAGATGGGGGTGGCTACGACGATCCTGTCTTGGGTCCCTCGCCTGGGTGATAGTGCTCCCTTGGAGTCCTCACTTCTCCAGCGGGGCAGAACAAGTCACAGTTCTTGGTGCTCCCGGTGACCACCTCTGGCATAAGGGGTCATCGCAACTCAGTCCATGGGCTTCAGCCCAAAAAGCACATTCATAATCTCAACCGCTGCCGTTCCTATCCTATGGGGTTGCAGTTTCGCTACCGCACAAGGCTGCGTCTCCTATTCTCATGGCAGTCTTTCTCCGTCGGCCCCACTTGGCATATGGGGTCGCCATTTCGCTACTGCACAGTTTATAGTCTCTTTCCGCACAGCAGTCTTTCTCTAGCGGTCCCTCCTGGTCTTGGCAAGCAGCCAGGCGCTGGTGCTCCAGACTGCAGGGCAGGTGGTCTTGGATTGGACTGACAATTTTTGGGGTCTCAACTTCCCCTTTTTATAGTCCATCTCCAGACACCAAATGTGATTTAGGGTCTGAGTCTTTGACATTTTTTGCTGGGGTTCTGTTTCTTATGAAGTGTCCACTCCTCTGCTCCGTCTCCACTTGAAAAGCAGTAGGTCACAGCAGGAGTGTCTCCAAAGCTGTTAGTCCCACAACACATGGCCATGGAAGTGACGAGAGTTCACACCTGATGTCAGCCACAGTGATATGTGCATCGAACAGGTAGCTCAGGGCTCCCAGCACTACTCTTTATGTTTCTCATATTTGCCCCAAATCCTTCCTGAGATGTGCAAAGGCCCCTTCCTTGTAACCTCTCACAGAATCACCCTTTGAAGTGTACAGGGGAGGCCTGGTCTTCCCCTTCCCAGTGTGTCTCACCCAGCTTACAGGAATGCAGCAATACACAAACCTGTCTGGGGGGATGCTCTGCCTCCTCTTCATGTTTCACCATGCAGGCCTGGGTCTCCCAAATCGGAACCCAGGGCCTTCCATGTATTGTAGCATTCACAGGCACACATACACCCAGTGTATGTATTCAGCATACACACACTGCACAGTACTGTGCCCTCCATGTACTGTACCACTCACAGGCACACATACATCCAGCACTTGAATCTAACATTCACGCACTGCCCTCCACTGTGTCCTTTATGTATTGTATCACTCACAGACACACATACGCCCAGCACACACAGTTAAAATGCGCACACTGTACCCTTCATGTACTGCTCCACTTACAAGCGCACATACATCCAGCATATGCATTTGTCATGCAAGCATTGTACCCTTCATGTATTGTACCACTCACAGGCACATGTACACACAGCAAATGCATTTATCCTTCACCACTGTATCCTTCAGGTACTGTACCACTCATAGGCACATATACATCCAGCACATGCATACACCATGCATGCAATGCACTATCCCTGTATTACACCCTTTCCAGGCACACATACAACCCATCTGCACTGCGCAGCACTCCACACCAATTTGATGTAGGCCAAGAGTGAGTTAAGCACACAGCAGCTAAACTTTAAAAGTGAGTGAGCCTGTAGGCTTCTCAACAGTGACACAGGTTAAAAATGATCCGTTCACTCCATCTGATCACTACACGGTATGCTGCCACCACAGCACTTGTGCTGCTTAACTCCTGGTGAAGGCAGTAGCCTTCCATCACTATGAGGGTAGCACTTTGGGCGCCCTTCCCGGTCTAACAAGAATGCAGTCCGTGAGACAGGCCTATGTCATGGCACACACCCATGATTCGCGTTTGCCTATGACAACAAAAATCAGCATTAGGGCTCCAGACATCAGTACAGTTAGGCACTCAGGGCAGAGGTGCACATCTGTTACTATTCTGAAACCTTTGTCGTACCAACATCCCCCTCCTTGTCTCAATCCTGATCACAGAAGAAAGTCTCAAAATAAATCTTGGTCTGCAAAATTCAGGATTTATTCACAATGAAGCAGAACCTGGATCCCAAGACATGTGTTGAATAAAAAGGACTGGTGAAGCCCAGACAGGGCTCTATGAACCTGACTTCCCCATAAATAGCCCTGGATCTCAGAAGGAAGAGGCACCCCTCCTGAGGTTACCCTATAGAAATTGTGCTTCAAATTCTGAGACTCAATGTGGCGGCTGTTGATGTCGACCAATGGAATGCCACAGTCGCAAAAATAGCAAGTCCAGTACTCCAAAACCCATTGAGGAATGGAGTCCCAAGTTGTTGAGAAATCACAAAACTGTCTAAAGATAACAATAGAGGTATACTGATTATATAAAGCTGTGGCTCAGTCATTCTCCCAGCCCATTCCCAATTCTCCACATATACTTTGCAGTAATGCAGTAGAGATACGTTTTTTTGTCAGTAGGTATCTCTGCCTCACAAGGGCCCCCGGAGATCTAGACTGGGTCTGTCCCTGTTGGCTGGTGTTTGTGTTTTCTATCCAATTGTTTATTTACAACAGAACTGCCCTCTAAAGAATGTGAGAGGAGTACATTATACTAAAAGGATTTTGCCAGCTACCTCCAATTGCACGAGCGATGTGCCTTTCCTAAGAGCCAATGGTTCTTAACGCAGAGGCAGTCCAGAATATACCTATTCTTCAGAAACTGGCACCCACCATGGGAAGTGCAGGTGGAATGTAAAGGTCTATTTTCTTGCACAGATGGTCCAGGAAAGCTATCAGCCCATTGCCGTCCATACTTGTGGTAAGAGTAGTGCCTGTTGGGCTACTCCCTTAAGGGCCAGAGACCACCATTGCTAAAGGTGTTGAATGAACAGTTTGAGATGTAACCAGGGAACTACTGCAATAACTCCTGCCTTAGATCACTGTAACATGACCATTCTTGAACTGAAGCTTGGGACATATGAACAAGATCCTCCAGCTGTTACTGAAGCTTGTCTTTCATGTCCTGCAACAAAACCCTTTTCCTTTCAGCGTATGGGTGAGCTTGTCTTTGGAAATCAATGTCTAGGCTGGAAGGAGATGAGATATTTCTCGATTAAAATCCAAATCAGGTTCTTGTGGGATGGAGCACAATGACCACACAATTTTCTTCCACTTTCTGGAGGATGATCCCTGGATCAACCTTGATTCATCTGCAGCGCAGGTAACCCGCCACTAAAATTTTGGTAAAAATGTATAGTGGGGATGCTATCCTAAAGGGAAACAACGTAAATTGAAAACATTGGGTGCCTGCTTAAAAATTCGAGAGCTGTTAGGCATGAGGAAGGCAACATACAGACATGTTTCTTGCAGGGTAGATAATACTTGTAGCTCAATAAGAAGTCAGTTCACTGCATGGCTGTCATTTTCAATGAAAAGAAAAGTGCACATAATTCTTCTTCAAACCATCACTCAATGGTAGTCTCCAGAAGTCTTGCAAACAAGAAATAGGATATGAAAAATGTTCGCCCAGGGGAAAAATCAGGTTGATCATTTTCTTTTGTAGCAGATCCTCCACTCTGTTTACTAGGGCAGTCTTCTCTGTTCTTGGTACATTTGGTAGAATGTGTCCCAGTCCCAGAGTCCAGGGTTGCTTCTGAATGTCAATTGAATAACTTCTTCTGACCACGTCCAGCCACCACTGTTCTTTTAGAAGCATGCCAGGCCAGGACTAATTGTTGTAACCAACACCCTTGGCAGGCACTTCCTGTTTCAAAGAGAATCTGTCTTAGTGCTAAATGTTGCTCCCTACCTCTTCCTACACCATGAAATGACCATCATCCCTCCTAAACTAGGCTGAGCATCTGAACTTAAAGAATTCCTGACTGTCGTTGAATGGGAGATCGAAGTTCTGATCATCCTAGCCCTGCTTCATAAAGTTTGATTGAGCCATTCCAAAGAGCTTTTTGAAGGGAAGATGAAGCAGTTAGTTCGTCTGTGTGTGCCTTGGCTTTTGAGTAGTGAAGCCATAGATGTTCAGGGGTTAAGACTTATGAATATGAATCTGGTGCTGAGGCAGATGACCTCAGGATATCACTATCATTTTTAGAAGGTCCTGGATCACTCTTTAAGCTTCATAATATTTGACCAGGGATTGGTATTCATAGGCTTCATATGTTCCTTCTCCTAACCCCAACTGCACTGCAACAAAATATTTCTTAACAGCACCACCCATATTTGTTTTCTACGCGGAACCCACCAATGATGCTTTTAATGCTGAAATTAAAGACTCACCAGTAAGATATAGAACCATGGAATCCATCTTCACCCTGGCAGGGAAGGCTGTCTCGAATATGTCTTGCCGGCACTGCTTCGGAATTAACTTTGTGTTACTCTTTTTCACATCCATATAATCTTGTGGGAACATTTCACCTTATGACTTCTTTGGTTGTCAAGAGCAAAATAAATGTATAATCACTCAATCAATAGATTATCATGTATTGCGTGGCTTTATGAAATCTAAAGCCAAAATTTCAGAAAGAATTTTACCACTGGGTTTTAAACTTCTGGTCCCTCCTTAAACAGCCAGTTGAGTGGCCTTAATCTATTCACATGAGACGGGGTGTCTATTCTCATGCTCAGCACCAGGTCGTCAGGTACAACAGGCTGTCCAAGTTCTGGGCAAGTTTTGTTGTGGGGAGTTGGAAGTACAATATAGAGAGGAGAGACGAATAAAAGCACACAGTCTTAATCAATGATAAGGAAGAGGTGTGGTGCATCCACTTTTAGGAGTGGTGCTTAGAACAACCCTGGATTTTTTTAAGGGAGACTGAAAAGAAGGGCAATGGCAGTAGTTGCAATGTTGAAGAATTTAATTCCACAATGTAACATTTATCTTCAGAGAGGATGAGCTTTAAGTGACCTCTACAATTTCTGGTCTGAAGTTCTCATTCCAGAACTAAGTGACACAGAATGACACATAGAAAACCGCCATTGAACTAACTTTATAAGACACCATGCTGCAGCTAATATTCATAGAAGCAACACATCCCCACAAAGTGAGTGCACCTCAGAGCCCTGTTCCAGAAAACAAGCTCTGCCAGCCCATGAGTGAGATCAACGTTTCAGCCCACGACAAACTGAAACGCACACGTAGAAGTTCGGTATCAAGAATAAACATGTGATATTTATCGGCCATGCACGTAAATTCCCAATAAAGTGGTCCAGCTCACATTAAATACAGAATGTAGATGATTGAGGAGTTGCAGCCTTTGTTGGCATAGATGAGGGACTGCTTGAAAATGGGCTTTAAGTGCAAAGTGTTTTAACGGTCGAATAACCCTCAGATTTAGTAAATCTAAGGTTTTTGATTGCTAGAACACTTTTTGTAATGTATTAAACCCAACTAATTATTCAGAAAAGGTTTTCCAAATCATTTAATGGGTTCAGTAAACTTTAAGGAATCACTATTTAGAAGGGGTGTGTTAATGGAGTCCCTTCCATATACCGGTTTGTTAATGTTTGTATTAATATTTTGCGACCAAAATCCGATTCCAAAACATTATTTTACCATCAATTCAAAATTGATGGTAAGCCATTTGTAAACCGGAAAGGGTACCCAGGAGAACCCTTTCCTTTTGTGAATGTCAACAAAAACCTTTTTTCAAGAATAGGCAGTGCTCTATGCAACCATTGCCTACTCCTAAAAAAGGTTTGTTTAACTTTTCATTTGTTTTCTTGAAATTCATCCCGTTCCCCTTTTAGGGCAGCATTTGAAAAAAAAGAGATTTCTTTATTTATAAGCAATCACGAACATGGTGGTCTGCTGACCCCAGCAGGTCACCATGCCTGTGACTCTAGCTAATCATAGTAGGCCGTAATTTGCACCTGCCTCATGAATATCAATGAGGTAGGTCCAATTGCGACCCACTAAAATTCAGACTTTTGTGAACCGAATAAAAAATTCCTTTCCATTTTCAAAAGGTTGGTGCGCAATTTGCGACAGTGTTTTTGGCGAACAGAAAATTGCTACATAACGCCCAAAGTTTACGTATACAATGTATAGGACATCGAGTTTGCAAAGACTCTGGAAGAGGCACATCCGTGTCCTGTAAGAACTGTGAGGAGGGACAGAGAAGATGAGGTAATCCATTGTTCCTCACAATTCTGGTCGTGTTTAATCATCAACATAACTACTTTCCTTGATATCTGTTATTTTACCCCAAGATTCCATACCTGCAAACTTGAAGAACAATCTCACTGTTTAAGGAGGGGGCGGGGCCTTGAAAGGGGCAGGGCCTCGTGGCGAGAAGTACCTACAAGGCAGTTTTGAACCCTACCCATACCCAAGCCCCCTCCCACCTAAAAAAAACTTGCTGAGGCTTGTGCCAATGTCCTTTGTTTTTTTTACACCCCTTATTGTACGCGGGAAGTTCAAAGCCTCGTAAAACGAGCTGGAAAACCACTATTTATATTGGTTTTCAGCTCGTTTTCCCTGACACCATGTGATATCGGCTACTGACCGGGAGAACGTGTGATGGGAACCGATATCGTGTGTCGCACAGTAGCACCATGTGAGTTGGCAGGTGTAAGATTCGTTTTTTACTTTCAGAATTTCTAACATGTTTTATTACATAGATGAGTTCAGTGTGATGCAGGAACTCTTTTGTATAGTTATCTGGGGAAGATACTCGAAAGTACCCAGCAGCAACATAAAGTCAAGCCAAAGCGCACATGGGTAGCTCTACTACACTCTGCCATAACTTTACGGTGCGGACCGTGGCCTAACAAACATTCTGTATTTTGTATGCAATGTGGAAGAACTGTAGCATATTTCTGCCCACTTTGTCTAGACAGGTGGTTGTTTTTTCCTCAATTTTCCTACCCTCGTACATGATCTGTGTGCCAAATTCATGCCACCTAGATCTTCTCCTATAGAGTGAGTCCAGAAGGCGTCAGACACATGCTTTGGTAAAAAACAATGATATATTAACCTCTTTTTTCATTTTTCTGCAGAGCTTCTTGCTGAAACGGAGTGGTAATTCTCTGAATAAGGAGTGGAAGAAGAAGTATGTCACTCTGTCGAGTAACGGTGTCCTATTTTACCACCCTAGCATTAACGTAAGTTCAAGTTAATGTTTACAATCCAAAAAGCAATACATTACAGAAGGGGCTGCCATCACTTGCTGCTAGAACCTGTAGCATTGGCCAAACCCCAACACCTGTTCTCCAATTACAAGTCCGCTGGAGTGGTATCCTCTGCCCAATTGACATTACTGGATATGGGAACACATGGCCAAATTTTACTTGGTGGTTTCTGCAGCTGGTGAACCTACCTTGGACTCTGCGGCAGGGGCTGTGGACCCGGTCCTGCTCCATCTTGCCCCTTCCTTCATTAGAGTGAGAAAATGGAAGGCTTCCCTCATCTACATGAGAGCCTATCCTGACATCTGACACCCAGTATGCCCTACAACTGCCCTGAAACCTGTATTGGCCTTCCCACTGCCATGTATCACCTGTTCAGACGTGGTAAATTGGGACAACTACAGCCTTTAGAGGCCAATTATCCACTCTGAGAAAATTATGTTACTGTTAAACAGCCGCCGAGCTTTACAAAAACGAAAAGACAGGCTTTCTAAATACTGCAGCACACTTCTTAGCATCCAGAATACATTAAATAGTTTACAATGAGAATATCCATTTCTGTTTTTGTATTGTATGGAACAGTGTACCGCCATCAAGTATCGTTAAGGAAATATAAGCTAAACCAGAGTTGACTAACAGTAGATATTACTGCATGGCCTATAAAATTCTTGTAATGTAGCATATTCTGATAAATTCTTCTTTGTTATGTACGAATCATATAAAGCCTCAATTGTTTCCACCAGATTCTACACCTGGTAACTCACTGCTATGATGTGCCAACAGTTGGTTTGTAACAAAACCTACTGCTATTATGTAGCAACAGTTGGTTGACAACAAAACTCGTCGTACCCACTGTTGGAAAATCATAAAGGCCTTACAGGCCAGGCTGACAGGGCTCTCAGTGAGACTGTCACCAAAGCACTGATTGTCTGCTTTGACTGAAAGCAGAAAGCACAGCTGCAGGAGGGGAAAGAAAACCAGGGAAGGTGGTGATGTCACACAAAACCCCTTGGTGAAAAACATCCCTTTAATTCATAGTTACCCATCTATAATTCTACATATTATGTAGGAGCATGTTGAGGAGAATTGGAGTAAGCATTTGCTAATTAGGATTTATTTATGTGTGATAGTTTTTGTGTGAAATTAGCCTAGAGTGTTTTTCAAAAACAGCACGTAAATATGTGGAAGTAAGGTATTAAAGTGAATGATATTGAGTTGGGAGCCTTTGAACATTGCCGTTTTGTTGTTCTTTCTACTGGCCTGCTGGATTCCTGATTGCCGCTGTTGCGGGGGACGGAAACTGAGGGACTACACTTCCCTGCACCCCTTGAGGCGCGCACGCCGCCGACGTTGAGGAGAGCGCCAGGAGGTGCTCAAATAACGGGCAGGGCTCCCGCAGCGCGGGAGCCTTTGAACATTGCCGTTTTGTTCTTTCTACTGGCCTGCTGGATTCCTGATTGCCGGGGACGGAAACTGAGGGACTACACTTCCCTGCACCCCTTGCGGCGCGCACGCCGCCGACGTTGAGGAGAGCGCCAGGAGGTGCTCAAATAACGTGTAGGGCTCCCGCAGCGCGGGAGCCTTTGAACATTGCCGTTTTGTTGTTCTTTCTACTGGCCTGCTGGATTCCTGATTGCCGGTGTTGCGGGGGACGGAAACTGAGGGACTACACTTCCCTGCACCCCTTGCGGCGCGCACGCCGCCGACATTGAGGAGAGCGCCAGGAGGTGCTCAAATAACGGGCAGGGCTCCAACAGCGTGCGCACGGGCGAAGCCCGGGCCAAGGGAGGGCCCGTCTGCGCCCGTCCGAGGCTGGGCTGGGCCGTTTCTCTTGGACATACGATCTGACTTAATAAATCACTGGTAAGGCTTTTTTAACTTCTTTGTCATTGTACTGAGGCCAACCAAATGAAATGGGGAAGAGAAAATTGGCAGTAACAACCAAGGGGAAGGCTGTGGCCAAAACAGCACCGATCACAAACTATCTGAAAAGTGCAATGGGTATTATTAACAGTGAGATTGTCCAGGCAGAGGAGCGGCTAGCTGCTACCAAAACAGCCCTGAATGCTGCCCAAAAGGAGACTAAATTTGTCATGGAAGACAGTGAAATCAGTACTGGATCCAAGCTAGAAGCACAGGATTTGGGCGACCAAAATGGCAGGAGTAACAGTAGCTTGAAGGACAATAGCTCCAACGTCTCCAAGCCAGATCATTCAACTAGGCCAGGTCCTTGTGTATTGACAACCCCCCTTGAAATATCTACAGCATTGGACTCACCCGATTTGATCTCTCCAACCGCGAAAAGGTGTAAGCAGCATACTGCACCAGCACCGCCAAAGAACAGTCTCCAGAAAACTAAAAAAAAAGGGGAATACATCAAGACAGGATGAAAGGGATTTTGTGATAGGACCCGAAGATGGAGCACAACACATGCAAGGCATTGAGACACCTTTTAAAAAACTGCATGGAAAAATAGACACTATTGAAAGGCGGGTTATGTCTGAGATAAAAATAGTGCAAAAAGATATTACCACACTAATGGAACTGGTCACAGCCTTGCAGACATCAAATGTTAATAATATATGCCAGAAACCCATGTTTAGTATGTTTAGTAGGAATGATGATAAGAAATTACAACAAAATGTTCAAAGTCCTGCAAGTGAAATAGTAAAGGCTAATAGTCATCAATCGCCTGTATTGCAAACAAAGGAAGTACCAGGATCGTCTAGATCACAACCTGTTGTTAACAAGATAAACAGTAACTCACAAAATGGCACAAAACATAATCAAGTGACTGATGGCTATCATCGATCTAAGACGTACCAGGGGGGATTTTTTAGCTTACCACCCCAAGCCACTCCTTATGTTATTGTCTTAAAAAATGTCCCAAAACTTCGTAATAATTCCATCGAAACATGGGACTCACTGAAGAACTAGGTTGTACACTGGTTCTCCAGTAACACCCACTGTAGCACCAGGCTTTTATCCCAAGAAATAATTATGCTAAGAAGAGTTAGTTGGGTAGGTAAAGGGGAAAAGTTATGTGATGGGGACTGTGTTGTAGTAAACTTTCGCCGTCCTGAAGTGTTAGGCTGCCTATTGGAAGAGGTATCAGTAAAATACACCTGGTCATATGACGACCGTAATGACAGTATTATTGAAGTACCCCTTGGATACTTCTACAGATCTAGTCTTGAGCAGTCCCACCTAACAGGTAGAGCCAATTGCATTCCTGCTAACTTTAGGATACCACTTATGCCAAATAGGTTCGCCCCTCTAGGAAGCTGCAGTGAGGTTGATTGACTGGGCTTAAAAACAACAGAACCTGGTGATAGCATTTGCACTTTTAAGTCATCAGACACACCCATGGAAGAAGTATGTGTGGTAGTGGAGCATACGAATGAAGGTTATTATTGTATCCCCTTAAAAGGTATAGAAGCAGATTCTATGAAAGTGCCGCAACTAAATGTTTGTAATGATCCCACCTTCCAGAACAACATGACTGGGGTAGTTTCAACAAGCTGTTCCTCGGTCGGATCACTACAATTTATGACATGGAACATTGCAGGGGCCAAAAATAAATTGCATAATCCAGTATGGCTTAAAAGTATTCATCATTGCACTTTGATTCTTTTACAGGAAACATGGTCGACAGAAGTTTTTTATATTAATGGTTTTAAAACTATTTTTTCTACAGCAATACCATCTAAGGCTGGGAGAGCGAGTGGAGGCCTGGCAGTACTAATTTCTGTGTCCGCACCCCTGTCCCTAAAGAAAACTTACATAAATTCACAGCACTTCCAGTTCTAAGTTTTTACTGTCAAAGGAAAGCAGAATATTGTACTTATTAATTTCTACAACAATATTTTTGACAACACAAGACAAGAGATAATTATAAAATTGGAGGTAGAGTTGGACAAATTTCTGAAGGAATTGGGGGGCGAAAACATTAATCTGGGCAGGGGATTTTAACAGTGAATTATGTGAATATATTATAGGGGACCAATGTGGCTATGAAGACGTACTTGGCGACCACATTCCCCATTTCCCTCACAATCTTTATGGTGAAACAATTAATCATGTTATGTATAAATTTAACTTAGAAATCATGGAGCCGGGCCCCTATGAGAGAGTTCATGTTAATTATACATATGAGGGGGCTAGGTCGTCTTCATGTATTGACCACTTTTTAATATCTAGGAACTGTAGGTCCCTGGTTGATAAATGTTTCATACAACCTAGTCTGCTTAGTGACCATCATACCCTTTTGCTAATATTAAACTCTAAATTATATTATAGACCAAAGACAACTGCCCTTGCAACCAATATCAAAACGCAAGGTGAAAATGGGATATCGATAAAGTGGACAGGCGTTGACCTTACAGCTTTTGTGGAAAACGTAATTCAAAAAAATAACCATCACATAAAAACATGCCTGGACAAACTATCTAGTAACATCGAAATCGTCTCGGCCTTCCAAAATATCTCTGATGAAATTTCTAAGGATCTGAAAGTTAAAAATAAGAAAAACAGTGATGATTGTCCACGTTGGTTTAACCATCACTGTTCTAGATTAAATAGGGACCTGAAGGAAGAACTAAAAAATAAACCTAGGAATAGAGAAAAAATCTGTAGTCTTCGGAAGAGCTATAAGCAAGCTCTAAAGTTGAGAAAAACTGAAATTAGGGAGAATGTTTGGGATAATCTGATCCAAGCAGCCGAGACTAAGAACTCTATCCTCTTCTGGAAAACTATAGACCAACTTCTGTTTAAAGATGTCTCATCTGCAAAGGTTGATACATTAGTTATGCCAGAAGAATGGTTAACCCACTTTGAGAATATTTTTAATCCTTCACAACAGTCTATGGAAGCAGACGAGAATCGCTACATCACCCTAATAAATACTCCCAAGATAGAAATAATCACCATAGAAGAGATAAAAATAGCTTTAAAAAATAGCGCAAGTGGAAAGGCTGCAGGACCGGATGGGGTCCCCATTGATGTTTTTAAGCACAATGTAGATCTCTGGTCCCCTATTCTAGTCAATCTGTTTAATGCTATTATTAATGGGGTGTTACCAGTAACCTGGGCTGAAAGTGTGATTGTCCCTATTTTTAAAAAAGGCGACAGAGGTAGCGCAAAATGCTACCGACCAATATCCCTTCTTGATTCCACTTCTAAACTAATGGGTAGAGTTTTGCTAGCCAGGCTGGAATGCTGGGTAAAAGACAAAAACATCTTAACTGATGCCCAGTACGGCTTTAGAAGGGGTATTGGAATGGTTGAGCAGTGCGTCAACCTCGAGCTGCTTATAGGGAAATACACACTTGCCAAAGAAGGTCTACTCCATCTCTGTTTTGTCGACCTCTCCAGTGCGTTCGACCTGGTAAATCATTCTAAGTTATGGCAAACATTAGTAGAGATGGGCGCCCCATATGATATTATAAATTTCCTATCACATATATATGCCCATTTAACCTCAAAAATACGATATGGCCTGAAAGGGGAATGCACAACGCACTTTAGAGTAACTCGAGGAATCAGACAGGGTTGCGTTCTTGCCCCCCTTTTATTTTCACTCTATATTAACGGTATTGACTTTTTATTACAGAGTTTGAAAGCTGAATCCCTGTTGTCGGCAAATGTGTCACCCCAGTTTTATTATATGCAGATGATGCAGTCCTAATATCTAGGACTGCAAATGACCTCCAACTATTGATAGATAATTTTACAAACTTCATGACCAAAAAAGACTTAAAAATAAATTTGAGTAAAACACTCGTCATGACATGTGGGAAAAGGAAAATTAAGAGTAGAACCCTGTTAGAACCGGGGTCACCGATTCCGACACGGTAGCTTGGCGCGAGGCAGGAAGGCACCCGAAGGCAATGTGTTAAGTACTTGTGCAGCACACACTCACACTGACTCAGTAATGCGCACACAATAAGGGAGACACCACACCAGGCTTTTGTATAAAAACAAGATCCTTTATCTAATTTTAGATCAGCAATAGATGAGGCAGATAATCTTAGGCAACATTGCAGTTCATTTAGCTTCTCAAAACCAGTGCGTAAATTCATTCAAGCACATTATAACAGTAAAACGTTACGCCATTAAAAGGCAGTAGCATTAACCTCATTGACAAGTAGGTAACACTGTAGGTCATAGGTTGCAGGTCAAAACATAGACTTCAATGCACTTAGCGATATTCAATTAGCAAGAATTTAGATGCACATAACACTAGATGAGGAAGAACCTGTATCAACCTAGGCGCAACCACATTCAGTACAGCGGGTGTCGCAAAGCAGGTAGGCCTACAACATAGGAACACTTTAACTCTTGGCAGGTGAACACAGGCTCAATTCAGGTAGGTACATTCAATTCATTAAAGACCTTAATGTAGGCATGTGATTAACATTGGAAACATTTATACTCCAAGCAGCTAGTTCCACGCATGGGTAGAATTACAGGAATCTCAACGCAGGCCCTGTTCGTGAGGCCCATGTGGTAAGGACCTAACTCGTGTACAGGGCCGGTCATAAGGAAGAGGTGAGCAGGCCAGACCCGGATTCTGATGCGGGCCCCGACTCTGCGCAGGGGAGGCAGTCAGCACAGTTGAATGAGGGCCACTGCCCCTCTCGGTCCACTCGGGACGATAGGCGGGGAAGCGCCCTGATCTGGGCCTTCGCGATAGTAGGGATTCCCCCCCAGGGCCTCCCGGGCTCACCTTACTGTCCCGGTGTTGCTATGGGGCCGGGCGCCTCCTCCCCGGTCAGCCCGCTTCTGTCTGCACGTGGGGCTCAGACCGGGGGAGGCGGCCCGCTCTCTGAGGCCCTCAGCGCTTCTCGCGGCCTTGAAGGGTGATTCGGGGGCTCCCGCTGGCAGTGGAGCCCCTCCGGCGATGTTCTTCCCTGGGCTCCGGGCCTCCGTCGGCCTCCGCACCCGGGGACCAATGGCGTCGCGGCTTCTTTGGGGGCGCGGCCTCTGACGCGGCCTGTACTTGCGTTGCCTGGCAACGCCTCCCGCCTCTCTCCAGGCCCAGCGCGGCCTTCGTTGTACCCGCGGCGGCCCTCCCTTTGCTACGGGGGTCGCAGCGATGATCTGGGCTACGCTGCTTCACTCCCGGCAACTCCCGGCGGCGGCGGTAGGTTTGGGCACACCAGCGCTTCTTTTCTCCTCACAGCGCAGGGGCGCTTTTCTCCTCACAGCGCAGGGGCGCTTTTCTCCTCACAGCGCAGGGGCGCTTTTCCCCTCACAGCGCAGGGACGCTTTTCCCCTCACAGCGCAGGGGCGCTTTTCTTAATCACAGCGCTTCTCCACACGCAGCGCTCAGCTGACACACAGCGCTCACAGCAGGGCAGAGAGTTGGCACTTAGCGCTTGGAAGGGGGTGAAGGTCCAGTGCTTCTGGACAGCACAGCGCTAGAGGAGGACAACGCTTGCAGCAGGACACACAGGGTGAGGGTCCAGCGCTTAGAGGCACGGCGCTTTACCTGGTGATCCCCAGCAGTAGCGTTTAGACGTTGGTTTGCTTGGTTGCAGTTTCTTGGTTGCTGGATCAGTGCTTGTAGTTGCTTGGGTTGTGGTTACTTGAGGGGAAAAGGGGGTTGAGTTAGTGGGCACAAGAGGTAGGTAGGTGCCCTTCAGGCACACTGGAGGTGGTTCCCTGGGTCCCCTCACGCTGGGCAAGGTCAGCAGGTGGAAGGTGTTCCTCATCTAGCTCAGCACAGCAGTGCCTAAGCCCAGTCAGTACCAGTAGTGTAGGTCTCCCCCCTAGGCCCAACAGCCTGTACTCCGGCAGAGATTCCCCCAGGTCCAGTGGTGCCCCAACTGACTAACTAGGTTTCCCTCCAAACCTCTTATACCCCTAGGTCAGGTGACCCTCCTGAAGGCGGCAAAACATAACTCCTCCCCGAGCTGGAAGGTTCTAGAAGCTTCCCTCATGTCTGGCTATGAGGCCCAGAGGCGGGGACGGCATGGATACTGTATCATTATGTCCCAGCCTGATCCTGACTACTAGTATGTGCGTGCGCAATGGCCACTCCGCAGTAGCAGGGGCCTGTGGCAGCCATCTTATTAGGAGAGAGCACCTGCACCTCAGCACTGTTTGGCAGTGGTAAGGCGCCCAGAGACCTAGGTCCAACAAAAAGATGGTGGCAAAAATGAGGCGCAAAGAGAAAAAAACGGGGTAAGACCACCCTAGGGCTGACAGGTCTAACAAACCCATAATGTTGGGGGAACACCCATCGAAAGGACATCTACTTTTTCTTATCTGGGGTTACTTTTTAATAGCAAAGGACCGTGGACTACACATGTGAAATCTTGTAAATTAAAGTTTTTGAGATCAAGCGAGGCTATTTTTAGATTCTCTGAAAATAGGCAACAAGCCGATACGTGAGATCTTAAAGTTATATGGGAGTAAGTGCATCACAGGGGTTTGTTATGGTGGAGCATTATGGGGCATGGCAGATATCTCCCCATTACAAACCCTTGAGAATACATTTTTAAGAAGGGTATTATCGGTCCCAAACTCAACTGCTACTTATATAGCTTGCAAGGAGCTAGATGCACCATATATGAGTGACTTGATCAATGTGGCTGCCCTCACACTGTGGCATCGAATCTGGACAAAAGACGAAGCACACTTCACTAAAGATATAATCCTGGATTGCCTTAAATTAGATTACTATAGGAATATACCATGGTTAAATTATATCTGTAGACTTTAACTGAGTGCAACATGGTAACTAATTTTAAAGATCCCGAGAGCATCCAGATTTATAGTAAAGCGGAGCTCAAGAGGAGATTCCTGAAATCTAGAGAAACTATGAGGGTAGCTGAACTCAGTACAAAACTAGGTGTCAGATCTTACTGTGAAGGACCGTTCTCTTTGGGCACACAACCGTATCTTATTTTTACAAGAAATTTACAACATAGATTTTATCTAACAAGATTAAGGGGTTGAGTACGCTCCACTTTCAAGTAGCTTTCCTGAGATGGGTAAGTGGAGCTCTAACTTACCCAGGTGCCCGTGTGATGGTAAAACCTCCCAGAGTACTCTGCATTTTATACTTTTTTGTAACTTTTATAGGGACATTAGAAAACTAATTTTACGACCATTTTTTACTACTAATAAGTTGTATTCTTATAAATCTGCTTTTTATCATGTCTGTAATCTGGAAAATGCATAGATATGTAATGCAGTCATCCTCTTCATTCAGATGGCTATTAAACGGAGAAAGGATCTTACATATTTGGAAATGCTGAATTATGAAACTGAATAGATTGCATTTTAACATATATATATTTTTATATTATACATCCTGATACAAAGTTTTTAATGATAATAAGCTGCTATTTGAGGTTTTTATTACTTTGTATGGATTAATGTATGATTTTTCTGTCGATCTTTAGTGCATACTGTAAAGATATGCAAACAGTTAACGATATGCTTCACTTACGTTTGTGAGGAAATGTGCTTTTTGTGGAAATTTATGATATGAAAAATGTATTTTTAAAATTTAAGATGAAATGTTTTTATTATAGAATGCTTTTATGGTTATATTTCTATAAACCGAATAAAGCTTGATTGAACTTGAACTTGAGTTGAATTTTGAAACAGCATTTGAGACCAGGCAACACAATGGGTTAATTTTCCGAATCATAACATGTTTCTTGATCGAGAGGGATGGTTTATAATGGGAAGGACATCGGGGGTGTCAATATAGAGCAAGCTATATATGAGTGTACATTTTGTGGGTGTGGGAGTCCCCTTAAACTCTATACCCAAAATATACCTCAAATGCACGTCCACAGCTTGATGGATTTGAGACAGTGTTGAACCTCAGTTTCATGAGGCAACGTGTCCCCTAGATAAGGCACCTCCTAACACGTCAAAATACAGCCAATTAAGATAAGGCCTCCCTCAATAATTGAATTCTAGATCTGCGGAATAAATCCCACTTCATGAATATTGATTCTCTATGCAAATGTCATGCAGAGATGACAGGATAAAGTAGTTACATGAACAACAGCAAATTATTAGGAACAAATGAGGTACAATAAAGCTAAAGGAAGGTCCTTGATGCATTACATTATCGTGACTATGCTCGTAATTTTTATCGAGAACAGCAAGAACAATGTCAATGGAAATAAACAAACATGACTTTGCTTGATTGCATGCTGCAGAAATAATGAACAGTGAAATGCACAAGGGGAGGCATCAATATTGAACAATATGGTGTTGGCCCTAAACTGAGGCCTAGTTAACATAAGCTAGAAAAACCCACTTCTATATGTCATAACAAAATAATTTCAAACGCATTAGTTCTATATCAGCGTGTACATGTAAAGTCAAGAGTAAATCCACATTCTGCATGTTGTTAATAATGCACAAAATCGTGAAATGTACAAAAGGTTTAACAGCCTCCTCGCTCTGATTATCCTATAATCACTAAACTCACATTAATCTAACCGCTTGAATGCAGTCTGCATCACTTTCTGCTTCTTGCAATTCGATTCTTCCATCAGTTTCAGTTGATTATAAGCCCGATCCCTGGCACCCTCCATCTCCAGCTCATGTCGCTTCCTATTAGACTAACCTCCTTTCTCCTTACACCCACAATTTATAAGCATCATTTAACGAAATTGAACAACAGACACAGAATAATTACACAAATCAACATAATAATTACAGGGGTTTGTAATGACCTAAACGTACCACCTCCCAAACTATTGATCCATTCACCAACCTTACTAAATCCCTTTACTATGTCACTAACCCAGGAACCTACTGCTTCCCACAAGCCATCCTCGTCTAAAGCTTGGACTTCACAACAAATGTTTGGCAATATGCATTAATAAACCTGCTGTTATTGACAATGAAGTTACACCAGTCTCTAACCTTCAAAACCCTGCAAACACCGCCTTCCTTTGTAAGAAGGATATCTAGTTCTAAGCGGTTTTGCATTATCATTGCACACATTGCTATAAGCTCAGAATTAATCTGGTTTAGGGCTTCGGCAGTGTTAGAAGCAAGCCGGTCCACAAGCGTACATAATTTCCTAATTCTTACATCATTCATAGCCATGTCTATGATGAAAGCATAGCTCCTAATATAGCTAATACTATCTGTCCAAAACGAAGCTTCACTATCTTGAAACCAATCATCAATTAATCAATCAGGACTTATAAAGTGCAGCAAATCACCTGTAGGGTCTTAAGCCACTGGAGTTGCTTGCTGCTTCATGGTGCTCTGTTCATTTGAATAGCAGTCCTTTCCTAAAACCCAGGAGCGATGAGGTGGTTTTGAGGTGCAGGAGAAGGTCGTTCCAAGCTTTGGCCTCCAGGTGTGAGAAGAAGAGTCCTCTGCTGTTTCCTCGGCAGATCGGGGGGGGTGTCTGTGAGGAAGAGGGTGGCAGAACATAGGTGTCAGTTGGTGGAAGTTCATGTGTTTGTTGATGTATGCTGGTCTTTCGTTGTGCAGGGCTTTGTATGCGTGAGTTAACATCTTGAGCTGTCATCTCCTCTGGATAGGGAGACAATGTAGGTTCTTGAGGTGCGGTGTGGTGTGGGTCTGTCTGAGGAGGTTGAGGATGAGTCTTGCTGCTGAGTTTTGTATTATATGCAGTCTCTTAAGGAGGCATGCGGTGATTCCTGCGTAGAGTGTTTTCCCGTAGTCCAGCCTGCTCGTGACAAGGCCTGTGTGACGGTCCTTTTGGTGTTGAGTGGGAGCCATCTCAAGATCTTGCGGAGCATGCATAGGGTGTGGAAGCAGGCAGATGAAACTGTGTTTACCTGTCTTTCCATAGATAGCTTGCTGTCCAAGATAATGACGAGGTTGCTGCGTGGTCCGTCGGGGCGGTAGATGGTCTGAGTTCAGCAGGCCACCATGCGTTGTTCCATGACGAGGTGTTGTTCCCGAAGATGAGGACTTCCATCTTGCCCAAGCTGAGCTTGAGACAGTTCTCCTTCATCCAGTTGGCGACGTTCAACATACATCTGTGAAAGTTGGCTCTGGTAGTGGAGGGGTCGTCTGACAGCGAGAGAATAAGCTGGGAGTCGTCGACATAGGAGATGATGTTGAGTCCGTATGATCTGACATGTTGGCCAGTGGGGTCATGTGCGTGTTTAAGAGGGTGGGCCTGAGGGACGATCCTTGGGAGATGCCACAGATGATCTTCTTATGTTCGAAGTGTATGGTAGGAGATGGATTCTCTGGGTTCTTCCAGTGAGGTATGAGGTGATCCATTTGAGGGAGTCTCCCGGATTCCGGTGAAGTCTGTTGATCAAGATGTGAGAGAGACGGTGTCGAAGGCAGCTGGCAGGTCCAGGAGGATGAGGGCTGCTGTTTCGCCACGGCCCAGGATGGCCCTGATGTTGTCAGTGTCTGTGGTCAGGGCTGTCTTGCTGCTGTGTTTGGCCTGGAATTCGGATTGAGATGGGTCCAAGGGGTTGTTGAGTTCCAGGTGTTCGTGAGTTGCTGGTTAATTGCCTTCTCGAGAATCTTCACTGGAAAGGGGTGCAGGGAGATGGGTTAGTAGTTGTTCGGTGCTGCCAACAGCATCATTCATCTCATTCACATGATAGACTCTGGGAAACACTGAAGCTAAGTAACAAGACCCCACCCATTTATGAGGCACGTTGAAATAAGTAGTCTTGCCAAACAAATAATAGATCCCTCTAAATATCGGTTGTTCACCAATAAGGAAATCACCACTAACAATATTACTTCTTTCACACTCACTCTCACCCACATATTCTATTGACCTAACTCCTGTAGGTTCACAACACACCATACACAATTCAGCCATTCATTTTGAATACATTCTCAATATGAGATGCAAATTTGAAAACCTAAATTCTTTTTCAGCCTTAATCTGATCTCTGATTTTCTTCTCATCTTTTCAATCCCTCACACTTTTAACTCTCCACTCATTATATTCCCTAATAAATAGATGTTCTTTCTTTACTCAATCTATACAACTGCAGAAGAAGAAACAAAAGTACACGATGCAAATCTTAATCCCGATAACTTCAATATTTTCACCTAACAATTTTATATATGTATTATCAATAAATCCACTGACTAAACTTTCTCTATGTGCCAGTGTATAAGATTCGACCTCATTTTGTACTGTAGCTAATTCAACCTCTGTGGAGACCCAACCGGAGAAACGACACACAACAGTAGACCAACTAACAATTTTACAGCATCAAAACATAAATTTAAAGAAAGTGGTACTCCAGAAAGATAATTTACAAAACCTTTTTTGTTTTTTGAAAAGAATAATAGATTCTCTTTCTTTTTCTTCTTTTTTTCCAGTCCATAAACTCAATCTCAAAGCTTATTTCGTCATCTAGATTAGTTTTCAACGTTCAGACTTATTCACCTCTATTAGGATTTATCAAAAGTTCAAGGTGGCTCTTATTCTTCCAACTTATTTTCGATTGGCAACAGTTTATTGGACTGCAGATCACTGTATCAGGCTCTTCTTCTTCAGACACAGACACAAGATACGCCTATTCAGGTGAACCGTACTGTTTGGAATTTTCTTTCTTGCCAGCGATTCACTGTCACTGTTTTCTGAATTGATTTCAACTACTGCTGGTTCTTCCTTGATCAATTCTAACTCTTCATTCTCTCAGGGCATTTGGTATTTAAGTTCTTGCACCTTCACTTGTGACTACTTTGAGTCTTCTTCACTCACTGATGAACTTGCTCTTCAATATGCATCAGCAGCTTGACTCAGTGTGTTTCACTCTTTCCCTCTGGGGATTCTCGAGACTTGAATTTTGAACTGGAGCCTTTCACTGGACGGATCAGAGACTACTTCTTCTTGCTGCCAGTAGTTTATTTGCAAGAGATCTTCACTCTGAGCCTCAAATTGAAACTGGCCACTCGTACCTTCACCAGGATCTTCACCTTCACTTTCATCAACTTTGCATTCATGGAAAAGTTTTAAATCCACTAACACCATTAGCCAACAAATCCCAGAAACATCCTCACCTCCCTCTGGGTGGCTGGAGGACCCATCTTCAGAGTTGCAGAACTGTTTTCTTTTGAGACTTTTCTTGCCCCTTTTTCAATGTGATGACCAAGGCAAATTACTTCTTTTTTACAGTACAGCATCTTTGTGGTGAAATATTGGAACCATTGTAAGCTAAATGACTCAAAAGTGCAATAGTGTCTAGATTACAGTCCTCGTTTGTCTTTGATTCCACCAATAGGTCATTAATATATTGGACCAGAACTGATGTTCATGCCAACTGCAGGTTCTCCAAATCTTTCTTTAGAATCTCACAAAAAATTGAAGGACATTCAGTATACACCAAACTAAAACTTTATTTTGGAAATGGGATGCAAGCAGAAATTGACTGTCCTCATGTAGAGGAAGAGAGAAGAACGCTTGGCATAAATATGACTATATACTATTTTGCAACTGCTGGAATACGAAACGATATTACTGTAGGCTTCGAACCACAAAACAACATGGAATTACTATTTTATTTATTTTGTTATGGACCTGTACTATTCTCCATTTACCACTCAGATTTTTAGTTGTCGTTACCGGTGAGTTGCGAAGAATACCAAACACCCTCTTCAGAATGCCTTGTTCTATTATATATAGGGCCAACTCCACTGTGCTTTTATAAATCTGCATAAGCCTCTCATAGTGAGCATGCACTGACTCCTTCAGCTCTGGTGTAGCTCTCAAAATCTTTGCCCAGTTAATTTTTGTCTCTGGCACCTTTATTTTCAAATGCTCTGTCACTGCTTTATATGTGCGAGCAACTAACTTTGATGAAGCATTTTTAGCCACAGCTTGATCTGGTCCCTCAGTCAGTCAAGCAACAGCAGCTTTAACCTCAGTCCACAGATCACTAGGAACAATAATCTCAAATAGCGTATCTAAATCAGTCCAAAGCCTTTTCAAAATCGTCGTCAATCTATGAACTTCCTTGCATCACCTGTCACGTTCCTCTCTCAGTTTTGGAAAAATAGTCATAAATGCATAAAGATCACCTCTAGTCCAAGGTACACGCACATAATTCCCTCCATGTAATTCTCTCAGGCGAAATTCTGAAAGTGTCTCTAGTTCTGAATCATGAATAGACCCCTTTGTTTTCTTTCCTGTCCCTGTAGTTTTCTTCTTAGTAACTTTCATTTTCCACCTTTCTCGATAATTCTTCATATCTCTCCAGTCTTTAATTTTCTCAACTATATCCTTAAAGTGAGCTTGAATAGTCACCAAAACCAATTCTTGTATCTCGCCTTTAGTCAAATCTATTTGATAATTTCTCTGTACATTCCTCATTCTACTAATGTCATCCTTGCATTAGCCCAACTCCACAAGTTTATCATGTGCTCCGCTTCGCACAGCTTGCTGCTTCTCAAATAAAGTATCTCATTTTGTCTGCAGTGTAATACATCAGCTTATTTAAATCAACTGTTCCCTGCAAAATCTCTCCAAATTCAATCATTAAAAGTCCTTTATTCATTTCCCTCTCTTTGGGTGGCTCAGCAGGAACAGTAGCAGACATGTCAATTGAAACTGGAGAGACAACAGTAGTATCTCTGTTAGTACTTGGCAAAGTTATCAAAATATTCTCAGATGGGGCACTCACTGATGGACCCACTACTGCAAGGCCTAAGAATCCCTGTGTCTGTACATTTGTACCCTCTTCTGCTGCACCCATATCAGGTTCCGTGGAAACCTGCACCTGTCTCTGCATCCCATCAGTGTATGGAGGAGGTCTGGATTTCAATAGAGCATTTAAAATGTTATCCTCCTCATGTGAATCCTGTTCTTTTTATGCTTCTATCTCCCTCTTCGACTTTCTTTTTGTCTGCCGTCTCTTTGACTATTACAGGGAAAACTCTCACTTCTTCTACCATATCCTCTCTCTAGCATCTCTCCTGATTGTCCCACTTGAATTCCAACCACTGTCTATATGAACGCTTCACCTGCTTCCTAATTCTTTTTCTCTCCTTCTCTGTGGCCATCCAATCCCATTTGTTCAATGCCTCAAATTGTGTAGGTTTACATAAAGGCTTTCCTTCATTCATTTTCTGCTTCAAGAAATCTAGCTTCCTAATTTTAAAGGTACCCTCTAAAGGAAATTGTACGTCCTTATCACCGGAGGTGTAGTCATGCTAATCAAGAATCCAAGTACATGTGTAGAGCTCAACATTCATCAACATCTTGTATGCAGGCGAACCCTCTGTTCCTCCATTGGAGGTACACTAGTGTTTGAAGCTTTTCCAACACAGCACTCATTATTCTTGCTCAAAATAGACAACAAAACACACAAAACAAACTAGCGAACAACAATCAATCCTAGCATGACTTTGCCAAAGGTCAACCAATCACAGCACGACTTTCACAGCAACCAACCAATGATAGCATAACTCTGTTTCACCAATCCCAGTGCGACTCCTTGGTGGACTAACCAATCACAGCACAGCTTTTCCATGAATGGGAAAACAATTGCACAGCCTTTCTGAAATAATGCACACTAATAAACCAAAATAAATCTTGCATGCTGAACCTATACAGGAGAAAATCAGCAAGTTAGAGGAAATCAAATATCACAAACAATAGAAACAAAACAAGTATCTCTAGAGGACTTGTCAAATTCAGTTCATACTTAAGCAGACTCCGGCCCAGCGACATTCCACCTATGGCTAGTGTATTTACTCTCATGCACTGAAGAGTAAAGAACACCCACATAGTTAGTCAAACCCTAGGAAACACCTAAGTGATGGGTGGAATATTTGCAAAATGTTGCAGCCACCATCAAATGGTCTTTGCACATTTGTGTTCCTTTGTATTTACATACATTAGCACATTAAAGTCAGACTGGTTTTCTTTATCAATGCATGTTTGTTTTTCTCACTGAGACACCCTAAAATACATAGGCTTTACCTATATATAAGTGCCACATAATTCAAACTGTTCCTCACTGATTAAGCACAACAGACAGAAACTCAACAGAGGTTTTGTATGTTACCTTTCAGAGAGGACATGGCTTAGATGGTCTGGTTGGACTGGTCATCTTAGACAGGAACCAAAGCTGACTTGCATATGGCCAGTCTCTGTGTATAGTGGCACAGTGAGCACAAAACACAATGGAGGGCAGAGTTATCCAGTGAATAAAAATAATTCACACATTTTACTCATTACGTTTTCTTTTTGAGTGATTTCAACATTGGTTGTTTCTGTGGCCCCTGCCTTGCTGGCAGTCACCGTGGGTCCTGCAATCGTGGCAGCTTTTGACACTGCTGTGGTTGTTGCTGTTGTGGCAATTGTTGTTGTCCCTACTCTGGTTACCATTGTGGTAAATTCTATTGTCGCTGCCTTACTAGCAGCTGTTGTTGCTGTTGCTTTGGTTACTACATTTGCAGCAGGTATGGTCACTGCTGTTGTTACAGTTGCCGCTTCTGTTGTTCCTGCTGTGGAAGCAAATCTTGTGGCTGCCATGTCCCTGCTGAAGTTACACCTGTGATTGCTGCTGTGGTTCATGCTGTTGTAGCAGCTGTTGTCACTGTGATCCCTTTTCTGCTGGCAGCTATTTTCACTGCTGTCTTCCTTGCTTTGTTGAAAGCTGTATTTGCTGTGGTGGTTCTTGGCGTGGTGGCTGCTGTTGCCTTTGCTATGCTTAGAGCTGTGAGTTATGCTGTTGTACTGCTCTTTGATACTTTTTGCTAATCTGATTCAAGCCTGTGAGCCTATGAAATGCTGGAGAAGGAAAAAGTTACTTACCTGTAGCTACAATGATCCAGCATTGACACTGTTCATAGATTTCTATATGGCCTTCCCTCCACTAATAGATGTTTAACTTTTTCTTACTGTACCGTTAAATTTGTGCTGGAAATCGTAGATTATATGGCCTTTAGGGATAGTGGATTTTGGTGCCCACTCTTTGCAACTGGTTGGAGTTTGGTTTATTTTTAATGAGGTGAGTGTGCTACTAAAGTTGCTCAGTTTAAGTGTTCTCATGTATTTTGCATCCTCATACTCCAGTTTAAAGTTAAAATGGAACTTCCAACTCAACGACGGAATGATTCAAGCATGTGAGTCTCTGAAAGAAAGAATCCTGAAGAACAAGGTAGCTACTCATCCCTGGATTGTATCACTTCATGAGGTTATGTTATCTCATATTGTCTATCTCTTTGTCTCCTGGGACTGCAAGGCTGGTATCACCGAAAGCCAGTAGAAATTAATTGAATTGTCCCATGGGACTTTCAGCCTTTGAGTTCCATTTCAGAATATCAAGTCTTGCTCTTACTCAAAATTCAAACTTTCTCGGTCACCCTACTCTGATATTTTGCTTTGCCGTGAATAGTTTTGCGAGTGGTGTCAGACATCTGGAATCATGCAGACAACCTGAAAGAAGTGTAAGAAGTAATCATAACTTAGTACTAGTCACAAAACTTAATATTTTGTTTAGATTTCCTACAATATTTTTTAAGTGTTTACCATCTCTCGACTGACCCCCCCCATACCCGGCAAAACAAATGACTTGTTTTTCCTTTATGTGAAGGATTACATACACAGCAGCCACGGAAAAGAGATGGATCTTCTCAGAACAACAGTGAAAGTCCCGGGGAAAAGGCCACCCCGTGCCATCTCAGCCTGTGGCCCGTCCACCAGCATTAACGGCCTAGTGAAGGATGTGAGTGGAGTGCAGCTCACCGACACAACAAGTAAGCGATCAATATCACTTGAAGTGAGACTCATTGCTGTCTGTGAACTTCCATGCCTGTCTCAAGAAGGTTTTAGCAATAGTGGCATTCCATTTTACCTCCATCACTCAAAAAAGATGTAAAGAGAAAATAATGATCATGATTCCTGGGCACATATAAGGCCTGGTTTAGACCATAGAGAATAGCCTTTACTCTGTTAGGGCAACAGAGCAAAATACTTTGTCACCCTGATGGAGTACCCATCCTCTGAATCTAGAAATGTCCGCCTGCCCTTTGGATATCTCTTACATTGGCAGGAACCACTGTCACAGCGGTTCTTGTCAATGTATTAAAATTTTGATAGACGGCTCCTTCAAAATGCTGGTAACATCCGTCAAACTTTAAACCTGGTGTTTTATTTTCAAAAACAAAATCCCAAAGCAGGATTTTGTTTTTTAAAATATAAAAAATGAGTGACTCCCGCACCATTGGAGTTCTATCTCATAGTGCGGGGTCATTTTTTAAGTGACGGACAGTGAAAACTGGCCATTTGACCAACCACTTTAAATCAGGCAGGTGGTGAAGTGGCCAAATCTCTGAGGACCCCCAACTCAATCGGGCCGTCGGAGGTGTATGTCAGCGGCAGAGATGGAGTAGTCTCTGTCACTGACATACTGAAGCTCTGCCCTACTCTAAATGAAGCAGGCGGAACTTCGTTTGGCAAAGAGGCTACTCCATCTCCTGTGCGACCAAGAACCCTCTCCACTAAATTCTGAATCGGGGTATTAGTAACTTAAAAACATTTCACTGTACAAAGAGTCCAAATAAAATAGTATTCTGTTCCATTCCCATAATTCATGCTAACAGCATTTCATCAATTGTCCTTAATTACTAGAAAATGAAAGGTGTATATTTTTCATCATTACCCATTGCTCCAATGAGTTGAGAGCAATGGCAATTAATTGACTTCCGCATTGCTTAAAAGCCGACATTAATAGCACTTATCTAATTATTGAATTCAAAGTTGCTTATCGGAACTACATTTCATAACGTGTCTATTGATTTTAAGGAGCTGCCAGTTATGGTAATTCATAGGTTATCTGCGATGCTGAGGAACTGGGAGGTATATTATTTCCTCCATTGTCCATAAGGCTTTGGTGCTGGTAGGAATACAATTAATCAGTTATCTAAGTTTCAAGCAGCTGGTAGTATTGGTATCTGAAATTGTCAATTTCTGCAAAGAACATAAATGGAACATGAACATTACACCACCTTTCCATAATTCATAGTGACAGATAAGAATAGTATTTAATCTAATGCTCTTAATTCAGAGGCATTGATATGAATAGTAATTTCTTAAATATTTATTATGCCAAGGAACTGATATGAATATTATTTAATCAATTGAACATATTTCATAGTAGCATATATGAATAATATTCCATTGCATTTTCCTTGGCTCTAAAGAGCTATAGGGATATGTTTCCATTCAGAGGCTGACTGGATAACTGACTACACTTGCGTAGCACGGTCATATAACACAATGCTGTTTCTAGTTGTGTGCATGAATACTGCAAAGAGCCTTACCAGCAGAGCTCTATCTTTACCTTATACCAAAAGGACAACAATGTAGCTACCTTTGGTTTTTAAACAGTGGCTTGTTCTGAGATTAGGATGAAAGCACTTCTCCCTCCTCTTGAGGTCAACCAGAATGTTGGGGACTTAACGAAGGGGTGATTAGCTGGTATGATTTCAAGCTTCAACCAGGTATATATCATATATATTCTTCTGACCATTTTATGTTGCAGATAGGAAAAGTATTGCATTCCTGACCAACATTACAATGAGCTTATCAGAATAGAATAATATTTCATACCTTGTCCATCATCCATATAAACGCTTACAAAAGTATTTCAGTACCACATACATACAGCTGTTTTGGGAAAACATGGGGCCCTTTCCTTTTAAGGAGAAAAATAAAAGTAACTCGGAGAAGCCATTACACTCACTTCCGAAGTTATGTTGGTCTTGATAGCATCACACCCAGACATTATTTCTTTAATCAACATGCAACTTAATTTTACCTGATCCTTTACTTTTTATCTGGGTCACAAACCGTATATCTCTTTACCTTCCTAGTTTTTCATTTTATTTTTGCTTTAGTTTTATATAGCGCGAACTTGACCCGAAGGTATCAGAGCGCGTTACATGAGCACCAGTTACGTTACAGACGGACACATTAATTTTTATTAGGCACGGGGAGATTAAGAGATTTGTCCAGAATCACAGGATGTTGAGCGTCCCCGCCGAGACTCAAACCCAGTTCCCCAGCTTCGAGGTCGACCGCTCTAGCTGTTAGGCCACATCCCCCCCCCCTTCTTAGAAACCTCTTTGTAGTTTTTCCGGAGCCTAATCCCTCTATTTTTCAGGCTCTCACCGTTTTCTAAATAGTCAGCTAGTGTATGCAAAAATGTGCTGTTTCTGGACCAAGTTGGTTCTGAAGAATAATGCTATCCTTTGAATATCAAAAATGCTTATAAATTCTGTTACACTTCAGACATGGGCTCTTCCATCCTTACAGCCATAATTTTGCTCAACACGCTATACCAAGGAGAAGCCAGAAGGTGTCTGAGACAAGTGCTTCTACCTACTCTGGATCATCGTACATGCTGGTTACACTTGACTTAATGGGCTTCGCCATTATTAAGGTTTAGATCATTAACTAACATCCAATCATTCATGGTAATCACACGCGTTAACATGTTGAAAGTGCTGGACTAATGAGAAGCCTTTGACATAACAGATCACATGATCTTTCCTTTGTTTTTTTAGTGTCAGAGTCATGATTAAAAGAGACACTACATCTAGAAAAGAGACACACGGATTGGCTGAAGAGTGATCACAAGCATAGAGGAGTGAGTTTGTGACAGAAAGAGGCTGTCACATTGGTCTCTTTTCTGCTTTTTCACAGAACATGTGTTATCCAATTTCCAATAAAAATTCAAGGATTGGAGTATTAATATTAAATTCACCAGATCCATAATATTATGTGGAAAGTTACTCATACGCATTTCATCGTATAAGATAACCTCTGATGCCTGGTATCAGTTCAACCTGCCTCAGCCACAGATCCACTAATTGACAGGATCGGACTAGAACAGAAAATAAGCTTAGGTACCAAAATAAAAATGGCCCCCATTAGCAAATTAGATAGCTGAAAAGTGCCCATTTTTGCAAATCGGGAAATTTTTGAACTTGTAAAGAGGAAGAGTGTGATAGTGCTTTGCAAAGTATGGGTGACTGAATGCATTTGTGCTTGCTGAGGGAATGTTTTAAGTTTATTTTATTGTTTGGTTAATTGCCTCTTGGGAAAAACAAACATCACAGTTAATATCACTTTTAAAAACATTGCCCATGAGCTCATAAACTTTTCCATGCTGAATAAAATATTACATCGAAATGAATACCATTAAAATCACTCCAAACCTATAATATATTGTAGAAAGAAAAACAAGTCAAGCTTTCCCAACTCAATGCCAACTATCTTGTACACACTGTCTAGCGTATTCAATCTTACCGTTACAGTTTCAAAAATTAGTCAGTTTAACAGAAACGAACAGGATGGTTTTGTGAAGACGCACTTCTTTTTCCTCACCCTACAAAAATCACATAGGGCTGACTGGAGACCTACAACGTCCTGAGTGTAGTAACGGCCATGTTCAAAGATCTAGGAGAGTTTGACATCAACCAGAAGTGTATGTTGGGGGTGTTAAAACAGTATGTCTTTGGTGGTGAAATTTTTATCCCTCTTTCCAAACCTGTGATTGGTAATAACCTCTGAGACTTGCACTGCCACATGGCTTCTGTAAATGCAAATTCAGACCCAGCAGCTTGAACTGTATAGAGTGAAAGACTTGTTCTTCAACGTTAAACAGATTTGTATTTCTGTAGGACCTATTATTTGTTCTTTCAAATGCACATAGAGTGGTCCTTGGTTCCACCCAGGTTAGGATTCTCTCTCACTACATGCTGTTGCATGTTTGGTCTATGAAGCCACTCACTTCCTATAGAGTGATTGTATTGCAATGTGTGCAAGACAATTTTACATCACAAAAGTACACTGAATTATCACACAGTAAATTATAGATTGCATAGATGCACCTGCTCGGGTTTGGGCCCCATTCGCACCCTCTCCTCTCAGAGGAGCGCTTCTCCTACACTCACCTGCCCTATGCCCTCTGACCACGGAAGATCTACCGCACCAGGAATGCTCTTGGTGGGGCTAAGGGTGAATCACGGACACTCCCTTCAGGAGAAAGGTATTCACGACACCCGGGGCCCCAGGAGCCTCCCACTGGTAAAAGAGGTGAGTGCCGAAAGCTGTCAGAGGGGCTGGAAAGTCACTGAGGCCCTTCATTAGGAGTACCCAGGTGCGCCGTGTGGGTGACCTAAACTGAGTACGGGTTACCCGAGGTAAGCCCTAGCTCTCGAGAGCTAGTGTTGGAGCTCAGTGTAACAAAATAATATTGAGCTCAGTGTAAGGATTTAGCCTCGGTGCTCAGTATAAGAAGCTAGCGTTAGCTTCTGTGTCAGGAGCTAGTGTTGATGCTCATTGTAAGGAGCTAATATTGGTGTTCAGTGTAAGGAGATGTTATTCGAGCTCAGTGTATGGAGCTAGTATCGGTGCTCGGTGCAAGGAGGTAGCCTTGGTGCTCCACATGTAGGGGTGTGGACGCCACGTGGGTGGGTGGCCCTTTTGGCTGCTGCCTTGCTCTCCCCTTGATGCCCCTGAGTTTAGTTTTTGGGTGACCCCCTGACACCAGTGGCTCAGATTCATCTACTGGGAGTGGGGGAGAGGGGTGGAACCGGGGGAGCCAAATGCGCGAGAGCTGTGGACCGGCCCTGGAATTGGTGCCAGGCTCTGCCTGCCTGCTGCTGTCCCAATGGTTGAAAAGACCTGACTCATCCAGCGGTTGTGCGTCCTCCTGAGGCCTCAGAGGGCTGCCGGCACTTGGCCAACCAGTTGGCGTCTCCCTTGAGGGGGAGGAGCCACTTGTCTGCAAACACTGACTGCATCTGCCCGGTGCGCCGTTCTGCTGACCACCGGGTCCACGAGGAAGCAGCACCGGAGGAGAAGGACTTTGTGGCTCCCGGAGATTAGCCCTGCCTCCCCAGCCTGTTTCGAGCCATTAGACCCTCCGGAAGCTCCCCAGCACCAATGCCCTGGGTGCTAGAGTCCTTGTGGTGACCAAGGCTTGTTGAGTGTCCGGACCAGACACCGGCCCTGCCGGGACCGGCCTGCTGACAAGGGGCGTCTGCTCCACTGGGACCGGCGCCGGGGGTGGCCCTACTGTCCTGTTTGCCCCCATAACCCGGTCGACTCCCCAAGAAGTGAGAGCCTCCAACGCAAGCGACCCGCCAGACAAAGCACTTCTGCCCCAGAGCCCGAGTCCGAACCAATCAACGGTGCCCCTTGCTGCAGAGACTTTAAGGGGCCTGGCGCCCCTTTGGGTTCTGCCGTGCTTGTCCCCAAGTCCCCACTTGCAGCCTTTTTATAGTTACATTTTTCTCCATTTACTTTTTACGGGTAGCGTTGGAGGCTGCCGTCGCGGGCTGCACCTCTGCGCTTGGACACACTGGGGCAGGTGGATTTGGGCTGCTGGTGGTTCTTTCGACCTTGGCCCCTTAGGTCTAGGAGAGTAACCCTTAGCATCGTTTGTAAGCGTACCTGTACAGTGGATGTTTCTCCCATGGGAATACACTACTGCGTTCGAGTCTCGTGCCTCAAATCTGACAGCTGTGATTTTGTACAGTTTTTCCTGTAAAGATCCCTAACGTCTAAGGTACTTGCTTGATTCCTATTATGTTGGTGTCTGTTATTATATCAAAATCTGTGTTGTTCTTCTGAATTGGTCTCCGGTTTCTCCTTGAGTGTGTGTCTCATTTGTTGACTCTATATACGGTAGGTGCTTGACACTGCTCCCTGGTGGGCCTGGGCTGCTTGACCACACTGCCGCATACAGAGTATTTGGGATTGTTGGTTTGGGCTCTGTGGGCCAGTGGGGGTTGTCTGGACTTTCTGCATGGTGCGCCTCGCTTTGGTGCACTGCATGGAAAAACACCTTCCTACAGCCAACATGTACTATTTTGACAGTTGCTATTTACTTTAATACAATTCCTTATGAAAGGATCATAGGCACTTCATTCAGTGTTTTTATCATTTTTGTGACCGTTCATAAAGTTTACCAAATGCAAATGACATGAAAACATTGATATCGAAAGTGAAATTGATGTAGAGAAATATGTCTGCCTCTTTGATGAAGGAGGAATTTTTTAAGTTACTGAAGCCCCTAGCATAACTGGAACTTTGGCACAATTAATATCAATGCATGAAACAACACAAGGGCAAAGGTCTGGCGAGAGCCACCTCAGAAATGAATGATAAAGGACATGACTGTCATCCTCAAAAAGGTAGTTTGCGCTCTTGCTAGTCCATATTTTCATGGGTGGCACATCCTTCTCTGTTCAAGCAGCCAAACTATGGAACTCTTAACCCCCCAACATAAGATCTAGGGATAACCAACCACCTTATCTTCAGAAAACTACTCAAGAATTGTCTCTTACCAACATAACCCCTATACGCAAACAAAAATGTACAGCATATCCCTCTGTATATAAGCATTTATTTGGACTATAGAAATGTACCTATATATGTGTATTGCTTTGTATAAACATGTATAATAATTATGTCTTTAGAAATATGGATATTCATTAGTTCGGCTTAACAAATATACATATTACTAATTACATTATTCTATGTTTTAACATGTATATAAGGGACTGCATAAATAAGTAAATCTTTTATCATAACTATTTATCTACAATTGCTTCACTATTTACAAAAATAAAAACAAATTGAAATAAATTAATTTAAAGTACAACAACATTTGAAAGCCGGAGTTTATTAAATGTATCTTTAATCTGCCTATACTATCTTCCTTATGCATATATATATACCTTCCATGTACTTATGTATCTATATATGTATTACTTTTCTTCTAATTCAGCATATCCAATGCACTACCCTATTTCTCACCCTATACCGCTCTCAATATATCCTCTCCCTCAACTCTCTGACTCATCTCAAACATTTTTCTACTACTATTTCCAATGCAGTACCTTATTTCTCACCCTATAACTCTATCAATATATCATCTATTTCCACTCTCTCATTTATCCCAAACCCCATACCACTACTATGACACCCAAAATAACCCTTTCTAGACTCTACCCTCCTCACATCATCTCATACCTCTTTCACTATTCATATCTCCCAAACAAGCCTTTCTAAACCCTTACCTCTGACTCCTTCCCCTCCACCTCCCTTTAACTCATCCCAAACCCCCTCCTACGGCTATAAACTCCCCCCCAAAAATATATTGTTCTAGACCCTTTCCTCTTTTATCCCTCCGCGATTCCTTTTCAATCCAAATAACAGACTAACATGTCCACCACTCAAATTAATTGCATATTTCCCTATACTAATTACCACTAATCCTGTATGGGTGCCGAAAAAGCGCTTCAACACCTCATCAGGGGTAGCAAGCGCTATATAAATGCAATTACAATACAATACAATACATAGTAACACATTATTGCAATTCTTCACCAGAGCCATTAATTCATTTACTTTCTGAATTTGAAGTGATCTAAAAACCGGGATCAAAATATTTGTTCTCTTTTTAATAAAATAATACAAAAGAGAATCATATGTTGAAATGTTAAGATACCCTTACCAAACTTGCATGTGGATTTGTCAATTTCACGTTGGGTACTGCTAGACTTCCAGTTAATAAAATTCAGCACTTGCCCCATTCTCAGCTTCAAGGACCACGTCCAGGTGTTTCTACTTCTTATATCTTTTAATGTATGGCTGGATTTTTCCTTTAGTCTCTGGTAGAGTGAAGGACAAGGGTTGGGGGTCTATTTTTTATAGTCCTCTGCCTGTTCGATGAATGCAAGCTCTCTGGTCAAACATTTTACTGAGTTTTTTCTGCATGTACTTGATATTTGCCAAACTTTTGGCAGGCGATCAAGATCTAACAAACCTGTAATATTTCCTAAATTCTCTTGCCCAGGAGGTGAGGTATCTGCCTTCATGTAGGAGTTTATTACATGCCTTTAAGACCCTGATCCAGCTACTGAAAGCTGTTAGTTAAAATTAATTAGTCATTGGGAGTATTTATTAGTGCCAACTGTTTAAAACCAGACAATGGTCCAGAGACCCGAGAAATATCAATCTAACCGAGATATCTTCTATCAGCAACAAACTCCTACAACCCCCTACAAACATTGAGAATGTTAACGATCTTACAAATCCCTACTTCCAATCCATGTCAGACATACTCAATGCAATTGCACCAAAGTAGCTAAAAAGACAACGCAATAGACACTCCAAACCCTGGTCCAACTGCAACCTTAATGAGGAAAGATATGCTGAGAGAAGTTGGAGAATCTCTCCTTCCCTCTCACATCTCAAGCACTTGAGGTCGACTAGAAGCACCTACAGTAAACACATATGAAAATCTAAAGCAAAATACTTTAGGGCACAACTGTACAAAGCCAAAAACAGACCTGAAAAACAATTTGAACTCATCAAGCAACAAGCAACTCACAACTCTAATTCCCATTCGGAAGATAGGGGATCGTTACCTTGTGGGAACAACTTCTCCACCCATTGGAAAAGACCTAGAAGATCAAATCAGAACTGCAACTTACCTCCCAGCATCTACTAAACCATTCCCAATGTAGTCTCCTCCCTGTACAACATCTGGTGAGAACCCCCAATCCAGCTTGACTATGAAAAACATTGCTACTTGGAATGACTTCAAAATTCCAGACAAATTCGACATACTCAAGATACTAGTATCGCTAAAACCCTCCAACCATTTCTATTATCCTTTGCCCACCAAACTTACCAAAGAGCTTAAATCCTCCATTCTCCCGCCCTGTACATGATTATTAATGCATCCCTCTCTCAGGGCCTGATTGTCTAAAGATAGAACTGGTCACACCTATCCTAAAAAAGGCAAATGCGAACCAGTCTGACCTTAACAATTTCCATCCCATTACCAACCTCCTGACACTAGCAAACGTCCTATAAAAATGCGTACACCTGCAACTCTGTGACCACATTAAAAAATGTAATCTCCTGGACAACTGCCAATCTGGCTTCAGAACGGAACATAGCACTGAAACACCTCTAACCCATATTGTAGATGATGCCCTGAGATTGCTTGATCAGAATGAATCATGCCTGCTTATACTTCTGGATCTCTCCTCTGCATTCAACATGGTCAAACATGACAGCACGATCGGCCTTCTGGAGTCAAGGATGGAGCTATCTGGACCAGTTTCAAACTGGTTTGCGTTGTTCCTACATAGCAGAACTCAAAGAATAAAAGTCAATCAAACCCTCTTCGACACTACTCCGATCTCGATTGGAGTGCATCAAGGATCCACTCTCTCTCCTACAGTATTCAATCTGTTCATGGAACCCCTCACTGAAATTCTAAAGCACTTAAATATTCATTACCACATGTATGCTAATGATACACAATTATACTTGAAATTTTCATCACCCGATGACGTTTAGAGACTCAACCGCACCCTGCTGAAAACACAACAATGGCTAACCTGCAACCACCTTATGCTCAACGTACTCAAAAGTGAATTTCTCTTGATCACCCCCCCCCCCACAATCACTGTGCCCCCATAGAGGAATGGTTCAAACAACTTACAAGCTCTCAATTGCACCCCCTACATTAGTGACTCTACTAGATCACTTGGTATAACTTTGGACAAATATCTGAATATGCAAGATCATATCAGCGCAACAACCAGGGAAGCCAACTACCAACTGAACGTTCTAAGGAAAATCAAACCTTTCTTGCCCCCTGATGACTTTCATTTGGCAGTCCAATCCCTAGTCATTCCCTGATTAGATTATGGGAGGGCTACTCTTGCAGGTCTTCCCAAAGCAAGGCTAGCGCCACTAAGAGTCGTGCTAAACTCAGCAGCTAGGCTATTCACGAGATCCAGAAAATTTGATCATATCACTGCAGACCAAAAACTTCTAAATTGGCTCCCGTTTGAAGCTAGGATCCAGCTGAAAATAGCCTGCATGACACATAAGGCCCTTCACCACAACACTGCTGTATACCTGCCCAATAAATTAGAACTAGCGGAGAGCAGTCGTTCCTTAAGAAGCGCCAACTCCCTACTGCTAAAACCGCAGAAGCTCAACAAAAAAAAAAACTTACAACCACTCCTTCTCTGGCTTAGCCCCTAGAATATGGACCGCACTGCCACCCATAATCAAGACCAACCCGTCAACGACCACCTTAAAAAAAGAGGTGAAAAGGCTTCCGATAATCACATTTCTCCAACAACAACTCTGAGGAACGCAGCTGAACAATTTGCACGTAGATAACTCCGAATCACGAATCTACAATCAATCAATCAATCAATCAATCAGGGGATTTTAAAACGCGCTACTCACCCGTGATGGTCTCAAGGCGCTTGGGGGGGGAGAGGGGGTATTGAGGGGAGCAGCTCTGGTCAGTTGAAGAGCCATGTCTTGAGGGTCTTCCTGAAGATGTGCAGTGTGGGGGGCACTTCTGATGTCGATCGGGAGCTCGTTCCAGGTCTTGGCCGCGATGTAGGAGAAGGTTCTTCCACCCATTCTAGCTCTGCGGAAGCACAGGGTTTGGCGAGGGTGAGGTCGGCGGATCTGAGGTTTCTCTGGGGTCCGGTGTTGTGGAGGCATTTGTAGGCGTGGGTGAGTATCTTGAAAGTTACTCTTTTCTTGACGGGGAGCCAGCGGAGGTTTCGCAGGTGTTGGGTGATGTGTTCATGTCAAGGGATTCCGAGGACGAGTCTGGCTGCGGTGTTCTGTATGGTCTGCAGTTTGCAGAGCAGAGACTTGTTGATCCCAGAGTAGAGGGCATTTCCGTAGTTCAGTCTGCTGGTTATGAGTGCATGGGTGACGGTCTTCCTTGATTCGGGGGGATCCATTTAAAGGTCTTCCGGAGGAATCGGAGGGTGTTGAAGCAGGTGGAGGATGACGGCGTTGACTTGTCGGGTCATGGAGAGGCAGGAGTCGAGTACGATGTCGAGGTTCTGGGCGTGGTCCATGGGGGTGGGGGGGCTGCCAAGGGCAGTGGGCCACCAGGTGTTGTCCCATGCAGAGGTGGAGGGTCCGAGCACGAGAACCTCTGTCTTCTCCGAGTTGAGCTTCAAGCAGCTGCTGTTCATCCAGGATGCGACGTCCTTCATTCCTTCCTGGAAGTTGAGTCTGGTGGTGATGGGGTCCTTGGTGAGGGAGAGGATGGGCTGGGTGTCGTTGGCGTAGGATACTATGCTGAGTCCGTGCTGTCTGACGATGGCGGCGAGGGGGGCCATGTAGATGTTGAAGAGCGTGGGGCTGAGTGATGATCCTTGGGGTACTCCGAAGTTGATCTCTGAGGGTTCGGAGAGGAAGGGCGGGAGCTTGATTCTTTGGGTTCTGCCAGTGAGGAAGGAGCGGAGCCATTCGAGGGCAGTTCCCTGTATGCCGGCGTCGTGGAGTCTGGCGGTGAGTGTGCGGTGGGAGACGGTGCCGAAGGCTGCAGAGAGGTCGAGTAGGATCAGGGCTGCGGTGTGTCCTTGGTTGAGGAGATTGCAGATGTCGTTTGTGGCGGCGAGGAGGGCGGTCTCGGTGCTGTGGTTGCTGTGGAATCCGGATTGGGAGGGGTCGAGGATGGAGTTCTCTTCGATGAATTTCATTAGTCGGGCGTTGACGGTCTTCTCTGTGACTTTGGCCGCGAAGGGGAGGAGGGAGATGGGTCGGTAGTTCTTGAGGTCCTTAGGATCTGCTGAGGGCTTCTTGAGTAGGGGTCTGACTTCTGCGCGTTTCCAGTCGTCGGGGAAAGTGCTGGTTTCGAAGGTGGCATTGATGGTGCGTCGTAGTTCTGGTGCGATGGCGGCGGCGGCTCTGTGGAAGATGTGCGGGGTGCAGGGGTCCGTGGGGGCTCCTGAGTGAATGCCTTTCATGGTCGATGCGATGTCTTCGGTGGTGACTGGTGTCCAGGAGGAGACGGTGGGCTGGCTGGCGTTGCTGGAGGAGGGAGAGGTTTTGGAGTCAGGTGTCTGGTTGTTGAAGTTGTCGTAGAGGCCCTTGATTTTCAGATGGAAGTAGGAGCTGAGCTTGTTGCAGAGGTCCTGGGAGGGGGTGATGTCTGTGGTTTCGCTGGGGGGTTTGGTGAATTCCTTGATGATGCTGAAGAGTTCCTTTGAGTTGCTGGAGTTCGCGAAGATCTTGTTCTGTATGAAGGTCCTTTTGGTGGATCTGATGCGTTGGTGGTATTCTGTCATGGCGTTCTTGTAGTGGGTGCGGTCTTCCGAGGATTTGCTGTTTCTCCAATTCTTCTCGAGACGTCTGCAGGTGCGTCTGGATTCTTGGAGGTCGGCGGTGAACCAGGTGGCCTTTCTGGGGTGCTGTCTGTCAGGGTTCCATAGGGGTGCGAGCTCATATGCGCAGTTGGTGATCCATCTGTGAAATTCTTTGGCTGCGAGGTTGCCGTCGGTTGAGGTGGAGGGGGCACCGCGGTTGAGGGTGGAGTTGAGCTGCTCCTCTGTGACCTTGCTCCAGTTCCTTCGTGGAGGACGGGGTGCCGGTTTGGGGGCGGTGGGTTTGTCGACGTGGAAGTGTACGCAGTGGTGGTCCGTCCAGGGGGTTGCATGGTGTGGATGGATGTTGTTACCTCCTGCGAAGATGGGGTCGAGGGTGTGTCCTGCCTTGTGGGTGGGGGGGGGGTGACGATCTCTTTCAGTCCGAGGTTGGTGAGGTTGTCCAGGAGGGTGGCAAAGTTGGGGTCGCTGAGGTTGTCGAGGTGGAAGTTGAGGTCTCCGATAAGTATGTAGTCCATGGAGGCGATGGCGTGGGGCGCAATGAGGTCGATGATGGTAGTGGTGAACGCGGTTCGGGGTCCGGGAGGTCTGTAGGCGAAGGTGCCTCGTAGGGTCGTTCTGGGGCTGGTCTGGATCTGGAAGTGGAGGTGCTCGGTGGTGGGCGGGCTAAAGCTCGAGCTGGAGGTGGTGAGTGGGAGGGAGCTCTTGTGTGCGATGGCAAGTCCTCTTCCTGGGTGGTTGTGGCGGTCCTTCCTCTGGATCTTGTATTTGTCTGGGATGGCGGTGGCGATGTCTGGGGCGGAGGTGGAGTTGGTCCAGGTTTCCATGAAGAAGGTGATGTCTGGCGAGAGGGTGTCAAGGAGGTCCCAGTTCTCTTCAGCATGTCTGTGCAGCGAGCGCACGTTGAGGAGGATGCACTTCAGGGCTCCGGTGGTGCTGGCGTCTTCCGTGGGTGCGGCGGTCGTTGGGGTGCGGAGGGTTGTGAAGGATTGTCGGCAGTGTCGGCAGGAGAACTGGCCATGGGTGGTGTTTGGCGAAGACAGCTGGCAGTTGTTGTTCCTTCCGGGGTTGAGTGCGAGGAGGTCAGCTGAGTTTAGCGGTGGGTGGCCGGAGGGCCAGGGTTCCTGGAGCTGGTCGCAGTCGGGTCGCGGACTGGCGCACACGGGCTTGCCTATGGTGCGCCAGCGGCACGCCCGCTGCACGCAGCCGCCGTCAAATAGGGAAGGGGGGAGGGAAGCGCAGCTTGGAGGCGGGAGCGGGAACCAGCAGGGGGGAGGGGCCGCGGGGGCAGCAGTGGCGGGAAAGAACCGAGCACGGAGGACACAACAGGAAAAATGGCACAAAAGAGGAAAAAAGGCACAAGAACAAGGCACAATAACAAGGTACAATAACAAACAGTAATCAGGGACAGAACAAAACGGTCACAAACACAGAGACAGACAGAGGGCCTCAAACACCTACGAGCGGAGGTGAGGCGGGGTCAGCGGCACAACAGCGGAGCTGCTGGGGGAGAGAGCAGGACTCTGACCAGGAGGTCAGAGGTCTTGTTTACCTATCCGTTGGTTACTCTACAGTTTTTCTATTCTTACTTATAACTGATTTCTTCTTATTTTATATGTATGATTTGTTTGCTAGTTGTGCAGCGCTCTGATACCCTGACGGGTCATGTTCGCCCTTTATAAAAACTCCTCAAATAAATAAAAAAGATTCATCTGCCCCAGTTCAAGCTGCAAAGCTCTATTTATTGACCTTCTTGAGGGGGGTCCTAGCCAGATTGTCCAGATGCTCATTTTGACCCCCTGGCTCTGATGCATTACCTGTACAGCCATTATTCCACACCCATGGAGCAGCAGGTTTATGATTTTCAGATTATACATCCCTTTTAGGACTTCCACAAAGTTATGATGACCCAGTTCGTGGTCCATCCTACAGAGAACAATTGCTGTAGCACTTGTCTTCTGCGCCACATTCACTGTATGGCTGTAGAAGTTTAAATTGCTTTTAAAAGTTATTCCCACATACTTATATTTTGAAACATTTTCCAGCTGTCGGTCGGACCATCACGTCTTGGAGCCTTTTTCTTTTCTTTCTAACACTGTATCGTCCACATAGAAAAGATGGGAATTAAGACTTTGGGCAGTTTTGGTGGAAATTAGTCAACTGCACCCAGTGTTGATGGGATATCAAATACATAGATGGAGAAAAGCAATGGAGCCAAGATGCATCCCTGTCGCAAGCCATTTGGCGTCAAGAACTGTTACATTCATACTCCGCTTGCGTCCACGACCCTCCCTGGAGTTGGATGATCGTTTTAAGAGGTCCTGAGGAATATTCCTTTCTGTAATTGTTTTCCACAATTTCGCTCTATTGATAGTGTCAAGGGCTGAAGTAAGGTCTATGTACATCACATAAAGAGGTTGGTTCATCTTTAGAAATTATTTTTCGGACAGTACTTTTAGGGTGAAACAGCCATCTGTTGTAGAGTACCCCTTCCTAAGTCCTAGCTTTGTCATGGGCAGAACTTGTTCCATTTCCATCTATTCTGCAAGACTTTTTAATAAATGCCATGTATAAATTTTGTTCGGAATATCTAAAAGGGCAACCATTCAGTAGTTTTTATTAAGGTCTATTTGACCCTTTTAATATATTGGTACCCTAACGCTTCCCCTCCAGGATCCCGGTATTTTGTTTACCTTTGTAACTGCCTTGTACAAGGGAGAAGAACTCAAGCCCACAGACTGTAGTCATGTTTCGGTATCTGTCCTTGTACTCTCGAGGTTTTAAACTTCTTTATGTAGGCTTCAGTGTCCGTAATCGTAGGAGGCATTACCGCATGGTTAGGGTTTACTGACTCATAACACACAAGAGGGAGGAGGAGGTCAAACTGCTGCACGTCCTCCTGAAACATACAACTTATCACAAAACAGTATGGAAGCTATATGTAGAATACAAATTACAATATTACTACCTCAAGGCAGGCGGATGTAATTCCAATTTGGACGTATACAGAATTTCTGTCCAAGTGCATAGGGAGGGGAAGGCCATTCTTATGGAAGAGGAACCCTCACACACGTAATTGTGTCATGCTTCTTCATAAGCAACCTCTCCCCACCTTGGTAGGACAATGCCATCAGGGCGGACCCGACCTCCTATTGGACTCAGAGCAGGAAGGAGTTCTTAGATAAAAAGCTACTGGATAGAGACGGGATCTAGATCAGTGAGTTAAAAATACCCTGCGGTTCCCCGGTGGGTCACCTTTATCATGTGGGGACTGCAGGTAAGATTAAAAACGAGTCTCAATAATTAGGCCAAAATGTTTCTGCCCTATCAAATAGCCCTAACGAATCTGGGGCATTCTTCAGGGCCATGGAACCCTAAGTACCTCCTATCGGCCACTATGCCAAGTATTGTGATATTAAAAGAAGGAAAAATATTAATATGCTCAGGTGGGTCATACCTGAGGTGAACAAATAAACTATTAACCTATTGAAAACAAAAGCTAATAAAATGTTATAACCGTCCCTGGATAGTTACACTTGGACTATTGCGGTGTGGACATACAAGTGATGCACAGCACGCCACTGCACTCATAACACATGTGATATGTGACAAAACACATGCAAGGACGACACCCATTCACTGTGCACATGACAGTATTATGGTAATGTCAATAGTAGTCAAAAATCCTGATATACTGTAACCATTTCCTAGTAAATATCGGTGGAGAATCTCCCTTTCTCTAAACTTAAGGGGATACCGACATTCTTGTCAGAGAGGGGGGCGATGTCCTTTATAGTAACACACTGGTCAACCAAAACATAAGGTGAGATAAAAAATGTAAAAGTTAACCGTAAAATAGATACGTGGGTTCCCTTATTACCATAGGTGCATTCACAGGGGTCTGTTTAGACAGTTCACGTAATATACAAACGCGTCCACAGGAGACTAGAACAGTGGTTACTCATTTAGCCTCATCAGATGAAGTCCTTCGGCCAACTCCCCGGTGTCGCACATAAGGAAGGTGAACCAAGAGCACTGACTTGTGCTTGCTCCTTCTTGGTAGATGCTAAAACCATGATACCAAAGGGATACATGCTGCCAAACCTAAACATTCAGGAATCTGAAGGGGAGGTCAAGTTTCCAGCCTGGAGCCAGGGTATGGTGCGTTGTGAACCATGATTAGTTGCTCTTTGCTTGCACACTTCGCTAGTGATTAGCCTCTTTAAACACAACAGATCCATGAACCATACAGTTGCCACTATGTCGTCACTCATGAGCGGAGCATTATCGTGAGGCCCAAAAATGGGGATCAAAAAGCACACCTTCAAATGTGGCGTGCTCATGTGCTGTACATTTGTTATATGGCCCATCTTAAGGGGAGGGGAGAAAACTTCTCCGCATACGTCGTACTCAGGCATACGTCATCCACATTCTAGCCTACATGTACACCTTAAAGGTATTCAGTGAATTGATGCCCCACCCCCATCTCCATTATTCAAAAGTCGCACTCAAACAACACACATTCTCCATATTGTGACAAGCTATTGCTCATCATTACTGCGCATCACCATTACATGCTATTGTGCCCTCGAAATGTGCCAGCTATATCTGGTCCTCAAACCATTCAAATGCACACCCCCACGGGGATTGCCACACCCACATGCTGCATCAAAAGGTATATCGTGCCTGTACACCTGTCCATGCCCGCTCTATGCCGCTGGTACATGGAGCCCACAAGTGCAGCTGCTTTTCAAGCCAGCCCGCCTCCTACTGCCTCGCGGGCTTCCGTGTCACGTGAGCAATCACGTGACCATGTCATAGCATGTAAGAGTGTTCTGGGAAGTGTGGTTTCTTCCCTTTTCACGCAGTGATTATGGAGCGTAAGAGGTAACAAATACAAACCTATTAAAGACCCACATCAACTGACTGTAAAATAAATTACTTTATCATGAGGTGTTGATAAAAACAGGTTTATGCACATTTATGTTTGCTGGTGCATTTAAGTTCTCCTAAAGCTTTTTGTTAGCATGTGCATTCATCATAATGAACCACTTCATTTTACTTCTGTATTCTTGGTTTGGTTTAGCACACAGGACAGGGTGCATTTGTACACATTTCGGGAGATATTGATTCATGTAAGGCATATCATATTATGGAATATGTAGGAAGCCTAGTCCCTTCCTATATTTGTGGTAATGAGAAGTTGATGCATGAGGGAGCACATACAAAAACAACTCCCAACTTATGCACCACATTAGTGTCCCAAATATACTAAAAACATAGGGCAGCACTAACAACCCATTCCATTGGTAAGTGAACAAAGATAGTCCTAGTACTCGCAGTCGTATGGGAAAAAAACAAATGAGGACACATAAACAAGCAGAAAAAGCTCATATTTGGATCATGCTAATTTTTCATGGGTGTGTACTTATAAACATCGAGCCTACTGTTCCACCATTAGTATCAGGAGCGTGGCCTCAAACATAACCACATGTGTCTCTTGCTGACACATAGGGGGTTGTCAAGAAGTCCAGAACACTGCTGGGCATGCGGTAGCATCTACACTGATTGTGTGTAAGGTGGGACATCAGAGCCACTTATAGGGCTGGACCCACAGTGAATAAAACAGATGTCAGAAAATGCAAGTATTAATTACAGGGAATATATGAGGATTATACACTCATGCTTCCCCACGGAACGTCATCATTAAGCCCATGGCAGTCTGTATGGAGCCTATAGATCCATCTCTGCTCAAAAATTAACGAAAGTTTGGTCATCTCTGCACGTGATTTTTTTTAGTTTCTCAAGCACAGACCACTCCATCTCATTCTCCCCATGTCCACTCTCTATGTAGTGTCTTGTCAGCTTTGTAGCGTCACCTTTACACCTGATCATACTGTGGTGTTCGATAATGTGGGTGCGCACACTCCTGGTAGCCATGCCTATATACATTAGGTTACATAGGCACCTTATCCTGTAGATTACATCTTTGGAGTTGCAGTTGGCCAAACTTTTCAGTCTCCACAGTGTCTTTAGACCAATGTCCAATTCTTTTGTCCTTTTTGTGAGTGGGCACACACTGCAGTTACCACAAGGTGAGTGACCCACCGGTGGCAGTAAGTTCCAAAGGGTGGCCTGATCCCCCTGGGTCTCAGCTTTTCTGGGGCACATATGCACTAGCATATCTTTGATATTCCTGGCCCTCTTGAATGAGTGCACAGGTTTATTTAGATCAAGTATCCCTGACTGCAGGATTTTCCAATGCTTGTTGATGATTTTCTGGAGCATGTTCGACAAGGGGCTGAAGGTGGTCACATAGATCAATATGCTGGTCTCCTCTTTTTTGTAGACCACCAACAACTGGTCTTGTTGCTATTCAAGGTTCTCTTCTTGGCTCTTTTTATCAGGTGAGATGGATATTTTTTTCTCAGTCAATTTAGACCATAGTCTCTTAGCATGTGACTTGTAATCTGCTGTTTCTAAGCAACTACATCTCAGGCGTAAAAATTGTCCCACTGGTAAGATCTCACACAACACATGTGGGTGGAAACTTTCGAAACGGAGCAGATTTTTACAATCAGTTGGTTTGTAGAAGACCTCAGTCTTGAGGTGTCCATTTTTCTCCTTAATCAGAAGATCAAGGAAAGGTAGATCATTGCCTCCCACGGTGGCTGTGAAGCGCAGAAAAGGGTTCAGTGAATTCAACCATTCAAAGAATTCACCGGCTTCTTCCATGGTGCCTGTCCAGATTAGGAGGACGTCGCCGATGTAGCGTTTCCGCATTCGTATATTGTCCCCGAAGGGATTCAAATGATGTAGGACATACTCAGATTCAAACGAATGGACGTAGAGCATGCCAAACTGGGAGCTAACATGCTCACCACGGAAGTCCCATGTATTTAGAGGAAATAATCCCCCTCAAATTCAAAGAAGTTGTGTGTCAATGCTAAGTGGGCCAGATCAAGTACAAAATCCTGTTGGGTCATGTGCTCCCATTTTATGTCTTCAAGATCTTGTCTACAACTTCCAGGGTTGCTTCCTGTGGAAGGTTAGTATACAAGGACTCCACGTCTAAACTGATCAGAAAATCACTCCTATCGTCGAAGGGTAAATCTCTTATCAAATTGAGGACATCTTTCGTATCTTGCAAAAATGTAGGCATTTTCTTCACTAGGGTCAAAAGAAAATGTCCCAAAATTGTGACATGGGTTCTAGGATAGCCCCAATTCCCAAAACAATCGGTCTTCCATGTGGAGGAAACTTGTTTTAATGGACCTTCGGGAGTGTGTAGAGTAAGGTACCCTAGGTTGTTTTTGGATCAAAAATTCAGCCTCATGCTTTGTGATCCACCCGTTATCCAGGCCTTTAGTTACTAAAAAGGCCACTTCTTCCTGTACGTCAGGGTTGGGAACTTTAGTCAGGTGCTTGTAGCTCCGAGTGTTAATCAAACGTTCGAGGCACTTGTCTCTATGCATAGCCTTTGAGAGGATCACTATTGCGCCGCCCTTATTGACGGGTTTTATTACGATGGAATTATCAGATGCTAGCGCATTCAGTGCCTCCATCTCTGCTTTGCTGGTCTTACAAAAGTGATTAGGGCGATATATCCCAATGTTATTGATCTCTCTGTTCACAGCTTTTTCAAATGCCAACACTTCTGGTGGCATCTTGAAAGAGGGAGGAATGAAAGTAGACTTCGGACGTAGTCCGGTATTCATTTCCTGTTCAGGACAAGGTTTATCCTGAAAAAATACTCTCAATCATATTTTTCATCAGTACTCTGCTGTCTCAATTTTCGGTTAAAGATGTTATCTTTGGGGGTTGGAACATAGCCCAGACCTTTGCTCAAAACCGTAGTCTCAACCTCATTCAGTACACGATTGTTCTAGTTGATCACAATTTTTTGGGATGGATCTAGGTTCTGCTCGTGCTCGGGGATGCATCTCCAGATGTATTGGGTTCCTGTTGGGTGTTCTTGTTCTGCCATGACACCCCTATTCTTTTGTCTCTCCCTCTTCCCCGACATCTCTCTAAAAAAGAAGGGTTGTTTGGGTAGAACAATGGCATGTTCTGTAGGGGCAGATACATGGGCACTCCCTAGTTCGGAGGGACCCCATAATTTGTTGCCCAACCCCAGGCGTTCTCATTCTGGGGTGGAGGTGGACCAAAGGGGAACTTGAGGGTTAAAAAATCCACGTTGTTTCCATCTTCGCTCTATTCTTTGACGTCTCTTTCCCCGATAGTCTCTATCAGAGTCAGAGGAGGTCCTACTTCTTGAAGAAGTATCCAAGTTAGAGGAGGATTTTGGGATGTAATCTTCCTTGGAGTAGGGATACACTGTCTCATGCACACATTTCTTAAGATCTTTTTGAAATTTGGCAATTTTTTGCTGGGTGAGGTACTCCCCGGACTCCTAGATTACTTTGTTGGATTCCTCAAGTTTCTTCTTAAAGGCGGTGAAGCTGAGACCTGCCTTTAAGTTGTTTTCACTAGCCTTGATTTTAATCACTAGGGGATCAGACAAACTCTTTGCCGTTTTTATGATGAGGATCAGCCAATCATGCATGCATTTCCACGCAATGAGCGACCAGTCCTTCCTGAATTCTTTACATACAGGAACATTCTGGGCTCATTAGTGACAATCAGACCACCAGGTGCCACACTGCCATGAAATATTCTGTAATGAATGCCCCGTGGAGTAATGTTTTCACCTGACATTTTTTGATTTCTACCAGTGTATCCTAGTTCCATAGCTTTCTTGTAATGCCACCACTTTAATTTTGTTTTTATTTAAGATATACTTAATATTTCCAGTTCCTTTTTAGGCCAGCAATGTTCCATGAGATTAGATCTACTATTTTTTTATCAGGAGCGATGAGGCTCGGTAACAAGCCCCTCTGGGTTGATCGCTGAAGCAATTCAATTCCAATCCTGAGTTTCCCTGTGTTTCTACTTTGTGCAGTGGTTCTGTGCATATCTCTGATCCTGTTTTGATTATCACTATAGGATCAGCCATGCTGTTATGGGGCTCGAATCTCTCTTTAACTTTGCCCATTGTGCCTGGCCATGCCCTTTTACTCCATAGGTTCTTACAGTGCTGTATGTCCATTCAAATTCCACTTCTCATTTCCTTGTCCTTACAAGCGGTTTCGTACAAGTCAAACCCTAACATCTTAACTCATCAATGGAATTCAGGACTAACTCAATGATTATTCTTGACCAAAATTCAATTGTGGTACTTGACCATTTCTACATGTCCCCTTGCTTTTGCAGGAGGTGATATCACTGGAAGCAATGTTTGCTAGCTTAGGGATGGAATGAAAGATTGTGAGGATTTTAGATTGATTCCAAAATTAATTAGATTCCCCGTCGCCAAAAATATCCACCGCTTGTAATGCAAGTGATTCTTTTGCCAGGGTTACTGATTCAGGATTTGGCAAAGCTCCTGAATATTTTGGTTTATTCGAGTTGGAGTCTTGGCCTTTCCTCTTGTTGTTGTGAGCCGAGGCTGCTTCAGTGTTTCTAACCTCTGGAATTGTTAGATTTTATTTCTATGATCCTCTCTTGCTTGTCTAAATGTACAACTACCTCACTAGGATTCCCCCAAAACAGCTAACAAAAACCCTTAGGGGGGTGGGGGGTAGCAACATTCAGTTTGTCAAAGCCCTTTGTCTCTCTGTGGGTTGGAATTTTGATCTTCAGCGGGGTCTTGTAGGTTGTTATCCTGAAGGACAAGGAAGCACCAATTACTGCAAGTTTTCTTATTTTTTTTTCCCTCTTTTTGTTTGTCTTGCTTAAGCCCCTCTGGGATTTCTTGTTTTTAAAATTCGAGCATACCTCTTTAACGTCGTCTAGTTCTTCTTCTTTATTATCAAAATCATCTTTTATTAGGGCTCCATTCGGTGAAACTACATCAACAGCTTTCAGCCGATCCTCTTCATTTGCCACACTGTTGCATGCTTCAATAATAAATGGTGGTCTCTTTAACCCGGAAATGCTGCATAGTATCTGTGCATTTGGATATACTTTGACTTAGTTCTACTTGTACACTTATATCTCCTTGAGGGGTTGCCGTTTGTACCAATTTATCAGTTTATACATTCACCCTAACTTCCTTTTCTGCACATTGAAAGCAGCTTGTGAACCTATTTTCAGTTAATGGATGCTCAACGCTGATTTTAAATTGGTCTTTTTTGATGGTGCTATTTCCATTGGACTTGGTGGGCTTTCTTTCCAGGATGTTTCTTTACTGGCGAAAATCATGCCTTCTTCCTTAACAAGCATTGGCATAGCCAATAGGTCTCGCCTTTGGGACCTTATAAGTGTTTAACTATGCAACAGTTAATGTTGTTGCACCAAGGATATTATGCTGCATAACTAAATACTTATAAGGTCCCAAAAGCGAAACCTATTGGCGCTTTAACAATGCCAATAGGTCTAAGCTTTGGGACCTTATAAGTATTTAGTTATGCAGCACAATATCCTTGGTGCAACAACATCAACTGTTGCATGGCTAAACACTTATAAGGTACAAGGTTTAGCCATGCAACAGCTGATGTTGTTGCACCAATGATATTGTGCTGCATAACTAAATACTTATAAGGTCCCAAAGCGAGACCTATTGGCTATGCCAATGCTTGTTTATCTGACATAGATACGAAAGAAGGCTGTCTTGCTACTCCACCTTCATTTCACATAGACAGACAAACATAACTGCAATGAAGGAAAGGGAGCCTTTAGTAAAGACCATTTTTTTAAATCTCAGCAGCACTGATGGGTAGCCGCTGGGAGAATGGGGGGGGGGGGCAGGAAGCATTAGGAGAGACAAAGGGGTGAGCAGACCTGCCAACTCAAAATACAAGCTCTGGCAATGCCAATAGGGGTTACCCACACAATGGCCTTATGTAGCCTATTGGCTTTGTCAGTGCTTTTTGCTGATGCTTTTCCACATCGGCAAAGGTTTAATAAATTATTATTATTATTTTTTTTAAATAATTGCTTCCTGACACGGAACAGCATAAAAAAAACTTAATGATATACACAAGCACATGCAGACATATGCATCATGAGAGCTATGCCATGCACAGTGAGCAGTTTGTTTTTTGTTTAAATTCACCATTCCACCGTAGCAGATGCCTGTCTTGGAGCTGGAATAAAACTGTGCCAAACCATTTTTTTTATTTAAGAAAAGAGTGGCCAAGCAGTACCTGACACTTTCAAAAACAAACAAAAGAAGAAAACAAGGAGGGGAGCAATAGTGGAGTGGCGATGGGGTTTGGTGGTGAGTAATTGCCAACACGGGGCGAGAGCAACGTGGGAGGTGGGGGAGAAGGGGGTCGTAGAGCAATAAAGTAGCCTTTGTAATAATTTAAATGAGACAAAAAACGAGCAGGAAGGGAGGGTTGGGGGAAGCAGCAGACAAGCGGTGGGGGAGATAAAGCAACACGAAGTGGAGGCAGGGTGGGGATTTCAATGGGATAGTAGCACACAAGGGAGACGGCAAGTAAACATATGCACTCCCAAGGAGTGCTGTAAGAGAAAGAAAACAAGCATTGGCCGCGCGGCCGTGAAAGTAACGCGGCCGTGAAAGCGAAAGTTATGGCAGGGACGCGCTCTGTGGTGGGGGAGGGGCAGAGCGAGGCGCTTGGGAGAGCAAGGCTTAATGAGCCATGAAAGCCACATGGCGGCTGCGCGCGTGCACGCGCTCGTGAACGCAAGCTTGAGGCCAGGAAAAGATTGTGGTAGCACTTTGAAAAGCCACTAACTAAATGTCTCGCAGAGCAGCACATGCGCTGGCTCAGCGAGACCTAAAAAAGGCCCCATTCTCAGTTGAGGAGTCAGTAAGACATGGTAAAGAATACCGACTATGTTTTAATGGATTTGTATTTGCCAGACAGAGATCATGAGAAGGGATACTCTTGAAGTGAATTTAGCCGTACATAGTTCTAACTTATGAGAGAGAATAAAGCAAAGTAGCATTTCCTCATTATCCTTCGGAGTACATTCTCTTAAAGGCACTTCCAATATTGATTTATTACTAACTATAGTGTACTCAAGTGGTGTTAATGTTGCGATTGTCAGAGGGCATCCTGTGATTTCGTCCTGGGGGTTAATCGAACCCACTACCAAGTCCCAGTTCTGTCCTCCCTATTTATTGTCCCATTTTCATTTAATCCTTCAGTTGTATGACTGCTTTCTTTTGTATTTTCACTCGTTGCATTCCTTATTTTACAAAGCTCCACTTCTGCATGTATACATATTTCAGTTTCACACTATAGCCCTTGTTTAACTGGCTGAGGATTCATTTCAGCCAGCACTATTCCTTATCTTTGGATCACTGATTCACAGTCTAATTCCTCCTTTTTTGTAGGATGTCATATATAGTGTTCTGGTCTGGCTTTTGCTCTAAGGCCTGTTGTAGGCTTGGCATCTCATCTTTGGAGTCCTATGCATGTTATCTTTTGTGGTAGGGGCTTGCTGGGCCTAGATTTATTTAATACGCCATTTGATCCCAATATTGGTATCATATAGTCCCTTATTGACTCACCCATTTGACTTGCTATATTTTTCACTCTATCCAGGCTATTGGGGTGACTGTTCCCAGACAAACTCTGTATCATAAGATCTGCTGCTACATGCCCTGTAGGGGAGGAGGTAGCTGCTTCTTCGATTCCCCCGTTGCTTTTTCCTTTTGTGCAATATCAATATTATAAAAGTATCGGATGTCCTTATTAGGTCGAGCCTAACGCAGCGCGCAAGCGCTGCTTAGGAGATGACCTCTTGGAATCACTCAGGACTTTTTCGGAAACTCGTGCATGTACTGCACTGTTTCCAATGCGCACTCGTGCATGTACGGCGTTTACCTTGCGGGAGCGAGCAGCGGCGCCATCTGTTTCCAATTATCGCGCCCTCGCTTGTTTACATTTGCCTGTCTCGCGGTCGCGTTAATTGGAAACAGATGGCGGTCGCGATCACTTTTGGGGCCGCGCGTTTGCATGTTCTCCCACACACTTTAACCGGCGACGCACGCAGGGACAGGCAGGTATATACACGCGCTTTCACGCACTCTCCCATTGCTTCATTATTGCACTCCGTATGTATTTTTCTCTTTTTTCTTATACAAACCCGACTATGCTTAATCGGTCATTTATTAGCACATACCATTTTTGCACTCTTTTATCATGAGCTTGTTTTTACTCATCTCATCGGCTGCATTTGAAGTGTGAAAAATGTGCCTCGCCGTGCACTGACATGACATGCGTTCATCTCTTCAGGAAACTGTTCCTGGTTGCGTGCCGTTAAGCGTGCCTTATTTATCCGACGCAGGCTTCGAGGCGGACAGTCAGTCAGGAAGAGGATAAGGGCTGTCGGTCATGTTATTAATAATTGCTCGCAAGAAGCCTGGTGGAAAAGGTTGTATTTGCTCTGGTCCCCGGCGGGCGTAATGCCGCTTTCAAACTGAAGTAGTGCAGGTGCTTAGTACCGGACAGCACCTGCCCATTTAAAGCACTGACAGTGGGGGGAAATAAGCAGCCACCTGTCACTTTTAGTATGACGATATAGTTTTGGGTGACACCCGCTCTTCCCTTCCTACACCCCCCCCCTTTCAATCCAGCTGCCCTCAACACGCTGCTCCCGGCAGCCCAGGGAATGCCCACAGCTGTGGAGCACCTCCCCTATTTGTCGCTATGCTTTGGTGTTGTCCGTGCCTATTCGTAGTCATATTATGGCAGTCGAAATGGGGTGGGGGGGAGGGAGAACTGACACTCAACGCCTGATTTAACTCCTGCATCACTGAAGTGCATCGCGGGGAGCTCGCCGCACGTGCAGCCCAAGCGGGCGCGGAGCTCGGGGAGATGGATGAAGGGAGATGTGATGGAGGGAGTTGTAGCTATTTCTTCGCGCTGCATCTTTGAGAATCAACAGAACCACAAGCGCTTTGTAGCTTTCAAGTCCCGGATCCAGCCCCACCCGCTCTAACCTCCTCCTTATCAATCGCTGTTTTTCCCCACAGCCACGTTGACCCACATCCTCCCCGCCCTGCTCAATGTCCCTGCGCCTGTCAACCTCCTCCGTTGCGCCTTTTTTCTCTCTCACTGACTGTGACCCTCCCTTCATGCGTATCTTTCGGAGTCTGTCTCCCTCCGTTCCCATCTCCCTCTCCACCCTAACGAATGCATCCCCTCTCTCTTCGCATCGCTCCTTCTCTCCTGTGTTTTGTCTCGTCCTATTCTCGCTTTTTATTCTCGTCTCCTTCAGATCCAATTACAGTTTCTCTCCTTTCACCCGCTTGGTGTCCTCCCTCCATGGATTAAATGTTATCCATTCCCCAGTAACCCGGCATCTGCCTCAGGTCATCACTTTCCATCACATGCCCGCTTCCACCCGGCTAGTTACCTGCCCACCTTTCCCTCCCCATCCCCGTACTTTTTCTCTGTCTTTATCCCTCATTCTCTCCCGTCCTTCTCCCGTGTCCTCTTCCCTCCACTCCCCCCCCCCCTCATTACAGGTCCATTTACATCCTTTCTCCTGGTTGTCTGACGTCCTCGTCGCCTTCTTTAATTATTTATTTTACACGTCATCTAAAAAACATACGCACCTATCTTTCTCCCCGTTACCCAGTTGGGTGTCCGTGCAGCCTCCCTACTCTTCGCTCCTTCTTTTTCACTCTTTTTATTTTTCTGTTGCTCGCTCTGGTTCTTCTTCTTCTTTCATTCTTTCTTCGTACCCTCTCTCTTTCGCCACACACCTCCCACGCTTCATATCCCACTTTTCACCTATTCCTCCAGTCTTCTACTTTACTAGAAGTTGGCCAAACCCATTCGCCAAGGTAATCATAATATAAAATAGTAGTCATGCCTTCACTAACCACGTTGCTTGCTAAACAAGCATTGGCATAGCCAATAGGTCTCGCTTTTGGGACCTTATAAGTATTTAGTTATGCAGCACAATATCCTTAGTGCAACATCAACTGTTGCATGGCTAAAAACTTATAAGGTCCCAAAGGCGTGACCTATTGGCTATGCCAATGCTTGTTTTTAATGTAGGATCCATTATGAGGGCTTTCCCTGCTGTTTGGGCATTCCAATGTTATTAGCTTCCTGCAACTGTTAACTAAGTTTAATGATTGTCTCTTTCTTGCTCTCAGCCCATATGGATACAAGTTATTTTACACAATCGCTGTTTGGCTCCTCTTTTTCAGGCGCTCTCTTTTTTTTTAGCCCCTTACATTTTATTCCCCTTGACCTCAGGGATCTCAAAGGTGTACAATCGTTGTCATTGCACCTGCCTTACTTATGTTACAATCCATGTTATCCCGTGACTCCAAGGTGACATGTCAGTCATTTCTGGCTTTCACTTTCTCCATGGCCAGATGGGAAAACCTCAAAGTTCTCAACAGCTGTATATATGGTTATGGAATAAGTTCGCAAGATCTTACTTTTCCTACACCCTGTGGGTCAGAACACCAGAGACTAGCGGACCCCAAGCCACACTAAGGTCACCAGCTGTCTGTGACTACCCAGCTACTTGAGGAGTTCTCACTGCATTGGCCACGCTGCCCCTCTGGACCTCCCTCATCACTGCCCTCCCGGGCTCACCTGTGACCTTTGTCACGAGGAGCTCCTCAAGGGAATTGGGCCAGGATCAGTATATTTTAGGCTTCTAAACCTCCTACCGAACCTAGCAAACACTGCAGGCGCTGCACGAGCACCCTAGCTGCGGTCTCCTCTGCTTTACTTCAGCTTCAGCACTGGTTCTTTCCATAGTAGTCTCGCAAGCAATGAGTTCCGGAGGTCAGATGCACAAATACTTGGCCCTCTGCCCGCCGGTTTTTATACACTTCACATATCAGCTGCCTGGTCTACTGTTTGTATGCAGGCCTGTAAATTCTGGCAGGGCCCTAACTCTGGCAGAGCCCACAACATGTAGCACAGACCAACACACAGGACTGTACCTGAAGATCTTCTTGATTGATCCGGGAGTGCGTAGGTCGTACTACTGCATGTGCAGGTTGATACTTGGGACCTCATGGGCCATGGAGTTTGCAGGGGCTGTGATAGCCTGCAATGACTGTTCGCACGGTCACCAGTGTGTGATATTGGGAAACGGTTTACCCACCTACATGACTACATCAGCAACAATGGGGCGCAGTCTTTAACACTGCCTCTGCCAGGAACATTGGAACAGCCGGGTAGCCAGTCCTCCGAAACACTTGGTCACTGGCACGTACACCATGAGGTGGTCCTGATGGAGACCCACAGGCCCCAAACAGCAGTGTCCTGTGGCCACCCCGCTTGTTACGAACTATACCCTCCCACTCAGTTGCAACCCCGGCTGCTGCTCCTTATGGATGCCACTACTTCTGAAGCACCAGAAGCGCACGGAAATGTTTGTGGAAGAATCAGGGATATCAACCATAAAAACTGCCGCAGACCATAAGACAGGTCCAAAAATAGCCAAAAAACGGCCTGACACACAGGTCTTCCAACTGATACAGAACCATGTTTGTATTCTTTCTGAGCCTACAACCTCATGTGAAGAGTCAGTAAATCTCCTTCATAGGCAGTAAAAACAATTGGAGGTAGGTAGCTTTATATGCCTGATCGTAGGTAATTTTCAGAAAGTGGGCTGGTCAACAGGACCTTGATGATACAATCCGAACAGCTTTTGGGAGTGAGGGTGGCCAAAGAGAGGACCCAGCAGCACGCTTCCTTGCTGAGCTCTGCGTGTGGCTGTTTGCTGGGGGCCTACTGAGTGCCGTGGAGCTGCAGAGAGCAGGGGTTCGAATCTGAGGCATGTCGGGCCTATGTCCCGGGCATTGGCCACGGTGACTGCGACATAGAGGAGTTGGTGCACTGGCGGCACCACAATCAACTCAAGAAAAAAAAAGGTGCTGCCCACCACAAACAACTAGAAGCAGCAGCTCCTAGGAGACTCAGCCATTGAATGTTTAGCAACCGGGGGATACCCACAGATAGCGCCTCCCTACTTTCATCTCATGACCCAGGGAGCGACATGAGAGAAGGTGTGGATCAAGACTGCTGAGGAGTCTTGTGGTTCATTCTCCCACCAGGTTAAATGACCTGGATAGATTCTGTTACCTAGTGTGCAAAACATGAGGAGAACCAAGGCAGCTGTTCTCACTTCCTGATGAGAGACAGAACCCCAGAGACTATCGGACCCCAAGCCGCACTTAGGTCGCCAGCTGCCTGTGACTACCCAGCTACTTGAGGAGTTCTCACTGCACTGGCCACGCCCATGAGCCCATGATGAGGCTGGCTGACGGGCATAAAAGGTGAGGGGGCGGCGATGGATAGTTGCTAGCATCCCAGGGCCTGGACTGTCTTTCAGTGTTTGGGGAGTGTGTGTGGGCGAGACCAGAAGTATGCCTCTTGTGTACCAGTAGCCCAGTTAGACTGAGATTGAAGGGTTTCTCCTGTTCGACCTCCCTCCTCTGCTTTCAGAATGTTTGTGACTTTTGGAGCCATCAAAACCCCTGCTAGGTGGTGAGGGCTGATTGCTGTGATAGGAACGGTGGCCACCCACTAGCACTCTTGATGGGGGAGCTGAGCCTGCTGGCAACGACTGGGTGGGCTGAAGCCGTCTTTACCCCAAAAATATTGTTCCCAGGAACATTGATGAATAGTATCTGACAGGAACGTGTAGCCACAATTTTAGACCAGCCTTTCCTTCCGTATGCACTGGGAGCCTGCCATGGCAGCCTCCAAACAAAAGGCACCCAAGACTCTGTCCATTATAGATATGATGCAATAGCAGAAGAAAGAGAGAGCAGACAGAATTTGAAACCCCCTCGATGACCAACTGATGAAGACAGTGATGGACGCCTCAGCGACCTAGACCCTTGGCACTAAGGGTGATATCCTGCTCCTCATTAAGAATTTGTAAAGTAGAAAAGAATGCCCTCTGTCAAGACTTCGTGAAATCCATATCAGACTTAGACCGGAACTTACAACACAGAGTGATGAGACCAGATCAAGTGGAAATCCTCACAGCGGATCAAGCTCACGAGCAGGATGCCCTTGCGGAGAGTGTCAAAGCATTAAAGATGCAACAAATCCTGATTCTGGAAAAGCATGAAAATGGAGAAAACAGATCCTGGAGAAACAGTATCAGGGTTATCAATCTGGAACTTCCTAACGCAGACCTTGAACTGCATGTTACGGATCTCTTTTGCCACGTTCTTTCTGATGACGACAGAGTGGACATTTACACTACCGTACACTCAGAGTATACTCGGTTTATCAAACTCATCAAAAGCTACCTCCTGATGTGCTGATGTGAGTATATTTGTATTAACCTTGCATCATGGCGCCAATCTGACGATTAGACTCCTTCTTAATCAGCGGTGATTCGATCTCCTTCTGTCAGAATCTGTCCACAGCCACATTGATGAAGCATAAACCTTTCAATTACATTAGCATCCCAGTGCAGCGGTAGGTGGTGGTGTTCAGCTCCGTGTGGCGTTGTCCAAGACAAAAGTGATGTTCACAGTGCCTATCTAGGTGTCACCCCAGCGTGCTGACATCCGTTTCTTTTCGTGACTTTCCACGACAGAAGCGCGGAGCCACAAAGAACACTGACCTCTGTGTGGAGCCACAAAGAACACTGACCTCTGTGTGAACAAGGGACCAACCCTGCACCTAAGAATCAGTTTGCTGAGCGGGGAGGATGGCGGGGGGGGGGTCGTTAAGGTATCTGTGGTTAGATAGACTCTCTACCAGGTAAGGCTCTACCGAAGGTAAGTAACTTGTTCATCTGATAGAGACTTCTAGCCACAGATTCCTTACTTAAGAACAGATACCCAAGCAATACTTCCCTGGAGGTGGGTCTCTAAAACAGGTTCAGACTAGAAAGTCCTGCAGGACCGAACAGGCAAAGTGTCTGTCCCGACAGGCTTTCCCTTTCTTGGCTCCGACATATCCCACAAAGAGTTGATTGTCCACTCGGAACTCTTTTGTGCAGTCAAGGTAAAGCAATAATACTCTTTTTTTGTTGTTTTTTTTAAACAATTTTTATTTTTGAATGTAGCATTGCAACTGTTACAGAGTATCAATGCATTGCAATAACATAGCAACAACCCTCATGACCATACAACTGCAATTGCGACTTCAAACAAAGCAATTAACAGAGTGCCATTATAAATTTGCACAGTAATTAGCACGGCAGTCTCTAGAGGTATCGACCTCCACATTAGTGTCCGGTGTTGAGCTGCTCCTGTGGTATTCCATGTTACCTGAAGAAAAGGGTCATATTGAACGCGTTTTCTGAACAGTGTTAACTCCGCACCTCGCTGTGGCCCATCCTGCTCCGTCCCTCCCTACTCTCAACACCTCAGCCCAGTGTGTACTGTCTCCTACCACAACTACCAACCCGGGCCGTCATATCTCTCCTGTCCTCCCAACGCTGAGTCCCATCATGCCTAGGCCCCTCTGCTAGAAATAATGCCTGTCTCCTAAGCTTTCACCCACACTCAGTCCCCTTCCGTTACATTCAAGCCTCTCCCCAAGTGCCCCAGATCTTTTCAAATTTCTGCATGCATCCCCTACCTTTGTAAATCTCCCTTTCCATCAACTTCCATACCCGTCTCCCAGTCCCTATATCGGGGGGGGGGGTTCCATCTCCCCATTTTTGTGCTATACCCCACTTGGCTACTATACAGCCCACGTTAATGAGTGTCTTCTGACCCCACGTTAAATCCGAGGTACTCCATATACCCAGTATGGTGAGTCTGGGCTGCAACTCCAGGGGCAACCCAATTGCATCCTCCAGGGACTCGCACCCTTCCCCCAGAAGGGGCACGGTTTGGGACAGTCTCACAATGTGTGCAATAGTGTGCCCTCCATCCCACATCCTCGTAAGCATAGCTCATGTTGCCCTCTCCCTATTTTGTGGAGTAAGACACTTGTATAGTACGTCCGGTGAACTATTTTGACTTGGATGAAGCTGTAACTGATCTTTATCACAACATCCTCAGGGAATCCAAGAAATGTCTGCCAGTCCTCTTCATCTATAGCCCCCACACCCTGTTCCCATCATTCTTGTAGTCGTGTCAGGGGGCCCTGCATATTTCTCATTAAAGTGCTATAAGTGAGTGAGAAGAGTTTGTTCCCAATGCCCAAAATCCTTTGAGATTTCTTCCTCACTGTGTATGCACTACCGGAGTGCATGCCTCAGCTGTCTGTACCTCAACCCCTGGGACACTGACATCTTATATTATTTCTGCAGGTGAGCAAATGGTACTACACCATTTGCATCCCAGACATCTGCCAAAGAGGAAAGGCCAATGGCGTCCCATCCCTGAAACCCTGTAGTGCGGTCACCAATCTCAGTCGAGTACCCTCCCACAGTGGTGTTTTAGGGGACAATGGTCTTTTTTGGTCCAGCCGGTGTAGTCTCTCCTCTTTTTAGAGTGATGAGGTGGAGTATTGAAGATAGGCCGGGTAATGGACTGGCCTACATAGAACGTGGTTACCACCTTCGGCAAGAACGATGCTTGAGTACGAAGGACCAGTTTGTCTGAGTAGATGGAAATATAGGGAGGCCCAAGAACTTGGCTATAGCTCTGCTGTCCTTGAGGCTTTGTCCACCTCGTCTCTGAAGAGACAGGAACCATCGAAGGGCATGTCCATGAGCGAGGGCTGGACGTCCCCCAAAAAGCAGTGGTAGGAAACCGCTGTACCTCGTGAGTTAGTGGTATTGAGCTCAGAGTGTATGGCGAACTTAGCTGCGTCTGTCCCATCAGCAAAAGTTTGGGAGAGAGTGGCTTGGGCCTTCTCCACGACCATAGGCAGCACCTGCGCAACTGAGTTCCAGAGTAAATGGGAAAATCAGAACAAAAGGCATGTGGTGTTCACCAACCGCAGTGCCAGGCTGGCAGAAGAAAACATCTTCTTTCCCAAGGTATACATCCTATTGGATTCCCTATCCGGCTGAGTGGTAGGGAATGCGTCAGGATTTACTCTGGAAGTGGAGGCTTGGACAGCCAAGCTCTCTGGGGTGGGGTGCTGAGGGAGGAAATTGGCTTCTCCTGGGGCGTGGCGATGGCTGCAGGCAAATGTCCTATTCACAGAATCCCCTGTGCAGTGCTTGGTTCAGGCCCTGAGTAGGATGTCAGTGAGGGTTTCGTTAAACGGGGGAAGTGGTTCGGATGGGGTAACTCCTGTCTGAAGCACTTCCATCAAGACGTTCGTCTTGACAGCCACAGAGGGCAGCTGAAGGTCCAGGACCTCGGTGGCCCTCCTAACCACCATACCAAATGAGTTTTCCTCTTCCGTAGCCACATTAGGAGAAATCAAGCCAGTATCTGGGGAGGTATCCAGACTACTGGCATCTGCCAAATCCTCACATCAAATGTCATTGGTGACATCTAGGGGCTGGTATTTATAAGCGTCCACTGGCCCCTTCCAATCATCCCCAAGTCCTAGCCCATAGGAATTGGGCACGGCTCCGGCCTGAAAGGAAAGTTATGTTATGTTATGGCAGTTTGTAGAGCGCAATGGTTACTCCATTATGGAGTGTCCCCACGCTGAATTCCTTCAGAGGCTAAGATCATAATTAAAACCAAGAGATAATGAAAATTCTAGGGTGCAAGATTTTTTTTAAACAACCAAGTTTTCAGTTGCTTCCCAAAAACTAATTCTGAGGTCTCCTGTCTTAAGTATATAGGAAGAGAATTTCATCTTTTAGCTGCCAGGTACCTAAAAGAGATCCCTCCAAAGCATTTCCTGTTGAATTTAGGGATGCAGACCAGTCCGGTTCCGGCTGATCTTAGACTGCGTGTGGGATGATAGGGGTGTATCATAGGGCGTAGGTATTTCGGGCCCTTGCCCTGCAGTATCCTGTGGACATAACACATGGCTTTGAATGAGATCCTCTCCTCAACAGGGAGCCAATGGAGAATCTCCAGAGCAGTCCCTGTAGGAGAGAGTCTAGGGATGTTTAGACGCATTTGAGCTACAGCTTTTGGCACCCGCTGGAGCATATATATGCTCCTTTTTGGTGCCCCCAGATATAGGACTGTTAGAAATGGGGGTCTCTAGTTGGCAAGGGTTTGCACCTTTTTCCAAATAGGGACCCTTCTTCCTAGTCAGGATAAGGGAGTTACACTCCTAAAATAACCCCTGCTCACCCCCTTGGTAGCTTGGCACGAGCAGTCAGGCTTATCTTAGAGGCAGTGTGTAAAGCATTTGCACATAACCAAAAGTAATACAGTGTAAGCACTACAAAAGGACACCACACCAGTTTAGAAAAATATCCAATATTTTTATATACTTAAGACAAGACCAAAAACGATAAAAATCCACAATGCAGTACTTAAAAATCTTCAGTTATCAAAATATGCTTGAAAAACAGTTCCTTGATGTCGATAGTTCTGTCCGGGGCTATCACGGCGTCGTGAGCAAACAAATCCAAACAGTTCTGGCTGACCGCGGCATCGTGGGCCAGCTACGGTGTCGGGAAGACCCGTAAAACAGTACCTTTTAGAGATGCAGGGCATCGGCGACCTCTCGTTGAGCTTCCGAAAGCACGGCGTCCGCAGGCGTCGGTTCCGGAGGTCGGTGCAGGAGTCGTCGGGGCCATCGAAGTCACACGCGTTGCAGATCGAACTCCTCTCTGTTGAAGTCAGGAGCGCTGGCGTCGGCAGGCGTCGGGTGCTGCGGTGCGAAGTGCAGTGGTGCGGCGTGCGGTGCCCTCAGGTCGCGGTGTGAGCAGCGGCTCGGTGCCGTCGTCAGTAAGACCAGGGTCGCGGTGCGAAGTGAATGCAGTGCTCGTCGCGGTGCTGGCAGGTCGCGGTGCAAGCAGCGGCGTCGTCGTTGCTGAAGCGCTGTCGTCGGCTGACGAACTGGAGTCGATGGCACCGGCGTCCGTAGGCCAAGGCTGCGGTGCGGGATGAGGGCGGTGCGTCGTGTAACGTTACGAGCGGTGCCCTCGAACCACGGTGCAAGCAGCGGCGTGGAGCGGCGGCGTCGGGGATACCAAGGCGTCGTCCTGAAGCGAGGCGGTGCGGAGTGCGGTGTCCACAGGTCGCGGTGCGAGCAGCGGCTCGGTGGCGGCGTCAGCAGGCGTTGTCGGTGAGACCAGGGTCGCGTTGCGGCGGTGCCCTCTGCGGTGCCGCCAGGACACGGAGTCAGCAGCGGCGTCGTCGACGTCGTCGGGTTGCTTTTCCTTCTGTTGCAGCACAAAACACACAGTTCCCAGTGCTGAGGGCAGAAGAGCTTGAAGTCTTTGCTGTTCCTGAGACTTCTTGAACAGGGGGCAAGCTCTACCTCAAGCCTTTGGAGAAACTCACAAAAGTAGATTGCAGAAAGTTCAGTCCAGTCCTTTCACTGCCCAAGACAGAAGCAGCCACTGTAGGCCAACACAGCAAAGCACACAGCAATGTGGTAGTTCCTCCTCACAGCTTCTCCAGCTCTTCTTCTTGGCAGTCTTCTTGGTCCAAAAGAGTTCTAAAGTTCAGGGGTCTGGGTCCCAACATTTATATCCCAAAATCCTTTGATCTCTTAGGCAGAGAGTGTCTGTGCCCAGACAAAACCAGTTCTGCCTTCTCTGGTGTGGCTTCCTGGCAGGAGGTGGAGACGGCATTGCGGGAGGCAGACCAGGACCATTCAGGTGCAAGGAAATCTCCTCCCCCTACTCTAAATGCAGCCCAGGTCTATTCAGCCCTTTCCTGACCCACCTAGACTATCCGGAGCCACTCCTGCTCCCCAGCCCCTGTCATCCAAAACCCAGACTGTCAATCCACAAACCCAGCAGAGGCACACTGGATGGTTAGGCAAGAAAATACCTACTTTCGAAAAGTGGTATTTTCAAACATAGAATGCAAAAATCACCTTTACTAAAAGATGCATCTTTAGATTCTGAGTTCAGGCATACTAAACTTTATTTTCCTATCTTGTTCCTGGGGTCAGTTATGTTTATAAGATGTTATAAACTAACTCCCCATTCTGGCCTATGGGAACAGATAGCCTTTCAATAGTGAAAAACTAAATTGGCAGTATTTCACTATCAGGACATGCCACACACACCAGGGCATGTCCTACCTTTCACATACAATGCACCCTGCCCATAGGGGTACCTTGGGCCTACCTTAGGGGTGACTAATATGTAGGAAAGGGAAGGTTTAGGGCCTGGCAAGTGTGTGCACTTGCCAAGTCGACATGGCAGTCCTAGACTGCACACAGGCTCTGCAATGGCAGGCCAGAGTTACATTTACGGGCTGTTTGTGTGGGTGGCACAATCAATCAATCAATCAATCATGTCACTTATAAAGCGCACTACATACCCGTGAGGGTCTCAAGGCGCTGGGGGAAGAGGGGGGTGGTGCTGCAATCCAGTGCTGCAGCCCACTAACAGCATTTGATTTACAGGCCCTGGCACACTCAGTGCACTTTACTAGGGACTGACACATAAATCAAATAGGCCAATCATGGAAACACCAATCCATAACACATTTTACCACAGGAGCACTTGCACTTTGCCACTGATCAGCAGTGAGAAAAGTGCGCAGAAACACTAAGCCAGCACCAACAGAGTAAAAACCGGGAGGTCAGAAAGCAAAAACTCAGGGGAAACACGCCAAAAGATGCCAAGTTTAACAAGGACATTAGAGTAGTCCAGTCCAGATGTCACGAGCGCCTGTACCACTGTCTTTCTAGCATCGTCCGGGATAAGTCCTAGGATTTTCTTCAGCATCTCCATGATCCCGAAGCAGGTACCTGTAAGAGTAGAAATCTGATCAGAAAAGGATAGGGTGGAATCAAACCAAACTCCAAGATTTTTTAATTTCTGACTCGGAGTGGGAGGAGATCCTAACAGCATAGGACACCACCTTGAGGACCAGATGGAGGGTTGTTTTCCTACCACTAGAATGTCAGTTTTGCTAGCATTAAGCCTGAGGCAACTATGTTTCATCCAGTTAGCCATGTCCTCCATGCGAAGCTTAAAATCCTCTGCTGCTTTGACATTGTCCTGGGCCAGCGTGAGGATCAGCTGCGTGTCATCTGCATATGACACCGCCTGCACCCCATGTTTGCTCAACAGATCTGCCAATGGCCGCATATATCGATTAAATAGGGTTGGGCTCAAGGCGGAGCCCTGAGGCACCCCCTGTTTCAGATGTTGAATAGAGGAGACATAGGGTTGCAGAGCAGTTTGCAAGGTGCGACCCTCTAGAAAGCTCGCCAGCCAGCCCAAGACCAGACCTCCTATACCCGCCTGGTGTAGTCTGTCAAGTAGCAGGCCATGAGAAACCGTATCAAAGGTGGCACTTAGGTCAAGCATGACTAGAGCCGCCGTTTGACCATCATCAGCAATTTTACGTATAGAGTCTGAAGCTAGAAGTAGCGCCGATTCTGTGCTAAAGAGGGGTCTAAATCCAGACTGTGTCTCATGGAGGAGATCGTATTCCTCTACAAACTGCATTAGCTGTTGGTTGACAAACTTCTCCACCACCTTTGCAAAGTAGGTAAGTAATGAGATAGGTCTTAAGTTCTCAGGTAGTAATGTGTCTAAGGTAGGCTTTTTGAGCAAAGGAATGACCATGGCATGCTTCCATTCTTCCGGGACTAGGCCAGTTCAGAAAGACAAATTGAGAAGTTCTGTAAGTACCGAGGCAATAGCGGCACTGCTCTTTTCCAAGATAGCTGGGGAGGCAGGGTCTGAGGGGGATCTGGATTTAACTCTAAGCATCAGACTGAGAGTATCAGTCTCTGAAATAGATTGTAAGTTAAGAAGTTTTCCCGGAGTGTCTAACGGAGTGCTGGAGAGCAGAGGCTTCTTAAAGGTCCTAGCATTCTCCGGGAAAGAAGCGTAAATGTTGTTCACTTTATTCACAAAGTAGACTGCAATTTGATCACAGCGCTCAGTATAAGGGGGGATTACTGCTGTAGTACGTTCTAGGGAGGTGAGAGACTTGATTACCTGAAAAAGCTCCCTGGTAGAATTTTTAGAGTGTTCAATTTGTAGGGCATGATAGTTTGCCCGGGCCTGCCTAAGATCCTTGTGGTATTTCTTTAAGGCTGCAAGATATGTAGATTTGTGATGTTCATTATATTCTTTGCGCCATACTCGCTCTAACTTTTTGCAAAATCTCTTAGTTTCTTGGAGTGCCTCTGAAAACCAGGGTGCAGAAGGTTTAACCCGCCTGCTAGTAATTGAGTTCAGTGGTGCTAAAGAGTCTAATGCTAGATTAATCCACCCCTTAATCTGTGTATTAGCTAGTGATGGACATTCTGCAAGAGTTGGTCAGTGGGAATTTAAGGCCATCATAAATTCGTTGGGGGTAATCCGAGCCCATTTGCGCGAGGTGACTTTTTGGAGCGGCATCTCTGCCTTTAAGGGTTCCGTAGCTCCAAAAGGAATCAAGTGATGGTCTGACCATGCTAACCGGATGGGTTTGGCTACTTTTAAGGAATGAGAGTTGGTAAAGATGGGATCCAAAATATGGCCCAGTTCATGCATGGGGGCATTGACTAGTTGGGTAAGTTCCAACATACTCAAATCTTCCATTAGGTTTTTCGTGATCGGGCAGTCCTTGTTATCTATATGAATATTGAGGTCCCCTAGCACTATAAAATTTGCATATCTGACTGCGTAGTTCGAAATCATATCAGCTAGGCTCCTGTTGGTGCCGGAGTCGGACAATGCCCATCCGGCTCCGTGTTGGAGTCAGGGATGAGAATGAGGACAGCGCCACCGGCACTGAGGATGTCAGCAATGGGGCCGGTACCAGTGATTTGGTTCAACCGGCGATAGTCCACATTAGTCCATTGATCCAAGGGGCCCGAATGGTGCCGGGGCGAGCTCGCCGGCGGAAGACCAGTAGGGGCCCCTCCCAGAACCACAGGCCTGAGGGCGTGCCAGTAGGGACGGGCCACCCAAATATGGGTGCATTGCCTCATAAAACTGACAGAGTTGAGTGGGGGTCGCTCTGCCTCCAGGAAACTCTGGGAGGCACGGAGACGGACAGAGAGAGAGAGTGTGTGTGTGTGTGTAATGTGTGACATGTGGAGCAGATCCTAGCTTTTTATATCATATCATTAATGTAATACATATAGTAAAGCATTCATAATAAGAAAATCGCACCTACAAGTACTAAAAATGTTAAGCAAGGTTAGGTAAAAAGGCAAGAGGGTTTGAAGATTTCAGACATGACACATGACATGGGACAGCTTAAGGTACCTGGATGTCTGTAACGATTGAACTATGCCGCAGCGTTGTTCTGAGTAAGTGAAGCTGGCGCATGCCTGTACGAGTTTGAAAATAGAATATAAATCACATCCTAGCTTCTATTGCTAGCCTGCAAATGGATAAACTTAAATGGACAAGTTGATCATATATTTCATTAACTACAATTTTTAAAATACAGAAGCAAGGTATTCCGTACTGTTTTGAACTTTAACGAATGTAAGTCTTGAAATCACTTCGTTTCATACAATTTCACATTTCCTGCTTTCAAATACATTGTTTACATTCCAATAAGAGGACATAAACAATGTACAGACGAAGTGCCTAACAGAACATGGTTGGATCGTCAAACATCTGAGAAGATTGACCATTGTAGAAGACCCTGAAAAGTTTTATACTTAGGTGTCTACTTAAGGTCTTTTACCTGGGGTCAATGGAATCACAAAAGTGCTAATTTCAGCAGAAGAAGCACCTTGGAGGTGCACTTACTGTAGTGTTCACTATCATCAGGTGACTACATCATTCATAGTGAACAATAACCAAAGCCTTTGTCTGTACTGCAGCTACAATGCTGCTTTGAGATGGGTGTAGTGAATGGTGAATTAAGTAGAACTAGGTAAAACATGTGAAGAAGTCTGTGTTGTGTCGGGGGTTTGTCCTAAGTAAGGTTTCTTTGACATACTAAGTCTGATACCAGATTTTCTTTCGCCTAAACTGGTAGAAGAAAAGGCTTGATAAGAAGGATGACGAATTTGTAGTTTGGGGTTTCAGGAACGATATCTCTAAGTGCACAGACCAGGAACTATAAGACTAAAACCAGAAAAAAAAAATATTTTGAAGAGGCATCCCTTTCATTTGAGTTAGCACATTCTTTCTTGCCTTTGAAACACGGTGCTGAATGTCTGGTTTGTGTCCCATGATAGAAACCAGCCCTGCTGCAGAGGCTGCCCCCAGCCCATCCAGCACTAAAGAGCCAATTCCTTCCCCTATGGTGGAGAGAAAGAAGCATCGCCGGAAGAAGAGCATGACCACTTCAAAAACTGAGGGCGCAGCGGGACAAGCCGAAGGTAAGACTGACAGTCCTGAAATGCCAAGCATTGGGGCTTAGCATACCCTGTGGGTGTGTAAGTTGGTAGGAAATATCCTACACGATATATGTTTACTGTCAAACAGACATAAACAGGATGGGGAGCAGGCTGACATCTGGACTTAAACAGCCAATAAACAAAAGGTTCTCATATTTGCAAGAGAGTCTCATATTTTCACTCGCTAGTGCCTCACATTCATATGTAATGTGGCCACATGCTGTAGAAAAAAGCCCAATTATAAAATGTTTACAAAATAATACCCCCCCTCCCCCCCACACACATCTAGTTTGATAAACCACATGGGGTGACTAGACCCTGGCGGCTTGTCCATCGGTCGTCCAGAGGGGCAGAGGTACCAACTAGTACTGCCCTGGTAGATGGCTGTACTGGTATTTAGAGACCCATGCCTGCCTGCCGTGGATCTCTATACAATAAAGGTGACTTCCGTGGCCCCCTTCAAAGTACTGCAGGTTTTTTTGTGTTTAGGGAAAACAAACTTCCATTGTGGGAGTTGTTTTCCATAAACACAAAAAACAAATGGCCATGACACACTGGGACTTTTCTCCCTGCTCAAGGGGGCCTGTTTTAATTTCTCCTGCCCGGGTCTAGGCAGGGTGGTCATAGACAGATAAAATTAATGATGCTGACCTTATCCATAGTAGGGAGGAGTGACCGTCACTGTGACCTGGTGGCCTTTTAGTAGAAGGGCAGAGGTTTACATTGGCAGAGTCGGAAAGGGTTATGCCTCTGTAAATACAGTGAGTCCCCTGAATCTATAGACACTGCTTGTTTGGTGGAGTGGAAGCACTAACGATTTACAATAAGGATTCTGCTATGCCAAACTCTGGATGAGGCCCTATTATGATTGTGAAAAGTGACTGTTGGATTAAAACAAAGCTCAAATTCACAGACTGGCATAAATCTTCAAGTTTGCCCATCTCAGACAAATATAGGGCCTTATTTACAATTCGGTGGCAGGTTCTTCATCACAATTGTGACAGATATCCCATCTGTGTAATTACTAGTGCATTAGGATATAATGCACTAGTAATATGGCGGATGGGATATTGATCACGTTGTGAGGGAGTGCCCACCCACAAACCCTAAATCAGGTCCATAGTAAAGTAAAGTAGTAATTTTCACACCCAAACAGTTGTTGTGGTACTACTCAGAGAGGTAGAAATTATCCATTAGCTGCTAAGTTGTTCAGACATTTCAAGGACGTCTATAACAAATACATGATGACTATTAAATAATCCCCTCCTGTTCGCTTCTTCTACAAAAAAAAAAGTCACTCCTCCAAAAACAAAAATTTGTTATACAAGGAGAAAACAAGTTGGGCCCAATAACGCATGTTATTTATGGCAATTCTACTAATAAACACATGTTCACACAGTTGTTACCACAGTGCAAAGTTTCAATTCAAGTTTATTACCACAATACAGCAAATCACTTTTTGCAGTCTCACAGATCGCATGAAAGAATTGCTTCCCAGCGTATTCACTCATTTTTTAATCCTGACCCAGAGAGACAACGATAAAGCATAACTTCTATCTTACAGTCAGCTTTAATCATGCCCTTTATATATTTCTTTTAGTATCACAACACTTACTACACTCTCCCACTATCATCACACTACTGACTCTATAGGGTTATCTCATAACATACCAAAACCTCTGAAGAGCTGCTCCCAATTAATGTGGGAGTTGTATCCCACACCGTGACTTACTGTTGCGGTGTGAGGAGAAATCCTATGATGAAGCATGCGACCTTTGGTGGGTGAGGGTTTTCGTCCTATTAAAGGAATACTTCTTGACATCTTAGGTTTCAAGTAATCTCTTTTTTCTTAGACCCAGGCATTTTGTTGTGTTTAGTGTTGATGGTTAGGGAGTGAATGCCCGCTGGTGTTTTTGAGATTTTTACACATGAAAAAAATACCATAGCATAAACCATAAATGTGTATGTGCACAGTATAATATGCTATTTATTACCATTTTTTGAGGGAGAAGAGGGGCATTATGACTCACTCTAAGCTTCACTTTCCATGACTCACAACCCCCTTCCCACACTCAACATTAATGAATACCATATTAGACTGTGTGTATCTCCATATATATTCTCTCTCTGTATACACACCTGCACACGAGTGCGCGCGCACGCACGCACACACACACACCTGTCACCTGTGTGCAGTGGGGGATTGGCAAAGGCTCTGGCTAAAGGACAGTGGACAATCATTTTAAATAAGTTGAATGTAGTATATTGTCAAAAACAAACACTAATTCGCTGATACAGTTAAAGTGGTGTAGTTCTGATTAAGATTGGTTTTAACATAACAACATATGCTTAAAAAAATTCTGAAATTCACTTGAACACAGTTAAAGTACATTAATAGTTATGAATCAAAATGAAAAACCACTGAACAGTGGCGTAACAAAACTTGAGGGTGGCTTCCCTGCAAAGTACACAGAGGGGGCCTCCCTCCCTGGCTCCCCACCTACCACTTTTGATGAGCGAGCCCCCCTGGAGCTCGGGAATGAATGGGAGTGACGTCTCACATATTTGTAACATGCACTCTCTAAGGCAGTAAAGTGTTTTTCTCATGTCAATTTAGTTACCTGTGGCACTAAACTGGGATTTGACTCTGGCACTGTAGTAAGAGATGTGTGAATGTGCGTTTATTACTACAGTTGTTCTAAATAACCTGTTATATATGTTACAGTCAAAGTGTGAAATCCCGGTATTGTATAGAATGCCTAGGTAATGTATGGAATGCCTGATGGTTTTCGGCAAACTATGAAATAGAAGTTTTTGGGGAAAATGTTACATACTTTTCCTAGGCATTCTATACAATTCCTAGGCATTATACAGAATGACCAGTACCATTTACGCAAACTGTTAAAAGGCCACAAGATGAGATTCCTAGGCATTCGGCAAAGTGTGAAATCCCGGCATTGTATAGAATGCCTAGGTAATGTATAGAATGCCTGATGGTTTAGAGGCAAACTATGAAATATAAGTTTTTGGGGAAAATGTTACATACTTTTCCTAGGCATTCTATACAATTCCTAGGCATTATACAGAATGACCAGTACCATTTACGCAAAGTGTTAAAAGGGCACAAGATGAGAAGCCTTTATTAATTAATACGCATTTGAAAGTGAAAGAACAAAACTACGAAATAAAGCACAGGATATTCTTACCGGAAAACAATGAAAGCAGAACTGAGATTGAAGTACTTGTTACACTAAGAAAGGCCGGAGTAACACGTGGAATTGTACTCACTTTTATTCTTCACACAAAAACACCTTCTATACACCTTCAACACGTGGAATTGTACTCACTTTTATCCTTCACACAAAAACACCTTCTATTTTGGCACTTTGATCTTGTACATACATTTCACAACTTAAACAAGAATGCGAACAGAATATTGTTACCGGTGAAACACAAAGCAGAACTGGCATGACCTACAGAATGCGAACAGAATATTCTTACCGGTAAAACACAAAGCAGAACTGGCATGACCTACTTGTTGCAGCCCCAAAACACCTTGTATTTTGGCACTTTGATCGGGATTAGGCGTATTATATACTTTGCCGGCAGACAATCCGGCAAAGTATACAATGCCTAGGCAATGTATAAAATATCAATCATTTCATACTTTGTCGTTCGATTTTAAGGCCTTTTCAGGCACTCTATACATTACCTAGCCATTGTATAGAATGCCGGATTTCACACATTGCCGGGCGGGAATAAAATGGCGGGATTAGGCGTATTATATACTTTGCCGGCAGACAATCCGGCAAAGTATACAATGCCTAGGCAATGTATAAAATATCAATCATTTCATACTTTGACGTTCGATTTTCAGGCCTTTTCAGGCATTCTATACATTACCTAGGCATTCTATACAATGCGGGATTTCACACTTTGACTGTAACATATATATTCACTAAAAAAACAGTTCCGTCAACATTAACCTGAAAAAATTGCATAGCATTCTCTTGCCATGTACCCATTCCTACATGAGAACAACCTCCGGCCATGCATACCAGGTGTGAACCCCAACCCATGTGGGCAGAGAATCCCTGCTGCACACGTATTCGGCTACACGGAGAAAGAGATGGAATGGCTGGAGGGCTTGGCCTTTTTGACCCCCCCCTTAACTTTGCTCCCTATCTGATCTCCATGAAGCCTGATGTTCCTGCACTAGGCTTAATTTGCTTCAAGCCAAATTTGATGCAGATTCCTCACACAGCACCAAAGTGATTTGTGAAAATAAACTTCTATTGTCCTCTGTTTATCTTTGCCATACTTTAAAAGATCTGGTCGAAACTTGACATACCAACAGAAGCTAAACCAGCTACATTACCGCCACATTTCATTTGCATTTATCAAATGGTGCCAAATTTATTAGCAAACAAAATACTTCTTTGCCCCAACCCTGTAAATGAGCACCCCTTGATGGGCCTGCATGAAACTGAGAACACCTGTATGCTAAACATGCTAAATTTCTTCCAAATTTTGTGCAATTTATCAAATGGTGCCAAAAATGTTTTAAACGCCCCAGGCTTATAACTCCCGACCCCCCAAAATACTTGAGGTTGAAAAAATGTGTTTGGAGAAAAATGTATGTGGAGCGCTTAGAACTGTAGTTTAAAGTGCATTAAATATGAAATACCTGCACTTGGTGTATCTTGCTAAGTACCTGCCACATCTCATGTAGATTCATCAAACAGTGCCAATGTTATTAGCAAATGCCATTTTACTGCTATCCGTTTATTTTGTCCCCCACCTTGATGGATTTATCACAAAACATGACATACTAATATAAAACGAAATCTTCCAAACTTTTACCAAATTTAATGCATATTCATCATGCAGTGGCAAAGTTATTAGCAAAACTTGTATGCCCCCACTTTCGAACTGGGCCCCGCTTGATGGATCTGCATGAATTTGAAAACAACAAGAGTAAACTTAACACACCAAGCGTCTGCCATACTCCATGCATATTCGTCTAATAGTGCTAAAGTTATAAGCAAATCAAAAAAATGCCTTTCAACTGTCAAGATTTGCAAAAGCATTAACCCATTCAAGCCCACCTGCCACCTTTTCAAACGCAAATATCTCAAAAACTGCTAAACAGATTTAGACTAACCCAACGAAAGCACATTTTGAGTAAAGTTCTTCTTTTATGCCATTTCCCTCTCACATTAAAGGTCACACATTATATAAAGCTTGCTTGAATTCTAATTGTTTTATATTTTTTCCACTCCCTCCTCGCTTGGATGGACCACTCCCATTTTTATATGCAAACAATTTCAGAAAGGGCTAACAACCGGATCCGGCTGGCAAATTCACATAATTGTAACTCGGTGTCAGGAGCTTCATTAACATATTCTTACACAAGGTTAGTAATGTGGATGACAGCGACTCACAGACAAAGTTAAGATTATACTACAGCCAGCTCAATTCAGCCCTTGAACAGACTGCTCCCTTAAAGGAAATGTAAATCTTCCTGGCCATTGTGTAATTGTGTAATTGGTATATGAAAGTGTTTGCTTCTATGCGCCATGATAATTCGCGCTTGCCCCCACCTTAGGGCAGTTTAAAAAAAGTCTTAAAACCTGGCTGTTCAGTCACTAATCAGTTGTCTCCCCTCTGCTCTTCTGATATTGTGGCGCCGAGAGATCCCCTTGGGGATGATTCGTTTTGCGACTAACAAATGTTAATAATAATAATAATGTGTACTGGAATGTTAGTGGCGATATGATGACCTCATCGCCAAGGGTTAAGTGGCAGAAATTAAACTGCCATTAGTAACACTCCGTACATTAAACCAAAGCGCATTTTTTTCTGTCAACCTAGGTTTTCATCCCCAAATATAGCAGGTGCTCTCTACACCCATTGCTTAATTTGCAAAAAACATAAGTGCCAGGTTTCTTTTAAGGAGGCCGCTGCAGCTTGCACCACCCATTGCTGCTGCCAATGCACTGTCAACCATCACACTCATTCAAGTATGACAATTCAGACTATTCCAGGCCCCCAAAGCTATAAGAATAGTTTGTGTGGCAGGAATTAGTCGTTTTTTTTTATTATGTAGGTGGAATTAATAAACAACTGTTGTGGTATTCATCTCTAAATTAGGCAAACAGCACCACCATGCGGTGGACTGTCATAAGTGCCGGTGTTAAAATGTAAGTGTCAATGCCGAGCACCGGAAATTAAGTGCTGTCTACACCTAAATCAGGGAGCTAAGAGACTCGCCTCCTGTACAAGTTATTGAGAGGTCTGAAGCGAAGTAAAATTGAATGGTAGATTATTTCATTATCAGTCTCAGTTAACGCTGCTACAAAGCAATATTTTTTAGACCCTAAGGATTTGCCAAATTATTACCCAACTTCACAGTTGTCCAATTTGAGAAAGCTATCAGAGAGAACAGTATTTCTCCAGACAACAGATTATTTGAATGGAAACAGTTTGCTTCCTCCTTTGCAAGTAGGTTTTCATGCAGGTGGCAGCACAGAGTTGTTGTGGCTTCCCTTGACGACTTCCGGCAGTGTGCAGACCATGACATCACAGCTGCACAGATTTTGTTATACCTCTCAACAGCTTTTAAAACTGTTAACTATGTGATTCTCTAACATCGTATAAAGGATCTCTATTGATGGCTCCATGTGGCCTGGTTTTGGAGTTTCCTATCAGTAGATCTTTTCTGGTGACAATGGGTGCGCAGGGTTCTATAATGTCACTCTTGCTTTTTACATGACCCTACTTGCTGATCTGATTCATGCTCAGAGATTTGATCTATACATGTACACAAGCCTACTCCTGCCTCACATCTAAAAACGTCAGAGTCAAGATTGATTATACATTAACATTTTATAACCAGAATAAGCCAGTTATAAAGTCCTGTTCATTTCAATTACAAACTTCGAAAATAATTCTTCATCTGTTCTCTTTTCTCACACAGTGACCGTCATGAAGGCACGTATTTCAGCACAGGTTGTCTACTGTAACGCAGTCAGTCCGGGGCTCCCAGATCACTTGATGCGCAAGTTGCACCCACTAAAACTATGCAGCGAGGCTAGTTTTAGGTTTAAAAGCCAGAGATCATGTTTCAAAGGTCCTTGCCTTGCTTCACGGGCTTCCAGTCAGTAAATGCAACGGGCCTGATTCACAAAAATAAACTTAGACCAAAAGTTAAAGTTTAGACCTAAAGTCTAACTTTACTACTACTAAAGTTAGACTTTTGGTCTAAGTTTAGATCAAAAGTCAAGACAAGACCAGCCAAGGGAGCTTTTCTACATTTTGGATCCCTGGCTCAGAAGGGATCTAATTTGCTGCTGCAGCATTGAAAGCAAATGTTGTGGCACAAAATCAAGGCTCTCTGCGTTGCTTTCAGGGCCTTGAATGGCAGTGGCGCTGCTTTCTTGAAACATAGTTTCAAGAAACATGAGCCACCGAGACACCTGCGGTCAGCGGGACCAAATAATTTGGTTATTTCCAGAGTCTATAAGTCAAACTGGGGAGGCCAAAGCTTTGTATGGGGCGCAGCAAAACGTTTGAATGAACTACCCCTGTGTATCTGAGCCTTGCCTAGCCTCCTGGCACTCAGAAAGGCACTAAAAATGTGGCTCTTTGTCTAACCGTGCATCCAGCTCCCAGTCCTTATCCTGCTGATATAGCTAGTGCCTTGACGGCCCCGGGCATTTGCGTGCTTAAGAAATATAGTTAACATAACATAACCTGTCGGTACAACACTAAGGTGCCCAGCTGCGAGAAGCTAGTATTGCCTATCTGGTACATCACCACAGAGTGCCAGCTCATGTTCTCCTGAAGCTTGGCTGTGGATGCCATTTCACTGCCCACCCAGTACTCCACCACTGGGTACAAGCTTCACAGGCTCAAGGAACTCGCATGCAGAGGCACTAGGATTGCTGCTTGCTACAACATCAGCAGACACAACCTTCACAGACTCAAGGATCTCGGCTGCCGAGACACTAGTACCGCCCGCCCAGTACACCACCACCAGGTGCAAGCTTAATCGACCCAAGGGTCCCAGCTACGGAGCACTAGTACCTCCTGCTCAGTGCACCACCACTGAGTGAAAGCTTCACAGACTCATGGGGCTTGGTGGCTGTCAAAGTACTAGTACCACCTGCTCGCTACATCATCAATGGGTTCAAGTTTCAGACTCAAGGGACTCAGCTGTGGAGACGCCAGGACCAACCGCCAGGTACACGACCACCGGGTGCATGCTTGACAGAGGCGCTAGTACTTCCCACCCTGTACATCATCAGTGGGTGCAAGCTTCATGTCTCAAGGGGTATGGCTGTGGAGGCACTAGTACTGCCATCCAGAATTTCACCACTGGTGGAAGATTCATGCACTCTAGGGTCCTGGCAGTGGAGGGGATAGTACTTCCAGCTGGGACACCACCATCAGGTGCAAGATTTACGGATTCTAGTGGCCCTCTGTTGTGTACCACCAGGAGAGCTAGCACCTGCACAAACGGGTACAAGCTTCACTGACTCAAGGGGCCTGGCTGTGAAGGCCCTCCACTGGGTGCAATCTCTATGGACTCAAGGGGCCCAGCTCCAGAGGGCCCAGCATCTGCTCATGAAAGCAGGGGCGCAGGCATTACAGATGCAAGAGTCCCATCTGCAAAAGGGCTTGTATCGCCCACCTAGTACACCACCACAGGGTACAAACTTCACGGACTGAAGTGTCCAGGGTGCAGAGGGGCTAGTAGGTGCCACTAGGTACACCACCATTGTGTGCAAGCTTCAGAGACTACAGCGGACCATTTGCAGAGGCCCTAGTACCACCCACCCAGTATACCACAACCAGGTGTAAGCTTCATGCAGTCAAGGAACCAGGCTGCGGAGGCACTAGTACAGCTGCCCCTAAGCCCAACACTGGGTGCAAAACTTACAGACTCAATGGGCAAAGCTGCAGAGCGGCTAGTAGCATCTGCTTTGGAAACCAGGAGTGCAGGCATCACAGACTCAAGGGGCCTGGCTCCAAAGGCGCTAGTATTACCCACCCAGTACACCACCACCGGGTTCAAGCTTCACGGACTCAAGAGGCCTGGCTGCCATGTGGTTGGTACCACCTAGAGTGGAAGCTTCAAGTAGTCAAGGGGCCTGGCAGGGGAGGCGTTAGTAACAACTGTTTGGTACACCTCCACCTGGTGCAAGATTCACAGGCTCAAGGGGTCTGGCTGTGGATGTGCTAATACTGCCCGGTAGGTACACCACCACCGGGTGCAAGCTTCACGTCTCAAGAGGCCTGGATGTGGAGGTTTTAGTACTGCCTGCTCAGTGCAGCTCCACCGGGTGCAAACTTCAGGGACCCAAAAGGCCCAACTGCAGAGGGGCTAGAAGCACCTGCCCTTAAAACATGGAGTGCAGGCATTACAGATGCAAGAGTCCCAGCTGTGAAGGTACCGCCCACCCAGTACACCACACCGGGTACAAGCTTCATGAACTTAAGTAGCCAGGGTGCTGTCGGGCTAGTATTGGCTGCCAGGTACACCACCGCGGTTTGCAAGCTTTACCGATTATAGTGGACCATTTGCGCTATTTGCATCCACCCAGTATACCACAACCATGTGCAAGCTTCAATGACTCAAGGGACCTAGCTGCAGAGGCACTAGTACAGCCTGTGCGGAGCCCCACCAGCTGGTGCAAGATTCACAGACTCAATGGGCCAAACTGCAGAGGGGCTAGTAGCACTTGCTCTGGAAACCAGGAGTGCAGGCATCACAGACTTAAGGGCCCAGCACGGAAGGTGCTAGTACCGCCCACCCAGCACCCCACCTGGTTTAAGCTTCAAGGACTCAATTTGCCTGGCTGCCATGTGGCTAGTACCTCCTAGAGTACTCAAGGGGCCTGGCAGTAGAGGCACTAGTATTGACCATTTGGTACACCTACACCAGGTACAAGATTCACAGGCTCAAGGATCCTGGCTGTGGCACTGGTCGGTACACCGCCACTGTATGAAAGCTTCATGGTGCTAGCACTGCCCATCCAGTACATAACTGCTGGGAACATGCTACACAGACTCAAGGGTCCTGACTGCATGAGAGCTATTAAAGCCATCCTAGTACAGCAACATGAGTGCAAACTTCACAGACACAAGGGGCCCAGCTCCGGAGTACCACTCTCCTGGTAAACCGCGAGCAGGTACAAGTTTCACAGACTCAAGAGGCCCAGCTGTGGAGGCACTAGTACTGCCACACAGTACACCACCACTGGATGTGAGTGCGAGCTTCGTGGACTCAAGTGGCCCAGATGCAGAGGGGCTAGTAGGGCCCGACAGGTACCCCACAACCATGTGCAAGAGTCATGTACTATAGCAAACCGGTTGCAGAAATGCTAGTACTGCCCACCTGGTATACCACGACTGGGTGCAAGCTTCACAGACTCAGGGGCCAGGCTTCCAAGGTGCTTGTACCTCTCCCGGTACACCGCCACTGGGTGCACGTTTAACGGGCTCAAGGGGTCTGTCAGTGAAGGCACTTGTACAGCCTGGTAGGTATACCACCACCGGGTGCAAGCTTTATGGATTCAACAGGCCCAGTTGTGGAGGGACTAGTACAACCGGCCCGATACAACACCACTGAGTGTTTCTCGAACTCCAAGAGCCTGCCTGCGGAGGGACAAATAACACCCAGTTGGTGCACCACGGAAGCTAGCTTCACTGACTGAAGGGGCTGGCTGTTGAGGCACAAGTACTGCCCGTTCGGTGCACCCTCACTGGAAAAAAGCTTTACAGACTCAAGGGTCAAGGCTGCGGAGGCGCTAGTACCATTCACCCGGTAAAACAACCAACTGGTGCAACCTTCATGGACTCAAGCGGCCTGGCTAAGGAGGTGGAATACCACCTGCCTGGAACACCACCACTGGATGCAAGTGTCATGGAATCAAGGGGCCCAGCTGCGCAAGTGATAGTATGACCCGAATGATACACCATCACTGGGTGCAAGGTTCTTGGACTCAAGGGGCTGAGTAGCGGAGGTGCTTGTACTGCACCGCCGGTACACCAACTCTGGTGCAAGCTTCACAGACTCAAGGGCCCAGGCTGCGAAGGCGTAAGTACTGCCAGGTGGGTACACCACTGCAGGGGCAACATTTCACGGACCCAGGGGGCAGTCTACTGAGGCACTAGAACTGCCAGCCCGGTACACCATCACCAAGTGCAAGCTTCACAGACTTAAGGGGCCGGCAGCAGAAGTGCCAGTACTGCCTATTCAGTACACCACTACTCAGTGAAAGCTTCACGGACCCTTGGGGCCCGGCTGCAGAGAGTTTAGTATTGCCCGCCCTGTACACTAACGCCAGGGCAGGCTGCACGGACTGAAGGGGATAGGCTGCACATTGCCCTGCAGCTGACTCCCATTGTGTATACGGCCATGGAGAATGGAGGTTGAATGCCTGTGGAGGGTGGGGCATAAGATCTGACAAGATGCAAGTCTGTGCAGCCCTCCCCCCACTGTGCATGACCGGAGGCTGTCAGCACTGACAGCGGCGAATGGCCATGGAGGGTGGGATGCAGGCAGTGGCGTAGCTAGCCACTTTGCCGCCTGTGGCGTACCCTGCTTTTGCCGCCTGCAGCTGCCGTGCAGGAAGGGGTGCTGGCGATATTCCCGCGATTGCCGCCCCATGGTAAACGCATGAAGAGCGGGGGATTTCGAGCTGCCGCCCCCAAAACTTGTGACACCCGGGGCGGACCGCCCCCCTTGCTACACCACTGGCTGCAGGGCTGGCTAGAATCCAGGCCCGCACCCCGCTCATGCAGTGTAAAACTTCAAGGCCACACGTTTCATCCCCATTGCAGACAATCATAGACCCTCCATTCTGGACTTTAAATGCTTCTGAAGCATGGGTTGGGGGAACAGGTCAGAGGTCACACACTCCATCCCAGCACATCCAAAGGTTGCCAGTTGATGTTGGTGCTCAGTGCCTGGTCTTCGAGGCCCTGCGGTCTAGCCCTACTTTGTGCAATCGAACAAAGTACACAGTGCAGATTAGCTGGTCATGTAATTTGAGAACAGGTTCTGCATTCATAGTACCTGGTATCGTTAGAGTACTAGGGTTTGATACACAGTCAACGCCTGCTTTATTTGCCTACTAACTATGTCCTGTAATGTTTAAGTTGTTTACAAATGTTTTTTACATAACTCTAGCTATTCCCTGATAGTCTCAGCCAAAATGTTCTCACAGCAACGATTAGAATTTGAATTAGATTGAGGTATAAAAAAAAATCACTTCCGTGTTGAATATGAGTAAAAAACTCAAACATTCACTATCAAAACAAAGGTAAAAGTGAGGTTATCGTTAGGTTTGCTCACAACACCAGAATGAACATTTAAAAACAGCTGAAATTCACTCAAAAACAAAGTTAAAGTGCATTCATGGCTACAAAACAAAACCTAAAAACCACTGAAATTCACCAGTTATGGTTCATTTAACTAATCATAAGTTGCACCCCCTTCATGCATTGCTCATAACCTCACATATTACATCACTCAAGACATGTTAAATGACGTCATTGATGGCATCACTGAGGATATCACTAAGGCAAGTGTCAAGAACAAATCCAACACCTAACTATTCCTTCAAGGATCTAAGTTCCAAAAAAAGTGAAAGTTAGCCAGCTCTTTATTCAGCTATGCAATTGTCAAACATTTACACACAGAGAGAAAACAAATAAGTCTGTAGTCCTTTTATAGAAAGACTTCAATGGAATATTACAAAAAAAATGAATTACATCGAAACAAAGCCTTAAGAAATATACATAAACCAACCTATTCTCTATTGCATCAAAAGAAACAAGAAATAAGTGTATATAGATAAAAAGTGACCAGCTTGTACCCCATCGGTACCAAGTCTGAAGAATTATATCCATAGAAAACAAAACAATATCTTATATGTTGAGATAAAACATAATATGTTAAGGCATTTACATGAAGGAAACAAGTTGTATATCTACAGAAGAAAAATCTTAAGTACAGGCTGAGAAAACAAACCTCTATCTTTTCAAACAATGAAGAGACTTAAAAAAGATACAGAAACTTGCTCCCTAAGCATTAATACATACTTTTAAGTCGTATTTAACCATAATAATGGTATTTAGATTAATTTGAGGCCGTTGTTGCACGTGGAGCCCACTAGCACTCATTGTTTGGGACTGGCTCTTATGTTTCCTTAACCTTAATCCAGAGCAAGAGAGAGAGAGAGGAAAACACAAAAGGGGGAAGAAGGAGGAAGAGTGACAAAAAATAGAGAAAGCAGGAATGAAAACAAATCTGGAAGAGTGAGATAAAGAGGCAGGGGTTGTCTGGTGGTGTTTTAAAGAGGCATGAGGTGGAATCAACACTCTGTAGGCTTGGTATTCGGCACACTGACCTTCAATAGTGTCAGACGCAGACTTTGGAACAAACTTTGGGCCCTAGCATATGTTCTTTTAAAAACTAAGCACTATGGTACACTTGGCCACAGCAAAGGGCAGCAGGAGTCAGTAAGTAGCAACAGGAAATACATGCCATGCATGTGGTCTTACAGGCACACAGGAACATTCACAAAAGCAAAGGAAAACGCAGATTAGCATTAGTGTTGGCAAAGTAGAGGCAGAGGGATCAGTTCAGAGCAATAGATGATGTAAACATTGGAAGAACTCTGTGTGCACAGAAAATCAACAAATCCATTCACTGTTAACGTATGAACATAAAGACATATAAATAGTTTAAACAAGTCAGTGACATGTCAATAGGTTAAAAGACATAAGAAGTACACCTAAATAAGTGTATCTAAGCCATAATCCATTGACATTCATGTATCCATCAAATAAGTCTGTGCCTCAGTCATTGACACAAGGAAATAAGAAGAGCAAGCTACTTACCTTAGGTAGCGCTCTCTCCTGTGGATCTTGTATCTATCTGTAGATTGCTCACCTTGTGAATTTCCCCCTTGCTTCAGACTGGATCTGGAAAACACAAAAGCAGTAGCAGTAAGTGGTGCTGTGCGATTCTGCGTTGATGCCGTTCCGCTCCAGAAGCAGTGGTGGCCGACACAAACAAAAAGTGGTGGGCGGGTTGAGGGGGCATGTGGAGAACGCAGAAAGGGGAACGCGGGGGTTTAATAATAAAAAAAATAAGACTTACCTGAAGCTGCCAGCCGATTTGCGCACCTGTGTTCCTCTGCTTCCTGGTCCCAGCAGACACTGGGACAGCATCAGACTCCCTGTGCAATCCCCGCGCTGCTCTCAACAAGCTTACCAAGCATGAGAGCAGGGCTGGGATTTGCCTGAGCGGGCTGGTTTAATGCTCACTCAGGCACAGGGAGTCTGTGCTGTTTCTCCAACCCAGCTGTGCAATACAGCTGGGTTGGAGAAACCTAACTGCGCATGTCTATTTGGCCGGCCTAAGACAACCGGCCAAACAGGTATGCACACTTAGAAGTGCACATACCACTCCATTCCTTCTCCCTCCCGTGGCCTGGCTCTGCCCCTCCCTACTCACGCTAGCTCAACCAGCAGCTGAAAAATAAAATGATAGTGAACTATTGTTTAATTGTTCAGCTGCTGGCTCTGAGCCAGCGGGGCGACACTCCTCCGCCACTGCAGAGGAGCCACCGCTGTCCAGAAGTGATGAATGGAGAAGCATATGAGTGCCACCCATGCGTGCTGTTAGTTTCATTCAAGAATCCTTCCACGCCCTCAGATGCAGAGCTCATCGGCATATTGAACGAACATGTTTGCAGATGTGCAGAACGTGGAGGTGGGAGGGCAGTGAGGGATTTGCAGTTAGATAGATTATCTACCAGAAAGTGTTTCCGAAGGTATGTACCTTGTTCATCTGATGGATACTTGTAACTGCAGAATCTCACCTTCTGAACAGATACCAAAGCAGTACCTTTCAAGGTGATGAGTCTGTGGAATGGCTCAGACTAAAAGGTCCCACAGGATCGAGCAGGCAACATGTTAATCTCGACGGACCTCACTGTGGCGGCACTAGTGCTTCACTTCATGTACGTGTGCACGCATTCCCTTGTAGCCACCTGACAGGTATCCAGGTGGGCACTGTCTGTGCCAATGCAGTGGTAGTAGCGTTGGCTCTGGTGGAGTACGTCTTGAGGCCTTCTGGAGACTGTTTCTTAACAAACTTGTAGCAGATCTTAATGCAGAGAACTATATTTCGATAGATGGTCTGTTTGTGTGCCACCATGCACCCCAGAGAACCCCAAAAAGAGCTCATCATACACGAGGTGTTCTGATCAATGTAAAAGTAAAAACTGAGGGCTCTCTTGGAGTCCATCCGATGGAGTCTCTCTTGCTCTCTCGAGGGCTGTGACGGAGCAAAAAATATCAGAAGCTTGATGGCTTGTCCAACATGAAAAAGCGTCACCACCTTTGGTAGGAAAGTAGCTCAAGCCCTTTTGCCAGGAAAACGGTGGTAGAGGGGTGCTGGAACGAAAGGGACTGAAATTCACTCACCCGTTATGCAGATGTTATCGAAACCAGGAAGACCATTTTTAGGATGAGTAGGTGCAATTGACAACTGTGCATTGGTTCAAAAGGAGTAAATAGAAACATGCCAATCAGATTTAAGTCTTACTGTGGCGTTAACAAGGGGTTAGATAGAATCAAGGGTAGAGGATGTAGCCTTACAGCTAGAGCGGTCGACCTCGAAGCTGGGGAATGGGGTTCGAGTCTCGGCAACGACGCTCAACATCCTGTGATTCTGGGCAAATCACTTAATCTCCCTGTGACTAACAAAAGTGAATGTGTCCATCTGTAACGAAACTGGTGCTCATGTAAAGCGCTCTGATACCCGATGTCTCGGGTCTAGTTCGCGCTATATAAAACTAAAAAAAAAAAAAGGGCTGTAAACCTTTTAGGAAACACATCACAGCTGGTGATTTGAATAAAAGCAGCTGGTTCGGCAAACATAAAAAAGTTGAAACGGCCGACAAGAGCTAGACCACGCCGGGCTGAAAACAAAATAAACAACAACACATCTGAAAGTTTTGCTTGCAACGGGTCCAACTGATGGGTAATGGCCCAGATCACAAACTTGCCCCAGAGTCCTGCATACACAGATGTAATTGAAGGACTCCCAGCTGCTAGAATGATATCAACCACCTCAGGAGGAAAATCAAAAGTGATGAACTGTCACAACTTAATCTCTATACATGGAGACGCAGCACATACCCGGGTGCAGGACCCTGCCCTGCTACTGCAACAGGAAGTCTTCGCAAAGTGGCATCCTGATTGGAGGGCGGATGCTCAAGCCCAGATGTTCCGGGTAGCATACTTCCCTGGCCCAATCCTGAGCCGCTAAAATGACTTGGGCCTGGTCGTTCCTTGTCTTCTTCTGAGCTCAGGGTAAGAGAGGTAGTGTCTGGAAGGCATGCAGGAGTCCTGTCATCCAGTCGAGGCAGATTGCATCTCCGAGAAAGAGCCAAAGTGCTAACATTGTGCGTTATCTGCAGTGACATAGAGCCAGAGCCAGGAAACTGCTTTAAGCCACCTCCAGTGGTAACTGCAATTCGTGTTCCACTGGGCACTCCCGGCTGAGTTCATCTGCCTTGGCATTTAAAGATCCTGCCAGGTAGAGTACCACCAGATAAATACCCTGAAGATTCAGCAAGCTCCAGAGGTAGAGAACCTCTTGGCACAGGACACAGGACTCTACTCTACCCTGCTTGTTGGAGTACCATACGGCAGAAGTGTTGTCTGTGAGAACCTGCACCACCTTCCCCTTGATGGAGGGCAGGAAGCCTTCAATGCAAAGTGAAACGCCTGCAAATCCACCAAGTTCATATGGAGGCAAGACTCTGCTGTAGGCCAACGTCCTCTGATCTCCACCTCTCCCAGATGACCTCCCGAACCCAGGAGCAATGCATCCGTCATCACTGTCTACTCTGGGTGGGGAAAGGAGAGTGATCTACAGGTGTTCCAATTGTGGTCAAGCAGCCACCACTGTAGGTGTTTTGCAGTCTCCTCTGACACCTGGATGGAATCTGACAGGTTCCCTTGGTGACGGGACCCCTGAGACTTCAGGTCCATCTACAAAGCTTGCATGTGCCCCCTGGTATGGTAAGCAAGCAGGATACAGGAGGCTAGTAGGCTCAGAAGCCTTAGAGCCATCCTCAATGAGGACCAGGACAGGATCTGAAACATTGCGATTATAGCCTGACTGTCTTGGACTCATTGGTCCGGATGAAAAGCTCAAAATCGCAGTGTCCAGGATTGTTCTGATGAAGGGGAGCCTCAGCGAAGAAGTGAGCTGTGATTTTGACAGATTGGTTGAGAATCCCAAATATGTCAAAGGTTCACCATTGTCTGGAGGTGGTACACAACTACCTATGGCAAGCCCGCCTTCAACAGCCAGTCATCGAGGTAGAGGAAGACTAGTATGTCTTATTATGCTATGTTATGCAGATTTGTAGAGCACACTATCACCTGGGAGGGAATCCTGGCACTCACCAGATGTGAGTCTAGTCAACACTATGGCGTAGTGGGGATACTCGAAAAACCAAGTCTTAAGCTTCTGGTGGACTTCAAAAAAAGTGAGAAGGCTTGTATGTGTAACTGCAGGTTCTGGTTTTCTGTATACGTGGGATGTGTGCAAGGAGAGGTTCGGACAAGCGGAGGTGCCTGGAATGTTTGTGAAAGCAGATGCAATTGATGAGGTATGCTGGGCTAGTGTTATTTAGTGCCTTGAAAGTGCGTGTGAGGAGTTTGAATTTTGCTCGTTTGTGAATGGGAAGCCAGTGGAGCTCCTTCAGTTGTGGTGTGATGAGAGTGTGGCATGAGGCGTTGAGAGTGAATCTGGGAGCTATGTTATGAATGGTCTGCAGACTTCAAGTGAGTTTTTATTAATCCAGACATAGAAGGTGTTCCCGAAGTCCAGCTTGCTTGTGACTAGGGCATGCGTGATGGGTTTCTGGGTGCTGATTGGAAGCCATGTGAAAATCCCCCTCAGCATCTTCAGGGTATGGAAGCATGATGCAGTGACAGCGTTGACATGGGCAGTCTTGTCAGGTTTGCTGTCGATGAGGATCCCGAGGTTCTTGGCGTGAAGGTGTATGTCGGTCCTAGCTCTTTTGGCCACCAGGTGGAGACCCACGGTTAAGTGCTCTTCCCGAAGATCACAATTTCGGTCTTGTCGGTGTTCAGCTTCTGATTAGTGTTGGTCTTCATCCAGTGGGCGATTTCAGTCATGCAGGCATTCAACTTGATCCAAGTACTGGGTGTCTTGTCTGTGAGAGCGAGAATGAGCTGTGTTCCGTTAGCATAGGTGAGGATGTTGATGTCATGGAAGCGGATGATTCTGGCTAGAGGGATCATGATAACATCAAAGAGGGTCGGGCTCAGGGAGGATCCTTGAGGAACTCTGCAGATGACGTAATGAGTATCCAGGGCATATGATGCCAGGCTAGTGACTGGGGCCATCCAGTGTGAAAGGATCAGATCCATCGGGGTGCGTGACATTGGAGTCCAATGTCATGCTGTCATTGGATGAGGATGGGGTGGGAGACCACGTCAAACACTGCAGAGAGGTCCAGGAGGATGAGGGCAGCCGTATATCCTTTCAGAGTGATGCAGATGTCATCCGTGGAGGCAGTGAGGGCGGTTTCCATGCTGTGGTTGGGTCTGAAAACAAACTGAGTGGTGTTGAGAAGTTGGTGATCATTGAGGTATTCTGTGAGGCGTCTGTTGATGATTTTCTATTAGTTCTTGGCGGGGGATGGTAGGAGGGAGATCGGTCTGTAGTTGGAGAGCGTTGAAAGGTCCAGGGGAGGTTTCTTCAGCAATGGGAAGACAGTTGTGTGTTCCCAAGCATCTGGGAAGATCACAGAAGAGGTAGAGGTAATCAGAATGGGGGAGAGCATGGCGGTGATGGGATTGCTGTCCTCTGGAGTAGGCGTGGTGGAAGCACAGGTCCAACGGGGTCCCTGAATGAGTGGAATTCACGGTGGTGGCGGTTTCATCTGGCCCGATGTTGGGCCATGTGGTTAGCATTGGTTCTTTGGATTAGATCGGGAGGTCTTTGCCAAGGTTTGTCAGGTCTGGCTGCAGGTTTAGGTTGCTGAACATGGCGATGATTTTGTTGCTGAATAATTGAGAGAGATTGTTGTAGAGGTCCTGCCAGGGGGTGATCGAGTTGGAGGCAGCAGCTGGTGAGGTGAAATCGTTCACAATGGCCAAGATGTCTTTGTTTCTGTTGGTGCTGGCATCAATGTGGTCTTCCAGAGTGGCATGTATCGGGGCCTGATCATTTGGTGGTAGCATCTCTAGGCAGATTTGAAACTGCTCCTGTCTGCATTATCCTGTTTCATTTTCCATTTGTGATCCAGTTGTTTGCAGTTGCGTTTCATCAGTCTGAGTTCCTCCATGTACCAACTGGCCTGGGGTTTAGACCTTTTTGTATTACTGTGTTTGAGGGGGGACAGTGAGTCAACACAGGAGGTGATCCAATTGTTGAAATTTGTGATGGCTTTGGGGTGGCTGTTGCTGCTTGTGGGTCGGGGTGTTGACAGTTGTGCTCAAGTCCTTGTTGGTGAAGCCGCTCCAGTTTCAGTGGGCTAGTCTAGCGGTGGTGCATGTGCATTGGGTCAGGGACGTGGATGCTGAACTTGATGAGGGCGTGGTCTGTTCAGGAGACGAGTGTGGGCTCTCAAATTGGATGTTGTCAAAGAAGGTGAAAAATAGGGTCCAGGAGGTGTCCAGTGAAATAGGTAGGTCCCTTTACTCATTGGGTGTGGCCCAGGCTTCCAGGGTCTTCAATGAATGCTTTTCAGTTGGCATCAGCATGGTCTTCCAGGTTAAAGTTCAGGTTAACAAGTAGGATGTAATTGCTAGCGTCGAGGGCGAGTGGTGCGATGATGTCCGTGATGGTGTCGGTGAAGTCAGTGCGTGGTCCAAGTGGTGTGTAGATGAGAGTGAAACTTAGGGTGAAGTTGGTTGTGACATTGAGCTTGAACAAAGGGTAGAGCTTGAACAACACATTTTCGATGTCGGTTGTATCCCTGACTTCTGAAGATGGACAAGCAACCCACCATCACCTTTGTGAACACCTGAGGGGCACTGGTGAGGCCAAAAAAGAGCACAGCAAAATGAAAGTGCTCTTGGCCGCCGTGAATCACAGGTAGCGTCCGTGGGCCTGCAGGATGAGGATGTGAAAATAGGTGTCCTACAGGCGCAACAACACCATCCAGTCAGCGGGATCCAGGTGAGAGAACCTGGGCCAGGTTGAGCATTTCAAATTTGACCTTTTGCAGAAAGGCATTGAGAGGGTGAAGATCCAAACTAGGACGGAGGCCTCTGTCTTTCTTCTGCACAAGAAAATAGTGAGAAGAGCACCCAGTTTCTAATTCCCCAGCCCGTATCCCCTCTATGGCTCTTTTGTCAAAAAGAACCTGCACTTCCTGGCACAAAATAAACATATGGTCCTCTGAGAAGTGATCTGAAGTAAGTGGCAGGTGCGATGGGTAGAAAAGGAACGGAAGGGCGTAGCCCCGCTGGATAATCTGTAGGACCATTTTGTTGGATTTCATTTGTTGCCACTCCTACAGGAAGTGGCTGATCCTGACCCCTATTGGATGGCTGTGTGCCAGTAAGGGTGCCCTGAAGGGGCTTGGAGGTTGTTCCCAAAGGGGCAGAAGATTGAGATAGTTGCTGCCCCTGGTTGTCATGTCATTGTCTGTTGGGCCTGCAGCCAAACCTTTAAAGGAATGGGAGGCCTGTTGTGTGGGCAGTGGAGCCTGAAGTTGCTAATAGGCTAAACCCCTGACATATCCCTGAAAAGGATGAAATTGTTGAGGGGATTGCCTGTCTGGAGCTGAAAGGCCCAAGGAACATGCAATGGCCAGCCTTTCTTTAAAACTCTCTAGCGTTGAATCTGCCTTCTCACCAAACAGGCAAGAGACAGTCGAAAGTCTGTCCATCAAGGATACCTGGACATTTCCCGAGAAGCAAATGGACCTCATAAATCCAGATATAGTGTTGAAGCACCATGTTGGTTCCCATCACCCTACCTAGACAGTCTGTGGTGTCCAGGCCCAAGCGGATGACACATTTGGCCACATAACAAAATGTTCGGACTTAGGAAGCCCATAAGTCTTGAGGGAACGTAGGTAAGATCTCATGCACCATGCCCCATAGTGCATGAAAATAGTGACCTAGCAAACAGCGTTCACTGACTTACCACAAATGTGTCCACTCCTTTTGACTCCCTGCCAAGGAGCGTGATTGGTAACTTGTTAGAGTTAACTCTAGAAGTAAGAAGTGGCAGAGCTCTGGATCTACATCTGAAGGTGGGGAAAGAAAGAAACTGATCTTAGCATACATGGGTGGCACTTATATGCGACTACGTTTGTCATTTCTGGACTGCCGCCTACCTGCACACAGGAGCACTGCTTTGAGTTTTCCGGATCCAATCTGATGCTGGGGGCAAATTCACAAAGTGAGGAATCTGTGGTAAGAAGTATCCATCAGAAGCATAGAGTAATTGAGATAGTCCTGCCGTCTCCATTGACACGCAAATTTAAGATTCGCATAGACACATGAAAAATAAAACAGTCCATTTAAACAGGAATGATCTCTTTTCTATGTTTATGCTTCTTAAATGTTCATTGTTGGATAAGCAACTACCTCTCATTTACTCTGTTCAAACTTCTAAAAGTCTAGTTTGTGATGAATAAGGAGTACGTTTTTATTGTATCAGTATACTTATGAAGTGCTCCTGTCCCCTACACTGTATTAGTTGTTTTTTCTATTTAGTTCTGAAATTCACTTGTTAGTACATGGATCCCGAGCCAACTTTGCTTAGTAATGTCCCTGGAACTCTTCCATGGTGCTCGCTTTTCTGTGATAGAGTTCCTTCTTTTACTTCCCTTCACTGTCTGCTTTAAATCTCAGCTTTTTTGTTTGTAATTCTTTGCCTTTATTCTCTTCTTCGTCTTCCTGCTTCCTGGAACCTCCCCGACAGCCAAGCGTAAAATGTGGAAATTAAAAACCTTTGGTAGTTTAAGAAATATATATAAAACAGGTAAATTACTCGGTCAGACATCTCCATGTGACGTGACCTTGTGACCCCCTCACTCATGCATGAAAAGGATAACCATCGTGGGATGTCTTGATGTTTTTGATGTTGGACTTGTTCTGTACTGTGAGTCTTTTGTACTCCAATGTTCATATAGTAGCTGCAGATATTCAAATGTGAGCTTTCTTTGATCTAAAAGCAATCTTCAGAGCATGCATGATACTTCATCCCTGTTAGCAAGATATGCAAAAACATTCAGTCTACTACCCCTGGCCTGGACTAATTTTCTATGGGCCTGATTTAGAACTCGGCAGACGAGTTACTCCGTCACAACAGTGACGGATAACACGTCTGCCGAAATATAAATCCCATAGGATATCATGGGATTTATATTTCGGCAGATGGGTTATCCGACACCGTTGTGATGGAGTAACCCGTCCGCCGAGATCTAAATTAGGCCCATATGTGTTATTTTGTACAATAATCCTTTACTACAAGTGGTGAGCTATTTTGCAACATTTCATTCTTAGTGTGGTCAGTGCTTGTTTGAGGCCTCAAAATAAGTCTTCACATTGTTAATAAAATTGCGCACATGGATTGTTACTGTTGCAAAACAGCACCAGCTAACACAAAAGAAATGGAACACACATCCACATATATAATATTGTGTTGAACAGCACCTGGATGCAAATTAGCACAGACCGAAAACAAAAAATACCTCAACCTAAGCCACTTTATTTAATTTGCCACCTAGATGTAAAGATGAAACAATCCCTCATCAGCCAGGCTAGCATGAATCCAGTGGCACAGCGAACAAGGAACCCACGTCTGGGCATACCCTTGGCCACTTAGAGTGAACATAGCAAACACAACAAGTGCTGAAACTTTACAATCACTCACCCCCAGTCAAGAGATCTGGGTTTAAACCATCCTTCTTTTGCTCACTATGCCATTCCAGTTTGGACCCAGCCATATGCAAATCAGTCTTGACCCTGCTCCTCATGGGAACAGTCCAGCCCTCACTGCCAGGCCAGGTCCTCCCTGGACCAGAAACAAGCATCCTGGGATCGGTTTTGGGGTATCACCCCTCAACAGCCAGGCTAGCTTGGATCCAGTGGCACAGCAAGCAAGGGTTAATATGGTTCTCCTGTATCCGATTTCCTCCAATACCCAATCAACAGAAACAGCACCACCTACAGGTAGGACATAAACTGTGCAAACAGATTTTTAATATCTTGAGCCAAGAGAACCACAAAGTGTCTCTTGCGTCCTTTACCCTTCCCCTTTCATAGACTGGTGAGGACTAAAACCTATGGTGCTGTTGAATTTCTGAATTACGCTGGAGGACTTGCCTTTTCATGTACCTAAAGCATATTGTGGTTGGGTAGGTTTGGCCCAATGAATACATGAACAGTCCTTACATTAGTAAATGGATTGGGGTATTCCTCATTTCGCCTGCACAGGGTGTGAGGACATTTAACACCACTGATACACACAGATGGCACTCTTGTGTGGAAAAACTCTGTTTATCAGGAGTTCCCTGCTTTGTACAGGGATAGCGTGACCCTGTTTTCAACAGTGGCTGCATCAAAGGTATTGCCCTGGATTCCCTTATAAGACATAAAGATTTCCTCTAAGTTAGAGGACCCTTGGAATACTGACCTGAGGTCAACAAACGTAGTGGTACTAGTCTAATTACTCTTAAAAATAACATCTTATTTATCACAAGAAGCGTCCCAAAGAATCTATGATTTGGTTTACGTTGGTATTTTGTTCATCACTGTTGGAATTAGTTATTCCAGATGGTTTGAGGCATCTCCCCTCTTACACTGTGAGGACTGCTGAGTTCTAACCCTATCCAAAAAGTCTTCCCCACGAATGCCAAGCAGTTCTATCAACACATCCAACCTTTTACTTAAATACAACAGGTGGAGGATGTACAAAGCGCTTATGAAGAAAACGTCCTGCATAAAAATGAGGAACCCTCACCACGAAAATGAGGTACCAACCAAGATTTTAAAAGAAGCAAACGGCACACGTCGCACTTTTAAGAGACTGCCTAAACTGTTAACACAATGTTATGGGTTTGCCTTCCAGCCAGAGTGGCTATTCTGCCATTTTTTTCTTGTCCTCTGTGACACGTTTGTTGTCTAATGCAGAATGAGAGCATCTCTCTGCCTCCTACAAACGTATCTAGAGGATCAGTCATAGCTCAATTAATTTGGTCTGTTTTTCAAGCGTTTCCAATAAATGAATATCCTTTTTCAAAAGTATGGTGCCCATATTAAATATAATATTCTCAAAGCGGCCAGACTAGTGCCTTGCAGAAACCTTCTCTCTTTATCCCTACTATCCATGCCCTTTGTAATGTAGCATAAAAGACACCTGCCTTTAGGAGCCATATGTTGGAGTTTGTGTTTTGTGATAACAGTCAGTGATCATTTTTTTGCAGAAGAGGAGAACTTTGAGTTCATCATAGTGTCCAGCACGGGACAGACTTGGCATTTTGAGGCCAGCAGCTTCGAAGAGAGAGACTCCTGGGTGCAGGCCATCGAGAGCCAGATCCTTGCAAGCCTTCAGTGCTGCGAAAGCAGTAAAAATAAGGTAAGGTGCCGTTTGGGAAAACCGTCTCCTACCCTTTAGCGTTGGTATCAGGAAGAGAGGTAGGGTCAAATGCAGGTCCACTGTAATAACGACGAGCTTCATTTAATTTTTACTAGGAAGACACAGCCCCCTTACAGCTGTTGCTCATTGATAAGACTATACTTTTAGCTCTCACGTACACATACACACATCAGATAGTATGTACGAATTATAATTTTAGGGTTTTCTTTTTTAAATTCAATTTGCGTTTGTACTGACAATAGGAATCACGATTCAGGTCTACCTTTTCGCTGCGAACAATGACTCCCTTTTCAGTGTTTAGATGTTTAAGCCAACATTATAGGGCCTTGCCCACTGAAACGAAGAAGTTCATTTCCCCCTTTTTCATGCTCCCATTACAGAAGCATGTACAGGCAAATGGCTCTCAAGTGACACTATATTTCCCTCACACTTTAGGTAGCAGACATTTCTAAAGGAATTTGGGGGAGGCGTTTTGGGCCGGTAACATAAAAAGCACCATTACTCACATGGTCCACTTCTAACGGTAGAGGAGGACGGCCCCTTCCAGTGTCCAATACGAGGCTGGTGGAAACATACACAAAATCCACCCAGTGCCGCCAATGTCTCTTCAGCCGGGTTTGCACATCACGAGGAAGGCCTTACAGAGGGGGGTCTGTCGTTCCCCTCCTTATGGTTGGGTCGCCTCTAGCATGTGGAAGGGTGCGGCTGTGGGCCTCTGCTGTTCCACGCAGATACTGTGCGTCAGCGCGTGGCAGCCCAACAGGCTGCTGCGTAATTCTTGGAATCGGGCGCGAGGCAGGTTTGCGCGCGCTACCGTTTACGTATCGTGTGTGACAGCAGAAGTGTACCCTTGTACAGTGTATTTGAGTGGGAATATCTGGATTAAAATCAGATTTCTGGTTCTTGTGACTTTAAATAAAAATTGTGATTTATACACATTTTTCAGAAGCAGCGAACCATTTTAACCAGTTCCGTTTATTGCTTCCTTTCCACTGCCCCACCGCTGCAGGCGCGCATGGACAGTCAGAGCGAGGCTGTTGCTATCCAAGCTATCCGCAACGCCAGAGGCAATGCATTCTGCGTGGACTGCGATGCTCCAAGTAGGTCGTCCACGTCTTTGTCGTCTTGTGTTGTTAACGTGCCACTGCTCCGGCGCTGCATTGTTATCTTCTGTGCCTACATGCACGTGTCTGCCATTGTAACTTGTGAACTTTTAACTTGTCAAAGCAAAATGCACACAACACAGACATCATCACGTCAAGGCAAACGTTGGCAACTCTTCCAGTCGCTACAGAGTTGTATTGAACTTGTATATACCCCCATCACCCGCGGCCCAATTTATGTAATGGGTAGTTCGCAAACTAGGAGGTGGTAATTGCACCCTGCCTGGGTTGCGAACTGCCCTTCATTTTGAATTTGCAAAATGTATATTCGTAGAAAGTAACAAAGCTTTTTATCTCATGAATATTAATGACGCTGAACGCATTTTATGACTCGCCAAGAAGGTCTGCAAATACGAGGATGTTTCACTTCCCAGCATATCAACATGTTTTCTTTTTAAAGCAGCCTGTGTTCATAGGGACAGGTGCAGTTTAAAAAACTCATGACCTGCTACAAAGACTTGGAGGATCCTTGCAGTGGTCTCCTAGACCACTGCGGTACCCCACCCCCTCTGGAGATGCCTGACATGTCCCCTAATGACATTAGAGAGTAACACCTTACATTTAAATCAATACAGCTAGGAGCATGTTGCATGCCCTTGAAGACGGTTAGCCAGTGGCAGCTGGCACGGATCAGGGGTGGCGGGGAGGGGGTTGAAAAAAAATTACACTTATCTCTTCACTGCCACCGTCTCTCCTCCGTCATCTCTCCAGGCTCCGTTTCTCTTCCTGACGAGTCCAGGAAGCACACAGTCTCCCCTAAACCAATCACAACGCTGCTGTCCCCAGCATGACAGCAGCTTTGTGATTGGTCTGAGCGATGTGGTTTGGCGCTCAGACAGGAAGTGGGAGCCTGTGCATGTTCTCCTCCCAGGCTGTGCAATACAGCTAGGTGGAGAACATGCTAAGTGCGCATGACTCTTTGGCCAGCCCCAGATGGCCGGCCAAACCATCATGCACACTTAGAGAGTGCTCACCACTCCTCCCCCTACTCTGGCCTGCCCCACCCCACACCTAGAACTGAGCCACTATGGAAAAATAAATTGATAATAACATGGCATTATCATCCCTTTATTTTTCCTTTTTTGCACTGCTGAAAAGCAGTGGGGCGACGCTCCTCTGCCTTAGCAGAGGAGCCGCCGCTGCTGTTAGCAGCATTGCCAGCACCCCAACATTTAAGGTGTTACTCTCTACTGAAGGAAGACAAGTAACAGGCCTCTCTAGAGGTACCCAGAACTGCCTGCGCCATTGATGAATACTTAAGACTTTCAACTAAAGTGATTGCTATCATGTACTACATTTACCACAATGCACCTGGGTAAATTATGTGCTGGTACTCTGAGCAGTATGCTCCCTGCCCCCTTTTGTGATTGTCTCCTTTCAGTTACTGGGCTGATGAGGTCATTGAGATGTCTCTGCACTCTGGAAGTGGTACAGAAACCTGAGAATACTGTAAGCAGCATTGCCAGCACCCCCAAGTTTAAGGTGTTACTCTCTACTGAAGAAGGACAGATATCCTGAAACACATGTCTAGAGATACCCAGCTCTGGCTGTACTAATAATGGTGAATATTTAGGACGTTCAATCAGTGGCGACTGGCATCTTCGAGGAGGGGGATGGGCGTGCGCGAACTCAAATAAAATAAATAAAAAATAATAAAATTAAACACTTACAGAGACGCACCAGACGTCATCCTTTTCTTTCTTGATCTGCTGCCCATCCACCAGGAAACTCCTTTGACCAATACTGGTGCTGCTCTCATACCATGAGAGCGGCACCCTGATTGGAGGGAGCAGCCTCACTCGGGGCTCCCCAGTGCTCTGTAGACCTGCACTTGCTCTAACCCAGCTGTCTTAAGACAGCTGGGTTAGAGATGTTTAAAGTGTGCATGCGTGGCTGGCCATCACAAGACGGCCAGGCAAAAAGACGTACGCACTTTAAACAGTGCATAGACAGCCCACCCTCCTTCCTGCTGCTGTCACTCAGAAGCAGCCCGCCCCGTCCTCACACACTGTTCAGGAGGGTGGTTGAAAAATAAAATGGTTATGAATGACAATTTTATTTTTCATCTCTGGGGCTTTTGGAGTAATTTAAGTGGGACGACGCTCCTCCTCTCCAACGGAGGAGCCGCCTCCTGCGTTCAACTGAAGTGAGTGTTATCGAGCACTGCATTTACCACAATGCATCTAGGTGAATTGGGTGCTGGTATGCCAGGCAGTGTCCCCCCCTCTTGTGATTGGCTCCTTATTGTTATTTATTTTGCTTGATTCCACCTTGATGAACAGGAGCTTGGCAATACGAAGCAGCAGCAAGAACCTAGTTACCAATTAGTGGGGTTTATATTTTACCCAAAGGAATAAATAGCTTTGCAACGTACATTTGGACAAACATAAGGGGTTGCACTTGAATGAAGGCCCGAGTAGAAGTTATTGCACTTGACCAAATTTGTGGACCAATTAAAGGGCAGTCACTCATAGAGCCGCTGCAAAGGCACCTGCTTGTGTTAAATTAATACAAAATGATATACTTTAGCCTGGTCAAGTATACACAACTGCTGCTAGGGCCTGACCCTGCCTAGTATTGTGTGCTGAGAAAGTAATTTCACCAGCCTGAGCTCTGGCAGAACCCTAAATTAGTCAAACAATATCAACGTTTTGATGAGCCTAAGCGCTCAGCAGTTTCATAGGACCTTCAAAATGAGTTATGAGCATAGTAGTACACTGCTCATGGAGAAGCAAGGACTCATAGAGGAAGGGTCGGCTTTAGCACTGGTGGCACCTGGTGCAACAATTTTTAGTGATGCCCCGCCAATGACTTCCTTCTCCATGGATTCCCTCACTACCGCCCTCCAGCAATGTCCCTCATCTTTCCACAGCCTCTTTCTCACATGCATTTCATGTTTAAAAATGCTACTCATACCAGTGTAGATCGTCAGTGGACCTTACATCACACGCACATTATACAGAGATAAGGAATCATACATGTGTAAATCAGTCTATAGGAAATGTTACATAAAACAATGAAGATTAGAAGGTGTAGGTATCACGTCATCTATACTCATAGGCAGTATATTTTAAGAGCGTTTGGTCTGGAGAAGCACAAACTCAGGATTTAAAACGTACCACAATGGTTGGGGTCGGCTTTACTAATAGGAGTGCAGTTTTACCCAAACAAACCCTTTTTTAGCAACATTAGGATAATGAGACTGGGGGGAAAAATATAACGTGTTAACCTATACCATGCAGTTTGCATGCATCTCTTTGATGACAGTTCATAGGCCACTGTGCCAAATGAGGATTGTAATTTATGAACTGCACGTAACAAAAGGATCTCTCTGACAAAAGCAGTAACCCACTGGGCTATCCACATAAAATACAGTCCTGTGATCTGCATTCTTTGCAGCAGGAACACTAACCCTTCGCGCTACTGTATAATGAGCCAAAAGGGCAACTAGCCAAAACTCAATCTCTCTCCAGCAGGAATATTAATCACCAGAGTTATCTTGACATTTCTATTGTTGTCTGAAAGCTGCTGGATACACAAGGAGCTTTGTAGCAGATACTTTTAAACTCATAAGTTATTTCTAAAAAGACCCCCCCCCCCCAAGCTTTGCACAGGTCGTATAGCCCTAAAGCTGGCACTGCACAGGCATGCATCTGCCAGGTAATCCTGTGCTCAATATTGTACGATCATGCTTTTCCAGCATAAATTTACCTCGTGTGGACACCGCACTTTATAACAACCATGCAGCAAACGTCCTGTGCAGCTGCGCTGTGCACCTGCCGTGCACTTGTAGTGCTGTAAAGTACTAAACCTGAAAATAACATTTTATTACTGATTATGTTCAGTATTATTTAAAGACGAGCAAGAGACCAGGAGATTAGAGAAGAGGAGTAGTACCTTATATTGAGACTTTCACTGCAGGTGTCTAGGAATATGCATTTCAAATTAATACAATACTAATACTTTTCACACAGGACACATACATAACCCCCAAGGAAGATGTCCCTGGAGCTCTAACCCTCAATGTCCCAGATGAGAACACTGTGTACAGAACCCCTAGGAAGATGTACCTGGAGCTCAAACTCTCAATGTCCCAGATACGAACACTGTGTACATAATCCCTAAAAAGATGTACCCTGAGCTCTAACTATTGATATTCTAGATGTGGGCATTGTGTACATAATCCCTATAAAGATGTACCTGGAGCGTTAACCCTCAATGTACTATGTACAGAACCATTAGGAAGATGTACCTGGAGCTCTAACCATCATTGTCCTAGATGTAAACACTGTCATAGCCCCTAAAAAGATGTACCCTGAGCTCTAACTATTGATATCCTTGATGTGAACATTGTATTCATAACCCCTATAAAGATGTACCCGGAGCACTAACCCTCAATGTACTATGTACAGAACCGTTAGGAAGATGTACCTGGAGCTCTAACCATCATTGTCCTAGATGTGTACACTAAGTACAGAACCCCTTAGGAAGATGTACTAGGAGCTCTAACCCTCAATGTCCTACTTGAGAGCACTGTGTACAGAACCCCTAGAAAGATGCCCAGAGCTCTAACCCTCAATGTCCTCCATGTAAACACTGTGTACAGAACCCCATGGAAGATGCACAGCTCTAGCCCTCAATGTCCTATGTATAGAACCCTTAGGAAGATGTACCTGGAGCTCAAACCCTCAATGTCCTATGTACAGAACCTTTAGGAAGGTGTACCTCGAGCTCTAACCCTTAATGTCCTATCTACAGAACCTTCTTGAAGATGCACCTGGAGCTCTAACCCTTAATGTCCTATGTACAGAACCCTTAGGAAGATGTACCTGGAGCTCTAACCCTCAATGTCCTATGTATAGAACCCTTAGGAAGATGTACCTGGAGCTTGAACCCTTAATGTCCTATGTACAGAACCATTAGGAAGGTGTACCTGGAGCTCTAACCCTTAATGTCCTATGTACAGACCCCTTAGGAAGATGTAACCGGAGCACTAACCCTCAATGTCCTATGTACAGAACCTTTAGGAAGATGTACCTGGAGCTCTAACCCATAATGTTCCATGTGCAGAACCTTTAGGAAGATGTACCTAGAGCTCTAACCCTCAATATCCCAGATGTGAACACTGTACGTAACCCCTAGGAAGATGTACCCGGAGCACTAATCCTTAAGGTCCTAGATGTGAGCACTGTGTACAGAACCCCTAGGAAGATGTACTCAGAACTCTAAGGGCCTTATTTAAATCTCGGAGGATGCAATACTCCATCACAGACGTGATGGATATCCCGTCCTCCGTATTACGATCTTCATAGGATATAGTGGAATCGTAATATGGCAGACAGGATATCAGTCACGTTTGTGATGTAGTATTCCCTCCACAAAGATCTAAATTAGGCACTAACTCTCAATGTACCTGATACGAACACTCTGTACAGAACCCCGGTTGAATATGTACCCTGAGCTCTAACTCTCAATGTCCTAGATGTGAAAACTGTATAAATAACACCTAAAAAGATATACCCTGAGCTCTAAACTTCAATGTCCTAGATGTTAACACTGTGTACACAACCCCTAGTAAGATGTACCCAGAGATCTAACCCTCAATGTCCTATTTATAGAACCTTTAAGAAGATGTACCTGGAGCTCTAACCCTTAATGTCCTATGTACAGAACCTTTAGGAAGGTGTACCTGGAGCTCTATCCCTTAATGTCCTATGTACAGAACCTTTTGGAAGATGTACCCAGAGCTCTAACCCTCAATGTCCTATGTATAGAACCTTTAGGAAGATGTAGCTGGAGCTCTAACCCTCAATGTCCTATGTATATAACCTTTAGGAAGATGTACCTGGAGCTCTAACCCTTAATGTCCTATGTACAGAACCTTTAGGAAGGTGTACCTGGAGCTCTAACCCTCAATGTCTTATGTACAGAACCATTAGGAAGATGTACCTGGAGCACTAACCCTCAATTCCCTATGTACAGAACCCCTACGAAAATGTACCTGGAGCTCTAACTCTCAATGTCCTATGTGCAGAACCTTTAGGAAGATGTACCTAGAGCTCTAACCCACTATGTCCTAGATGTGAACACTGTGCATAACCCCTAGGAAGATGTACCAGGAGCGCTAATCTTTAATGTCCTAGATGTGAGCACTGTGTACAGAACCCCTAGGAAGATCTACCCGGAACTCTAAGGGACTTATTTAGATCTCGGAGGACACAATACTCCGTCACAAATGTAACGGATATCCCGTCTGCCATATTACAATCTTCATAGGATATTATGACATTGTAATACGGTGGACGGGATATCCTTTGCTTTTGTGCTATAATATTCCCCTCTGCCAAGATCTAAATCAGGTCCTAACTCTTTATGCCCCAAATACGAACACTGTGTTCAGAACCCCAGTTGAAGTAGTACCTTGAGCTCTAACCCTCAATGTCCTTGATGTGAACATTGTGTACATAACCCCTCAAAAGATGTACCCTGAGCTTTAACCCTCAATGTTCTAGATGTGAATGAACACTGTATACGGAACCCATAGGAAGATGTACCCAGAGCTCTAACCCTCACTGTCCTAGAAGCGACCCTAAGTACAGAACCCCTCAGAAGATTCACCTGGAGCTCTAACCCTCAACGTCCTAGATGTGAACACTGTATACATAGCCCTTAGGAAGATGCACGCAGAGTGCTAACTCTCAATGTCCCACAAAGGAACACCATGTACAGAACCCCTAGGAAGATGTACTCAGAGCTCTAACCCTCAATGTCCTAGATGTGTACACTGTGATGGGGAACTCTGCCGCATGAAAAGAGACTGCTCAGAAATAAGGACATACTGGAAAAAGTTGTTGAAGTCATACTGTTGGACCTGATACTCATCAGGTAGCGTTTCCCTAAAATTTTAGCTTTTTCCACCGGGGTTTTGCTGATTCTCTTAGGTGGCCTCTGGGCACTTTCACACTGCACAGTAAATGCAGTGTGAAAGGTTGTGCGCCTTCCTACCTGTGTAGGTAAGTGGCATGGACTTAATGTTTTCTAACAGGAGCTGGTCTGCCAGCGCAGATTGGTGGGTGCGCACTAACATCTATACTGAGCAAACTCAGGAGCAGCCTGTTAGTGCAGGCCGCTGTGTGTGCACACCCGCACCTATGGTGCCCATGATCGAGTGTGCATTCTGCCATTGCGGGTGTGCGTGCGCACTAACCCTCATCTTAATTAAACCGATGTCCAGTATGTTGTTGCAGACTGGTGTGGGTGCACTTGCACTTCTGGTTCTGGAAACTATGTGCCCCACCTGCCACTGCAGGTAGTGTGTGCCACAGCGCACGTGCGCCCAGGTGGTGAGGAATACTTGTTAGTGTTTTCACTACCAATGAGACTTGCTCTTCCCATAAGTTGACACGGTAACGTGATTGACATTACTTCAGGCTGCAATGGTGGATTGCAGTGGAGCAGCCTCATGATGTTTCATATCAATGAATTCGCTGTGCCAATCCCTTTTCGACTGTAAAGATGATGTTGGCATAACTCACTTAGAAATTACACTTATGGAATATGGGCATTTCTATGCTCTCAGAGTCCTGTGTGCCATGATGCCTGGTTCCAGTGGACATCAGGGGTCGGGGGAGCACTTCTGTGCATTCCCCAGCAACGGCCATAAACCATGGGCAAACAATGGGAACGACACACCTCTGCCATTTGAGGGTTGGATGGAATAGATAGGAGAGCAAGGTTTTTGACTCTTGGCCTCTCTGGCTGGATCATGGCCCCACTAAGATTAAGAGCTACATTCCACGGCCCCATGGCAGACAGGCCTACAATTTATAGGAGACATCTGAGGTTCAAAGGAAAACCCTACACCGCCCCCTGACTTAAAAGGCACACAGTAGTATAACTATTGGTGCCATCCATCAGCAAAGGGTGAAATACCCTTGTAGGGACGCAGGACTAGAGAACCGGACTGCGTGGTGCACATTGCCAGAGGACTCTTTTGTGCACATGAAGGATTACTGCCATTAAAAGGGACTGTATGCCCTTACTGAATAATGGCTGGCCTGGGCTGACTACCTGCTGCTGTGTGGCACCCTAAAGTGTGCTCTCCAAGGGTTTGTTGGTTTGCCCCCTGTCCTTAGGGACATCAAAGTTCTCCTACGAGGGACCCACACAGTCTACTTGTGACACCTGGAAAGCAGTGACCTCTTAAGTGCCCACATCGTCTGCTGGATCCCAAGTGGTAGTGCGGCCCAAGAAGGGGACAGAGTGTCCTTTCGGAATAGTGGCTGGCCTGGGCCGAGACCTGCTGAAGTGTGGCGCCCTGTAGTGTGCTCTCCAAAGGCCCATCTGCGGCCTCCTGTTCTCTCAGGGATCTCAGGGACATCAAGGATCTCCTGCGAGGGATTTACACCATCTACCTTACATCTGGATAGCGGTGCCCTCTCAAGTGCCCATATCGGCTACAAAATCCCAACGGGTAGCATGGTGTAAGCATGGAACTAAGACATGCACCTGGAGACCGGATTGTCTAGTGCGCAGCCCAGAAATCTTGCCCGCATTTAAGGCGTGTGGTTCTTGAAACGCAGGAACCCGGACACTCATAAGCATCTTGGTGGTGAGTGGATTCACCGGTTGCGTGATCTAAAGTGACCTGCTCCGTTGATCGTGCCACATCTCTCGCATGTGTCACCCCAACTGCATGCTCATTGCGTGCGGTATCCGATTCACAGGGTGCGATGACATCTTGGCACCAGGCAGTAGCAAGAGAGATTGACTGGGCCCAAGGAATGTTTCCGAGACAGTTCGGAAGCGGGTCAAGAGACTGTGTGACTCCATTGTGTTTTGAGACCTGTGGGTTAACTTCCAGAGTGGCTGCTAAACTCCCATGTTTAAGTATACCTCTTAATTAAACTTGCAACATATTCCCACGTGCTTCCTGAAGACCCAGACTAAGTGACTTTGGCTGCGTGCAGCCTCGTGTCTGGGAGGCGGGGTTGGTTATTTACCATCCGGGGGTATAGGAAAATTGGGGTGAACTGGAGGGTGGAGGGAGGTTGAAGCCACGGAGGCTGGAGAGTGTGTTATCCATTGACCCGCTGGGTACCATTGGCACCGCATTAGGGTGCTGAGTGCGTATGTGTGCAAGAGCGCTGCATACGGACTCTGCTGGTTACCTCTCGCACCGTAGAGCGGTGCGGATTGAGTGCGGATGAGTGGGAGTGATAGTGTGTGGACCGCCTGGCCAGCAGTGCTGCGTTATACGTTGATTTGCTGCCAAAAGCCCAACACATCTGACATTGGCTTTTCCTTTGTGGCTCTGGCCCACAGTGCTGCTAAAAAGTGTTTGTCGTTGCATGTATGTACATATTGTTGATATCGTTGTGACCCAGGGTGTACCATAAAACTGTCTGGGACTGTATTATCAAGATTGCCAGGGTGGGCCTGGGGTGGACAGCATAAGGATGCTTCCTCTGGGGCGGCAGGGTTAGATTAGGGATTGTCCCCACGTACATACTGTTGATATCATAATCATACGATAAGGCTAGCAATTCCAAATGTGTTTTATGCCCAAAAAAACCTGATGTTCATTAAAGTAAAGATTGAATCTGTGTGTTTAATACAAAGGTTTTTACATACATCTTGTGTGGAGTCTCTTTTGTGACGCTCAGTGTATTTATCGTGACTGTCTGCTTTGCCTTTGCTTTACACATTGCCTCTGAATTAAGCCTAACTGCTCAGTGCCAAGCTGCCCAAGGGCACAGGTTGTACCAAGTGTGTAATCACCCACCCTTGATGGGAGCAGTAGGTTCTACCTGGCTGGGGTCATCCTTTCAACCAACCAGAAAATGCTGGTTCCAGCACATACACACTATTGCGGACAGAGGAAGGCTCTTGAAACCCGAAATATACATATCATGCTATTGCTGTATCCAAAAAGGAGAAAGGTAGGTAAAAAAATGTGTCAGTCTCATATTGGTATTAGTCAAGAGGAGTAATAATTAATTGGATGGCGAACGAAGCTTCTAACATAGCACAGTGGGAAAAAACACAAGCTACACACTGAGCTGGGATAGAAGGGAAAGAGGAGTCAGGAGAGAAGTGGTAGCTCAGGTTTGGAACAAATTGCCACAGACTGTTATAGATGCGAATAATGACGATAGACTACCTGAACTGTATCAGAGATGAGAACATGTGATGATGATGATGATGACAGACCATTTTTATACACATTTTAGGTCTCTAAGTTAGGAGTCATATAATAGCAGGGGTGTGGAATTTAATAAAATATCTACTGGTCCATGGGGCAGGTTGCTTCATAAATCTACTTGTCCTGTAACAAAATCTACTTGCCCCTTTGGTGCCCTGTATTACAGTGACAAACTATGGCAGCAATCTCATTATATAAGAGCTCTGATATAGCCTCTCTGATTATGCCAGGGCTCATATCATAGTAGTGTTTGAATACTTGCAATCCCCTTATGTTGCCACGTTTCCGCAGATCTATATACTGGGCCTGAAGGTAGTGGTAAGCAATAGTTCCAGGGTTAGAATGCCCTTTTGAGTCTGTGCAAACCTACTAACTTGCATGTTTTAAGGGTTTTCAACAACTCTTCTCTAATCTTTTCCCATACTGAGAAATGTTGGAAATTTACTCCTGACAATGGCAGGCGTAAACCTTCTTCCAGAGTTGGGGAAAAAAGTGGTTGGAGGGAAAGTGAACTTGCAAACACTCAGATTTTCACATGAGCAAATCTACACATGCATATTTGCTCATGCTAAAATGCTGTTCACAAGTATTTTCTAGGAGTACTATTTCTTGTCCTACTTCTGTAAAATCTTGGGAATTCACAAAAGCCATATAGCTGTACTCGGTGCAAGGACATATACTGTGGGTGCTCATTTGAGACTTTCTTTAATAATTGGGCCCCTAATTTGGTCTGGCGTTGACCATGACCTTTTGCGTTTATTAAAATTTTCTCTCCTTCTCCTCTCCTTCTCTCCTTCTCTCTTCTTCTCTCTCTCCCCGTGACTGGCAGCATTCTGCTCTTTCACAAGGAGCATATCTGCACACAAAGTAGTTTTGTTCAGTGCCAGTAACTACTGTTGGCAGTGTGTGCTTTTAGAGACCAAAAACAATTTTTGAATTTGCCAATGTTTGTTATAATGTTGAGGGCCCAGCAGCTCCCACACCAATAAGGTTTTACAAACACCATGCCAAAACAAGTCACACATTGACAAAACTAAAAAGCTGACCACCAATTTCAGATCTTCTGGCTTTGCCAATGCTGGTTTATTTTTGTTTCCCATAATCTTATTGAAACTGGTTACACTGATTTTTCCATAATGAATGTTTTGGGGAAATATTAGCATGCATCAGCACATGTTACTAAGTGATGCTGCAACAAAATGGTACCTGAAATTTTACAGAAGTTTAGCAAAATGTTTTTTTTCCTGCTTTCATTTTTTTATGAACATTTTATTTTGAAAGCAAAGAATCATCAATCTTGCTTTCAAGCTTCTGCAAATTTTTGCATTACATCAGAGAGCATTCTGGGAGCATTATACATAGCCTCATATTGCTAAACTTTGAAAACGTGTGTACACATTTTTATACTGGAACCATGATCAGTAGTGCAGTCAGAGCTTACAACATTTACTTAGAGCGCTCACCCTAATAATAAAGGCTTTCAATTAATGAACCATAAATACAACTTTGAACAGCATTAACTTATGGACAAAAATATTACCTTAACTGCAGACAGTGCCCTGCCCTGATCCATAATGTGGTACTGCAAACCAGCAGCCAAAGGGTTTGTGCTGCAGGGGGTTGGGCCTACTTGCCCCAAGGACAAAGTACACATGAAAACTTGTTGCCCTTGACCCCAAACAATATGTCCTGGGCGTCGGGCTATAGGAATTCCACATCCCTGAATAGTCACACAACAATGGGATGGACAAATGGAGTTGCAGAAAAAGTTGAGTAAGAACGGCAATTGAACAACTGAAACCGTACTGACAGTCAGATGGAACCTTAACTCCCCCCTCTCCTTTCATGCCCTCCACAACCCTCTCACTGCACTGTGGCATTCTTTAGTGTTCCCGTCTGGAGTGGACATGGCCTGGCAATTCAGGCTGGTCTGTTTATACTGGAGCGGGAGCAAGACTAATTTGCATATGGCAGGTGTCTGTCTAGGGTGGCTAAGTGGGTGAAAAATGGTGGACTGCAATGTGGCCCCTAATCAACCACCAGTGGCTTATATTAATTCAAACAAAGTGTTCTTGTTATGTATTAGGGTAAAGAGACTCTGGTACCCATCTGTGTGTGTTTTTAATGCAGGTGGTACTTGTAGTAATATCAAACACAGAAAAGGTTTATGGGAGGAATGCTTGCAATTTATCTTACCACTGGCAAAAGCTCAGAGTATCATTCCAACCCATCTTTCTTTTTCCCACCCTGCCACCTCAGTTTGGAACCAGCCATATGCAAATCAGTCTTGACCCTGCTCTAATAGGAACAGTCCAGCCCGACCTGCCAGGTCGGGACCTCCCTAAACCAGAACACAAGCAACCCAAGACCGGTTTGCCCTGATTGAGGCTCGTGAGTGGGGTGGCATTGTGGATAAAAGAACGATGGGTTGGGATGCTATCCTGAGCAATTGTCAGTGGTTAGACTTATTGCAAGCATTCCTCCCATTATCTTTTGTGTGTTTGATGTTAACTGTAGAAATACAACAGGTCAGTTGAAGACGTCTGCCCTGCTGCCTGGTTCATGGTGCACAGCATTACACGCATTGACTACTTAGTTGGTGTATGCTTGTCTTTGGAGGAGCTTCACACTTTTGGTGATGAGTGGAGCCCGTGCAGGGGACAGACATGGCTTTAAGTGGGATGAAAAAGCTGGGGGGGGTCTCTTAAAGGGGTGTGGCCAATGTAATTAAGGGTGTGGCTTAAAAACACTTAAGCTAATAATCTGTGCTTAGCATAGTGCGCTGCTGGATTGCAATTTTGCTGCTTCTGTCATTCCATCCAGATATATAATACAGCAAGTAACATTACACCTACAACAAACAAGAGCTATTGGCATTACCAATGGTTGTTAGTTGCATACGATAAATAAGCAACAGCTATGGCTTTGTTGTATATAACATTGAAACTGCTTCAGTTCTGAAATGATGAGACTGTGAAAGAACTATAACGATTCTCTTTGAAGTTACATCAAAGGCAGTGAAGGGTGGTACTGCTGCAGAGTTAAGATTTGGTTTTTTTCACCCTGAGGTTGAGGGCAAACATGGAGAGCCCGATAGGGACCCGTCTCGGCACCTGCCACAGGCAGGACCCGGACCACCTTAAGCCCTGGGGACAGGTATTGTACCACCACTGCTGAACATTTCAAGGCCTAGTGGGGACCTCTGTGAAGGAAGGGATTGGTTTGTGTCAAAAAAGGAACAACAATTTAAGTAGTAATGGACCAATAATATACTTTCAAAAGGAAACAGGTTTTTAGGTCGAGCCTGGGCAGCTCATGCGCTGCTCTGCGGCATGCTGTATTGGAGTATGGACTAGAAGCCCTGCCCACTCTCCACCCATATTTGTAATTGGCTTGTGTCATTGTCCTTCGTAAATGCTTGCTTCTGATTCGATAATCGGCTTGTTAGTCGCTCCTTAGTACCGCCTTGTCTTCATTCGTAACCTCCCATGAGGACTGGCCCTTTTACTTTGGTTGTTACACAGTGAGTCTATTTTAGTCCGGAAACACTATTTTCCTTAAGTAGTTTCTCCTACTACAGGCACGACATGCTTACCTGCAACATTCAGCGCGCCATGCGCGCTTTCACTTTCTTAGCATCCCGGGACAATGGCGGCCGCTACTTTGCATAGGTCTGGCATTTACAAGAGTTTGAGCTATTGGTATTGTACATGACAATGCCTTTTATTTATGTGTTAATTATCAAAACATATAAATAAAAGGCATTGTTATTTACAATGCCAATAGCTTAAACTCTCGCAAATGCAAGACCTCTTGCGTTGCAGATGCTTGTTTTTTATGCCACATGACTGGTCGGTAACTGGCCTAAGTTCATTTGAAATTCCACACCCCTGCCTGTGCTCAAGGGGATCTCACCGGCATATCCTCGAGCAGCTGCAACATCACACTCAGATACTAGTAGCAACTCCATCTCACGGTGGCTTCAATTGCCCTCGTTGAACATACAGACTCGGGTAGTGAATCAAAGTCACGTTGCCTTGGCCACCGCGGACCAGCCATTCAAACATGCTTGCCTCCCGCAAGTACCGGCAGGTGACGCTGCCCAAACTAGTGACTGTTCACGTCGGCTGCCATCTCGATTTGGCCAGGTGGGTTCTGTGTGCGCTTACAAAGGAATTGTTTTTATTTCTACCAGGCTGTTATGAAACAGCGCACACTACTCCCTCAAAATCTTACCCAACCTTCGCTGAGCATCGCATTTTGAGTAAGCATGGGTTTGTCATCTCCTGTACCAGTTGTCAAATATACTTGTGTTTGTAATCTGGTTCTTTTGGCAGTTAGCTTTTGGAGTAACTACACTAACGAGGTGTTTAAATAACAAAGGAGACATTTTTCGACAGTCTGTAGAAGATTTGTACATCAATGAAGTACAGTTATTTCAACAATTTTCTCATGCGATTACTGAACTACAAACTACTATTAAATCAAAATACTTAATAATGAATTTATGTCGTTAGAAATATTGAATTATTTTGGCTAGTATTTTATATTAGTTAAATATTTTAGATTGTTGTGATTCTTATTTCAATTTTAGTCTAACCATGGCTACAGCCTGCATATCCCAGCCACCACTATTTCTCACTTACCTTGTAGATAATGGAAGAAAGGATTTGACTCCTACTTAATAGCAATAGGTGTTGAGATGTTCTCTCTGGCAAGGAAACAGGGGGGTTTATTGCATAAACTCGTTATTGAGAGTTTAGCAGAACAAGCGGGAGACAATGTCAATGGAAAACCATGAGATATTTATGAAATTGCGGTAAAGATGCTTGAACGACACTTTGGAAGTCGAATCAGTGTAGAACACATTCCTTCCATTTCCTTATTGGTTGATGCTATAAATCGCGACACTGAAAGGCATTAGCCGTTCAGCCTTAAAGAGCATGCTCCAAGAGGATGTACTAGTAAGGAAAGACTCGTGTTAACAGATGATCACAGATGCATTAAGAATTGTTGTGCTTTTGTTCTACTTGTTTTCAATAAAGCACTCAGTTGTGATATAACATAGATATGCATCTGATGTAACCATTCCACATTAGCTTCCTTGATCCTGTAGGAAACTGGTAACACCAGTAGAAAAGGCTGATAACATGTTATCTGCGGTATGCTATGACAAGTGAACTGACAGATTAGAATAAGCTTGTGATACATCTAGGGAGGAGGAAAATGCAGACTGTGGAAATGTGGTATCAACAAATTTCAGACAACATTGGTATCTGTTGTATACGTGAACCGATATAATAGTGCTGTGCTTCTATAACACAATGTGACTTATGTAAACATATCTATTTGAAATGTAGGAAAAATAATAAAACATATAAAAAAGATGATTTAAAGAATGTCTATCAAGTGTGTTTACTTACTCACTCTTTGGTATCTCTGCATCAAACAGGTTTTGCATGTTACACTCCCTGTGGAATTAACATATGAAAAACTCTGCCCTCTTTTTCTGCCACCTAGATCCAACCTGGGCAAGCTTAAACTTGGGTGCCTTGATCTGCATTGAATGCTCCGGAATTCATCGAAACCTGGGAACCCATCTCTCACGGGTTCGGTCACTTGACCTCGATGACTGGCCTCTGGAACTGACTCTCGTTCTAACATCTATTGGCAACGAGATGGCCAACAGCATCTGGGAGAAGAATACGCAAGGCCGCACCAAGCCCACCTCCGACTCATCCAGGTAGAGACAAACTGGTAGCCATCATCTCTCTAAAAGTAAATAATCAATGTGTTTCGGGATGGCGGCTTGTTCTTCTCAGGTTTCTTAAATAAGTATCATGGAGTTGGGTGAAAGTAATGTTCGTTAAACAAGCTGCAGGTGACTGGTGTGTGGCATGCAGTTAATAATTGTAGAGGCCTCTAAGAATTTAATTTCCCTACAAAATGTTTGCAGGGATTGCCTCACGTAGAATGGCCATCCAGTAAAGATAAGTAACTTGGTGAATTTAACGAGTTTGCTGCTGCGGTTATTGACATTTTACAATCCCAGCAATACCGACTCAAACTCTGAATAATTCTAAGGGGACCAAACTATGGAACTGTAGGTTTTTTAACTGCAAGTCTATGGCAGGAATACAGCAAATGCATTATTGTAATTTCTGAGATTTTAAGATTTTATAAAAGAATATTCATAACTCATATCGGATTAATGTCTTCAGAAAACATCACTGACTTCTTAGCATAATTACAGCATTTCAATGCGCTGCATAAACATAATTTGTAAACTTCTAATTCAGGTTAAAACAAAGTCTATTCTGTTCTTCATAACAGAATCTTCAATGATATTCATGAACACTGACTTGAATAGCAACACTACTGCCAATTAACCAAATAGGATATGGTAAGAAAGTCGGCCAACTTGGTCACTTGATCTGGAGGTACAGCCTCAGCAGTAGTATCCTTCAGGCATATAAAATGGTGTCTACTCAATGAATCTCAATAATAGAAACTTTCCCAATAACATCTGTAGCAACCACCTTCCCCTTTGAAGACTGGGCCCATGACTTTCAAGAATGGGACTTGAAGGTCCTTTGGTAACAAATAGCCATACTGGATTCAATACAGTGGACTACAGACTGTCTGGATGTTGCCAACCATGTATAAGTAGGGCCATAACTTACAAATAACTGTCCTAATCTCCTCTTTGTTCTCTGAGTAATACTGCTTGGCCCTTTTCACATCATAAATGCCAATAAAGAGAACAAATTCCTGAGAAGGCAAGCATGGAAGCGAGGTGGAAACATACTTAAAGTTTAAATATCCTTTGATTTCCATAGAAATCCAGTTTCACTTGAAGAAAGAAAGATGGGTGAGTTCTCAAAACAACCTTATTCCTGTGAAGTTTTGTGCAAGGCTCATTGCAGCACACACTTATGCCTGACTAACCTTATGTACTAACGCGAATGCCACAGGACACCTAAGTTATGAGAAAACTGCTGCAAACTTGATTTGTGAATGGGTTCAAAAGCCTCAACAAGACTGTGTTCAATATGCCCTGGGAGATCAGAATCACTGCTTGGAAGAAAACCATTCTTCAACACTCCAGAAAATACTATATCACTAAGACAGGGATGCATTTATTTATTTGCATTTTGTCCACAGCACAACCATACCAAAATCAAGGTGAAAGGCTTCACAATGAAACAACTGCAGAAACAGACATTTCTTTAGAAAAACCAAATGACATAATCATTTTGTTAAATAGTAACCATAAAGGAGAACTTACAAATACCTTAGCTCATATTTACATACAGCCACCAAATTAACGTTTGTGGAAGAAAATTGTAAGCTAATTTTTTACAAAAACGGGAGATTGAGTATTTCTTTTAACACAGTTTTGGGACAATGGATCTCCACAAATACCAGAGGAAGCAATCTTCATTTATTTAAAATTCTGTTGAAAGGACATTTTACTTCTATCAAATGATCATACTATTTGATGGAAAATTAAAATCTCTATACATGAGGAAATCAGAACCCAGGATCCCGAGCTCAGCAACTGTATATTGTGGTGCAGAATTCAGTCTTGTGTGCTAGATAAGAGATCTGGGCTTCATGGTAATTTGCTGCGACTTTCCTGAAAGTAAACATTTGTATAGCACTTTATTGCTTCTTGCAGGGCACCAAAGCTCTCTCAAAATGGTTGTTGCCCAATCTTCTAGTACAAGGGTGAGTGAAAGGTGTAGGCTGCAGTGAGTTTTAGTTATGTGAGTGACTCGGAGAGCATGTTCCAGACTTGGTGTAGTGGTATGTCTGAGCATTTTACATATGGAATGGCAAGGAAGGGTCTTAATTTCTTTCAAAAGTTTAAATGATTGTTGATGGTCCATATTCTCTTCAGTGGCCTGTTCCAGAGCTTGCATGTCTGTACTGAGAAGGAACGCCCACCCGCACAATTCTTTCAAAGGGTAAATATCAGGAGTGGAGATATTCTAAATCTTTTTAAATCTTGTAGAATGATTGACCCCATCACATGGGCCACCACTTATTCAATGAAGAAGGCTAGAAGGATATTCTTCATAAAACTGATGGTCAATGAAGAGCATTCAGTGCAGAATTAATGTCTTCTTGTCTGCTCAGGTACATGACTTGTCTGGCTGCAGAGTTATGTATACTTGTGGCTTGCAGATTAGTTGAGAGTTTGATGTAGATCCTTTTTGAATAATGGGACATTACAATAGCTAGTGATGCTGGAATCCTGTGAGAGAGACCTAAGTATGGGAAGATCTGTAAAAGTATTCTCAGTTTGTAAAATTGGCCTCTTTTCTCACTTTGTTGATTTGGGTTTGGAGAGAGATTGGAATTCAAGTTCACACTGATGGCTGTCATCTCAGTAGATGCGCTTGGGGATGTTTATGTCTTCTGAGGCCAGGAGAATTTAGGATCATGACTCTGCCAGAATCTAGAGGGGAGTATTTTAAAATTGGAGGTTTTATCTTTAAGATTAATTGTCATCCATTTCCTGTAGGCCTTTGCCAAGTCTTGCTGTCTTGATCTCCATGAGTCTTTTGCGTTTTAGGATGCTCTGAGTGTCATCAGCATAAATACAGCAGGTTAGGCTGAAGATATTCAATAGATCAGGAACAGAGGATAAGTATACACTGAACTAGACAGGGGTATTTGTTACCTCAAGGACATTAACCGATGGGATGCTATTTTTAATGAGCTAATGTGACAATTTTGAATCTCGTTATTGTAGGGTTTTAATTTATTCAGCTAAGGAATATGTCCTGGATCCCTGTGTTCATTAGTCTTTGAGGTCATAGTTAGTAGTCTGCAGTTTCAAACTGCAATGACAATTCGAATAGGAGCAGGGCGGCGAATCCATTAGCATCAAGAGCGTTCTTCCGGTTATTCTAAATGGAGATTAGTGGTGATTCAATGCTTCCTCCAGGTCTGAATCCTGTCTGTCAGATTGAAATTTGTTTTTTTAATGAAGATTGAGACCTGTGAGGACACAGTATTTTTGATGAGTTTACCTAAGAACGGTTCATTCGTTATTCGTCTAGTTTGCTGGCTCAACTTGGTCCAGTGCTTTTTTCTTTAGCATATGTTTGATAAGATGTTTTCTGGTCACTAGTGAATTTCCCTGCTTATAAGGAGGTGTTAATTATCACACTAGTATGGCAGCAGAAAAGGGTCTAGTGGAGAGTTTGCAGTGTTATACCCTTAATTAGATCCATGATTTATTTATCTGTCAACAGGTTCAAGCAGCATAATTTTGTGGTGTGGTGCGGTTGGTCTGCTTTGCTCTGGTTTGGCATTGCACAGCTTTTTTGCTTGTTTTTACGAGGAAGTTAGATTTAAGGTTATCAGCTTGTTCAATTAAGCTTTTTGCTAGAGTGCCTTGGAGTTTCTCAGAGTGTTTTTAATTAATCAAAGTACTCACTCGGTTTTTGAATTTTGTATCTATTTTGAAGAGCTCTTTTGTTGGACATGTAGCATTAAAGATGCATTGGCAGTACGCCCGGTTCTGGCAGCTTTAGAAAGATGATCCCTCATGAGTGGCTTTGAAGACGGAGGAACTGGAAAAAGGTCAGTGAAAAGTCTAGATACCTAAGATGTCAAGGCAGGAAAGCAGGAATAGCTCTGGTCAACAGGTCTAATCTCATACTAAGGAAGTTTCTCAGATACTGACCTTCTGTAGATGTACCTTTTAAAGGCCTTTCCCTGAATAACAATTTGGGTCACTACCAATAGCTGGGTGTGTAAGAGAAAGACCAGGGCCAACTATGTGACCTGCATCATAAAGGCAGAGTGTACTTGACTGTGGCTTCCATCTCTTTGGATTCTGTTGGTGTTTCTTTGAGTCTCTAGCTGAGTACACTGCTACTTGTCACAATGGCCAACTTCTCCAAGGTGCTGTTTGCCACTGCTACAGACTGATGTCTCGTCTTCCCATGTAACCAGGCTCTGTGGGTAAGCGATTACACACTGCTTGCAATGGGATGGGGCTTTGTAGGTTGAACAAGTGCAACAGTACTCATTACTAACAGAGTAGTACGATCTCTCAGCTTTTTTGATGGAAGCTGTGTATATTCTGTACTGTACTGCCTCTGAAGCTGTTTTACATGACTTGCACTGTACATATTCCTCTGCTGCCTTACAAAGGCATCTGGTTTCCATTTTTAAAGATTTACATCCAAATGTAACCATCGAGCCTTCAATCTGTGAGCCACGTTGTTGTAAGGGCGAGCACCATATCAAAATATCCTGCACCCTTGGTAGAACGATTTTATGACATTGCCAGGTACAAGGGGAGAGAGGTGATACCTTCAGATTAAAAGGAGCTTAAGTTCTCCCTAGTCTAGTTAGATATCCTTGTGGTGAGGTCGGCTGACAACTGGTATTTCATGGGCAGATTGAGATTGAAATGAATGGTGTGGTAGTCGCTTCATGTAGTGGGTTTATTTAAAGTTCGGGTGATTGGCCACATTGGGGTGAAGATAGGATTCAGAGTGTGGCCTCCTGAGAGGGTAGTTCCAATTACCAACTGACGAAAACCAAGTGTTACAATGTTAGTGAATAAGCCTTTGTATTGGTTATGATTCACCTAGTGTTGAGATCACCTAAGTAACATAGATTTGGACGGTTCATTGTAATGTCTAGCATTGAGTCCAGAACACTATATGCAATATTTTTGTTGCTTACCGGATGTCCATGCACATAAAAAAAGTCGGCAGGATAAGACATTAAAGATGAGTGGCAGCCAAGGAATGATTCGCATTCGGAGACTATGTAATCTTTAATGATGAGGAGGTTAGGGTATTTTTGTGTGTCACTGCTATCCCTCCAATATTCCTCACCTTTGGTTGACTTCTGTAGAGAGATAGGTACCCATCAAAGATTGCCTCGAAGTATGGAAGAAGCACCATGATTTAGCTGAGTTTGTGTGATGAAGACAAGGTCTGAGTTAAGATCACTAGCAGGTCACAGAGGTGATTTCTCTTTAGTAATCAGGCATTACTATGACAAATGACAGGCAAGAGTAGTGACATATTGTTGGTTAAGTGATACTAAAACTTGCTGTTGGTGTAGAGGAAGTAGGCAATCAGGACTTCCTGTGCAAGAAATCTGAAATTTGGTGTTTTGCTTCCTTCAAATGGCATTGTGATTAGGATGAGATCAGGTTCTCTATTCTGATATTTCCTGGTGCTTTCTTAGAATATAGGTCGGTATGTCTTTCTCTGATTCCTCTCATCGATCTTGCTGCAGGGATAGGGTTTTTGGCTCCTCTCATCTGATTAATGGATTTAGGGGGGTATGTTTTTGCTGCTGTTCTAGCATCTGCTTTTTTATTGCCATTTTCAGATCAGTTTGTTTAGTTAATCAGGGGGTAATTGACCATTCTGTTGGGCACTCGTGAACTCTCTGCGTAGTTTGGCTACCAGTGGGATATTGAAAGTAGGTGTAGCATGGAAGAGTGCATTTAAGGAGTGATGGAGAAACCATAGTGGTTTGCTATGCCTTAGTTGGCTAAGTTTTAGTTGGTTGTTCCATTGAATGGTCTAAAAATTGTTCTAGTTGTTGCTCCGTTTGTTGCAGGTAAGTAGCTGAGGGAATGAGTGAGGTCTTGATAAAGGTCCTTAGATTCACTTCCGAATGCAAATTAGTTACTTCACCCGGTTTGATAGGAATGCGAGAGGCAAGTGTAGTAAAGGTTTTGCTAGGATGGGGCAGTCAGTTACACCTTTCTGGAGCCTCTGAGTTTTAATATGCAGGGTTTTTGCTGGTAGGTATTTAGTATGGAGTAGAGTAAGCTTAGCAACCAGTCTTAGGTGCGCTGGAGGTCCTAGGTATTGGTCTGATTCCTTTAATATGTATATGTATTTATGAAGTCTGCCCCAAAGTCGGGCTGGACTTCCTTACACCATAGTAGTAGATCTCTGATGATAACCCATGAGAAGAATTGGAATTGGGGCCCCAAGAATAACCTGAAAAGTACCAGAACGTGGAGGATGCAGTCAACATCAGGGAAAACCGGGATACACCACAGATGTTGCAGTAGCAGATTTATGGGGGTCTCTGGAGCCCACCCACAAGCCACATTGGTTGGATGCAGTGTAAAACATACCAAAGACACAGTAATAGATCGATGGGCTTCACTCAGAAGCGAGTTTGGAGGTATGCAGGCTAAACCTTAGGCAGTTTAGTAGCAGGTCTGCAGAGGACCAGAAGAAAAGTTGATGTCACCCCTTAGGTTTATGGGGTCCAACCAGGATCAAAGTTGGAGGGGTGTGTTGTAAAAATCACTGACACCAAAGTAGTACGTTTTCGCGGTTCACCCAGGAGTAGATTTATAGAAACCCAGGATAGTCTTCAGACACCACAGTAGAAGGCCTGCAGAAGGTACTTGAAATGTTATGTCTATAGGTGCACTCAATAGCACAGAGGGGAAAATCTACTGGTGAGTGAATACAGTTCGGGGCCTGTGGAAAAAAAGCCATTTTGATGGGATTCCCTCGGCAGGAGGTAATCTTATGGAGGAAGAGTGGCAGAGTTTCTGGCCTTATACCCTTTCTTGGCCCTACCAGGCCCAAACATGGACACAAGAACAGGAACACAGCCATAGCCTTCCTTCCTTCACCTGGAGGCCAAGGCATGATACCCTGAGGGAAGATGCTAAATAAGGTAGGGAGATCTGGCTTGAGTGTGGGGATTTCAGGTCACATGACCTGGCCAAGCCTCCACTCATGAACTCTGCTTTGGAAGGAACTGGAGGAAGGGAGAAAGACTTCAGGACAACCACAGTCAGGGCAGGGTAGAAAGCAGAAAAGAGGCAAACAGAAACACAGCTAATCTCCAATTCATAAGTGAGTCTCCAAAATAATGAGTAATGCCCCAAGACCGACGTTCACTCCAAAGCTACATAACAGCCCAGCTAAAGTCTGACTAAAACAATGCAACAGCTGGTTCCCTTTTTTACTAAAGTGCTACATATGATATATAAAAGTTACAGCTGGTTCCATTTTATCTAAAGTGCTACATAAGCAATAAGAGAGTCAAGAGGTGAAACAACACAATGTTAAGGTTGTTTTGGTCACAGATGGGTGAGTCTGGGCTCACCTAAAGAGGACCAACATGCATTTCTGTCAGTGAGGCTGTTCTGGTATAAGCAACCTCACTGTTGTCTGCACTTTTTAGTTTGAGGGTCACTGTTGGAGTCCAATCATTTACAGGAGAAGCATGTACCTAAAAGCGAAGTCTTGGCATCTGATGTTATGATAGTTAGGAATTAATCTATCTGCTGATTTCCATAGTGATGGAGGCTTTGACCTAGAACTTTGATGTGGATGTCGTATGCGTTAATTTCTAATATTGTGCTTAAGGTGTAGCTTGCCAATTCTGTACTCCTGGAATATGAGTGAGCACTATGGAGATGCTGCTAGCAATAGCCAATGCTGTAGAGTTTGAACCTCCCTTGAGGAGGTCTTCAAATGTATCCCTCCTTCTTTCAATGATCTGTTGTTGTGTTCCCTTGAATTAACACAGACGTGTCCTTCAGTTCTTTTACAAACATTTCCAGAAGGAAGTGAACTTCTCTCACCTCCAGCATGTCTATGCAGTATAAAGATTCTTTCTGGGACAATACTTTTGGAATGAGAAATTGTAGAAGTGAGTTACCTTATCCAACCAGGCAGGCATCTGTTACTATGCTGCACTGAGATGGGAGTTGATATTATAATAGAACCCGTTTTCTAATTTCTCATTCTTTTTCCACCAATGGAATGATCATAAATCTGACATCAATAAAGTCAGTTTTTCATACCAGCACTTTGAGCATTGACTCCACTATAGTGATCTCATTAGAAACTTCCCAATCAGAACTATGAAGATACAGCACACAATTCAGCCAAGACTGAAGAATCATTCAATAAAGCATTAAAGTAAGAAATCAACATTTGATCTGAAGCCACCTCTCTTCTGAAGGATGCTCTCTTGCTTTGTTTCTATCTCTTAATGCTCTACTCTGTAACTGAAAGTACACTGATGTGTCGAATATGCAGATCCAGCTTTCGAAGGTGTGTTGCGGCAGTATAAAATCCTAGCAGTATTTTGTTGCACTAACTGACTTTCAACTGTCAATCCAGAGCCAGATATATTTAGAGGACCTTGCACATGAAATGTGCAGCGATCACCATAAATCTCACAAATGTTTTGTGTTTCTGTAAGATTGGTATGTGAAAATATGGCACACATCCAATCCTGTTGCAGGACAGCATTTTAAATGCACTCACTTGTTCACTGTTTTAAGGACCAAAATAAGTCCGACTTCAGTCTCTGGTTCCTTTCTACACACTAGAAAGTACCCAAGCGCAAACAGCAACCTTCGTCTTCACTGAAGATGTGCCACAAATCTTCCTCCCAACCTCATCTGTCTTCCAGCATTTTTTAACAGGAGCTTTCAAAAACAGTGTTAAGGCTGATAACACCTTCCACATGGAAGACGACCTCAATAAGTTCACTTGACTTGAGCATACCCATTTGAGATAAGGGATCTTCACAAGATATGGTGCTGCCAATATCGTTGTAGACAATGCAAATGATGTCTCCATTGTTGATTCTATTAAGTTTTTTTTTTTTTTTAATTTCTTTTTATTATTAACAAAACATTGTCACAGACTTACAATAGTTCAAGTCAAAGAGCATGAAAATCTATAATACTTTGCACACAGCATTATACTCTCATTTACCGTTTAACAGCAAACAGTGAAATATTAGGGTGTTGACTCTTCTAGGGATGGTTGCGTCTGCAGAGCTGGTGGTTCACAGATATTACCTCTGTAGTCATTCCACTTTCCCCATATTTGCAACCACTTTTTAGGGCAGCCTCATGCTACATACACTGTTTTTTCACGAAACATGCACCAGTCCATGTCGCCCTCCCATTCCCTAAGATTCAGGGTTGCACGTACCCCCCATTTTCTTGCTACATTTCTCTTGGCTACCATCAATCCCAGAGTCACCCAGGTTTGTTCTTTGCTACCCAAGTCCGTTGGCTCCCATATATTTAGAAGACAGCGTTTAGCCTCAATAGTGATTGCCTGACCCATGACCTCCCCCATGCATTAGTGAACCTCTCTCCAATATCTAGCTATATGTGGGCATTCCCATAGTATGTGGAAAAATGTGCCTTCTTGGCCACAATGCCTTCTGCAACTAGGGTCAGTGCCAAATCCCATCTTGACTAGTGTAGGCCCAGTTACATACATCCTGTGAAGTATTTTCAGTTGCACCAACTTCAACTTAGAGGATATTGCCCCCTCCCGTGGATAGCGCCTCCACCCACTCGTCTTCTTCTAGTTCCTGGAAGTCACTTTCCCACTTTGCCCGAAGCTGCGGGAGGGGATCAGGGGAGTGATGTATCAATTTCAAGTATGTCAGGGAAATTGCCTTTTTGGGCATGTATCCGTCCAAAAGCCTATCTTCAAGAGGAGAGGCCTCCGGAGGGGCCTCCCCCCTGGGGATGACTGCCTGTAGGGCGTGTCGTATCTGGAGATATCTGAATCTTTCCGATTCTGCAAGTTCATATTTTTGTTGAAGGGTTGTGAAGGGTAGAACTTCCCCCTTTTTCCAAAGGTCGGCCACCCGCGAAATCCCTATTAACTCCCACTTATCAAACCCCTTAGTCTTCCAGAGATCGCCTAGCTGTTCTGAGTCCCACAGTGGAGTGCTTTGAGTTATGGTCTTTGCCCATCCCATATTTTTCTGGACCAAGTGCCACACTTGTACCGAGTGTTTCGTGGGGCCCGTCAGAGGGAACTTCCCGGGTTTTGAGTATAGCGCTCGTGTGTAATTACCTCCTAGGAGGAGCCATCTATCCATGGCATAGCTCGGGTCAATAGGGGGCCGGTATATACAGTGATTAGTGGCCGCCAGTTGTGCAGCCCAATAGTATTTCTTGATGTTTGGCAGACCTATTCCTCCGTCATACCATCCCCTCACCAACTTCGGGAAGGAGACACGCAGCGGACCAGTTCCCCAGAGCAACTTTCTCTGTGCACTCTCCACCCGTCTAAAATATGATGCAGAGACTAGGGCAGGTGAATTCTGCAAGACATATAAAAAAACGGGGTAGAGACATCATTGTGAACAACGCGGCTCTCCCCAAGAGGGACAGTGGGAGAGACTGCCAGTGGTCTACGTCACGCTCCAGTCGCCGTAATGGAGGTAAAAGGTTAGTTTCATAAAATAGCTTGGGATCATTAGTAATGAAAATTCTCAGGTATTTGAACCCTACCGTTACAATCTTAAGTTGATATTCGTTAGGTAGAACTGGAGGGCTGCCCTTGAGCACAAAGATAAGTGATTTTGTCCAGTTAATCCTATACCCAGAGTAAGTCCCAAAGTTAGTAAAAATGTTCAGAACCCTGCGTAGGGAACTATGTGGGGAGGCCAGATACAGCAAAATATCGTCCGCGTAGAGTGAGATGCGGTCCTCCCACCCTTCGGCCCAACGCAGCCCTCTTATTACAGGGTCTCCACGGATTTAACAGGCCAAGGGCTCCAGAGTGAGCGCAAACAGCAGTGGGGACAGTGGGCACCCCTGCCTCGTTCCTCTATGGAGATGGAAAATGGCAGGTTTTTTATTGTTGACCACCACTTGCTCTAGCGGGTCAGTGTATAAGAGCCGGACCCAACTTATAAACTTAGAGCCAAAGCCTAACCTCTCCAGAACAGCAAAAAGGTATGGCCATTCAATGGTGTCAAACGCAATAGTGGCATCCAGCGACACCACGGCTGCATCTTCCATGATGGTCTCTGCCCTCCCTAAGACCCCGTGCAACCGTCTTAAATTCAGGGATGTGTTCCTCGATGGCATGAATCCCAACTGATCCGGGTGAACCAGCTCAGGAAGGACACGAATCAAACGGGTGGCTAGTATTTTGGCCAGTATTTTGGCCTCTGCATTCAATAACGATATGGGTCGGTATGACGTGCAGCTATCTCTCGGTTTCCCCTCCTTAGGTATAACCACCAAAGTAGCGAGTCTCTGATCCAGCGGAAGGAGTCCCTCATCCAGACTTTCCATTAACATTGCTTTTAGATAGGGAGCCACCTTATCAGGTCGTAATTTGTAAAGTTCTATAGGGAGGCCATTAGAGCCCATCGCTTTTCCAGTCTGGAGAGAGTGAATGGCCTGTGCTATTTCGTCCGATGTGAGGTCTCCCTCCAAGGTATGTCTCTCGTCTTCCTCTAATACCGGCAGACGAATCTCGGCCAACAGTTCTTTCACTTCTGTTTCTAGCCTACCGGATTTTATTAAGTTTAATACTAAAGGGAAATCTGGATGGTTTCAAATTTTGATTATCAAAAATGATCTTTGCTTTATGGGTCTGTGGAGATATCATCTTACTGTTGAAACCCTTGATGAGGATTTTCTCATTGAAGACCTTTTTTAAAATGTATTTATGTATTTATTTGTTGTAATTATTAGAGTGAACCTAGCCACATGGGCCCCAGAGTGCTGTACAGGTAACCAGAAAATACATTGACGTTATGGCCTTCTTTACTTTTGGAATTTCTAGACTAAGTCTTGATTTGTTTTTGGTGCTTCTAATCCTTCCGGTGATAAAGAGTTTGCCTTTTAAGTAGGAGGGTAATCCAAGGTGTATTGCTACATGAGTGATACAGACCAACTAAAATAAAGATTCTGGCATATAGGTGTAGCCGTGGAGATATCTCTAGATGGGATGATAAGCGTTGGTATGCTTGGAGCTGGAATTAATCTGTTTTGCCTGGTTTAGTGATGTATGAGGTGATGGGGATATTTTAGCCAGTGGTAACTCGTAGGGATTGTGTGTTAGCGACCATGGTGTCAGTGATGCCTAGGTTAGTGAAGCTTAGAAGTCAGTTATAGACTGGAGGTGGAGAGATTTGTGAGTGGAAAAGGAGGAATACTGGTGTAGTGGAGTTAGGGTTTCAGGGAGAATCCATTTTGAAAGATTGTCCTGGAGATGTCGGTTGGATTCACTTTTTTAAGATAAATGTGGGTGTTGTTATTATATTGGTGTATTGTTATACCTTCTGCTTGCACCATTAGTCTTACATGCTCCATATAAAGCTTGAAAAGGAGGGTGGGGAGAGGATAGGGCCTTGAGGCACGTCACATGTTAGTGGTGAATGGAGTGATCTGAAACTGTTCATTTTAAGAAATTGTGATCTAGAGGTGATGAAGAACCGTAATAATTTAAGCTAGAACAGTCCATTGTTATACTAGTGTGGAGTATATTTAGGAGGGTCTCATGATCTATTATGTTGAATGCTACTGATAATTCCAGTAGTGCCTGAAGGGCAGCATTACCTTCATTTATCATCCTTAGCACACTGTTGATGATTTGTGAAGTTTCAGTTTCCATGCTGCATTTAGATTCTGAGATTGTGTCTCATCTCGGTATACCATGTCCTCTAGAGCTGTTTCTGCTCTGAAGTGGTATATTGCTATCTTAGCTTGGAGCTAGCGAACACATTTCCCTTGGTACCTTGGGTATAGGAGGGGTAAGTTTGTTTTTCTGAGGAGTCTTCTGAGGTTTAGACCAAGAAAGTAAGATGTTGTTTCAAGCTTCTTAGGTGGTACTAAACCAATTACAGTGCTTTTGAACAGGCCTGTGAAAGCAAGTTGTTGTCCTCAACGGCATGTGCCTTGGCATCAGCACATTTTATGATGTGTATACTTGACAGCTATATGTCTTCATGTTAGACGTCTTGATGTGGAATTGTTTAGTATCAAATGCTGTAGGTTTGGGTGCCTCGATACAATTTTAATGGTGAACACTCAGGTATGAAGTTAAGTGACTCAAAGATGACCACGCTGCCTGTCATTGTATACTAATATATATAACAATATTCTTGTCTCCTGTCAGAATCCCTTGCAGGGGGCCCTGTAGCAAGCACGAGCTACTGGACCGAACTGTGTGTGTTGAGGCCTTTTACTCCTGATGTCCCAAGGCCCGACTTACTGTGGTTGTGAACAACTGGGTCAAGTATACCTTCAGCAGTTGACTCTCAGTAGTTGCGTAGGGTGAGCAGTCCATGACTTCTCGGGGGGGGGAGGGGGGTAGATGCCAGGGGGTGAACACGGGCTCACAACTCAAAATATGTTCAACAGCAGAAATAAGTGATTGTCCAGGCAAATACTTGCTTTTATGAAAAAAGGAGTTCTTATAAACAAACACAAAGTGAAATACATCATACACAAGCAATACACAAAGTCCCCTGAGGTCAGGGCTCTAGTGCCTGATAGGCAGGTCCCTGTGTCCCACTTCCCTCTCACTAGCAGTAGGGATTATTCCCCATTCACTATAGATGGCATTCAGGTTGGTACCTACTAGTAGTCTGAGTCTCAGGAGTCCCACTGCGACTTTTAAAAGTCAAAAGTGTTCCAGCACCCGAAGAGCTATGTGGCAGAACAAGTTCCTCGGAGCCTTCCAGCCCTACGATCAGTCTTACCCGCTCTTGCATGGCCGGATTATCCGGGAGCATTTTCACTCACGGATGTTGCGGAGGGCTGCAGCTGCTGCTGTTGGTGAGTAGCACTAACGGCTCTGCAGAGGGAGAAGCTGGGCGTCCACAGTGCTTCCTCCAGTGAGACAGTAAGTTCCTCTTATCTTTACCACAGGTTGGGGGTCAACTGCTCTGGTTCTGATCCTCAGTCGGGAGCTTGAGTGTGCACGGGTCAAAATGGCAGCCTCTCCTCTCCATGACAGCTTGAACCAGGCAATGATATTTATGCTTTCTGGTGGCCACCATAGGCATACAGGGTTACTGACCTCACGCCGCACTTGGGCGACCGCCTGATCAGCGAGGCACTAATTTCCTCTTCACAGTGTCCCCCTCTGGCATACGGAATAGCCGACTTCCTACCGCACACAGGCGACAGTGAGATCAGTGTAACCATGGCTAACTTCAGGACAGGCCCATCTGGCACACAGTGTCACCGATTTTGCTCTGTACACGGGCAACGGCCCGATCAGTGCTACCACATCTAACTTTAGGGCAGACACCTCTGGCATACAGGGTCACCGACTTGAATCTGCACACGGGCAACGACTCAGCGGTTCAGCATCCGTCTCCTCACACCTTTCTACCAGTATTCACTTGCCAGGATCTCCCAGTGGACCTGGCTCTCTCCAACGCGCTCCCCTTCCTCACAGGAGACTGGCAGGCCTTAGCCCCCAGTCCTGGTCACAGGCAGAACCCTTGCAGAGCTTCTCCTCCTCGCACATCCCAACTGGCTGCTTGACTGTTGACAGTTTTGGGGGCCTCGAGGTCCCCTTCTTATAGTCCATTTCCAGACACCAATGGTGACTTAGGATCTGAGTCTTTGAAGTTTGTGTTGGTGGTCTGCTTCCTTTTGAAGTGACCACTCCTCTGCCCTGCCCTTCCTCCTGTAAGCAGTCTGTCACTGCAGAAGTGACTCCAAATCTGAGCCCCACAACACAGGTCATCGGAGTGACTAGAGCTTCACACCTTGATGTCAGCCACAGTAATATGTGCATCAAAATGTTACCCCAGGACCCACCCCTACTCTTTATGATTCTTTTATCAGCCCCATCTCGTTCCTGAGATGTGCCCAGGCCTGTTTCTAGTGTTCTCCCTGAATCAAAGAGCACCCTTTGAAGTGTGCTGAAGAGCCTGGCTCTTCTTCCACCAGTGTGTTGGTCCCACCCAGCTCACAGGAATGCAGCAATCAACAAATCTGTCTGGGGTTTGGGGGGTTCCTCTACCTCCACATGCTCCTCAGATCAGTATCGAGTCTTTCAAAATGGACACCAGAGTCCTACAAGTATTGCAGCATTCACAAGCAAACATACACCCAGCACATGCATGCAATCACACACGTGCTGCACAGCACTACATATCAACTTGATGCAGTCTAAGGGTGAGTTAAGCACACAGCAGAGGAACTTTACATGAGTGAGCCTGTAGGTCTCACTCCAGTCAAAAAACAAAGGGATCCACCCTTATCGGAAAGTATAGAAGTGTTCCTCCAGACTACGTGTGTCTCCTACAATGGTGGAAAGCACACAGCTTTGTTTAAATACCCCTCACCCACCAAAAGGACCCTTGGTGGCATGCTTCATCATCGGGGTCTTCCCGCCCCGCTGCGGGACGGGGCGTGCTACGACCTACGACTACGTGGGAGCACTGGTTATGAAAAACAATACTATGTGTGGTGTAGGAGTGTGAGTGGAAGGGTCAGAAGTGAGTGAATGGTGAAAAATTAAAAAATACCTGGCTCAGTGGAAAAAATACATTTTAATGTTCCTTTGAGCTGGTATCGTTAAAAGTGGGGAATGAGATGGAGATACTATGCTTTAATGAGCAGTGTCTCCTGTGTCGACATGTTTCAAAGCCCTCCCCTGGCTTCTCATCAGGACCTAGAAGAGATCCCTTCTACACTCAAATCAAAACAACTGTGTATTTACATATAATCCTAACTAAGTGGTGCACATAAATTTAACATGCACAGTATACTATACCCCAGTAGGTATATTGCTGAATGGGTTTCTTATATTGCCCAGATAATGCCCCATGAGCCTTCAAAACGGGAGGGAAGGGGTACCTATAGTCACACAAATATCAAGGTTACCGCCTCACCAGGACACTGCCTCGCCGCGCACATGTTATTGTCCCTAACTGTAACAATGTTTGTGTAACTCTGTGAGCGCCATTACTGTTTTATATATAAAACCAACTTTTTCTAAAAATAAATTTTATAAACTTGAAGTGATTTCATGTACATGGGGTTTTTGGGTGTTTCATTATATGGTTAGCACTAGTTTTTTTTTTTTTTCTTTTTCTTCTTATTTAAAAATGTTTTGAGGATTCATTTTCTCTTGTTTCCAAATTCCTCCTTGCTCTTTATGTAGTACTTGAACCACTGTTTGGATTTCAGTATCATTTAACCTCTGGTTCAGGCTCTAGGGTTGCCCCTGTTGTTCGTAAGAACAAACATTAGTGATGGTCTCAATTAACAAAGAAAACGCTTTTGATACAGTTAACAGGCAATTTATTTATCCAACATTGGAGCAAACGCAATTCAGAGAACAGTTTCTAAAATCGATTAATATACGCTTATCCGACAGCCAGAGTTTTGGACGAAGTAGAATTATTTCATAGAGCTGGCCCATAGAAAGTGGGACCCAGCTGAATTGCTCCCTACACTGTTAATTTTTGCATTAGCAACGCAAACACAAACCTGTCAGGTGAGATCCTGAATGTAAGGGAGTAATGTATATTGCATAATAATTAACAATTCATTATATGCAAATTATATATCTAAAAGAGCCACAGGGGAAATCAATATCTGATACTCAGGTTCGTGAATAATAATATGTTCTGCTTTGCTATAGGACAGACGTTCAACCTCTATATCATCAGACCATATAGAAATTTGCAAGTTCCATGGCATGCAAAATCTGTGGTGTGTATGGTCTGTGTAACACACAGTGCAGGGTTCTGTTAGAAGCTTCTAAACTCTGTAGACAAAGAAAGCAAACATTGTAATACAAAAATGACTTGCTCATAGTAAGAATTTCCTCCAAAAGCTCACATGTTCAAAATTACAGTAGCAGTTGATGGTGAAAAAAGTATTTTTATAATACATTATTGTGAGCATGGGAGAGTAGAAAGAGATGTTGAATACAATCATTTTCAAAGAGGCGGTGGTGAAAAGGTGGTTTTGAAACAGATGATGGTGACTTTGAGAGGGGCGGAAACATGTGACTTTTGTAATACGGAACATTAAGCAAATGAGTTTTGGAAAAGGTGAGGGTGAGCCCAAGAGTTCTGGAACAGGCAGCAGTTAACATGCATGTTATAATATTTGATAACGAACATGTGCTTCTGGAATAGGTTCAGGTGAATATATATGCTTTGGTATGCGTGCACATAAACGGCTGGAGGGGAACATGGGATTGTTGGATTAGTGAATGCCGACGTACAGAGTTTTGAAATTGGTGACGGTATTACGTTACGCATTAGTTTTGAAATAAGTGCTGAGAGCTTTTTATCAGACTCTTGTCAATGTGAGTTTTGCACTAGGAAAATGAAGTAATACAAGTTTGTTTACAACTGATGTGAACATGGCTATTTTGGAATATGTGATAGTGATGATCCGATTTGTTGAAAAGGCGACAGTGAACATGCAAGTTTAGACTAGAATACTGTAAGAAGTGTGCGTTCTGTAATAGATGATGATCAACTGTGGAATAAGAAGCAGTGGCGGCTGGTGAAGCTAAAAAATGGTAAGGAGTAAAATGACATTTTTACTTTTTCCTTTAGCAAAACATACCAGGTTTAAACCGCAGTACTCCTGCCGCGCCTCCACATTACAAAACAGTGCAAACACTCACTGTTCGCTTAGCTGTGATTTGCTAAAAGAGCGTCCATTAGATCCTCTTGCTCTTTACTTTGACAGTTGTTTTCTTTTTTGGGGGGGGTCCAGGGAGAGTGCTTAATGGAGCGGCTGAAGAAAGCGTTATGCCTCTGTAGATGGAGCGGAGTACCAGGTGAAAGGCGGTGCACAGAGAACACTAGCCGGTGCAGAGAGGCGGGGGAGCCCGGGAGAAGCGCAATAATGTTGCCTGCCAACAAAGCCAATCCTGATGCTGCTTTCATGTTTTTAGGTCTCGCCTAGCGATGCAGCGCAAAGCGCTGCTCGCTATGCGAGATCTATTGTTGCCGACTTTTGCTCCGATGCGGGACACGAGATGTGCACGCGCTTGGTGCGAGCAGGAATTGTAATAGCGCCGCAAGCCGTACGCGTGCACATCAACTGTCTGTGCCGAAACTTAAACAGACAGGAGATATGCACGCGTACGGCTCGCGGCGTTATCACAACGCCTGCTCGCACCATACGCGTGCACATCTCCTGTCCAGGCACGCTCACGGCGTGTCTTCAGCTTAACTTCCCGCTGGTTCCGAGGAGTCAACATGGCTGCGCCCTCGCCGGGACACGAGGTGGACGAAAGACGTCAGGGCCCGCTGCAGCAGCTCGAGGGACCCCAGCGCCAGCTCGACATAGGCTTGACGACACTGCCAGCAAAGGAGGCACCGCAAGAAGCGTCACAACAGCAGCGTGGACTAGAAGCACGTCATGGCCAAGTGCAGCTAGAGCTCTGTGTGACGTTAACCCCGCAGCGAGAGGCAGAATCACGTCACAGCGAACAACCACGGCCCAACCTTGAGTCAGAGACACGTCACAATGATCAACGACCTCCACAGCCCGAGTCTGACACACGTCACAGTGAGCCCCAAAGGCTGCCACAGCGCGAGTCAGAGTTGCGTCACAATGAGCAACATTTGGCACAGGTACGCGAGCAGGAGGTACGTCATAAGGAGCAAGCACGGTTGTAGCAACACGAGCTAGGAACACGTCCAGTCCAAGTGCAGCAAGGAACGACGTCCAGCTCACGTTGCGTGGAGCAGCACCGACCGCCTGGGACTCCGACGGAGCCTCAGTCCGGGCCCCCTCTAAGAAACGGCGGACAGTGCGGCTGGAGCTAGCCCTTCGGGACCCCACGGAGGAGAGCTGCGCGGAATACAGCTATCCCGAGCTACTGGGGGCAGCCCGGCTTGGGGGCTCGGCCACACCACAGGTAAGGGATTGAACACGTCAGACTTATGAGCTACAGGTTCAGGGTGGGTGTTGGAAGTAGTCGCAACTGGAGTGGGTTCAACGGGTTTCGCAGGGAGGGCACTTGGGTCTGGATGCAGTGCTCTCCGGTTTTGGTGGGGTGCTGAAAAGTCCTTTCCAGTTCAAGGGCTGGAGGCTGCTGAAGTGGGTTGTTGGCCAGGCAATGCCCCTTACATGATTTGCAGGCATGAGCCTCTGCTTTTACTGGGCGCATAGGTGAGTTTTTGCTTTTTTGTGATGTTCTTGGCACACAAGGGAATCGTGCGTGTGTGCCGAGAGCTGCGATTTGTAGGCACTGTAAACTGCAGTAACTCAGTGTGGATCTGTGGTATAGAGGGACGCAATAATGTGACCTCTGTAGAGAGAGGGACCAATGTCCTCTCACTGGATTGTAAGGTATTGCCAGAGGTGGCAGCCTGATTTCTTTCTAGAAGGGAGCGGAGTCCCTTTACTGATACCTGAGGTGAGTGGCCTATTGGCTTCGTCCCTGTAAAGTGATAAGGACAGCTGTACTCTACATTAATTTTCTGTGTATGCACGTGTAGCGCTTGTATGTGGGCATACCTTCAGTGTATGTCAGAAATGTTCAAGGAGTTTGTGTGCTATTTTAAACCAATGGGTGATGCAGAATGTATTTTGATATAGCTGTGTAGGTACCGTATACAAAATGGAGAGACAGGAGTCGCCTTCCAGATGGGCTAAGTGAATTGCAGATCCCTGATACAGACTTAGCTTTTTGTCAACTAATGAAAGCAGTGTGTGTAAGGATAGGTGACAGGGGTATCTTGGAAGGACAGTGGTGTTTCCTGTCCTGACTTATGTTCCGCTAAAGGCGCTACATACAAAAGCTAGCCGATTTGGCAAGTGTGAAGGTTGTTGTGCCAGTGTTTTGGTTAGCCCTGAGAGAAGCATCACAAAGTCTTTTTGGGACAATCACCCAGCATCAACAAAACATGTCTGAAAGAGTGTATGAAGTATGGCTCTAGATTCCATTCAGTGTTTGCAAGGTTTTCCATGACTAAAGCAGTGCACCCAACAGGGTGTAGGAGGACTTCTGTGATCCAGGGCTAGAGCCTCTTACTACCAGTTTCCCCAAGGGTGTGAGGGACTATTTACCCTAGACTATATCCTGCTGTTGAGTCTGCCTAGAAAAGTGGACTGCTGAGCGAGACACACTGGAGTTGTTACTGCAAGCGTCTGCCCAGCTGAGCAAGATAGGATATCTGGGGTCAGCTGTCCCAGAGTCATGGAGGGGCTCAGTACTGGTACCACTACACAACAAGCATTTGCAATGCAATAGGTCTCGCATTTACGCAAGTTTAAGCTATCGGCATTGTAATTGACACTGCGTTTTATTTATGTTTTCAAAAACCAAAACAAAATTAAAGCATTGTCATTTACAATGCCAATAGCTCAAACTGGCGTAAATGCGAGACCTATTGCATTGCAAATGCTTGTTTGTATTAGTGAACAGCATTACAGCAGAACCCGGAGTAGATAGGGCAGGCAGACACGGCGCTCACACAGGGACTCGGCTCATTTGTAGAGCATAGATTGAGGAGAGCTGAAGTACGCATGTCAGGTTGGCCGTGGAAAACAAAACGGCCAAACTGACATGCGTACTTCATTTCATCGGGTGGCTGCAAATCATTATTCTTGGAACAGCCTACGTACGTCATCAGGTGTTCCCGGGGTGATAGAAGTAACTGCTGTGCTGGGTCATAATGAAATTCACCTTAATTCTGCAAATATATATATTATATGCACGACAAATGGCACCCAGGGGGGCAACGCCCTGGCGCTCCTATGGACGCACTGCCCCTGGGAATAAGCAACATAGAACAAGAGAGTTATGAAATAATTGCTAATAAATATGAGGGTGTTGCAAATGGTGAACGTGAGAGTGATGGATTACGGCATGGTGAATCTGTGACATTTGAAATGGGCAATGTTGAGTGCGAGTTTTAAAATAAATTATGGTGAAAGTGTGAGTTTATGAACTGGTGTGACTGTGAATTTAGGTATTTATTTCTGACAATTATAAAACACTTCCTAACCACCGCATAACGAACGAGGCACTGTGCAAAGAAATTGGCAAAACATGGTACAAGATGAGATCAAGAAAATTAATGCAAATACAGCATCAAAACTAATACTAAACTGGAAAAAAGAAAAGAAACCCATTGAAATATTAGATTGACTACACAGTAAGTGGAACTACAAAATTAGCACCTGCCAAGGTTATCCAAAAAGATGTTTTATTGTGTCTATTAAAAGATTAGCAGTGATATTGAAACCAAATCGCTCCCCTCCCCAGGAAACCTCGTATGCTTCTCATGCCAACCCCATATTGCCGAAGGTCGAAAGATGAAAGCCTACACTCCCGCCTCCCAGATCCATCCAATGTATCAAGACGATGCAACAGTATTCTTATAGCAAAATTCAGAATAAACATGGTTCTAGAAAAGAACGTATGAAAAATTACATCTCTCCCTCAAACAGTCATAAGGTGGTAGCAAACCTTTTTTAGGTCTGGCTACACAGCTTTGCCGACTCCGGATGTTATGTGATTAACAGAAAAAGTTTTAATAAATACTACTGAAAGAGCGTCTTTGACTCTGCCCACATGTTGATTCAATGAAATACAAACATTTGGGGGCCGATTCCGATTCGGGCCGGAAATCTCTCCGACCGAGCCGGACCCGGAGAGATTTCCGACCGAATCGGACTCTAGCAGTCCGACCGAACGAGTACGATGCGCACGTATGCTATCGGACTCGATTCGGTCGGACTCCCATTGAAGTCAATGGGAGCCAGTCGTACGACGCATACACGGGCTCCCATTGACTCAATGGGCACGACGCGAACAAGGGCGCCCCCTACAGCGTGTTCGTGTCGATGCGGGTCGCGCCCGTACATGCACGTGTAGGGGGACCCATGGGTCCCCCTGTGTGCGACTCGCGTGCCTACGCTTCCAGGGGGTCCGACACGGACCCCCAAAGTGCGGCTCCGACAGCTCCTTGGAGCCGGACTGCGCGGAGTCGGTCGGAGCGGTCGCGATGCGCATCGTACTTACCCGGCCGGGGAACGTCTCCATAGCGCGGTGCGAGTTGTCCCCGTGCGAGTCGGTCGGAGCGGTCGGGTCCTGCGAACGAGTCGGTCGGAGATTTCGCGAGCGCACGCATCGTACTCGCTCGCCCGGACGCACGTACGATTCGGTCGGGAAATAGGGCTCCGAATCGGATCGGGTAAAGCCAAATCCGATTCGGAGCCCTACCGGCCGAGATCGGAATCGGCCCCTTGGTTGGGAAGACATTGTGTGGTTTCGGTGAAAAAGAGTGCTGGTTTTTCATGTTATCTATTATTGGAAAAATTAAGCTCAGTACTTTAGGCCTGAGGTGGTTATAGTGAAAAGCCAATGATGCCATATGAGAGATTAGATAAGTCGTATATATTCATTAAGAAAAGTTGGGCAAAGGTGGCTTATTTATTGTGAAAAGCATATGTTAAAGTGCGTTGGGTTTTATAGGTGGATTACTAATGCACTGTGTGAAAGCCTAGAAATGATTTCATGACATAGAATCTCACAGATTACTTTAGTAGGCAGGTGTTTTGTTGTTAGTTACGCCTGTTGGCAAAACCCGAGTGTAGACGATTTGCCGGGTGAGAATCGTTGTTAGGCCCTTTAAGGAGGAACTGTATAGTGTTTTACCAACATTAATTTTGCACATATCTGTAATTTTATGACTGGATGCCCAGTGGTTTCCTTGTGGAAAAGCTAATTCTCAATACAGTAGGTCTGATGGTTAGTGTGATTGTGAGGAAATGCGGGTTTTTATATGGTGTGGTTGTGCAACTTCATCTTGTAATAAACTCGCTAATCCGTCTTGGCTCAAGTCCGGCTCGCTTGTAAAACCTTAGCTCAAACCTGGTTAGCTGTGGCATCGAGCAGTCAGGCTTTAACAAAGGAACAAGAGCAAAGCATCTAGAAGTACCAAAACAATTGAATAAGAAAGAAACACAACACAAAGAAAATCCATCACCAATTTATTAAAATAGTTCTTATTTTTATGAATTTTAGACACCAAAATGAACACAATCCACCAGAAGGTTCTGGAGTTATAAGTTATTCAGAAAATCATACATCATTGCTTTTCATTCAAAATGCAGACAAGCATTGGCAACTACCATGGTTAGCTGTTACTTTGAAAATGTTGTGAAGTTGTGTTCAGCTACTCTGGCCTGCGGCGGGTGACCAACCCCAGCAGGAAGCACATGAGAGGGGCCAATAAGGCTTAGCAGAACAGTTATCCTGCAGTCAAAACAATCTCCAGTCCAGTTCTAGGCTCTATGGGCAAACCGCCATTGACATCAATTGAGTGATCCTGATGAAAGGAATACAGGATGCTGAAGATTCTGAGGATGCTGATCCGGTTGACAGGGTTCTTCCTGGGGCCACCCTCCGGTCCATGAACACGGTGGGGCAACTTTGGCCACAGAGCTCAATGTCCCTCGAAAACCAGCCTAAAACCAGTTGTTACTGGGCTACTGGTCTCTGATCACAGCGAAACAAGTGGTTACCTTGAACTGCGGCTAATGTCAGTCTTGGGTGACCAAAGTGCACTTCGATGACTCTCCCGGGTCAGGTAGACTTGATGCAATTCTTCAGTGCTGGGGCTCAGTCTCCTGGGCTGCGCTTGGGCAGTCAGCGGCAACTAAGCTATTGTGGCTACCAACTTTCCAAGGTGGCTTCTTCAGCTTTTGTGGCCCAGGATCTGTAACAAGAAGTCAGCCAACTGGCTCTTGGAGTTCATCTCTTCTCTCTGGGGCTCAGGGGATGACTTTTCCTTGAGCAGTGCACCATAAGCACAGCCCTCTCTTTGCTAGCCCAGGAGCAGCAGATGCTGTCCAGTCTTTGGTGTAGTCTCTCTTTGCCAGGTCCTGGGGACAGCAGGGCAGTCCTTCTTGGTCCTCTCTCCAGTACATATGTGATCTGAGATCTGGGTGCTAGCAGTGCCACTTTTATGCTCACAACTTGCCCTCTGGGTATACGGTGACTACCAGACAATGGGCTACCAGATCCACTCCCGCCTCAAGACGACTTCCTGCAAAGTGTGGCATCTAGCTATCCCTGAATGCAATATTCTTCTCACTCCCAAGATGGCAGAACCCTTCTCTTGGTGTGCTAAGCTTGGTAGTCCAATCTAGAGGTGTGGCTACCTAAGGGCTCTACGCTCACTGGAAAACTGGTTTGGCAACTGTTTCTTCTCTTTGTCCTCAATGCCAACCTGTCTACCATACAAAACAGCAGCCCCTCTTGTGTGTGTCCACCATTTTCTCTTCAAAGGTGGCTTCCCCTCTGATGCTCACCTTTTGGGCTCACACCCTGTTTGGTTTCCTGCCAGGGAAAGGTATCACCTCTCTCAATGGGAGGCCTCAATAGTGTCCGTTGACACCTCTCTATAGGAAGACAGAAGGCTGTCTTGTGCCCACCATCTGCAAATGGCCACTGGAAAACTTGGGTAACAGAGTAACAACTTTCTAAAGTTGCCTTTTACTCAAAAGTTGTGTTAGATTTGACTTGGGCATCAAGTCGGGTTTAATGTAAAGATTTGTTTGATACCTTGAAGTACCAACTTTAGTAGCCCCATCCAGAAATTATCACAGCTGAATTGTCAACTGCAATTGCCAATAGGGCTACTAGCCATCCTGCAGTAAAAACGACAACTTGGGTTTTTGACTATTGTTAGGATATATATATATATATATATGTCACAACCAAATGCTCACTTTCAGATCTGAAGTAGGCAGGACACAGCTCCGGGGTACAAGTGGATTTATTAGAGCAAATTCACTCGTGGCTGCTCTCCAAAGGTCCGTGAAACGCTGTGGCAGACGCGTTTCTAGCCGGAACGGCTTTCATCAGTGCCGGTATCACAGGCATGGTCGATTCACCTGGAGTTCTTAAAGCATTTCTGAGACCACTCCCAGTGTAGCAGTCTCTCGGCCCCTCCTCCTCTTTAGAGGTATGCACCTCCTCACGCAGCGACTCTAGGCAGGCTGCATGCTGGATCGTGTAGTTCATCGTGGAGACCTCATACAGTGATGAAGTGAATCCAAAGCACCCAGTGGTGTTCCCAAACAAGGCGATGTGCCACACTCCGACACAGTCTGCCAAGGATACGATTGTCCGGCTCATACCACTTGTGTCCCCTTATCAGGCAGTACAGTTCTGCCTCCTCTCTCCCCATTGCAGAAAATAACTACTCCATGGCAATACCTCTGCTTGGGGGGGCTCTGCGTTGCATTTTCAATGCACAGTCCAAATCTTGCTGACTCCCGCAGCGCTCCTGAACGAGAGGGCGTGTCCTATGCCGGTGTCAGCGATACCGGCCCAACATCACAACCAAATGCTCACTTTCAGATCAGAAGTAGGCAGGACACAGCTCCGGGGTACAAGTGGATTTATTAGAGCAAATTCAGACGTGGCTGCTCTCCAAAGGTCCGTGAAACGCTGTGGCAGACGCGTTTCTAGCCGGAACGGCTTTCATCAGTGCCGGTATCACAGGCATGGTCGATTCACCTGGAGTTCTTAAAGCATTTCTGAGACCACTCCCAGTGTAGCAGTCTCTCGGCCCCTCCTCCTCTTTAGAATGATCCTTACAGGAAAAACATAGTGCGCTCCGGAGTATAATCATCAGGACATTGACAAAGGCCAGAACGCATTTGTCACCTTATGGTTGTGGAATAAGATATTTTTGTGATTATACTTTGGAGTGCGCTACGTTTTTCCTGTGAGGATTGTTTTGTAATTGAGCGCGGAATGGCCTCCGCGAGTAGGTGGCACCCGTCGCACAAGAGAGCGGCATTTTCGGCGTCTGGTGGAAACGTATATATATATTTTTTTTGTACAACACTCCCAAATGCAGCTCCTATCATTGAAAAGGGCACGGACTCCAAGATTTTGTGCTTATTTATTGCTCCAAACATGTAGATATGACGAGATTTGGCCACCACATGTGGCCTTGATCACATAAAGCGCGTGTTGCGACGTGAGTTTAAATAAATAAACATAGTAAAACCCCACGTGATTGACATTTTGAATGGCCATGAAAACAGACTGCCCATAAGTCTTTTTTTGTTCGTTCATTGGGAAAACAGACTGTTTCACATTTCCCTACTGTAGCTCATGTTACACATTAAATAGAATTATAATTTACTCAGTTCACCTACAGTAATAGTAAAACCAAATAGCGATGTACTGAAAGCATAAATGCATGATTTCAAGTGTATACTCATTAGTATAAACAATTAAAATGGGAGTATAATAGCACCGAGCTGGTAATATTACTGTGCATACCATAGTGTGTTCACTTATTAATTCATGAACAATAACTGGTAAATAGAGACACATGATGTATAATTATAAAACATTATGAAATTATTTTTTGCTGTTTGTATCTAAGAGCAGATGTAAAAATAAATGTATACATACATAGATAGGGCCTTCAAACGTCAAACATCCATTAATAAAGTGCTAACCAGGAAAAGTGCTGAGTGTAACCAAATTGCTATGTGTGTTACTTTGTCGGTTCATGTAAAATCTATGGGGGAAGATTCTTACTAATTATGTCTAATACACAAGCTTAACAGGAACCTGTAATGGTGGATATAGCCTATATCACCAAGTAATGTTTCATATTAATAACTGAAATTCACTTTTACTTCATTTTTTGTTAAAAAGTGATGTAATAGTGACTCCTATATATTCCTATTAATAAGAAATTCATAAAAAAGTTGTGTAAGTCCTCACTGTTATTTAGATCATTAGGTGTTTTAGAATCCAATTCCAGAATAAACCTTGATTCCAAATGGCGAAGCATTTTTTCCCTATTGCCACCTCTTCTCAGGGGCGGCACAGCTCCCACTACAAAATACTTCAAACACCTGAGATCATTGTTATGTTCCAGTTTGAAGTGCCTCGCCACCGGATAGGTGGGGTCAGAGTTGACTATCGCCCTCAAGTGCTGCAATATCCTCAAATGCACCTGTAGCTTAGTGCTACCCACATAGCGAAGCCCACAGATGCATTCAAGGACATAGGCCGCAAACTCCGTTCTGCAGTTGTAGACGCCCTTCAGTTCTATAGATTTGGAACTAAATGCAGTCATATAATCAACTGTATTTACCCCAAATCGGCAAGCTCTGCATGAGCTGCATTTATAGAAGCCATTTTTGAGTGAAAGCCAGCTGGTTTAGGTATTATTAATAACCACCTCAGGGCTGCTTTTCACTAACACACTTTTCATAGAAGGTGCCCATCTGAAAGTTAGTGTAGGTTTGTTTGGTAATCGTTGGCCCAATATAGCATCAGTCATGACTATAGGCCATTGATTATTAATGATAGATCTTATTTTCCTCTCTGGTCGACTGTATATGGTAATGGGTCTGATCTCCATCTCCTCATCCTGCCCTGGATTGGCTATATCCAGTGTAGGGTCACTACTGTTCAAAGTTGGTGACAGCATACTATCTCTAGTGATTTCATTAGCTTTAGCTATAGCATGATCAATGGTTTTGATGTCATAACCCCTATCATAAAATCTCTTTTTAGTTTCTTTTTGGCATCGAATTAAGTCATTGTCTGAACTGCAGATCTTATTCAGTCTTAAGAACTCTCCATATGGGATACGTTTTATTAAGTGTTTGGGATGGAAACTAGAGGCATGTAGTGTGGAGTTTCCTGCAGTGCTTTTACAATGCAAGGTGGATTCCAATTTGTTATTAGCAACATATACATGTACATCTAGGAAATCAATGCCATATTGATTCATTTGTTCATTGAATTCAAAATTAAATTTGTTAGCATTAATACTATCCCCAAATGCCATAGCGCTATCCCTGGATCCTTTCCAAAACACAAATACATCATCGATGTATCGCATCCAACTAATAACATGAGCCTCCCATTTTGTTTTGTGGGTCACCCAGAAGACCTCCCACCAGCCTACGTGTAAACACGCATAACTGGGGGAGAAGCAGGCTTCCATTCCCACACCCCTTAGTTGTTGGAACACTTTCTTTCCAAATAAAAAATAGTTATTATACAAACACCAACTGATCATCTCCAACAACCTAGCATTGTGATTGTACATATTGATAGATCTTTTGCGCAAATAATGCTCTACTGCTTTCAAACCGTCCTTGTGGTCAATGCTAGTATATAGAGACGTAATGTCTAAGGTTATAAGAATGTAATCCTCAGACCAGGGTACATTATTTAATTTCTTAAGGAAGTCACCAGTGTCTCTAATATAAGAGGGCAATGCCACAACAAAGTCTTGAAGGAAAAAATCAATATATTGTGACATTTTTTCCAGGAGACCATTGTTTGCTGCTATGATGGGTCTACCCGGAATCGGGAAAACTTTTTGTGGATCTTTGGGATGAAATATATGACAGGCAACACAGGGAATTCATTGTGTAGAAATTGATACTCATCTTTAGAGATGAGTCCCTCACTTTTCCATTTTGTCAGGTCTTGTTTAAGCGCATCTTTGACTGATTTGATCTGTTGCAGGCTAGACCTCTTATAGCACAACGTGTCATTCAGATGTTTGTAGTCTTCTTTTAAATAGTCACTTTTGGGCCACATGACTTCTATGTTTGCTCCTTTATTCGATTTGTTGATCACTACCTCATTATTGGATTGCAGTTTTTTCATTAGATCACAATACTTTTTTTCTCTGTATTTTTGTTTTCTAAATGTCCGTTGAGTTTTATGATTTAATTCTTCTACCGTACGATCATGAAAAATATCAACAGCATCCCGTGGCATCATAGGAACAAATGTGGAAGTAGGTTTGAATGGACTGATAGTGGGAGCAGAAGGATTGATGCCTGCATTGTGTAATAAGGTCTGAGAGGAAAATGTCGTATCATCATTACTATTATCGTTCAGCAGATCTTCCAATGTTCGTAGTGTTGTTACATCCGATACTTGAAGGTCTTTGAGGTTAGAATTACCAGGAGGTATTCTTTGTAGTTGATCACCCATTGGTTTTTTAATTGGCAAAGTATTTTGTTAGCTTAAGCTTTCTGATAAATTTAAAAACATCAATTCTAGTGTGGGACCTTTGTTGGGGATTTAGGATGCACAGAGGCCCATTTAGGGCTTTTAACATTGATGAACAGCGAACATGAAATGCGCCCATTCAGGGTTTATATTACAGGCAAACTACATGATCCAGAAATTTTTGCTCATCTGGGGGCGTGGTATTGTTTAAATGGCGGCTTGCCTGTTAATGCAAATGTAGTGTTGAGCCTCTGAGGAAGGAGCCCTATGGCTTTGAAACGCGTCAGGCAATAAATCGACGACATTGCTGTTAGAAGTACCGGTGCATGAAGGCATCTTTACCATTAAAGGAACTGTTCCTCAACATCGCTCGAGTGCGTGTTTGTCTTTTGGGCAACTTGGAGCTGGATGTTAAACGCGGTAGCCCTTGCCGCGAGACACGCACCACCCCGATAACAGGGGGCCACGGGCTGGATATCCAATCTGGCCTCTGTGTGGGACCTTTGTTGTGGATTTAGGATGCCGCTTTCGACAGAGGCCCATTTGGGGCTTTTAACATTGATGAACAGCGAAAATGGAATGCGCCCATACAGGGTTTAATTTACAGGCAACCTACATGATCCAGAAATCTTTGCTCATCTGGGGGCGTGGTATTGTTTAAATGGCGGCTTGCCTGTTAATACAAATGTAGTGTCGAGCCTCTGAGGAAGGAGCCCTATGGCTTTGAAACGCGTCAGGCAATAAATCGACGACATTGCTGTTAGAAGTACCGGTGCATGGAGGCATCTTTACCATTAAAGGAACTGTTCCTCAACATCGCTCGAGTGCGTGTTTGTCTTTTGGGCAACTTGGAGCTGGATGTTAAACGCGGTAGCCCTTGCCGCGAGACACGCACCACCCCGATAACAGGGGGCCACGGGCTGGATATCCAATCTGGCCTCTGTGTGGGACCTTTGTTGTGGATTTAGGATGCCGCTTTGCACAGAGGCCCATTTGGGGCTTTTAACATTGATGAACAGCGAAAATGAAATGCGCCCATACAGGGTTTAATTTACAGGCAAACTACATGATCCAGAAATCTTTGCTCATCTGGGGGCGTGGTATTGTTTAAATGGCGGCTTGCCTGTTAATGCAAATGTAGTGTCAAGCCTCTGAGGAAGGAGCCCTATGGCTTTGAAACGCGTCAGGCAATAAATCGACGACATTGCTGTTAGAAGTACCGGTGCATCTTTACCATTAAAGGAACTGTTCCTCAACATCGCTCGAGTGCGTGTTTGTCTTTTGGCCAACTTGGAGCTGGATATATATATATATATATATATATATATATATATATATATATATATACATATAGATATATATATTATCTACTGGCGATCGCCAGTAGATAGTTATAGTTAGGACCTATTTTTCATAGGAAATTCACAACGTTCTATTTCCAATAAATTTGGCGCCGGTTGATGAATCTTCGCGTAATTTTCAAAACTCGTGGGGCGCTCCGGTCTGCTCCTATCCTGAAAGTTTCGGGGTGATTCGGCAAGCGGGGGCTGAGAAAAAAGGGGGGTCCCAAAACGTGTTTTCCCCATGCAATTTTCCATAGGAAACTTTAGACACGGCTACAGCCCGAACTGCTGAACGGAATTACACCAAATTTGGCAAAGAGGTAGTTCTTGGTTCAGAAAGAACCCTTTTTGTTAAATGGTGTAAATCCGTTCAGTAGTTGCTGAGAAAATCAAAAGTAAAAACACATATATATCTATGGCCGCGGAGGATCCGCGCACCCTACAGATTAGGATCCGCGCACCCTGCTGATCATGAGCTGCATTGTAATTGGTTGTGAACACTCTAAACCAGGAACTGTTGGTAGCCATCTTGTGCCTCGGTAGAAGCGAGGCACAAGATGGCAGTAAAATGAAGCCGTAAAGAAGAAGAGGGGGCAGGGTTGAAACACCCTGACCCCGTAGGTCTGCTTAGGGGGTCCTAGAAGGACTTCTAGGGCTAAAAAAAGCATTTATTTTTTTTAAAACGCTGCGATACGCGTAGGGTGCGCGGATCCAGCCGCGAAAATGAAAAAAAGGAAGCGCGGGCTCCCGCGCTTCGTTTAATTAAAGCCCCCGGGTGGGCCAGGTCCCGGCGGCATGTGAAAAAAGTGTGGGGGGCCCTAATCCCCCACACTGCCCCGGGGACCGCCACCCCCGGGGCAAAGTATGAATATTTACGGGGGGCACACGGGCCCCCCGCAGACCCGGGGACCGCCACCCCCGGGGCTTTTTAAAAATGTAATTTAACCTGTGTGGGGGGTTCGAGCCCCCACACGCCCGAGGACCGCCACCTCCCCGGGGAACTAAATATTCAAAATAGGGGGTCCGTTACGGACCCCCAAGCCCCGGGGACCACCACCCCCCGGGGCTTTACATTAAGTGGGAGGGGGGCCGCGCGGCCCCCCTCCTGGAGCCAATGATGGCCCTGGGGACCGCCACCCCCCAGGACCGGCTCCTGCAGTGTCTCGGGGTGCCCACCCCCGGGACAGTGCTGTTTGCTATGGCAGGGCGGGAGCCTCGTGGCTCCCGCCCTGCCATAGCAAACTTGGTTTGGATTTTGAAAGAGAGAGCAGGGAAACCTGCTCTCTTTCAAAATGTAAACCAGATTGCTTTTCCACACGGGGAGCTGCATGTTAGCAGCTCCCCATGTGGAAAAGCAATGCCGGCTCCCGAAGGACGCGGGGAGCCGGCGGGACCGTGGGGGCATTGGGGCTCCCCCCACGGTCTCCATCATTATGTATAGGCCCCGGGGGATGGGGTCCCCGGGGAGAATATAAATTAGTGGTAGGAGGTAAAAAAAAAATTACGGAAAAATTTGGAGTCGCGACTCCAGCGCGGCGCTCAGCGCGGCCCCCTGGTGTGAACGCGTTGGGTGCGCGACTCCCAGCGCGGCCCCCTGGTGTGAACGCGTTGGGTGCGCGACTCCAAAATTTAAAAAAAATATAAAACAAAAAAAAACAATATTTCAGTTACAATATTTTTAAAAACATTTTTTTCCATTTATATTAAAAATATATAATGTAATTTAAAAAATAAAATATGTAAACATAAACAGTTAAAGATCTGTAGAAAATCAGTATGAAACAAATACATATAACTATTATTACATTTAAAAATTATCATTTAAAAAACCTTCGAAATTCACTGAAAAAACCATAGGTTTCAGACATGTTATAGTTAGGAATTAGCATTTAAAAAACCTTAGAAATTCACTGAAAAAACCATAGGTTTCAGGGCTGTTATAGTTAGCTGGACATTTCACTCGTACAAAACCATTGAAATTCCTCTGTTATAGTTAGTTCTGCTAACTATAACTCGCGCGCCAGCAATCCACTGCTGATGATGTCACATATTACATCATTCATGACATGGTCAGTGACATCACTGATGACATCACTGATGACACATCAAAGGTTATACTACTGTATGATGAGGTGTATCAGATTGTCACGTGGATGATGTCATCAGTGATGTAATATGTGACATCATCAGCAGTGGATTGCGGGCGCGCGAGTTATAGTTAGCAGAACTAACTATAACGGAGGAATTTCAATGGTTTTGTACGAGTGAAATGTCCAGCTAACTATAACAGCCCTGAAACCTATGGTTTTTTCAGTGAATATATATATATATGTATATATCTATCCAGCTCCAAGTTGCCCAAAAGACAAATATATATATATATATATATATATATATATATATATATATTCACCAAACTCCTTCTCCACGTGTCAGTTTCCCTGGGCACAAAGAAAGAGCGCGGACCTCATCAATCTTCAATATGCAATGTTTATTTGTGCTCCCCAAACAATGCTGCTGCCATGACGCGTTTCGTCCCTCTAGGGGACTTGATCACATGACGCGCTGGTAGTTTAGGCAATTATTTAAATACTGTTTGCAACGTTATCATGTGACACCTTTCTTAAAGTGCACGGTGCTCATAAATAAATTAATAAAGTTTAACATATCCAAACTAACAAAATTGACAATATAATTCCTGCATAAATGCTGTTTGCACCGATTTGTTTCTTAAATACATATATATATATAAATATATTAATACATATAAAATTCGATAAATATATAAATACATAAATGTTACATTGAAAATCGGTTTTAAAACATATTTTAGTTATGACTCAAATGTTAATGGAGCCTAGTACTATTTAATAGTATCATCTTCCCCCTCATGTATATGATATAAATTGTCGTTGTCTATGTTTGGTTATTTTAAAAATAAATAAAACGTGTTTGCAACCCTAACGTGCTGTCTGCCTTAAACTATCTATTATAACCTAAGTAAGTGAAAGAGAATAAAAAAGTGAATAAAAAAGTTTAAAACCTGAAATGTACTAAAAATCCTATTTAAGCGGTCTGGACAAGATGTTAAATTAAAATATTAAGGGGAACACTGGTTGATTTAATCTATAGTTCCTTTAAAGTTTTTTACTGATATCCTATATTAGACACATCATAAAAAAGGGGGGGGAGAGAGAACCTGAGTATCAATGTGTGATTCATTTACTCTACAGATGTTCGAAGATGGTTGCTGTATTTAAAAAAATCATTTAGTAATAAACTTTAAATTTGAATTTTTTACTCGGAGAAGGTTGGTTAGATCTGACACACTACCTGCCTCATTTGTCTAAGCTTGTGAATTCAGAAAATAAGACTGGCATGGAGTTCCTCAGTGGCGTTCAATCCATTTGGCTGTTTAGTATCGAGATTTAAGATGTATTGCATCTCTAATTTACGGAGGGCTTTCTCACGATCGCCCCCTCTTTTGTTGATTGGAATACAGTCAATTAAATAATATTTGAGGTCTTTAGGATTGCCTTCATGTTTTTCACTAAATTGGCGTGCCACTGGGTATGTGGTGTCTTTATTTTTAATTGCTCGTATATGCTGGAGTACCCTTTTATGACCCTGTAAAATAGTACTACCAACATATTTTAATTTGCATGGGCACTCCAGCACATACACCACATAGTCAGTTTTGCAATTGAGCACTTTGTCTATCCTCCTCTCAATATCTCCAAAAGGAGCCTTATAGCTTGTCATGTTGACCCCATTTTGGCATGCTTTACAGGTTTTACACTTATAAAAGCCAAATCTTTGAGACAACCATGTATTTTTGTTCACTGGGCCAAATGGATCATTTTTTACTAAGGCATCCTTCATGGATCTGCCCCTACGATAAGTTATGGCAGGCCTTTTCGGGGCTGTGGGGCCAATTATCGGGTCCTGTTTAATTAGGTACCAGTTTTTCTTTATGATTTTTCTTACAGCAACCTCTTGCTGATTGTATTTTAAAATGAACCCAAAACTGCTGGTTTCTTTGGTTTTTTCCATCTTTGATTTAGTTTTAAGAAGCATTGCCCTCGATTCTTGATTACTTTTTTTAAGAGCTGCCTCTAGACATTTTTGACTATAGCCCCTCTCTCTGAATCTTTTGATGCACTCATTTTGAGCTAATTGGAGGTCCCTATCATTGCTGCAGATACGTTTAAGCCTCAGTAGTTCTCCGTAGGGTATACTTTTTACCAGGTGTCCTGGATGGGCACTACTGGCATGTAATACGGCGTTGCCAGCTGTTGGCTTCCTGTGGAGTCTCGTTTCAATTTTATTATGTTTGACATAAACTTCCATGTCTAAAAAGGTCACCATATTATTACTGATACAGGCAGTAAAATTCAAATTGAGATGATTCTTATTGATTCTTGCTATAAAACTTTCAGCTTGTTCCTGGGTGCCTTGCCACACCAGGAAGAGATCATCTATAAATCTCCACCACTCCCTTACATGTTGAACCATGGAATCTCTGTGTTCAACCATGAGGACCAGCTCCTCCCACCAGCCCATGTGAAGACATGCATAGCTGGGGGAGAAGCTGGCCCCCATGGCGACACCTCTGGCTTGTTGGTAATAGGCATTCTGAAACATGAAAATATTATTAGTCAAACAACACTCCACCATATTTAATAGCATATTGGTATGATCCGCATATTCAGGCCCTCTGCGTGTTAAATAATATTGAATTGCTCTTAGGCCATCTTTGTGCCTGATCGAAGTATAGAGAGAGGTCACATCAAGAGTGATAAGCAAGTAATCATTATTCCACTTAAAATTCTGCATTTTTTGTAAAAAGTCCCCAGTGTCTCTAATGTATGATGCCAAATTTTGTACATATTCCTGGAGAAAATAGTCAATGTAGATTGATGTTGTTTCAAAGATGCTGTTTCTCGCCGAAATGATTGGCCTACCAGGTGGATTTTTGGCATCCTTGTTAATTTTGGGATTGAAGTATAAAATAGGTGTTGTAGGATTGTCATTTCTTAAATATTTGTATTCCTCCATTGAAATTAATCCCGTATTTCTCCAGGCAGCTAGTTTGATGTTGTAACTTCCATACATTGTAGTTAATGCTTGTTTGTTGCTGCGACAATAACAAGTATTGTCGTTAAGTTGGTCCATTGCTTCTTTAACATAATGATCTTTTTTCCATAGAACCACGTTACCACCTTTATCGGCACTTCTGATGACTATCTCATTATTGTTAGTCAGTTTTGTCATTAGTTCATGATATTGAATCTCCTTTATATTTTTCTTGGTTTTAATATTGTGTTTCAATTTGTTAATGCCTTGGAGTTTATGATTGAGATTTTTCAAATCACTGATAACTTGCTCTTGAAAGGCATCTATTGAGTCTTTAGGCATCATCGGATAAAAGGTTGAGGGTGGTTTAAATGGTGTGAGGCCTGCTCGATACGTAGGAGTAGGTGACTTGCTTTTTGCCTGGTAAGTATTATCATTGCCATACTCATCCAGTAATCCCTGTAGTACTTCCATCAATTGCCTCTCTGTGTCATTTTGACTTTCATGTATCATGGCATCACATTGGGTTAGATCACTTATGCCGCCAATGTCCTTATTAACTGAATCATGTTGGATTTTCTTTTTGTGTTTAAAATATTTTTGCAGTTTTAATTTTCTCACACCTTTGTATATATCAACTCGGGTTGCCGCATAATTAAAGGTACTCTCAGGACAGTAGGAAAGTCCAAGGGCCAGTAGTTGTTCTTCCGCTTTGTTTAATATTGTATCCGTCAAATTAATCACTGTTTTGGATTCACATTCTGGCTCAGAAGCATTTTGCGTTACTTCCTCCACTGTTGGTATTGTTGGCGTTTTGGCTGACTTCTCTTGTTTTCGTTTTTTTGCCTTGCGCCTTTCCCTGCGCTTTCTGCTCCTGCTGATTCTTGGTTGCCCGGCTGGTTGCTCTGCTGTTTTCTCGGGCGTAGGGACTGGAGGCGTTCTTTGCATAAAAATCAACCTCCTCTGTTAGGGAGAATCGACGTGTTGATTGCTGCCTTAATTTGCGGCGTGCATCTCCCTCTGATTCACTGTCAACTGCTGAGCTCGCATCAGATGCTGAGGTTAGTTCAGATTGTAAATTATTGGCTGTTACCTCAGTGGAGTTATGTTGCCGTGAGCTAGCTTTGTCTGCTTTCATGTTGTCAAATTTCCTAGCAAACGTGAATATGCGGCCACATTCATAATCACACCTATCGCGGTGAAACTTGTAGGCTTTCCGTTCCCTTATCGTGTCTTCCTCTTTTTTTAATCTTTTTTTCATTTCATTTCTAATTTTTTCTAGTTCATCAGTTTGCCCCATTTCATCTAACTCCTTGTTTAACTTATCAATCTCCACTGATAGACGAGCACAGTCTTTTTCAGCATACTTTACCAAGATGCACAGTAATCTCCTTGACGAATCTAGATTAGTCTCAGCCCATTCTTTCATCATGTCACGATCAGGAGCTTCGTAACTGGGGGCTAATAAAATTCTTAATCCTCGTGGTACGCGTCCAACATCTATATAACGCTGTAGGGATTTTGCTTCCCACCACTTTTTCTGTTCAGTACGCATCGCCTTCTCTAGTTGTTTACTCTTTTCTCTCATGCTGGTATTTTTCGGCTCACTTGGTGGATTATGGGAGTTTGAGTCTTTTCTGTGTTCAGCTTCATCGCTGAACATTGCCACTGCCGCTTGCTCTCTTTCTCGCAGCGCGTCGGCAGCCATTGTTTGTTGTTGGGAGTCTTATTGAAATAATATTCAATGTGTCAAGCCAGGGAATACTCCAGCACGCTGGAACCGAGCAAATGTCCACTGTATTCCCTTCGGTTGACCTGAAGAAAAACTCTAAACCCAAATTGGAGCAATGATTGTTGCGGCACGTCACAAACCCCTCACTACCGGCTAAGCCCCCAGCGCGTCCTCCGACCCGCCTTCGCTTACCTTCAAAGTGGAGGTATCATGACATCCGATTTCGTTGATTTTCAGCTCCGTTGGGGGGCTGGTTTGCCAACAATCCTCCCGGATTTCTGCAAAACTCGCTATCGAGCAGTTACTCCGTTTTGGCAGGTAAGCCCTGTTGCTCAGAGGGGTCCGCGTTCGAAACTGGAGGAGATAGCCAGTTTCCAAATATTCACCAAACTCCTTCTCCACGTGTCAGTTTCCCTGGGCACAAAGAAAGAGCGCGGACCTCATCAATCTTCAATATGCAATGTTTATTTGTGCTCCCCAAACAATGCTGCTGCCATGACGCGTTTCGTCCCTCTAGGGGACTTGATCACATGACGCGCTGGTAGTTTAGGCAATTATTTAAATACTGTTTGCAACGTTATCATGTGACACCTTTCTTAAAGTGCACGGTGCTCATAAATAAATTAATAAAGTTTAACATATCCAAACTAACAAAATATATACCTTCTGGAAAAACGAGCGTGGACCCAATTGATAGTGCAAATTTCAGTTTATTGCCACCACTTTAGTCCGCCATGACGCGTTTCGGCCGATTCACGGCCTTGATCCATATATATATATATATATATATATATATATATATATATATATATATATATATACATATATATATATATATATATATATATATATATATATATATATATATATATATATATATTAAAAGAATGTTGGAACTTTGTCATTAGTTTCAATGGCCAAGTTGAGTTAGCAGTTTAAAACTTCACTACCTGTCTGTAGTGACAGGCTGGGAGACATGTTTTACTTTATCACAATCATGGGTGCACAATAAATGCTGCAGCACATGAGGGACACTTTAACTTAAAGGCCCTTGGTACCCCTGGTACCATAAAATAGGGACTTATAAGTAATTTAATGTATGCCAATTGGATATAGGACAATTAAAATACACTTTTAAATGTCAGAGCACTGGCATTGAGGTCTGGTTAGAAGGTCTCAGTGCACTCCCAGAGTTGAAAAACCACCAGCATCAGTCCACAATTGTGGGGGTGATCATGTAAAAAGAAGCATTTCTATATAGTGATAAACAGAAGATAAAGTAGGTAAGCTGTCTGTGAAAGGCGCCCCCCTGAGAAGAATAACTGAGCAGGTCTGGGAGTAAGGGGAAATAAACAATGTATGGTTCCATGGAACCCCCTGAAACACGAGGAGGGTCCACATACCCCAGAACCTAGGCTGGACACGTACAAAGTACCCCATACCGACTGAGGACTGAACAATCACTCAAGGCAATATCGGCTCCAAGCCAAGCTTGTACTAACACAGGAACGCATCAACAGTTCTGGGAAAAAAAAGATAAATATGATATTGATGATCTATACCAGAGTTTTTTTTTTTTAAATCCTTTGAATCTCTTGAGCCGCCACCCCATACTGGACATCCAAATCGGGCTGTCCTCTTGTAAGACCGGAAGTCCATCTTTAGGAGGACCGGATACAGCCCAAGCGAAAGTATCATATGACTCTTGAGGCTTACACCATACCAGTGGCACAGGCAACATGAGATTCTGTGTGTTGCCCTGACGTTTTTTCACTCCGGCTGGAGTGCTGTACCGTAGACTTGCAAGATCAGTGCTAGCAGATCCCCATGCATCCACTCGTATAAACTTATGAACTATTGGTCCTGATGAAGATGGAGTTCATCAGTTACTTCCATTGAAACGTACGTCGACCGGAGAGTGTGACATCCCAGCTATCAGCACAGCCACTGAGGGTTGATGTTTCACCCCTTTTGATTCCATCTGTGCATGCAGTGTTGTACTGGGGTGTGTATGAGTGTGTATAGTATGTGTCAGTGATACGATTGACGAGTACATGAATGAAGTGTGAGTATGGGGTTGTTGTTTTTTGTTTATTCTTTGATAAGAGTGGATTTTAGTTTTTGAAAATGATATGTTAGTTGCTCATTGGATTTATACTTAATGCACTGATGATGTTTGTCAAATGATAGAATTGAATCAATCATGTACATACATTGTTTTGCTAAAAGAGAAACATTGTCTCAAACTGTGCACTACAATGAAGAAATGTTTTCTCTTTTAAATTAAATGATAAAAAAAGATAAATAAATGAAATTTGAAATATAAGTAATGACTGGAGACATGTTGTGTGACAACAGATGACCCATTTTATGGCTAAATGGTAGCTAGTAGTAAAGAAATATAGGTTGAGTGGGAGGCTTTTCATTATTTAATGATAAAGTAGGTAAGTACTTACTTTGCTTACTTACTCACTGAAAATAAAGGTGAGAAACCTCAGCTTGGGTAAAAGAAGGCAGCAGATGTTTGACCTGTTTGTTATGAAAAGTTATGACAAAAGCTGTAGTTCTTACATATTTATTGCCAAAAGCATATGTTTTAGAAAATAGGTCTTGACGAGAAGATTATTAACATTATGTTGTATAGCCTGTAGGCAGGTTTGGTGTTGTTTACCACTCTGACAACCCTTAGGGGGTAGAAGATTTTCCCTGTGAGAACTTTTTTTAGGCCATCATCAAGAGCACAAGTAATAGTAACCCAAATGTGTTTTGCAGATATTTGTATTTAGCTCTGGGTTTATTAAAGAACAAGTTACTAACCTTCAGTAATGCATTATCTGATAGAGACTCTATCTAGCTGCAGATTCCTTACCTTTGAATTTCCCAGGCGTCAGGCTGGATCTAGAAACCTTTGCTGAGCAATACCCCTTGCCCGCGACATCGGGTGGCTCCATTCGGCTCCGCGTGACGTCGTCGGTGTCATTAGCGTCGGTTATGACGTCGCAGTGCCTATACAGGAGCCACCCAGGTGCGCGGACGTCAGTACTTTTCGTATTTCCACACCTGCAGCGCAGAGCCACGAAGTAACTGACGTAGTCGTGTGCAAAACAAGGGCCCTGAAATATGGGAAACAACCCTAGTCCTATAATATCAGTCCGCTAAGCGGGGAGGCATGGGTGGGGCTGTAAGGAATCCTCAGCTAGATAGAGTCTCCAGCAGATAATACGTTACCGAAGGTAAGTAACTTGTTAGAGACTTCTAGCTGCAGATTCCTTACCTTTGAATTAGATCCCTGAGCCATGCCATCCCGGCGGTGGGTTACGGACTCACACCCTAAACAAAGAAGTCTTGCAGGACTGAACGGGCAAAATGCCCGTCCCTCTGTACTTGACCATCAAGGCAGTAATGTTTTGCGAACGTGCGCAAGGAAGCCCACGTCGCTGCCTGACAGATGTCTTGGACTAGGACACCCCGAGCCAAGGCAGTAGTCGCAGCCTTTCCCCTGGTGGAATAGGCTCTTAATCCCTCAGGAGGCTGCTTCTTTGCCAAGGCATAACAGATTTTGATGCAGAGAATGACCCAGCGAGAGATGGTCATTTTTTGCACTGCCATTCCCTCCTTTGTTCCCATGTACCCCACAAAGAGTTGGTCATCCACCCGGTACTCTTTTGTGCCATCAAGGTAGAACAACAACGCTCTTTTTGAGTCCAGTCGAAGGAGACGCTCCTCTTCCTTAGAGGGATGTGGGGGAGCAAAGAAGGTGGGCAAAGTGATGGATTGACCCAGATGGAATAGGGTCACAACCTTAGGCAAAAAGGAAGCTCTGGTGCGAAGCACCACCTTGTCCGGAAAGGACATAAGGTAAGGAAGGGAGCAAGATAACACCTGCAACTCACTCACCCTTCGGGCAGATGTGATCGCCACCAAGCATGTTGTTTTGAGGATGTGAAAATATGTGTCCTGCAGGTCCAACGCTACCATCCAGTCTTCCTGGTCTAGGGCAGACAAAACCTGAGCCAGAGTAAGCATTTTGAATTTCTCCTTTTTGAGGAAGAGATTGACGGTCCGAAGATCTCAAATGAGCCGTAGCCCCTTGTTCTTCTTCGGAATCAGAAAGTAGCAGGAATAACAGCCACTGCCTACTTCTGAAACCAGGACCCTTTCTACAGCTTCCTTGGCCAAGAAAGCCGTAACCTCCTCTTGGAGCAACTTTAAATAATCCTCCGTCAGCCATTCCTGATTTGGCAGAATGAGAGGAAGAAAGGAAAGGAAAGGCAGGGGATAGCCCTCCGGGACGATCTGCAAGACCCACTTGTCCGATGTTATGGATCTCCAGTGGGGGAGATGATGACAAGTTCTCCCACCAACTGGAGTAGTGTGGTCCTGCAGAATCAGCCTAGGAGTGCTTGGAGGCTGCGGCTGCTGGGGGCATTGTGGTCGACAACTTCTGGCCTCCATTCCGAGCTCGGAATGCACTGCGTCCACGTCCTCGCACGTCTTTGGCAGTCTGTGCGGGACGGTGGCTAGGATAGGGTTGACATGGCTGCAAACCCCTTCTGTTCCCACAAAAGAGGCGAAAGGAAGACTGGGCGCAGAGGTTGGAGGAGAGGCCCAAGGATCTAGCCGTAGCTGGAGAGTCCTTGAACCTGACCAGGGCCGAGTCTGCCTTTTCTCCAAAAAGGCGGGTTCCATCAAAGGGCATGTCTATCAAATTGGCTTGGACATCGTCCGAGAAACCAGTTGTATGAAACCAGGTGTGGCGCCTCAAGGCCACCGTCATTGAAATCGACCTACCCAGTGAATCGGTCGTATCTAGGCCACACCGTATGGTGAATTTTGCTGCATCTCTCCCATCTTTGACAGCTTGGGAGAGCACAGCCCGGGCCTCCTCCGGGGCTTGTAGCAGCACTTGCGCAACCGTCTCCCAAAGGGAATGGGAGAAATGGCCCAATAAGCACATGGTATTCACCGACTGCAATGCCAGGTTGGAGGAAGAAAACATCTTCTTCCTAAATGCATCCAACCTCTTGGATTCTCTATCCGGAGGGGCAGAAGGGAATGCGCCTTGAGACGTAGAGGCCTGCACCACCAAACTCTCTGGGGTGGGATGTTGGCTGAGAAACTTAGGGTCGCCCGGTGCTGGGCGATGGTGGCGTGCAATAGTCCTATTCACCGGAGCCCCTGTGTCAGGTTTGGACCATATTCCCAGAAGGACGTCCGTAAGTGCCTCATTAAAGGGCAACATGGGTTCGGAAGTAGAAGCCCCAGGTTGAAGCACCCCAGTCTGGAGATTAGTCCTGACCTGCACCGAGGGCAGCTCCAGTCCAAGGACCTCGGCTGCCCTCTTAACCACCATGGCATAGGATGCCCCTTCCTCCGTAGCCACTGTTGGCGGAGAGAGCCTGCCAGTATCTGGAGAAGTAGCCAGTCCACTGGCCTCCTCAAGTTCCCCATACCAGTTCAAATTCTCCTCAGAGACTTCCTGGGTTTCAAGAGGGTCCCCAGACCCTCCCATTCCTCTCCCGAGCCTAGCACATCCTCAAGACTGGTTTTATTCTAGTTAGACACTCTTTAAGGGTGTGTATGAGTGTGTATAGTATGTGTCAGTGATACGATTGACGAGTACATGAATGAAGTGTGAGTATGGGGTTGTTGTTTTTTGTTTATTCTTTGATAAGAGTGGATTTTAGTTTTTGAAAATGATATGTTATTTGCTCATTGGATTTATACTTAATGCACTGATGATGTTTGTCAAATGATAGAATTGAATCAATCATGTACATACATTGTTTTGCTAAAAGAGAAACATTGTCTCAAACTGTGCACTACAATGAAGAAATGTTTTCTCTTTTAAATTAAATGATAAAAAGATAAATAAATGAAATTTGAAATATAAGTAATGACTGGAGACATGTTGTGTGACAACAGATGACCCATTTTATGGCTAAATGGTAGCTAGTAGTAAAGAAATATAGGTTGAGTGGGAGGCTTTTCATTATTTAATGATAAAGTAGGTAAGTACTTACTTTGCTTACTTACTCACTGAAAATAAAGGTGAGAAACCTCAGCTTGGGTAAAAGAAGGCAGCAGATGTTTGACCTGTTTGTTATGAAAAGTTATGACAAAAGCTGTAGTTCTTACATATTTATTGCCAAAAGCATATGTTTTAGAAAATAGGTCTTGACGAGAAGATTATTAACATTATGTTGTATAGCCTGTAGGCGACAACATAGAACCTCTGGGTTATGTCGACGTTAATTAACGCCGTTCCGGCTCTGTATCGTCGGGGATGAGGATGGGGCTTGCGCCACTGACGGGCATCGGTGACGTCGTAGGCACCGACTTCGGATGCGACGTCGGAGAAGGTCGCGTTGGCACGACCGGCACTGAACCGGATCCGGGATCAGATCCCTGGGGCCCCACTGGTGTTGTGGCCGGAGGCGACGCCGTCAAACCCGTTGGGGCCCCTTCTGACTCTATGGGGCCCGAAGGCTCACCAGCGGGGTCGTTCCGCTCAAATATGCAGCGCTTGGCCTCGAAAAACTCTTTTATCTGAGCGGTAGTTGCTCCGGCTCCCGGAAAGGGTGGGAGATGCGAAGTCGACTCTGGCTCGCGGAACTGTGCTTATAGCGTCGGTGCTCCTTACCTCTCTCGACGACGGACGCCAGGTGAGGTGAAGACAAAGTCCGCTTGGACTTCTTCTTCTGCCTCTTTCCTGAGTGTCCCTTGGAACTCGAATGAGAGGAAGAGGACTTAGGGCTCCGCGAGCGGTCCCGCGACCTCCTCTTCTTCGATCAGGACCTTGACCTCCTCGGAGTCTCGCTTGACGATGTTGACTGCCAGGCTGCGGGTAACTTCATCGCCCGCTTCCTCAAAGTCTTCGGAGCCATCGCCTGACAGTCTGAACACTACTTCGTATCGTGGTCGCACTCGAGACACCCCAGACATACGCGGTGGGGATCGGTGACCGACATCATGCGGGAACAAGTCCCGCATGGCTTGAAACCTGTCTTCCTCTAAGACATCCCTCGCACAGTAAGTCGGAATCCAAAAATGTCGACAAAAGTTGAGAAAAAGCCTGCCAAAAAGTGGCAGAGGGGTAGCTCTTCCAAGATCGGTGCTTAACTGGTGCGGAAAGAAAAGAACTGACATCTGCACACCTGGGTGGCGCCTATATAGGCACCGCAACGTGATAACCGACGCTAACGACGCTGTCACGCGGAACCGAATGGAGCCACCCGACGTTGCTCGCAAGGGGTATTGCTCAGCAAAAGTTTCCGGATCCAGCCTGATGTCTGGGAAATTCAAAGGTAAGGGATCTGCAGCTAGAAGTCTCTATCAGATGTATATTTCATATCTGGCTTGGCAGCTTTAACTGTTTGCCAGGCTCTAGTATTCAAACAAAGTAATAAGAATACATACAGACATTTGCATACCTGAAAGAGCTTTGGTGCATCCCTCTTCAGCCATTCAAGCGCCAATAACATCGTTTTTCTGCCCATGACATCATGCAGCGTGGGACAGTCAACCCTCTTGGTGCTGTTGAGCTGTGAGTGACAGCATTTTGCCTGATGAAAAAGTTACTTACCTTCGGTAACACTGTATCTGGTAGATACAGGATCTAGCCGCAGATTCCTTACTTTAGAATCCTCCCCCAGGCACGAGACTGGATCCGGAAACTTCTTCCACAGCACATCTGCGCACCGGAAGAGGGCGCTGCTCGACTTCGTATTGACATCCCTACGCAATCTGAAGTCGACAGAGCCCATATAACACCCTCGCCGATGCACTGGTGTCAGTTTCTTCCGTGACTATTTTCCATGCTCAAAACGTGTAGCAACATATAGAAACTACCTATTAAAACTGTGTGCTAAAATGAAACAAATCATTATGTCAAAAAAAGAAGTATGTGGATATAATACCGAAAACATGTAGATGAAAGAGGACTTGGGCTTAATAAACACTGAGTTATTAGGTAGATGTGAAGTCTCATAAGTAAAGTATAGAGCCCAAAGAGGACTCAGTTTGCAGAGGTGCGTAAGGAATCTGCGCCTAGATCCTGTTTCTACCAGAAACGGCGTTACCGAAGGTAAGTAACTTGTTAATCTGATCGAGACATCTAGCTGCAGATTCCTTACTTTAGAATCAGATACCAAAGCATACCATCCTCAATGGAGCGTCTGCAAATTAAGACCCTTAAAGAGTGTCTAACTAGAATAAAACCAGTCTTGAAAAAGACCGGGTATCCTAAAGAGTTGAGGTGAGCAAAAATGCACTCCATAAATGAAAAATCTGTGGAAAGAACCACAGATAAATAAAGTCATAAGACATTAAAAAGCATAGGAATAAAACATCCCTGTTGACCTAACAGAATATGGTAGAAGCCAAGTAATTATATGAATAGAAAACTATTTGCACCCATTAGGGGATCCAAACCCATTCATGCTCACCGCATACGCCCTGTGGACAGAACCGCAGCCAGAAAGGTCATAAAGACCCTGAAAACATGGAAAGATTGATACCCATAATAGAAGGAGAATTGTGCCGAATTACCCCATAATATAAAGCTATCTGCGCACAAAACTAGATTTGAACAGTGTATTCGACATGCAACACACAGATTAGTAGGCCATGGCATGGAGCAGTACCTCTCCATAGACAATTCTATCTGAACCAGACCTTCCCTGCAAACACAGAGAAAGGTCCTTCACCCGTGGGAAAGCATAACGAATGCTCTATAATAAAGTCAAAGACAACACAACATAGCCTGTGTATGCATAAAGTGCACAATTCCCGAAATGGGTATGTTGGCGTTGAATAACAGATGATTAGTGTTACCCAACTTAATGTTACTCATTTCACCGAGGATGAAAGGCTGAGTGGACCCGCTGAGAGTTGAACCTGTGACCAGAAGGACAAACACAGGCCCCTAAAGTGAACGCATCAGACGACAAAGCCACCTGCAGAAATAACAACTATTAGTATAGACCAGAATTTACTTCGGAAAATCTACTAGAGATAAACCAATACCTCTAGGAGATCTTCAAGATATACACTACACAGGCGGTTATTTATTTTGCTCCTATGTCAATGACAAGAGAAAAGTATAACAGATAGATAGAAAATATAGCTAACTAATCAATCGGACAACACTGACACAACAGTATGGAAACCATAGTGGGCAATATACCACATAGGAAAGCAACAGCCCTTCAAAACATCTGCGAAATGCAAATGGCCTGAGACATCATTATCCAGCAATAGTAGTGCAAGTTGAAGAAAATATAAAATACATAAAAGAAACTTTGAAAGCTTAGCGGAAGCCAAGTTAGTATGCATCCTTACTTTATGAATAGAGACCCATCTAAAAATGATCCAGAAAGGGTCACCCATAGGTAGACCAAATGTTTTTTATAATAGAATAATAAAAAAAAGATTTTTTTTTAAAAGAATCTGGCTTGATTATGTATATTCAATCTAGAAACAACACTCTGCAAAGTGTGTACTCAAACTACAAACAATAGAGTCAGGCAAATTGTGAAAACAGTTGTCCCCTAGAAGAACAAGGATTCTTAAATATAGAAAGAAAGGCATCCAATCAATCTATAAAAGAAACAGCAATGTGTACATGTCATCTAGGAATCACACTTTGCTAAGTTTGAACCCAACTACAAGCACCTAGCTATTAGAGAAGAATAAACGCCATCTACAAAAAGTAGAAGCTATGAGCTAAGCGCCTATTCCCTCATAGGCCACGTATAAGAAAATCTGTAGTAACAAAGGCGTTATAATAACCCAAAAGAGCCAAGAATATTAAGTAACCTCTAATAGAAGGAATGAATTAGACCGAGAGACTACGTCCTCCCGAGACCTATAAAAACATGACGTAAACCCAGGAAAACAACAATCTTGTCCAAGGTTCATACTCAACCATGTTTACATGAAGGGGTTGAAGAGACAATCAAATAGCAGTAGCTATAAGATAGAATCTGAAGAGCAAAACACAGAGTGCTGTAAGGCTAACAAAATGATAAACTTTGGTTAAGAATGCTTAAAATCTAGCAAAAGTGGAGAACTTTTACTATCAACCAAAAGCAATGTCTATTATCTGACTGGAAAACAAGTAGTTACCAAGACCAATAGGAGGATCATATAATTAAGCATAATGTATGATCTCAAACAGAGGAATAATCCGACACAGAGGGTAAGAATCTGCACCCTCAAAAAAGAGTTTAATAGTGCCATAGCTGAGCAACCACAGATCAGCACATATATGGTGAGAAATGCTACGGTAGCATACAAAAGATACTCGACATAGAGTAAGGTACATACCAAAAAGGCATCAACTCTTGAGCCTGAGCTCTTCTTCAGGGTAAAGCAAACCATAAGACCTGCATATCCGGTATCAATAAAAAAAAAACACAAACAGAGATAAAGAGCTGTGAAATTGTCATGGGCAGAGCTGAAGGATAAAGCCACCACTTTTGCACCCAGCAGAAGAAGCAAGAAAGCCACTAATCGTGGAATACAACTCCTGCAATCCCATCTGACTGGGATTAAGGGACAATAAAACACAGGAAAAGACTGCTAGGGTATTGAAACAAACAAACCCTTGCATTAAGCAGAAACACTACACTGGTCGGAAATAGATGAGGTATATATAGTAACTCAGTCATGCAGAAACACTTCATTCTACACAGGTCAGATAGAAGAATACAATCAAAGTTGTCAAAGACAAATCAGGTGGTCTCATCACATCGACCAGCTCTGAAGTGCCTTAAAGCAGAATCAGCATGTTCACCAAATAGATGAACACCATCGAAGGGCACATCTTAGAGGCTTCCCTGTAAAGGGTCTGAAAACCCAGACTGATGCAGTCATGCATGTCTGCGCAGTGCAACTGACTGAGCCATTGCTCTGCCCACGGAATCGATGGTGTCCATACCACATTTTTGGGTGTATTTTGCTGCTTCCCCGCCATCTTGCACCACCTGCATGAGCTCACTTCTGGCTTTCTCTGAAATAGAAGGCAGTCGCAGTGCCACAGAGTCCCATAAAGCATGAGAAAATCTACCCAAAACACATGCCATATTTAACGACCTCAATGCCAAACTGATGAAAGAGAATATATTCCTCCAACAATGTTCTAGCCATCTGGACTCTTTATTTGGTGGAACCAAGGGAAGAACACTAGGGTTCGGCGAAGCCGTAGCAGCTTGAATCACCAGCCCTTTTGTGGTGGGATGTCGCAGGAGACAAAGTGGGTCCCCAGGGGTGGGTTGATATCTATGGCTCACCACCTGTCAACTGGAGTTCCTGAACAGGTCTTGCCCAGGCATAACAAAAGGTCAAACAGAGATAAGGGAGTAAAGGCTCCACTTCCTTCTCACCTTGATGAAGAACATTCACCAAAGAGTCTGTGGACAATTCCACTGAGGGAAGCTGGCAGTCCAGGACTACAGCTGCCCTCCTCAATACCTCCGCAAAAGAAGAACTTTCCACAGTTGACATACCAGGTGGAGAAAGTAAATCTGAAACTGGAGAGGGCTGTAGTCCACGAGCCTCCCCCTGGTCAGTCAGTCAATTTTCCAAAGGAGGCGGACAGTATCCTATATTCCCTCCTTCACTTGCCAAGCTGTGCATTCCCGTAGGAAAAATAGGAACAGGTTGAATAAGGCTAGATGGAGAGTTGCCCAAAACAGACGGCTCCATCGGTGCTGTCCGTTTATTTGTGGTGTTGTATCGACATCAGAAAAAGTAATGGGATTGTGTCGACCGGCACCGCCGATGTCAATGGCTGACTCGACCCCAACGCCGAAGGTGGGAACCCTGCTGCCTCAAATCCAATAACCGATTCAGGGGGCCCAACTGTCACAGAGGGAGAACCCGCCGGTGAGGATCCAATCAGGGCACCTCCTACCTCTTGGTGGCCAGAAAGCACACCAGAGGAAGCCTGAGGCCCAAAAACCTTAAGCAGGGAAAGATAATATTCCCGCATTTGGGCTAGAGTCACCCTGGCTCCAGGATATTTAGAAAGGCAAGGGGTGGACTCCTGTGAATGCTCTGCAACCGAAGGTTGGGAGACAGCGTTTGTGCTTCGGAGACTCCCTCGATGTCGACAGAGGCAGCCCCTCACACAAACGGCTCCTTGACCTGTCTCTGGACTTCGGTGAGGACTGATGACGACACAGTTTCTCGTATAAATGCGCCGCCAGAAGTTTCATCCGACGCTCACTCAACACCTTTGGCCGAAGATGCTGACAGGAAACACACTCCTCGGAGTCATGGTGTTCTCCAAGGCACCACAAACAGATGGTATGCAGATTCGTGACCCACATCTGTCTGTCACAAGATCTACAGGGTTTAAACCCAGATGACATCACAAAAAAGCACACTTTTCTCTCGACAAATGCGAGCTGGGCCTGAAAAACAACCCCCTAATCGCACCGGATTCGCGTTGCAAGTGTGGAAAAGAAGGAACTGATGTCAGCGTGTCGGTGAGGGGGTTATATGGACTTCGTCGACGTCACATTGTGTAGTGATGTGAATACTTAGTCGAGCGGCACCCTCTTCTAGCGCGCAGATGTGCTGTGAAAAAGGATTCCAGATCCAGTATCGCGCCTGGGGGAGGATTCTAAAGTGAGGAATCTGCGGCTAGATGTCTCTATCAGTTCACATGTGCACATCAATCTGAAATTAAAAGGGCTTAAGTGTCATAGCTAGTGGGCTAATCCTTAAGTATTCAATTTTTTTCCTTGTAGAGGTCCCCTTCAATTTCTTTCCTCCTCCTCTTTGTGTTCTTTTTTTTACCTGTCCGCAGAGTCCCGAATCATTGTTATCAAGGCCCCTCATTTCTTTTGCAGTGTGTCTTATCCCGACCACCACTGCTTCTAAACTGGTTTGGTATTGTCCATAGTCTTGTCATTGTTTTACCACTGCAAGAGGACTGGCACATTTATAAGAAACAAATCAACAATCATGGATTAGGACTACAGTGATAAACTAGGCACAATACAATTCTCACAGGGCCACACAGAGCCATGTTGAGTGTGCGGGTATCTCAGAACTATATCGCACATAGCGTATCACTGTTTTACTAGATGGCTGATAAATTGCTTCTAAATGTAGCGTCCATACAGGAACTTTGAAACAATGACAAACTAGGCAAAATACCATTTTAAAATGGCCACCCGCTCATAGGTGTTACTTGTTACTCATTTTTACTGCAAACACATGCTTTCCATGTTTATTGAGGAGCATTATTTACTTTTTATGTCTTTATTTGTTTAATTTATCTTTGCATATACTTATTGAGTTTGTGTGTATGTTTGATTGTGGTTGGGTGAGTAGGTGAATACAAGAATGAGTCATCAGGTAGATTAATTAATCTATCAATGCAAGGACGAGTTACAGACAGCATGTATAATGAGTTATTGAGTGCCTATACTCACCAGTATTTGAAGAGGCACTTGTAGTTATATAACAGACCCCTTGACATTGCTAGTGCTTGTTAGCTGTTGGGAGCCTCAAACACATACTCATATGACAAGGGAACACCATTCTTAGTGTCTCCAATGGCGCAAATGCACAAACTCAATTTTACACATGATGCAACCACATCAACGTATCACTTTCTCTTCCTCTTCTCTCTCTGTCTTGCTTTCTTTCTGTTACATTTGTTTGTTGTTCACTTTGCTGGGATTTTGGTGCAGTACTGCTGTTGACTGTTGACTGATTTACGATTAAGAGTGTTGTTCAATTCGACTTTTTACTGTATCTAGCATACATTGAGCCATTCATTTAGGTTGTTTAGTCTAAGTTTTACAATTATTGTTTGAAAGCAATAAAAACAAGTTTGAAAGTAAGAAATCTGAGTTTTGGACTGGGCTGTAGTATATTAAAAATGTTGGTTTTGTTATTAGAAACGTGTTATTAACAAGTGATATAGTAGGTGATATGGCGAATATGCAAGTATTGAAAGTGGAAACAGTGACACTGTGAGTTTTGGATAGAGGATTGTGAATGTGTGAGATTTAGAATAGAAGGTGAATTTTGCAGCTGGTGATGGTGAGCATGTTTTGAGGAAACGTGATTGTGAACATGTGAGTTTTGGAATACGTTATTTTAAAATGTGAGCTTTTGAGTAAGTGATAGTGAAAATATGAATTTTGGACAATGAATATGTAAACTTACTTAGAAGCGATGTGAAATATATGAATTTTGTTACAGATGATCCTAATTATGTAGATTTTGGAATTGGTCACAGTGAGCATCTGAGTTTTATAGGTGTGAGTGATATGTGAATTTTCTGCATCATATTGAAATCCAGAATATTTAGATAATAAGGAACTTTGGCAGACAGTAAACTTCATATGTCCCTGGGATGCTATAGAGAAGGGGTTACCATCAAAAGATGATTTATCAAATCTCAGCTCTCATCTGGTGTCAAGTGGCATTTCTTCTTAATGCCAAGATTTATGTTAAGTAGAGAGATTTGAAAAACTCCATGTGCGTCTGATATTCCCTCATAGTCCATTAAGTCTTTTGGAGACTAAATCCAGTACATGTCCAGAGTAAAATGGGGAGAAGTGGCTATCAAAATGTGGGAGACTTTTACCTAAACAATAGGTTTCTGATATTTAATCAGGCATATGAAACTTTTGCAGTGGGCCCTTATCAATTAATTCAGTATACCAGATTGGCACATACCACTAAAGAAATGTGGACCACATTTCAGGAGTCGACCCCAGAAACAAATATAATGCTGGAAAAATCTAAATCTGGTAGGAGATTAATTTCTAATCTCTACCTAGCACTAAAACTAGATAAGAAAGGGTATGCTGAACATGCCAGAGAAAGGTGGCCACCAATGTGCCCAGGCCCCTTGACAGACTCTGGGGCCGATTCCGATTCAGGCCGGAAATCTCTCCGACCGAGCCGGACCCGGAGAGATTTCCGACCGAATCGGACCCTCGCAGTCCGACCGAACGAGTACGATGCGTTCGCATGCTATCGGACTCGATTCGGTTGGACTGGGAGCCGGTCGTACAACGCGTACGCGGGCTCCCATTGACTCAATGGGTGCGAGGCGAACAGGGGCGCCCCTACAGCGGGTGACGCGTCGAGGCGGGTCGCGCCGTACATGCACAGGTAGGGGGACCCATGGGTCCCCCTGTGTGCGACTCTCGCGCGGCTAGGCGTACAGGGAGGTCCGACACAGACCCCCAAAGTGCGGCTCCGACTGCTCTTTCGAGCCGGACGGCGCGAGTCGGTCGGACTGCTCGCGGCGCGCATGGTACTTACCCGGCCGGGGAACGTCTCCATTGCGCGGTGCGAGTCATGTCCGTGCGAGTCGGTCGGAGCGATTGGGTCCCGCGAACGAGTCGGTCGGCGATTTCGCGTACGTTCGCATCGTACTCGCTCGCCCGGACGCACGTCCGACTCGGTCGGGAAACAGGGCTCCGAATCGGATCAGGTAATGCCGAGTCCGATTCGGAGCCCTACCGGCCGAGATCGGAATCGGCCCCTCTGTCTGTAGGAAAGCCTGTGAACAAGTCAAACAAATTTCTCCCAATGCATGGCTTGAGCAGACTCACTTTCACTATGTACATACACCATACATTACCCAAAAAGTAGTATTAATCTAGCCAGATAAGACATCTGCTTTCAGGAGGTGTAGATCAACAAGGGTTGACTTTATCCAAATGGTGTAGAACTGCCCCAAAGTAGCTGAGATTTGTGATAGAGTGGATAAGGAGTCTCTGTGCAGCGACAGGGCCTTTGCCCACAAGAACAATATTTGTTGGGAATATTTCCTATAAAGAAGACTTACAAAATAAATAGATCATTGGACAAAGCCTTTTGAAAAGGCATATAGCTATACATTGGGTCAGACCCATTGGGCCAAAATTCGATCAGTGGAAACAAGCCTTGCTGGAATGAGCTATAGCAGATGAACCACATATGAAACCTTGGAGAACATACAAGAAACTAACTGAAGACTTTGACAACTGGGCTGCATGCTGGCAAAATTGATAGGCCCCCACTATAATAAACCCCCTATATGTCCGATATAACATGAATCAATTTATAATAATACTTTTTAAAAATGAAAGTGATGTAAGGGATGAAGGGCTGGAAGGAGGCTAAACCATATACCTTTTATGCTGCAATACTATATGCGGGTGCATGTGAACTGTAGTGCGCTAGAAATGCTTTCCTCTTCTTTATTGTTTCTTTCCTACGACTTTGTTTAAATACCAATAAAAAGAATTTTAAAAAGTAGAAAGATTTGACTTATTTTTTTTAGATGTTTGCTTTTTGCTGTACCGTGTGCACTACTTTTATTTGAAGTGTATTCTTTTTTTCAATTTCAGAGAAGAGAGGGAATCCTGGATCCGTGCCAAGTATGAACAACGACTTTTCCTTGCACCGCTCAAGAACCCAGATGTTCCACTGGGAAATCAACTGTACAAGGCAGTGCTGGAGAAGGACGTGGTGACTGTCCTGCTGCTGCTGGCTCACAGCACAAAGGAGCAGATCAACCTCAGCACTGGAGACAAAGACAAGCGTTCCACCTTACACGTGGCCTGCCAACTGCCACACGTTGTCATCACGCAGCTGCTGATTTGGGTATGTGATCCCCAAGGGGAGGGATAACATTTCCCACAAAACATCAGGGCTCGTGTTCTTGAATTATCCTCTTGATAGTGGTGTGGCCATTCATGCTAGACGTAAAGATAAATTCCCCTTAAGCAAATTTAGAAACACAGAATAGGTTAATATTCTTTTGTTGGTTCTTGCTCCTTGACTTGTAAGATCTTCTAATCTGTTGTCCTAAAGGAAGCGGCCACTGTTTAAAAGTTCTCAATTGTGCAAAAATACACGTGGTTTTGCTGGAATTACTATAATTTAAAAGAAAGCTCCAGTTTAAATGTTGGAGACACAACTAATTTCTTCTCAGTCGAGTGGTCAACAAGAGAGGCCAAAGATTAGTAAAGTAGCTTATTCTGATTTCAACCTCAGAAGCACTTGGCGCTTTCAATTTCCAAGACAAATGAAAAAATGTTTGGGGACGGTAAAAATGTTCACATTGTTTTTCTAGCAGGAAACAACTTCCATACCCAAACCTAAAAAAAATATGACAAGCTGAGAATGAGCAAATTAACTGAGGAAGGGCAGAAACAAACTATGAATGAATGATAAGAAAAGGATTCTTAACTGTATAACCAACTCTCCAGCATTGGTATGTGTTATGGATTCAAACACTCTGGACATCCAATGAATCCGTGGTCCTTGCCTTGAGGAATATAAAAAACGAAAGTTGTTAGGACAGAAAAGTTCCCGGCATAATGAGGGACATGCACCCTGCCCTGAGTGCCTCAATAGCATGGCTATCTGAACCCCTAGTAATTATTTTTGGTCATGGTGCGACAGAGATGATGTGTGTGCGCCATGACTTAGGCCTGTCTCATGGTAATGTGGTCTTGTTGGACTTGGAGGAGTAGACCAAGCGCTACCCTTGTGATGGTAGAGAGCTATTGCCCTCACCAGGAGGTAAGTGACATGAGCACAGTGGCGGCAGCATACCTGTTTTATGTTTCATAATAATCAGTAGAGTGAACAGGCCTTTTTAGTTGTATCATAGGAGTGGTGCTTACTGGCTTACTCATGTAAAGTTCTGTGGCTATGTACTTAACTCACCCTTGACCTGCATGGGTTTTGTGTAGTGGCGGGCAGTGCATGATATTTGTGTATGCATGCTGGAATGTGCATGTGCCTATGTATGATGCATAACGTGGAGGCCTGTGGGCTCTATTTTAGAGCCAGAGGGCGTGGAGAGGCTAAAAGAGAAGAGCATTGCACCCCCCGACCATAGATGTATATTGCTGACATTCCTGAGGGCTGGGGTGGGAGCACACACTGAAGGAAGGGGATCAGAGCATCCTCTGTGCACATCAAAGGTCTCTTTGATTCCAGGAAGCGTTGCTCATCAGTGGGGCCTGGTTCATGGTCAAGGAGATAGTGGGACTGATATAATTGGCACTGTGGGCAAGGGAATCTTGATAGAGATGAAGGCTTAGGCCTCTGCACCTTTATGAGGTACATTTCAGTAAAGGCTGACAGCCAGGTGTGATCTGCGGTTACTCCCTTGGCCTGTGTTGTGGGTCAATCAGAATTGGAGCCACTCCTGCTGTGGCAGAATGTCCCTTTGACAAAGGCTAGTGCAGAGGAGATCACTTCAAAGGAGCTGGCACTCAATTTCAAAGGATCAGACACTAAATCACATTTGTGTCTGGAGTTGGAACAGCACTGTTCAGCAGCAGAAAGAAGATCACTAGGACTTCTAGCTGCTGGAACCAGGACTATGAACCCAGGTCTGCTACTCTGCCTGCTGGTTGAGAGGCCATCACCCAGGAAGTCAAGACCACTTGCCCTGAGCCTACAACATGGGTCTTCAGCCTGCCTGCCAAGGAGCAGGAAAGCGTTTGGAGGGAGCAAGACACAGCAGGGATCCTGGCAAGAGGATCCCGGGGCCGCAGTGTGATACGCCCAGTCCGGTTGGGATCTCTGCAGAAGGGCGGTGTCCATCTGAACTTTGCAAAGTCAGTGGCCCCCTTGTCACCATGGAGGGGGCCACGGTGAAGTGCAGACATCGCCCGTGTGGGTGCGAAAGTTGGTGACCACTGTGTCAACAGAAAGGGCTCCACAGTGGAGGGCGGCCCACCTCCCTGTAGGTGCCAAGGTCGGTGTTAGGACAGAAAAGTCCTTCACATGGTGATAGATGTTCACCCCTGCCCCAAGTGCCCCAACTGTAATAATGTCTGGATCCCTAACGCTGATTTTTGTTTTCATGGGCGAACACAGATCATGAGTGAGTGCCATGACATAGGCCTGTATCACAGACTGTGGTCTTTTTGGACCAGTAGGGGTGCCCAAAGCGCTACCCTCACAGTGGTGAAAGACTACTGCCTTTGCCAGGAGTTAATCAGCATGAGCGGGGTGGTGGCTGCATACAGTGTAGTGATTAGTAGGAGTGAACAGGTCCTTTTTACCTGTGTCACTGGAGTGAGCTCTATAGGCTCACTCATTTAAAGCTCCGCTGTTGTGTGCTTAACTCACCCTTTGCCTACATTGGTTTTGTGTGTAGTGCTGCGCAGTGCCTGTGTGGAATGCAAGTGCCGGATGTATGTGTGCCTGTGATTGGTACAATACAGGGATAATGTGCTGTGCAGTGCGTGTTGCTATATGCATGTGCTGGTTGTATGTGCACCTGTGAAGGACACAATACATGGAAGACTCTGGGTTTCATTTTGGGAGATCCAGGGCTTAATGGATGAACATGAGGAGAAGAAGTAGTGTAATCCCCCCCCGGGCAGATGTGTGCATTGATACATTCCTGTAAGCTGGGTGGGACACACTGGGGGAAGGGAGAGCCCAGATCTTCAAACAATTTAAAGGGTGCTCTTTGATTCAGAAAGAGGTCACTGGGAAGGGGCCCTGGCACTTCTCAGGAGATGAAGCTGATAAGAGATTCATAAAGAGTAATTGTATTATTATTATTTACAAGGGGCATTTCTGTGGGTGGGTGTGCAGCTTTTATCAGCACGGTACCCGTTTCACGGCTGCCATGCTTCATGTTTCATGAAGCTCAGTGGGTACAAAGCGGGCGCCATGCTGAGAAAAGAAGGCACAGACTCTTTAATTAAGCACCAGGGCCGGGCTATAAAGGAAGCGCCTCAGGCTCTAAGACATTTCCAAAACTCTCGCGTGTGATCAGGCACATTTTTCAGCCCCACACAGCACTCGCGGGACGCCGGTTTTACCAATGGCGGCCCCTTCCTGTTTAAATGGCTAAATGGCTGGGAAGGATGGGTGTACCCTAATCCTTCTGCGCACGTGTGGAAGCTGGAGAGGAATTCCCTTGGAATACTCCTTTCCCAGAGTACCAGAAAGGTGAACATAGCTGCTGCCACCACTGCTCCCTAAAACACAGTGGTAGTCTTGAGGCTTATCTTCCTTATGGTGTGCAATCCCCTCAAATTAAAGGGGAATGCTTGCAATTCCCTTGCTGATTCTGGCTGCATCTGTCCTTATATTCTCCTCTCTTTCAGTTGGTCTCCTCACAAGTGTGACCGATTCCTAAGCAGTGCTTGCTTGTTATGTTGTTTAGTTTGCATGGTTGCTGTCGTAAGGAACATTAACTACCCTTAAAGCATGAAATGCAAGGAAAACAATAAGCCTGATTTTAAGATGGTACTTCGAGAATCTGTGCGCACGTGCAGCTACGTGAAACCATAGACATAAAGGACAACTTGTATTTTGGAGCCTGCTCTTCCATGTATTTGTGTTGGCCAGCCTCATTCAGCGATTGGATAAAACTCCTGCGAAACTAAGTCAAGGGACTTGCCCAAAAATCTTACTATTGGTCTGGCGTGGCGCAAAACTTTCTCATTGTACCAGAGTAAGTTTTTGGGTGTAGTGGCGGAGAGTGGCTGGAGGTAACCGGGTTCTGGGACTTACGCGCATTTACCCTCAGCTATAGCAATATGAACATTACCGAGCCCGCAATCGGCATTGCGGCGTAGCAACTGAAAGAATAGGTGGCTTGATTCTGGAACTAATGTTATGTTATGTTATGTTATTGAAAATTTGTAGAGCGCACGTTCACCAACAGGTCTCTTGGCGCTAATTTTTCCTTGGAGTCACCGCTAAGAAAGGTCCATGTCTAACTATAAGCTTGGGAAAAAAGCCAGGTCTTCAGCTTTTTACTAAAGCGCAAGTGGTCTGTTTCTAGTCTCAATGACATGGGCAGGGCGTTCCAAAATGTGGGTCCTTGTATTGAGAAACGCGACCCTCCAGTCCGTTTACGTCTGACACCCGGAACCACCAATAGATTCATGTGCATGGATCTTAAAGTGCGCTGTGGAGAGTACCTGTGAATTTTTGAGGATATGTACTTTAGGCCAGTACCATGTATAGCTTTGAACAGGATGCATCCTGTTTTAAACATGGAACGCTGCTCCACTGAAAGCCAGTGCAGCTCCTTCAGCAGCGGCTTAACGTGACAGCGTCTGCCTTGTTGATAGATAATTCTAGCTGCCTGATTTTGTATCTGTACATAGATAAATGGTCACAGTGGAAAAATGATTAAGAACTCACGTATATACAAATGAATTGAAAATACACAAGATAATTCAAAACGTCATGACAAGGACAGATGATTTCTTGTGATTTTATTAATATCACAGAATCGAAATTAATCAAAACATATGAATATACGATTAATCAAACATTGATAAATGTTGGTGCTCAGAGAGAAAGGAGGGGGGGGAAAGGGGGTGGGTATTTGTGAGTGATCAAGGAGAATTGAGTGATGGTGCAGAGGAACGGAAAGGTAATGTGGTTCAAGTACATCCAAGTCTTTAGATCCAATCCGGCCTTTTACTTTGGCAGAACAATCAAATGACAAAACATAACATTATGGGCACAGATAAACATGTCTCTGTCGCCTGTGTTTGATATAAATGACCATATGTCAACGTTTTGACCCCTATAATCATAAAGGTAGCTTCATCCTTATTGGGGGGTCTTCATCAGGACTCAAGGGAAAGTGAATAGGAGAGAAGGGGCACCATTTGTAGACAGCATGTGTAATAAGGCTGTGTTGTAAAGGTGAGGGCCCGTAGGCTCTTGAAAAAACCACTTTTTTAGAAAAAAAGTGATGGGTGCCACGAGTACACCTAATATCCGACCAGGTTGATTAGTAACCGCCGGTGGCTCCGGTATGAATCAGAAAGCCTTTGATTTTGTATCAGCTGCAGACGGTGTATCTGGTTGCGCTGGAGGCCTAGGTAGATTGTGCTAGCGTAATCAATTTTTGATCGGATCAAGGCAATGATGATTTGAATGCTGGCCTCTGCTGAAAAACCTTCTGATTTTTCGCAACTTCCGCAGTTGGAAAAAACAGGCAGGGGTGACCGCCCCAATCTGCGTGTTCATGGTGAGATCCGAGTCGATATGTATGCCTAGGCTCTTTATCGAGTTCTTAGGGGCAGGTGCAGGTCCTAACTCCATGGGCCAATGGGTAGGAGTCCAGTGCTGGAGTTTGTTATTGGGGATAATGATTTCAGTTTTTTCGGAATTTAGTTTTAATTGATTTTTGTTCATTTAATTCCTGATGAACAGCATGGTATTCCTGAGGAACTCCTTGGAATTTGTAGAGTCATCAATGGAAAAGATCAACTGCATATCATCAGCATAGTTGTAAATCTGTGCGCCCATCTGACGAAGCGTGAAAATGAAGGGGTGAATATATACATTGAAGAGGTGCGGGGACAATGAAGAGCCCTGAGGTACTCCGTAATTCAAGTTGACAGTGCCAGATTTGTAAGGCGAGAGCCACACTGATTGTTTCCGGTCCTCTAGAAAGTATTGAAACCAATTTAGGGCAGCACCTCTGAGACCTGCTGAAGCAATACGTTCCATCAGGATGTCATGGTTGACGGTATCGAACGCCGCAGACAGGTTCAGGAGAATCAAGGCTTGAGTGCAGTCTTCATCAGCCTTTCCTTTTAAGTCATCCATGACGGATAGAATAATAGATTCAGTAGAGTGGGATGAGCGGAAACCTGCCTGATGTGAGTCTAAAAAATTAGTGTCTTCTATGAAGGTGCTAAGAAGTTTGGCTACATGTGTCTCTAATACTTTTGCCGGGAAGGGGAGAAAGGATATAGGCCTATAGTTGTCCAGCCTCTGAGGGTCAGCACCTTTTTTTTTCTGAAGTGGAATAATCACAGCTTCTTTAAAAGCTTGTGGAACCGTCCCTTGGATTAAGGATAGATTCAACAGAGAGAGGATAGTCTCCGGAAATACTGAAAAAATCGATTTTTGTATGTGAGGGGGACAGGCATCATTAGGGGAGCCTGATTTTACTTTGTTTAGAAGTTCCAAAAGCTGTTCTCTGCTTAAACATGAGAAGGTAGCCATGGAGTTGGGGTTGGTGTTTCCTGACAGTTCTTCCACATCCTTGTTGTTGGTGTCTATGGATTCCTGAATTTTCTTAATTTTATCTAAAAAAAGAATTTAAATCATTACATAATTTCTCTGTGGAAGGGATAGAAGGGGTCACACTATCGGGGTTAGATAGCTCCCTTACTGTGTTGAAAATATCTTTTGTTTTATTATTTGAGTTTAATACTTTGTTGGAGAAAAACAATTTTTTAGCCTCCAGAATGGCTTTTTGTAGGCCATTAGATTCGTATTGTAATGTTCTCTAGATTCTGTCGAATAGGTGTGAAATACTGTGTTTTTAATGGCAATTGAGTGCCTCCAATTTTTTCAAGGTATACATGTACAGTCCATTTTGCAGGTTCCTGTACACTCCAGTAGGGCTTTTCATCCTGTTTTAGGGTTTACATGCCCTTAATTTTTTCTCGTCTTTTTGATTTCGCAAGCCTGTACTTCATTTATTGTTTGTGTGTCATTTCTTTGGTTGAATTCCGTTGCACTGCTTACTTGTATGTTCCTGTACACTTTGCTGCTCACGTGTGCACAGCTGTAGACTTCCCTCTGCCCAGAGCACAGTTGCTTCTGCAGGGACTGGCAGACATCACCACGCCTCCTTCTTCACCGGCCGTCTGAGCAAACTCGCAGCTCGAGTACACCGCCACGGTTCCCAGGGGCTGCCAGACACACCTGGCCCTGAGAAGTGGTCACCTCAGTCCGCACACAGCCCGGATGAGCAGCTGCTTCCCTCTCACTCACCACCTGAGGAGCAGATCCTCCAAAGAGGCGGGCAGGGGAAGTACAGTGTCGTGCCAGGCTGCTTTAAGATTACTTCAGCACAGATGCTGCTGAGGCTGGATGGCTAATCTTTCGCCTTGTGACAGAAGCGCAGCGTATGGTTTCTATTTTGTATCCAGACCCTGTTTTTTCAGCTTTGCTTAAAGATGCCAAATACACACAACGGGAAAAAATACGCATTTTCCCTCTTTTTGGCAACTGCTTGTCCCTTTGTCTGAAACTACCTGGTGGCAGCATGTTATGATAAATGCAATTTGTATATTAATATTGGCAGGGCACACGTCCTAAAAAAAGAAGTGAGGCAGGCAGTATGCAATTGACATCATGGCGTGTGATATCACGGCATGTGACATCGCCTATGGCATCACAGGAAGTGGCATCACAACCTGCTTAACCCAAACTTTCTGCTCCCTCTGCCTCATTTTAGCTTTTTGACAACCCTTTCATACCCACTGTTTAATCCTTCCTCCTCCATCTCATACCTTTCTGCCCACCACAAAGCCCTTCCTAGCCACTTTTTTTGTTTTGCTTACCTCTTACCATTTCCTGCCTACAATTTAATGCCCCGATTCCTCCTGTCCTCACTAATTCCTGTATTTTCTGCTCCACCTCTCAGTTTCACTTATTTAGCATTAAACACTCGCACCACTCTCCTCTACTGTAAGTGAAATGCTGTCTAAGTTAAAAAAAATTGTCATTTGCACCAATACCTCAAACTTTCACAAATGCAAGACCGATTGCATTGCAAATGCTTTTTCATAAAAGCAATCATTTATTGCTGCGCGTATTTTGAGTTGTGAGCCTGTGTTCAACCCCTATGTCCCCCCCCCCCCGAGAAATCTTAGACTAGTACTTGACTCTCAGTGGTAGCCAGGTCAAGTAAAGAGGTACTTGGCCCAGTAGCTCAAGACCCATAGTAGGTCAGACCCCTGCACATCATGAGTAAAAGGTCTCAAGCCCCAGGGCTGGGCCCAGTAGCTCCTGCTTGCCCCCTAGCCCTCTGAACGGGCAGCTTGTTTTACCAGAATGCAATCTTATAGTATAGATTAAATGAAAAGGAACCACTCAAAGTATTTATAAAAATATGTATTTATTATATAACACTTATCTAGTACGTTACAGTATCTCCTACACGGAGATAGACACACAGCAAACAATATTTAAGCAAAGAAATCACAGTAAATAGCACTAATACACAGTGGGCCCCAGGGGGGACCAAACCATATACCAAGAAAGTGGTATAAGAACCACGACTCGAGTCAGCACAATGTCGAGAGGAAGTAGAATTGCTGGGGACCCACAGAACAACCCAAGGTAAGTAGATAGGGACCCCACGGAGAGGGTGTGCAGTGTGTGAACACGACCGTGTGCTCCGTACAAGTCTATGTGCAAGTCCCGGTTGGAATTTTAAAGATTAGGGACCCTTCCCAGTGGACCCTCAGGAAACCCTGTGGAAGACAGAAGGTTGGAGAGCCACCCCACCCATGGATTCCGTGGTACCCAAGTTACCTATCCCAGGGAAGCCGGGTGCATAGGTGTGAAGTGGCGTCGGAAACCGCCGTCGAACCCAATGGAGGACTTCAGGAAAGTGCCGCTGCTGGAAGAGGAGAAAGTGTCTGGAGGAATCCAAACGTGGATTCTTGAAGAGGAGTACCTGAAAGCAGAGGGGACAGAGTCTATGTCACTCTGGAGTGACCAGGAGACTTGGAAGACGGATGCTCTCCGATGTCGGGTGCTTCAGGAAAGATGACGGTGACCTTGTCTCTGCAGCTGCGAGGACCAGGCGACGCTGAGGATGGCCAGGACCCGGATTCGAGCTTTCCCACGAAGGATGTCGAGTGCTTAGGAGTTGGTGTCCGGCAGGAGCACCAACAAGTCTTGGCAAATGCAACCCACGCAGGAAGTCAAGAAGGTGCACGGTTGGGACCAGCAAGGTCCAGGAGACTCACTACAAGCAGGGGAGTCAAGGCAGGCCCCGAGCAATTAGGGGAGCCCAAGTAAAACAAAGGTGACCCTCAAATGGACCCACAGGCCAAAGGCACAGGAGTTGCGAGAGGACTTCAAGCAGCTCACCAAAAGATGCAGGCCACGATGCACACAATGCGGTGTGGCCGAAGATTCTGGTCAATGGATGTGCTCGAGGTTGGGGCTCCTTGGAGCTCGAAGATCTTCTTGCAAAGATGTCAACAAGCCTTTGCAACTGCAAAGGGGACGTGGTACCCAGGGGTTTGGTTATTGCAACTCCCACAAGGACTACTGGCCTCAAACTTGGTGAGAGGGTAGAGCAGTCCTCAGGAGCTGAGGAAAACCACCACCTGTGTTGCAGAGCCCATGGAGTGTGGAGGAGCTCGGGATATGCAGACCGGTCGTCTTCATTGCGGTGCCTGCGAATGCAGGGGAGTGACTCCTTCACTCCAAGGGGGATTACTTTGGTTGTCCTTGATGCTTCACAGGCCTTGGAAGGTTCCTGTATGATGCACAGGCACAGACGATGCAGCAGACTGGACCTCGCTGGACTTTGTTTGGGCCTGACTTCGTCTCCCTTCCAGAGTGCCCAGACGGTAGAAGTGCAGTGGTTTCAGTTCTGAATCTTATCCCACAACAAATCTAGGGACCTAGACTCAGGTGAGCCCTTAGGTACCCTAGGGAAAGGGTTAGGAAGATTTAGGGGACCCTCCCAGGGGAGGGTCTGGACAGGGGGAGGTTACTCCCATGTCCTTTGTCCAGTTTCGCACAAGAGCAGGAGCCAACGGCTCCCAGGACTGGTTTGAACTGGACTATGCACAGGGACACCAAATGTGCCCCTCATGCAGACTTTCAGGCGCTGGCAAGCGCAGCCACCCAGCCCTAATACACTAAATCCTGTCTGGGAGGTGGTCACACCTCCCTGTGACAGGATGCCTATTGTTCTGCTTTCCCCTGCTCGAGCTTGGCTCAGCAGCAGGAGGGCAGAAATGTGTCTGTGGTCGGCAGCAACCATTTTGTGCTGTCGGGGACTAGAAGGCTGGTACCGGGAACACTAAGAGCCTAACTGAGGGCTCTTCCAGTGCTTGGAATCATACGGTATGATTCCAACATGTTTGATACCTAACATGATAGGATTAATTGCAGCTGTTTTCGAGATGGTCAATGCGTCATTACCCAGTGCCCCTCTATATAGTATATGGCTGCTTCACTGACATCCCGGGAGAATGGACTCTGTAGGCTGCAGGGGTGTCCTGCTCATGCAGGGGCACCCTCTCACTTAGAACCAAGCACCCTGCCCTCAGGATTGTAAAGGCCTGCTAGAGCGGTGACTTATAGGTTTTAAGTGTAGTGACCCTTAGATATAGTAAACCTATATCTTTAGTAAGTTGTGCATGCACTAACTTACACAGGCTGTAATGGCAGGCCTGTAGTTCCATTTTGATGGTCTCTCATGGGTGGCATAATACATGCTTCATCCCATGGGAGACCTCTGGGGTACCTATGCCCTGGGTACATATACTAGGGACTGACAAGGGTACCCCAGTATCCAATCTAGTATGTACCTAGGTACTGAACAAAACAGTTTAGGGAGAAAGCAGATTGACTGGGATCCTGCTAATCAGGACCCTAGTCTGACTAGTCAAAAACAGCATCACAACAAGCAAAAAGTGGGGGTAACCATAAGAAGCAGATCCTACTTTCCTACAGTCTGTCTATATATAGCTTATGGTGTGGATCGCCACACACATATATGTTTGTATTGTCTTCACTATCTGGTGAGTGAGAGCAGTTTTAAAGAACTTTACGTTTTTCCAGAGAGGGGTGTGTCTCTATATACACTTGCCTCTTCCTCATTTTGTGGATATTAAAGCTTATATTAGGGAGGATGGAAAAGGAGAAGTACCTCTCTCCCCTTCTTTTTTGTGTGATAATATGACTCACACTTACCTCCCCCTCGAAGAGCCTTGGGCTGCAAACCCACACTACCACTGACAGCCAAGTGCTGAAAAAGGTAGTAAAATGTAGTAGTCCCCAATGTCAAGTACAAGATGTGACCCCACCGCAATTTGCAGTTGTCATTGTCCATGCTTGTCTGACAAATGGATTATATATAAACAGCAAAAAGAGTAATTCCGAAACAATTATATGTGCACAGAGCAGAAGGAGTAGCATTTGCTTTTAAAAGAACCCTCACTCACCAACCTAGGTGGTGACATGCTTCATCATGGGGTTCCCACCCGAGCGGCCGAATGCCACTCGGGTGTGCTGTGACGCCTGTTTACAGCGGAGCGGGTAGTTTTTTGAAGTGCAGAGTGAGATGGTGCTAGTTAAAATTACCTTTACTTAACCTAAAAAATTTTAATGATGGAAAAATAAGGTAAGGTTAAAACTACAATGAGGATGTCCTGCTGGTATTAAATGACCAGTGACATCCCTACATAAAAACAGTGAAAGGTGGCCGGTCTACATGTTTCAGCCTCAGAATGCAAATTAGCGAGGCTTTCTTCAGGACCTAGACTGTCACGGTGGTATGCACACGCTAAGGTGCACCCTCTCCTGTGGCAGTGAATACCGCAAACTTACGGTTTTTGTGCTTTCAGCGTTGTCTGAAAGGAAATATGATTTTCTGAAAGAGAAAGCAAATTGCAGAGACATCCAAATCAATTATAGGTACATGTCAAAAATTGCGGCATTGTAATTAAACACTTCAGAATCTGTGCTGCCATACGTGCAAATAATTGTTGAATTAGGCTCACATACCTATGGTGCCTAGCGTGGAGTGCATATTTAAGCACTATTACGACCATATCTGTATCGTGTGGTAGAGTAGTTAAAAAACTACCCGTGAGGCGTGTTTTCGCCGGTTACGAAGTTCTACCAAAGCCAATGCAAATTGAGGGCTGGTGACTAAAAAACGACTAGTTTTATATGAAAGAAAGTAGGGAAAATTAATGACCAAACAACGTGAGTATCACTTGACAGTGAGGCTACCATACACACACGCATGGAGAGACAAACGCAAAGTAAATCGGTAGCTTACATCTGAGGTAATATGTTATTACCCCATGGATCCTACAAGGATGGGGTCGGTCTGTAGTCACACTCTAGATAAAAAGAGGAGGGGGGGGGGTCAAGTGTCAGGCTCGTATCGAGAAATACGGATACACGCAAGATTTTACCTCGTGCTGGTTTGAAGTGGACGGGTACTCACTACTCCAAGACCGATCTCCCGCTTCTGGTACCTAGTCAGTTGCCAGTCCCGGACCCCGTGGATGCCTGGGTCCCGGCGTCGACTGTATTTAACCATGGCTCCTGCGGGAAAGGCTGGTGATTTCCGCATTACGGCAGAGGCGTAGTGACGAAGTGACGCGAACGTCAGGCGTCAACACGTCTCCAAAGCGAGCGCTGGTGGTGACGCGCCGCTTCTCACCAAGTGTATGCTTTTCTTCAAAACTATTTGAAAAACTTTATCAAACAGTGCGAAAAATGTAACTAACTAGCAGCAGTAATTGCTAGATCGATGTGCAGAGACAAAGAAGGGTATCAATAAAGCACGCGCTGTTAGTAATGCGCCGCTCCACACAAGGTGTATGTTTTTAAAAAAAAAAATACTTGGAACACTCACTTTGAGCAGAATGGATTGAACAGTAGTGTTTGCAATACTTGCGGCAGATCATACTTGCTGGCAGATCGATATGCATGGACAGGGAAGGGTATTAGTTAAAACAGAACCTAGTGGTTACAGATTTGCTGGTCAGTTAGATTGTACTAACCACATGTTGCGGATCTTACAACGAAAATACACGTAGTCCCAGATTACTGGTGTGGACAAAAAGTTACACGCATTTCTCTATCGAGGGACAGCACCACTCACTGCTGACAAAGGGATACCGCCCATCTCTGTTCTAGGAAGGCAGCTGTTCATTTGACGGGCTAATTGCTGGAATACACGGCCACTGGTTGCCTGGTGTGTACATCAAAATGGTGTCAGATTGTTTCAAAAAACGGGGGGCGATTGATCTTATTTGCGTTTGACTGAATTCCATGGTATATTGTCATTTAGACCATGTCTATGGGTAGACAATCGGTAAATCCATCGTTGTTCTTTCTCAAACAAGAGTCTGGACATCTCTGTGCTCGACACGATCTGTTCAATTATTGTCCATCTGAGGTCATTGGTGGTATGATTACTCTGCAGGAAATGTTCCGTCATTCGAGTAGTTGTTTTTTTACAACGGATGTTACTTCTGTGTTCACAGATGCGTTGTTTAATTTTTCGGCTCGTCATTCCCAGGTATCTGAGACCGCAAGGGCACGTGATCAGGTACACAACATTAGTCGAGTTGCAGTTGGTGTGTGACCTTAAGGTCCAGATTTTGTTCGGCTCTAAATCAAGGGTTTTTGCCGGTGATGTTAAATGACAGACGCTACAATTCCCACATGGGAAGTGTCCAATCACATCTGGAAGGCTCCAGGCATTCAAGTCTGAGTGGTTGGAGTTTTCTGTATCTTCCTTGGACGGGTGCAGACTAAGGCATCCTTTAGACTCCTTGCTCTTTTGAATGAAAAGAGGGGTTTTCCCATTTTCTGCCGTTTGTCTGTAAAATTCTCCAGTGCTAATTGATGGATTTAGTGACCTCATTTGAAATTGTACTGTAGGTTGTTACGCAGGTGAGGGGAGGTTCATTGCTTTGTTTAGGATTATCATCCAATAGCACTTTTCGTTGCTCACGATCTTTCAGTTTTTTAGATAGGTCGCCCGCCTGAGTGTGGTAATCATCCAGTTTACTGCAGTTTCTCCTAAGGCGGAGATACTGCCCATAGGGCAGATTCTCCCGCAGGGGTCTCGGATGAAAGCTGCTAAATTCCAGTAGGTTGTTTTTAGCAGTGGGTTTATGGTAAGTCCTTGTTTCAAGTTTACCTTGTTCTTTTGTGATGGTTACATCTAGAAATAACATTTCATTTCTGTCAATGGAATGCGTAAACTTCAGATTCCTATCACATGTGTTAATCCACTTGAGGAAATCGGTCAGAGTTGTCTCTGGTCCTTGCCAAATGACAAGGACGTCATCTATGTATCTCTTCCAAAAAGAGATCCACGTCCTCTAGGGATTGTTATCGTTCAGTATATATTTTTGTTCAAAATCATGAACGTACAATACCGCCACACTGGGGGCAAAGGTGCTGCCCATCGAGGTGCCGGTGATCTGGAGAAAAAGGTCACCTTCGAACTCGAAGTAGTTTTCTTTGAGTGCTAGTTGGGCGCACTCTATAATAAATTGGCGAGGTGTATGGAAATCCCAATTTGCCTCTGCCAGTGCTTTACTGACCACTTTTATGGTGTCGCCTTGTGGGATGCTCGTATACAGACTCTCAAATGGATTAGACTCAAACTACAGCTGTGAGTTAGGTTTTCACTGTTTTTCCTTATTGTTGTTATTTATTGTAGCTCATGTTACAAGTTCAATCTGTATGTTGTATTGTATATTGAACAGTCGTCCGTAGCAAGTTGTATGTAGAATCCACAACGTGAATATAATGTGATTCAAACTAAGGAAACAATTTTATTAGATGATCAGCCAATCGGCCAAGACAAATTAGCCGATGCTAGAAATATGAGATTGGTGCACGCACCTCTGAACAACTCAGATAAGTATCACAAACATAGTCGACGCTGTAAGACAGTTATTAAAAAAAAATACACATAAATCAATTTTTTTTAAACTGCTGAAAGAGGTAGTATTTGGTCTAGTTACCTAGGACCCATAATAGTTCGGGCCCCGGAACATGATGAGTAAAAGGCCTTAACCCCTATGGTTGAGCCCCATGGCCCTCTGAAAGGAGTTCTGACAAAAGGGAATCTATGAATGTGCCAGTGCTATAGAACAGAGTATGGAGCTCTGTCTCTGAGCCTGAACAAGGCCCAAATGCATGTCAATTTAGTTATAAGTGCTTTGATTTGTATACCCTTGTGAAAGTTCAAGCTGACTAGTTACAAACAGTTTCTGTTGGGCCAGTTACTTGCATATGGGTTTTAAGATAGCTACTGAGAAAATCTTTGGAGAAAATGTCATTTGCATCCTTGAAGCGGTTGCTGGTTCCTATTTGTATTATGTCTCATTTTTATTTTGCCAGTAGATATTGCCTTATTTGTTTCTGTCGACCTATATAGTCCAATGTCTACACACCCAAGTGGTGCATTTTGATTCTCTGTAAAGCATCTATAAATGATCAACTGTAGCCCATTTAGTGTAATATTAGGTAACCATTACAGCCCTCAAATATAACCAACTTAACTCGCTGTCCTTTCTCCATTTTTCATTTTGCAGTATGGCGCTGACATAAAGGCTCGAGACGCTTTTGGGCACACAGCACTGTATCACGCCAAGCAAGCCGGAAGCCAGGAGTGCGTGGACATTCTCTTGCAACATGGCTGCCCCAGCGACGGTTTCAGCACTGTTGCCACTCCCACCCTCAGGAGGAAGAGCAGCACCACAAGTATGGGACTGACGGACAGTCGGACTGCACTGGTATAAACCAGCCTTCGGACACTTTCCTCTCTTCCACGTGGCAAGGGGGACATCTGTCAAGCTTGGTCACCCCAGGGCACGCGCCCAGTTCTTTACTTCCAGTTGAGAAGTTCATGGTTTAGAGAGAGAAACCTATAGGCGAGGACGTTGGGCAAAGTACAGAGAAGGTCTTGCTGGTTAAGCGATAGTTTGTAACATTCCACCTACTTTGCTTGTTAATTAAATGCCCCAACTGTCAGGGGACACCACAGAGCACGTGAGTGTCCACTGGAGTCCTCATAACCTGCGAGGTGTGGCTTCTGCCACACACGCACTTGGCTGAAACAGCATCCTGGTCTCTGAGCTGCCAGAGCCGCACTGAGATTGGACCCCCTGCCAGATAGGAGGGTCCGAGGGGAGCAGATCTGACGGAATTATCTCGGCACTTTAGCTGCGTATCTGAAAAGTTCTTTTCTTGGTCCTTATAGCGCTGTTTTGAAAACTAGAGGTATTTCAGGCTAGAACCGCTGTGCACAGAACACTCCCACTAACAATGTCTCCGAACTCCTAACGCAGCCTCCCTCATTAAAGTGAATCTCTGTGCCCCCGTTTTTGTTTTTTTTAACGAAGTTGTTGTGGATTTTGACATCCAAAGTTATTTGAAGTATAGCGGTTTTCTTTCCGTTTGAGCCGTATAATAGTTCAGAAGCAAGAAATGACAATCTCCTAATCCCATCCTGTGGTCAAACTAAATCTGGCTATTAGTTTTGTGCTCTTGGAAAGCAGACTGGGGGCTTCTTCAGAATTCTCGGCTTAAAGAGCCCTGCCCCATTAATAATCAGCCGCTTGTCACATGCCACGTTTTCACCACCCTTACACGGTTTACACCTCACTCTCACCTTCAGAGGAGCCAGGTCTGTGCTTCAGGAGGTGCTTTTCGAAGGACTGATGGTAGCGGGCCTCTGGTTATCACTCCAGGCGTCGGAATGATAGAGCAAGTCATGTGCAAAACGGGGCTGCTGCTGCACCGTAGATGGCACAGCACTGTAGCAAACATCTTATAAAATGGATCTCTTCTGAATGCTTAGATTGACGAAAAATAGATTTATTTTCGTAAATACAATAAGGGCCTGAACTTTTCTGGAATTTTGGCTAGGATGGAGAAAAAGCCGGGTTTGGTTTGCACGTTTTTATTGTTCTGTTACTGCCACCTGCGGCAAACCTAAACTATACTGGTGTGAGAGTCCGATTAAAAAGAAAATGAAAACAGACAAACAAGGTTAATGGCTGCCATTGTCTCAGTGACTCAACAATCCTCGTCCATTTCTGACTTTCAACTAGATCTTGGCCTTGTAAGTAGCAATCGCACAGGACACCCGGACAGGCCTGATTTTGCAAGAGGAAGTCAGGCAGGCTGGCGGCAGCTTACCAAGCACGCCCTGGACGGACAGAAGCGTCGAATGATTTTCAAACCTCAGTACTAGCGACGCTCTTGCACTTCATGTGAAAAATGTACAGATCGACACACAGTGCTTCGTTTTGCCCTGGCTTTGGCGCCAATTTCCAGGCAGTGGATTGGTCCTCCCTCAGTGCAACACTGGAGTCGTGAGAATCAAAGTATCATAATCAATCAATCTCAATCAGAGATTTGTAAAGCGCAGCTACTCACCCGCGAGGGTCTCAAGGCGCTAGGGGGGAACAGCTCCGTTGAGTGCTGGGGTCACCCGAAGAGCCAGGTCTTGAGATATATGATATGATATAATGAGAGGTAATGCAGACCTCAGACATAAGATATTTTGATATATTTTAAGTTCATATTTTAAAAGTAAGTTAATTCCTTTCTGCGTTGAAAACTCAAATCAAAGTTAAGAATTTTAAACAAGTTGCTGCTTAAACTTTGTGGGCAATGGGTTCGGAGTTAAAATCTTATTCCACGAACTGACATTGTAATGTATAGGCCTACAAAACAATGCCTGTTTGCAGTCACTCATTCACGGATTAAATAAGTCGAGTTTATGAAGTACATATAGGTAAGAGAATGTGCTAAACAGCAAATCAGTTACTGTTACTACGCGCTGAGTGATCTCGGAAGAAGTGAGTAGCCCTCTGCTGTGCTGAGCTTAGTGTGACTGTCAATTCAATTTCAACTTTATTCGATCATTATTAGGTTCGATCATAAAAGGACAGAAACAACATTAAAATTAAAAGAAACAATTCTCATAGGTAAGATATTGTGATCATTTCATCTAGATTCTTGTAAAAAAGGGTTTTAAAAATTCATGCAAGGTTTCAGTTTGTAAGTACTAAAAGCTGCCAGATCAAATATAAGTTAAAATGCAGTATATATATAATTAAATATATTTCCCTAAAAATGTTTATAATCCCAAGGACTTCCGCCTTTTTCTACAAGCCAATAGAAATGAGGCTAGTGAAAAGCACACTATATGGTCTGGTAATGATTTTAGAAAAAATAGTGCAACCCTACATTGAACAAAGTGATGGCTCTTTAAAATCGGTACAATATACTTTTTCCTTTCTTTAAGATAATGTAAAGTATGACTGTCACTTTCAAGCTATCCGTTGGACAGTGGAAAGTTCTTCCATATTGTATGTGGATTCCTGGTTGCTATAGTCATTATTTTTCTTCCCCCCTGCCAGTATTTCGGTTTTGGATAAGGACCAGTATTGTGAGATTCACATGTGGTGACCAGTGGAGTAAGTGGACGGTGAATTAACACGGATAAGCAGGGCCGACACTGGGCCTCCGTGCCCAGTTTTCCAAGCCTTGCATGTAACTATGTTTGTGCCATAGTGGTAAATAAATCCTACAATTTTATATTTTGTATTGCAGTACATAACACCCTATTGCACTAGGAACTATATCCCTCGTTGATCTTATACTCTGAATGGTTGGGGAAAATATCAGTTCATCTTTTGCTCCCCCCACACCAGTGATCATCAATCTGCCAGATGAATTATAATGAACCTCTCTACTAAGGGGAAGTCCAGCTACAATTGTGCCTCTTCTAGTTTTGAGCAATGCTTGTAAAGTTTGCTCACTGCATATAGTGTTAATTCTTGGGTGTGGGAGTACGACAATGCTTAATGAGAAGGACTGCTGTCACAAAAAGGACACATCTACGTACTCTTGCCCATTCCTATACCTTTATACAAATCAAGATTAGAACCAGAGTATGCGTGTTCCTAAATCAAAGAAAAGGCAATACTGCAAGCATTCGTACTGGAGGAAACATAAGGCGAATGATGAACAGATGCAGAAAGTAAACACATTCTATTCTCTTCATATCTTTCTTTTAAATAATCAGTTGCTGATGTATGGCATAAAGTCCCTATATGTATCAATAGCATTAACGAGAAAACCATTTCTAGAATAGGTAACCTCGCGTTTCCTACAGAATTTCTACCATTTGCCAGTCCCTGTTGGTGCAATATTTATGCCCCGCAAGAGAGGTCAGAATCACATGTTCCAGTTGCTTCATGCTTTTGTCTGGTGGCAAACACAAGTTACCGAGGTGTCGATGACCAATTATATTTAATTTCTTTCTGCTTAAATCTTACAAACTGGTGTATGCCTCTAGTCCCAGTTCCTACTATCTACATTTCAAACGACGACTACCTGGGTGCGGGGCATTCTGGGCCGGATTCACTCAAAAAAAGAAAGATGTAAACCTAGACTCGTAGTGGAAAACCTATGAGCAAGTTCTAAAATTTTCAACTGTATATTTAGCTTCTTTATTAATTGGTTAATATTATTTAATTTTCTAAGTAGTCGCGGACCCCCTGAGGAGGCTTCATAGACCCCCAGAGGTCCCAAGACCAGAGGTTGGGAACCACTGTGCTAGAGCATATCTTCAACCGTTGCCATGTTTACGAAAGGGACAGAGAGAAACTTCAGAATTTCTTAAACGAATGAGTTTGTGGGCTTTCAGCAACTCTCAAAGACAATTACACCTTGATCCCCACCCTTTGCTTGGTGTTCAATTGCTCAGTAGTAAATGCATTTACACCTGCAACATCTCGTTTTGTGGATACCTGACAGACTTAAATAGAATAATTTTCGGCAACAGACCAAACTTTAAGGAGAACAATGGCTAGGTGAACCAGTCCTCTGTCTATGTACATCACAGGAGGCTGAGATCCTTTTTTAACAGTTGTGTGACACTATATAGAGATAGTTTAAATTGACCTACAAAAAATATCACGACTACACTGCCTAGGTAAGTGTAGTTTTCCAATCCTACATCTAATTACACTATACTTCCCTTGTGATATAGTGGTTAAGCCGATGTAGTTAGTGCAATACATTTTTCTTGCAATATAGTGAGCATACACCTTTTTCCACATATATCCATTGTTTTGGTGGAACTGCCCTTCAGAACTGAGACATTTACCAAAGCTTGTAACTTTCAGCAACCATATCAATTCTTTTCTCTTCATGAGTTACGGAAGAAGCAGTTTGCTCATTCTTTTACTAGTAGCATTAGTTGATTCAACCCATGGTCTTAGCTGACACCCATAAAACGGTTAATTATGTGTCCTGTTTTACCTTGTCCATTTAAAGGCATTTCTAGGGTAGAAATTGTCAGATTTTGCAAGTCTAGACAATGAATCTATAGCCTGGGTGAACATGGCTAAAACTGCTTTCTGTAGCACCCTAGAACGGGGCTAAACGAGCCTCTGGATTGTAATATCCACTCGAGTTTTCAAAATATTCACAATAATGGCTATGATAAAAATGACCAAATAGTAAATTGTACTGGCAGTGATTTGTTGGTCGTTTTGAAAACTGCACTTTATTTTACTATGTGCAGGGTCGACATTCATAGACTTACCTGGCAACGCCTCTTTTTAAAGATTATTAAATGATTGCTTTGTCACCAAGCACTCTGGCACTAGCTTCTCCATAGATCAAATCACTGAGGACTCTCTACTCGTAGACTTACTCACCCGGAAGAATTAAGAATTCCTCTTCAACCTATAATTGCGAAAAATAATGAGGAGTCTAGAGTGCTTTCCAACCATCTGCACTTTTTACTTGCAGTTGATGCATTTATATTACCTGTTTACTATGTTATTGAGAGGGAATGCAACACGGTTGTACAGCCTTGACGCTGGCACATAATGTACTGTCAGCACGGTTTTAGCCTTCTAACCCCTAACAACAGAGAGCTTTGATCTCTTGCTTCCAGCTTGTTATTAGAGCCCCTCACCTCTAGACCAGGCTTGTTGCAACTCCTGAAGTGGTATCATCTTCCTTATCATAAACACAGCAGTGTGGCACTTTAACCAAGCTGATGCCTGAAGTGAAGAACAAGGACAGAAGAAGCATTTAATTATCGTGTTATTGATTTACACCATTCTTGAATTTTATGGTTTCATTTGTTGCTTGACAAGGCCCTCTAAGGAGTCTGTCATTGCTCTCTTCTGCCATTCAGATTGACGGCTAAATTATACAAGTTGTACGAAATCATGTTGGGTTTTGGTGATTTATCTTGAAGATGTGTGGCCTACAGTGTGGTCTTCAGTAGAAATTTTGGGTTTTGTTTTTGCAGAAGTAAAGTTGTCATTGTAGAACAGCTGGCGTAATGTAATACGTTTCAGAGTTACTTTTGAAATAGAGGATATTTTGAATCTAAGATCAGAAACAGACAGGCAACAACTTTATTGGAGTGTTTGGTAAAGTCCGTCCCCCCACAAATTATCATCATCATGATCACAAGATACCTATCGGTGCACTGAATTTAATGGGAGTGATGCAAAAGATCATTTGTAATAATTAGAATTTCTTACTCTCTCATACTTTTTCTTATGACAGACCACATGGATTCCCTTTCTAATATCCTTAATTTAGTAGCCCATCATAATGTTGCATATCAGAATATTGAGTAGAAAAATATCGCAGCTAGAAAATTGACCACAATTTCGTCAAGGGAAGTATACAAAAGCAGGTATAGATTTCCTTTTAACTCCATATCTACATAAGTTGAAGAATAGTACATTTGTACTTACCTATATAGAGTATCCTTCAGGATATTGTAGTTGTTAATATTCTCAATTTTATATTTTTGTAGCAAAATGCGGCACTTTAATCAAGCCGCTGACAAATGAAGAAACAGCACAAAAGAAGCTTTTAGACCATTATTGTTAAATTAATTTATTCTGTCCTCAGACTTTATGCTTTCAAGGTACAAAGCTGTGAAGTTATGAAAAGTAAGTCTATATTTATCTGTATATATTACCTGGAAAATATTGTGGGCGCTGATATTCTGGCTATGATATTTTTGTAGGATGATCATTAAAACACAATATTCTGGTAGAATAACCATCATCGTTCTTTCTGTAACACCTTTAGTTAGTTATTTGTTTCCAAGTACGTAAGATATCTGCATCGGGTAATGTGTTTCAGTTGCCTCTTCTGAAGTTGCTAGTCTATTGCAGATTCATTTCCACATGCCAGTGATTAGACCTCCATAATAGTTCAATATCAGGATCCCAAAATTATCTCTCACACACAGCCCTCGTTGTATAGCCATAATGGGTTATTCTTTAGTGACTCCTTTCCGGATAATCTGCACAGTGTGTTGAAGATGTTTGCTAAATTCTTTCAATTTTGTAATCTTCAAAATTCTCAGTTGTTCATTTACTGTTGGTGGAGGATAAGCTACAGTATATTTTCAATTACTATCACCGACTCCTCTCCTGTTTCGATGTTACAGATTTATTATAACTTTTTTTTGTGATGACACTTGCTTGCAATTTATTGACATCTCTACTGATCACACATATGTGTAAGATTTACATTCCTGGTACTGGCAGCTGGAACTACATTTTCGTGTTTCATCATTGTGGCATATAACTGGTGATCAAATGCAGGTATAACTTCTGCAAATTATTTTTGTGATACAAATGACAATGAAACAGGGATCACTTTCAAGATTCGTACAAAAGCTAGTCCGATAACATGTAACATGTCAGTAATGTGGGAAAATTCATTCCTTGCTCGGTTATCAGTAAACAGTTGTTGATTAATACTTTGCTATCAGAAACCACTCTTTTTAAAGAAATTTCACACCTGGTTTAATGATCAATTAATGTATAGAAGAATACACCCCAACAGAAAAATAGTTATAGCCTTTCTTCCCAGAGATTCAAACTAGGTAAAAATTGACAGCTGCCCCAGGCTGATTTAGGAGCTGTCACTTGAAAGGTGGTTTTGTTCATGGAAGGCGGCGTCATGGTACTCGCCTGTACTGTACACAGAGAACATTGCATTCTGAATGTAAAAGGTACTACCTGTTAAATATGTCAAATGCTATGTGGAAAAATCATGAATCCGCTAAGCAGCAGTGTGCTCTGCTTTCTACAATCTCAACTGATGCTAAAGAGCTCTTAGTTGTTGACTGGGACGTGGAGGTGTGTCTAATTGTGTGCTTTCTAGCATCATTTGCCCTCTCTCTCTTGGATAGTAATTGTAACAGTGTAAGATTTAGACCTGTAACAGTGACTCAATATTGATTTATTCTTGTACAGTAAACTGTGTTCTAGAAACTCTGTGGCCTGTTAAGTGAGTACTACGTTACATGCACTATACTCTCTATTTCCTGATGTGAGATCTGACTCTGTTGGCGTAGCATAGTCCCCCCTTCCTGCCTCCTGTCTCACCGAGTAAGGGGATTCTCCAGATTATATTGCAGTCTTCACTAGAGTTGCAAGTCACCCAGAAACCTAGATCCGCTAGAACAAGGATATACAACAGCGAGCGATGCTCAGTCTTGAGGTTGCCCCTAAACATGTTAATACTGCAGGCATCAAAATGTAAGAGCAGGAACTAGAGCTTGAAAAACACTGAAGGAGAAGTATTACACAACTAACAGACTCCTTTCAGGTTGGCTAATGAACAGACCGATAACGCAACCGAAATTTGTCACATGAAGGGTACCTCATACGAGTCATTAGAATGTTCCATTGCCTGGCTTTGCTTTGGTGATACCCATTGACTATTAGTATAAATTATAACCTGTTCACCAAATACCATAATTAAATTTTCATTTAATTCCAATTTTATTCTGATTTAGCCCATTGATTTAAGTTGATCCTGCATAAGGAGTACTATCCCCAATTCACATCATACCCATGCTTCCTCTTCTGCATCTTTGATGCACAAAGGCAGTATTTAATTAACTGTTACATCCGGTTTTCCCAATTCCATTTTCCTTCCCAAGTGGTGTCTCCAGGTCAATTAATTTTCGCCATTTCCATTTTCTTTGGGTTGATAGATTTCCAGACATTCACAATCGCTTCACAGCGAATAGGTTGTCAGCTGGAAGAGAGAGGCAGTGGATCAAGGGATGCAACAGCCTAAGAGCGAGACGGCAGCTGATAACCAGAGAGTGTATGTATGAATCTATGAGGCAAAGCCAATTTGTTTCATTCAGCCTTCAAGAGATTAACACGTACTGAGGTCCTGCAGTGGATCCAGGTGTGTTTGTAATGGAAGTTCTCACAGTAACCATTCAGGCTGGGCTTCTGCTCCTGTCACTGAGATATAGCCGAGTTCACTGATCAGAAATAGTTCCCAATACAATCTCTACGTTGTAGAGGCTGATGTTTTCTCTCCTCCCATGAGCAGTCGGTTGACTCTGAACTTTAGATCTATTACAGGCAAGCCCTGAGCACCCACTACTCTGCTCATCAACCTAGAAAGCTCATGAAGCTCTGCTCCGAGCCTGAACTCACAAGAAGAATGAATACACAGTTCCAATATCTTCAGGTCACCCACTCCCTTATTTAAAATCTAATGGCCCAGAGACCCAAATCTATGAGTTTGAATCTTAGATGACAAGCTCACGTGCTTGAAAAATATGGCATTTTCTGAAGCTTGTTGCTATTAATGTAAAGAACGTTCTTTAGCAAGTCATCGCTGGCTGTTGAAACCAAACAAATTCATTATGTACCAGTGGCCCACACTGTGCTATTCATAACACAAGCATGAACAAGTTTGGCTCACTCGAGCCACACTATGTCGTAGAGAAGCGAAACTCAACAGAAGGATCTGTGCTGCGTGTGCCTGGCTCCCAGAGGCCAGAAGCACAGTGCGCGGAATTTACGGCTCAGTACTTACTTAACAGGACACGCTCCAAAAAAGATTTAAAAAAAAAAGAAAGCTATTTGTATAGATGTTTTGTTGCCGAGACTATTTTGCAAATATGAAGTGATGTAATATAAGATTTATAAAAGATGAGAAGACCCCGACTCTGTTCGTTCTCTGGTTAATTTTTTTTTCTTTCAATGTCAGCTGTTTTTTTGGGAATGTCAAAGACCCAAGCGCCTATGGTGAGGTTGCTGGGGATGAACGCGAGATGGGCCCTGCTGAATTATGCTCAGCTGGGCGCCAACATAAAATATTCTAATTGGTAATGTGAACTTTAAGGCAAATAAAAACAGTGATTTTCATAACACTGATTTGGTTGCTATTTTGTTCCCTTCTTTTGTCTTTCGCTTGCTATCTTTGTCGAAGCACACTGCACACTTTCCATCCCACCTTCTAATTACCCTGTAAAGTGACAGTCCATGGGCGGCTGCTGTTGTTGCAGTTTCTAGTTGTTCTTCACAGCTGTTGGTTTTAAATAATATACTTTAGGCAGTTGTCACGGAGGAGCGTGTTATTTTTATCCAGTGGGACACTGACATGCTATGACAATCCAGTTCATACATAGCACCGTTAGTGAATATTTTACATGGAGCTATTATAAACCAATAGAATTCGGTCCCGTTTCGAGAAGGAAAGGTTGAGTCATTCTGGCTGTGACTCTGATCTTTTCAGACGATCTGATCTAGCACCGGCACTCTGTCGTAGGGAACAATCGCCTGGGCTTACACAACATAAGACCATGAGTGCCCCTAAATTCCCCATGACCAACTTTGGCACTTGTACCTTAGTCTTGTGAAGTCTTAAAAGAAAACTAAAGTCAGTGCCCATCTGACCTCTGTGAAGCCGTGTGTGAACCAAGTTCACCCGAGACAAGGGGTTGGGCGGGCAGGAGGGCGAGGGGGGGGGGGGGCAGGGAGCCAACAAAAATCCACTTACCTTGTTGCCAACTGTCTCTCCCCTTCAGTCCCTTCAGCCGCCTTCTCCTCTGCTTCCGTTAGCAGACGGAAGCAGGAAGGACACTGGCTCCTTCTCCATAGCCAATCACAATGCCGCAATGCAGCGTTGTGATTGATCATGCGCACTTGGAGTGGGCAAACCTCTCCTCCCCCATAACCCCAGCCCCTCCCTAATCCAGCCTGTGGTAAAAAAAAAAAAATCATAATAACCATATTATTAACATTTTATTTATCTTGAAGTAGATACTAACACCGACGTAGGGCTAAAGATGTTTATTTACAGAGAAGGAAGATGTGCCTCTCTCAACAGGGGCCAGATACCAACTGCTATGTCTGGAATGCCGTGGTGACAAACAGGCATTCCACGACATCGCTGTATTCCATTATACACATCACCACACTTCTCCCCCATTTCAAAAACATAGCCGTTACAAGAACTAAAAGATGAAACAATACACTTAACGGAATACCCTTGTCCCTTAACAAAAAAAAGTATATACATGAATATTGCACAGAAGAAGCATAAAGTAAAAGGTTTGACACTGCACAATAGCGGCAAGGTTTACTTGCAGACAAAATCTTGCAGTTTCTTGGGAGCATACCTAAAGCAAACACTTCTTGCATTACCATTTGTGCTCCCCTAGAATTCTCCCAAGGCCCATTTCTCCGTGAACCACCATCCCCATGGTAGCTGGGATCCAGGGCGATGCGAGCAGTGCTCCACCAATTCCCATCTGTCAGTCTGACAGAATTTTTCCTCAATTCACACACTTGCCTTGGCTCTTTAAATTTCAAAAAACCCTTTGCTCACAAAAATAGGATTTTTCACACGCACCCAATCACCTACTTTCACCTTGCTAACTTTTTCTCTCCCAATATCTTTTTACCAATGCTAGTCAAGTCAGACTTGTGCTGAGCAGACATTCAACTCTTACAAGCATCAGCATTAGAGCAAAATAGTTTGACCATCCAAAAGGGAAACATCTCAGTTGCAGCTTTCCTTCCACGCATCAGCTCAAAAGGACTCTTCCCAGTAACCCCATGTGTAGTTGTGCGATAAGACCAAATTAATTCCTTAATAGCTGTACCCACATTCATGTTGCATTTATACGTAAATTGAACACACTCCACCAAAACTCTGTTAAAGTGCTCAACTTTTCCGTTGTTTTGGGGGTGATATAAGGGTGTCCTAATGTGCTTGATGGCACACCTGTCCAAAAATTATGTCATCTCAACTGAGGTAAATTGAACCCCATTATCATTTAAGACTTCACAAGGGATTCCCTCTCTAGTGAAGACTTCCTGAAAAAATTTGATAACGCACTTGGTAGTGGGTTCGCTAACCGGTTTCACTTCACCCCACCTGGACAAATGATCAATCATGACAATGAAATATCTTAAATGATTGGGTAAGATGTGGTAGGGTCCCAGGAAATCCACCCCTATGCGCTGCCATGGTCTACTTGGGCACGGTGTAATCGAGTCAGTCAAACCATCGAACTTCAAGACTTTGTCCCTCAGAACACATTTGGAGCACCGTCTCACAAACTCTTCAATTTCACTATCCATCTTTGGCCACCAAAATTCCGCCCTTATTTCCCTCTTAGTCACAGTTGAACCCAAGTGACCTGAATGTGCCAGTTCCAAAATTCTTTGGCGAAAGCACAAAGGTGGAATAAGTTTACCACCTCATATCAACTTAACCACTTCTACAGATAATTTGTCAAAGACTTTCTAAAACGCTTGCAAACCCTCGAATAAACTTCTCTTTTTATTTTAAAAGTTTTATATAGCGCTAGCTAGACCCGTGGGTATCAGAGCGCTTTACATACACACTGTACAAAACCAAAGGAAATTGCATTACTTAGTAGGAAGGCAGTAGGGAAGCAACAACAGAGATAAATACAACATGAAAAATAGTTAAACAGTGCAGCGGAGGGAGAGAAAACAAACGAAGGTGGTTAACACAGACCGGTCACCACTATCCTTGAATGTCAAGAGAGAGAGGAGTTAATTCGGATATTGAAGTCTAGGTTAGTTGATGTTGGTCCGGAAAGTATTTGTTAAGGAGATGGAGTTTCAGGTCCCTTTTGAAACAGGAGAAGGAGGGGTTGCATCTGAGGACTCTAGGGAGAGCGTTCCATATCCTGGGAGCGTTGCCAGAAAACGATCGGTATTGGGTGGTTTTCTTTTTAAGTTTCGGAGGGATAAGAAGGAGTGAGTTTGAACTTCTCAGTGTTCTGGATTGACCTGCTCTTACCAGTTTGTTGTTCAGGTAGTTGGGGGCCAGAGAGTGAAGGGTTTTGTGTGTGATGCAGGCCAGCTTGTAAATACACCTCCCTTCCATAGGAAGCCAGTTGAGGGAGTTGAGAGCTGGAGTGATGTGTTCAAATCTTTTCACTCCAGATATGAGTCGAGCGGCCATGTTCAGCACTGCCCTTAGTGGGGCTAGGTGAGCTTTTGGAGTCCCCGTTAGGATGGCGTTCCCGTAGTCGATTTTAGAGAGAACTAGGGATTGAACTACTGTCTTGAGGTCATCCTGGGGAAGAAAAGGTTTCAATTTCTTGAGGTGTTTTAGTGAGAAAAGAGCACCTTTTGCAGAGTTTTTGATGTGGGCCTCCATTGATAAGTTCTTGTCAAGGGTGATGCCTAGAGACTTCACTGAGTCGGATAGGACGAGGGGGCAGTTTAGGGCAACCAGATTCTTGAGCCACTCTTGTATTGGTCGATGGTTGCTTTTTGGAGAGAATAGGATTAGTTCCGTTTTATCTGGGTTGAGCTTTAAGTGGTTAGTGTTGAACCAAGTTTGGATCTCGGTTAGAGTGACATTGAGGTGTCGGATGTCGTTGGGAGACTTGATTTTGAAATAGATTTGGGTGTCGTCAGCGTAGAGGTGGTAGTTCACTCCCGCTTTTTCAAGATGATTGTGAGGGGCTCCATGAAGAGATTGAAGAGGGACGGGGAGAGGATCGAGCCTTGCGGGACCCCAAGTGTGACTTTTGTTGGCTTCGAGAGACAGAGGTTGATTTTAATTTGTTGCGAGCGGTGTTGAAGGAAGGAGGTGAACCATTTTAGTACTGTGCCATTAATACCGGAGCGTTTCGACAAGGTCTCCAGAAGAGCTGGATGATTTACAGTGTCGAATGCCGCAGATAGGTCAATAAGGATGAGAAGGCAGGCATCACCTTCATCTAAAGCCTTGTGAATATCGTCAGAGATGTTGAGCATAGCTGTTTCAGTGCTACAGCCTTTCCTGAATCCTGATTGAAAGGTGTCGAGGAGGTTGAACTCATCAATGTGTTTGTTGAGTTGGTAGAGAACGCATTTCTCCAATGTTTTCGCAAGTAACGGGAGGTTGGAGATAGGTCTGAGGTTGTTAAGATCGTTAGGGTCGGCCCCTGGTTTCTTGAGAATGGGTGTGATTTGTCCTAGTTGAAGGGAGTCTGGGACACAGCCTGAGATGAGAGAGGCATTGATGATTTTTGTCCAGAAAGGGGAAATGGTGTGGTTGAGTTCTTTTATAATTGTGGATGGGAGGGGGTCCATAGTGTGGGAGGAAGGTTTTAGGGTAGAGATTATACTGAAGACCTCGTTTTCCGACATTAGCTCAAAGTCGGACCAATGCGCATTGTTTTTCAGCTGGAGGCAGGCCTGATTGTCCTTGGTAAGAACTCTTTCTGATTGGTCAAGGGTGGTTAAAGGGAGGCAGGTTAAGAGGGAAGGAGGGTTTGCGGTTTGGAGGAAGGATTGATCAATTTTTGAGACTTTATTAGAGAAGAAGGTGGCAATTTCTTCACATCGCTCTTTGGTGGCTATGATTTCGTTAGAGGGAGTGCAGTTTGTTTGGCTTTTGACAATGTTGAAGAGTTCTCTCGGTCTGTTTTTCACCAGATCTAGTTGGTTGCGGAAGAAAGACGCCTTTTCATTGAAAATGTGTTTTTGTATGCCTGCCGAGCAGATCTATGTTGCGCTAGGTGCAAGGTCGAGGGGTTTAGTCTCCAACACCTTTCCGTTTGTCTGAGTTGACGCCTTTCGTTATTCAGATCCATATTGAACCAGGGTTTAGATTTGGTTCGCCTCATTTGTTTGAGTTTGAGTGGAGCTACTTGGTCTAAGACCTCTGTCATTTTAGAGTTAAAGTGTGTAGTGAGGTCATCGGCCGTCCATGATGAGGGTTGGGGTTGTAGATGGGCATGGATCCTGGATTCAAGTTCGGGTAAAGGGACTTTTTGATGTTTCTGGTCCAGTGCTTAGGTTTGTCATCACGAATAGGTTGGTGTCTGACAAGTGCATCAATCTTGAACAGAATGAGGTGGTGGTCTGACCAGTCAATGGGAGAAATCGCTCTCAGAGAGACCAGTTCATTGTTGGTAATGATTGCATCCAGTGTTGCACCTTTGATGTGAGTTGGTTCATTGCAGAGTTGTTTGAGATTGTATATTTCAAGTAGGTTGGATAGGTTCTGGACAGTGGAGTCTTCTGGGTCATTCCAGTGGATGTTGAGGTCACCCAGGAACACGTCTTTTGTGTCTGTCATGGAGAAACGTATTATTAGGTCTGTTAGTTCTTCGGGGAAAAGGGTACGCTCTCCAGGAGGATGGTAGATGGTGTGGAATTTGATGGGAGAGGTGCCCTTGGCAGTGAGTTCGACACCCAGGTATTCAAACGATAGGTATTCTGCAGGTTTAAGTTTGGTGATCTGTATTCCAGCTTTGTGAATGATGGCTAGTCCCCCCAGTTTTGATTGGCCTGTCTTGTCTGATGATGTTGTACCCTGGAGGGGTGAGAATGTCAAGAATGGGGGTGGAGTGGACATTAAGCCAGGATTCTGTGAGGAAAGCGATGTCAATTTCTTCAGCGAGTAGAGCTTCAGCAATGTCTGTGGCGTGTTGTACTGCTGATCTGCAGTTTAGGAGCATGCAAGAGAGAGGGCGGGGAGCCTTGGTGGTGGGGGAGCTAGGTGGATAGAGGAATATTGAGCAGGAGGTCTAGGTGAGTGGACAGTTTTAGGGAGTCTGTTAGTACCAACAATAACAGGGATGGGGAAAGGGGCTGATTTCTGGCTCAGAGCGAGGTAAGGGTCGTTGGTCACATCAGGTTTCAATACCGAAAGGGGAGGCGATCCCGGTTGGGTCGAAGTGCCTGACTCGTTGACGGACTGGAGGGTTGGGGGTGCTCTGTGGGGCCATGGGAGAGGTATTGAGGGGGTTTGAGCAAATCTACCCGACGAGAGGGAGTACGGTGGCTTGGTCCTGTTGAGAAGGTCTTGTTGTAAGTGTAAGAGATCGGCAGCAAGGGAGTTAATTTTCTGCTCCATTCTGTTCAGTTGCTGTGTTATTGAGCTGAAAAAGTTTAAGGTTTCTGGCAGGGGTCGAGAAGGACTTTGGCCTATGGAGGGAGAGTGAGCAGGGGTCAGGGATTGGACGGAATCAGTGGGATTAGGAGAGGGGAGAGGTTGGACGCGGGGAGCCGGATTAGTAATGCTCCCATTCAAGGAGTTCAGAGGAGGAGTAGAGGGTCTACTGTCCAAGTGAGGAGGGAGAGAAATTCTGGGTAGGAAGTCAGAGTTCCGGGGAATGTCAATGAGATTAGCGGTGGAGGCAGGTTGTGTATGTGGGTGTGCGACGGCGGACGGGGGAGGGCGGTGATAATAGGGGGAAAGTGTCTGCTGTATTGGTGAAGACGTTGGACATGGGGAAGTCACGGGGGTTGTCAGTGAGGTAAGTGGTGGAGACGGGTTGTGCCTGTGGGACATCCGAAGGGGAGTGTGCAGTGGTGGTAGGGGGGAGAGTGACCGCTGGATTGGAGATGACGTTGGACAAGGGGAAGTAAGGGTCGGGGAAGAGGGTCTGTGTTGGAGGAAGGGGTAGTTTGAGAGGAAGGGTTCAGATTATCAGAGGTCGAGGGGGGAGTGCCTGTGGGGATTTCAGTCGTGGGAGGGCTGAGGGTGAAGTCAGAGCTGACGAGAACGAGATCGGCCTTGTGGTGTTTGTTAATTGTGATTTTGTTGTTCCTGGTGTGATCAGTTGATGTAATAATGGTGGGCGTTTGGCGGCGGAGAGTAATGATGGGGGTAGTGTGATTCTCTCTTTTGGCCAACCAGACTCGACCCAGTGTATGACTTCTTTCAACACCACATCTTTGTCAACTGCTTTTATCCATTCCTCATCACTCTTGCAAATACAAACGCCACCAACATGGGCTATAAAACATTCCTTAATTTCTGACTCCCATTCGTACTCACCAGAGTCTTCAGTGGGGAGCCTCGAAAGACAATCAGCCCTACTGTTACGACCACCAGGTATGTATTTTACCCAAAACCAGAATTCCAGTAGTCTGGCAGACAACCTGGGAATTCTGGCAGTAGAACATTTCAATTTCCTCCCCAAAAGAATATCGACCAGGGGACCATGATCAGTTCGCAAAACAAAAGGCCTTCCCCACAGGTAAGCTCAAAATTTCTCCACATTCCACACACACACCAACAATTCCTTTTCAATAACAGAATATTTGCGTTCAGGTTGGCGCAAAGTCCTAGAGGCAAAGCCTATGGTGCTCTCACGATTACCATTCAATTGCGTCAGTACTGCTCCCAACCCATAATTACATGCATCCACCGTGCAACTGTTTTTCTCCCTTCCACAAAGGATTGTAGGGCAGGTGCTGGGATTATTTGTTGTTTGACACTTTCAAATGTACTCTGACATTGTTCGGACCAGACAAACTCCGCCCCCTTTTTAAGCAAGACCATGAAACATTCTGTGACATTTGCAAAAGTACGCATATATTTGGCATAAAATTCACATAGACCTAGGGAGGACAACAACTGGTCTTTGTGGTGTCAAACCCAAACCCAGCTTGGTCAAAAGCATTGTTTTTCGGTGCTGGAGCATCCACAATCTGAGAACACATGTCCAAGGTACTCAATTTCCCTGGTTTTTAGAGTGCATTTGTCTTCCCGTAAGGTTGCACCCCTTCTACCCAATACACTGAGGACATCATTTAAAGTACAGTCATGTTCCTCTTCGGTGTTTGAGAAAATTAAAATGTCATCTTGAAAAATTGCGACATTTGCTATACCTGAAAACATGCCAGACATTAACCCTTGAAAGACTGCCGCAGCGGAGGCTATGCCGAAAGGCATCCTGCAGAATTGAAACACCCCATCTGGAGTTACAAACGCAGTTAAATGGCGAGAACATTCATCAAGTTCAACTTGGTGGTAGGCTGATCTTAAATCCAGCTTGCTAAACCAACTGGTTTGGCCAATTTTCATAACTAAATTCTCAATTCTGGGTTAAGGGTAATTGTCCACCCATATGGAGCTGTTGACACTTCTTAAGTCCACACACATTCGAAGTTCGCCTGACTTCTTCTTTGCTAAAATGATGGGAGATAACCACAGGGTAGCTTTGGTCTTTTCAATAATACCCTGGTCACACATATCTCTCAGCATTGCGGAACGATCTTCTCTCACACTAAGAGGTATATTGCGTAATTTGTGCTTCACTGGAGATGCATCTTGCTTAACTTCAATAGTGTAAACGAAATCTGAAATTTTACCTAACTTGTCTTGGAAGACATTACTAAACTTTCTCACCCACGCTTCTTTGTAACCACAGACGGATTCTAACCAATTTTTTAGCAATTGACACAGGTTTATCTAAGCCTGGTCTAATGGTGATGCCAAATTCAGCTTGGTGGACGCACCCAAGAACATTGATGCCATTTCTGGCTACGTAAACTTTCCTCTTGATTGATTCACCTAGGATACTGATGTCAGCCCAAAAGAAACCAATTAAGTCCACTCTGCTCCCTTCAAACGCCACTGTTAGGATATCCAGGGGAAGTAGCATTTTATCGGACCAAGATTTATCAAATTTTTCTGGAGAAACTATGGTGATGTCAGCACCTGCATCAACTAGAAGTTTGATACCATGCCCATCGATGATGACATCGACATCAGGATCCCCGCAGTGCGTGCCATCATCCAGATGAACATTTCTTACTCCTAAAAGTAACTCTTGACATGTTTCGTAGCTGTCTTGTAAACTAACATCACTTTCCTTGTTGAGAAAGCAACGAACACTATTGTTCTTACCACTCCTACAGACTCTGAAAAAATGCCAAATTTTTCCAAATTTTTTACTTTGTTGACCCTGTGTAGGACAAAACCTAAAAGATGAAACATGAGATGAGGACCCACATCTGAAGCAATGACCAAAAGAATTTTGTGCTGCATTAGTTTTAAATGTGGCTTTCGGTTTAATGTAACTGGGGACTCCTTTTGGGACTGATCAACTAACTACAGCTCCGGAGACAGTAGTCTTGGCTAGAGATTCTTCTAACAACTTTGCATCCCTAGAAGAGCCTTCAATGCTTTTGGCTATGTCTATTACTTCATCTAGTGAAGGATTTTTGCAAGCCAAAAGACGTTGTTGTATTTTTTTAAAAACACCTAGCTGCTAATTGATCTCTTTTTAACTCTGCCGTCAAGGTATAAAACTCACATTCAGCAGCCAACATTTTTAATGCTGTAATGTATGTGCCTATGGTTTCATTGGGTTGTTGAGTTCCAGTGAAAAATTTGTACCTATGGACTACCATATTTTTAGTCTTCGTGAAATACTTATTAAGTTGGGCTACTGCTGTGTCAAATTTGTCTAGATCTTCCTCTTCAGCAGGAACATGCTCAGGTAAGCGATCAAACACGTTTTGTCCTTCAACCCCCAAGTAGTAGTACCTCAGACTCTTTTTCCTCTCAGGTTTGAACTTTTGACCATCAATCGCACCAATATAAGCTTTGAAAAATCGTAGTCACAAGTTCCATTCTAGTGGTGGCTCACCAGGGTCTTGTAAGAAAGGTGGTGGTGGTTGTACACTCTGCATGGTGTGAATAGGAATAAGAAAACAATTTTATTTTTCATTGTTATTTTCATATTTTCCTAAGTGAGAGGATATTTATAAAGTGTAGTGCTTTACCACGAAAGACTTGAAATTGTGTTGAGCTTTCTTTCCATAGTAGTTTTTCTCCAATAATAGCCGTGCGCATCAGCGAAAAATGTGATGTGCACCCATATATCAAGAGAATAGGTTTGCATCTGTGCGCATCAGCGAGGAGCACGATGAGCACTGGGAAGCGGTTGTACACTGTAGTATGGCTGCTAAAAAGAAAAATAGAATTGCCCTCAAGTAGCTGTGCGCATCAGCGGGAAACGTGGTAAGCACTGTGACGATAGCTGCTGTGCCATGTCGGGTGCCTTCAAACGTAAGTATCGGTCTTTGAACAGCCTTTGAACAGCTGTGCGCATCAGCAATACCTGCAATGCGCTTTGAAAGTAGCTACGGCCCAAACAAATATGGCCGCTGTACGTGGGCACGCACGTTGCTTCGTGTCAAAGAGGTGACGGGAAATGAAGACGCGTCAGTCAGGCACTCCAGGCAACCGCACTCGTGCAGGATCTCGAGCCACTGCGCTCGAGAGAACCTGATTGGACACCCCCGAAAATCAAAGTCTGACCTGAAATCCGCAAAGACAGCGGAGCAGAGTGGGTTGAAGCAGCAGTTCCTCTTGTCAAAATGAACGCTGACAGGAGAGAGAGAGAGGTAAGAATGGCAGAGGGTGTCCTCGGCGGTTGTGCTGGCCGCCCTAATGGTTGTGCTGTCCCCTGTTGCTTCTGAGAAGTATGTCACCCATCAGAGTTCAAGTCGGCGCCAAAATCTTGAAGTAGATACGAACACTGACGTAGGGCTAAAGATGTTTATTTTCGGAATAGGAAGATGTGCCGTTCTCAACAGGGGCCAGATACCAACTGCTACGTCTGGAATGCTGTGGTGACAAACAGGCATTCCATGACATAGCTGCATTCCATTATACACATCACCACACCTCCCTAACCCAGCCCGTGGTGAAAAATAAAATCATAATAACCAGGTTATTATCATTTTATTTTTCTGTTGCACTGCTCCTAAAGCAGTGAGGCGACGTTCCTCCGTCCTTAGCTGAGGTGTCGCCACTGTGGGTGGGGATAGAAATGATGCGGCATAGGGCAGCACGTATACATTTTTGGGAAACGTGCTGAGGGTCCATGGGCATTTGAACCAACTGGAGTGATTTACCTCCTGTGTCCTGGAGCCTCTATATGGGAAACAGCAGTTACAACAAGGTTTTAACCACGTTGTGCCTTCACCACCCATTTTTTTACCAAGTATGAATTTACATGGTGTATGTCTTTACAACTGTTAGAAATGGGATCTCTAGTTGGCAAGGGCTTGCACCTTTGTCCAAGTAGGGACCCTTCTTCCTAGTCAGGGTAAGGGTTGTTACACTCGTGAAGTAACCCCTGCTCACCCTCGTGGTAGCTTGGCACGAGCAGTCAGGCTTAATTCAGAGGCAGTGTGTAAAGCATTTGCACATAACCGACAGTAATACCGTGTAAGCACTACAAACGGACACCACACCAGTGTAGAAAAATAACCAATATTTTATATACTCAAGACAAGACCAATTACGACAAAAATCCACAATACTGTACTTTACGAATGAATACTTGATACGTTAACTTCTTCTTTGCAGGAATAGCACAAAAGCAAAGTTCGTACGAGTCGGTAGCTCCGTCCGAGCCTACCGTGATGCTGAAAACCACAGAGTCTAACAGTTCCAGCCGACCGCGTCGATACGGGCCAGCAGAGTCATGAACAGACTCGGTCACAGTACCTTTTCTCGTTGTGGCTGGTACGGAGTGTACGAGCCGGTCGGCGTTCGTCGCGGTTGCGGTGCAAGACGGAGCGATGCAAGGTGCGGTGTCCCTCGATGCGGTGCAGGCAGCGGCTCGATGAGCGTCGTGCAGACGGAGTCGGTGAGCCCAAGGCGTGCGATGCAGGGTGAGACGATGCTCGATGCGGTGCTGACAGGTTGCGATGCAGGCGACCCAGCCGGAGTGCGGGAGCTGGCGTCGGACAGCGATGCGAGTCGGAGCGGTGCGTCGCAGACGTGCGAGCGGTGCCCCAAATGCGGTGCGGTCTCGACTCTTGAGCCAGTTGCAGCGACAGTGTCGGTCTGGTCCGGCTGGCCCAGTGAAGCGTGCGATGCGAACTGCGGTGCCCACAGGTCACGGTGCAAGCAGCGGCTCGATGTTGGCGGCGTCGGACGTCGCCCACGGTGAGACCAGGGTTGCGATGCGAAGCGGGGCGATGCGGTCTGCGGTGCAAACAGGTCACCGGCCAGGGATGGATTCGGTTGACCGGAGTCGGTTTGCGGTTCCCTTCCTCTGTGGCAACTGAAACAGCGTTCCAGAAGCGGTACCCAGAGGCTTGTGAAGTCTTTGCAGTCCCTGAGACTTCTTAACAGGAGGCCAGCTCGGTTTCTGGCCCTTGGAGATACTCAGCACAAGTTTGGAGAAAGTTCAGTCCAGTCCTTTCACTGCCCAAGACAGAAGCAGCAACTGCAGGCCAACCCAACAAAGTAACAACACAGCAAAGGGGCAGTACTCCTCCTGGCAGCTCTTCCAGCTCTTCGTCTTGGCAGGTTCCTTGACTCCAGCGAGATCTAAATTCATGGGGTCAGGGCCCCAATATTTATATCCCAAATTCCTTTGTTCTCTGAAGGCAGAGAGGCCTTTGCCTAGTCCAAACCAGTTCTGGAGCACTTTGTTGACAAGTCTCCGTCCCTTCTTTCAGTGAGTAGGCCAGGGACATCAGACGCACCACAGGAGGTGGAGCCAGCATTGTGGAGGGAAGGCACTGTCCTATTCAGGGCCCAGGTGCGACCCCTCCCACCCATCTACAGGTCGATCTGGCTATTCAGCCCTGCGCTGACTCACCCTGTCTCCTGGCATCCCCCAGCCCCTGTCACTCACATTCCAGACAAGGAATACACAATCTCGCAGAGGCAGGCTTGGATGGTTAGACAAGAAAATACCCACTTTCTAAAAGTGGTATTTTCAAACACAGAATGTTAAAACCGACTTCACTAAAAGCTGCATTTTATCATTCTGAGTCCAGGCATACTAAACTCGAATTTCTACCATGTTCCCGGGGTCAGTTAGGATTATAAGCTGTAATAATCAAAACTGCCCGTTCTGGCCTAGGGGAACAGGTAGCCTTGCAATAGTGAAAAACGAACTAGGCTGTAATTCACTATCAGGACATGCCGCACACACCCGGGCATGTCCTACCTTTCGCGTACAACGCACCCTGCCCACGGGGTACCTTGGGCCTACCTTAGGGGTGACTAACATGTAGCAAAGGGAAGGTTTAGGGACTTGCAAGTGTGTGCACTTGCCAAGTCGACTATGGCAGCCCCAGGCTGCGCACAGGCTCTGCGATGGCAGGCCCGAGTTACACTTTACGGGCTGTTTGCGTGGGTGGCACAATCCAGTGCTGCAGCCCACCAACAGCATTTGGTCTATAGGCCCTGGCACTCGCAGTGCACTTTACAAGGGACTGACACATAAACCAAATAGGCCAATCATGGAAACCCCAATCCATAACACATTTTATACAGGAGCACTTGCACTTTCCCACTGGACCGCAGTGAGGAAAGTGCGCAGAATCATCACACCAGCAAAAACAGAGTCAAAACCGGGAGGTCAGAAAGCAAAAAGTCAGGGAAACACGCCAAAAGATGCCAAGTCTAACACATGTCCCCTCCAGCTGAAAGTAGGGAGAACTACCCAACCCCATTGGAGTTCTCTTCACTAAGGCGGAAGAACCTGGACAGACCATCTGCGTTGGCGTGTTCTGTACCAGGACGGTGTTCCACCGTAAAGTCCATTCCCTGTAGGGAGATGGACCACCTCAGCAGTTTTGGATTCTCGCCCCTCATTTGCATCAACCATCTGAGGGGCCTGTGGTCTGTCTGAACCCGGAAGTGAGTCCCAAACAGGTATGGTCTCAACTTCTTCAGCGCCCAGACCACAGCAAAAGCTTCCCTTTCTATGGCACTCCACCTCTGTTCCCTGGGAAGTAGTCTCCTGCTAAGGAAGACTACAGGCTGATCCAGGCCCTCTTCGTTCAGTTGTGAGAGCACCGCTCCCACACCATGCTCTGAAGCGTCAGTCTGCACGACGAATTCCTTGGAGAAGTCAGGTGCCTTGAGCACGGGCGCCGTGCACATGGCTGCCTTCAGGGCATCAAAAGCTTTCTGGCAGGACTCAGTCCAGATCACTTTCCTGGGCTGCCTCTTAGAGGTCAGCTCTGTTAAGGGGGCAACGATGGTGCCATAGCCCTTAACAAATCTCCTATAATAGCCGGTGAGACCTAAGAAGGCTCTCACCTCTGTCTGGGTCTTGGGGGTTCCCAAGCCAGAATGGTGTCAATCTTGGATTGTAGGGCGCCACCTGGCCGCCTCCTACCTGGTGTCCCAAGTACACCACAGAACCCTGCCCGATCTGGCACTTACTGGCCTTGATCGTGAGGCCTGCACCTTGCAGAGCCCTCAACACTTTCTCAAGGTGCTGTAAATGTTCTTCCCAGCTGGAACTGAACACAGCAATGTCATCCAGGTAGGCGGCACTGAAATCCTCCAGCCCAGCCAACACCTGATTGACCAACCTCTGAAAGGTGGCAGGGGCATTCTTCAACCCGAAGGGCATCACCCTGAATTGGTAATGACCTTCTGGGGTTGAGAATGCTGATCTCTCCTTGGCCCCATCGGTTAAGGCAATCTGCCAGTACCCAGACGTCAAATCAAACGTGCTGAGGAACCGGGCAGCTCCCAACCGATCAATGAGCTCATCAGCTCTGGGGATGGGGTGCGCGTCCGTCCTGGTGACGGCATTGAGCCCACGGTAGTCCACACAAAACCGGAGTTCTGGAGTGGCACCGGGCGCCGTAGCCTTTGGGACCAAGACCACTGGGCTGGCCCAAGGACTGTGGGAGGGCTCAATCACCCCTAACGCCAACATCTTAGAGACCTCCTCCTTGATGCTGGCTCTGACCCGGTCAGTCAACCTGTAAATCTTGTGCTTCACAGGATGGCTGTCACCGGTGTCCACGTCATGGGTACACCAGTGAGTAACACCGGGGGTCAGAGAGAACAGCGGGGCGAACTGTCCCAACAACTGGCGACAGCCCCCTGCTGCTCCTGAGTCAGAGCAGGGGAGAGGATCACACCCTCTACTGACCCATCATGCTCCTTGGTAGACAGGAGGTCAGGGAGAGGCTCGCTCTCCTCTTCCACCCCATCATCTGTCGCCAAGAGCATACTCACTTCGGACCTCTCGAAGTGGGGCTTGAGGCGGTTCACGTGAAGGACCCTCAAAGGGTTCCTTGGAGCCTGCAAATCCACCAGGTAGGTGACGTCACTTTTGCGCTCCTTTACCTCATATGGCCCAGTCCACTTGTCCTGCAAGGCACAAGGTGCTACTGGGGCCATGACCCACACTTTTTGTCCAGGTTGAAATTCGACCAGAGTGGCGTTCTGGTCATACCATCTCTTCATTGCTTCTAGGTTCGCCTGAGCGAGTTTCCTGAAGCGGGCAGTTTGGTTTCTAAAGGCCAGCATGTAGCTAAATACATCCTGGGGAGTTTTCCTGGGAGCTGCCTCCCAGCCTTCCTTAACCAAACTCAGAGGTCCTCTGACAGGGTGGCCATACAGGAGCTCAAAGGGGCTGTACCCAAGAGACTTCTGAGGCACCTCCCTGTATGCAAAGAGTAGGCATGGCAAGAGGACGTCCCACTTACGCCTCATGGGTTCTGTTAGACCCTTGATCATGCCTTTCAAGGTCTGGTTGAATCTCTCCACCAGACCGTTTCCTTGTGGGTGGTAAGGAGTGGTGAACTTGTAGGTTACCCCACACTCCTTCCACAGGGATGTCATATACTTCGATATGAAATTGGTCCCCCTATCAGAAACCACCTCTCTGGGGAATCCCACACGGGAAAAGATCCCCATTAACGCCCGGCCCACCACTGGCGCCGTCGTTATCCTGAGAGGGATTGCCTCCGGGTACCGGGTGGCATGGTCCACCAAGACCAGGATGTACCTGTTGCCCATGGCTGTCTTGGGATCCAGTGGCCCCCCAATATCCATCCCTACCCTTTCAAAGGGTGTTCCAACAACCGGAAAAGGTTGGAGAGGAGCTTTGACCTTCCTCCCACTCTTACCACTTGCCTGGCAAGTTTGGCAAGACCTGCAGTGTGCATCTGACTGCCTTCGCATTTGGGGCCAAAAGAAGTGGGTGACAAGCCTGTCAAAGGTCTTGTCCTGCCCCAAATGTCCTGCCAAAGGCACGTCATGAGCCAGACCCAGTAGGAAGGTCCTGAAGCGCTGGGGTACCACCAGCACACGGGCTGACCCAGGCTCCAGCAACCTTAGGCTCACTGTATAGGAGACCACTCTCCCAGTAGATCAGATGTGACCCGGACTGGTTACCAGCTGCCTGGTCTGCAGCCTGCCGCCGCAGACCCTCCAGAGTAGGGCACTCGTTCTGCTCCCTGCAGAACTCCTCCCTGGTGGGACCCCCTTCTTGCTGCCAATGGGTCAGCTCAGAGATGTCTCCCAGTTCGGCTACCTGCTCCCCTGTAGGCACCGGGCGTCCCCCTCGAGGTCCGCCTCCTCCCGGTCCGTGGGAACTTCGGGGGCCGGTTTCCCGCGCCCCTGCCCTTTCTCTTGGCAGGGACTTGGGCCACTGTTTCAGGCTCCAAGTCCTCTTGATCACCCTTTCTGGCTGCCATTGACCGAGTAGACACGCATGCCCACTCTGGCAACCCAAGCATCTCCAAGTGAGACCTGAGCTCAACCTCCTTCCATGAGGACTGCTCCAGGTCGTTTCCTAGCAGACAATCGACAGGCATGGTAGGGCTCACAACCACCCTCAAGGGACCTGAGACCCCCCATTCAAAGGGAACCTGCGCCACCATACACTGGCGCTCAGAGTTGTCGACCGCAACTACTTGGTGGAATGCTCCTGGGACTACTTGCTTCTCAGACACCAGGTGACACCGGACTGAGGTCACACTGGCTCCAGTATCTCTGAGAGCCTCTACCCTGTTCCCGTTAATGGTCACCCAGGTGCTATATTTCTTTGTGTTAGGGGGCACCTGGTTTCCTGGGACCATCTCACTGACCCCGAGTGAGACAAGGGTCATTTCTGCGGGATCCCCACCCTCCTGTGGGCACCCCTCCTCCCCAAGCGCTACACTAGCCAACACTTTGGACTGTCCACCGGTGGGTGGCTGTGTCCCCTTCGGGCACTTGGGGTCCCCCTTAAAGTGACCTACCTGGTCACATGCATAACACTTGCGGGGGCCGGTCTCAACAGGCTTCCTGTAGAGACCCCTTTCTTCTTATCACCGGGGGCTGGGAACCTTTACCCTGGGTACTAGTTTGGGGCCCTTTAGAGAACTCCTGTGCTTTACCCTTGTCCCCCCACCTTTCTGCTGGGGACCCTGCACACCTTTGGCTGAGTCTCCCCCAAACGCTTTCTTGTGGACCCTGGTACTCACCCAGCGGTCCGCTTCCATAGCAAGCTTCCTGGGGTCAGTTAGCTTACTATCAACTAGGTGCTGGCGCAGATCTGCAAAACATAGACTAGACAAGTGCTCCCATGCAATCAAGTTGTAGAGCCCCTGAAAATCTGTTACACTACTGCCCTTCACCCAACCATCCAGAGACCTGCAGAACACATCCACACATTCCAACCAAGTGTTGACATCAGACTTCTTACTGGACCTGAACTGATCCCTGTACTTTTCAGGAGTAAGACCATACTTCGTGAGAAGGGCATCCTTCATGTCAGCATAGGTGAGGTGATACCCCTTACCCAAAGCTATCAGAGCATCCCTTGCTTCTTCCGGGAAAAGTGGCCACAATCCTGCTCCCCAATTCTCCTCAGGGACCCCATTCATGTGTATGGCTGCCTCATAACCCTGGAACCACCTTTGTATGTCATCCCCCTTCTTGAACTCCTTGCCTACGTTCTTGGGAATGTGCACAATCCTGTCTGCCTTTCTGGACGAATTGCTGCCACCATCTGAGCCTGACTTACTCCTAAGTTCTAGCTCCTTCAGTTCTCTCTCATGCTCTAAGAGCATCTTCCTCTCCTCTATGGCCAATCTCTTCTCCTCCCGCTCACTCTCCAGCCTGAGCTTCTGCAGCTCGAACTGCCTTGCCTCCCGCCTGTCCTCCAGCTCCTCTGGGGACAGACTGCTGCTGCCTGACCTGGTGGGTTCCCCCTACCCAAAAGCACATCCACCCTGGAAATAGGCTCCTCCGCCTCCTCACTGAGATCACCAGGCTGCCCATTGGCATGTCTGGCTGCTACCCAGGCCCTCAGCGCCTTCTGTAGCTCCTACTTCCTTGTGAGGCCTTTAATTTGGACTTTCAGGTTTTTACAAATCGCTCGTAACTCCTTTACGGCGTAGGATTCCAACCTGTCCTCCTCAAAGATAACTTCCAGAGATGCAACGGATGATGCAATTGATTCAGGCATGACAAAAGTCGTGAGTTGAAAACTGGCAAGATCAAAAATAGGCCAAAAGAAAAAGAACCAGTATGTGGTACGTAATGGTCTGCGATATGGTAGTAGTGCACACCAATCACTGTAAGTCAAGTGCAAACACAAGTCCTATCCTCACCGCTGACAACCAATGTTAGAAATGGGATCTCTAGTTGGCAAGGGCTTGCACCTTTGTCCAAGTAGGGACCCTTCTTCCTAGTCAGGGTAAGGGTTGTTACACTCGTGAAGTAACCCCTGCTCACCCTCGTGGTAGCTTGGCACGAGCAGTCAGGCTTAATTCAGAGGCAGTGTGTAAAGCATTTGCACATAACCGACAGTAATACCGTGTAAGCACTACAAACGGACACTACACCAGTGTAGAAAAATAACCAATATTTTATATACTCAAGACAAGACCAATTACGACAAAAATCCACAATACTGTACTTTACGAATGAATACTTGATACGTTAACTTCTTCTTTGCAGGAATAGCACAAAAGCAAAGTTCGTACGAGTCGGTAGCTCCGTCCGAGCCTACCGTGATGCTGAAAACCACAGAGTCTAACAGTTCCAGCCGACCGCGTCGATACGGGCCAGCAGAGTCATGAACAGACTCGGTCACAGTACCTTTTCTCGTTGTGGCTGGTACGGAGTGTACGAGCCGGTCGGCGTTCGTCGCGGTTGCGGTGCAAGACGGAGCGATGCAAGGTGCGGTGTCCCTCGATGCGGTGCAGGCAGCGGCTCGATGAGCGTCGTGCAGACGGAGTCGGTGAGCCCAAGGCGTGCGATGCAGGGTGAGACGATGCTCGATGCGGTGCTGACAGGTTGCGATGCAGGCGACCCAGCCGGAGTGCGGGAGCTGGCGTCGGACAGCGATGCGAGTCGGAGCGGTGCGTCGCAGACGTGCGAGCGGTGCCCCAAATGCGGTGCGGTCTCGACTCTTGAGCCAGTTGCAGCGACAGTGTTGGTCTGGTCCGGCTGGCCCAGTGAAGCGATGCGATGCGAACTGCGGTGCCCACAGGTCACGGTGCAAGCAGCGGCTCGATGTTGGCGGCGTCGGACGTCGCCCACGGTGAGACCAGGGTTGCGATGCGAAGCGGGGCGATGCGGTCTGCGGTGCAAACAGGTCACCGGCCAGGGATGGATTCGGTTGACGGAGTCGGTTGCGGTTCCCTTCCTCTGTGGCAACTGAAACAGCGTTCCAGAAGTGGTACCCAGAGGCTTGTGAAGTCTTTGCAGTCCCTGAGACTTCTTAACAGGAGGCCAGCTCGGTTTCTGGCCCTTGGAGATACTCAGCACAAGTTTGGAGAAAGTTCAGTCCAGTCCTTTCACTGCCCAAGACAGAAGCAGCAACTGCAGGCCAACCCAACAAAGCAACAACACAGCAAAGGGGCAGTACTCCTCCTGGCAGCTCTTCCAGCTCTTCGTCTTGGCAGGTTCCTTGATTCCAGCGAGATCTAAATTCATGGGGTCAGGGCCCCAATATTTATATCCCAAATTCCTTTGTTCTCTGAAGGCAGAGAGGCCTTTGCCTAGTCCAAACCAGTTCTGGAGCACTTTGTTGACAAGTCTCCGTCCCTTCTTTCAGTGAGTAGGCCAGGGACATCAGACGCACCACAGGAGGTGGAGCCAGCATTGTGGAGGGAAGGCACTGTCCTATTCAGGGCCCAGGTGCGACCCCTCCCACCCATCTACAGGTCGATCTGGCTATTCAGCCCTGCGCTGACTCACCCTGTCTCCTGGCATCCCCCAGCCCCTGTCACTCACATTCCAGACAAGGAATACACAATCTCGCAGAGGCAGGCTTGGATGGTTAGACAAGAAAATACCCACTTTCTAAAAGTGGTATTTTCAAACACAGAATGTTAAAACCGACTTCACTAAAAGCTGCATTTTATCATTCTGAGTCCAGGCATACTAAACTCGAATTTCTACCATGTTCCCGGGGTCAGTTAGGATTATAAGCTGTAATAATCAAAACTGCCCGTTCTGGCCTAGGGGAACAGGTAGCCTTGCAATAGTGAAAAACGAACTAGGCTGTAATTCACTATCAGGACATGCCGCACACACCCGGGCATGTCCTACCTTTCGCGTACAACGCACCCTGCCCACGGGGTACCTTGGGCCTACCTTAGGGGTGACTAACATGTAGCAAAGGGAAGGTTTAGGGACTTGCAAGTGTGTGCACTTGCCAAGTCGACATGGCAGCCCCAGGCTGCGCACAGGCTCTGCGATGGCAGGCCCGAGTTACACTTACGGGCTGTTTGCGTGGGTGGCACAATCCAGTGCTGCAGCCCACCAACAGCATTTGGTCTATAGGCCCTGGCACTCACAGTGCACTTTACAAGGGACTGACACATAAACCAAATAGGCCAATCATGGAAACCCCAATCCATAACACATTTTATACAGGAGCACTTGCACTTTCCCACTGGACCGCAGTGAGGAAAGTGCGCAGAATCATCACACCAGCAAAAACAGAGTCAAAACCGGGAGGTCAGAAAGCAAAAAGTCAGGGGAAACACGCCAAAAGATGCCAAGTCTAACAACAACGCATGCATTTACCATGCTTTTAAGGTAAGTTCGGGGGTGGGGGGGGTCTCCCCCCACAAACACATTATATATATATATATATATATATTCCAATCGCAATGCTCCTCAATGGAAAGGCCACACGCAGCGTGATATTGTCTCCTTTATTAGCAGACCGCACTACACACACAAAGCAGCTCCAAGAGTTAATTAGCCCACTCTGCCATACACATTTCTGGAAAGTATCCCTTGATCACTGGCTTGGGCGGAACTGGAGACCGGTGAGGCAAACAGTAATGCTGCATTCGCAGCGTGATTTTGAAGTCCTGCCAAGTAGGCGTGTCATCGGTTGCATTGTGGTAATACGAGTTTCCTCATTTAAACCCCTAGTGGGTATTGCCTCCCATCACGCTCCTAACACTGTCTCTTACCCTGATGGGTTAGTTGGAAACACGCCAGGTGAGTATTCCGCTTCTGAAAGTCCACCAAAAGAACCACGTTGCTCTTTCGGCACCACTTCAGTCATCGGTGCCTTAGACCCGCTCAGTCAGCGGGGGGGCCATTTCCGCGACCAGAGCCGGCCGCTACATATTCCAATCGCAATGCTCCTCAATGGAAAGGCCACACGCAGCGTGATATTGTCTCCTTTATTGGAAGACCGCACAACACACACAAAGCAGCTCCAACAGTTAATTAGCCCACTCTGCCATACGCGTTTCTGGAAAGTATCCCTTGATCACTGGCTTGGGCGGAACTGGAGACCGGTGAGGCAAACAGTAAGGCTGCATTCGCAGCGTGATTTTGAAGTCCTGCCAAGTAGGCGTGTCATCGGTTGCATTGTGGTAATACGAGTTTCCTCATTTAAACCCCTAGTGGGTATTGCCTCCCATCACGCTCCTAACACTGTCTCTTACCCTGATGGGTTAGTTGGAAACATGCCAGGTGAGTATTCCGTTTCTGAAAGTCCACCAAAAGAACCATGTTGCTCTTTTGGCACCACTTCAGTCATCAGTGCCTTAGACCCGCTCAGTCAGCGGGGGATCCGTTTCCGCGACCAGAGCCGGCCGCTACATATTCCAATCGCAATGCTCCTCAATGGAAAGGCCACACGCAGCGTGATATTGTCTCCTTTATTGGCAGACCGCACTACACACACAAAGCAGCTCCAACAGTTAATTAGCCCACTCTGCCATACGCGTTTCTGGAAAGTATCCCTTGATCACTGGCTTGGGCGGAACTGGAGACCGGTGAGGCAAACAGTAATGCTGCATTCGCAGCGTGATTTTGAAGTCCTGCCAAGTAGGCGTGTCATCGGTTGCATTGTGGTACTACGAGTTTCCTCATTTAAATCCCTAGTGGGTATTGCCTCCCATCACGCTCCTAACACTGTCTCTTGCCCTGATGGGTTAGTTGGAAACACGCCAGGTGAGTATTCGCTTCTGAATGTCCACCAAAAGAACCACGTTGCTCTTTCGGCACCACTTAAGTCATCGGTGCCTTAAACCCACTAGGGGTTTAAATGAGGAAACTTGTATTACCACAATGCAACCGATGACACGCCTACTTGGCAGGACTTCAAAATCACGCTGCAAATGCAGCATTACTGTTTGCCTCACCGGTCTCCAGTTCCGCCCAAGCCAGTGATCAAGGGATACTTTCCAGAAACGGGTATGGCAGAGTGGGCTAATTAACTGTTGGAGCTGCTTTGTGTGTGTTGTGCGGTCTGCCAATAAAGGAGACAATATCACGCTGCGTGTGGCCTTTCCATTGAGGAGCAGTGCAATTGGAATATGTAGCGGCCGGCTCTGGTCGCGGAAACGGCCCCCCCGCTGACTGAGCGGGTCTAAGGCACCGATGACTGAAGTGGTGCCGAAAGAGCAACGTGGTTCTTTTGGTGGACTTTCAGAAGCGGAATACTCACCTGGCGTGTTTCCAACTAACCCATCAGGGTAAGAGACAGTGTTAGAAGCGTGATGGGAGGCAATACCCACTAGGGGTTTAAATGAGGAAACTCGTATTACCACAATGCAACCGATGACACGCCTACTTGGCAGGACTTCAAAATCACGCTGCGAATGCAGCATTACTGTTTGCCTCACCGGTCTCCAGTTCCGCCCAAGCCAGTGATCAAGGGATACTTTCCAGAAACACGTATGGCAGAGTGGGCTAATTAACTGTTGGAGCTGCTTTATGTGTATTGTGCGGTCTGCCAATAAAGGAGACAATATCACGCTGCGTGTGGCATTTCCATTGAGGAGCATTGCGATTGGAATATGTAGCGGCCGACTCTGGTCGCAGAAACACCCCCCCCCCGCTGACTGAGCGGGTCTAAGGCACCGATGACTGAAGTGGTGCCGAAAGAGCAACGTGGTTCTTTTGGTGGACTTTCAAAAGCGGAATACTCACCTGGCGTGTTTCCAACTAACCCATCAGGGTAAGAGACAGTGTTAGGAGCGTGATGGGAGGCAATACCCACTAGGGGTTTAAATGAGGAAACCCGTATTACCACAATGCAACCGATGACACGCCTACTTTGCAGGACTTCAAAATCACGCTGCGAATGCAGCATTACTGTTTGCCTCACCGGTCTCCAGTTCCGCCCAAGCCAGTGATCAAGGGATACTTTCCAGAAACGCGTATGGCAGAGTGGGCTAATTAACTGTTGGAGCTGCTTTGTGTGTGTTGTGCGGTCTGCCAATAAAGGAGACAATATCACGCTGCGTGTGGCCTTTCCATTGAGGAGCAGTGCGATTGGAATATGTAGCGGCCGGCTCTGGTCGCGGAAACGCCCCCCCCCCCCCGCTGACTGAGCGGGTCTAAGGCACCGATGACTGAAGTGGTGCCGAAAGAGCAACGTGGTTCTTTTGGTGGACTTTCAGAAGCGGAATACTCACCTGGCGTGTTTCCAACTAACCCATCAGGGTAAGAGACAGTGTTAGGAGCGTGATGGGAGGCAATACCCACTAGGGGTTTAAATGAGGAAACTCGTATTACCACAATGCAACCGATGACACGCCTACTTGGCAGGACTTCAAAATCACGCTGCGAATGCAGCATTACTGTTTGCCTCACCGGTCTCCAGTTCCGCCAAGCCAGTGATCAAGGGATACTTTCCAGAAACGCGTATGGCAGAGTGGGCTAATTAACTGTTGGAGCTGCTTTATGTGTATTGTGCGGTCTGCCAATAAAGGAGACAATATCACGCTGCGTGTGGCCTTTCCATTGAGGAGCATTGCGATTGGAATATGTAGCGGCCGGCTCTGGTCGCAGAAACACCCCCCCGCTGACTGAGCGGGTCTAAGGCACCGATGACTGAAGTGGTGCCGAAAGAGCAACGTGGTTCTTTTGGTGGACTTTCAGAAGCGGAATACTCACCTGGCGTGTTTCCAACTAACCCATCAGGGTAAGAGACAGTGTTAGGAGCGTGATGGGAGGCAATACCCACTAGGGGTTTAAATGAGGAAACTCGTATTACCACAATGCAACCGATGACACGCCTACTTGGCAGGACTTCAAAATCACGCTGCGAATGCAGCATTACTGTTTGCCTCACCGGTCTCCAGTTCCGCCCAAGCCAGTGATCAAGGGATACTTTCCAGAAACGCGTATGGCAGAGTGGGCTAATTAACTGTTGGAGCTGCTTTGTGTGTGTTGTGCGGTCTGCCAATAAAGGAGACGATATCACGCTGCGTGTGGCCTTTCCATTGAGGAGCATTGCGATTGGAATATGTAGCGGCCGGCTCTGGTCGCGGAAATGGCCCCCCCCGCTGACTGAGCGGGTCTAAGGCACCGATGACTGAAGTGGTGCCGAAAGAGCAACGTGGTTCTTTTGGTGGACTTTCAGAAGCGGAATACTCACCTGGCGTGTTTCCAACTAACCCATGAGGGTAAGAGACAGTGTTAGGAGCGTGATGGGAGGCAATACCCACTAGGGGTTTAAATGAGGAAACTCGTATTACCACAATGCAACCAAAGACACGCCTACTTGGCAGGACTTCCAAATCACGCTGCGAATGCAGCATTACTGTTTGCCTCACCGGTCTCCAGTTCCGCTCAAGCCAGTGATCAAGGGATACTTTCCAGAAACGCTTATGGCAGAGTGGGCTAATTAACTGTTGGAGCTGCTTTGTGTGTGTTGTGCGGTCTGCCAATAAAGGAGACAATATCACGCTGCGTGTGGCCTTTCCATTGAGGAGCATTGCGATTGGAATATATATATATATATATATATATATATATATATATATATATATATATATATATATAGATAGATAGATAGATCATTGGTACCAAACTGAGAAGCAAGTGCTCCCCATTTAGCGCTTGATCTCATGGTAACACAGCAGAACAAGGCTTACACAGGAAGGTGATGAGAGTTATGTAGTGTTTTCCCCAGCCCGGAAGAATGCAAATGAACACACCACACAAGGAGCTCTGTAACAGACGTCTTTATTCCTCAGCATACAACCACACACTGCAAGCACTGCGTCATAACTTTTATAACCAGACCGTAACACCTCCCAGCAGACTACATAATTCCTGTTTAGAGTCCGCTCAGAAATGCAAGGGTCCTAGCGCACATAATATCACCACACTACATCGCAACCTTTGTTAAATAAAAAGTACAGACACCATTAGCATCATAGTTCCTCAAAGAGTCGTCCAGGCGCTTGCACTGGTCTGCCAGATCGGGTGGTATGAAGTAGTTGAGGTGCACCTTGATTGTGCACCAATGACATGGGCTCAGGTGCTAGACCTGGACATTGCGGCGGGGTCGCCTCACTCGTGATCTCAGGAGCTGACAAACATCAATGTAGGTGTTTAAAGTGCGATGAGTCCTGTGTGATGGACTTTCCGGGATGATGCACTGTCAGCAAGTGTCCTTTGCATGTTACAACCCTCAAAGGGTCGGCATCAAACAGAGTGTCCGTCTTCTGCTTCCTTTCTGTTTGACCAGTACCCAGTCCCCTTTGTCAAAGACTGTTTCCTGGGTGCATCGGCGCTGATCGGCATATGTTTTCATCTTGCTCTATCAATCAGTGTCTGTGGCACGAACATTATGTGGTATTTTGGTTCGGATGGCTCTCAGAAATAGCAAGGTGGCAGGACTCTCACCAGTTGTGGAGTGAGAAGTTGATCAATAGGCACAAAGAGCTGACACAGGACTCGGTTTAGCTTGATTCCTTCCATCAATTCTCGTTAAATTACTCTCTTGAGGGGGCCCATGAATCATTCAACAACACCATTGGCTTGGGGTCAGAGGTGTACTCTTTTGATGCTTCACATTAAGTTGAACAAGAAACTCCTTGAATTCTTTGCTATAGAAAGGCAGGCCATTTTCAGATTTGAGAATAACTGGGATGTCCAATGCTGCAAATATGTCATCAAGCCGTTCAATGACTTGGGTTGTCGATGATTAGTCTTCCACCAATGACAAAGGAAAACGTGAATATTTATCAATGATTACCATGAGGTGTTGCCCATTTCCTAGAGCCCCAAAGAAATTAACTGCAACTCTCTCCCAAGCCTGCGCAGGAAGGCATGACATTGTTACTGTTTGTCAATGGATGCAGCGTCACCTTGGCGGACAAAGGTGGCTCTCTTTCAGCTCTTTCTCAACTCGTTCATCTAGACAGGAGAACCACACTCAATGTCTTAGGGCTCTCTTGACGGCTACAATGCCACAATGTCCTTCATGAGTCAGCTCAATAACTTGCTGTCTCAGACTCGCAGGTATGACGATTCTCGAGTCTCTCAATATTATACCTACTTGGGTGACAAACAGCCCATTCTGTACATTTCAGAATTTTTGGAATTCAACATCATCAGCAAAGGGTAGACTACTTTTTTTCCAAGATTGTGTCGTAATGATGTCTTTGAGGAAGAGCATGTCTTTATCTGAAGTGGTAGCAGCAATACTCTGTTCAAGTGATAGAGCTGCTGGCGTGCTGGACCTCACAATGAAGTTGAGATACTCGTCAGCCGCTTTGGATATTGAACTGTGGCATTGCAGCAACACTTGTGAAAAGTAATCTGCAGGGTTTTGATCTTTCCCCAGCTTGTGTACAATCACACAGCCATATTCTTGCAGTCACAACCCCCACCTCTCGATACGAGGGGGCATCTTTGCTCACTATTTTTGGAAACCCGAAAGCTAAGCCTGGTGATCAGTGATGACAGTGAAACGTTTTCCATATAGAAACACATGAAAATGTTTGTAGGCCCACACTACAGCCAGACTCTCCTTTTTTGGCTGAGAATAGGCATGTTCTGTTTCAGACAGGCTTCTAGTGGCATAGGCCACAATGTGTCTCTGAGCATTCGAATGGCCATTGTGTTCGGCAAGAGTTGCCCCCAGCCCCACCAGGTGCGCATCTACTGTGATCTCAGTATGTAACTTGGGGTCAAAATAAGCCTGTTCAGTTGCATTCTCAATCACATGTTTTATTTCCTTGAAACTTTGATCACATTCAGGAGACTATCTGGATGGGACTTGCTGCTTTATTAGGTCTTTCAATGGGGCACTCACTGTAGCAAAGTCACAAATTTATCTTGAGCAATAACTGTCCATTCCTAAGACATGGTTACATCTTGGTTACATCTTGTGGGGGGCAAGCAGATGACAATGCTTGAACTTTATCCGGGTCAGGAGTCATTCCCCCATCAGAGAATATGTGCACAAAGAATTTAAGTTTGGTTTTGGGAAACTCACACTTTGCTACATTCAGAGTGAGACCTGCATCAGTAGGCAATTGGCACACTTGTGTAAGAGCCTTGCCATGCTCGTTTTGTGTTGTCCCAAATACCAGTATGTCATCACTGTAATTGAAAGCATGTGTAAAAGGTTGAATTATTTAGTGTTAGAAATGGGGTTTCTGGTTGGCTAGGGTATGCACCTAAGCCAGGCAGGACCCACCACTATAGTCAGGGCAAGTCAGTTACACACCAAAAATAACCTGTGCTCACCCTCTGGTAGCTTGGAGCAGAGCATGCAGGCTTATCAGAGGCAACGTGTAAAGCATTTGTGCAACACACACACTCATTAACACAATAAATACACCACAAAAGAGACTGCACACACAATTATGTGAAAAATAGATTTCTATATTGTACATCAAACAAGACCAAAACGACGAAAATTACATAAGTACTTTGCCAATAATGCAGATTGTTAGGGTAAATAACAAATTGTAGTAGAAATATAGGGCACAGCGCACCTGCCCTCCTATTATACACTATACAGTAAATTTATGTGAGCCCTGTGGACACTATTGCATTAGAGAAGAATGTAGGGCGCAGGAGCACCTGCACGCCTACTACACTTTACATGGTACTCTGAGGTATCCTTAAGTAATTCCGTCCCTAGGGGCGGTACAACGCCCCTCACTGGGGGATATTCACAAGGACTCATCTCCGATTTATCTCCACCTTAACTCATCAAAAGTGGAGATAGATTTAACACCCCATTCACAAGCGGGTGCAAACTGCAGACATCGCCAGTATTCCCGAGATAACTGCCCCAAAATGTATCTCCACGGTGGACACCACCAACTAACCCTAATGAGATGCAGAGTAGGCGTTCCCGTGCAAAAACACACAAAAAAACTACAACACCACTTTCACAACGAACTGCCAGATCCGCGATGCGAACCAAAAACAGGCGATAAGCCGCGGTAGCACCAGGGATTTAACACCTGCCTTTTGCTGGTGCTAAGCAGGACGACTACCCGCAGCATGAAAGGGAGCCCAGCCAAGAGCCTCACCTGAAGACCCACAGATGCCATGGAGACAATGATCATGCAGCTCCGATACCCATGAGGGCCACAACACCCTGTCACCGTAGTCCCGGGCTGGTCGTCCGGGGTACTTGTGGGGTTCCGCTCGTCTTCTGCGCCTGCTCCGGCTGCCTCCATGGTGCTTCGGTGTTGGTCATTTTGTGTTTGTGTGTTTTTTCTCCTTTTGTAGTGATTTTCCCGCCTGCCGTGTGTGTATGGCAGGCCTGGCGCTGCTTATCGCTGATTTCCTCATCGCGAATGGGCTCATCGCACGTTTTTTGGTGTTGGGGTTTGTGTTTTTATCGCCGTCGCGGTGGTTGTATCGCGGATATTGTCCGCGGTTTCAGGAGACTATCGCATGGTACCGCCGTGTTGTGAATTCCACGTTAACATGGGGTTATTTTCCCGCAATGGACTGCGATGTGTAAAGTTGCGTTAACATTTTTTGGAGATGTTTAGCACACGTTCTTGTGAATATACCCCTCTGGGTCCTCCTCTGAGGTTTTACCCCACAATGCCAGAAGCAGAACAGGTGTCCCCAAGTCCTGGACAAAGTTACAAATGGGGGAGGGGGACACCAGCTTAGGGGGGCACATATGAGACCTCACTGGGTCACTCACTTCTGTGTGCTCGAATTAGCTACCCACAAGCATACTGTCTAGCTACCGATCCTCAGTACCTGGTTAATCCAGCATCTGCAGGGAGTGGCTGGCCATGCTCCTGTAACCGCGACACGGAGCTCCCAAGAGGAGCAGGCGGTGTAGTGTCAGCTGGTACAGGCGGCCTGAGGAGTCTCCTCCTCAGACACAAACAGCAAGCAACAACAACTCACAGCATGGATTCGGCTGGTGCATCAGCTTCAGCGATTTTCCTCTGGTGGCTGAGCGCCACCCACAGTGTGACGCAAGTGGAGTTTCTTGGGGCTCCTTAGGCAACTCCCTGGGACCTCGAAGCCGGGGCTTCCCTCGCTGCTGTGGCATCTCTTTCCCACTGGAGAGGGTGGTGCTGGAGGGGAAGGAACACTGGAGGTCTGCGCTGCTCCAGGGAAAGATAAAGCACGCGCTGGTCCTTTTACACAGGTAAAGTGTTCAATACACGCTAGTGAAGAAAAGCAAGGCAAGGAACACTCTATTTCAGCTCCTGGTTCAGAACAACCTACTGCTGGACTCAAAGGTGACAGAGTGCCACAGCAGAGGCATTCCCGTGTAATCGTTTGTGGCCTTGAGACTGCGAAAACAGGGGGCAAGCCAACAAGCCTTTGGAGAAGACTTGGAGGGCACAAAGGGAGCAGAAGGCCAGCACATTTATGTCAGGTTGCAAAGTGGCAGTCCCTCCTGCAGCCTAGCACTCAGCAGGCCAACAAATCAGCAGTCAGTAAAATGGTGGTCCCTCCTGTCAGCACAGCAGTCCTCTGACAATGTGCACATGTACAGCCAGCAGTGTCTGATTACAAGTCCCATATAGTGTCTAAAAACATGGGGTCAGAGACTCAGTACTTATACTAAAAAATGCCTTTGATGAAGGGGTGACTTTAAAGGAACCCTTAAATGTGCGCAACAATCCCTTTCAGCCCAGCCCTGGCTCAAGACGATCAGTAGGGGGTAAATCAGCCCTTTGTGTGAGGCCAGGACATAACCTATTCAAAGGTAAGTGTGAGCCACTTCTCCCTCTCCCAGCCTAGGAAGACTATCAGTATGCAGATGTAGGCCCTGTCAAACCCAGCCCAGACGTGTATTGCTGACAGGCTGCAAAGCACAGAGAAATGCTCATTTCTAAAAGTGGCATTTCTAAAATAGTAATGCAAAATCCAATGTAACCAGTAAGTAGGATTTATCACTACCATTCTAAACATGGCAACGACCCTCCTTTCTGATCAGGAATTACCATTTAAAAGTATATAAGGGAAATCCCAATGCTAGCCTATTAGAGGAGGAGGCTTCACAGCAGTGAAAAATGAAACAGGCTGTTTGTCACTACCAGGACAGGCAAAACATAAAGGTACATGTCCTTACACAGCACCCTGCCCATAGGGCCACCTAGGGCCTATCTTAGGGAGACCAATGTGTAATAAACGGGGAGTTTAAGGCTTGGCAAGTAGTTTCAAATGCCATGTCAAAGTGACAGTAAACTGCACCCACAGGCCCTACAGTGGCAGGCCTGAAAAAGTTTGAAAGGCTACTTCTGTGGGTGGCACAAGCAGTGCTGCAGGTCCAATAGTAGCACTTAATTTACAAGCCATAGGTATATGGTATTACATGGGACTTACAAGGAAATCAAATATGCCCAACAGGTGTAATCCAATCATGCCATGTTTAGGGGGACAGCACATGCACTTTAGCACTGATTAGCAGTGGTAAAAGTGGCCAGAGTCCTAACACCAACAAAAGGAAGCTTAGAAAAATAGGAGGAGGAAAACCAAAAGTTTGGAGGTAACCCTGCAAAAAGGGCCAGGTCCAACACTCAGAGAATAACAGCCTCAAACATCTCCGTGCCTGAAGATACTCCAAAACTCAGTCTTATGTATCTGAACAAAATAACATGACTCGAAAAAGTAGTAATGTACCTACAGTTCTCTTCCAGCTCGAGTTGATGGTATCCTTTGTTCAGGTCAAGACGGGAGAAGTCTTTAGCTCCGTTCAACTGCATGATCATCTCTGCTATGTGGGAACCAGGATGTCTTTCTCTCTCAATTGCTTTGTTGGCTTGGCGCATATCAACACAAATGCGCACTGCACCCCCACTATCCTTTTTTTGCACCACGACTATGGATGAAATCCACGGCGTAGAACCGAGGCAGCGTTCAATGATGACATGCTTCAACAGTGTTTCTAATTCTTTCTCAACGGCTTCTTGTAAGTGATAAAGTGAGTCTGCAGTGCCGTTGGTCAACGGGCGAATGTCTTCATTAATATGAAGTTTCACTTTCATTTTCTTAAGTCTTCCTAGGCCATGAAACGACGATGGGAACTGACTCATTATTTCAGACTGAGCACAGCTGGTTAAGCGATACCAGTTCCATGTCAGCAGCAGTGGCAAAACTAAGCAGGCATACACTCTATGATGTTCCCTGAAGAATATGAATCAGCACTTGCACTGACGTTGGTTTGTGTCTCATGGTTGCTATAAATGCACTTGATTCTATTGGTTTAGAAGCAGCCCCCATGTATACCTTTGTGTTGGAAGGGGTAAGGTGTGGCACAGGAGATAAGCTGTTATGCGTCTCTACTGGCATGATATTAATCGATGCACCACTGTCTATAATGAAGGTTGTGGGGCAACCGTTCACCTTTAATGTAATTTTGAGACTGTGTCCAAATGAATTTTGTGTCACCCCATTTGGTGCTTCTCTTTTGAGTTTTTTTTTTTTATAACTCTTTTTATTAAACAAGCTCATGAGGTAAAGCAAGATCGATGATGTACATGTGAACAGCTTCCGTCATGTATACAGCATCATGTTACATCATGTCGAAGCAAACAAACAACGGCCACTGTGGTTCACACAAGGGGGGTTACATCACAAATCGACCTTACTCAAGTATGGAGACATATCTGGTTTGGCGTTTCTCACTCGTGAGTGGCAGGTGGATGTGTGCGCCTGCAGGTTATCAGTTCCTCTCATGTGTTTCTATATTTCTCCCAGGGGGACCATCTTTTTTCCTGTTTTTTACTACATCCCCTACTGTCGTATATCACCTTTTCAGTTTGTTGACACCAGTCCAGGTCGGCCTCCCATTCTATCACTGATGGGGGGACGTGCTTCCCCCATCTGCGCGCTATATTACGCTTTGCCACCAAGGCCAGCCAGAGTCTATTATGCCTGGGCCAGTCTTCCTCCCCCTAATCATCAATAGGAGCCACCTAGCATCTAAGGGCACTCTCACTCCCAATACCTTTGACATCACTGTTGTCACCCCTTGCCAGAATGAAATGATGACTGGGCATTCCCATAGAGTATGGAAGAAGGATCCCTTCTGCTGGCAGCCTCTTATGAATTGAGGTGACTGTGCTTTTCCCCATTTGTGAAGTAGCATGCGGGGGTAATATGAGCGGTGCAAGACCCTGAGTTGTACCAGTCTGAATCGTGCCCTGATTGCTATCTCTCAATGGCTCTGCTCTTCTTCCATCCAATCTTCATCTTCAATACTGCCCAGATCGTCTGTCCAGGCGTTCCTGAGGGAGGTCAAAGGGTCTGGTGCATTATTTATTATTTTCTTGTATATCGTGGATGTCCCTTTTTCGAGTATGGGGTCTACCAGTAGCCTGTCTTTCAGAGGGGAATAGTCAGGGACGGTCTCTCTCCATTTTATGTGCCTATTTAGGGCATGCGTGAGCTGTGTGTAAGGGAAAATCTGAGTAGGTGCTAGGTCGAATTCTTGCTTTAAATCGTCAAAGGAGAGGGGCGCTCCATCCCTCCACACGTCTCCTAGGTGCTCAATGCCTATATTCCGCCACCCCGAGAAACCTGCCAAATTGGCAACCTCCTTCAACTGGTCTCCCACCCACAGCAGCATCATTGCTGTCAAGCGGTCGTGCCAGCCCAAATACTTGTTTGCCTCTTCCAGCATTTGACCACTGTTGCCGTGTGCATTGGCCATCGTTGATGAGGCCTACAGGCATATAAGAGAGGTTCGTGGTTCCCATTCTGCATTACTTCTCTATCCATTTTATAGGTCGGCTCGTCCCTACTTGCATAGACCCAATCGTTTATCACTACCAACTGGGAAGCCCAGTAGTATAGTCGAACATCCGGGACTGCTAATCCGCCATCGTAGACCCCCCCTCTGTAGTTTATTTAGGGCTATATGGGACACCTCTCCCTGCCATAGCAGGGTGCGGAGTTCCTGTGCTACCTGTTTGAAAAAGGAGGCAGGAACTGGATAGGGAGTGTTTTGTAGCACATATAGGAAGCGCGGCAGAGTCATCATTTTATATAGAGCAGCTCTGCCCATTAAGGACAGCGGGAGAGTGTGCCAATGCACTATGTCTGCGCAAAGTCTATGCAGGTGGGGAAGAGTTTTTTTTTGTAAAAATGTCTGAGGGCTGCGCATTACATATATGCCCAGGTGTTTGAATCCTTCCTCCACAAGTGGAGCTGCGCAGTTTGCCGGTAATCTCTGGACAGGGCCGACAGGTGCAACATGACAGATTTTTTCCAGTTTACGGTGTAACCAGAATAACTTCCAAAAAGCTCAAAAATGTGGAGGATTCTTGCTATGGAGTAGTAGGGCCTCAACAAGTACAGGAATATATCATCGGCATATAGGGAGATACGCTCCTCCCATCTGCCTGGTGCTGGAATACCCCATATCATTGGGTCTCTTCTAATCCAGTGTGCCAGGGGCTCCAATGCCAGAGCAAAAAATAGCGGTGACAGGGGCGGCCCTGTCTGGTTCCCCTGCCCAGTGCAAAGTGTTGCGACATCGCCCTGTTAACTCTCACTCTTGCGAGTGGTCCCTGGTAGCAGTTTTACCCAAATACAAAACCTCGGACCAAAACCCAGTTTAGTCAGTACGGCAAATAAATAGGGCCACTCTATGCTGTTAAAGGCCATTGAGGCATCTAACGCCATCAGCACCGACTGGTCGGACGAGGGGGCAGCCGTCATGTGCAGGACTCCGTACAGTATCCGCAAGTTATAACGAGTGCTTCTGTGTGGCATAAAGCCCGATTGGTCTATATGGATGATGGGAGTTAGGACAGTGGTCATTCTATTTGCTAGGGCTTTGGCCAATACCTTCGCTTCCACATTTAACAAAGAAATTGGCCTATACGAGCTGCAACTTTCTGGGGGTTTACCCGCCTTATGTATCACCAAAATCGTGGCCGTGCGATGGTCTACGGGGAGCGAACTGGATTCCCTGGCCTCCTCAAACATATTAAGTATTGGTCATGTGATTTTGTCGGTTAGGCCCTTAAACAGCTCGACTTGCAGTCCATTTGGACCCACCGCCTTCCCCGACCTTAGGGACCCCAGGGCCACAGACAGTTCCTCTTCTGTAAGGTCAGTCTCAAGGGTGTGGCGCATCTCCGCGGTTAGTGTCGGGGTCGAGAAATCACCTAGAAATTCCTCGCAGTCCCGATTTGATCTTATGCCAGCTGGGGCATACAGGTTTTCATAGTAGGACGCAAAGGTCTCTGCAATTTAGGCACTGGTAGTGTGAAGGATGTCCTCACTATCCCTGACTCAAGTTATCCATGATCTATCCTTATCTCATTTGTCTAACCAGGCCAGTAGCTTAGAGGCTTTATCTCCTATGTCATACAGTCGACGCTGCATTGTCGGCCAGGGCGCGCAGATCCAGCTGTCGCAGAGTTAGTCTATGTCGTAGGTCTGCCCTCGTGCCCTCAACCACCTCTCGCTCAAATGCCACTATTTCATGCTCCAGGGTCTGGATTTTAGATGCCTCTTCTTTCTTTTTCCCACCTATGAGCGCCTGCGCCTGCCCTCGCAATACGGTCTTGAAAGCCTCCCACAAAGTCTGATGAGACGCCACTGTCCCTTCATTCTCCCTGAACTACATATTAACTCCCTCATCTAGTTTATCTCATAGCTCAGGGTCTCGGAGATACCAGGGATCTATCCTGGGGAATCCTGCCCTATCAATAGCTGCCCTGAGAGTAACGCTTAAGGGAGAGTGGTCCGAGATACCCTCGCCAAGCGTGTTGGGTTCTCAAAGCTCCCAACCCGGTCCTGCTGTGTGAATAGATAGTCTATCCTCGAAAATGACCCGTGGCGTGCTGAATAGTATGTGAATTGCTTTACATGTGGGTTATGGGAAGAGCCTTCCTCCCGTGTGTCCCTCTGCCGCTCTTAATCGATCCAGGTCTGGGTCCATTACTTCGTTAACGTCACCTCCTGCTAGGAGAGTCCCTGTGGGCAGTTCCAACAGTAGGGCTCCAATCTTTGGGAGTATGGCTGCGTGCAGTTTGGGCGGTATGTAAACTGAGCACAGGGTGAGAGGGCGACCCTCCCAACTGCCTGCTAGGGCTACACCACATCCCGCATCGTTGTGCCAGACCTCATGGATTATAAGGGGCAGGGAGTTACGCACCAGAATGCCTACACCCCGGGGCCCCGCCGAGTCCCCAGAGTGAGCCGCCAGGTGGTAGCCGAAGCAGTCCAGGGCTTTATAGTGGCTACCCTTGAGGTGGGTCTCCTAGAGCGACACCACGTCGAGAGAGTGGCATTTAATGTGCTGGAGGACCAGTGTGCACTTGACCATGTTCCCAAGGCCGTTTGCATTCCAGGACAACGCCTGCGCGTTAGTAATTCCTCCCTTTGTGTCAGGCATACCTGATTCTGTTCGTGACACTGGCCCATCCCACAGTGACCCTGGAGTGTACAGGTGTTGCGTGCTGGTTATCTAGGTCATCAGCAACAAAGAACATCAGAACATAACATTCAAACAATACCCTTAACTCCCCCCTCCCTGCATCCCTGCTTGGTGAGTTACAAACCCCCCATATCCCCAACATGCAGAGTGCCTGTCACCCAAACAAAGTATTCATAACAATAAGAGGGGGGGGCAGTGAGTGTGCCACTGGCGTTGTAGGCATCAAAACGTATGACAGATGTGTCAATATCCCCAATTCTGTTTGGGGGAATGTCTAGCAGAGGCTGCCATTCGACAGGGAGCTGTACGCAGACAGAGTCTCGAGGCCCATTGCCCAAAAATCTTAATTAGTTTGAAGCATCATTGGACCCCCCGTGTCACTTATCTGCGTCTCATTGGCTGGATCTGCCAGGCGGGAGGCCAGGCCCTGTTTTCTCTGTGGCTGTTCTTTCTTGGTGGGTGATTGTTCTCAGTCGCCGCTCCGCCCGTCAGTCCTCCAGCCCTCCAGCCATTCCCACACCGCCTCCGGAGTCGTGAAAATATACGATTTCCCATCGGTAAGCACCTTGAGCTCGGCGGGGATCAGCATCATATATTTTAGGTTCCTGTCCCTAAGAGTCTTCTTCACCGAATCAAAGGCTTTCCTTTGGCGCTGTACCTGAAGTGTAAAGTTCGGTAAAAAGCGGATTGTGGCATTCTCATATTGGAGGTCCCCCCATGCACGAGCCACTTGTAGGATGGCATCCCTGTCTCTAAAGTTGAGGATGTGGGCCACAATTGTGCGGGGGGTGCCCCTGGTCACGGGCGCAGCACCAGCGCATGGTGCGCCCACTCCACGGAGAAGAAGGCGGACAGCCGTGCTGGCTTGAGGATGCGGAGGATCAAATCTTCCAAGAAGAGGTCCGCTGACTGCCCCTCCGGAACCCCCGTCATGCGGATGTTATTACGACGGGCCCTGCCATCCTGGTCCTCCAGTCGGGCAATGATGTCTGTTTGCTTCTTCGTCAGGACAGTGACCTGCTCTTCCAGGCATTTGCCTGGAGGCCCCCAATATTCGCTTCGGCCGTAGACGTTTTTTCAGCCAACTTCCTTAAGAGTACCCTGAGGAGGCTCACTTCCTCCGTTACGGAGTCCAGTTTAGGTTCAAGGGTGCCCCGTAGATCCGTTATTGCCTTCATGATGTCCTTTAGCGAGGGGTCCGGCCCCTGTTCCTCCATTTCATGCAGTGGGGGGGCTCCTGCTGCGCCACCGTCACGGCCCATCGCGACTGTGTATTTGTCAATGTGATTGACCTGGCCTGGGCCCTTGGTGCGCACCATTATGTTGTTGATCTCTAAGTCGGACGAAGGCTGCAGTTTCGCAATGGACCGGGAGGCCCCTCAGTGTTGTGCAGTTTCTGGTTAGTCTCCGCCCCGTGTATTCCCTCCGTGGGCCGATCAGGGTTCCCCAGGTCGCCTTCAGGCATGCGCTGCCTTGTGGGGGGACACCCCCCTACGACCAGGGGGGGGGGAAGGGCTCCAATCACGCACCCCCCGCTACTCCCTCCGCTTCAGGTGCGCCCCCCCTGAGTGTCAAGTGCCTCACAAGGGCGACCCGCCCGTGCCGTGATGGTCTGATAGTCGTGTGTAAGGCCCACGTTTTCCTCTCTTGTGGGAGTGCCCGGTGTGCGCCACTGCGGCCTAACCTTGGCCCGGTCTCCCAGGCTCCAGCCTTACTTGTTTGGCTTCTCTCTTGCTGGGGTTCTCAACACTGGTCCGGTCACACCCGGTCGTCGGGTGCCACCCCCGGTGCACTGCCAGATGTGCGGGCTCACGGCCGCGGCGTCACTCAGGCCGCCAGCGAGTTCGCTCGTAATGAGCGTGTCAGCAGCCCCAGTCAGCCGCGGAGTGCGGCCGGCGCCATGTTGTTGTGCGGTAGTCGCCGCAGCCCTTCACTTCCTCACGGGCTCCACTACCTCTCAGGACGCCGCAGGTCTCTTTGTAGATCTGCACCGCTTCTTCCGTGGCCCCAGTGCCTCAGCGTCCCTTGCCCAGACGGATGATGACGGATTTAGCGGGGATATTTTCCAATGGCTAGCGCAGCGCTCTCAGTGTGCAGCCATCTTCGTCGGGCTCAAGCCACGCCCCCCCCTATTTTGAGTTTTGAACCTCTTTGCAATCAGCTAATCTTACATGTGCATGTCGTTCCTTGGTAGATATCAATGCACCTCCATTTTATCTTCTCGTTGTGACACACTTGGTTTCTCTTTCGCTTGGCAGACTATTATGAATTGGTTTTCTTTCCTGCAGCCTTTGCATATATGTCCTATGGCTCGACTTTTACCTTCATGAGGAAATGAAAATCCACATTAGAAGCATAACTTTTTCTTCTTCTGAGATGTCGACTTATGTGCATTTGTTTTGTGCTTATGCTTGCTTTTCGTGATAAACACTTATTCATTACGCGCTGTTCCTGCTTCCAGATCAGCAGCTTGTTGATCTGCTCTTTCTTCGGCCGTTGCAGCAATTAGCATTTTCTCTATACTGAGTGTCTCTCTTAACCTGCATCTCCTAAAGGAATCAGAAGAACAATGGATGACTCTGAGGCTGCATGGCTTCTCCATCATTGATGTCACAGAACTTACAGTGTTTGATAAGTGCGTCAAGTCTCTCAATAAACTCATCCATCATTTCGCCAATACATTGTCGTGGTTGGTTGAAAGTGTACCTTTCATAGTTGACATATGGCATCGAATTGAACTTGGCTTCCAACGCTTCTTTCATCTTTTGGTATGATGTTGCATCAGTTTGGGAGACTTTCTTTAGCCCTTGTTTTACTCCATCACAGGCAAGATTTTTTAAATATTTAATGATTTTCTTATCATCTTCTAGCGCGAATGTCAAATGTTTTGATCCATGCAGTCCACCTGGCACAGATGTTCCATTTCTTCATTGTGTCAAACTGAGGCGGTGGCTTCAGGAATGTAGCCGCATCGTACTTTATGCTTCTTTCTGTCACAATTGAGAGCATGTGCTGAGCAGGCAGCATTCTTTACGCAAAGCAGGACAGGCAACCTCTCCACGCAACACCCCTGTTTCTTGGGCCAGGTCGTCTCGTCTTATTTTGAGGTCGTATTACACTTCACTCGCTTGTGCCGATAAGTACGTTCTGCTTTCGTACCTGTTGCTGCCTTTGGCATTTGCTTTGTATGAATGATGGCTCTGTGTTATGGCTTAGCACAGTATCTCTTCTTTCAGCCTTACCAGTGGGTGCTGGTGGGCTTTTCAAATGTGCTCCTCTGCAGGACCTTCACCTTCTTCGATGGCTGTGTATTGGCTGGAGCGGGGCTTTTAGTCCACATATGCCAACCTCAGACTTCTTTGCATCCACTTGGGGCACATGTGGCAAACACGAGCAGATTGCTGTACCGTTGGAAGCTCTCAAGGATAGCAGCCTTTTTCCTTCAGCATGTATCCCCTTTTCGTTGCCAGTTGTAGCGTTTTCTCCAGCCCAAGAGCATGCAAATGAGCACACCACACACGGAGCTCTGTAACAGAAGTCTTTATTCCTCAGAATACAACCACACACTGAAAGCATTGCGTCATCATAACTTTTAAAACCACACCTCAACAAAACCCAGCAGATTACTTAATTCTTGTTTGGAGTTCGTCCAGAACCGCAAGGGTCCTAGCACGCATAATATCACAACACTACAGGTTAGACACTGAAAAATCAGAAAAGCACAACAAAACCATGTAATAAATCAATGTCCAGTCAGTGGTTTTACTCTAAAAAAGAAAAAGTACTTTAATGCACACATAGCATATACTGTAAACGAAACCGATAAACACAATGAGGACAATAATTCCCAGCCCCCGCTGTGCTCGAGAACTGAATAAAAGATATCTTTTATCAATTACAGTACAATTTTCAGGCACTGCTGGGCTTTCTAGAACATCTACACAATGCTTGTATTATGGCTAATGCAGTTCTCTGGTGCTGCGGGCACCTCAATGTTCGCAGATGGGAACCACGGTCCCCGATGACCTAATACGCATGTGCGCACATTCATGGTTAGACCAGCCACGTGGGTACAGGAAGCTGCTGTGGTCTGGCTCAGAGAGGTTACTCTGTGAGGGGAAACAGCATTTACAACGCTGTCATCAGATCGCTGTACCATTACAGCACAGTCATTACAACGACTGTGTTGTTAGTACGCGATGCATTTACATCGCAAGTCATTACAACGACTTGCACTAGGGGGCGCTGAGGTATTGGAAATGAATTTCAACACCTTCCCTACTGTTGCGCAAACTGGAGTAGGAATAGTAATTAATACTATTCCTAAGTCCAGCGCGCCCCTAGTGCAAGTCGTTGTAATGCCTTGAGATGTAAATGCATTGCGTACTAACAACACAGTCGTTGTAACGACCGCGTTGTAAAAGCACGCGATGTAATACATCGCGTTGCAATGTACCATATTCTCTGTGAGTTGTGCTGCTCTTGGGGGAGGGGAGGTCAGCACCGCTCCCAATCTTCAGGATGGATTCAGGCCCCTGCCAAGCCTGGCAGGGGTCAGAGTCGCCCACACCCACGGCCACCACCCAAAACAGGGCTGAAGGGCCCCCCCAACCTTCAAAAGGGAGGTTGAAGGGATTCACTGTCATGCGAGTCTGCTCATGTAGGGGAATAAAAATGCACCCAGTGCTGCACACAGAGATTCAAGGTCCCGCAAAGATATTAGTTACTGAATTTGGGCTCATCATTCTGTCACCTTCTGCTGAGAAATCGTAGTGGTAATTGTCAAAGAATTAAACGGCATGAATCTTAGCAACCCAATCGCGGTAGACTTTTTTATAATGCCCATGGGTATCCAAACCGGTGCAAAAAATAAGCACTACACCTGAACAGATTTTTGCATGATTTCTTGTGTTCACCTTAGTATGGCCAAACATAGCTAATTCCCTGATCCTTTACAGGCCAGGAGAGATGACCGGGGCAATTCTCAAAGTCTTGTGGAAGCAGATAGGGGCACAACAGAGGGGTCAGGGATGACGAAGACCAACATAATGTCAGCAGGCACTAATCCTTTCCTTGAGCTCCATGCAATGTAGATGTGTGCTTTCTGCATAGCTCCCAAAGTTTCCAAACAGCTGAGCTGTTGGTCTCCACAAGCCAGACTCTTCTCTGTAGGCAAACTTCAGCACCTCTCCCCATAGCAGCAAGGCCTCCCCCTCCCTCAAGCCAACGGCACTTCTTATTTCTTGCAAGAAGTTGGACTCAGGCTGAGTTCTCAGCTTGACAGTGAACCAGCAGACAGTGAACCAACAATCTCGTACCCTGGCCTGGGAACACCACAATCGTCCCAAATACACAAATGTTCAGTTCCTCTTTGGTCAGCGAGAGAATTCTGTAACTGAAATAGGTAACTGACTAGTGTTTGTTCCAAGAGATGATACTCCCCTCTGGTTCCATCTCGGAATTTTTCTGTCTCCAGCAATGAGACTTGAATAGTAAGTGCACGATCACTTCAAAGGAGGTGCCTAGACACTTCCAGGCTTCCCCAGGGCTAGTTGTAACCAGTCCAGGTACTTTTGCTTATTGTACGCAGAGAGTAGGGACAAATCTTTTGTGATGCAGATTGAGGCGACCTAGGAGAACCCTGGAAGTGGAACAGGAGGCAAGCTACAAAGGGGCAAACTCCACTCCACCCATAGAATACTGCAACCATCCAAGGTGATTCTGTGGGGGAAGGGAACAAATGTTGCAGTACAGGCTTCCTGACTAACAAAGATATAGCCATCCTCTCTCAAGCTCCTACCCTCTTGTACTGATATACACCCAGAAGAAAGCCAAAATGCATACCCTGCTGCATCTAGCCTCCCCACACACTCTGAACCATACATAAAGTACACATATACCTGCCACACAGATCGAGGTGAGAGACACCAGTTATGAGCGACAGGCAAACACTTGCAAACAGGAGTGGCTGGTAGGATTCTCTGCCTGAAAGAGAGAGGAAAAAACTAAAGCGTATACCTTCACTATAGTCATGATGTCACCACTGCCAATCCCAAAAAGCCTAAGTAAAGAGTCCAGTGGCTATTCCCTGACAGCGGGCCACACTTTGGGAGTCCCTTCAATCTCCGAGCAGCAGAATGGGGTCTTAAATCATGTAATGGGGAATACCTTGTGTCTTTTTTCAAATTGAACAAATTACTTACCTTTTGTAATGCCATACTACACCTGGAATTCTCTAAAGCAATTGCTCCTTTGTGCAGCTAGATGGTACAGTAGGACTCCATGACCGTCTTCCACTGCACCAGGAGTGACAAAACAGATGCACATTTATTCGCCACCCCGTGTGCTGATATCAGTTTCTGTCTTGTTCTCAGCTGTGACACATTGTAAAAAGGTCCTTTTTGGCACAGTCACCTTCGAAGTACAGATGTACACTTCACAGAACTGGGAGGTGGGAGTGTGGGGAGTATGTGAGGAATCTGAGGTTAGATAGATGATCTACCATAAAGAGGATTACCAAGGGTAAGAAACTTGTTCTCTGATGGTTACTTCTAACCACAGATTCCTTACCTTTAGGAAAGGTACCCACGCAGTATCTCCCAAAGGTGGTTGATCCGAGGAGTGCTCTCAAACCAAAAAGTCCTGCAGTACCAAGCAGGCAAAATAGCCGTCGCTGCATACCTGGCTGTTGAGTTATTAGTGTTTAGAATAATTATGCAAGGGCACCCAAGTTCGAGCATGACGGATGTCCAGGACAAGAACCCACTTTCTTAATGCCATTTTGGCAACTTTAGCTCTGGAGGAATGGGTCTGCAGACCCTAAGGGGGTCTCTTCTAGGCCAGAATGTCTTAGTGCATAGGATGATCCGCCTTGACATAGTTCTTTTCTGCACTGCCTTCTACTTCTTGACACCAGCAAACCCCACCAATCCCTGTTCATCAGCACTTTACTCATTTGTGCATATCATATAAAAGCTTAAAGCTCTCTTGGGATCAAGCCCAAGCACCTTCTCCTCCTTCAAGGGGATGTGATGGAGAGAAAAGTGCAGGAAGAGTGGCAGGGCAAAATAACCTTCGGCAAAAAATTAGTTTGGTCCTCACCACCAATTTGTAAGGAAAGAAAGTGGTGAAGGGGGCTCCACAGACAGCGCCTGAAGTTCACTGAAATTATGCGCAGAGGTGAATACAATCAGGAATACCATCTTGATGATAAGGCGCCATTGGGACAGCTGTGCATAGGCTCGAATGGTATTTGTGAAAAAAATAGAAATAATTTAGGTCCCTCTGCGGCATGATTAAGGGCTTTGGAGGAAGCAGGTACTTTAAACCCTTCAGAAATTACATCACAACCAACTGGTGCTTTGGAAAGAGAACACTAGTCAGACAAACATAGAACGTTTGAAATGGGGCGTGGCCTGGCACCCGAGGCTAGATGGCATCGTAATCCAGAGCTCTGGCCAACAAAGAAACAACTAGCTGAAGTCCTGATGTGAGGGGGCATTTATACCCCACCAAATTGTTGGTTGCTCAAGGGACTGGTAACACAGAGCCCATGGCTGATCGACAGAGCCTTTCTGTGCGCCAGTGCGTGGTCTATGAAATTCGCTCCTGCGAAGCCGTGGCAACCAAGATGGCGGGCATCTTAGGGAACCACGCCAGCAGTGGCTGCTCCTCCACTAAGGTGGAGGAGTGTCACCCTATTGCTCAAAAGGAAAAATAAAATGATAATAACGTAAAGTTATCATCATTTTAATTTTCCCTATTGCAGTCAGTGGCGGGTAGGGGCTGGCCAGAGCAGGGGGAGGAGTGATTTGCACTCCCTAAGTGCCCATGACTGTTTGGCCAGTCCTCTTGAACCGGCCAAACAGTCATGGGTACTTTGCATGTTCCCCACCAGGCTGCATTACATAGCCTGGTGAGGAACATGCACAGGATCCCTGTCTTCATCTGAGCACCAAACCACAGCGCTCAGACCAATCACAACACTGCATTGCAGCGTTGTGATTGGCTTAGGGGAGCCTGTGTGCCCGGGTGCTTCCTGCTGTAGGCCGGGACTGCAGACAGGAAGAAGGAAGATGACGGAGGAGGGGCGGCGGCTGGCCGTTCCAGGTAAGCCCTTTTTTTTTCATTCCACCCCTGCCCCACCACCCCGTCCGGTAGCAGTCGCTACTGCACGCCAGACAGACCTGCAGCCCTACATTCAGGGCACAAAAGAAGGAGGCAAATGGGGTAAGAGGGCTGAAGGCCAGGAGGCCGGAGGAGAACCCTCGTTGTGACACCTGACTGCTGCTGCAAAAGGGCAGCGATCGGAGGAGCCAGAGGGAGGCGGTGGCTGCAACGAATGCCATAGGTCGAGGGTAGAGACTGAGATCCTTGGACACTGTGCTAGACGAATCCTGGCCAGCAGTGGCTGGGTAACCGCTCTCCAGTGGGGGTTTCACCTGCAGGAGAGTGCCTCTTTGTGACATGGTCACTCCCCACTATTTGCCCTAGTACTGATGCTTTTCGACTGAAAGTGCACTGGGTGCCTGCTAACCAGGCCCCCAGTGCCAGAGCTCTTTCTATTTAAACAAGTTAAATGTCTTCTTGTAACCCAGTTGGCAATGATATTAGCACCTGTGTAAGTCCCTAGTAGGTGGCACTCCTGGTACTTAGGGCATGGTTACTAAAGAGGGTCTCTATGGGCCACAGCATGTATTATGCCACCCAAAGGGACCCACACAAAAACTGCATGTAGACTGCCATTGCAGGATGCGTGAAATGGTGCAAACCACTTTCAAAAAACGACATGACACACTCCCTGTGTGCCATGCCAAGGTTCACTGCATATACTATATGTAATTCACCCCTACAGTAGGCCTTATGATATATTGCACCCTGCCTTAGGGTTCTATGTGAGGACATATCTGCATGAGCAGATATGCCCCTGTGATGTCTGGTTACATCGCCACAAAATTGCAAGTGATCAGGAAGTCATCTTAAGCATATGTACTGGGCACTGGTCATTACGAGTTACCCAGCTACATAATGACTTCACTGAAAAAAATTGTGTTTGGTATCAAACACCTCGTCTTAAAAAATGTAGTACTGGCATCAGTACAGATCTATTATGACATGCACCCAGAGAGCGCCTTAGAGGTGCCTCCTGAATCCTGCTAGTCTCTTTGTGGTGGCAGGCTGGGAGATCCCAGTCAGCCAGTACACTGACGAATTTCTGACCCCCTGCAGGTGAGAGCATACACTCAAAGGTCCAAAACAATGCCTGTTAAGAGGAAGGTAATCACACCTCCTCCAATAGGATGGCTAGCAAATGTAGCATATCAAGGCCAGAGGCTTCAAAGCCTCTGCCACCTTTGATATGTGATCCCGGCTTCCCCCCAGATCTGGGAATGCCACACCCTGCCCTGGGACCCATTTTGCTCCAGAGCAGGCGGGAAACTTAGACAGTCAGAAGGCGTGATCACTTATAGCAAAGTCGCACCCCTAAGGTGGGCTACCTGAAGTGAACAACAAAAGAAAGGTTTCACAGGCTTGGATTTAGTGAAACTAGGAACTCTGGGTCAAGTTAATGCCCACTCTCCCCAGAAAGTGGTCATATAGGGGGTGTAGTCAGCCCAGAGGTACGTAGCCCATTGGCTACTACCCTATAATACCCTTAATGCCCCTAAACCCAATATTTAGGGGTTCCCCTGACACCACAAACTCAGATTTGTCTACTGGGAACTGAAAGAAGGACAAAGAAGAGCAGTCACTGTGAAGACTTTACCACTACTTGGTGCCAAATCCTGCCTCTCTGCAGAAGCCTAGACGGCTGCACCAACCCGACTTGTCCAGAAGCTGAACTTCTCCTAAAGCTGTGGAGGACCATCTAGTGACTTCAACAACCAAGCATCATCTCCCTTGGGGTAAAGGAGCCATCCCCCTTCATCTGCAGGCCCCGAAAGCATCTGCACAGTAACTTGTGCTGTTGGCCATCGGGCTCACGGAAGGAGCAGCACAACAGGACGAGGTCCCCAAGGCTCTAGGAGGTCAGCCTTGTCTCCTTGGCAAGTTTTGAGACACTAGACCGTCCAGGAGTCCCCCTGTACCAATTCCCTGACTACCCTGGCACTTGCGCCCACCAAGGCTTGTTTGTGTCCAATTCGGACAATACCGCCACAAAGACTTACCTGCACATGTAAGGACTTTTAGAGAGGCAAGCTCCACACCGAGAGTGGCCCTGATGTGTTTCTTTTCCCTCTTCTGCAGGAACACCAAGAAACGTGAGAGCCTCCAATGCCAAAGTTTGCCCACCAGCCAGCACCTCTGCATCCGAGCCCCACTGCCCGAGTACACATCTTCTGCCTGTGGCCCCTTGGCTTAGAAGTCCCCACCAGCTGAGCCCCCCTTTGGGTTCCGCCAGACTTGTCCCCCTGTGCAGACCCTGTTGTTTTGACAGGTCCCTTTAAACTTTGACAGCTAACCGTGCTCGAGGCTACCATCACGACCAGCACCTCTGTACCCAGACACACCAGAGCAGGTAAATCCAAACTGCTGGTGGTACTTTGGACCTTGGCTCCAAAATACTTTAAGTCCTAAAGGGTAACCTCTACAACCATTTGGAAATACCTGTATGCAGTACATGTCTTTTCCTTCCATAGGATAATATTACCCCGTTCGAGGCTCATGCCTCATATCTGACATTTTTTTTATTTAACTGTTTTACTGTGTAAAAACGATAATGAACTTTAGTACTAACCTGAGCCTGAAGATCTGGTGTCTACATAATATATAAAATATTGTGTTATTTTTCTAAATTGGTCTTGGATTTTATATTGAGTGTGTCTCTCATTTATTGACTCTGTGTTCAACAAATGCTCAACACTCCCCTCTGATAAACCTAAACTGCTCGACCACAATACCACAATTAGAGCAGTTTGGGATTGTTAAAGCAAGCCCCTGTAAGCCAATAAGGGTCGCCTGGGCTTTCTGCATAGTGTACCCTGTTTTTGTACACTACATAGAAAGACAGCGTCCTACTCTACCCAGGTGCTAGGATCGTGGCACCAAGGGAGAGGAAAGGTGCCCCATGTCCATGAGCTTCAGACAGGGTGCTTGAGACTGGGCTGGTAGAGGTGGTGGAGCAGCGACGGATAGGGGGGCACAATGTGACATAGATAAGCACACCACTGTGGCTGCATAACTGTTTCCTGCTGCATGTGACCTATTGCTACGGTCCCTTGGTCACTGCTGTGGATGTGTCTGCGGCCTGGCGTTGTAGGGGTGGGGGAAGAAGCAGAAAGCCCATTACAGCGAATGATAGGGACTTCAGTAGCGCCCCCCCCCCATTCCCCGCCCGGGCTAACATTACTGCTGCTGTGCTGCCATGTCGGACGACCTGACAGGGAGTCATGACTACCATCCAGAGCGGCTTGTAGAAGGAGAAAAGGAAACTGCATTGCGACCAGCCCAGGACATGGGAGCTCCCTGTGTTGAGTTGGCATTCTACACCATGCAGCCATGGGTCGAGATAAGTCCCAAAAGCAGGTCCAAGTCAACAAACGTGAGAAATTTGCCTTTAGGCGCCTGTCACAAGAGGAGCCTGACCAGTCCCCGGAGGCGGACGGATCAACATAACAACTAAGATCCCACCCTAAAAGTGTTACTAGTGGCTGTCAAGGAATGGTTGTCTGCTATCGAAACAAAAATTGACCTGGTTGCCTTGGACATTAATCTACTAGGAGGGACCTCCAAAATATGATGGCTAGGGTGAATGTGGAGGAGAGGACCATGGGAGCACACTCGTCCTCTATAAAGTCCCCCAAGTCTCTCCCTGGAAACTCAGCTTCTTAATGCCAGGGCGGAGGGCAATGAAGGCAGGTCCTGGCGCAATAATACCCGCTTAGTGAACAATTTGTGGAAATTTCATTAGACCCATAGTCATACAGATGGACCTATATCCCTACTTTGTTATAGAGAGGGTGCACTGAGTCCAGAGGAAGCCGCAGAAGTTAGCGGCGTGGCACAGGCCTCTGATCTCCAAAGTACTCCCCTATAAAGATCAGAATCCTATCCTTGAGGCTGCTTGCCAACATACCTCACTATAGTTTGTGTAATCAGGAAACACCATAATATTATGATAGTCAGAGGAGGTTCAGGAGAGTCAGCGCATGTTTAACAAGGCCAAAATGTAACTCTGCAAACGTAACATTCAATATATGATGCTCTTCCCTGCTAAACTTAAAATAATTTCAGAAGGCCGGTCGTGGTTCTTTATGACCGCAGAGGAAGTTTGGGAGTGGCTGCAGGAATGTCGACAAGTCGGGCAGAAGAAACAAATGGGTGTGTGCTCAAGGAATAAGATGAAACCCAGGGATCCACCTCTCTGATAGAAGTAGGTGGCAGCGTAACAGAAGAGAGTCAGGTGGCAAAAGATTCAAAAGGAGAGTCGGAGCACCAACATATGCCAGATGATTGATCAGAGCCAGATCCATAAAGGCTGTTGATTTAAAGGCCTAAAGAGGAACAGGATGGCGCAAGCCGTAACCATACACCCCACATTCCCAGTTGAGGAGGGACAGGGCACATTTTGTGTTGCCATTTCACATTCTAGTCATTGGTTTCATGTTGTTTATTGGGCCACAGACACCTCAAGCAACGGGTAAGTGAGCTGTTCTACACCCACAGTAGGGTGGGAAGAATGTTACACTTGGGAAGGTGTTTGGGGCTTGGCAGCTAGATATCGGAAGGAAGTGGTGGGTGGTGCAGAGCTGTAGAGGTGAAGTGGGGACCGGGTAATGCAAAGGCCGGCACCATGGTGGGTTCTGTTAGATTGGGCCTTAGAGTCCTAACCTGGAATGTCAATGTATTGGGGAAAATGTTTAAATTGGGATGGTTGTGACATTTTAGGCTCAACAGGACCCAGATCTAATACTACTGCAATAAACCCATCTGGTGGGTAATAAATGTGGGTTCCTGGGCAGAGGACAGTATAGGTTTCTAGCACACTCGGGCTTCACACCTGGCTCACAGAGGGTGGAGATACTAGCCCTTATGTCACTACCAGTGTCAGTTATGCAAACTTGGCTTGACCCTGGAGGTTGATATGCTGCCATACTGGGGAAATGAAATGAGGAAAAAATTCTGACAGTGTGAATTTTCTTTCGTCCAGAGAGGAAAATGCTGGAGAAAATTAGATGCTGGATCATAAAAGCCCCTTATGCTATAATGTTCCTGGGGAGTGATCTGAACCTCACTATGCAGAAGGAGCTTGACAGGACTTCGATGACAGTACAGACGGGTAGAGGAGATAAACAATTGTATAACGCCACAAAGGCCCTGGTACTGGTGGATCTCTGATGGGTGACCCACCCAGTGGAACGGCAGTACTCGTATGTCTTGGGGGTATGCAGTCCTGTTCTAGATTAGACAGGACTGAGCGACGACTGGAGAAGGTGGTGTGCCAGAGCAGGCTTGTGCCGAGAGACCGCATAGGCCCACCCAGCAGAAATGAGGCCCAGAGGCTAGTCTCCCTTGCGAGCCAGTTCCCACATCCAAGCTGGTGAGAGGACGGCTGGATTTGGGGTGGCCTACGCATCAGGGACAGCATTATAGAAAGGAGGGGGTGACCATTTACCACAGCTGCACAACCCTGCCAAAGTGAGACCCCCCGGGTCTGCGAAGGGCCTCCTAAGCAACACACTGTGGGAGAGAGCACACACCATGAGCTGCTATTTGTGCCCCGTGAGACAAGCTTCAGCCACACACTCCGCTCCATCCCTCCAGTCCACCACCACCGGCCACCAACCACACTGCTCCCCACTGATGAGACTGCACCTCAGATATAGGCAGAACGGAGGGCAAGCAAGCTAAACTCCCCCTTGAACACCGAAAATCTGCGTGTGCCCCAGCTGGAGACTCAGGGGGATATTCTCAAGAACTGGCGATAATTATCGCCAACCTAGGCTAACGCAATTTTACATAACGCCGTCTATCGCGGGAAACTAACGCCGCGTTAACGGCGTATTCTCAACACGCCGGCAACAGGCGATAGTGTCCCGATAACGCGTCAAATGTCCGCGATAAAATTACCGGGACGCCGATAAAAAAGGAAACCCGAACGTGAAAAAAGTGGCGATGGGCCCAACAGCGATAAAAACATCAGCTATAAGCAGCGCCAGGCCTGCAATTTCCACGTCAGGCGGGAAAAATCACCATAAAAGCTGCAAAAACAAAAAAAGGAATCAAAACCCAAACAACTGAGAAGCACCATGGAGGATGCTGGAGCAACTACAGAGCCCAACCAGAACCCCACAAACCCCCCGGAGGACCAGCCAGGGACCTCGGGAAGGAGAAGAAGAAGAGGAACCCGCAATTTAGTCCGCAGGAAAACAAGATCCTGATTACGGAGGTGATAGAACACCACCAACAACTGTTCATCACCTCCACTGTGTCATTGGCAACTAAAAATGCAATATGGCAGTCCATCTTGGCCAAGGTGAATGCAGTCGGAGTGAAGAGAAGGGAAGTGGACGACTGCAAGAAGCGCTGGAATGATTTGAAGCGCAAAACCAAGCTGAAACTCGCTAACAACCGGAAAGCAGCAATGCAGACTTGAGATGGGAGTCCAGCGCCACAGCAGGAGCTGGATGAGATGGAGGAAATGGTGTCCACAGTCATCAGTGGGGAGACGGTGACAGGAGTTGGGGGACCGGACACTGCTCAACATGACCTGACCCAACAGCAACAGGGTGAGTAACGACCAGGGACTGGGGGGACGGGGGGAGATGGGCAAAACGGCACACATGCACAATTAAGTATAGCACAGTGCACTCTCACAATGGATCATGTCCCTGATCTCCTTGGCATACTGCAGCACACATAGAAACAGCAAGCAGGCCCCCGTCGACAATGTGCCCAGAGGGGGCCCTCCCCACACATCACCAATCTCACAACAAACCCATGCATGTGCAAACCCATGCACAAGGCTGGCCCTCCACGGGGCAACAATGTAAAGTGGGGTTTGCATGGCCATGTACTGGTCCAGCTTCAACACTCCACCGAATGTGACCAAAACATTCTAATTCACACAGATGTGTCATGTCTATTAGCAAGCAAGTATGAAATTATGGATGAATGTAGGGGCAGTGATTCCAGAAAAAGGTACTCCCTGGGAACTAATATCAATGTGCATGTTTGACCGTGACCCAAACAGACAGTGAGATGACTGGGAATGTGTGAACTACCTGTGGCCTCATTGCTCCTAAACAACAATCTCGCAATTTCCCAACTTAGCCCCACGTCAATGTAGGAAATAGGGCTGTGTGTAAAAAAGCCTAAGTCTAAGTCATGTGGATGCCACAGCTCGGAGCAATGATTTGTTTGAGCGTGCAGTGGTTGGACTCCTGGGATTGTCTGTGCGTAAGTGTGAAGGTCATTCCATGCAAGAGAACTGTGAGGAAGGACTCCTGTGTGTGGGGTGTGTATACGTTGGTCCTTGGTTAGTGCTGTGCGTCGTGTGGGAGTCGTCATCAGCTGCTATGCCATCTCTCAGGGGGTGCCGGGCGCATGCAATTCCAAGGTCGGAGGTGCAGATGTGCTACCGCCTTCTAGTTCAGACAAAGGTGCTTACATCCCTAATGTTAGTTTGTCATCTGCTTGCATTCTGGAAAAGTGATGTGCATTGGGGGGGGGGGGGAGTGGGGAATGTCACTGCTTCACCTTCCGGCACGGTTGAACTCTAACCAGCCATGTACGTGCCCTCACGGTCAATTTTGCATGCTCAGATGTAGCAGTGGTGTTTTGCTGCAGTCTGACAGTGATGTGTACAGGTAGCTGTGAGGAGGCGCGTGACTTCTCACCTTGCACCTATTAGCTGACACTGTTCACTACTATTGATGGAAGACATCCGTGTACACATGTGATCTGTACATGGCACATATGTCCAGGGGACACCTTGGTGTGTTCCACGCAAGATATTCCTGCTGGCTTTTTGGCTGGCGTGCATCTCCCATGTTGCTGAGGTGTTCACTGTGCCCCCATCCCCCTTACGTCCATGTTGCTCATGTTGTGGGACTTGAGTCACAGGGTGCATCACTGCATCAGGGTGGTTCATATTTGACCCCAAATGACACCCGCAATTCCATATTTGACCCCAAATGAGACCCGCAATTCCATATTGGACCCCAAACGACACCCGAAATTCCATATTTGACCCCAAATGACACCCGAAATTCATATCTGACCCCAAATGACACCCGAAATGTCATATTTGACCCCAAATGACACCCTGTTGTCTTTTTTTGAACACCAGTGACAGCCTTCATGTCATGTTATTGTACACATGTGACACGCTGATGAGTGGGATTAGGTACTACATTTGACACCCTGAAATGGCATTTCGAATACGTGACACCCTAAACAGCCTCTCTGTACAGAGGTGACATACCCACCATCTATATGCTAATTGTGAGATTGTTAGCACTTAATGTTGCACTTACACTTGTCAGAGTGATGTGCTAATGCAGAAGACTGACATGCACACAGGGAATGTGTGTTGCAATTAATTTATTTGCACATGCTGTTCATGTGGTCATTTTGTACTGTTCCATGATTGCTAGGACAGTCACAATGTGACGTGCTCATGCGAAGTAATTGTTAATGATTGTGTTCCTTCGGGCTATTCCTGCTGCAGCTGCAGTGGGGTGTGGTCCACCTGCCTCATCTCCCTCATCATCGTCCGGTGCATCTGGCACTTGTATCCATGGGGCATTATTGCGTACACATATGTTGTGCAATACACAACATGCAATGATCATCTTGCACACTATTTCCGGGCTGTACAGGAGTCTTCCACCTGTGATGTCCAGGCACCTGAAACGTGACTTTAACACGCCAAATGTGCGCTCAACAATGACCCTGGTGCGTTTGTGGGCCACATTGTACTGCCTCTGGGCCGGGGTGTTTGGGGCTCGGAGGGGTGTCATCATCCACGGGCAGAGTGCATATCCTTGATCACCTGTGAGAGGTAAGTGAGATTAGTGTAAATTGGTGGTTCAGCATGCTGTGTTGGCAGACTTACAAGTTTTGTGGTGTGTGATTTGTGCGACTTTGGGATTCATGTTTGCCATGTATTGCTTCTGGCTAATGTGCAGGGTCAATGTGTATTACGTAGCCTCACAGCTGCTCCTCCCTCCCCCCGAGCCTATTTACTTGTGTGCGCTGTGCGGTTGCATCACTTGCACTCCTACGGCACACCATTGTCATGCCTGTCTGCGCATGTCCGCAAGCCTGACAACAACACTGTAATGTTGGCCGTTGAAGGTGGGCGGCCTCGTGTGTGTAGGCCTATGGTAAGGATAGGGCGGACACAGATGTGGATTTCAGGCCTGGCTGAACTCGCGCTGCGATTGAGGCTAGCTCTTTGGCTTATGCTGCGGCAATGAAGATACACACACAACAGTTGGCATGTATGAGCCAAGACCCCGAGCGCTCCTTCATTTTTCCATTCGGGCGAGGCCGCCCTCCGGGTGCATGCTACTGTCATGTCATGTCATGTGGGTAACACGATCAAGCATAAAACGCTTTGGGTACAAGTGGTGGCTCTCAAAGAGGGCTTGCCACTTACACATGTAATACATACTCTTGGCCATCAGCGCGTGGGACCACACGCTGTAGGCAACACTCTGGCTGACGAGGCAGCCAGAAATTCAGTAGCCACTTGTTTAGTAGCAGCAGTCACACGGTCTATGACAAAAGTTGATAACGACATACTGGCAGCCGTAGCGGCTACCAGAGACGGGACGAAATACCCACAGGGGTTTCCGTCCAAATATAAATACCAATTGTCCCCGGAACAAGTTCCGACAGTAACAATTCCTTCCGCTGGGGATCCGCTGATTCCCATCGAGGACCGCAGACATGCGTTGATCACAGCTGCACATGAGGGCATGGCTTCGGCGCACGCCGGTGTATCGGCAACGGTGTCCCTCTTGCAGCAACGTCCTGTTTCCGCCCCCGCATGGCATTGCTGATAGCTCTCTGTGGCCTTCTGTTCCCGCTATGAAAGCAAGCTTCAACAAATTAGTTAGGCACAAAGCACTGTTATTCCAACATGAAGTTGCCTTGACCTCGACCCGTGAAACATTCGAGCTACAGTTGGCTCGGACATCAAGTGAAATACAATCCCTATTAAATACCAATCTCCCACTACATTTTGGGGAGTTGATACACCAACTACTCAATGTTTCTGACACAGAAGGCCTTGCACCTTTTTTTAAATTGGTGGGCTCAGGTCTTGTGTCCTCGTTTCAAACGATATTTGGTGTAATTCCGGCTTTCATTCATTCCATTTTTCCAGCGCTTTTGGTGGCTTGCCGTTGATCCTCTTACTCGCTGGTGCTGTCCTGGTACTTGTTTTACTACTTTGCAATGGCTGCCCTTCATGTGGTACTCGATCATCCGGTCCAGCTGGAGCTGTACCGTAGCCAATTGCAGAAACTCCTTGGTTGCCTGCCTATGGCTGTTGTGGGTGCTGCCTACAATGTGACTTACAGATACGCATACTTTACATGCGTTCATCCAGTTTTTTGGTGCCCTGACTGTCCTTTCTCCTGGGCTTTGGATTTGTGCCTCTCAAACGCCATACCGCTTTGCCCTGATTACGACCTGTTGCTGTGGCCCCTATTGCGTCATGATCAATCATGTGCAACTGGTACCCGCATGCTGATGGCGGCCGTGAATGGAGTGCTGGCACAATGGGACATCTGTGAAGGGCGTCGCGCCTGCTGCACCACAGCTACATTGAGTACGATACAGGATGTACAACCATGCTTTTTGAAGCTATGGATTATGATGAGCACGTATGCTCCTTCGAGTTGTTGAATTGGATGTTGTCCCTCCTTGTCTTTGAGGAGGGGGACCGTCTTTTGGAACACCTTGCCTTCCAAGGTTCAACGGATCTCATATGATTCCGATGATTAATGTTCAACAAGACATTTTTTTTTTTTTTCTTCTTCTCGTATTTTACCACTAATCCACCTGATAATGATTTTGATTTATTGGAACTTTGCCCCTGCTATGCTCAGTGCTTTGACTCTGCTTGCAACTTGGACCTTGTTTTTTCTATTCTTCTGCAACCTGGCCAGGGGGAGGGTGTCATGTGGATTTAAGGGACCCCGTTGACATCTTTAGGTTAGAATGGGTCCGGAGGCCATGGTGCTGCTTTTGCACACAACACTACAGGCTTATTCTTATGCAAGAATGTTTTCGCTGGTCACCTGCGACCCGCTGGCTGCGCTGGTTCCCTGCTTGTTCCTGGAGTTTAGTCTGAACATTGTGAGCAAGGTCAAACAACACCGTCCCTTGTTATTTTGATCTGGTCAGGCCCTAGCACATAGACAAAACATACCCTGCAGCTGCTGTTTGTGGGACCCGCACCTTTTTTTTGATATTAGGAGAATGCATGTTACACGCAGACACACTTGAGGAGAGACATTTCAAGAATGAAGAGCTGTATGGAGCTGTGATGTAGAGACACAATCTATGTCTTAGAGGTATGGGGTCTGCAATACAAACCCAGAGATCTTCTATGATATCATCTTAGTTTTCCCGTCCATGGGAGGGAGAGTAGGTTTTATAGTCCTGTCTCCAGAATCAATATATAATGATTTCTCCTTTTATAATGTATGGACTTGCTACAATGCTGACAATGTTTGTATTATGCATTCTAATTTTAGTAGTGGCTCGTATACTGCATTTTAGAGCACGTTAGTTAAAATAAACATTTTGAACTAACTCAGTGTCTCTGTCAATCTCTTGTTGTGGATGAGTACGAGAGTCTGAGCGATAGGGAATAACCTGTTACCACGATCCGTGAGTGATTAGGGGAGTGTTGTGTTCTGGGTTGTCTAAACGCCTGATTCTCTATCTGTGTATAGGAGGGCAGGTGGGACACTATAGCTAGCCGGTCGTGGGCTCGTGGGTACTAAGGCTGTAGGAAGGCGTAGCCCCTATATACCGAAGTCCCGCATTGCTGTGCATAGTTCTGTGTATGTGCAGAATCCCTACAACACTACATTGCAACATTGTCGATTAAGGGCAGGGTGGCGCCGACACCACAACAGAGACACACGCCATAGTTACTTTTGTGGCCAGCCCGGAACTGAACCACGCCCAGAGCCCAGAACTGAATCACGCCCAGATCCCCGGGCCATTTCTTCACACTCCTACGCTGGACTGGCGTACGCCGGCCCAGCCCACTACGCTTACGCTACATGTCCAAGGTCTTCCACACTGCCTGAGGTAACATGGTTGCGTCCACTGTCCACAACACTGCAGACACCAGCAGTATATGTCCACATGGACATGTCTGTGCTCTGCACACTCAAGACTGTCCAGCACATCACCGCCACACTTGGCATTGTGTACATTCTTATTCATGGGTCCATTGCCTCCTTCGCACATTCTTGGTTCCCACCTCTCCCCACATTCTGCAATTGTGTGGCAGAGGGGCTATGCCTTTGTGGATGGTTTGTATACATGTCTGGCCCCTGTTACCACAGTTACTTGTGTTGTCGTGTCTGGTAGGTGGGCATGTTGGTTGGCATGTTGTATGTGATTTTGTTACGTGTGCATTCCCACAGTTGTGAGTTGTATGATTGTGGAGTTGAGGTGTGTGGTGTGTTCCGTTGGTACTTACCAACGAGCAGTGCATTTCCACAGGTGCCATCCTGAAAGCGCTGGTTGATGATGGACTGTCGGAAGATGTAGGAATCAAGCACACTGCCTGGGAAGTTGGCGACGACATTGGTGAACAGTCCACGGTGGTCCACTATTGCCTGCACGTTGATGGAATGCGTGTGCTTTCTGTTGCGGTACTTGTGTGCAGTGTTGGCAGGGGGCACAAGTAGGACATGTGTGCTGTCAATTGCCCCCAACACGTGCGGGAAACCAGCTATGGCGTAGAAGCCTTGCTTGGTCTCCAGCTGTTCCTGCGCAGTGTGGGGGAAGTGAAGGTGCTGGGGTATCAAGCTGATGATGGCATCCATGACAGGTGTGAGGAACTTTGATTGGGCTGGCTGTGAGACTCCTCCGACTCTGGCAGTTGTTGGTTGGAAGGTACCAGAGGCCAACAAGTGCAGCACAGCCAGCAGCTTTGTCTGCGGAGGGATGTTGGTTGTCCGCTGTGTTGGTACCGTCAGCCTATGGGCAATGTGGGTCAGGATGCGGAGGTTGGTTGTCCTTTTGAGCCTGTAGTGGGCAATGTCATCCTCTGGCATTAAGTCTCTGAGGCTGGTGCGTTTTCGGAAGGTCCGCAGTCTTTTTCTGCGCTGCCTCGGTGGTAGTCCGGGGGGGGGGTGGTCCTGGGTGCAGGGGTGATCCTGGGGGTGGTGGCGGTGGGTGTTGTGACCCTCTTGGGTCTCCAAGCTGCATGATTAGTAGCTCCATGGCATCTGTTGGTCTTCAGATGTGGCTCTGGGCTGGGCTCCCTTCATACTGCAGGTTTTCGTCCTACTTAAGACCAGAAAAAAGCAGGTCTTAAGTCCCTGCTGCTAACGCGCCTTATCGCCTGTTTTTGGACCGCATCGCCGATCTGGCTGGTCGTTGAGAATATCGCGAAGTGGTGTTATCGTGATTTTTTGCACGGGAACGCCTACTCTGCATATGATTAGCGTTAGTTGTCGCTGTCAGCCTTGGCGATGTTTTTAGCGGCAGCTATCGCAGGTAAACTGGCGATGTCGGCTGTTTGCGCAGGCTTGTGAATAGGGCGATGACTCTATCGCCACTTTCGTGGCGGTAAAGTGCCGCTAAATCGGCGATGAGTCCTTGAGAATATGCCCCTCAGATTGTTGTTGTGGTTGATGCCCCTCAGCGATTCTTGGGTCTGAGTATGCTGATATGCGCTCCCTACTGCTCACAATGTGCCAAAGTCTCACATCAATTGAAGCCAAAATGGACTCTGACTGATGAAATCCATGCACATACACATAAAGGCTGGAGAAACATGACGGGAGCATTAGCGAAATGGAACATCGAATTTCTAGCTTGGAGGATGTGTCCTCAGAGGGGGGAGCAGATACTAACCATGGAACGCCTCCTAAAAGTCCTTTCCGCTAAAATCAAAGACTTAGAAGCATGATCGCGCAGGAACAACGTTCGCATCCTTGGCGTTCCTGAATCCATGGATACCAGGCAAATGGAGAAGTACATAGAGCGCATGCTGGTGGCACTTTCTGATGCTTCGTTCCTCTCTAAGCAGTTGGTGGTGGAGAGGGCACACTGCTCCCTGACCGCCCAGCCCCTCCTGGCCCCACGCCCAGGCCCAGGCCCATTATTGCTAAGCTTCTGAACTATCGTGACCACAACACCTTATTACCCCTACGCAGAGAAAAGCACAGGCTGACCTACGAGTGGAACTCCACATCAATTTACCCTGACTTCACTATGGCGTTGCAGGAGGCTCGTAAGAAATTTCTCCCAGTAAAGTGGAAGCTACAGCAGGCCAATATCCCCTATGCTATGCTATACCCAGCGCGACTTCGCATCACCTTTCAGGGGAAGCAACAGAGCTTCAATACCCCAGAGCAGGACCAAGACTTCTTGAAGTGGGAGACTCACAGCACATCTCCGACCAAAGACGCCATGCAGAACTCTAGATCTGTATTCCAGATTTCAGAACTTGGCTAAGATAGGACTGTGGGGTTTCACTTTTTGACATGAGTTGCCTGTTCTCTTTTCCTCCTCACATCTATACCTCAGACCAGTGTTCGCCCCATCATGCTGCACACATGAATGTGCCCCCTCCCCCTTGCAGCATAGAAGACCCAGCCAATCATTATTGGAAGCAAACATACTCACCAACTTGGATAAGCCTCACCGGGACTTTAGATCAATCTGAGCCTTAGCAAGATTTTCTCTTTGTCCCTGACACCCTTGTTAACTCAAGGGGACCTGTCAGGCTCCCTGGTGATACTCCCAGCAGGAAATCCCTGTTTGATGACACGATTTATGGTTTTATTTTTTTACTCTCTATTCTTTCCCTATTGGCTTTCCTTCCTCCACCCACCCTATTGACTTTCCCTTTCCATCTTCCCTCTAATTTCTGCTTGCACTTTCCCATTCTCATCTTTCTTTGCCAGGCCTGATCTACTGGATGATATGAGCACTACTCTTAGCGCTCTTCCTTGACCATTGCAAAATGTCAGGCTACAACCCCTATTTTTCTACTGTTATGCATTAAGGTGGGATTGCCAGTGCGATTGGGTGCTGGTGTGGGTGGGGGGAGGGTTTGGGTGGGTTGTACTTGTTCCTTTTGTGCACCTCATTACTGTCCACTACTATTCAGATGTTCTTTTTCACGATTGCACTGCTTTGAGTTCCCCATGTTGAATGCTCATACACTACTACCGACACCACTAGATCTGACTCATGGTTATGTCCAGACCCCTGATGGCCCGACTTACAATCTACTGATCTGCAATGTGCGTGGATTGCGTGACCCCTGTAAATGCAGACACATCCTTTGGTATCTTGATAGGCACAACATTCACATTGCGATGTTACAGGAAACACATCTGGATGAAGATGGCAGAAGATGGTCGCCTGAAGGTCGAGCCTCTAAGAGGCTCCAGCTTAGGATCACTTACTTAGTCTATATCAATGTTCTAGCCGACCTACGATGCCCTACCGAAACAGAAAAGCTTGCTACTTACCCCTCAAAAACTTTGGGGGAGTCTGCCTGCCATTCTCTTACCGAAACAGCGCCTTTGTGATCGCCCGGACTCACTGCCTCACGACCCCTGCCCGACCCTGGACAATGGTGAACCTGAGGTGAGTGACACAGGTAGACACAGTGGTGGCTGGATGGTCCTGCCTGTCTCGGTGTTCCACAACTCACAGTCCGGAGGCTGATAGCAGGGCAGTCGGTGCCAACAGTATTAGACCCCTCCACTCGCTCCATAATCTACGGGTGCCCGCCATCTTAGATGAAATAACTGAGGAGTCTGACCAACACCTCACCTCACCTTAACTTCAACTACTAACGCTGCCATCATCTCCAGATTCTGGACCCTGTCGATGCCTCCAGTGCAGTATCAATCGCCACTCTAGCCTGGGGGGACTCCGTCGTCAACGACATCCAGCTGAAAGCCCCGATGGATTCGCCTCCACCTAATTTGGGTTAAGGACGAGGTCGTTAGGCGCAATCGAAAGAGAACTACAGTTCTGCGCTGCAGTCACTTTTCTGCAATCACCGTTAAAACAATAGAAACTCTTAAATAAACTAAAACTTAGGGGCAGATTTACAAGAAAGTGACTCAGTGCGTGCCGCAAGCCATTTGGCTGCGCCACACTGAGTCACTTTCAAAGCACAGGGATGCGACATATTTACAACAATATGTCGCATCTCTGTGCTTCCCCGTGCACTGGCGCACAAACTGCTGCCATGCGCCGATGCAGGCAACCTTGGTGCAAGGATGCCTGCGCCGTAGGGAGATTGTTTTTGTTCAGGAAGGGTTCCCTTCCTGCACAAAAACAATCTGAAATGCCGTTTTTCAACTTTTATGTGTGCTGCATTAGCACACATAGAAGTTGAAAAACGTAATTGTTTCAATGATTGTTTATGTGCAGGAAGGGACACCTTCCTGTACATAAACAATCATTAGAGGTGATTTCCTCAGTGGTTAAAAAAACGAGGAGAAATTAATAGATTTCTCGTCGTTGCGCCTTCCTACGCCTCCCCTGGGGAGGCGTAGCATTCACACGCATTTCGATTCCTCGTAAATCTGGAAATGTGTCTGGTTCAATGGGTGTTGCGTGGGAACAACCACAGCAACACCCATGTGTAGTGTCCCTTGCCTAGTACACACGACAAGGACACGTGGCAGTGTAGTTAGAGCTCTTTATTCACAGCTCTTGTATGCTTCCTTCTTCTTGCCCACTCTACTCCTAACTAACCCCCTTCCATCTAACTCCTCCCTTTCCGCTTTCTTCCTCCCAGGTTCCCGTCCCAGGTCCTAGCGTCCATGGCTCTCCATCTGCCACGATACTACACCTCCCCTCTCCGTACACAATTTGAACTGATATCAACAACAATGAAACAAGTCAATCAGAATAAGAAGAGAGAGAGAGACAAAAGAAAAGAACATAGTTACAGTTCTTCAATTAGACGTGTAGGCCTCCGATGGGTACGCTGTGGCCGTCCGGCAACATCTTGAGCGGGTTTTCCACTTTCGGCCAAGAGAAATGGAGACACATACTCACTTCCTGTCACCTGAGTGTCCTCTTTTGGTGTGCTTTCTGGTTCTTCTAATGTTTCTCTTGTGACAGGCTTACATCTCTGAAAATGCGTGACATTTCGTGTTATCCTCTTGTCATCTGAAGCAGCTGTGATCATAGTCCCTTTTTGTTTCGTTACCAGCAGAGGATGAGCATGATATCGACTGTCCGATTTCCTTTGTTGTTCTTGTCGGACAAGCACCCAGTCCCCTTCTTTGATGGTTGATGGTTTGGCTCTCCGACGACTGTCCGCATACTCTTTCATCTTGGCTTTTCTGGCTCTGTCTAGTGCTGCTAGCTCCTCGTGCTCTGGATCTTGCCTCCTACCGGGTCTGGTGGCGCAGTGGACTAATGCATCCACTGCAGGGGCCTGTGTTCGACCTCATGGTCACAGGTTCAAATCCCGGCGGGTCCACTCAGCCTTTCATCCATCTGAGGTCGATAAAATGAGTACCATTGAGTTGGGTAACAATAAACATCTGTTATTCAGTGCCAAGAGACCTATGGGTGAACGTGCGCTTTACAAATATTATGTTATGTTACCACAGGTGGATTCCTCCCAAGTCGGTATTCTCATACGCACTGTGCGGCCCAGCATTAGGGTTGCTGGACATCTGTCTGTAGTGCTGTGAGGTGTGGTTCGATACGCTCTTAACACCTCGTTCAGTGCTGTTTGAATGTCTTGTTTGGAGAGTTCCGCTTGCTGTATGGCCTTCTTCAGAGTAGCCATGAATCTTTCGACCATACCATTTGCCTGTGGCCACAGGGGAGTGATCTTCCGATGTCAAAAACTGAGATGGTTTGCGAACCCTGCGAATTCCTGTCCGTTAAACGGAGGGCCATTGTCCGTCTTGACTACTTTGGGAATTCCCCAGGCTGCTAAGATCTCATCCAGCACTGGTATGGTGACGGCTGCTCTGGTTGATGATATGAGTTGAGCAATGGGGAAGCGAGAGTACTCATCCATTATAACGATAATGTATTTGCCAAATTGTATGGGACCAAAGAAGTCTACTGCAACATGTTGCCACACATCCTCCGGTAGTTCCGACATTTGTAGAGGTGCGGGCGGTTTCTCTCTACTGACCAACTGACACTGAGAGCAGTCTTTCAAGGTGAGTTCGAGCATCTGATCAAGAGAAGGGAACCAGACCCGTTCCCTCAGTGCACGCTTCGTGGCTACAATGCCTCAGTGTCCTTCGTGTGCTAAATTGACAATGCCTTGACGCAGTAGTTTTGGAATGACGATCCTTTTGTCTCTTAACAAGAGGCCATCTTTGGTGATGGATAGTTCCTCTTTTACATGTCGGAAAGAAGCTAGCTCATGACCATCAGCTTGAGTCTTGTGCCCGGGTTCTTCAAGGTGTCTCCAACTATTTGTCTGAATGCGATGTTTCACATCCTGTAACGTGGCATCACTGACTGTGGCTTCAATGATGGCTTCTAGAGGGACTGCAGGCGGTGTTGCTTGAGCCACAACAAAGTGTATGTATTCCTCTGCCAGCGACGGATTCAAACTTGATGACTTCTTGGGATGTCGCGACATGTAATCTGCCGGATTGGCTGCTTTGCCGGGTTTGTGGATGATAGTGTATGTATATTCTTGAAGACGAGTTCCCCAACGTTCAATTCTTGGTGGCATTTTAGCTTGGGGATTTCCAAATATGGTTATTAGGGCTTGGTGGTCCGTGATGAGTGTGAAGTGTTTTCCATAGATGAAGATGTGAAAGTGCTCACAGGCCCAGACTACTGCAAGACTTTCTTTCTCCGGCTGGGAGTAAGCTCGTTCGGTGTCCGTCAGGCTGCGGCTGGCATACGCCACTATGTGGCGTTGGTCACTTTCTTTGTCATACTGAGCCAATATGGCTCCCAGTTCCACCGGACTGGCATCCACTGTGATCTCCGTCTTCCGACGAGGGTTAAAGTATGCCAAGTTTTTTGCTGATTCAACGGCTGCTTTAATTGCGTGGAATGCTTGATTACAGCTGGTGGTCCATTGAAATGCGTGACCTTGTTTGGTCAGTTTCCTTAGGGGATAGCTGATGGTTGCGTAGTCCTTGATATACCGTGCACAGTAGCTGGCCATTCCTAGGAATAACCGCACATCTCCAGCGTCTCGAGGGCGAGAGGCGTCGTTCAGCGCTGCAATTTTTTCAGGATCTGGTCTCATTCCTGTGCCCGAGAAGATGTGGCCATAGAATTTCAAGGTGGATTTGTGAAATTCACATTTGTCTTTGTTAAGTGTTAAATTAGCTTCCAGTAATGCGTGACATACTCGCACCAGTGCTTTATTGTGCTCCTGTACAGTTGCGCCGAACACGAGGATGTCGTCACTATAATTAAGAGTGTTGGGAATGTGATGTATCACTCTTCTAATTGCTTCCTGAAAGATCTCAGCTGCCGAAGAGACTCCAAAACTGAGTCGTTTGTACCTGAATAGACCCTGATGGGTCGAAAATGTTGTAATGTATCGTGACCTTTCGTGCAATTCAAGCTGGTGATAGCCCTTGTTGAGGTCTAGTTTAGAAAATATCTGTGCCCCATTCAAGGTAGCGATCATATCACTGATATGAGGTCCAGGAAGTCTTTCCCTTTCAATGGCAGTATCGGGCGCTCTCATGTCAACACAGAGGCGGACTTTCCCTTCTGATCCTTTCTTTGGACGATAACTACTGGAGATACCCAGGGAGTGGGACCAGAGGTTTGTTCAATGATGTCTGCCCCCAGAAGATCCTGCAGCTCTACTTCCACCGACTGTTGAAGATGAAATGGTATTCTCCTGTGGTGTTGAGCTATAGGCGTCACCCGTTCATTGATATACAGACGAACTTGAAAATTGGTAATTTTTCCAAGTCCTGTAAACAATTTCGGAAACTTGTGAACTATGTCAGGTTCATCATCCACTCGGTATAATATCTCCACCAGTTGAAGTCGTTCCGCTGTGGGCAAACTAAGAAGACAGTCAGCTTCAGGTCCTTCAATGACGTGAATGCGAGCTGGAATGGTTCTATCTTTGTATGTGAGACAGGTCTGAAATTGTCCTAGACATGGAAGGGGTACCTTCGACATCCATGTGTATACTCGCACCGCAGCTTTGTGCAGGAGCGGTCGTGGATCCATTTTGTTGTATTCTGCAACTGAGATATAATTGAGAGACGCCCCACTGTCCAGTACAAACTTGGCTAGGTGCTCACCCATTTGGAGGTGCAGTCTGGGATATTTCTTGAGCCTGTCCGGATCCGCGACCATGCAGACATATTCCTCACTGTCTTGCGATATCGGCGTGCAGGACCTTGATTCCCGAGATTCTGATCGTTGCGATCTACGGGAGACATGAGAATAGAGTCTTGAACGTGACGAGCTGGAGGACGTATCTCTGCGATCTCGTACTGCTTTGGCGTGGTGACGAGAGCTGTATTGTTTGGAGTTCCTGTGAGTGTCTCTGCGAGTTGTTCTGCATACCATTTCAAAATGGTTTTCTTTGCCACATCGCCGACACTTCTGGCCTAATGCAGGGCAAGTCTCTGTGTGAGGGAAGTCTTGACCACAGCGATAACATTTGAGCTGTCGCTCCCGTCCCTTGTCAGTCCGGTCTGGGCTGCGATGATGACTTGGCCTGTGAGAATATTCCTTGGGCTTGGATGGTCTTCGACCTGCAGAGGAGTGACGCTCTGTGTGACGAGATTAAATTCGGAGGACTTGTTCCCGTTTTTCCCCTTTTCCAGCTTCCATTCATTTTGCATGTTCCTCTGCCTGGTCATTGACTCTCGTCATTTCTTCAATTTCATCCAAGGAATAACTCTTCTTTAGAAGGCTTCTGCGTAAGGACTCAGATTGACACCCTTCAATTATGCGGAGAGCATCTTCAGTCATGAAGGAGTCAAACGCACAATAGTGTGCTAGCCGTTTAAGGCGCGATATGAATTCTCCCATCGATTCATCCTTTGCTTGGGAGGCTAGATTGAAAGTATACCATTCATAGTCAATGTTTCGTTTGTGAAGAAATTTTCTGTTGAGCGCTTCACGCACATCTGGATATGACGATGCAACATCAGCAGGCAAATCCTTGATTATTTGACCAACTTCTTTCCCCACGAGATTGCGCAGTGCAATGAGTTGTTTACCAGGATCCGACACTTGCGAGCCTTTCATGAAGTCCTCAGAGTCTTCCAGCCATTCCTGCCAGCGAAGACCCATACCTCCGCCAGTTACGAGAGGCAACGGTACCGGGGGGCGCAGAAAAGGAACTCCCAGCATGGCAAGCATGGGACCTGCCACCTGTGACGAGAATGTGGGTGATTGCGCCATGGCTCCCCTGTCCTGTGGTGCGGACCGTTGGCCGGTAGTCGGCGAGAGAGACATGGTTGGGGACGGCCACACGGGGATGAGTGATGGACGTAGGCGTCCTCAGAGAAAGGAAGAAGATTACCCCCCCCGGGGATGCAAGGTCGTGGCAGTAGTCAATGCGATCAACTGGAGAAAATGAAACAAGGTGACGCAGTATAGGAGGTGAGCATCCGAGCACCAGATGATGCGACAGCGCAAGCTGTAATAACGTCCTCAACTGAGAGAGCACTAATTCATAACAGGTCCCAAAGCAGTGGTATCACTGCTTGACTCCAAAATGGCCGCTCACAGAGTCTGGTAGCTGATTGGTGAGCCTGCCTGACTTTAAGATGGCCGCTGGGCGGGGCTAACCATGCAGAGAATCAGGGCCAGAGCAGGGCATGCAACAGGGAGGCAAAGGTGCAACATCCACAGCAATGTGAAGGCTTGTAATGAGACCAGACCAGAACCCAGCTGGCAGACAGCAGGCAGGTGGGACGAACACGCGCTCAGGGTGGGCTCCTGACAGCGCGTCGATGCAGAAGTGCGCACCGCACCAACCGGCAACGTGTGACCGGGGTAGGCTCCCGATGTCGCAATTACACACGTACCAGCAGGGGTGAAGCAGCCGCAGTAAGGCGCGCCCGGGGTAGGCTCCCGAGGTCGCGCCAGGAAGCAGTTGCTGCCGCAGGAAGGCGCGCCCAGGGTGGGCTCCCGAGGCTGCGTCAGGAAGCAGTTGCTGCCGCAGGAAGGCGTGCCCGGGGTAGGCTCCCGAGGCCGCGTCAGGAACAGGTACAGCCGCAGAAAGGCGCGCCTGGGGTGGGCTCCCGAGACTGCGTCAGCCAATCCACAGAATATGCGGGTAGATACCCGTCTGCACTCCGCCGTGACGTACTGGCATGATCAGCAGGCGGGGTCCACCTTCGTCGCCAGTTTTAGTGTCCCTTGCCTAGTACACACGACAAGGACACGTGGCAGTGTAGTTAGAGCTCTTTATTCACAGCTCTTGTATGCTTCCTTCTTCTTGCCCACTCTACTCCTAACTAACCCCCTTCCATCTAACTCCTCCCTTTCCGCTTTCCTCCTCCCAGGTTCCCGTCCCAGGTCCTAGCGTCCTTGGCTCTCCATCTGCCACGATACTACACCATGGAACACCCCTTTCACGCTAAGTGCTGCGTGCAAAGGGGCCATATTTACAAGGATAGCAGCCCTGCCAAGTACCACGCATCAGGCGTGATACTAACGCATTTTTGTGCGCTGGTCCGCATCACCGCACTAAAATGTCAGGTCACGCATTTGTAGCGCCTCCTTGACACGACTGCGGGTGCAGAGGAAGAGACAAGCAGGACCAAAATTGCTGCCCTGGGCAAACACTTCTGATGAGCACGCAGCACGGACCGCCTGCTGCTCTGGCAGAGTGTCTTGCAATAGTCTCAAGTGTGCTAAGTCTATATGGCAGGTCAGGAGTGTCGCGCCGACCCGGTGGCTCATTGCTGCGACCAATGAGCATTCATTAGAGCTGCTGCGGGCCGGCCAGGGGCATCATGGCAATCACGTGCCACGGCGAGGTCACGTGATTGCAACAAACAATGTATCCATAACTCTCTGAGTGTGCTTCAAGGTGAATGGCAGTTATGTTTTTTTTAGTTTGACGCTGCCCACCACGCCGCAATAATTATATTTGTGCCTCCTCCATATGCGCGCCGGTTTCACTGGACTGTGAGATGGGTCGCTGACTCATGGCAGAGGAAGCTGAGGTTATGGGCAAGCCACCGTGACCGCTCGCACCACCGCAGGCTTGCCTCAGCCTCTCTGACGCTCACCGGGCCTCACCAGCGTTGGCGGCAGCTGACTCAGTTGTGAGCCTGCTGCCGCCCTGTAGCAGAGATAGCTGCTGCTCCCTACTTTCGGCCCGCTGCATGCCATGTGCAGTGTGCGGGGTGGTAGAATCATGATCCCGTGGTCTAGACTAGGGGTCAACCAACTCGGGCCGACCAGAGCCGTGCTGCCTGCACTGCAGCTAGGTATCACCTGTTGCCATGCGCCGTCTTCTCTGTCGCCTGCCTCGAATACAAGTAAGTGAACTTATAAACTCTGAACTCATAAAACTATGCTCTTAAATAAAACTGATGTCCCTTTGCTCATTTGATTGGCCAGATTTATAGCGGCCGAGCAGTCAAGAAAGCGATTAGGTAAAGCTTGTTATTTTACGTACGTCAGAGCAAAACAAGAAATTAAAGAACACCTGCTGAAAATTTCGGTAGTGGAGTCTGCACCGTGGCTACATTCCATACCCCAGCGAACGATGATGTGTGAGCAAGTGGCAAGTACACTGCGCCGGTTTTTGCAATAGATAATCTGACCGTATTACAATAACTGACTTCGCTAAAATTTACAGAAACGTTCTTTTGTTTGCAGTGGCGCGTTGTGCACTGTCAGTGAGTGGTGCAGATCGGAATCCTCATTTTGTTTAACAGTACGATCAGCTTAGAAGAGAACGAGGTGCTTCAGTTTCTGGTGCTTTCCAGCAGTTTTAACATCTTAGAATGTCTTGAGTCTCAAATGGGTGTAACTGCTGATATTTATGTTTTCCTGGTTTTCATTGCTTGATTTTTGTTGTGAGAAAGTGTCACTCATAGTTGTTGTCACTGAATTTATGAAAATGTCACACATGGCAATCTGAAACCTTGACAGCTATGGGATAGGAAAAGTCACGCAGGGTGGTTTTTCCTGTCCTTGTAAATATGGAGTAGTAAAATGCGCCACCGGTACGTCACAAAAAGTGACACACCGGTGGCGCAAGGGCCTTGTAAATCTGCCCCTTAGAGCTTAGGGCAACTCTATAAAAACTAATAGTGGCACACCTCATCCAAAATGGTAGACTACGTGGGAGCTGCATAGTGCAATACAAATTGTCTATCCTGCTGCGAAGAAACTAATACACCTGGCGATTTCTAAACGGCTGGTCTGCCAATTGTGAGTCTCATCCTTGGTAATTTCTTGTATCTGAAAGAGACACGTTAGTGACAGATTCCTTACCTTAGAATATCCCCAGGCGTCAGGCTGGATCCGGAAAGTTTTTTGCGTAGCAGTACCCTTGCGCGTCGGTAGGCGGCGTCGTGCGGCTCCGCGTCCGTCGTCGGCGTCGTGATCGCCGGGATGACGTCGCGGGCAGTACTTAGGCGCCGCCCCTGCGCGCTGACGTCAGTTCTTCTTTTTCCGCGCCAGTAAGCGCAGATCCGGGAAGAGCAGTGCCCTAGTCACTTTTTGACTATCTTTTGTGAAATTTTTCACTGTTCTCTTCAACGAGTCTTCACGACTCCTAAGGTGTCGTAGGGATGCCCGGCTTTAAGCCCTGCGAGGTATGTGGTCGTATGATGTCCATCACGGACCCCCACCTCGAGTGTCTCTTCTGCCTCGGCCGAGGCCACGACACGAAGTCGTGCCCTGACTGCCGGAAACTTCATCCGAAGGCTTTGCGAGAGCGGTCTCGAAAGCTCCTTGAAGTCCGGCAGTCGGCTCCGCGCCGCAGCAAGCCCCGGTCCCGGGAGAGGTCGAGGGCCGGACGCGGAGTCCCCGCCGTTCGTCGGAATCCAAGTCTTCGCGCTCCTCCGGTAAGTCGAAGCACAAGAAGTCTAAGCGGCGTCATCGCTCTAAGACTTCGCCTCGCCGGTCGCGCGACTCGGCTGAGGTCCCTGTCGGCACCGTCCCCGCCCCGCGGCCCCGGACGTGCCTGTCGAGTTGCCCCCGCATTACCCGTCCTTCCCGGGTTCGGGGCGACTCCGGCCGAGCTACAGAAATTCCTGTCGGCCATGGCCCGCCTCTTCGGGCCTCGAGGTCCCTCCCGGTGCGCCTTCGGGCCCCGCGGGCCCAGATGGGGTTGCTCCGGCGTCGCCGTCGACTCCGGTCCCGGCGTCGCCTGTCCCACCAGCCTTCGTCCCGGCCTCGGCTCCGGCCCCGGCCTCGACCCCGGTTCCGGTGGTGCCGCAACCTCCATCGGCGCCGGTTGACCTAACCACGCCTCCGCCGGCGCCGATGTCCCCGGTGCCGTTTCCGACGCCGTCCGGGGCTCCGGGCGGCGTCGTTCCCGGTTCTCCCCGGGTCCGGACATGGAGCCGGACCGGCGTCGCCCGACGCCGGTTCCGGCGCCGATGAGGCCTTGGGTCCCTTATGTCCCTCCTCCTCCATCTTTTCAACCTGAGGAGGACCAGGAGAGCTGGGAGGGGTCTGACGACCCTCTCACACAACAGTGCGAGTTTGACCCGGACTGGGTTGAGGAACTTGGGGATGCCAGTGGGCTGGATACCTCCCCCGACTCTGGCATGCTGTCTCCTCCCGTGGCAACGGAGGAGGGGGCTAATTTTGCAACGGTGTTGCGTAGAGCTGCTGGAGCCTTAAATCTCCAGTTGCCTACAGTGGCCGTCAGGACTAACCTCCTGACTGAAGTGCTTCAGCCGGCGGCCTCCTCTTCGGAGCCTGTGCTGCCGTTCAACGATGCACTCACTGACGTTCTTTTGGGTGCCTGGTCCAAACCCACCACAGGGGCTCCTGTGGATAGGAACGTGGCCCGACGCCATCGCCCGGCTCCGGGCGACCCCTGTTTCTCTCCCAACACCCCACCCCTGAGAGCTTGGTTGTCCAAGCCTCTGCCTCCCAAACAGCCTTCCCTACCGCCCCTCCGGATAGGGAATCCAAGCGCCTGGATCACTTTGGGAAGAAGGCTTTCTCTTCCTCCAGTGCTGGCTTGCGGTCTGTTAATACCGCTTGCCTCTTGGGCCGATACACCCACTCCCTGTGGGATTCGGTGGCTGATGTTTTGCCGCAGTGTTCTGAGGAGGTCCAGACACTGCTTACCGCGCTATTGCGGAAGGGCGTGATGCGGCTAAGTATACCATCCGCTGTGGCCTTGATACCGCCGACTCGCTGGGCAGATCGCTTGCAACGACGGTGGCGCTGCGTCGCCACGCCTGGCTGAGAACCACTGGTTTTCAGGGGATGTCCGGAATACTCTCATGGACATGCCCTTTGATGGAGTCGGTCTCTTTGGTTCAAGGCGGACCATGCGCTGGAGCGTTTCAAGGATTCACGGGCTACTGCTAAGTCCCTGGGCCTTGCTGTTGTGCGCCCTCCGCAAACGTCTGCTTTTCGCCCCTTTCGTGGCCACGGAAGGGCGCCCAGTCACGTCCACAGCCCGGCCAACGGCCCGCGCAGCAAGCGCCTTCGCGTGGCCGAGGACGTGGATACCGCCGTGGCGGTTCGGGCAACCAGCGTGCGGGTCAGGCCACCACCTCCAACCCGTCCGCGGCCTCCAAGCCCTCCTAGTCCCTCCTTTCAGGTGCACAGCACGCCAGTCGAGGGCAGGGTCCGCCATCACCTTCACCACTGGCGTCCCATCACCTCGGACAAGTGGGTCTTGGACATTGTCCGAAGGGCTACTCCCTCCCCTTCGAGACCACCCCCCAGCCATGCCACCTCAATTCCACCGCATGTCAGGGGATCACTTGGTGCTTCTACAGAAGGAAGTCACGGCCCTCTTGGCCAAGAGGGCCATCCAGCATGTTCCGACCCCAGAAGTAGGGCGTGGTTGCTACTCCCACTACTTTCTGGTGCCCAAAAAGGACAAGGAGGACATGCGTCCTATCTTGGCCCTCCGGAACGTCAATCGCTTCCTCCGGAAGGAGAAGTTCAAGATGCTCACCCTAGCTCAGGTCTTGACTGCCCTCGACCCCGGAGACTGGTTGGTAGCGTTGGACTTGCAGGACGCCTATTTCCACATCCCCGTCCTGCCGGCCCACCGGCGTTACCTTCGGTTCACGGTAGGCCTCGAGCATTTTCAGTTCACCGTGCTCCCCTTTGGCCTTACCAGTGCCCCTCGGGTGTTCACGAAAGTGATGGCGGTGGTCGCAGCTCATCTGCGCCGGGCAGGGGTTTCAGTCTTCCCCTACCTCGACGACTGGCTGCTGAAGGCGGGCTCGTCCCAGGCAGTTGTCTCCCACCTCCAGACTACGGCCGAACTCCTGCACTCGCTGGGGTTCTCCATCAATGTGCCAAAGTCGCATCTGATTCCTTCTCCACAGCTCCTTTTCATCGGAGCAGTTCTGGACACGACGCAGTTTCGGGCCTATCCTCCCGAACGGCGAGTCCGGGATATTCAGGCTATGATTCCGATCTTTCAGCCCTTATCCTGGGTTTCGGTACGGATGACCCTGAGGCTGCTGGGCCTCATGGCCTCCTGCATCCTGCTGGTCACTCATGCCAGATGGCATATGCGGGCTCTGCAGTGGGACCTGAAGTTCCAGTGGGCGCAGCACCGGGGCGACCTGTCCGATCACGTCCAGATCTCGGAGGGGACTGCAAAACAGTTGCAGTGGTGGCTCTCGAACCGGCAATGGGTCATGGGCAGATCCCTCTCCCTTCCCCAGCCAGAGCACACAGTTGTGACGGACGCGTCCCTTCTGGGATGGGGCGGTCACATGGGAGAGGCGGAGATCAGAGGCCTCTGGTCTCCGGCGGAGTCCCGGCTCCATATCAACCTTCTGGAGCTCCGGGCGATCCGACTTGCACTCAAGGCATTCCTTCCCTCTGTCAAAGGGAAGGTAGTGCAGGTGTTCACAGACAACACCACTGCCATGTGGTACTGCAACAAACAAGGCGGGGTGGGGTCGTGGACCCTTTGTCAGGAGGCTCTGCGCCTCTGGACATGGCTGGAACACCAGGGCATGTTCCTGGTGGTTCAACACCTGGCAGGTTCCCTGAACGCCAGGGCGGACGAACTCAGCCGCAGGTGCATGATGAATCACGAATGGCGTCTTCACTCGGAAGTGGCGCAAGGACTCTTTCTACAGTGGGGAGAGCCTTGGTTAGATCTATTCGCCACCGAAGAGAACGCGCAATGTCATCAGTTCTGCGCGTTGGAATTTCCAGGCGGCACTCGCTCGGCGACGCTTTTCGTCACGAGTGGAGTTGCGGTCTATTGTACGCCTTTCCGCCTATACCACTTCTACCCAGAGTGTTGAAGAAGATTCGGCACGACCGGGCCCAAGTCATTCTTGTGGCTCCGGACTGGGCTCGAAGAGTTTGGTATCCCGAGCTACTCAATATGAGCGTAGATCCCCGATCCGTCTGCCTCTTCGGGAGGATCTTCTGTCGCAGCAGCAGGGGACGGTCCTCCACCCGAACCTGTCCAGTCTACACCTGCTTGCGTGGAGATTGAGCGGCGGCAGTTGATTCCTTTCGACTTGCCTCCCGAAGTTTGTGATGTGATTCTGGCAGCCAGGCGTCCCTCCACTAAGGTGGTATACGCCTGCAGGTGGAACAAATTTGTGGCATGGTGCACAGCAAAGGCTGTGGATCCCTTTCTGCCCCTCTTTCTGAGGTCCTTCTGTTCCTTCTCTCTCTGGCCCAACAGGGTTCTGCCCTGGGTACCATCAAGGGTTATCTTTGTGCTATCTCGGCCTTCCTCAGGCTCCCTGATCAGCCCTCCCTTTTCAAGTCCCCTGTTGTTAACAGGTTCTTAAAGGCATTACTCACCTCTTCCCTCCTGTTCCGTTTGTGATGCCTCAGTGGGACTTAAACTTGGTTCTTACCTTTTTAATGTGCGCTCCCTTTGAGCCTCTACATAACTGTCCTCTTCGTCTTCTGACTCTGAAGACAGCCTTTCTGGTGGCCATCACCTCCGCTCGGCGGGTGAGTGAGCTCCAGGCTCTATCTTGCAAACCTCCCTTTCTGTCTGTTCATCCAGACAAGGTTGTTCTTCGGACGCGTCCGTCCTTCTTGCCAAAGGTGGTTACTGCTTTCCACATTGGGCAGACCATCACTTTGCCCACCTTCTTTCCGCCTCCGCATCCTTCCAGAGAGGAAGAGAGGCTCCACCGTCTGGACCCAAAACGTGCGCTCTCCTTCTATATTGACCGCACAAAACACTTCCGGGTGGATGACCAGCTCTTTATTGGCTACGTGGGCGCCAAAAAGGTCGGGCGGTGCACAAGAGGACCATCTCCCGCTGGGTTACCTTGTGCATCAAGACCTGCTATTCTTTGGCTAAAAGGAGCCTCCTGTTGGGCTGCGTGCCCATTCCACCAGGGCAACGGCTGCTACCACGGCCTTGGGCCGCGGTGTTCCGCTGCCGGTTATCTGTCAGGCAGCTACGTGGGCCTCGCTGCACACGTTTACAAAGCATTACTGCCTTGACAGTCAGGTCCGGAGGGACGGCTTCTTTGGCCGTTCTGTCCTCCAGGACTTCCTTGTCTGATCTTTGTTCGCAGACCCACCACCGGGGTTGGTATTGCTGGGGTATCTATTCTAAGGTAAGGAATCTGTCACTAACGTGTCTCTTTCAGATGCACAAGTTACTAACTTGTGTAACGATATATCTGTAAGAGACAGTAGTTAGTGACAGATTCCTACCGCCCACCATCCTCCCGTTCTGCGAACTGATTTCTAGGGTTAAGGACATCCCTTTCAGGGCCCTAGTATTTTTCAGACACCTATGTCAGCTTCTTGCATGGCTCTGCGTTCCTGGCGCGGAAAGTCGTGTACAGAACTGACGTCAGCGCGCAGGGGCGGCGCCTAAGTACTGCCCGCGACGTCATCCCGGCGATCACGACGCCGACGACGGACGCGGAGCCGCACGACGCCGCCTACCGACGCGCAAGGGTACTGCTACGCAAAAAACTTTCCGGATCCAGCCTGACGCCTGGGGATATTCTAAGGTAAGGAATCTGTCACTAACTACTGTCTCTTACAGATATATCGTTACACAAGTTAGTAACTTGTGCGTTAATCCGACTTCAAAGAAACTCTGGCTCCCATCCCTTCGAAAACGGTGCACACTGTTGAAAAGGAAAGAAAGAATAGAAAATGAGGCTTTAGCGCCATCTTCTGGCCCTTTTTTATACATCTGCCAGATAAACAATTCTAAACTAAGTTAAACGTGATAGAGCCTCCTGTCCCCCTGCTCATACATATGACAAAAAAAATTCTCAGTGAAGCTACATGAAGGCAAAAGTGATAGAGAGATTTTATCTTATTTGAACTGAACTGTTCTTCAGGACACCTTCGTTGCTGATCAGATCAAGATTATCTCCTATCTCCTACCCCTTTTCCTATGCACTCGAACCTACCTAATGGTACTTCTCTCATACCAGGACGGTCCGCACTACCATTTTCAGGATCACGTTTTCTGTCTTCAGAACTGTAATGACTATAGAACTCTCCGGACCATAACCTGTGATCTTAATCTAATCCATTATCTGACATTTTCCCGGCTCTGACAGTATGTTGCTATACACCGCTCAAACCACAATACATCCTGTCGCTCTTTGATCAGTCCATTTGCGTCCAGCTCCCTATCAGACATGGATCCTGTTTCACTCGATGCAATAGACACCTACCTGGAATTCGACGGCCGCAATGCCCATAAAATTAAATACCCGCCCAATCTAACAAAAAAGGCCTCCAAGAACTTCAAACACAGACTTCTCAATCTGCACCAAGAAACCCTAATCTCTGACCCCTACTACTGCACATCTAAAGGAACCATAATAAATGATCTCATCTTCTACACACAAAAAGAGCCCAATGGAGGAAAGCCCTCTACTTGACGCTCTTGATCTCTACATCCAGGAAAACTTTGCACAGCCAAAGACTATATGTTGCTCCCTCACATACCTTCAATGCAAAAATAACCATCTCCATTTATAACAACAGGATAATCCTCATCCAGACATCAGACCACAACCTAGATCTATTCAACAAATTCTTACCCATCATCAAACATTCAGTATCTAATAAGGACTCAGCCCCCTCTCTAGATCATCCTAGATCTATACACGACCCGCAGGCGCCCCAAATATTGTTCTCGCCCAGGCTAGCCACATTAAACGGTCCACTCTTATCCCCTACACACCTCACCACAGCAATCAGCCCACACAATACCAACTCTTCCATACCTCCTGATGGACCAGAGTCATTCCCATCGAATCACCAAACCAATATGCGCCCACAAATCACTGCTACAACAAGGGCCACCGAGTCACACAGTAACGAAAATATCTCCTCCACCCCGAGCCCACCCCGATTTCAGAATACAAGCGTAAAACCATCTCCAGCCAGACCTCCCCCTCACCATCACTCTCAGACCAGCACCAACCCAACGACACAATCCAAAGCACCCCCTACCTCCCGGCCCTCTGCCCCAAACCACAACCACATGCTCCCACGCCTCAATAGAATCTAGGCATGACAAAATTACACAAGTCATATACCAACTCAAGTCTGACCTACAGAGACTAATAAATATCACGTCGGAGCTGGCCTATAACGGATGGCCAAAAAGGACTCCAGAAAGTAATAGGCAGATCCATCCACAACCCAACACATCCCACTCACGACTACCACAAACGGGCACTTCTTGCAACAGGTTGGCAACCATCTCACCACCCCCTCTCACAAGATGGCAATCTATACCCTACCACAATGCCTCCACGAGGCCTGTCAGGCTTAAGGATCCGCTATCGGACAATGACATACACTCCCTTCTCCTCACATATAATCCTGCATACCACAAAAACCCAGACAACCTGACTCCCATACTAACAATTGCCTCAAACCCACACAGAGAGCCTTACCCTAACTCCAGAGAAGTAAATAAGTCCAACCTTAAGCAGGTCCCCACTGTACCGACAAACTCAGTAGACACCAAACCACACCTGAAATGCATGCTTCTAAATTGGAGATCGGCCATGAAACACGCAGTGGACATTGCTGACCTCATCCTTGCCTACAAGCTTGACCTCTTACTCTTTAAAGAAACATGGCTAAAGGACTCCTCTGCACCAATCCTAGACATATTAGTCCCACCTAGCTATGACATTATAAGATCAGACAGACTGAATGGACTGGGTGGAGGCATTGCCTGCATACACCACAGTGACCTCACGGTGAATCAGTTACAAACCGTCGAGTTATCCGCTTTTGAATACCTTTGCATAAACATTGCGAGTAACAACAAACCCCTATGTACACTACACATGATCTACCACCCTCCACAAGACAACCTCTCGTTCATCGAACAAATCATGGAAATCATCACTACCAACGTAGGACAACACTGCTCCCAGATCTTCCTAGGAGACTTCAACCTTCATTGGAACGACCCCAATGACCCCTCAGTTAACAGCCTAAAATCCTTTCTAGTGGACCTTAACTTGAACCAAATCTGTGACAGCCCTACGCACAACCTGGGTGCAACCCTGGACCTAATCATTGCTAAAGCAAACTCCATTCAACTCAAATCTATTGTCCCATGCGACTGGACAGATCACCACTGCATCACCTTTCTCATCACCGAATCAGTGAGGACACATATACCACAACTTAAGAAACCCAGATAATGGAAAAGGATCACTCGCGACATAGACCTTAATGACTTGACATCCCTCTGCAATAACGCCTTGCCTCCTCCAGCAGACCTGTCAGATGTCGATGACCTTACAAACCACTACAACAACTCCATGACGACCATTCTTGATACAGTTGCACCCTCACAGCTAAAATGACTGTCCACTAGAGACTCCAAACCAAGGTACAATGGGAGCCTAAATGAAGAAAGACGCAATTTGAGACTAGCCGAACGAGTGAGGAGATCCTCTCCGTCCCTAGAACACCTCAAACACCTGCGATCACTGAGGAACACCTACAATAATCACATCAGAAACTCCAAAGCAAATTTCTTCAGAGTTCAACTAGACAAAGCCAAAAATCGTCAAAGAAAACTGTTTGAAATTATCAAACATCAATCTACTCAAAAACCCAACCCCTGCACAATGGGATCCCTTCCACTGCTAAACTGCAACATTTTTGCCTCCTTCTTTCTTGAAAAGTCTAAAAAGATTGAAAGTGATCTCCAAACAGCAATGGAGCTCCTCCCGATTACACCCCCGAATAGCGCAGGTCAGCATATGATTGTTCAGCACCCTGACCTACATGGACTCTCCCTCAAAAACAACGCGTTGTGGGACACTTTCAAAAGCTTTGATGAAAAGGCCATTCTTAATATCTTAACAACACTTAAACCGTCAAACCACTTCTGCGACCCTCTACCAGCTAACATCTTCAATGAGATTAAAACCTCCTTACTCCCTCTCTGGACTAAGATAGTGAATGCTTCACTACTCCAAGGGGCTTTACCAGACAGCCTAAAATCAGGGCAGGTAACCCCCATTCTAAAAAAAACCACAGTGGATCATACGAACCCCTATAATGTCCGTCCCATCTCCACCATTCTCTCTCTGGCAAAGCTCCTTGAGAAATGTGTACATACCCAGCTATGCAATCACATTGATCAGTTCCACCTTATTGACCAATTCCAATCTGGTTTCCGTCAGGGTCACAGCACGGAAACAGTCCTTACCCACATAGTTGATGACGCGCTTAAAATGCTAGATCAGAACAAATCTTGCCTCCTAATCCTCCTACGGTACAGTAAAAATAATCACAGTAACAGGGAACAAATAGTGCGAATTGAGATTTAGCCAACATTCACAGAGATATTGTTTATCAATACAAATTTATTAACAAAATTGAATACGCAATTTAAATGTGGCAACGCAGTTGCTCTTTCAATACTACACAGTTCTGAAAATTTCAAAAAGAGGTGCTCGGGTGTGTAATAGGAAAGATGGAGTGTAGTTGGTCAATGTGAAACCGTGAGGGGGGTGGACAAGGAAAAGAAGTGTGACATGTATCCATCACATTTACAAGATACAATTCCAGCCTGACATAGGTCAAATGTTCCTATATTAGCACATAGCCCTACAGTGACCCTGTTGGTACTTCACAGTTGTCAGGACTAGTGTATTTTTGTCGTAGTCTACGTTTCGACCCCTTGGATGACAGCTAGGTGATTCAAGCCTTAGGATGGGGTCTTCATCAGGACAGTGAAAAGATAAGGCACCTGATATTTCATCCAGCGCTAACGTGAGGGCTGGGATGATTGGCTGAAGGTTGGTCTCATCAGAGCTCTTTCCCAAATCGAATGGATTTAGTACGGCCTTCCGTGCACGTACATGATGAGCAGTATCAAACTGTAGGTCACAGGGATCCAAATCAGTAAACAATGAATGATCTGTGTAAATTGTGACGGGTCCTCAGAGGCGCCTCTGAAGGCCGTACTAAATCCATTCGATTTGGGAAAGAGCTCTGATGAGCCCAACCTTCAGCCAATCATCCCAGCCCTCACGTTAGCGCTGGATGAAATATCAGGTGCCTTATCTTTCACTGTCCTGATGAAGACCCCATCCTAAGGCTTGAATCACCTAGCTGTCATCCAAGGGGTCAGAAACGTGAGACTACGACAAAAATACACTAGTCCTGACAACTGTGAAGTACCAACAGGGTCACTGTAGGGCTATGTGCTAATATAGGAACATTTGACCTATGTCAGGCTGGAATTGTATCTTGTAAATGTGATGGATACATGTCACACTTCTTTTCCTTGTCCACCCCCCTCACGGTTTCACATTGACCAACTACACTCCATCTTTCCTATTACACACCCGAGCACCTCTTTTTGAAATTTTCAGAACTGTGTAGTATTGAAAGAGCAACTGCGTTGCCACATTTAAATTGCGTATTCAATTTTGTTAATAAATTTGTACTGATAAACAATATCTCTGTGAATGTTGGCTAAATCTCAATTCGCACTATTTGTTCCCTGTTACTGTGACCATTTTTACTGTACCGTAACATTAACCCGGGTCCTGTAGCATTTCGGGTATCCCCATTGTTATAACTACTCCTAATCCTCCTAGACCTATCCTCAGCCTTCGACACGGTCAAACATGACAGCCTCCTTGAATTACTTGAACACAGAATGGGATTATCAGGGATTGTCCTAAATTGGTTTGCCTCACTTCTACACAACAGAACTCAAAGAATTAAGGTTAACCAATCCTTGACCACTACCACTCCTGTCACTGTAGGGGTCCTTCAGGGGTCCACCTTATCACCTACTCTCTTTAACCTGTTCATGGATCCTCAAACCGAAATTCTGAAATTTTCCAACGTACAATACCACATCTATGCAGACGACACCCAAAAATACCTTAAAATCTCCTCCCCTGAGGATCCGTCTACTCAACACAACTCTGCAAAAAACCCAAAACTGGCTAACCAGAAACCACCTTAAACTCAACTCGTATAAACCGAATTCCTCTTAATTGCCCCACCAAAAAGATCCCTCAACATCGAAGATTGGATGAAACACTTAACAGTTTTCAACTGCCTTCCACACATTATAGATTCCACAAGATCACTAGGAATTACACTTGACAAGAATCTCAACATGCAAGAACACATCAGCGCAGCCACCAGAGGAGCAAACTTTCAAATGAGCATTCTAAGAAAAATAAAACCCCTCCTCCCCTCCGACGACCTTAAATCAGCGGTGCGAGCGCTAGTTATCCACAAATTAGACTATGGGAGTGCTACCCTATGTGGTCTGCCGAGATTCAAGTTGGCTCCTCTAAGGGCATCTCTTAACTCTGCTGCCAGGCTCATCACTGGATCGAAAAGGTACAGCAACATCACTCCAGATCTGAAGGCACCAAATTGGCTCCCTTATGAGGCAAGGATTCAGATTAAAATTGCTTGCCTGACCCACAAAGCCCTACACTTCAATACACCGAAGTACCTAGCTGACAAACTGGAACTGTCCTGTGATGGCAGATCATCTAGAAGCACCAGCACCAGCACCTTACTGTTGAAACCTCAAAAATTTCACCAAAAAAAGGCAAGCCAACATGGCGGACGTGTGCTGAGCCAGCTCCGTCCAGCCCGCCGAATATCCGACTTACATCCTGACTTCCCGGATCAATACTTGCACTACTCGACGGCTCTGTAACGCCGTACCGGCACATAAGTACCCGGTGTAGCTTTGGGAGCCGGTGCCCGCCTGTGGCGGTGAGATTGGACTGCGGCGGGGGAGAGGCCTAGCGGTCGGCGGTGGAGCCGGGGAGTCGCGCACAGCGTCATCGGCGGTGACTGGGAGCCAGGTGACAATCAGCGGCTGGGAGTGTTCCTGTTCTCCGAGAGCTGCACCAGCTGCCCGGGGTGTGTGGCGCTGTGCTGCCGCTCTGCGGCGCGGCCTGCGGCGTCCTTGGTTTGGAGGGGAGAGATCCGGCGGTCGGACCGGGCCGCAAAGGTGAGGCGGGGCACAGGAAGGCGAGGGCTGCGTTCCGGGGCTGGGTCCCCTAGCGGTGGGGGTGCCTGGTAGAGACGCCGGTTGGCGATAGGGGCGACCGGCCTGTTATTTGAGGTGCCCCCCTCTTCCCCCCCCTCCGGCATTGTAGTGGGGATCGGCGGCACGACCGGGCCGCGTGGGAGGCGGCTGGGGGACCTGTCGGCTGCCCTGCCCCCTATTGGAGACGCTCCGGGCCCATCGGGGCTCCCACGCCGGCGGTCGGTTGGGCCGCAGAGGGAGGGCCTGCATCTCACGGTGCCCCCTCACTTCCCAGCATTGTAGCGGGGGATCGGCGGCGTAATCGAGCCGCGTGGAGGCGCACAAGAGACTTACAATTCGCCTCCATCCCTTCACCTTCATCTGGAGCGGCTTGGGCTGACGGGGGTGCTTACGCCGGCGGTCGGTCGGGCCGCATACAGCTGGCCCATTCTCATAGGGGAAACCCCCCCCCCTCTCCCGCCGCAGTAGCGGGGAATCGGCGGTGCGACCGGGCCGCGTGGGCGGGAGCCGAGAGACCCGCCATTTGGATTTCGGCCTCATCTGTTTCCCTCACAGCCATTCCGGGCCCGTGGGGGTGCCCGCATCGGCGGTGGATCGGACCGCAGGGGCACCTGCTGGGCCCCGGGGGCTGGTGATTGCTGCTGTCGGTGGTGGGGATACTCGACTGGGACGCAGGTGGGCCTCTCCTACTGCTCTACGGCACCATCGCCTCGGCGGTCGGTCGGGCCGATTCCAAGTGTCTGCGGGCCCCCGGCGGGGTAAGGTCCCTGGAGTGTCCTGTTGGCCTGGGTACTGGGACATCTGCTAGCTGGTGCCCATTCGGAGGTCAGCTCGGGCCGTGGGAGCTGGTGACCTACGCGTCTGTGCCATATCCGATTCGCTCTGGGCCTACGGGGGAGCTCAAGAGGCAGCCATGACGAGGGATAAAGGTGGCAGCGGCACGACCAAGCAGGGGCCCATAGATAAGTTTACGGGGTCGGGCGGCGGCTGGGGCCTCTGGGGGCCAATCGGGGACCATGCCGGACAACGCGGCCCTCATGGCTGCCATCACCCAATCCAGGGACACGTTGGATGCAAAAATAGGGGCAGTTGGTTCGGATGTTATGCTGTTGCGACAAGATCTGCGCAATGCAGTGTCCCGTATCACCGAGGCAGAGACCCGTATCTCGGGAGTAGAAGATGATGTCACTGCGCTGAAACAGAAGGTTGCAACGATGGAGACTGTCCAGAAGGGCCTTGCGCTCAGAGTGGAGGATGCGGAGGGACGGGCCCGACGTAACAACCTCCGATTTGTTGGGTTTCCAGAGGGCTGCGAAGAGGGAAACATGGAACGATTCCTTACGCAGTGGCTGGAGAGCTGGCTTCCCCGAGGCCATGTCCCGATGCTTTGTGGTGGAGCGGGCCCACAGGGCACTTATGCAGAAACCTCCGGTGAGGGCCCGCCCGCGGCCAGTTATAGCAAAACTGTTAAGCTATCTGGATAGGGATGCGGTACTGAAGCAGGCCCGAGCTAAAGAACCTTTGCTCTATAACAATGTACGCATCCTTATATTTCCTGATTACACGAGACAGGTCCAGCAGCAGCGTCAATCGTTCATGGCAGCGAAGGCCCGCCTGAGAGAACTTAAGCTTCCATACGCCCTGTTGTTTCCGGCTCGCCTCCGGGTGGTCTTTCGCTCTCGCACCCACTTCTTTGACACCCCGGAGGAGGTGTTCAGCTGGACAGATGAAACAGTACGGGTGAGGCCGCACACGCCACCTGGCAGAGAGTCAGACTCTTCCTCGAGTGAGGCGGCTCGGGGGGGCCTCCGAGGCCACCGGCAGAGGAGTAACAGACGATCACGATCCCGGCGGCGCTCTCAGTCCTGTGGTGCCTCCTCTCGGGGGGGCCCTACACCAGGGTGACAGACATTGGAAACCTAGCATGTGGTATCAGGGAGGTGTTGCAGAGTCATATTGGATTTTGTCCGGGGAGTCCTGAAGTGGGCTGGTCTCTTCGCCAGGATGGTGCTCGTGGGAGACATGCCAGGAGGACATGGGCTGTGAGTTGGGGATCCATTGGTTGGGGCAGTGTCCATCCCCCAGTTGGGGATTGGGGACTAGCTCTGCCGCGACAGATACTTCAGCGTTCATGAGGTATGGGGTGGGGGTTTGTTGGGTGGGGGTTGGTTAAGTTTACAGATCGCACTTCAAATACAGGCCCGTTACAATCTACACATGCATCGCCACAGCTCGCCATCAGTGTTGAAAGAGGATGCACTCCCTCATGGCTAGGATACCTGATAGAGGTCGGGTGACCCAGGACAGCCTCCGCATTATCAGCCGGAATGTACGCGGGGTCCTGGATAAAATTAAACGGGGGCCATACTCCATCAGGCGAAGAGGGTGAAGGCCGATGTTCTCATGCTACAAGAAACGCACCTTATGGGCACGAAGGCCCTTTGCTTGCAACGTTATGGGTTCCATCAGGTCTTCCACTCCGGCTTTACGAGGGGTTCGCGGGGAGTAGCGATCCTGGTGCATCGAAGGGTCCCTTACATACATGTACAGCAGTGGACTGACACACAGGGGCGCTATCTGTTTATTCAGGGTAGGATTGGAGAGGACCCCCTGGTGCTGGGCAGTGTATACGCTCCCCCTCCCCGTGGAATCTGATAGAGAAGCTGCAGTCCCTGTGGGCCGATATGCCAGACGTACTGTCCGCAGTGGGTGGGGACTGGAATGACGTTATGGACTTGGCGAAAGATAGGACTGGGGTTGGGGGTAGTCCCAGAAGCGGTCTTCCCACGAAACTACATTCATTGGCGACGGGGTTGGATTGGGTCGATACATGGCGGCGCACCCACGGTGATTCCCGGGGATATACCTACCTCTCGGCGGTCCACAAATCTTTCTCCAGACTTGACTATATTTTCGTTCCCCGGGCGGTGGTTGGTAGGGTGGCGGCGGCGGAGATTTTGCCTCGGGGCCTCTCGGATCACTCCCCGGTATCCATTGAGCTCTATATGGGCAGGGGGAGGCAACCATTCCGGTGGCGCCTCTCAGTGTGGCACCTGCAGAATGAAGAATATGGGACTCACATGAGCGAAGCAATCGCTCAGTACCTGACGACAAATGAGGGGTCCGTTTCCAGCGCTGCCACCCTGTGGGAGGCGCTGAAGCCCACTCTCCGTGGGGCAGACATATCCTGGTGCGCGGCGGCTCGCAGGAAGCGTAGGGAGGAACTGACTCGCGCAGAGGCGGACATAGAGGCCCTCGAACGTCAGAATCGTGAGGCGGGGAGTGACCAGGGTGTGCGACAATTGCTTCTTGCCCAACAGGCCTGTGCCGCCCTGCTGATGGACGAAGCACGCCAGGTATGGCTGGCGACGCGCAGCAGGATATACCAATGGGGGGACAAGTCCAGCAAGATGTTGCATCGACTTTGTCAGGGCACGTTCCACTCCCAGGTCCTCCCGGGAATTTTGGACGCGGCGGGAACACCGATTACAGACCCTCCTGCCATAGCAGAGAGCTTTGCCACATACTTCGCGGATGTCTATGCCCCCCGGGAATGTCTGCCGGCGTCCACCATTGATAAATTTATGGCAGATTTACCACCCAAAGCGGTGTCAGATGAGGTGCGGGATCAGCTGGAGGCCCCCTTGACAGATGAGGAGCTGGGAGCGGCCCTCGGAGAGCTCAACCCCGGGAAAGCACCTGGACCCAATGGGTTTCCTAGTGAGTTTTTTCGCCGCTATAATGTACAGCTGGCCCAGTATTATCGGGCAGTGGTGGAAGAGGCCCGGGAAAAGGCCTGCTCCCCCAGACTGGAGACATGCAGAGGTGGTGGTGTTCCATAAGCCGGATCGTCCCCCAGAGCAGCATGCCTCATACCGCCCCATCTCTCTCCTAAATGTGGAGGCCAAAATTCTGGCAAAGGCGCTGGCCAACCGCCTTTTGCCCCATATTACTACACTTGTACACCCTGATCAGGCGGGGTTTATGCCCCAGAGGGCCACCAGACACAACATTAGGAGGGCGCATGTGGCGGTAGCAGCTATTCGGCAGACCAGGGAACCGGCGGCACTTCTCCTGGCAGATATGGATAGGGCATTCGACTCCCTGAGCTGGGTCTACCTCTTCACATTGCTGGGCAGACTCAATCTGGGCCCGCACTTCCTCTCCTATATAAAACTCCTGTATACGGATCTGACGGCGTCGGTACGGGTGGCGGGCGCGACCTCCTCAACCTTTCTTATTAAAAGGGGCACACGGCAGGGATGTCCCCTGTCTCCATATTTATTTGCCCTAGCCATGGAGCCCTTGGCAGCATGGGTGCGCATGGATGCACAGATGCGGGGCTTCGAATGGGCCCTGGGACTGTCCGATAGGATCGCGCTATACGCGGACGATGTCCTCTTCTTTCTTACAGCGGTTGACAGAACGGGGCCACGGCTTCTGCGTATCATGCAGATATTTGGGGAGACGTCGGGTCTATACATGAATCCCCGCAAATCCACATTGTGGGCTATGGGGGATCGGACGAGAATGGGCGCATGGGCGTCCTCGATCCAGTCGGCAGCAGGAGGCTTGAAATATCTGGGGGTGTTTCTCACGGACGTACCGGCAATAGCCTGGGAGCGAAACCTGGCACCAGTATGGGAGCGGGTCCGTGCAGACCTTAAGTCTTGGTCCCGTATGCCCCTGACATTGTTCGGTAGATCGGCCATATTCAAGATGGTGGCGCTCCCCCGGCTTCTCTACCAGCTACAGAATCACCCGTACCCGATCCCGCCTAGATGGTTCCGGCTGGTGAATTCTGTGCTTGGGCAGTTTCTGTGGGAGGGGGAAAGGTGCGCGTGGCTCTGCGTACATTCTTCTTGTCTACCTACTGTGGAGGCCTCGCGTCCTCGGATATTCTCTCATACTATCAGGCCTCGCACTTACTGGTCCTTAATGAATGGTGGTACGGTGATAGGGGAGACCCGGCGTATGCGCTAGAACGACATCTTATGGGACGCCACACACTACATACGCTTCTGTACTCTGCTCAGTTGCGGGTACGTTGCCATCGGCCACACGGGTGGTCTTTTTGATATGGAGACAGGCGCTGCGGCGTATGGGTTGGTGGAATGTCCTGACTCGGGAGACCCCTTTGTGGAATAATGGGCGTCTGCCCCAATTGGCGGCCCTTTCGGGCTTTCGGGATGGGACAACATTGGTGTCTCCACTCTGGGAGATGTCCTGAGGGGCACGACACTAAAGCCTTTCCGGGATCTCCAGAAGGAGTTCCTCATGCCTCAGTCACAATTTTATCGATACCTCCAGTTCCGCCATGCCCTGTCCCCCAGTCTGCAGGGTCTGGAGTCCCTCCCTGAATTTAGTCCTTTGGAAGCAAACGTTTTTATGGGGGACTTAAAAGAAAAGAAGATTTCTCGAATCTACCAGTCCCTGGTCACTCACTGCTCTCCCACACTTCAGAAGCTCCGGGGGGACTGGGGGGGAGACGTGGGCAGTTTGGAAGAGGAGGACTGGACGGAGGCCTTGACAGCCCCGTGGGGGGCGGCTATAGCAATGCGACTCCGCTTGATCCAGTTCAAATACCTCCACAGGGTCTATTTTACTAGGGCACGGTTGTGGCGTGCGGGGCTGATCGCCTCCCCGGAGTGTCTCCGCTGTGGTCGGGAGGAGGGTACATTTATACACACGGTCTGGCAGTGCACATCGCTGGATAGCTTCTGGAGGGGGGTATTTACATGTCTTTCCGAGGTCTTGGGATGGGAGCTTCCTCGCACACCGCAGTTGGCCCTGCTTCATGTTATGGCGGGGATAGGTGGCAATGCCTACAAACGGCACCTTATGTTATTGGGCTTCACACTGGCGAGCGAGACATTGCTAAGGCGTGGAAGGCAGTGCGGGCCCCCTCGATGGCTGCCTGGAAAAATGGATTAGATTTTTGTATGGGACTGGAACAACCTATCTTTGTAGCCAGGGATGCCCGCGCAAGCATTACAAAAATGGAAACGATGGGCGGAGTATCGGGGCCTATGGTTGGAGCCGCCAGTGATGGTGGAGCCTCATTTATCGGGCTAAGTTTCTGGGTCTGTGAAGGCGGCGGGGAGGGGGGCTGGGAGGGCGTGTGTATTTATGATAGGGTTATTCGTTTTTACATCAAGGCTGTGGATAAGATTATGTGGGATTAGTGCGATCTTTAGGGGGGGTGAGGGAGGGGGGAGTTGGGGGGGGTTCTGCATCATTTAATGTGTCCTTGTTATGCATAGCTGATTTGGCAAAACAAAAGTCGATTGCTTTCATGATTAAGTATAGTCTGATTCGGCAGATGCCTCTGGTGTGCAGAGCCCTGCGTTATATATGCAAATTGACGAATAAAATACGTTTTCAAAAAAAAAAATCAAAAAAAGAAAACCTACAACCAAGCCTTCTCCGGATTGGCCCCTAGAATCTGGAACTCCCTGCCCCCTGAAATCAGACTGATCCCTTCAATCACTTCATTAAAAAAAAAAGTCAAACTGCTTTTAATGAACAAATCTCTACCCTGAACCCACAAACTCATTCTCTGGATACTGATCTGACGCTGTTCTCCAACCAGGGCTTGCAAGCCGTCTGAGTACTGGTTTATAAATCACTGTCCCACTCCTGATTTTCAACGGACATTGTCAGCGTTTATGTTTCTTGGGTATCTATTTTCTACTAATTGAACTATCTGTAAAGCGCTCTGATACCCTTCTAGGGTCAAGTTCACGCTATATAAAACTTTATAAATAAAAATAAATAAATAAAGACCCAGCTGTGCCGGCCACCTTTGTGACGAAATAGGCCGTCCATAGGTGTTTTGCCTCATTCTCTACCTACGCCAAAGGGCCCTGCTGGCTCCTTCCAAGACCCGCAGGGATGCTACTGCATTATGTGGGGACGCCTTGCCTCACATTCCGTCACTATAGTTAATTGCTATGGCCACAACATAGACAGTGCCCCACTCTTTGACAAAGTATGGGGACTCATTTTAGATACTGGCTCCACACACCTAATATGGGGAGGAGACTTTAATACAGTGCTGGACCCCTGTATGGACAGCTCCTACAATGCACCAGGTCATCACACCAAGGTAGGTAGACACTTAGGAGATATCATGACAGATCATCATCTATTAGACGCCTGGAGAACACTTCACCCCGCACAAAAAGAGGGCACCTTATACTCCAGGGTGCACTCTAGCTGGTCACACATAGACTACTGACTCCTTTCAAGGGGTTTCGTTGCTTGACTAACCAGAGCAGAGCATCTTGCACGTACCATTCCCCTGTACTGCTAAAGCTGCAACCACTGGTTTCAATCTCCCCTTACCAGTCGTGGAGACTCCCCCCACGGCCCTATTAGATGCACATTTTAGAGAGGCGCTAAGACAGGAGGATATATGCGATTTCTTTACCAGGAATGTGCATTAAGTCCCAAACCAGACGGTAGTCTGGGAGGCCTTTAAAGTGACGATGCACAGTATTTGCATTGCAAAGGGTGGCATCCTGTGCGACATTCGGGGGACGCTCCGGAGACAGGAGGCAGATATCAAGGCAACTGAGGACTAAATTGCCAAGGCTCCCAATGGGAATTTAAAAGCCAAACTCAGGGATTTGGTCATTGAATATCAATCAGCAGCAGAGCGAGAGTGCCTCCTTCGCACTAAATCCCATCATGCCCACAAGTATGGGAGGGTGAATGGCCATGGAGAGCTTTGGCTGAGGCAGTGCGTCTCCCAGGTTCTCTATGTTTTGGAGGTGGAAAACGTTGTTGGGTCTTTTCAAAAAGACACTGCGGATATCCTCCTTGCCTTCTCTACTTTCTACTCCACTCCCTACGCCACACGCAGAACCCAATCGGCTTCAGTGACCCCTTATCTTGAGGATGTAGCTTTGGGTAGGTTCAGCAGTGCACAAAGAGAGTTCCTCACTGCTGATATAGAGGAAGATGAAATACGAACGGCCATAATGCAACTGCGAGCTGGTCGTGTGCCAGGGCCAGATGGTCTACCGGCAGATTTGCTTTGTGGGGGCGCTGGTTCCTATCCTTAAAAAGGTTTACACAGAAGCAAATACTATGGGAATTCTCCCACTCTCCATGTGGGAGATGATAATCATTTCTCTCCTCAAACTGGAAAATACTCCACCAAATGTGAGGCCTACAGGCCTTTATCACTAATCAACTGTGATGCAAAAATACTAGCGAAAGTCCTGGCCAATCAGCTGAGATTATTGGTAGAGTATTAGTTCTGCCAGACCAATCAGGATTTATACCAGGACGAGTCACTTCCCACAACTTACGCACCCTATTCGCGTTGTTACAGGATATAGACCCTGAGTGTTAGCTGTGGTAGCTGTTTTTTTGATGCTACCAAAGCTTTCCATTCTTTGGAGTGGGACAACTTATTCGCAGTGCTGCAACGGATGGGATTCCCCCCCCCCCCTTTCTATCCTGTATAGCTTTATTGTATTGTCAGCCACAGACGACGGTGCAGATTAATGGTAGCTGCTCCCATCTCTCAGGGCACCAGGCAGGGGTGCACTTTGTCATCCCTCCTCTTTGCGCTGGCGATTGAGCCACTAACCGCAAAACTTCAACAGCATCATAGGGAATATGCGATACCCTACTCGACATCTGCTAGTTTCGCTCTACGCCGATGACATCACTCTTTACATTCGGGACCCGCAAGTTAGTCTGAATCCTATTCTCCGGGAGTTCATCTGCTTTGGGAAAATATCTTGAGAGAATATCTACTGGGACAAATCCCAGACCTTCCTTTTCACGCCTAATACCCTGAGATTCCCACCTGAGTACCCACTAGGGTGGTGCGATTCTGAAATAAAATATTTGAGAGTTGTGATTTCTAGGGATAGAGAGGAAACGCTACGAGCAAACTATGGCACGGCCATTGCCTCGCTCACGGCATCTAAAACTCGCTGGATCTCGCTGCCTCACTAGCGGGTCGGATTTCCCGAATTATATTGGTTGTATTACCGAAGTTGCTATACTTATTTCTCAATATACCGTGCCCCCTGGACGCAATTTCTTCCATACTTTACAGACGCAACTGACCTGGTTGACCTGGGGTGGCAAACAGCTCAGAGTGCATTGGAATACACTTGAACCACCTCTCGAGAAAGGTTGGGTGAGGCTACAGGTATGGAGCTATTTATATTATCTGTGCGCCCAGGCACATTGTGTGACCTATTGGTTTCAGCTGCTGCCCTTCGTGCCCCACTTGGCGATTGAACAGGGATATATTGCTCCCCTCCCCACTAACTCTTTCTTGGGAGCAAAGATCCCCAGCGAAGGCAATGCGTTCTCTACGGTGGCATGCACTTCTCTCGCGTAGCAACGTTTGGCTAGGAAGATGCACAAATCTTTACTATGCTCCCCGCTGGCTCCCCTCCCTTACAATCACTGGACTCCCGCCACCCATGAGGCATCCTGTCGTAACATGTAACACAAAAGGGGGTGTTGAAAAGTGGGTTCCTTCTTTAAAGATGAGTGCAGAGTCCTGAAAATGTACCAGAGGGCTCTAATTCAAACGATGCACACTTCTTTCTCTTAATCCAGCACGGAGGTTGAGAGATGACACTTCTTCCTCTTAGCCCAGCACGGAGGACGAAAGATGATAATAAGTAGCAGAGGATACAAAAGTCCAGGATTTCAAAAATGTTGCTCTCGTTAGTTAGAGAACACAGGAGCATAGGTTGTCTCCTTGTAGCACAGAAAGTAAAAAGGAGATATGGAGTTGAGCTGTCCTTCTCCCAGTCGTCACCAGTGTTAAAAAGTGGGTTTCTTCTTTAAAGATGAGTAGAGGCCTTCAATTCTTGACAAAGGATTTATTAAGTATCAGCATAGAAAAACAGCTCAGCCACCCAACTGGCTCTGCCCACAGATTCTGCTCAAGTCCCAGAACATTCTACAGGCTAGGACTAGCAAACATTCTAGAACCAGGACATGTGATGTAATGCTGAGGCAATGCTGAAGCACATTACCACACATCTCCCTCACTAATACAGAAACATAAAAGAACAATAGCTCAAAAACAAAACTGGAAAACATAAGAAGATTGCATGTCACATAACAAATATAAAGAAGGTGGAGATTTACACAACATAGGTGTCCAAATATAAGAGAGCACAGGTTTCTCTCCCCGATTGCCTCGGAGAAACAACATCACTCTCATTGCAGATTCCCTCATCATCCACACACTCATCATCACCCCGGTCATTCCCCAACTTCCTCCCCATGCACACAACAACTCTGCCTAGATTCCACACCCTATGATCGGATGTTGTGATAGCATTATCAAAAATTGTACTTACTGTCAAAGGTTTAGGAATCTTAGATCCAGTAACACACCATCCATGCTTTTTAATGATCACAAAATCCCCCACAGCAACCTTCATGTCCTTGACGGCATGTCTCAAATCGTAATGCATTTTGCTATTCTTGCATTTCTCATCTTCCTTCTTTTTCCAATCATCAGTGTCAGTATTAACACGCTTATCAGAGAGAAACTTATTCACCCAAGGAGGGTCCAAGGACGCTTCTGGATGCCTTCCACGAAACAGGAATAACTGAGACTTTCCTGTAGTCGTGTGAGGTGAGAACCTGTACACACCAACTCTCTTGGAAACCTCTTTCTTCCAATTGAGACAGTTGCTCTTTGCTAGCGAGATGGTTTCTTTCAGGACCCCGCTGAACCTTTCCACAGTTCCATTCGACTCGACTCCATCTCTTTCGAAACAAGCTGCACACCATTATCAGTTAGCAGCGTTTCTGGCAAACCCTCTCTAGTAAACAACACTTTTAGGAAGTTAATTACAGTTTTCGTGTCCACACACCTAGAGTAGTTTATTTCAGGCCACCTGGAGAAAAGATCCATCACTACAATGACATAGATATCCTGGCCATCACCATGTACAGGACCCAGAATGCCCAAAGCAATGTCCTTCCAGGGACCACTCGGATGTGTCCTGACAACCATGGGTTGAGTTCTAGTTTTCATACTTTTCTCACTCAAAGAGCATTGAACACATTCTCTCACCAAACGTTCAACCTGGAGATCCATGCCAGGCCACCAGTAAGTAGATCGTAATCTCTCCTTATTTTTTTAAATTTCCCAGATGAGATTTATGTGCAAGATCCAGCAGCTCCTTACGTAAAGTAAAAAGAGGAACCAACCAAATTCCTCTCCACAACATACCATCACTAGAAGACAATTGGTCTCTCACACACCAAAAATCTTTACAAAGTATACCTCCTTGTTCCTTATGATTCCAACCTGCACAAATAAGTTTCATGATGCCTTGAAGGACCCCATCCTCAACAACAGCTTCTCGCCACTGTTCCTCTGAAATTACTTCGTAGTCTACCTCACAAACAAATTTCGTAGACTTATTGGATGCCAAATCACTCTGAGGTTATGAATTGGCCACAGGGGCAAACCTAGATAACATGTCAGCCACAATGTTCTCAGAACCGGGAGTATACTTCACACAAAAGCTATATCCCTGCAGACTAACAACCCACTTCGATATCCTGGGAGAGATGAAATCAATGCCCTTATTGGTAAAAAACCTCACACAAACGTTTGTGGTACGTCTTAATCATGAAAGAAGTGCCCCACAAGAACTTCTTCAATTTCTTGACGGCCCATTGGACCGCATGAGCCTCCCTTTCAATGACTGAGTACCTACACTCAGCTCCTTTGAGACTCCTTGAAATAAACATAATGGTGCCATCAGGACCAGAACCACCTTGATGCAAAACAGCGCCTAGACCCTTAAGGCTCGCGTCAGTGGTGATGACAGAAGGTTTGCTGGGATCAAAATTACAAAGCTTGGGCGCCTGCGAGAGTTTGGTTTTGATCTCACAGAATTCTTTTTGACACTCCTCACTCCACTCAAATTTAGCCCCCTTTTGTAATAGGTTCCTCATTTTGAAACTGACTTCAGCAAAGTTCTTTATAAATTTATTATAGTATTCGGCCATCCCAAGAAAACGCATAAGTTATTCCTTAGACACCATTAAAAATTTGGCTTCTCCTTCTTCTATCAGTTCTGCCCTAGGAACCACACCATCAGCGGTTATGGAATGGCCTAGATAATCAATCTCACTGAGACCAAACTTACACTTCTCCAACTTGATGGTGAGATTGTGTGCACTAAGCCTGTTCAGGACTTGCCTAACCCTACTACTATGTTCAATCTCATCACATCCATAAACAAGTATGTCGTCCTGATATACACAGACGCCTGGTACATTGTGCAAAACTTTCTCCATGGCACGCTGAAAAACAGAGGCAGCCGACACAAGGCTAAAAGGTAGGCTGACATACCTAAAGGTACTAAAAGGCATAACAAACGCAATAGGATCTTTAGATGATTCATCGAACAAAAATTGGTGATACGCGGAGGTCTAATCTATAGTACTGAAAATTTTAGCTTTACCCACAATCATCAGTAAATCAGATATATTAGGAAGGGGGTATTTATCCACTAGGACACACTTATTAAGTTGTCTGAGGTCCACACGTAATCTCAGTGAACCATCAGCTTTCCTCGCAGCCACGACTGGAGCCAACCAAGCAGTCCCTTCAACCTCTTCAATGATGCCTTGAGACTTAAGTTTTTCCAATTCACAACGCATCTCTTCTTTCATTGCAAAGGGAACATTGCGTACCTTGCTAGAAATGGGGACTGAACCTGGAACAAGTTTGATCTTGTGGCAGTAACCCTTCAGGTAACCTAGTTTTCCATTGAAAACTTGGGGATAATCTTCCTTTAAACTCTCTCGTAGTGTAGTATCATGACATATGAGTCTGACAGGTTGTCTATCTTTCAGAAAGATGGGGGGATTGCTGTTGGGGTCCAACATGACACCCAAATCCCTTTGATGCCACCAACTCAAAATACTGTCACCCTTTTTCGACACATAGACTTTGCCGTAGGTAAAACGTCCCTTGTATTCATCAACCCTACAAAGTACCCCCGCAATTCAATGGGGTCACCTCCATAAGCGTAAGGTCTAATGTCAGGCTTGAGTAAAACAACTTTCCCTTTCAATTTGTCCTCATAAAACTTGTTGGCTACAATGGTAGTTTTAGCTCCAGAGTCGAATAAGACTTTGGTCTTTTCACCTTCCACATCTATGAAATATAAGGGACCCTCACCCTCTCCCCCAACCTGGAGAACAATCTTCCCACACTTGAAATCGTGGGAATCTTCACACGCATCATACTCAACTTCACTCACCCTTTGTTTGAGTTCTTTCATCCTACAGGCAGCCACAAAGTGTCCCCTCTTTTTACAATATGTACACACAGATTTGAGTGCTGGACATGACTTAATTGGTAGATGTCCTATTTCATCACATCTAAAACACCTTCTCTCCCTCCTGCCCTGAGCTCTGGTTGTATCCTTGTCATTGTGTGATACCCTTGTCTCACCATTTTTGGAAGGAGGTTTCATTTTGGCATTAGAGCCGAAACCTGAGCTAACAGAAGATACTTCCTTGTTGAGGTCCTTCTTAATCACCTTCACACATTCCAAAGAGTGCTCATATCGTTTTGCAACAAGCAAAACTTCATCCAAACTAGGTTAATCTTTGAGCCATAATTCATCACACACTTTCTCCGTCCTACAACCTAACATAAACTGGTCTCTGATTCTTTCATCTATCAAAGAGCCAAACTTGCAAGAAGATGCCAAACATCTATGATCCGTGATGTAATTCTCAGTTGATTCTCCTTCCCTTTGTATTCTCTTGCCAAAATGATAACGTTCTAGTATAGTGCTTACCTTAGACAAGTAGTGTACATCAAGTTTGTGCATACACATTTCATATTCATTTAAGTCAACAGCAATACTGTCAGGTACATCGGGAAGATGATCGAAAACATTTTGGCTTTTTGACCCAAGACAGTGCAATGATAAATCTGTGCTCCTCTCACACTGAGAGAAGTGCCACAAACTCGTGCATACCTATCAAATACTTTTTTCCACTTAGACCTCTTAATAGGTGGATCACCAGGAGACTGGAGAAAGAAAGGAGGAGCCGTAACATTCTGCATGGTTGGGGCTACAAATGTTAGAAAAGTATTTAACAACGAGGTAAAACCCTGAATGAAGGCAAGAAAAACAAAAGCAAAAAAAATAATAGATGTCCAGACTCAAGGAGTTAAAAATTAAGTCATGTACGTGTGGCTATATAGCACTATAAAGCATGCCAGCAAGAATAAGGAATACACCTGTTTCAGAAATGTTGTACACACCAGCAAGGTGACAAAGATGTAGCACACATACCAGGCTTGTTTGCTTGAAATACAGCTGTGTGTGTCGGCGAGAAGAGAAGGCAAAAATGACACACCATGAGCCAGAAGCTGTGTGTATCAGTGAGGAGGAATTGCTAAGAATTAGTGCTGTGCGTGTCAGCGAGAGCTGGCGTAAAAAACGCTTCTGAAATTGAAGAAGTGAGACACACTGTGAGGCAAAGCTGTGTGTGTCAGCGAGGAGTAACACTTGTAGGCTAGACATGCTGTGAGGCAAAGCTGTGCGTGTCAGCGAAAAGCGGAAGAGAAAACCAAAGCTTTTCTGCTGCGTGCGTCAGTGCAAGACTCCGACACCCCGTAATAAAGCTGTGCGTGTCAGCGAAGAGCGGTACAGGATGACTGACATGCAGCGAAATGAAGAAGATTCCTGCTGTGTGCATCAGCGCGGAGCCTAGGCAACAGACGGCGTCACAGGGAGACGTGAAAGCCTAGTAACAGGTTGACGTCACAAAGGATGACCTCGGGGGGGCATGTTAGGCTTGCGGTTCAACGTGTGTGTCAGTGACAGAGACACGTTCACATGCAGGTCACTTCCAAGTCACTTCTGTGTGATGGGGGCACGCAAAACTGGATGCACGGTGGGGAATCTTGAGGGTGAATGCTCGTGGCTGAAAGCAGGGGGGAAGAATCTCGGGGGAGAGGAGATTGCGCATCAGGAATGGAGAACGACACTCAAGCAGCAACGATAAATGGGCAGGTAAGAGCTCGAGCGCTCGGCCGTGTTTGAAAACAAACAAACACAAGGCCTTTGGCAAAAGCGCGATAAGAAAAACAGTTAATGCTCACCAATGCCGGGAATGACTTGAAGAGGTCCACAGGGGTCCAGCCAAAAATGCTCAGAGTAGAAACGAGTGCAGAGTCCTGAAAATGTACCGGCGGGCTCTAATTAAAAAAAATGCACACTTTTTTCTCCTAATCCAGCACGGAGGTTGAGAGATGACACTTCTTCCTCTTAGCCCAGCACAGAGGACGAAAGATGATAACAAGTAGCATAGGATACAAAAGGCCAGGATTTCAAAAAGGTTGCTCTCGTTAGTTAGAGAACACAGAAGCATAGGTTGTCTCCTTGTAGCACAGAAAGTAAAAAGGAGATATGGAGTTGAGCTGTCCTTCTTCTCCCAGTCGTTGCCAATGTTGAAAAGTGGGTTCCTTCTTTAAAGATGATTAGAGGCCTTGAATTCTTGACAAAGGGTTTATTAAGTATCAGCATAGAAAAACAGCTCAGCCACCCAACTGGCTCTGCCCACAGATTCTGCTCAAGTCCCAGAACGGATCACTGTCAGAATATCGACAACAAAAATGTCGAGGTACAAAAATATCGGGACAAAAATATCATTGTCCAGAATATCGAAGTCCTATCTACATCATGGTAAGTACAAAAATATCGAAAAAAAATATTGTCAAAAATATTATTGTAAAAAATATTGTTTTTTTAAATGCTTAAAAATAATGTAAAATAAAGTAAATAATACATATAATTAAAAAAACAGTTAGAATTATTAGAAAATGTTTAAAATAATAAATAAATATAATGTTAAAAATAATTAAACATACATATATATAAAGTATAATATATAAATGTACTTAATAATATTTATAAATAATTATTATAATAAATTATAAAATGTTATAAACATACTAAAAATTATAAATACATATATATATAAATACATATACCAGTAAAATAAAAAAATAAAAAATATATATATAATAATTTAAAATATTAAAATATTATAATCTTTTACAATTACATTTGACACTATATTAACAGCAACAGTAGGGAAAATGTTGGATAGCGGAGGGATAAAATTACTATTCCCACTCCAGGGAGTGCAACAGTAGGGAAAGTGTTGGATAGCGGAGGGGAATAATTTACTATTCCCACTCCAGGAGTGCAACAGTAAGAAAAGTGTTGGATAGCGGAGGGAATAATTTACTATTCCCACTCCAGCAAGTACAACAGTAGGGAAAGTGTTGGATAGCGTAGGGGAATAATTTACTATTCCCACTTCAGGAGTGCAACATTAAAGAAAGTGTTGGATAGCGTAGGGGTAAATATTACTATTCCCACTCCAGAGATAGCAACAGTAGGGAAAGTGTTGGATAGCATAGGGGTAAAAATTACTATTCCCACTCCAGAGAGTGCAACAGTAGGGAAAGTGTTGGATAGCGGAGTGGATAAAATTACTATTCCCACTCCAGCGAGTGCAACAGTAGGGAAAGTGTTGGATAGCAGAGGGGAATAATTTAGTATTCCCACTCCAGCAGGTAGAACTGTAGGGAAAGTGTTGGATAGCGGAGGGGAATAATTTACTATTCCCACTCCAAAGAGTGCAACAGTAGGGAAAGTGTTGGATAGCGGAGGGGTAACAATTACTATTCCCACTCCAGCGAGTGCAACAGTAGAGAAAGTTTTGGATAGCGGAGGGGAATAATTTACTATTCCCACTCCAGATAGTGCAACAGTAGGGAAAGTGTTGGATAGCAGAGGGTATAAAATTTACTATTCCCACTCCAGCGAGTGCAACAGTAGGGAAAGTTTTGGATAGCGGAGGGGAATAATTTACTATTCCCACTCCAGATAGTGCAACAGTAGGGAAAGTGTTGGATAGCAGAGGGTATAAAATTTACTATTCCCACTCCAGAGAGTGCAACAGTAGGGAAAGTGTTGGATAGCGGAGGGGTAAAAATTACTATTCCCACTCCAGAGAGTGCAACAGTAAGGAAAGTGTAGGATAGCGGAAGGGTAACAATTACTATTCCCACTCCAGCGAGTGCAACAGTAGGGAAAGTTTTGGATATCGAAGGGGAATAATTTACTATTTCCACTCCAGGGAGTGCAACAGTAAGGAAAGTGTAGGATAGCGGAAGGGTAACAATTACTATTCCCACTCCAGCGAGTGCAACAGTAGGGAAAGTTTTGGATATCGAAGGGGAATAATTTACTATTCCCACTCCAGCGAGTGCAACAGTAGTAAAAGTGTTGGATAGCGGAGGGGATAAAATTACTATTCCCACTCCAGCAAGTGCAACAGTAGGGAAAGTGTTGGATAGTGTAGGGGTAAAAATTACTATTCCCACTCCAGCAATAACAACAGTAGGAAAAGTGTTGGATAGCGGAGAGGAATCATTTACTATTCCCACTCAAGCAAAATAATTAAAATTAATTATCAAACAATTAATGAATTAATTTTTTTTTAACTCCCACCATATTCCCCTATAAATGACACCACCAATATTGTAAAACATAACATGATTAACATAATTAATTAATAATTAATTAATTAATTAAAATTAACAAGCAATTTAAAAGCAATCAATAATAAATTAATTCACACTATTAACACTATAAAACAACTTAACATAAATATTATAATAAAAAATTTAATAAAATATATTATAATTAAATTACTTCCCAGCCTACTCCCCTATCAACCCACAACCCACTCTCAAAAAATGACACAAATAATATTATTAATAATTAATTAATAAATATTAATAACCAATTAATAAATAATTAACAATAAATTATTTATCACAATTAACAGTATAAAATTTTAAATACATAAATATCAAATAAATAAATTTTTTAATTAATTAATAATTATTAAATTACTTCCCACCCTACTCCCCTATAAACCCACAACCCGCTCCTAAAAAAATAATGCAATTAATATATTTACCAATTAATTATTAATAATTAACAACCAATTAATAACTAATTAATAATTAATTAATTACCACACATAACAATATAAAATATTAAATACATAAATATTAATTAATCAAATTTATTTATTAATTAATTATAATTAAATTACTTCCCACCCTATTCCCCTATAAACCCACAACCCGCTACAGAACAAAAGCGCAAAAATTTATTAAAATAAATTAATAACTTATAAAAATAATTATTAAATGTATAATAATTAAGGGGCCCATTACGATACCCGGCGTAAATAAATCCGCCAGGCATGGAAGCGGTAAAAATCCGCCCGCACACACCGCCTGAACACCGACCACGCCATTACGATTACACAAACCGAAAACCGCCATCGGCGGAAAAATCACACAAAATACCGCTCGCCATCGTCCGAGTCGGAGTCAAACCGCCCGCCACGGACAGAAACACGCACGACAACACAAAACCGCCCGCCCACACGGCCGACACACCGCACGTGAAATTACGATCGCACCGCCATGAGCGCGGAAAACCACAAATATACCGCCCGCCAGCGCAAACAACGCCGATGAGAATCGACACGGCAGAAGCCATGGCGCCAACGTACCTGCACAGAAACCATCCGCACACAAAACCAATAGCACACAACATGGCCAACAAGTCCACACAGCAAGGCACGCACAAATACACAAGCACAGTACACATCCCGAAAACACCCCCCGGACAAACAAAAAATACAAAGGCCAGAACCCCAGACACAACACACCTGAAAACAACAGACCATGAGGACACACCCACATAGGTGAGTACAAAAGCAGCACTCCCACAGACCACAACCCCTTGCTACATTGCAAACCAGAGAGGAGAGGAGAGGACACAGTGACACAGCAAGGACAGCAGCACACCACAGAAACGCACACATCACTACCACCACCACCACCACCACCACCACCACCACCACCAAACACCACCACCACCACCACCACCACCACCACACCCCGGCACCACAAACCCCCTGCACATTACACAACACACACCGCACCAGCACCACAAACACCATGGCACCACAAAGGATGCCCAAGTTCAAGCCCATGGAGCTGACGGTCATGGTCGACGAGATCATCAAGGTGTACCCACAAATCTATGGGAACATGGTCCAGCACACACCACTAGCCACCAGAAACAGAATGTGGAACCGGATCGTAGACCAGGTCAATGCAGTCGGGACCCTGCCCAGGAACAGAGTCGAGATTAACAAACGTTGGAATGACGTAAAGAGCCTGGTCAAGAAGAAGGAGGGCAAAAACAGAGAGCTGGCTGCCGTCACTGGCGGAGGGAATCCCGCGCTCTTTAAGACCTTCAAAGCGTGGGAGGAGAAGGTGCGAGTCGTAATCCATCCGGAGATCCTCGCCGGATTAGCAGGGGGAGTGGAGGCTGGTAAGTACAAACTAATGTATACCAGCACACCGCTATGTACTCACATGCGCAACTACCATGCCACAGCTCCCAGGGACAAACACCCCCATGTCCAGCACACAATACACAACACATCACACACACATGCAACAGACACTACCACACACAGCCCAAACCGAACAACTGTAAGATGCGTGGGGACATGTGTACACTAAGCCAGCCACGTAACCACCAACAGGTCCCCAAATATGCCAGAAGCGCCACAACGAGCACCCACCACACCCATGTGTCCGCCACAGCTGCACTAACCGACAAGTAACAGGTAAGTGGCAGGAACACAAAGTGCAGTGGGTGGGAGGGTGGACAGCCCAAGTACAACACACACCAGGCCCCAGTCCCACAGCACAGCAAGGAGGAGCATCCCCCACACCCCACAGCCACGTGTCAGCCACCGCAGTGCACAACGACAGCCGAAAGGCAGACATCACGGTCCACAGCAATCGGTGTCAGTGGGTGTCCAGCCACCCCCACGACCCACAACACCCCCCACCCCCACAGACCTGCAACATGGAGCACCCTCCGCTTAGAGCCATGTGGCATCCAGTACAGTGCACGCACGAACAACTTGCAGGTGGGAAACTGGACAGGGCTGGATTACTGGAGGCATGAGGACCATAACACGACCAACACATGGGACATGTCACGTAGCAGACGAACACGCAGCACCGCCCACCGTCACGAACAAGTGAACAATGTGCACACGGACATGAACAACAGACTCACACCCCACATGACCCATCACAGACATAGCAACACCCAAGGAGCCACGTCTGCATGCACAAGCCACACTGAATATAGTCCCACACGGCAGCCACTGTGCAACTCATTACACACAACCGAAACACCATTGAAGTCCTGTCCATGTAGCCCCTACTGCCTGTCAACCACACACCCCACAACTACGCCTATGTAAGACAAACAACACTAGACGCAACAGAGCGGAACAACAGAAATGCACACGAACACCACTGAACCCATCAAACTCACAGACACACCATGCACATACAACATACCATCCATCCCATCCGTCAGCCCCGGTCTCATGAAAGGCATGTCATCCGCACAGCTGCCACACATACAGCAGTCACGCTAAGATACATGCCCATGACCAACCATGTGCCAGAAGTCAATGAAGCGCACGACACACTGTGAGCAACAACACACAACATGGGCCACACCCCCGAGCACTGCAGTGATGCACATGGCACAGGGCAGCACGCACACCAAGGAGATGGGACAACTGCAATACGTTGGCTGGCACACAACTATCACTCACTCATAACGATGCGTCCAATGCCATGTCCAGTAATCACAACAGACAGCAAATATGCAGGCCATGTCAAGCATGCACACACCTCAAACCATGCACTGTCATGCTGCCACAACACATGTCACGTTCGGCACCCATGGCTCACAGCATGTACCCCAAAAGCATATCCCCTCCCAAATGCGAATCTGGGGCATGGCCCCCATGTTGCCATATGCGTTCCTAAGCGTTCCATTTGAACCCCAAATGCATATCCCCTCCCAAATGCGAATCTGGGGCATGGCCCCCATGTTGCCATATGCGTTCCTAAGCGTTCCATTTGAACCCCAAATGCATATCCCCTCCCAAATGCGAATCTGGGGCATGGCCCCCATGTTGCCATATGCGTTCCTAAGCGTTCCATTTGAACCCCAAATGCATATCCCCTCCCAAATGCGAATCTGGGGCATGGCCCCCATGTTGCCATATGCGTTCCTAAGCGTTCCATGTGAACCCCAAATGCAAAGTACAAACCAGACCCAGGATGGGCCAGGAGCCCGCATACACCAGAGTCACAATGAGTAGGGGCACAGCAACACACCCATCGGCATGGCCAATCCGTCCCATGCCACATGTGCACAGCACACAGTCCCATTGCCTAGCACACACAACTACAGATGCCACAGCCACACACTCGCCTCCGGGAAACCCATGTACGAGATTGCACGAACTGCCAATGTCAGACGACAAATACATACTTCGCCAGGTGCAACACAATAACAAATCTCATTCTCTCCACAGGTGACGAACTGCCGGATGCTGGGGATGGAGACAGCAGCCAGCACAGCCAGCCCACAAGCCCCCAACGAGGACACACGGATCTGGAGGATCTGTCCTCCTCTTCGGACACGGACCACCAAGCAGGCCCATCTGGCGTGGCAGGGCCCAGCCGCTCCCCAGGACCCCTCCTACCCACCAACCCATCATCCAGGGATGCTGAACAGTCCCAGCCCCCTGCTGCCACTGTCGTTGCGGCCACACCCACGGTCATTGTGGCCACTACCACTGCCGCAACCGCCACCATCGCCGCACCGACCACCACCGCCACCACCACCACCACGTCTTCGCTGGCACCAGCCCCAGCGCAGGTGGTGGCCCGGCCGACTGGATCCACCCTGGGAGCCACAGCGAGGACCGTGGTGTGCAATGTGGCTAGTGGGCAGGCCGGTGGCAGCAGGACTGGTAGGAGGAGCAGGGTCAGGGAAACGCCAGCCTCCCCTGGGAGCCATGCCCTGCCTCAAATGGCCAGAGTCCTTGGGGCCTATGAAGAGGCCCAAGGACAATGGGCCAGGTCTGCTACAGACACGCGGGAGGTGCTGGGGGTGCTGAGGTCCATGGACGCCCATATGGGCCAATTCGTGTCCCGTATGGACCAACTCGTGGACCTCATGGGCCAGCTGGTGGTGGCGGTGGGGTCACAGGCAAGGCCAGCAACACCACCTCTGCCACCACCTGCTAGGGCGCAGGGTCGGGCAGCAGTGTCCACTTCCCCTGCGTCCACAGCCAGTGAGCACACCTCACCCACCACCAGCAGGTCGCCACCACACACCCCCTCCCAAACGTGGAAGGGGCCGTCCGAAGAGGAAACAGATCTCCCGGGAGGACTTCGCACGCTCCAGTCGCAAGTGAGGCAGCCAGCCAGCCTTCCGCCAGCCTTCCTTGACCAGCCACTGCATTGACTTGCTCTACGATCCCACTCCACACAGCCATCTGGATGGCATGTGTGTGTTGGACTATGGACATAGAACCAGTGGGTACACCCTGATCATCACGCAGCCATGACCGACAGCTCATTGTCACTGCACGCACCACTTTTGTCATCACCTTACACACAATCACATGTCACAGTTTGTAATAAATGCACCTTTTTCACTAACTGCTGTTTGTGCCCTGTGTTTTATTTGTACGGAATACAACGGCCACCTTGGGCGGAAAGGCACCTGATGCGTGGCATGGCAATGGAATCCGGAGGGCCTGTAGGGACCTAGGGGTGGGAGACAGAACAGGAGCACATTCAATGAGTGTGTCACACACCCATCACACAGTACATGTCAACAACTACAAGCAATGTACACACATCGCACAGAGCAATAGGGCACAATGCCACAGCCACCAACAGTGGCATACTACCCTGGCCATGGAGCGTTGACACACAGCACGCAGTGAACAAACGGCCACCCTGACACAGCACACACACACCTGCACAGATACAGCCACATCAGCCGTCGTACATGGACACTCACCGTCAAGTGAAGTAGCGGGCGATGAGCTGCTGCCGCACATTACCAGCTTCCTCCTCCCCGCTGTCCTCCTCACTCGAGCTGTCCTGGTCTGCGGGCTGGGGCCCTGGTTGATCTCCGTCATCCACGATGAGGGGGATCTGCTTCCGAATGGCCAGATTGTGCAGCATGCAGCACGCCACCACTATCTGGCACACCTTCTGTGGGGAGTACGCCAGTGCACCCCGGTGCGGTCCAGGCACCTGAACCTGGACTTGAGGAGGCCAAAGGTACGCTCGACCACACGTCTGGTCCTCCCATGTGCCTCATTGTATCGATCGTCTGCTGGGGTGCGAGGATTCCTCAATGGACTGAGCAGCCATGCCCCATTCGGATACGCAGAGTCACCTGGGTGTGAGGGACACAGAGAACCGTTGCTATTCCAACTGGACAGGGGACAGCATCGCACAACCAGCACGCTACACCACTCCACATACTCACCGACAATACAGCCACGATCCTGTTGCAGATTGGCCATCAGTCGTGGCAAGATGCTGTTGCGCATTATGTGTGCGTCATGTGCCGAGCCTGGAAACTTGGCACACACGTGGGTGATCACCATGTCCGCAAGGCACACCACTTGCACATTCAGGGAGTGCGTGTGCTTCCTGTTGCGGTACAGGTGCTCAGTGGCCTGTGGTGGAACAAGGCCAACATGTGTGCAGTCAATGGCTCCCACGACGTGTGGGATTCTGCCAAGGGCATAGAATGCACCCTTCACTGCCGCCAATTCACGAGCCCTGGGGAATCTGATGTACCTGTTCCGGTACAGCATCATGGCTGCCAGTACATCCCTCAGCACCTTGCTGAACATGGGCTGGGACATCCCTCCTCCACTGCCCACTGTGTGCTGGAATGACCCAGTGGCGAAGAAATGCATGGCGGCCATCACCTTAGCCGTGGGGGTGACAGCAGTCGGATACACCCTGCGGGGACGGAGATGGGGCTCTAACATGGCACACAGTCGATGCAGGGTTGGCCTGTCCAGCCGAAACTTCCTGATTACCTCTGTATCGTCCATGTCCGCCAGCAATTGGTATGGGCGGTCAATGTTCGGTCTCCGCCTGGGTTAAATGGCAGAGGACACATGTCAAAGCAACACGGCACATAGCAATTTCGCATACACATCACTGACATGACTGAGCAAGCACATGAGCCACAGCCCAGCTGTCAAGCTGGGACGGCACGGCCACAATACACTTACACAGGTCTCCCAACAATGGCAATGGCAAGTGGGACATACCACTGCCATGTGCATGCACATGGGGATCTAGGCCCCAATGACTTGCGGGCGTGCTGATGGGGACTGACTGCATATTCGTCAAGCGGCAACGCCACGGCAACATGAGTGTCTGCTGAGCATGGAACTGCTTCCGAGGCTGGATGAGTATGGCACACGACGACGACGATGTGGGCACGGGCTGAGCGGCCAATACAAGTGGGACCTGTGGCACGAGGGGATATGAGACAGTAGTAGGTGTCAGCACTGCACCCTATGTACAGCACTGTACGGATCACAGCTCCCGAAACATTGACTGGTGTCCACATTGACAGCCCCATGCCAAGACGGCTGTGTGCTTGCAGTCACACGTCACAGGTGAGAGGTTACATTGCACGTGCCAGGTGGCAGACGTACATAGTGGGAGCTGGCATGTGTGTGCATGTGTCTCCTGTTCAGGATCCACCAGATGGGCGCTGACTCTGTACTGACCATTGGACACAGCATGTTCCGTGGAAGGCTTGTGTGTGTGGGATGGTGGCACTGGATGTGCCTCCGTTGGGTGGGGGCCAGGCACAGGGTGGGTACGTCGATGATTGCGCATTGTTGGTCACGGTGGGTGCACCAACTAAGATGTGTTGCCCTGTGTTCAATTCCTATGTCCGCATGATGATGGACTGTGGATGTGGGCAGACTACACATTGGTCGATGTGCTGTCTATATGCATGTGCCTTCACACCAGGCACAGCTGCCCCTGCACATGTGACCCCTGCTGGACTCGCTGCTGGGTCTGTGGAGCTGATGCACCTTCTGCGCGTGGGGCGGACAGCTCTCCTCACTTCCCTCATTGCGCATGTCATGTCTTTGCCGCAGGTGACATGGATCATGGAGGGCCCACATGTACGCGTGGGTAGGCTACACATGATTGTTCACTGGTCGCCACCCCCAGTCAGTGTTTCGAATGGGAAGGTTGTCGTGCTGGTGGTATGTTCGATGTGGCGGATGGGCGGGCCTAGGTGCGGGCTTACATTCCGGACATGGGGGGTAGTTGGATTGGCGACTAGTTGCAGTACACACGGGACACGTCTCTTCCTTTCCACATCTGGGTCATCCCTTGTACTAACTGACAGTGATACAGTCATCTTCGCCCCAGCCCTCATGTCCTCCCTCGCCCCCCAATATGCATGCTCACCTGCGAGGCTAGCGCTTGCACAGGCAGCCCCAAGCTCGCACCAGAGAGGGCAAGGAGTGTATGTGTGGGTCCAGTTGCATGAGTGGGCTGTCTCAGGGTATGATGTGTGGCGGGACGCCGTCCACCTGCGTGGTGCCCCAAATGGAGACCCGGCCTGCATGGACTATGCATCACAGTCTTCGCCTTCCGGATCCGCCACCTGCGACACCCAGTGGCTGTGGCTGCCCTTGCGGCCAGGCCGCGTCCGTCTGTGGCTGATGGCCCACACATTCACTCTTTGGCCTCTCTGGGGAGGGCTCGGGGTGGTGGCGCACGCGCTTGCACTTAGTCGCAATGGCATGTGGCGTGGTTGGTATGATGGGCAATGGATGGGATGGTGCGAGCCACCTCCCGTGACGTCAGTGCTGCTCGTGCTGTGGTGCGTCCCCCTACACTTCCATCTGACTTGTGCCATGCTAGACGTTGAGGTTCTATTGCCTGCGTGATATGACCAGGAGGAGCGCGAGGAGACCTCTCACACACCATGCTCCACTGCCATCCCGTGCCCTGTATCGCCTGTGCGGATTGACTATGTTGGGGTTACACCTGGTCGACTGGGGCTGTGTGTGCCTTGTCAAGGGGCATGGCGGGCGCACAACAGGATCCAGCTTGTCCACAGAGGGTGGGCTGAGGTGCGCCTGGTACCGCTTTGTACGTGTGCCCGGCAGCTGTGCACACACGTGTTCACTCCCCCGACAGGTGTCCTCTCACAATGCCCTGGGAAGCGGTGGTGTACTGTTCAAGACCCCTCCCAACACGGCGTGCTCCAACTTGGCATGTGCGCATCTACCCGTCGCACCCACCCACCTGAGCACTGCGTCCATACGACTTCACACGACACATGTGTGTCTTCCACAGTAGTGCTACTCATTTGCGTTGACATCCAATACCAGTGGACTACATGGTCATGTCACGACTGCCGTGTACTTCACATACTCTCATCCACTCTCATTCGTACTTGTGAAATGAGTCAGCGGAGACAGTTTTGGTTTCAAACATTATATTGAGTCTTCTGTCCTCTGTGATGCAGTATAGTGGACACTACTGGCAGCGGAATACATGTTGAGGATATACTGAGCATGATTACAAATGGGATAGGGTGTGGGGTTACATCTGCTTGGCCAAGGCTGTGCTAATGTACATTTACGTATAGCTGCGGAGCTGCGGACTTTGACACAGACGGTATACATGTAGCCTACCAGACCGCTCGGCATCATGGGCACAGTCCATCTCAGTTCCATGTGACAGGTTTGCTGCGGTTGTTCCTCATGCACGCGTGCATGTGAGATGACATCAGGGCATGTGCTTGCGTGCATGCAGCGGCGTGCCACTTGTTGTTGCACTGTGGTGGTTACTGGACATGTCACAGTCACTGGGGTCGTGTTGTTGTTGTATGCACTTGTCGTCCATGCAAAGGTCCTGGTATGGGATTCCCGGGGCGGGGGTGGGAGGGGTGCAGCACCCACAGACTCCAGGCGACATTCATGTCCACTGAGCGGTGTGTGTGTCCATGTGCGCTGGATCCATGTCGTGTCCTGGTTGTTCGTGCAGTTCCGTCCATGTGGGTGCGATACACAGAGCCCATGCCACTGCCTCCCACGATGCATGCGGTGTTCCTGGATGTGATGGGGAACAGTGTGCATGTCCCGGTCATATCCGATGTAATGGCGATGTCGTTGATGGTGTGGTTACAGTTGCCGGTCGTTTGGTATGGCTGTTGTGGTGGTGACTGTCCAGTCCGTGCGGAAGCTGAGCATGGGTGCGGGGTTGGACTTCATAGGTCACTCGGGGAACCTGCGTTGTGGTCCGACGTATTTACAGGTTGTCAGGTATGCGATGCCGTCCAGCAGGGCTTCCATGTCATTGGTGGTGTACATGTTTGCCAGCCAATGAAGCGGATGGTGGCTCTCAAGGTGTTGTTCGTAAGTTGTCCCTTGGAGGACCATGATGGGGCATGCTGGGTGACATTCGATGTAGCTGTTCTCGATGATCCGTCGTGTGGAGGCACAGTGGTCCCATTTCAGTGCGGGTGCGATGTTGGCCACATACGCCATGCCCCCATAGGCAGAGCAGGCCCTGTCGTGTGCGTCCAGAGGGAGGAGTAGTGGTAGCAGGTCCGCCTTCAGACATGCCGGGTTGGAGAGGCATATCTCGACGGGATGCTGGTAGGGACACCTCCGACAGTAGAAGACGGGCATGACGCAGCTGAACAATGTGATGCGGTAAGTCAGTCGGTAACTTACGTTCAGCAGGGACAGGAGATCGCATCCCAATGTATGTATCGTGTTGGTTTTGTACAGCTTGAGCTGTTCGGCGTAGTTGGGTAGGTGTGTTGCGGTTGCCATTTCGCAGCGGTTCGTTGAGATGGCGTGCTCCGGCTGTGTGTGCAGTCTGCAATGTGCACGCTCCGGGGTTGCTGTGAGCTCTGTGTAGTCGTAGGGAGACAGGACTTGTGTTCTGTTGGCTTGTTTGGAGGACACGGGCCCTCTTCCCACATGCTTCTCAGACAGTTCAAGGTCAGTGCTGTGTGACTCCTTCCAATTAACTTGCATGTGGCCGACATGGGGGAGTGTTTTCTTCTTTCTTCCCCGTCCGTTGTGTGCTTCTGTGATATGCGCTATCTGCCGTGTGGTCGGTCTCCTCGGCACGCCTGTGTTGGTCTATTCTTGGACAATGGCTGTATTCACCGGCTTCTGTCGTGGGGCTGTGGTTTCGGAGTTGGAATGGAAGGTCATTCAGTGCTGTCTGCTCTCCCTTGTGTGGGCGGCAGCCTGCCTTTCCGCTCTGCGTTGGGCCTTGTGTGTGGATGTTATTCTTGGGCCACCTGTTGTCGGTCCCCGGGCTCTTTGGTGTTCCGTTTCATGTGTCTTGTTCATATGTGCAGGGTGGTATGGGTTTTTCAGTGTGGTACTGGCATTCCTCTTCCCGAAGAGACCCTGCTTCTCCTAGTTGGTGTTGCCGCCGCTGTGTGCTTCGCCATGTTTGTTACACTGGGGTGTGTCCTGCTGTTGCGTGTCTTCACTGACATGTGTGCGTCGGTTGTGTGGCGTTGGGTGTTGTCCGTGAATTGGGCGTTGGGGACATGTCTGTGGCCGGCCTGTCACGTGTCATGTGCGTTCGGGGTGGGGCTGATGTGTGTGCTGCTTGGTTGTGTCC